>CM057455.1:398616250-400100000 GCA_016271365.2 Neoceratodus forsteri | reverse complement strand
TGCTGTCATAAAATGGGCACATTTCCTCAATTCTGATTGGATGATACCCTTTTTCAGTCGTGCCCTTATCAGGACATAACTTTACAACCATCACTACTTGTACCAACCTGAACCCCACAACAAAAAGATATAACTATGTTACCCTGAATAAAAAGTTATGCCAGCCTGGCATCACCAGCCATTAGAAATGTCAAAAATGCTGACAGAAAAAAAAATGACAGACATACCTCAGACACAGTTTGAGCTGAAACTTGAAGAAATACTCGCAAGGTTTGAAAGAAACAAAGACAACAATGTTCCAGAGAGACAGCAGCCTGGAAAAAGAAAAAGAAAGACAGCTAAGGTGAGTAGCTATGCAACTATAATCACCAGCAATCTTGACAAACTGGAACAAGAGAAAGATGAGTCTAACACATGGAAGACAACTGTGTGGGCAGTTAACATCCTCCAGAACTGGTGCTCAGCATGCCAAATAAACCTCAACTTCTAAACTGTCAGTTGGCGACCTCTATAAAATTCTTTGTTGCTTCTAAGCAGAAGTGCAGCAGAGTGATGGGTTGGTTTATGGTCTGGCCAGCCTCCTCACACTTAGTCGGACTTATCTGGCATATAATCAGCCCACCTCTGAATCACTCACTTAACCTCCACAACTGCAGCCTGCCAAAACATACTTATAGCTCTCTGCAAGCACTACCGACATCAGGGAAAAGACACCTCAATACACAACCCTGTCATTAGCACCCCAGACCTGGATATATTTTAAAAAATCCAGCATCCTGTCACTGGAGACTACCTTTATAATGTTTGATTGGACAGCCAACTATGCATGGCATGCCACAAGACAGAAGGGCTCAGGCAAATAAAACCCAAACAGTTTGAAATTAAAACTGATGACCACAGAGCAGAATATATAACCCTGACATTTAAAAAAAAATTACAAATAAGCATAAAAAGAACAAACCCAACAAATAGCAATACAGAGGTATATATATATATATATATATATATATATATATATATATACATATATATATATATATATATATATATATATATATATATATGTATATATGCCTCCCAATAACGCACTCTGCCCTGTCACACCTTTCAAAAAATAGAATAAAAAACTGCTGCCTAACCACACCCTGCCTTCTACTGTCACCCAAGAAGACTCCAACTAACAGAATACCATTAAACGGAAACCTGGTAAACAAGAAAGCCTCTCATTGTCAACTGCTTGGCAAAACTTATGCTCTAAATCAGTACAGATGTTGGCCTCTCCATGCAGTACACAAACCACAACGTACATGCAGCAGCTGTACAACTACTCTTCCAAGAAAGATTGGAGGCCAGAAAAATCATGGCCATGACTGGCCACTGCTCGGAAACAAGCCACCGCTTGTACTGGGCAGCATCACCTGCAGATAGACAATGATGGAGTGACATACTTTCTCTTAAGGAGAAAACACCAAAAGAAAAGAAAAATGCTTGCAAAAGAAAGTCTGCAGATGAACAACCATGCTGCAGCACCTCTTCACTACAGCCACTAGCTATACAAACTTATGATGCAACCAGTGATGCAACATGTGATGCAAATAGAAGGGACCACCCTTCAAGCAACACAATGATTCAACAGTTCAGAAGTCAAACTTCAAGCGACATTCATTTTCAATAACTGCTGCATAGAAAAAGTAGTGTTTATACATTTCACCAGATAAAATGTATTCTAAAACAAACTCTGGCCACAGCAGATAGGGCTGCAGCTGAGGAATTTGGGGTACAGATATTAACAAGCATTTGTCAATGCTGAATGTTGTCACGCTGGCATTGGCAGTGGAGGAGCTAGAGGTGCATATCATTTTGATTTTATTAATGTGTCGGAAAAAGTGATTTTGCACAGCAAGCACGCGATTGTGCGCCACAGCTGCGGAAATGCGTTTTGGGCAGGCTGTGAAAAATGGCAGCTGGACTGTTTGTAAGGGGGTATGCACAGATGCCAGTGGTGAAAATGTAGCATGAAGATATTGCAGATTAACGAAGTTACAAGGGTGCACGGAAACTGCACAATGCACACTTGCAACACAGTCATTGTATGGACTTTAGGCATCAGATTTTCAACATAAGCGTTTTAGGACCTCTGCTCATGAATAGTGTCACCGTCATTTCCTCAAACTGTCCCGAAAACTGATTTCGTACAACAACCGTGCAATTCTTCACCAGACGTGTGAAAACACATTTCAGCCAGCTGTACTGTTCATAAGGCGGCATGGAAAAATGGCAATGATGAACACCTGGAGTGAAACTATTACAAATTCACAATGTCACGAGCATGCGTGCAAACTGCACAATGCACGCTCGTAAAACACTCATTTTATTGACTTTTGTCCCCAAATTTTCAACATAGGCATTTTAGGACATCTGCTAATGAACAGTGTCACTGCTATTTTCATAATGTGTCTTGAACATGGGCTTTCCACAGTGGCCACATTATTCTGTGCCAGAACTGCAAAAATAGATTTTGGTCAGAACGTGAAAAATGACAGCTGTACTGTTCATTAGGAGGTGCAGAACAATGGCACTGTTGAAAATCTGGAGTGAAAATATTATAAGTTTGTGAACTTACGAGAGTGCGTGCAAACTGCGCAACACAAGCTCGTAACACCGTCATTTTATGGAGTATTGTCACCAAATTTTCAACACAGGCATTTAGCACCTCTGCTCATGAACAGTGTCACTGTCATTTTTGCAATGTGTCCCAAACACTGATTTCGCACAGTGACCACGATATTCTGCCCCCGGAAGTGCAAAAACACATTTCAGCCAGGATGTGAAAAATGACAGCTGTACGGTTAACAAGAAGGTGTGGTAAAATGCCAATGTTGAGAATCTGGTGTGAAAATATTGTGAATTTGTTAATTTACAAGCGTGCTTAGCAACTGTGCAACGCAAGCTCGTAAAACAGTCATTTTTTGATTTTTCCCACCAAATTTGCAACATAGGCTTTTGGAGAGCCCCACTCATGAACAGTGGCACTGTCATTTTGATTTTCAGCCCCAAAAGGTGATTCCATGCAGTGACTGCAAAATCGCCTTTTGGGACTGAATAACACCATGACAGTGCAAGAATTCATGAGGAGGGGTCCCAAAAAAACCCATGTTCAAAATTTGGGGCCAAAATTCTCAAAAATGCCTGAGATATGCAGCAAAGTTGAAAACACCCTATTTCTTCAATTATACAGCTTACCAGCATCTCTTCAGTTCATGGTCAACTTTGAACAGTGCACACGTGTTCCCGGTCCACCAAAGATCATCACGCCGGACTCCAGAGGTAAGTATGGGGTGAGGGTGGTGTGGGGAGGCAGGGTGCACAGAGTGTGGGTGTGGGTGGGGGGAAGGGAAACTATGAGGGACTGTTTTAGTTTTACAGGTTAAAAAAAATTTAGACATCGTGGGACAATTTTTTTCAGGGGATTTGGCATGCTGGGGTTAGCTCCCAGTGTACCACCTAACTGTTGGGGGGGTATGTAGCTGACAGGAGATTGGGCACCCTCATTGGCACATAACAGGGGGGATGTTTTGCTGACAGGGATTGGGCACCCCCATCGGCACACAAAGCAAACGAGGGGGCTGAACTGAGGGAGATTGGACACCCCCTCGGCATTTAACAATGGGGGGGTTTCTTTTTGTTGACAGGGAGTGGGCTGCCCCATTGGCACACAAAGCAAGTAGGGGGGCTGAGGTGAGGGAGATTGGGCACCCCTCTTGGCATTTAACAATGGGGGTGATTTATGCCAATGGGGAGTGGGCTCCCCCATCGGCACATACACAGGGGCAGGGGTAACCGACAGGGGTATTGGGCACCCCCAAAGTCTGCAGTTTGTTGGCCACTGTGCCACCATGCTCATAATGTTGGCAAGCACGTCCAGGAAAGGTCTGCAGCATCTGACGAGCTTTGCTTGGATTGCAGCAGGCCTTTTCTTTAGATGTGCTCACCAAATTATGTATGCATGGTGTGGCACAAGCATGCAGGCTGATTGGGGAATGAGGGATGCACCTAATGATGCATGCCCTGCATTTGCCCAACAATGACCTCTCCTCCAAAGCTGCACTACCCCAAGATGTTGGCTGCGCAAGCGTGCCAACATAAAACTTGCCAAAGTTATAAGCCTGTATTGGCAAAATGTAATACAGACTCAAAATGTTGTTGTTTTTTAATAGTTTTAAACCAAATTTTAAATATGGCATTCTTATGACCCTGTCTCATGAACAAGAAGAGAAAATTTTCACTTCCTGTCCTAAAGGTGACTTTGTGCAGAGACTATGAAATCAAATTTAACATAATCAAAGATTCTATAGATAGCCATATCATTATTTCTGACTCAGGTGTCCACGCAAAATTAATCATGCTTAAAGGGAAAATTAGTGTTGCTCCTGATGATGTGTCAGGCCACTTTCTGTACTTACTGGCTGACAGCCTATCCTTGCCTCTCAAACTACTATATGAACACTGTATAAATCACAATTGTATTACTGAACTTTGTAAAACTGCACATGTAGTTCCCATTCACAAAAAAGGCCCAAGGAAAAACTGGAAAAAACTACAGACCAATAAGCTTAACATTCCCAATGTGCAAAATCTTGAAAGTTTATTTAAGGATCATTACCTCCACTCTATCTAAATCAGACATTGAACAACATGGTTTCAAGAATGGCCAAGGGTGTTTGACTAACTTAATTGCATTTACGAAGATGTCACCTTATAGCTTGACAATAAACTTCCCTACTATGTGATCTATATCGATTTCAGTAAGGTATTTGGCCTTCTACCCCACTGGGCATTGCTACATAAACTTTACTTGTTTAAAATTAACCCTGTTCTTGTAAAATGGATAGCTAATTGGTTAACTGTTAGAACACAGCAAGTTCTGATTAACGGATAGCTTTCTAAAATGGGGTCAGTTACTGGTGAGGTGCCACAAGATTCTGTTTTGGGCCCCTGCTTATTTCAGCTTTTTATATCTGTCATAACAAGTAATTGCTGTTCTAACACTATCAGATATGCTGATGATATTAAAATTGATGGACTATGTTCCAATTTGGATCAAATAACATCAATTCAGAATGACCTGGATCTAATGTCTAAATGGATTCCTACATGGGGATGAAATTGAACCATAAGAAGTGCAAGATTATGCACATTGGGACTAATAATCCCTCTCATGCTTACACATTAGATACTCAAGTGTTAACCAGTACTGACATTGAGAAGGATTTGGGGGTCCTGGTATCTGAAAATTTTCTCCCCAACTCTCAGATTAATGCAGTCATTCTTAAAGTTAACTGGATTATTTGGTACATAAAGAGGAACATTAAGTCAAGAGATAGCAAAGTACTAATGCCCCTATAAAGAGCTTATGTCCGCCCTCATTTAGGCTTTTCTTCACAATTATGGTGCCCCTTTAAGAAACAGGATATTACGCAACTGGAAAAGGTACAAAGAAGAGTCACTTAAATAGTGAGAGGTTTGAGAAATGTCCCATATGAAACCAGACTTAGCTCCCTGAACTTGATGGCCCTTTCTACCAGATGATTAAGAGGGGATCTCTTTCCAATGTATGATATCATCAACGATCCCTATTTATTAACCAGTTTAGGGCTAATGTTTAAGATGACACATAGAAACATAGAAACATAGAATTTGATGGCAGATAAGGACTGCTTGGCCCACCCAGTCTGCCCATTTCCCTACCTAATGGATAAGCTGCAGATCCTAGTTAACCAGCAGCCTACTTCTTCCTATCCCCACCCCCTAGAATTGCCTTATGACTGTCCCATGCATGCTTGAATTCCACCACTGTTTTTGACTCCACAACCTCCTCCAGAAGGTCATTCCATGCATCCACAACCCTCTCTGTGAAGAAATACCTCCTTAAATTACCTCTGAGCCGCCCCCCCTCTATCTTCAAATTGTGCCCCACACTTATAATTTTAGAGGCCATCCACTTCAGCTACAACACAGGACATTCAATCTAATGCCTCGTAAATTTTTCTATATGTTATGCACTATTAAGCCCTGGAATGCATTATCTCTGGAGGTGATTACTAGCAGTTCTAAATCAATATTTAAGTCCTGGTTGGACAATTTTATCCTCTCAGATGCCTCCCTTTGTTATTATTAGTATATAGGAGCAATTATGGGCCTTGTGGCTCTCTAGCTTCTATCAGATCTTAGTATGAATCTTAGTATGAATCACCTTTCAGGATTAAAAAAAAAACATTTTGGTCAGGACTTGAAAAATAACAGCTGTCACATTCATGAGGTGTTGTAAAGATATGGCTATGTTGCAGATTTGGGGTAAACATATTGAAAATTACCAAAGTTATGAGCCTGTGTTAGAAAAATTAAATGGAGGCTCATAACTTTGTTGTTTTTTAATATTTTTACACAAAATCTTCAGCATAGCCTTCTTATGGACCCACCTCATGAACAAGGGCATAAAAAATTTTCAGTGCCTGACCTGAAAGGTGATTTTGTGAACGGACCTCAAACTTACCTATTGGGACAGATTTGTTGAATGTCAGTGCCATTGTTCATGAGGCAGGGTCCCAAAAAATGGCATGTTGAACATTTAGGCCAAAATATGTAAAAATGGGCAAGTTATGACCCTAAGTTCAAAACACCATTGAAATACATAGAACTGCATACCTGTTTCCTCAGTTCACAGCCAGTTTTGAAGAGTGAAGATGTGTCGGTGATCCAGAGAGGATTATGGCATTGGACCCCCGATGGGTAAGTAAGGACTGGGGGGTGCAGGGTGATGGGTTCTGAGCGAGAGGGCCGGGATTGTGGAAAGCAAAAAAAAAAGGACCAAGGATTCCCACACTGGGGGATTGGGCACCCCCCAGTAAAATCGATTGAGGATTCCTGCACTGGGTGGCTGGGCACCCCCAGTGTGACTGTAACATTTCTAGGGGAGGGAGTGAGGTAGTGGGTGCTGAGAGACAGGGTTAGGTGGGCAGCAGGGAAAACAAAAAGCACAGAGGATTCCCACATTGGGGGAATTGGGCATCCACAGTGCAAACAACAGAGGATTCCTGCACTGGGGGATTGGGCACCCCCAGTGTCACCATAACATTTCTGGGGTTCTGCGGGTAGTGGGGTCTGAGAAGGAGGGCCAGGTTGGTGGAAGGAAAAACATATAAAGAAATAAAACAGTCATGTCCATGGTCTTGCTGGCGGAGGTCACAGCAGTAGACAGCACCCTTCGCCATGATCAAGATGGCCAACAACCTTTATTGCATGTGCGCAGGTAATCGCGCAGGCTCAATATAAGTTGTCAGCCATCATGGACACAGTAGAATGTACCATGTTCCACCATGACCTTGGCTACAGAAAAATAGTGCTGTGCGATTGTGAATGGACAGCACGGAGTACTTCATGGACCCAGGGGTGACTGTGAGGCAAATCCACACTGTTGTTTGGTTGGAAAAAATCTCCCTTTTTCTGATTGCAGGTAGTCTGAAGGGCTCCACCAATTGCAGCCCTAAAAACAAAACAGTTCATTTTAGTCAAAATTGAGGGACTGTTTCTCTTTGAACAGTTCAGTAAATTCTGTTTAAAAGTTAAAATAAAATATGCTTAAATGTTTGAAAACAATTCTTTTTCCTGTGTCTCCTTTGGAAATGTTGTGCCAATTTTATAAGTGCAATAACACACTCTGAGATGTGGGTTATAGCCTGATAAAAACACTTCCCAAGTGCTAAAGGCACTCAGGGCAAGTGTCCTTTGCCATATAATGTACCTGGAGTATACTCTCATCAGGCACACATCCCACACCTCGCTGTGTGTTATTGCTTGCATATAGTATTTCATTTTTCAAAGTAGATTACAATGTAGATTAAACTTCAGTGCCTTGTATTACAGCAAACAACAAGCCTTTTTAGGTTTTCAGCCCCCCTCCCTCTATGTCTAGGGGTAACCAACTACAGACCAGAAACATTCAAACACTTCTTTCAACAGCACAACAGTAAAAAAGTGGTGGCCTGTCATATGACGTCTTCAGGAATGGAATGGTCCACCTCATCCCCAGCTGGATTTTTCCCTCTTCGGGCCCAGTGGCAATGGAAATGTGGAACAACACCAGGATGGAAATGGCACCAGCTGCTATGGACCCCAATACTAGCCACAAAATGGGGGGAGGGTATCGGGAACTGTTCTCATTCCAAAACAAATGGAACAGATGGAGCAATTTAAAAACAGAATTCATTATTTTTTTCTTATTTCGATTAAGTAAAATCATCAGCACTACAGCATTCTGAAAAAAAAAAACAGAACTTTATTCTGGGTCTGAAAATGTTTGAATTAAAGGATTAAATGGAGCAGCTCCATGAGGCTGAGAGTACATGCAGTACACAAATGGAAGGCTCAGGTATGCTTTCAATTTGTTTTTCCTAATCAGCATGCATCAGTATTTAGATCTCAAGATCTAAGCTAATTAGACTTCACTGGCTCTTTGAGTTCTGAACAGCTTCTTTCACAGAAATACTTTTCATCAAATTCCCAGTCCTCTATTCACAATTCCAATTTCTCTAAACCTCCTTATGGGAGAGTGACTTACTCCGACCTGTGCCTGCCAAGCTATTTAGGCCTCGGGGTGAATTAGATGCCTAAGCCTCTGTGGCTGCTCCCAATGGACCTCCAATAAACTTTTCCTGAGACAAAAGTGCAAATTATGGAAACAGGAACTCCATGCCAGCACTGGCCTGGAAATCAGGAACAAGCACCTTTTCTTACTCCAAGTTACTGCTTCCAATAGGAAACCTGGCACTTAATGGGTCTGAGAGACCTACCCCAGACACAGGCATGATAGGTCCCAGGGCCTGCCCCAAACATGGGCACGGCAGGCCCTATAGCAAATTCCAGGCCAAAGCCACATCAGTCCTCTGTACTGCTCCCCCAGATAGCTTGCCACATGGGTACTGACACCCAGAGCTGCCACCTTCAAAGGTGCCCAGCTACAGCACTGCCACTACTGTAACAGCCCCACTTTCTGAGCATCCCATACCTTAAAATGGGGAACCAGGGAACTCCCTTCCTGCTTGCAGGAAAACATCTTGCTCCTGTATGCCTCCTGCTTACTCCTTTCTCTGCAGCTGATATACAAATAATCTGGGAGAGGGGAATCCCACTCAGGACCCACACAACTGCTGCTATCTTTCCTAACCTTCCCAAATGGAGTACCCACCCCTCATTGCACCGATACTGCTATATGCCAACCTGACTAGGCTGAAGGGGGAACCCTGAACCAACAGATGGTTCCTGCACACTCCCTCTTTCCCGGCCAAAAACCAGGGCTGTTATACCTTCCTTGCTGCTGCTCCCTGGTGGCAGCATAGAAAAAGAGAAGGCCAGGGAGTGCTTCCAGTCTAAAAATGGCTATGGGGGAAGGAGGGGCTGAGAATACCAAATAGCTAATAAGCCCTCCCAACTCCCCCCTAAAATTATTTCCTCCTGGAAATGGGGCATACAAGGCCACTGATGTCCCCAGGAAAACAAGTTGGTAATGTGCACTCTCCACCCGGTCCTAGAGGCCACCAGGAATACCAACCCCTGAAAAGAACCCCCCTACTAACCTTACCCTAAAGAGCAAGGGTGACAACTGGTACTAGAATAATTAAAAAAGTTAAAACATTTAGTTTGTTAAGACAGATTTGTAGCCAGGCTATCTATTAAACAAACTAACTAGAACAAACATTCACATAGAAACATAGAAATTGCCAGTAGATAAGGACTGCTAAGCCCATCCAGTCTACCCATAGGCCCCTTTTAACAAACTTTTTATGTTTTAGAATGAATATAGAACACCTTTCTCTTTCTGTTTTTTCTTTTTTTATGCTTTCAACACCCACACTTCATGCACTCTTCCATTCACTCTCCACTCACACAGAGATAGAATGGTATAAATCTCTTAAAGAACTAGATTTCAACTTTTTTTTCTGAAGAAAGCAGAACAACTTTAAAAGTCCTGTCACAGTCTCAGGGAGAAATAGCAATGTTTAAGTACTGGTCCACTGGCTGGGTAGAAAAGTTCTCCCTGAGCACAAGATATCTTTAAAACTTGCTTTTCTTTGAAGAAAATCAGCTTTTTTAAATTCTCTCGGCACAAGTCGTGCAACTAAGACAGTCTTGTCTTAATTTAGGGACACTTTGTTTCAAATGGGGGGGCTCTGCCCTGGGTGAAATAGTAGTCTGGGTTTGAATTGGTGGTTTTGTCTGTGAAAGAATCTTTAGATATGATAAAATACATCACCCTGCACCCTGCAACATCATACACCAGGGTAAAGTGCTTTAACAAAATGAGGCCAGCCCAGGGACTAGAGAAACTCATAGAGCAGGCTTTCTACCATTTTCTTACTAATTTAACACTTCTATCTCAGCAGGAGTCAGTGTCTGTTGAGATTAAGCAGACAGATAGTTTATTAGAAGTCTTATTTAGGGTTAAAAAGGAAAAAGAAAGAAAGTCAGTGTGTGTTCTGCGCTGGGAAGGGTACTGTATCAACCTACTTTGCTAAATCAGTAGGAGGAGAGAGAGCTTAATTGGGGGTGTGGCCTAGACAATATAAAAGCAGATGACTCCAATTACAACTTCCTGTTGCTATCCTTAGGAAGACAGAAATCTTGCTTGTAGAGAAGAAAGGAGCTAACTAAAAGAAGCTACCATTTTCTTACTAATTTAACATTTCTATCATAGCAGGAGTTAGTGTCTGTTGAGATTAAGCAGACAGATACTTTATTAGCCATTGAAGGGGTCTTATTTAGGGTTAAAAAAAGAAAAGAAAGAAAGTCAGTGTGTTTTCTGTGCTGGAAGGGTACTGAATCAACTTACTTTGCTAAATCAGTAGGAGGAGAGAGAGCTTAATTGGGAGTGTGGCCTAGACAATATAAAAGCAGATGACTCCAATTACAACTTCCTGTTGCTAGCATTTGGAAGACAGAAATCATGCTTGTAGAGCAGAAAGCAGCTGACTAAAAGAAGCTAAAATTATTTTACTAATTTAACACTTCTATCTCAGCTGGAGTCAGTGTCTGTTGAGATTGAGCAGGCAGATACTTTATTAGAAGTAGAAGGGGTCTTATTTAGGATTAAAAAGGAAAAGAAAGAAATTCAGTATGTGTTCTGTGCTGGGAAGGGTACTGCATTAACTTACTTTGCTAAATCGGTAGGAGGAGAGAGAGCTTAATTGGGGGTGTGGCTTAGTCAATATAAAAGCCGGTAACTCCAATTACAACTTCCTGTTGCTAGCTTTTGAAAGACAGAAATCTTGCTTGTAGAGCAGAAAGCAGCTAACTAAAAGAAGCTACCATTTTTTTTACTAATTTAACACTTCTATCTCAGCAATAGTCAGTGTCAGTTGAGATTAAACATACAGATACTTTATTAGAAGTAGAAGGGGTCTTATTTAGGGTTAAAAAAAGAAAAGAAAGAAAGCCAGTGTGTGTTCTGTGCTGGGAAGGGTACTGTATTAACTTACTTTGCTAAATCAGTAGGAGGACAAAGAGCTTAGTTGGGGATGTGGCTTAGACAATATAAAAGCAGGTGACTCCAATTGCAACTTCCTGTTGCTAGCCTTTTTTCTTACTAATAGGAAGGGAAGGATCATAAAGAAACATTAGTTTTGTCAACCCTAAAGGAAAAAAGTAGCTCGCCCCCCCCTGATGGTGGTCTGACACTGAGCAAGGAAGAAGGAAGCTACTGAAGAGTTGTAAGTAGAGGAGAGAGAGTAAGCATACAGAGAAACAGGTGAGGGGACACAAAATAAGACATGATAGGAGTGGTGCAGTGCAATAGCTGTGTTGTGGCAGTGTGCCGGGAGACATTCTAGAGGCTGTGATGCTGCCCTATTTGCAGGCACCTCTCTGATCTGAGGGAGGAGGTTGCCCATCTACAAGCTGACCTGGTTAGGATTCGTGAAACCTCCTCCCCCACCCAGGGACCAGAGTTGCATCCCTCCAGCTGTACCTCTCCACAATTCATATGCTTTTCTGGTGGATAGTGGTTCCTCTATGGAGGCAGCTGCAGTGGAGACCAAGGAGGATTTTCAATTCAATTCAATTCAACTTTATTTTTATAGCGCCTTTCAAAACCAAGGCACTTAACATAAAAACTGACTGCCAATATAGATAACACTAAAAATTACATTATAAATCATTCAGAAAAAACAGATCAAATAAATAAGCTTTAAGCTCAGTTTTAAATCTACTGATGGTTGGACATTCTCTCAATTGATGAGACAGAGAATTCCACAGGGTCGTCACTGAAAAAGGAAAAGCATGGGAACCAGACATCTTTAATCATACCCTGGGAATCTCTAGCAATCCCTTATTGGCATAATGGAGAGGGCAGAGTGGGCTGTAAGATACCAGGAGATCTTTAAGGTAGCCGGGTCCGTGATCATGTAGGGCTTTAAAGGTTAGCAAGCCAACCTTAAAGGTGATCCACCACTGAATAGACAGCCAGTGCAGTCCACGGAGCACAGGCGTAATATGACTGGATCTAGATGTCCCAGTCTAAAGCCTGGCTGCCACGTTCTGCACCAGCTGCAAGTGGCGGATATCAACCCCTGGAAGCCCTAGGTAGAGGGAGTTGCAGTAGTCAAGACGGGTCATAACAAAGGTGTGAACCAATGTTGGAAGATCATCCGAGGGAACCAGATGTTTTACCCGGGCAATATTCCTTAGATGATAAAAAGAGGATTTGACAACAGCTGACACCTGAGATTTTAAGGTCAAGCCATCATCAAAAATAATGCCCAGGTTATGCACCTGATCTGAGGTAGTGAGTGGCACACCATCCAGTAATAAACCTGATGGTTGCCCAACCCCCAAACCTTCCCTCAGATGACCCGGGTTCACAACCAACACTTCAGTCTTGTCTGGATTCAGTCTTAACCAGCTGGAACTCATCCAAGATCTGATCTCAGCAAGGCAACTATTTAGCACGGAGACTGCATCATTCTGTCAGGGCAGAGAGGACAAATACAGCTGAGTATCATCTGCATAGCAGTGAAAACTCAAACTGTGTTGCCTGATGATATCGTCCAATGGCAGCATATATACTGCAAACAACATGGGAGCTAATATAGAGCCCTGCGGCACCCCACAAGGCAGGGAGTGAGTGCCAGAGGAATAAATTCCAGTGGTCACTCTCTGAGACCTGCCTGTGAGGTATGAATGGAACCAGTTTAGGACTGTACCAGACAGTCCACATAAAAACCACAGGCGCTCCAACAGCACACCATGGTCTACAGTGTCAAATGCAGCAGAGAGATCAAGAAGGACCAGAATGGTACATGTCTTTCAATCTCTAGCCATCAGGAGGTCATTCAATACCCGAACAAGAGCAGTCTCCATGCTATGCTTCTTCCTAAAATCGGATTGGAGAGTATCATAGACATTGTGAGTTATAAGATGATCATCCAACTGCAATGCAACCACCTTTTCAATAACTTTACCAACAAATGCCAAGTTAGAGATAGATCAGTAGTTAGCTAGACAGTCTGGATCCAAGGAGGACTTCTTAAGGAGTGGTTGAACAACCGGCTCCTTGAGTGAGTCAGGAAAGACTCCCCTCTCCAACGACTTCCGGACAATGTCAGCAAGGATTGGGCAGATAACATCTACACAACCCATCAAAAGGGGTGTAGGGCCCGGATCCAAACTACAACTGGTTGGAGGCAGTGTTTGGATGATCTTCACAATGTAATTGAAATCCATCTGGTGAAAATCTGACCAGACATACAAAGTGCCAGTCACTTCCCATCGACCACTGCAATCACTCATAGAGGAGGAAGAACCAATGACAGACCTGATGCTGGCAACCTTATCTGCAAGGAATAGAGCAAACTCTTCGCATCTTAGCTGAGAAAAAGCTTCTCTGGGCTGGAGACAGACAGGATGCTGGGAACCTTCACAAAGGAGACCCACAGGAGGGTGGCATGGGACCCCACAGTGGAAGAAAACAACTCCTGGTGAGGGACTCAATCAATTGGGGGGTAGAAGTGGGGGACGAAGGGGAGAGGGAGGTAAGGTGCCTGCCTGGCGCCACAGCTTGGAGGGACAGGAAGCAAATCCTCAGGATAGTGGGAGCAGCTGCACAAGAGAGGGAACTGGATGTCATTGTCCACCTAGGGACAAATGACCTGGCTAGGAATGGGGTCAGAGCAGTGCAAGAGGAGTTTGTAGAGTTGGGGAGGGGCCTTAGACAAGTAGCACATATGGTAACCTTCTCAGAGGTGCTGCCTGTCTATGGCAAGGGTGATGCTAGGGTACTCATCACCATGGAATTCAATGAATGGTTGAAAAACTGGTGTGGAGCTCAGGGTTTTGCCTTCATTGGGGACTGGGGAGTCACCTGGGGGGATGTAGACCTATACTGGTGCGATGGTCTGCATCAGTCGGTGGGGGACCAGGATCCTAGGTGAGAGGTTTAAATGCTTCATGGCAAGCATTTAAACTAGCCAAGGGGGGCGGCACTGAAAAAGAGAAGGGAAATCCCAGCCTCCCCCCACAAACATGGTAATTAGTGAGGTAAACACCAAGGTAGAGAAGTTATTTGGGAGCAGGATAGAGGTAAATGTAAAAAAAGGCAAAGGCAGTAAGGACAGGGATGGGGCTAAAAGGGGAAAGGTCATCAAAAAGTGGAGGGTGATGAGTAGCAATGCCCATAGTCTGTGTAACAAGCTCCCTGAACTAGTAGCCTTGATCGAAGAGGGTTGCCCGGATATTATGACAGACACAGAAACATGGTACACAGAGAACCATGACTGGGATGTGAACATACCAGGATACACAATCTAAAGGAGGGACAGGGAGGGTAAAAGAGGAGGAGGAGGAGGAGTTCTCTATGTAAAGGAAAGGATCAAAACAACAGAACTAAAGAGTAAACAGGGAGCAGATGAGGCATTCTGGGTCACCCTGGAGACAGAAAATGGCAGCAAAATCTGCATGGGGGTTGTGTACAGATCCCCATCTCAGGGGAAGGGAATGGACAAGGAAATGATAGAAGGCATCCTTAGAATGGCAGAAAAATGGGAGTTATTGTTGATGGGGGACCTGAATATGCCAGATGTTAACTGGAGCACCTTTGCTGCAGGCTCACCCAAGAGCAGGGTCATTCTTGATGCCCTACAAGGGCAATGTTTCAGACAGCTAGTACTGGAACCCACTCAGGAGGGAGCAATCTTAGACCTGGTACTCTCAAATGGGGATGAAGAAAGAATCTCAGATTTAGAAGTGGCTAGCCATCTGGAAACAAGTGACCACCAAACAGAGTGGTTCATGATAAACACAGCCATACAATCAAGCCATACAAAAACAAAAGTATTGGACTTTAGGAGGGCTGACTTTGGGAAAATGAGAGAGTGCCTCAGAAAAGCACTAGCAAACAGGCAAGAAGGAGAATTAGAGGAACAATGGAGAGTAATCAAAACAGCCATTACAGAGGCAACAAGCCTTTGTGTAAAGCAAATCAACAAAAACAACGAAGGAAAAAAATGCTATGGTTCTCAAAAGAGATGGCAGGGAAGGTTAAGGAGAAAAGGATAGCATTCAGGAAATATAAGGAAACACAGAAGGAGCAGGACAAAGAACTTTATCAGTTAAAGCAGAAAGAGGCAGGGAAGGCAGTAAGAATAGCAAAGGCCCAAACCAAGGAAAGGATAGCCAGCTCTATTAAGAAAGGGGGGTAAGACCTTTTATAGGTACATTAGGGAGTGAAGAAAGACCAAAGGAGAGATACTGGGGCTTAATAAAGGGGAGGGAATGTGGGCAAAGGGTGACAGTGAAAAAACAGGGATACTGAACGAATATTTCTTATCAGTATTCCCAAAGGAAGAGGAGGGGGAGGTACCTAAACCAAACAAGAGAAACACTCTGAAGACGGGGGTCAATATCAGTCCATTTATAGAAGAAAGGGTTCTGAAAGGACTAATAAAACTGAAAGTGGACAAAGCAATGGGGTCTGATGGGATTCACCCAAGAATTCTAAAAGAACTAAGAGTAGAAATAGTGACACCGCTGACTACTCGCTTTAACAAATCATGGGAGGATGGGGTGGTACCTGAGGACTGGAGGAGGGTGGATGTGATTCCCCTTCACAAAAGAGGGAGCAGGACAGAGGCAGAAAACTACAGACCAGTTAGATTGACCTCAGTGGTAGGGAAAATGATGGAATCCACTTCTGAAGGAAAGAATTGTTGAGTACCTAGAGGCCCATGGGGCACAGGACCCTAGGCAGCATGGATTTATGATGGGAAGGTCATGTCAGATGAATCTAATAGATTTCTTTGACTGGGTGACCAAAGTAGTAGACCAGGGAGGGGTTGTGGACATGGCCTACCTAGATTTTAGCAAGGCATTTGCTACAGTCTGACACAAAAGATTAATACACAAGTTAACCAGCCTTGGAGAGGGTCCCAAGGTGGTAGCCTGGATAAAACATTGGCTAGAAAACAGGACGCAAAGGGTAGTAGTAAACGGAGTCCCCAGTGAAGAAAGGAGGGTTACTAGAGGGGTACCGCAGGGTTCAGTACTTGGACCAGTCCTTTTTAATGTCTTTATAAGTGACATTGCAGAGGAACTGGAAGGAAAAGTCTGTCTCTTTGCAGACAACACAAAGATCTGCAACAGGGTTGATACACAAGATGGAGTGGAAAGGATGGGAAGGGACTTGGCAAGGTTGGAGGAATGGTCAAATGTATGGCAGCTCAGATTTAATGCAAAGAAGTGCAAAGTAATGCACCTGGGAACCAAAAACCCAGGGGAAGAGTACACATGGGGGGGTGAGATACTGACAACAGTAAAAATGGAAAGTGACCTCGGGGTAATTATATCAGATGACCTAAAGGTGGGCAAGCAATGTGAGAAAGCAGTAAGGAAGGCTGAGGGGATACTGGGATGCATAGGGAGAGGCATCAATAGTAGAAAACAGGAAGTTGTTATCCCTCTATATAGACAGTTGGTGAGACCCCATCTGGAGTACTGTGTGCAGTTCTGGAGATCCCATCTCCGCAAAGACAAAGACAGAGTGGATGATGTCCAGAGGAGGGCAACCAAAATGGTGCAGGGTCTGCACCAGAAGACATACGAAGAAAGACTAAAGGAGCTTAATATGTATACCCTTAAGAAAAGAAGGGAGATCGGGGACATGATACAAACTTTCAAGTACCTCAAGGGAAACAACAAAGTCCAAGAGGGTAGCATCTTTCAGAAAAAGAGATGTGCAAGAACAAGGGGGCACAATTTGAAGATAGAGGGGGGATTGCTCAGAGGTAATGTGAGGAAGTATTTTTTCACAGAGAGGGCTGTGGATGCATGGAACAGCATCCCTGAGGAGGTCATGGAGTCAAGAACAGTGGGGGAATTCAAGAATGCATGGGACAGACATAAGGCAGTCCTAGTGGGTGATAGGAGGAAGTAAGTTGTTGGTTAACTAGGATCTGCTGCTTATCTGTTAGGTAGGAAAATGGGCAGACTAGGTGGGCCAAGCGGTCCTTATCTGCCGTCAAATTTTATGTTTCTATGTTTCTGGATGAGCTGCTGTGAGGAGTGGCTGGTCCCTCCAGATCTCAACTGTAGCTTGTTAAGACATTCTCAGAAAACCCAATCTGACCTTTTTTGTTTGATCACATCACAGAGGCATTCAGATATATAGGGGTACTCAACATCGGGGTATTCAGCACACATCTTCCTTCTAATCCACCACTCAGATTGGGACCACTCAGACAAATTCCCTGACACTGTTCTTCTCACCTCTCCTGGCTCCAGCCACACACCATTTCTGTACACCATATTAGCCGAGTCACTTCACAGCAGGCCATCCATGCAAGCGCTCAAAGCTTTGCTCTGTGCCATCAAGCATGGGGTATTGTCTAGAAGGGTTGTGGAAGGTTGGTGGTAAGAATTTGGGATCACTCACTGGATCTCATGGTCTGCCAACTTATATCTCTTAGAGAGTCCTCCAGTAGCCACTAGGGCTGGTTCATCCCAGTTTTCCTCCTGAACAGCCACCACTTGTGTGAACCCCACCTTTATCACAGGACAGACACTATTGGAAGGAAGGGCTTCACCACCCACTGCAGATTGAGTGGGTGCACTGTTGCTGGGCAGGGATCTAACTGGAGACCCCTTAGGCCTTGGGGAGGTCCCCCGATGCAAACTGCAGACCCCTGCCCCTCCCTCTGCCATGGGGATGGTCAACTGACAGCTGGGTGGAGCTGGGCAGATGTCTGTGCTACCCCTCACTGCCCTCAGCAGTCACTTCCAAGCATCTACCTTCAGATCTGGGGACTCCTTCTTCACCTTGACTACCAGGTCACCACTCTCATTCACTTCCAACCTGGCTTCCTTTCCTAGATCCAGACTTCCACGGGACAACAGGGATGCTGAGCCTGCTGAGATACTGGCAGGATAACACCAGGGGTCTCCCACAGGCATCCTCTCAAATATTCCTCTGGGAGCAACACTTAGGCAGAGGGCACAAATAGGCAGCTTGACGACCACTCCACCTCTATATCCACACCTTACACATCTTTTCTTGGGCTGTCCCTTCCCTGCTAATTCCCATAACCAAAAAAGCAGGGAGGTGGGAACAGTTGTATGGGGTTCCTCTTTGGGTGTATAGCCTTTTGTCATGATCTTAATTGACTCAATCTTAAAAATTCTGTGAAATTCTCGCCCACTGCTGCTAACACAACAAAGGCTCTACTCTCTCTTTCTCTCAATGTCTAAACAGAAAATGGCGCCTCAGATACAGCTTCACTTCAACACCTCTCTCAAGCTGGCCAATCACAGTTCTCCTTTTCCACCACATGACCCGTTGTAGCCACAGAGATGCCATTGAGAGAGAAAGAGACACATGTTTTCATGGAGCACCCAAGACAGGCCTACATCCTGTCAAGACTGCACAACATGATGCACCACACTGTCCCCACCCACCTACCCATCCACCTAGTCCTAGTTGACCTCATCTCCCCTCTCCCACTCCACATGCAATTTTTTTTTGCTGTTTAACCACCTAATCAATGTATTTTAATTATTTATAAAAATGTTTTGCAAGCTGTCTGTATTCTTCAATCTATTGTTACTTTCTGTACAAACTGTACCCGGGTCACACCTGGAGATGAGTCTCGGCTCAGTGTGCCTTTCCCGATCATCAAATTTTAAATAAAATAAAAATAAATAGACATGAACACAGGCCCGGGCCAGTCAGGCTCCTATTGACTCTCTTCCATAGCTCCTAGTGCCACAAGGCACTGGAGATGTGCAGAAATAGATCCTGGATGAGCCCCCACATCTGTAACCCCCCCCATGTCTAGAGGTAACTGGATGTTGTGGGGAAGTCATAACTACAGATCAGAAACACTCAAACGGCACTTCTTGCCACAGCACAACAGTAAAAAAAAGAGGTGGCCCACCTTATGGTGTCTTCAGCAATGGAATGGCCCACCTCATCCCCAGCTGGATTTTTCTCTCTTTGGGAGCAACGGTGATGGAAAGTGGGACAACACCAGGCTGAAATGGCACCAGCTGCTATAGCACCCACATACTAGCCACAAAAGGGGGGGACTGGGGAAATGTTCTCTCCAAAACAAATGGAACAGCAGGATCAATTTAAAAAAAATAATTCATTAAGTTTTTCTTATTGAGATTAAATAAAATCACCAGCATCACAGTATTCTGGAGGAAAGAAAAACAGAACCTAATTCTGGGTCTGAAAATGACTGGGCACTGACTGTTTGAATCAAAGGATTAAATGGATCAGTTCCATGGGGCTGAGAGTACATGCAGTACACAAAAGGCAGGCTCAGGTATGCTTTCAATTTGCTTTTTTCTAATCAGTGTACAGCAATATTTATATCTCAATAGCTTAGCTAATTACTGGCTGTTTGAGTTCAGACCAACTTCTTCCGCAGAAACCCTTTTCTTTACCTTCCCAGTCCTCTATTCACAATTACAATTTCTCTAAACCTCCTTATGGGGGAGTAACTTATTCCTTGTGCATGCCAAGCCATTTAGGCCTTGGGGTGTATTAGCAGCCTAAGCTTCTGCGGTTGCTCCCAATGGACCTCCAAGAAATGTTTCCTGAGCCAGAAGTGCAAATTATGGAAACAGGCACTCCATACCAACACTGGGCAGGAAATTGGCAACAAACGGTGGCACATTTTCTTACTCCCAAGTTACTGTTTCAAAAGGAAACCCTGGCCCTGAATGGGTATGACAGACCTACCCCAGACATGGTAGGTCCCAAGGCCTGCCCCAGACATGGGCACGGCAGGCCCTATAGTGAATTCCTGGCCAGAGCCTCCCCAACCCTCTGAACTGCTGCTCCAGATACCATGCCACACAGGTACCGACACCCCAGAGCTGCCACCTCCAGGGGTGTCCTTCTACAGCACTGCCACTACTGTAACAGCCCTATATCTGGGCATCCCATACTTTAAAATGGGGAACCGGGACCTCCCTTCCTTCTTGCGGGAAAAAATCTTGCCTTTAGATCTTGCTCCTGTGCAACTCCTGCTCACTTCTTGCTCCATAGCTCATATCCAAATAACCAAGGGGGGGGGTATCCCTCCTGGGACCCACATGACCACTGCTACCTTTCCTAACCCTCCCAAACAGAATGCCCACCCCTCGTCACACTGATGCTGCTGCTGCATGCTGATCTGACTAGGCTGAAGGGGGGGCCCTCTTCGTGACACTGCCCCTGACCCCACTGATGGCTCCTGCATACTCCCTCTTTCCTGGGCAAAAAACAGGGGTTTTATGAGTTCCTTGCTCCTGCTTCCTGGTGACAACATAAAAAAAGACAAGGCTGGGGGGCATTCCTAGACTAAAAAAAGCTATGGAGGAAGGAAGGGCTGAGGATACCAAATGGCTAGTAAGCCCACCTGTGGGGGGGCTTACAAGTTGCTGGAACTGTGGCTAATAGTAAATAAAGGTTTTATTTATCTATGTTAAATACATTAATTCCAGTAGTTTAATTCTTAACAACAGTTTCAGCAGTAAATAAAAGTCCCAGAGAAAAGAATGTGGTAATGCTCACATGATCACCGCACATTTCATATCACTGTCAAATTGATTTCTGGGCAAAGTGCATCAACATGGACTGTTTTCCCTACATGTACCTCCCGTCTATCCTCTGTCTCTTCTCTGCAAAATTGGATGGACTCCATGTTGATCCCCTTTGTCTACCGCTTTCCTACTGATCATACCCCTGTTGGGGTTTATACCACTGAAAGAAGTTCTGGCAGATTTGTGTACTACAGGCATCAGAGTTAATCCTAATGCCCTGCAAGTTAGAAGAACAGGATTGCCTGCAGTACTTTTCCACTGCTGCATTAATGGCTGGGAGCATCTAGGCAGATTGCCCTGTGCTCCTGTGGATCCTTCAATTAACCATCATTGCAACCTGGACAAGTTGCAGTTCCAACCCCCAATGGACTGTAAATTTTATTCTTTATGGCATAAAACACTGTATGTTGTAGTCTTGATGACCTGCACCCCACTTGCAAACCTGTGAACCTTCTCAGACAGTGGTTCCAGTAGGCCCATCACAGTGAAGCGGTGGTACCTAACTTTCATCTGTGCTGTGGCACTAACTGTCCTGGTTAGAGCTGACCCTGGAAGGTTAGTCAGTGAGAGGGACAAGCTTAGGAGGCTGAGCACAGTAAGAGTGCGGAGGGTGTCAGCACAGTCTTTACCTAAGAGATCCATGCTCCATGGTTCTGGTGAGAGCATGAACCTTGTGGTGGTTTGGTGTTTATGGTTAAGATTTTGGACTGAAGTCATCTTTTCTCCAGTTGTAGATGTTTGGCTGTGGCTGGTGAAGAACTGAACTGTTGCCAGATTAAGTACCCACATCTTTTCTGAGACTTTTCGTGAACTTTAAATTTTGTAATAGTGAAGCAGTGGTAGTTATCTGGGCATGAGAGGTGCTGGTAAGAACGTTTATTCAGTTTTAGATATTTTGTTATTAGTTTAGTATGTCTGGCATGGATGTGGTGATTGAGTCAATGACTGGTGTTTGCTTTGGTGTCTGCTTGGATCATGATAAATTTGATTGAGGGAAGGGGAGTGGAGTGTTGGTTTGGGGGTTGTGAGGTTTTTTGGGGGTATTCATTTTGAGGAGTTATTTTTTGGGGGTTGAATTTTAGTTGAATTTTAGGAGTTTGTATGTGTTTCACAGGAGTTAGTAGGACGTGAATCTCCATGGATCAGCATCATCGACTCATTCGGATGTCCACGGTCCCCACAGCTGCTCTTCACTGGTGCACAGAAGTGGGGATAGCTAGAAGGTGAGGTCATAGACATTGGTTTGCTCTTGGAGTGGGGGATGGGAAGGTAGGATCAAGAGTAGGATAAGGAGCTACCCCGGTTCAAAATAGAACTGAGAAATGAGTGCCCCTGCTTAGTTCCTATCCCGAGGGGTCCTGAAATGTCATTTGATATGGTAATTGAGTCTACCAGCATGGCTACTCCCCTGAAGGAAATTCTGAATAATGCCACATCCATCAAGAATAAGACTGTGATAAAAGTGGATTTTATTGCAGACTCCTCGGTGGATCTGATGTGTATCACCGAGACCTGGCTGGGGGATGTCTTTGGCCCTGTGCTGGATGCAGCCATTTCATAAGGGTTCATGGTTCTGCACTGCCGTAGGCCAGAGTGCAAGGGGGGAGGGGCAGGGTGGCCATCTGCTTTAGATGTGATCTGAGACTTGCAGTGTTTCCAGTTGGTCAAATCAGTTAATTTGAATGTGTGGCTGTTAAGGGTGATGCAGGTGTGGGAGATCATCTACCTGATTGTGAGAGTGGATTCCAGCAGGAACTCTGGGAGTTTGTTCCTGGCCCTACTGTGCAGAATCAGAGGTGGCTGGTGTTTGGATACTTCAATATTTGGGCCAGTGACTACTTCCTTTTGGTTGGTCAGAAATTCCTCTGACAGATGAATCTGTTTGGCTTCATCGAGGTTGGTACCTCTGCCAACCATTAACGTGGCTACAACTTGGACCTGCTTTTCCTGTGGGGTTTGATGTTTTAATGTCAAGATTGATCTGATCAGCTGGTTGGATAAGCATGCTGTGAGTTTTCAAATCAGGGCTCCCATAAGACATTTTAACCCCCTGTGGAGATAGTTTAGTACCAACATTTCAGACATTAGACCTTTGCAGGTTCCTATCTGTACTGAGTTGCTTGAGCCTGTTGCAGGTGTGTGCTGAGGGGGTTGAAATTGCAGTGGAAGCCTATAACATGGCGATCACTACAGCTCTTGACTGTCTTAGACCTTATTGTGTACACCCAATAGTCTTCCAATAGAACTCTCACTACTTTAATGGTGAGTTCAGACTGTTGAAGACCAAAGGATGGAGATTGGAGTGTTCTTGGCTGAGATCAGGTTCGTTGGAGGATAAACTAACTCTGGGAGGTCACTATAAGGAGTTCCAGGGGGCAATCCCTCTGAGAAATGTGGAGTTCCTGTCATGAATGATTGCTGCAGGGGTTAATAGGCTGGCTTAACTCTTCTTTTGTTCATTATTCACAGAAGGAGTGGAAGGTGAGGGACCACAAATAGGGGCCAGGAGCATCAAAGAAAGGTAGGCAACACTAGTCCATTTACAGAGAAGAGGGTTCTGAGGGAACTCTCAAATGTGAAAATGGACAAGGCAAGAAGGGATGCATCCTAGGATATTGAGGGAGCCCAGGGAGGTGCTGGATGCGCCTCTGACAGCCCTGTTCAACCACTCAATTGAGACTGGGGTGGTTCCAAAGGACTGGAGGAGGGCAAATGTAGTCCCACTTCATAAAAGTGGAAACAGAGGAGGCTGGCAACTACAGGTCAGTCAGCCTGATTTTGGTGGTAGGAAAAGTAATGGCATCACTACTGAAGGAGAGGATTGTGGAATATCTGGAATCCAGTGGCTTTAGGATCCGAGGCCACAGGGATCCATTGGGGGGAGATCATGTCAAACAAATCTGATAGATTTTTTTGACTGGGTGACCAGGGAACTGGATCAGGGTGGAGTGGTGGATGTGGCCTACCTAGATTTTGATAAGGCATTTGACACCATATCTCATAGGAGACTTGTAAACAACCTGGGAAGCCTGTGAGTGTGTCCTAAGATGGTAAACTGGGTATGAAATTGGTTGGGGGACTGGAGACAGAGGCTGGAGGTAAACACACTGAAGAAGGAAGGGTGACAATCAAGGTGCCACAGGGATCAGTACTGGGACCAGTCCTCTTTAATGTATTTATTAGTGACATTGTAGAGGGGCTAGAAGGGAAGGCACACATCTTTGCAGATGACACTAAAGTCTGTAATAGGGTGAACACTCTGGGGAAGGGGGGAATAAATAATGATGTAGGAAAGTTAGACGAGTGGTCAGGGGTGTGCTAACTAGGTCTCAATGCGAAGAAGTGCAAAATCATGTACTTGGGGCACAGACACATAGGAACAGAGTATAAAATGGAAGGGGGTAGTATTAACCACCACCAAACCAGAAAGGGACCTTGGAGTAATCATATCAGATTACCTAAAAGTGGCCAGACAGTGTCACAAGGCAGTGGGGAGAGCTAGTGGGATGCTAAGGTGCATACAGAGGGGTATCACCAGTAGAAAGAGAGGTGGTGTTACCGCTGTAAAGATCATTGGTGAGTTCTCACCTAGAGTACTGTTTCCAGTTCTGGAGAGAACATCTCCTGAAGAATATAGACAGAGTTAGAGGTATTCCAGAGGAAGGCAACTGAAACGGTGCAGCATTTGCACCAAAAGCCCTATGAGAAGAGAATGAAGAACCTCAGTATGTACACCCTGGAAGAAAGGAGAGAGATAGAGGGGATATGATAGAAACATTTAAATACCTCACGGATATAAATAAATACAGTTCAAGAGGGAAGCATTTTTCAGAAAAAAAGATGCTCAAGAACAAGGGGATATGCTATGAAGCTGGGGGGGGGGAGACACAAAGGAGATGGGAGGAAGTATTTATTTACAGAAATAGTGGAACAGCATCCCAGAGGAGGTGGTGGGGTCAAAAATGGTAACGGGCTTCAAGAATGCATGGGACATGAATAAGGGAACCTTAGAGGTAGGGAAAGGAGAGGTAAATTCTGAGATCAAGTAGAGTCGGTGGTGTTATAGAAGGTAGATAAAATGGGAAGACTAGGTGGCCAAGTGGTCCTTATCTGCCATTAATATCTATGTTTCTATGTTTCTGCACTGTGGACTGGCTTCTACATCTGGTCTGCCTACAGTCTGGGGCGTATTCACATGCAAGTGTTCTGAGGAGTTTGGCCAGTTTTTCCTTGATGTGGTATCCTCTGTCTGTTCCTTGATCTCCTCAAGTGGGCTGTTATGGCCCAGATTGGTACAGGCAATGATGGCAGGAGGCTCTCAGTCAGTCTGAGATGAATTTTACCCTAGGTTGGCTGAGGAGATTCTCCAGGTGATCATGAAACTGCATCCCTTTGCAGATGACACTAAGATCTGCAACAGAGTTGATGCACAGGGTGGGGTGGAAAGGATGAGAAGGGACTTGGCAAGGTTAGAGGAATGGTCAAATGTATGGCAGCTTAGATTCAATGCTAAGAAGTGCAAGGTAATGCACCTGGGAAACAAAAACCCAGGGGAAGAGTACACAATGGGAGGTGAGATACTAACAACAACAAAAATGGAAAGGGACCTGGGGGTAGTCATATCAGATGACCTAAAGGTGGGCAAGCAATGTGAGAAGGCAGCAAGGAGGGCTGGGGGATACTGGGATGCATAGGGAGAGGCATCACCAGTAGAAAACAGGAAGTTATTATCCTCTGTACAGACAGCTGGTGAGACCCCATCTGGAGTACTGTGTGCAGTTCTGAGACCCAATTCCGCAAAGACATAGACAGGATGGAAGCTGTCCAGAGGAGGGCACTAAAATGGTGCAGGGTCTGCACCGGAGGACATGAATGAGAGACTTAAGGAGCTTAATATGTATAGCCTCGAGGAAAGGAGGGAGAGGGGACATGATAGAAACGTTCAAGTACCTCAAGGGAATCAACAAAGTCCAAGAGGGTAGCATCTTTCAAAAAAAGAGGTGTGCAAGAACAAGAGGGCACAATTTGAAGATAGAGGGGTGGCTCAGAGGTAATTTAAGGAAGTATTTTTTCACAGAGAGGGTTGTGGATGCATGGAATGGCCTTCCGGAGGAGGTTGTGGAGTCAAAATCAGTGGTGGAATCAAGCATGCATGGGATAGTCATAAGGCAATTTTGGGGGGTGGGGGTAGGAAGAAGTAGGCTGCTGGTTAACTAGGATCTGCAGCTTATCCAGTAGGTAGGGAAATGGGCAGACTGGGTGGGCCAAGCGGTCCTTATCTGCCGTCACATTCTATGTTTCTATGTTTCTATCCCACCTTCTGTTCACTGGACCCTGGACCTACCCAGCTTCTGTTGGCTTTCTGGGAGTCTATTGGTCCAGTGATTGCTAGGTTTGTCTGGTGTTCACTTGAGGAGGAGGATGTGTTTCTGAAAAAACCTTGGTACACACCTTGAAAAGGGCTATCGTGAGACCCCTTTTTAATAAACCCTGTTTGGACCTCAACATCTTGGCAAACTATAAACCAGTCTCAAACTTTTCCTTTTAAGCTGGCCTGTCAACACAGCTGTAGCCCCGCCCTGCAGAATGCTCCTAACTTTAAATACTTGGGTGTAGCCCTCAACCCCACCCTCTCTTATACGGAGCACGTCGACAACATAGTGCATCGGGTAAACAAGAAACTGAGGGCTGCCTATCGGCTAAGGCATTTCCTGACTGCTGAGGCCCACCTAGCTATCGCCCCAGGAAACTTGCTCCCTTCTCCCCATCATTGACTATTGCTCCCTGATTTACTCCCACGTGTCCTGTGCCCTGTGCACAAGACTCATGTCAATCTGCAATAGCATCTGTCATTTTGCACTCCTGGCACCCTACTGAACACATCACTGTGACCTTTACCAGTTGCTAGAGTGGCTCCCACTCCCAGGTCGATATGACTATGATGTCAGTTGTATCATCAATAATACCCTTAGAAGCAGTGAAGTGTCACCATACACACCCTTACTTAAGGCCAGAGCTGCACCCAGATGTCTCCAAGTGTCCTTGGTTCCTCCCTGGAAGTCCCTTGAGTCTTCACAGTCATGGGTGGTAAAGCTTTGTCTGTCACTGCTCCTTCTCTATGGAACAGACTACCTGCATCTCTCCATTCAGCTGAAACACACTGCACCTTCAAATTCCATCTCAAAACCAGGTTGATGACAGAAGCCAGATTATTAAGCTCACCGGGGCAATCCCTTTTGACTCACTACTTCCCCTTGCTATTTCTGCCCAACTCTGTTCTTCCACCTAAAATGCCTCAATATAGCACTTACTGTGTATCTGTCCTCTGAACTTGTTATCCACTTGTATTTTCCAGTGACCTACAGGATTGAAAACTGGTTTGTAATCATCTGTACTAGCTCAACATGTCTTGTATCCTTACTGTGTGTTTGACACCCTACCCTCCAATTTACTGTAAATTGTATTATTGTTATCCAATTCATGTTTTTTATCTCTATAGTGCCATATTTTGGCTCAGGTCATGCCTGAAAACTGTCCCTTGGATCAGTGCACCTACAACAAAAGAAAAAAAAATAGAGCTACTGTTCATGATGTCAGTGACCTGAGTTTGGTAGCAAACTTGGGGCACCGGAGGGCTTACCAGAGGGAGGAAGATTAAGGATTCAGAGAACTGCTCTCCTTCTCCAGGGGGGGAGGGATTGCAGTGCCAGTAGCACGTCTGGTCCCTACCACTATGCTGGGGAAAAGACACCTGGGTCTGCCTCAAATCAGGCTGGAGGTGCTGGTAAATGCTGATGTGTGGCACAAGGGTGCATGGGCTGCATGTCATGGTGTCATTACATGCTGAGGCCCTCAGGTGAAGAAAATGAGAAAAATAATCAGTGGCAGGATGATGCTTGGATCCTCACAGGCCCTGCACGTAACTAGCTGAGCTTGCTGGTCCATCTACTGGATCTGGTTTCATGGCAGAGTATTGGGGGTCCACCAACCCTGCTGGGGGAGCAAGCCCTGGAGGTACTGGCTGGCAATAAGCTCCAGTCGACATTGGGGTGAGGAGGCTGGGGGCCAAGCAAATAGACTTCGACTGGGACATAGGGGGTTAAAAGAGTATTAAAAAAAACTTCCCTTTTTGACAAAATTTATTGAGAGAGTGGTGGTAATGCCACTGAAGATGCACTTTGAGGCTTTCTCTGTTTATGAGTCATTTCAGCCTGGTTTTAGAGGGTGTCATAGCAAGGAGACTGCATTTGTCAGGGTGCAGATTGATCATTTGTCTAGAGATAGAGGGGAGTGTTCCATTCTAGTTCGACTCAATCTTTCATCAGTGTTTGTCACCGTAGAGCATGTGATCTTGACAGATTGTCTCAGGGACTTGGTGGGGCTCAATGGGGTTGTGCTGAGGTTGAGTCCTTCATTTTCAGTGGGGTGCAGCAGGTTGTATGGGGGAATTTTCTTTCTGAACCAGCTGCCCTGATGTGTGGAGTTCCTCAAGGGTCGATTCTATCACCCAGTGTGCAGTTTCACTGGTATGCTGATGATACTCAGCTGTACCTCTCATTTGCCCCATGCAAGAAAATGCAGTGGGAATGATATGACTGCCTGTCTGATCAATGAATGGATGGTCTCAAGCAAGCTCAGGTTATACCCACATAAGACAGAAGTGCTACTGGTGAACTTGGGTATGAAGAGGGCCACTGGCTGTAGTAGAGGTGTGGCCGGCTTGCACCTTGGGCCTACTCAGTTTACAGCCAGAGACAGGATGAAGAACATTGGCGTCATGGATCAAAAGCTGACTGTGAAACATCAGGTGTCTACTGCGGTCCGTACTGGTTTCTGTTATCTTAGAAACGTCAGATCAAGCCTTTTCTTAGCCCTCATTAACTCAAGTCCCTGGTGCATGCCTTTATGACATCTAGGCTGGACTATTGCAATGCTCTCTATCTTGGGATATCTTGAGGTTTGATGTGCCACTTGCAGCTGGTGCAAAATACCATGGCCAAATTGATTGCTGGGGTTCCATGCACCAAGCATATATCTTTGGTTTTGCAGATGTTACACTGGCTGCTTGTGAGGTGGCACATCTCTTTCAGGATACATTTGTTAACATACACAGCACTACACAGTCTGGGCTTGACTACCTAAAAGAGCTCTTGGGCTCAATTTTCAAACTATAGCTAGTGGTGTGCAGTTCTTGTGCCAACCAGGACTGTTGCAAGGGGCATCTAGTGCCACACCCTGCACCATTCCCAACTTTATATGCCTCCTGTGCCAACGGTAGTGCTGTCTGTGCCAGCTAGGCTTGCGCCATCATTGCTACAAACACACCAGAGTGGAAAGGCAGAGGGGGCTTGGGTCAGGGCAGCACTCCAGCATTACCTTAATCAGGATTCTATAATCCCCTCCAAAGGGCACAGGGGCCACCAGAGTTAGACCAGGCTTGGATGGTCTAATAGCCTGTGTGCCATTCCATGAGCTGTGGCAAGGAGGGAGGTGGTCCTTGCCCCCCTGATGTGGCCAATACAAACAGCCTACAGTGGCCATTCTGCACCCAGACACCCATCCTGGCCCTGGTGGAGCAGACGCAGGTGCCCTCCAGGGACCCCCTGGTGCCGCCAGCTCGGGGCTGGTAGGTACCTGATCGACCACTCCCAGCCCTCCTTGATGATCCATGGGCTGGGTTGGCATGTGGGGGGTGTCAGCAGTGCCTTCACATCAGCGCCGCTACCAGCAGTGGCATACTGGGGGGCGTATACCTCATTGGCTGGCATTACCCAGCTTAAGGTGCAAACTTCAGATCCAGAACTCTGCACCTTGTGAATGGCACAAAGTGTGGCATGCCCTCAACATACCCCCCCGCCAGTCCTGGTGTGTTGTTGTCCGCACAGCTAGGATCAGTACTATGCAGCACGCTCTCATTGATTAATTCGGCACCCTGGGCACACTGGGTGCAGAGTGGCTATGCACCACAGATACATGGCGCATAGCCATTCAGCACATTACTGCATAGGGCCCCAAATAAGACCTATAGTCCAACATATCTATATCTAAGAATAATTAATCCATTTTATTTCTTCAAATAGAGGGTAATGTCAAATCTGTCATTCAATCAATCAATCAAATCTTTATTTATCCAGGCGATCACCATTGAGCAAGCTCATTTACAAGGGGGACCTGCTGTTAGCAGGGGCAAATTATACAGTCACAGATCAAATATACATAACACAAAATGAACAAGATGTTTACAATAATGATAATTACAATAACAGTAGGTGTAGAGTATACATTTCAAAGGCACATGTACGAATAATATATACATAACACATCAGTAACATGATATGTAAAACATCCACAAAAACAGGACGTGTATGGTTGTCATATGCAAATCATAGGAAAAAAGGAAGATTGTATACAATTCAGCCATCAGCAACAAGTTACAGGCCTGAGTGGAAGTTCCTAAGCTATGGAGGTGAGCATGACAGTATCACTGTCTCAGTCTTATGTGGCAGGGGGGGAGGGAGGAGTGTAAAAGGAGTACAGAGGATGCTAAGGGCAAATGTGGCAACTGAAAGGTGAATGGTTAATAGTGGCAGGGGGAACTTAGGACACTGGCTGGGACTAGTAAGGATGGGGAGAGTATGGCAGTCATGCTACTAGGAACGGTGGAAGCAATTACAGCTTTCAGCAAATGTTTTGTCATAAAGAGTCTTAAACAAGTCAATACTGACAGGAGAGCTAAGTTTCAATTATCTTTAAATTCTATTCCAGACATGCGCAAAGCATAGCTTACGGCAGCCCTTCCAAGGTGGGTATTGGTCCTTGGAACTTTCAGGGAAACCAGTGAGTGGCTTCTTAAGGCATAGCTACTGATCGGACTCAGTGGGAGACAGCCAACAATGTATTATGGAAGTTTGTTGGTACATGCTCGGAGCATCCAAAGGGCTGCGTTTCTACACCACCTATAATGAAGGGAAGGCCACCCTATGGCTGCATATAGAGAGCAGTGATGAGTGGTGGACGGAAGGCCAGTTATAAATCTCAGTGCTCTATGATACAGTACGTCCAGTTTTGCAAGGTGTGAGACAGGGCAATGGCCATAAATAAAGTCGGCATAGTCAATTAATGAGTGGAATGTAGATTGGGCAAGCTGTCTTTTTGCATCTGCAGTCAGGAGGTGTTTGAATCAGAAAAAAGACCAAGTCTTTGCCTCAGCTTTTTCAGCAATTCTTCTGTGTGTTCCACAAAAGAGAGTTTATTGTCTAGCCATATGCCCAAATATTTGAATTTAGGCACAAATTCAAGTTTTTCATCTAATAAGGTGGTGATGGAAGGTAATGTACCAGCAGCAGCAGAGTAAGCCCCTGGGCCTGATGGTGACAAGAGAATGGCCTTAGTTTTTTTTTGCATTTTGTAGTAGTTTTTTGCTGAGGAGCTGGTGCTGCAATATATTAAAGTCGGTTTGTAAGTCAGCGCAGGCAGCTTCAGAAGAATCACGGCTTAAGTAGAGCACCATATCATCGGCAAACAAGTGGATACTGGCTTCTGTGATGCCTATGTCCAGACTGTTAATATAGATCGTGAACAGTAAAGGGCTCAGTATGGAGCCTTGAGGAACTCCTCTTTTTATTTGTTTAAGTGGAGCCGGATGTTTAAATGCTCATCATGTAAAAATCCAAACTCCTTCCCTCTGTAAAAGCAAATTGTTAAAATTGCCACCCTATGCTTTTGGGAATACTTTCTCAATGGCTTTAAAGGTAAAGGAGTGTTCTGATTGGTTTGCTGCATTTTAAAATGTGCAGGGCTGTAGAACATGCTACATACAAAACCAGTCCTGTCCAAAGGATATGGAAGCAACTGAGCAGCTGGCCCATCCAGAGGACATGGAAACACCTGATCAGCTGGCCCCTCCAAAGGATGCAGAAGCACCAGAGCAACTGGCTCATCCTAAGGAGAAGGAATTGCCCAAGCAGCAGGCTGGCCCAGTGGACTAGGAAGCATAAAAGCAGCAGGCAGAGGGCACACGAGGGGAAAGGGTAGATAAACAGTATCAAGGGACAATGGTTGATGTGAAAACAACTAGAACATAGAATAGAGTGGGAGAGAGACAAATTCCAGTGTTTTATGTGGAAGAACATAAAAGAATAGAAGTAGGACTGACAACAGGTGTGGGATCCTATGGAACATCTTATGGTAGGCAATGCAATCTGCAGGCACTGATTTAAGACCTGAAAAGGGGAGTGAGGGAAATGCAGCAGTAAATGTCAACACCATGGACATCAACATCACTGGAGAGACACAGTACAGTTACTCTTTAAGAAGAAACTGACTATATAGTGGCAGAGGAAATGCAACACTCACTGAAAGACAGTGACACACTATTGGAGGCAATGGCAGAAGAAAGGGTACCTATGTCAGTTCCACTGAGAGCAGTCCATGGTCACATCATGGGTGCAATTAACATGGGAACTGTGCCTTTCACAAGTAAAACAGAAAGGCATCTCAGGTGCTGGACCTCAAACAACCTCAAACTCTTTGCAGCACTAATTTTTGTGCCCTTATGCTGTAAATGTGCAATGAGCAAATGTATTATTTATTTATTTTATTTTATTTTTGATAACTGGGTAAGTGCACTATATATAGAAATGCCTATTTTCAAGCATGACCCGGGACAGTACAAATGAGAACAGTCAAAAATAGAATATAGTACAGGACAAAACAGGATAACTCATTGCCTTAGTCAAAACATCACAGGAAATGATAAAAATTAGATATAGCATACAGCATATTGGCACAAGAAGGGCTGCATAGAAACTTGATCGATGTTATCTTGACCCATGTCAGGTGGCACTTTGATTTCACAACAGCAATTCTTGTGAAAATAAAGGACAATAAATGAACAGCTACGAACTGTGCAGAAAGGTGAAACGCACGCACTGTTGTAGTACTGCACCATCTGACCATTTATATTGCTGACATCTAAATATTTTTTCCAGTTTTATGTGTGTGTTTCTATAGTGTATTTGTGCTTTTGCCCCCAGAAATGTGGGTTAGCATATTAAAGTTTTCAAAACATTTACATTCACTGTACACTGCAAAATCATTATTGTAAAAAGTGCTTTGCTATGCTGTGTGCTATCCTGCTCTCCCTTTCAGTTTTCACCTAATAAGCAGAGCACTGTATTTGTGAGTTGTTACTTGTTTGCTTTGCTCCATGCTGTATACTGAAATATTTATTTTTTATGTTGCAGATTATGCTGTCCCGTGTAAGTCCCAAAAGGCAGGGTATTAGTGTGTTTTTGTCTTGTACAGTACTGTTCGGTTGTTTGAAAATAAACATCTTTTAAGGAATCTGACTTCTTTGTGACGCTGAACAAAAAGTGTTTTTAAGATAATAATGGTTTGGCACACTATGAGTTAAGGGGGGAGAAATATATATATATATATATTTTTTTTATTTATTGAAATGTTTCACCAGGAGGGCATACTGAACAATAAGTTGCTCATCTCACAGTGCGACCTGGGGGGAGGGGTTACACAGGGTTGTGAAGGATGATCAGTTGCAGTAGTATGTGGGTAGTACAAACAATACAACATTGTAAGATTGTGCCACAGTTGGAACACAAGGTATTGTACAATAAACAGTAGTGCAACATTGGGTATATTACAATACATGTCCAAAATCATACAAAAGAACATATAAACCTACAAAACAGTAATAATGTGATAGAACCATTTATAGTGCATAAGTGTACCAGGAGCAGGCTCGAGGTAGTACGCAAGTGCTGTTGGAGTAAAAAGGATGGGGTTATGTTGTGCACACTGGTGACCCAGAAGGGCAGACGGAGAAGAGAGAGGGAGAGATAAGAACTGAATATGAGGAAAATGGGTAGCCATTTCCTTATTTCCCCCTTCAGGATGTTGAGAGCCCTGCCTGGGGAGTCATGGTAGGAAGGCAGAAACTGGGGATAGGTATTAAGGTGGGTTAAAGAAGGAACAGCTGAGGGAAAGGTAATTGTGTAGGGCAGAGGTAAGGGAGTAGTTGGAGGAGGAGTGTCATATTTTGGGGGGGGAGGGAATTTCAAGTTTTAGGGAAATGATGGGCAAAACCAATCTGACCAAAAAGGGTGGAACGGTGAGGGACCATCAAGGTGCGGGCATTATTTGATCTGAGAGAGTAGGAGGGGGGAGGTGGAGTGGAGAGAGAGGATGAGAGATAGGAGGGGAACCCCACGAACCAGAATTTGGAGGTTAGTGTGGCACAGTGAGAGATGCGTCTGTGAGATAGTGGAAGGAAGGTTAGAGAGCGATAGAGTTCACAGTGGTTGGAGCAGGAAGGGGAGTCGATGGCAAAGCAGAAGAAGTAAAGAGACTATCCAACTTGGTCAAGGAAGCTTTGGGAGCAGCACCATAGACTACGTCACAGTAGTCAAAGATGGGGAGTATCATCTTCTGGACAATTTTGCACCTTACAGTCAGTGGGATGCAACTATGATTCCTGTACAGAACACCAAGCTTGGGATGCGTTTGTTCAGGATAGCATTGATATGCACAGCAGAGTTGAGGTGCTGGTCCAGCCAAACCCCCAGATATCTAAATGAGGAGTTGTCCTTCAAGATGGTCCCATCAAGGGTGTGGAAGGTGGGTAGGGCTGGGAGCCTAGAGAGTCTCTGCCTGGTGCCAAAGGTCATTGAGACTGTCTTTTTAGCATTTATAAAAAGCTGATGAGAAGCAAACCAGAGCTGAACTAGGTTGAAGTCATGCTGTAAGCTGGTTTGCACAGCAGCAGGGTTTTTACTGGAAATGTACAAAACTGTATCGTCAGCGTACATGTGGGTAGAAGAGAATGAGCAGACTGTGGGAAGATCATTAAGGAAAATGAAGAAGAGTTGGGGACCAAGCACTGAACCCTGAGGGACACCAGTGTTGATGGGGAGTGGAGGGGAGATGGAATCAAGGATTATCACTGATTGGGTCCTGCCAATGAGGTAGGATTTAAACCAGTTGGTGGCTTACAGAGCAAGGCCAGCTGAGGAGAGTGACTCAAGAAGAAGGGGATGGGAAACAGTATTGAAAGCTTTGGCTAGGTCAACAAAGATGGCTGAGGTGATCAGGGCATCATCCATCCCTGAAAGGATGGAGTCAGTAAGCCTGAGGAGGGAGATGGTTGTTGAGTGGTTCTTCCAAAAAACAGATTGGAAGGGGGTGAAGGAGGAGGAATCAGAAAGGAAAGGTGAAAGTTGAGAGAGAATTAAATGTTCTTGAAGTTTGGCAAGGGTAGGAAGGAGGGAAATGGGGCAATAGTTGCCAGGAGTGGATGTGTCACCACCCTTGGGGAGAGGAAGGACTACAGTGTGTTTCCAGGATGAGGGTACTTGGGCAGAAATAAAGGACAGGTTAAGGATTAGGGAGATAGGATAAGCAATTGCAAGAGCAGAAAGGTAGAGAAATTTAGGATCTAGTTCATCTGGTGAGGGCTTGTATAGCATAGCAATATATAACAATATAGCAATAACAAAAGCAGGGGTGGGATAACATGGGCTAATGTTAGTTAAAGAGCAGGTGTTTGCATCTAATAAATAAACAACTGACTATTGTATTTTATTTATTGTATTTTGATGTGTATGTAATTACTTTCTTTACCTTTTATGTACGCAATAATACCCAACAGGATGGGCAGTATTGGGGAATACCGAACCACCTAGGGATGTTATGAAGCCCGATGCAGTAGACGGAGGACCTTATAGCCCCTGGACTGTCCAGTATTCCCCAATACCACCCAACTTGAAGGGTACTATTGTGCTTAGAAAATGGCTGTTGTGTAAAAAAAAAGTCAGAGACAGAAGTTTTAAATTTTAAATAAATTTTTTGGTTTAATACAACAGTTTAATAGATTGGGAGATTAAATAGTTCCTTTTTGGGACGAGGTGAGGAAAACAACAAACCAGGCTGAGCACAAATTCATACTGTTAAGTGGGTATGGGCAAATTAAAAAAAGAAGCAGCCCATTATTTTTTGTTTTCTATGAAGCTGACTGGTGCATTGATGTGCAGTTCATTATGTTAAATGAGGTATGCTGGCTCATGTTTGCTGAGGTTCCTGCAGCTGGCTGGATTCTTGTTTCTGATTTGTTTTCTTGTAAGGTATTGTTTGTAGTAGACTAAGGACCTCATGTTGTGGATTCTTCAATGTTTCCGGCAAGAAGGTTGCTCCAGAGCTTGTGATCGGATTGGTGACGATGCCAGTAAGATTTAAGGCTGCCTTCACACCTATGGCATGTCACAGACATTATCTGACACACTTCCAATCCATCTGACAGTATTTGAGCACAGGCACTTCTAATTCTGTGATTGGTATATGCTGTGCTCTGTTCTGCTTCCCGACTGAGTCTCTTCATTAGTGAACCCAGGTAGTTCTTGCCCACGGGCTCTAGTGTGTATCAGACTTGCTCTTTGTCTAGCGGACTCTAGTAGGCATCTAGGATGTAAATATAGTGTTTTTGCCCCTGCAGGTAGTTTGCTTATATACTTTTGGTAGGCAGCAACAGGCAATAGAGGGTTTCCTGGCTGGGAATACATGCATCCCCTTTATATTTCCTTGGAGACTTCGAGTGGGTCCTTGTGTTTTTTTTGTGTCTGGATTATGGGCTAAAGTTAGGTACTCCTGCCCATTTTTGTCTTTCTTTATTGTAAAAGACTGAGAAGTAAGGTCTTGTACACCTTCTCTTCCACACCTTGCCATATGGATTTGAATTTCAAACCATACGCATTTGACTAGGACAGGCGCAGTGCTGGGGGAGAGGGCAGGTGAGTTCCAAAGTTTTTTCAGATCTGCTATGGTTAGAGGGGGGTGATGACAGGAGACATCTTTCTTTTGCTTCCTGAATTGCATTATGATGCTCTTGAAAATGTTATTTGCCCCTCTGAGTGCTTCAACACTATTGACATTTAGCTTTCTAGATATCCCAGGGCTATTTATGTATTTGTTTACCCCCCCCCAGGGCACAGTACCCAGGGACTGAATATTGCTCTCCCGTTGCCATACAGACCTCAAAAAAATTTTTTTACAATGCTGTTCAGAGCTTCAGGACTGTCTGTGCACTTCTGGATAATTATATTATTCTGTCTTGCCCAGTCAGTAATTACTTACACTGCCCATAATGTTTTTTTTTGTATTGGCCTCCTCCCGGTGTGATTCTATTTTTTCTATTTCCTCAGATGTGAGAGAAAGGTGGCAGCTGCTGGTACTTACATTGTGCTCTTTCTTCATTTTTATGTTTGCTTACTTGCATGTGCAGGAAACATAGTGCCACCATACGCATTTTCATAGGTGTGCCACTCAGCTCCAATGCCCTGCTCCCTTTTGCAGGCAATGTCTCACCACAACAATAAATGTCAGAGCTGTCTATGACAGCAGTTCAGATGCAGTGGCATACAGTTGAAAGAGAAAAACTGCTGCAATCAGCAGTGGTAACGTGTAGACAATTTGCATACTACTGTCGTCAGAATGCAAATTGCCTACACGTCACACTGCATCTGAAATGTCATAGACAGTTCTTCCCTCCCCCAGCCCCGAACACCTATGTAGCATGTGGGGAGCCCACCCCAGCATGCTCATGCACTCCTCCCACAAACACACAGTATTGCCAATGGGAGTGCTCAATCCCCCGTCAGCTCCACTATCCCTCCCAAACAGATTTCCAGGTGCCACGCTGGGAGCCCACCCCAGCATGGCAAACCTCCATATAGCCAATGGGGGTGCACAATCCCCCATCAGCTCCACTACCTCCCCCCAAAAAATAAACTTCCAGATGCCATGGTGGGAACCCACCCCAGCGTGGCAAAAGTCCTGCGTCGTCTTCTAAAATAAAAAAGACACCTGTAAAAAAAAGAAATGGTAAATAATCCCTCGTTGACTGTCTTGCTCCTCCCCAACCTGCACCTACCCTCATGTACCTCCCCACACACCCCCATCCCATACTTACCTCCGGGCCCAGCGCGACAATCTTCAGTGGACCGGGAACACGTTTGCACTCTTCAAAGCCGACCGCAAACTGAAGAAATGCTGTTAAGCTGTATAATGGGATGAATGGGGGGTCAACTTTGGTGCATATCTCGGCCATTTTGGGGAATTTTTTCACCAAATTTTCAACATGGGGTTCTTGGGGCCCCTCTTCATGAACTCAGTCACTGTCATTTTGTTATTCGGTCCTGAAAGGTGATTTCACAGTCACTGCACAGAACCACCTTTCTGGACTGAGTAACAAAATGACAGTGTCACAGTTCATGAAGTAGGCCCCCCCCAAAACCCAATGCTGAAAATTTGGTGAAATAATTCCCCAAAATGACTGTTTTACGAGTGTGTGTTGTGCAGTTACTACTCAAGCTCATAACTTCGCCATTTTTTTATATTGTCACTCCAGATTTTCAACATTGCCATTTTACTACACCACCTTATGAGCAGTATAGCTGTCATTTTTCACATCTCCCCCAAAATGTGTTTTCATACATGTAGCGCACAATGGCACAGTTCGTGTGCGAAATCAATGTTATGGACAGATTAAGAAAATCACAGTGACACTGTTCATGAGCAGAGGTCTTAAAATGGCTATGTTGAAAATTTGGTGACAAAAGTCCATAAAATGACTGTGTTACAAGCGTGCATTGTGCAGTTTCCATGCACCCTCGTAAGTTCACAAATTTGTAATATTTTCAGTCCAGATTTTCTACAGTGGCATTTTTCCACACCTCCTTATGAACAGTACAGCTGTCATTTTTCACACCTTGGCCAAAATGTGTTTTCGCACTTCTGGCGCAGAAATGGGTGGTTGCTGTGGGAAATCAGTGTTCGGGACAGATTACGAAAATCACAGTGACACTGTTCATGAGAGGAGGTACCAAAATGCCTGTGTTGACAATCTGCTGTAAAAAATCCCCAGACTAATTACATTACGGGTGTGCATTGCACAGTTTCTACGCACGCGTGTGACTTCTCCAGTTTTTTTATATTTTCACTCCAGATTTTCAATATTGCCATTTTTACACCTCCTCATGAACAGTACACTGTCATTTTTCACATCCTGTTCGAAATGTGTTTTCGCACCTGTGATGCCAAAGGGCGTAGTTGCTGTGCAAAATCATCTTTCGGCTAACAAACTGATATTGCCACTGTTCATGAGGTGGTGGTCACAAAAAACCCATGTTGAAAAATTGGAGTGAAAATACCAATGAACACCTAGGGCATTAGGGTTTCTGGCCATAACGCCCCACCCTGTAGAGACTGACAGGCATCATGGGTGTGACTTGGGATTGTCACCTGTAATGCTCATACCATTCCACCCCCACCCACACCCTGCATCTAGTGACAGGCATCGAGATTTGCCTTGGACTCTTCGGCCCCAATGTTCACCCCCATTCTCCTATACTGCACTCATCTCACCATACTTCCTTATGGAATGGGGTGAGCATAAGGCCCAAAGACCCCAAGGCACACCGTGACACTTGTCGGTGTCTGCAGAGTAGGGTGTTTTGAAATGGCGTGGCCGTTATGCATGACGACCCAAAGGCACACCCCAATGCCTGTCAGTCTCTGCACGGTGGTGGTGGGTTGGCTTCAGTTCAGTACTTCACTGCCATTCCTATTATGCATCTCTCTAACTCCTACACTACCAATGCCAATGCCAGCAAGCAAACATTCGGCATTGACAAATGCTTGTTTTCTTTGGCACTGCAAAATCTTCTACCTTCTTTTCTTGTGGAAAAAGAGTGTTGGTATCTTTTTTGGCCAGCATGTTGACTTCTATGTTGAAGGTTGTCATTTATTTCTTTGTTACTTTGTGGCTGCTTTGGGTGCGACGAGCGTTTGCCGACTGGTGGTTGATCGAGCTGCTGCTTTGCGCGCATCGCTTCACGCTATTTCTTTGCTGTCAGTTGCTGTGGCTCTGTGATTCCTTTGGGTGCTTGGGAACCCTTTCTTGAGAACAGCTGGCTGTACTTTGAAGTGGGATCTATTGGAAAATACCCACCCACTCCGGTGAGTGTTTGAACCAATCACATAACGAGAAATTACTTAGCCATTTTCTAAACTATAATATTTTATAGTGGACACAAACAAGGGAATTTTCACCTTTGCTTTTCACACTGCTAATAGTAATAATTCTTACTAATCACTTGCTCTTTAATGTAGCTGTTGATTTTTGGCTTAGCATTCTAGCTAGATGTGGGGAGGGGGAAGGGGGGAGGAAGGTAGCAAGGGTGATCCTACACAAAGTACAAAAATGAGGCTATCAAATATGTATCGGTTATTTGGTGTTGCATCTTAAATGTGTACTCCATGTTACCAGTGGCTATGCAACCAAGACAAACCGAGCGACTTATCTCAAGATACCTATCAACAGGCTAAAGAAATGCAAAATTCAGCATTTGCTCCTCCAACATTGGATGACACGTTCACAGATCGATAGTGCACTGTTGTGCACTATAATGTACGATATCTTTGAAATTGGTGATGGCTACCAATCTACCAATGTATAATATGAACTGTCTGTTTGTTGGGTTTGTTTTATATTGTTTTTCCTAATTTTTAAGTCTGGTTTCTAACTCATCTAATTCTTTTGGACTAAGAAATTGGTTATTCTTCTTCTTACGAAGGCCATAAGTGCTTCCCATAAACATGTATCTGAGTATCACTGGGGCCTATGCACTACCGGGCGGGAGTAACGGGCCAGAGGCACATATCACCCCCATGTTGCTCCACACCTGTGGACAGTATTAATCAATGACCAATACCTGTCCATAGCTCCCCCCCTCAGGTTTGCAGGGCAGCTGGGGGCATACCTGGCCGGTGGCATGGATCCCTTGCATGGTACAGCAAGGGTCCAGGTGCGGATATGCCAACTGCAGGCACCTGGACCCATAAGGCCAGTCCCCACCAGGCAGTGTGCACCCCTGGTAGTGCTCATGGTACACAGTGCCTACCCAGCACATCAACTGACCCCTGGCTGAATGACTTCACCCGATACCATGTGCTGCCTGTCCCCACCACACATCGGTGGCCTGTCCCCGAGGTAGATGTTCCCCCACTAGCAGAACATAGCCCCATGGGCCACAGCTGCCCCCCCACACTCACATCTGGTGCTTGTCCCCCAACCTGTCAGTCACCCTCCACCCAATGCAGGGCAGCCCCGACCTCAGAACTGCAGTGCAAGCACTCCCCCCACATCCCAGCCCTAGCATGGAGCCGGACATGGCCCCCCCCCATCACTACCCAGTCTCCATTATGGCACCCCCATGCCAAACAACCATGCCGGCACCCAGCCCAGTATATTTCAGCAAGCCCCACCACACACCTGCCCCCATCCCGAAGTCCCGGTTTTTCATTGGTGAGCAGTGGTTCTCCCCACCCCCCCACAGCACCGACAACACCACTCCCCCCACCTGCCTATGGGTGCCACGGCTTGGCATGGCTAGTGGTACAGCCTTTTCAGACTCCTTCTCAGCCACTGGACATACAAGTGATGCTGCTAGCATGGTGTTATATATGGGCAATGTGGTCCCAGCATCACTTGGACAGCCGGCGGCACCAACAGGTCAGTACAGGGACCGGAGAGGGGTTGCTGGTGCCACAGGGGTTGGTGGGGAGGCTAGGGTTTTTAATAGACCTGCTGCGGTGTTGGGGTCAGGGGTGAGAGAGCTGCCAATGTGCCACCCCGGTGTGTTGGGGGATTCTACACAGTGGTCAGGGTTGTTATGGTCATGGGGGGGTTGTGTGGAGTTAACGGAGTCAGGCAAGTGGGAGTTGGGGGTAGCTTGGCCAGTAGGAACTGGTCAGTGGGTCCACCACAGGGTGCAGATCCAGCACACCAGTACCCTGTGTGCCATTGGTGTGGCCACTCACCCGGTCAGCTGCCACAGCCTGCCCCTACTGCCTAGTGTGTGTCAGGGCAGCAAGGGGGGGTGATATCCTGGTCCTGCCTCGAACTGCAGGTCACGTTCATGGGGGTGCACAGTGCATTATGGCAGGGTCCTGGCTGCTGTAACCTGTTCTGGCATGCACCCCCCATGCAAAAGGCACTACACACCTTGGTGGATGTCACATAGTGCTGGCCCGCCTGCCCCCAGGGAGTTGCTGTTCGTGCAGCCAGGGGATTGGGTGCATTGGGGCTGCACAACACAGTTAGTGCATCCCAGACAGGCCTCACAATGGGTGTGGAGTGGCTATGCACTGTGGCTCTGTGCTGCTTAGGTGCTCCGCACCATTGCGTATAGGCCCTATTATTAGTAAAGTATCACAAAGCCATTTTATTTTTAAATGTTATTGTTCATCAAGGAAGTGTTAAATTTCCATCTGAAGGATTTGTGTCTGCCTTTTCACAGCATAAGAGATGCACTGATCAGATTGTGGTCTGATAAGACAATGCTTTCTATTATTATGTTAATTTGGCCTTCAGTTAGTTTTTTTGGACATGAACAAATAATCTAATCTAATCCACTATGAGACTGATACCTATCTATGTAAAAAGTATAATCCTTATCTTTTGGGTGTGTTAGTCGCCAAATGTCAAATAACCCAGGTCCACTGGAAATTTCAATAAGGAGGTTCTAGCCTTTGTTCTCTACATTTGGGCTACAGCTATTCCTAGCCAAATCTTGGTCCAACACCTCATTAAAATCCCCACTAGCACTATCTTGTAGCCTTGCATTAAGTTTAGTTAAGCATTCAAGTTGTCAAAGAAATGTGCTTGATTTGAATTTGGGTGCATACACATTACAGATAGATATTTATTTCCTGCTAGAGTCCCCGGTATGCCTTTTGCCTTCTGAATCTGTAGTGTGTTGCAAATTGACAAAATGCATTCCTTTTTACTGCTGTGGGCAGAGCCGTCAGTCATTTTGCGTCGGCTCCTAAAACTGCTGTTCGTAGCATGCTTCCATAGGACTTTTGGAAGTATCCTTCTGAAAGTCCAACAGAGCTTGGAGCACTCCACCATATTTGACAACTATGGAATAACCACTGAAACAGCCACACTATTTCAGCTGTTACTTCTGCATTGAGCGACAGGAACTGCGCATATGCACCTTGTGCACATACGCAGTTCTGCAAGTGCTGTCATCGTGGGAATGGCAGAATGCCATTCACCATTGTTGCATCACCACCGCCAACAGAAGCCAGTCCCCTGAGATTTTCTGTTATCTAGTTTTGGGGAATGTTAGTGCAAGTTTGCTTAGTATGTCACAAATCTGGAAGAAATGAATAACAAGAAACAAATAAAATACAGAGCTGTTTATGTGTTTAATATGTGTGGCTCTGTTGCTTCGGTCCCGAGCAGCAAAAGTTGCTAAAATTGAAAAGATACTTATAACAGGGTTGATAGTTTTAATGGCATGCTTCTCATCTTTTGAAACTGAGAGGCTGATGGTTTTAAGCAATAAAAACAAGAGAAGTCTGTCATATGCAAACAGTCACAAATCGAGAAGAAATGAATAACAAGAAACAAAGTACAGAGCTGTTTATGAGTTTAAAATGTGCACTGGTATCTGTTGCTTCAGTCCCGAGCTGCAAAATTTGCCAAAATTGGCAAGATACTTATAACAGGGTTATAAAAGTGTTGATCCCTTTCCCTTTCCCCTCCAGTCTCTCCAGCCGGTTCCAGGCACAGCTTCCTTCTGCAGCCATGATTGCCGCCTTCCCATGGAGTAGGCTCTCCATTCCTGAACAAGCAGCCAGCTCCAAGCACTGCTTCATTCTACAGCTGCTGCTGCCTGCCCTCTCACAGAATAGGCTCGCCAGCCTTGAATGGGCACCCAGCTCCTAGTGTGGCTTCCTTCTACAGCCGCTGCTGCTTGCCCTCCAATGAAATAGGTATGAGTGCTGCTCAGTGAAGCCCTGATTCTTTTTTGAAATCTGGTACCTTTTCTTTTCCAGACTCCATTGGCTCCCTGCTTTTCTTGTACTGGATTTGTAAAAGGCTGCCTTAATTGCAGGCTACTCCTGGTTAAGAAAGACTGTCACAAGTTTTTTTTAATTTTTTTTTTAATTGATTTTACCATTTGCTCGCAATAGCACTGGGCCATTAGGGGCAACATGTCCCACTAGTTGCTGGGTCTCCCCCTCCTCCCCTCTCCTCCCCACATATCTGAACTGGCCTCTGACCTCCTCCCCTCTTCCACCTCCCCTCCTTTTCCATTAGGCGCCCCCTTACTCTATTCACACTTTAGCCCCCTCCGCTGCCCTGTCCCCATTTTTACCCCTTTTGTTCTCTCCCCTGCAGCACTTAGACCAACCCTCAACCCCTACCCTCTGCAAGGAGCCTCCTCACCTGACTTACCCATTAGCTCCCTCCCTTGTGGCACTTAACAAACCTTCAACTCCCTTGCCCCGCCCTCTGGGGTTCGCAACTGTAGGGCCACTCTCCCCCTACAGGCCTAGCCTATCTTATCGTGGTGGTCCTCCTGCCTCTCCCTGTTGACCTTCCTCCCTGCCTACTCTCCCCCCTTGCCTACTCTCCTGACCACCACCTCGCCCCTGCTCTGCCTCCCCCTCCCCTGTCTACCTGCTAATACCCCCCTGCTCCCTTCTGTGGACTTCCACCTTCCCTCTCATTCGGTTTATACGCACCTGTTGCCTTATACTCTCTACTTTTTTCCTTTCTAGCTGTTGTTGAACACAAGTCCTTACTCTGCACCCCGGCCCCTCCCTGCGTGATGGCTTGCACGCCACCTTGACAGTGTACCATGTTCTCTGTATTGTAATATTTTTGCTGGCTCACCTGTTGTATGGGCTTGTTTTCTACCATGTCTATGTACCTTGTTTTCTGTATTGCGCATGTTTGCTACCTTGACTCTGTACCTCGTTTTCTGTATTGTAACCTCCCGGGTCACACCTGAAAATAGGCATTTGTTGTCTAGTGTGCCTACCTGGTTAACAAAAACAAATAAATAAATAAACATAAGCCTCACTGTCCCATTGAAGTCTGCTTACTTAGTGCAGATTACATACCTCTCTTTGGAGGTCAGTGCTGACACATAGCTTTCTTCCTCCTCTCTACGCCTGTGACCCAGCCCCTCGATTAAGCCCATCTATTGTCCTCCTTGTTTTTCCCTCAGCTCTGCACCTCTGTGACCTAGCCTTCCATTTTAGCCCTTGTCTAAACCAGGAAACATGATATCTTTCTGTATCTCTCCCCTTTGCCTCTTCCTCATACTTTTTACCCTGCTCTCTCTTCTGTCCCTTTAATTGCTAAATACCTCCACTCCCCACCGCAATTCCCTTGCAAATCCTACTACCCTGCTAACCCTCTTCTTCAACCAAGTGGCAGTTCCAAAGCCTTTTTATCATACCTGGACCCACTTCTCTACACAGCCTTCTGCCCCACTCATGTCTTTACCTTACTCTTACACTTTACTGTGCATTATTAAATTTCAGCTCCCCGCTTTCAGTTATTCACCTTATTCCCCTAAACCATCTAACAAACCTTGACTCAAGAGTACCAAGCTGCATTTCATCATTATCTCTCTTTTACTCCTCTCAGCAGGAGACAAATCCCAATCCGGATCCAACACTCAGTAAAGTCCCTACCCCATCCACTTCCCCTCCTCAGACTCTGCTCCAACCACAGTGTCACTCCCTGTGGCCTAAAAATCCTCCACCTTAACATTCAGTCTCCTCATTAAACTTGACCTGCTATTCCAACTTGTAGGATCCCTTAATCCAGACATCCTCATTGTATTAGAGACCTGGCTAACAAATAAAATCCCTGATGCTTCTATCACAATTCTTGGATATGCCGTCACCCGTCAGGACCACACTGGTAAGGGTGGGGGTGTAGCTATATACACCTCCTCCTCCTCCTCCTCTCTCCAAACCACTACTGTTCTATAGACCCACCGACCCTAATGCCTATAAAGCCCTCATCATTAGACTATCTCTACCCTATTCCATACCAATATTTATCACAGGAGCTTTTTGCCATCCTAGTCTACACTACTCTGTGGCCACTGATCTAATCAAAACTATTGGGTCCCTTACCTCCTCGGTTGAGTTCTACCTGTTAGGGGATCTAAACTTGAACTGGTTGTCACCCACCCTAGATAACATACATACTGACATAGCTGCCCTTAACCTGTCCCAATGAATCATGGAACCTACTTGCCTAAACCACAAATCCCATAACCACACTCTCATAGACAGAGCCCTTACCTCCCATCCTCACAGGATAATACAGTCGGGCCTACTGCCAGATGCTCTTAGTGCTCATCATATGATCTACACAGTTAGGAAAGTACACAGACCTAAGGCACCACACAAACTACTAACATCCAAACCTGACAAAACATTAGATCTTGCCCCCTCTACATCATAACTTAACTCATGGACAGGGTACCTGTATCCTCAGTCAGGTCCCCCCCCCCAAGCTAGGCACTCAGGACAATCGAGCAACTGAAGCACAAGCAGCTCACCTGAGTAACTGAGGAAGCCAAATCTCCAGCCTGATAACTTTCGAGGCAGCTCCCCCCTCAAGCTAGGCACTCGGGACAATCAAGAAACTGAAGCACAGGCAGCTCACCTGTGTAGCTGAGGAAGCCAAATCTCCAGTCTGATAACTTTCGAGGCAGACCCCCCACCCCCAAGCTAGGCACTCGGGACAATCAAGCAACTGAAGCACAAGCAGCTCACCTGAGTAGCTGAGGAAGCCAAATCTCCAGCCTGATAACTTTCGAGGTAAAGAGAGAGCCTCTTCTCTTCGTCTGGACACCTGCAGAGGGGTGCTACCTAATGAACACTTATATTTCATGAACTTTGCTTCTGTCCACCACTGGGTGGGCTTGTTATTTGATTCTCTTTGTGCTACTAATGGCTGAAGTGTAAAGCTAGGGACTCACTGGCTTTTCTAGAGTTGCCTTGCAGATTTCATCTTAAAGCCAGATATACCAAGCAGCTAATATAGATCAGACTTGTTTAATATGGTGGTATTGAGCTAATTGTGCTTGTTACTGAAGGCATTAGGTTAGCTGGGTCCTAGTGTGACCTCATTTTGGAATAGCCCTGTTTGCTTAGAGTGGAGCTCCTTTGTGTAAGTCACAACATATTCTCCCGCTGCATAGTAATGAGAGGCTTTGTTTTCTCCACAACATAGTCAGCTCCCCACCCACCCCCAAAGCTAGGCACTCGGGACAATCAAGCAACTGAAGCACAAGAAGCTCACCTGAGTAGCTGAGGAAGCCAAATCTCCAGCCTGATAACTTTCGAGGTAAAGAGAGCCTCTTCTCTTCGTCTGGACGCCTGCAGAGGGGTGCTACCTGATGAACACTTATATTTTATGAACTTTGTTCCTGTTCACCACTGGGTGGGCTTGTTATTTGATTCTCTTTGTGCTACTAATTGCTGAAGTGTAAAGCTAGGGAATCACTGGCTTTTCTAGAGATGCCTTGCAGATTTCATCTTGAAGCCAGATATACCAAGCAGCTAATATAGATCAGACTTGTTTAATATGGTGGTATTTGGAGCTAATTGCTGATTTCATCTTAAAGCCAGATATACCAAGCAGCTAATATAGATCAGACTTGTTTAATATGGTGGTATTGAGCAAATTGTGCTTGTTACTGAAGGTATTAGCTTAGCTGGGTCCTAGTGTGACCTCATTTTGGAATAGCCATGTTTGCTTAGAGTGGAGCTCCTTTGTGTAAGTCACAACATATTCTCCCACTGCATAGTAATGAGAGGCTTTATTTTCTCCATAACATAGGCATCTACCCCCCCAAGCTAGGCACTCGGGACAATCAAGCAACTGAAGCACAAGCAGCTCACCTGAGTAGCTGATGAAGCCAAATCTCCAGCCTGATAACTTTTGAGGTAAAGAGAGACTCTTCTCTTTGTCTGGATGCCTGCAGAGGGGTGCTACCTGATGAACACTTATATTTTATGAACTTTGTTCCTGTTCACCACTGGGTGGACTTGTTATTTGATTCTCTTTGTGCTAATAATTGTTGAAGTGAAAAGCTAGGGACTCACTGGCTCTTCTAGAGTTGCCTTGCTGATTTCATCTTAAAGCCAGATATACCAAGCAGCTAATATAGATCAGACTTGTTTAATATGGTGGTATTTGGAGCTAATTGCTGATTTCATCTTAAAGCCAGATATACCAAGCAGCTAATATAGATCAGACTTGTTTAATAGGGTGGTATTGAGCTAATTGTGCTTGTTACTGAAGGCATTAGGTTAGCTGGGACCTAGTGTGACCTCATTTTGGAATAGCCCTGTTTGCTTAGAGTGGAGCTCCTTTGTGTAAGTCACAACATATTCTCCTGCTGCATAGTAATGAGAGGCTTTGTTTTCTCCACAACATAGGCAGCTGCCCCCAAGCTAGGCACTCGGGACAATCAAGCAACTGAAGCACAAGCAGCTCACCTGAGTAGCTGAGGAAGCCAAATCTCCAGACTGATAACTTTCGTGGTAAAGAGAGCCTCTTCTCTTCGTCTGGACGCCTGCAGAGGGCTGCTACCTGATGAACACTTATATTTTATGAACTTTGTTCCTGTTCACCACTGGGTGGGCTTGTTATTTGATTCTCTTTGTGCTACTAAATGCTGAAGTGTAAAGCTAGGGACTCACTGGCTTTTCTAGAGTTGCCTTGCTGATTTCATCTTAAAGCCAGATATACCAAGCAGCTAATATAGATCAGATTTGTTTAATATGGTGGTATTTGGAGCTAATTGCTGATTTCATCTTAAAGCCAGATATACCAAGCAGCTAAAATCGATCAGATTTGTTTAATATGGTGGTATTTTGAGCTAATTGCTGATTTCATCTTAAAGCCAGATATACCAAGCAGCTAATATAGATCAGATTTGTTTGATATGTTGGTATTGAGCAAATTGTGCTTGTTACTGAAGACATTTGGTTAGCTGGGTCCTAGTGTGACCTCATTTTGGAATAGCCCTGTTTGCTTAGAGTGGAGCTCATTTGTGTAAGTCACAACATATTCTCCCGCTGCATAGTAATGAGAGGCTTTGTGTTCTCAACAACATAGGCAGCACCCCCCCCAAGCTAGGCACTTGGGACAATCAAGCAACTGAAGCACAAGCATCTCACCTGAGTAGCTGATGAAGCCAAATCTCCAGCCTGATAACTTTCGAGGTAAAGAGAGACTCTTCTCTTCGTCTGGATGCCTGCAGAGGGGTGCTACCTGATGAACACTTATATTTTATGAACTTTGTTCCTGTTCACCACTGGGTGGGCTTGTTATTTGATTCTCTTTGTGCTACTAATTGCTGAAGTGTAAGGCTAGGGACTCGCTGGCTTTTCTAGAGTTGCCTTGCTGATTTCATCTTAAAGCCAGATATACCAAGCAGCTAATATAGATCAGACTTGTTTAATATGGTGGTATTTGGAGCTAATTGTTGATTTCATCTTAAAGCCAGATATACCAAGCAGCTAATACAGATCATACTTGTTTAATATGGTGGTACTGAGCTAATTGTGCTTGTTACTGAAGGCATTAGTTTAGCTGGGTCCTAGTGTGACCTCATTTTGGAATAGTCCTGTTTGCTTAGAGTGAAGCTCCTTTGTGTAAGTCACAACATATTCTCCTGCTGCATAGTAATGAGAGGCTTTGTTTTCTTCACAACATAGGCAGCTGCCCCCCTCAAGCTAGGCACTCGGGACAATCAAGCAACTGAAGCACAAGCAGCTCACTTGAGTAGCTGAGGAAGCCAAATCTCCAGCGTGATAACTTTCGAGATAAAGAGAGCCTCTTCTCTTCATCGGGAAGCCTGCAGAGGGGTGCTACCTGATGAACACTTATATTTTATGAACTTTGCTCCTGTTCAGCACTGGGTGGGCTTGTTATTTGATTCTCTTTGTGCTACAAATTGCTGAAGTGTAAAGCTAGGGTCTCACTGGCTTTTCTAGAGTTGCCTTGCTGATTTCATCTTAAAGCAAGATATACCAAGCAGCTAATATAGATCAGACTTGTTTAATATGGTGGTATTTTGAGCTAGTTGCTGATTTCATTTTAAAGCCTGATATACCAATCAGCTAATATAGATCAGACTTGTTTAAAATGGTGGCATTGAGCTGATTGTGCTTGTTACTGAGGGCATTGGGTTAGCTGGGTCCTAGTGTGACCTCATTTTGGAATAGCACTGTTTGCTTAGAGTGGAGCTCCTTTGTGTAAGTCACAACATATTTTCACGCTGCATAGTAATGAGAGACTTTGTTTTCTCCACAACATAGGCAGCACCCCCCCCCCAAGCTAGGCACTCAGGACAATCAAGAAACAGAAGCACAAGCAGCTCACATGAGTAGCTGAGGAAGCCAAATCTCCAGCGTGATAACTTTCAAGGTAAAGAGAGCCTCTTCTCTTCGTCTGGATGCCAGCAGAGGGGTGCTACCTGATGAAAACTTATATTTTATAAACTTTGTTCCTGTTCACCACTGGGTGGGCTTGTTATTTGATTCTCTTTGTGCTACTGATTGCTGAAGTGTAAAGCTAGGGACTCACTGGCTTTTCTAGAGTTGCCTTGCTGATTTCATCTTAAAGCCAGATATACCAAGCAGCTAATATAGATCAGACTTGTTTAATATGGTGGTATTTGGAGCTAATTGCTGATTTCATCTTAAAGCCAGATATACCAAGCAGCTAATATAGATCAGACTTGTTTAATAAGGAGGTATTGAGCTAACTGTGCTTGTTACTGAAGGCATTAGGTTAGCTGGGTCCTAGTGTGACCTCATTTTGGAATAGCCCTGTTTGCTTAGAGTGGAGCTCCTTTGTGTAAGTCACAACATATTCTCCTGCAGCATAGTAATGAGAGGCTTTGTTTTCTCCACAACATAGGCAGCTGCCCCACAAGCTAGGCACTCGGGACAATCAAGCAACTGAAGCCCAAGCAACTCACCTGAGTAGCTGAGGAAGATAAATCACCAGCCTGAAAACTTTTGAGGTAAAGAGAGCCTCTTCTCTTCATCGGGAAGCCTGCAAAGGGGTGCTACCTGATGAACACTTATATTTTATGAACATTGCTCCTGTTCACCACTGGGTGGGCTTGTTATTTGATTCTCTTTGTGCTACTAATTGCTGAAGTGTAAAGCTAGGGACTCACTGGCTTTTCTAGAGTTGCCTTGCTGATTTCATCTTAAAGCAAGATATACCAAGCAGCTAATATAGATCAGACTTGTTTAATATGGTGGTATTTTGAGCTAGTTGCTGATTTCATCTTAAAGCCTGATATACCAAGCAGCTAATATAGATGAGACTTGTTTAATATGGTGGCATTGAGCTAATTGTGCTTGTTACTGAAGGCATTGGGTTTGCTGGGTCCTAGTGTGACCTTATTTTGGAATAGCCCTGTTTGCTAAGAGTGGAGCTCCTTTGTGTAAGTCACAACATATTCTCCCGCTGCATAGTAATGAGAGACTTTGTTTTCTCCACAACATAGGCAGCAACCCCCCAAGCTAGGCACTCAGGACAATCAAGCAACAGAAGCACAAGCAGCTCACCTGAGTAGCTGAGGAACCAAATCTCCAGACTGAAAACTTTCGTGGTAAAGAGAGCCTCTTCTCTTCGTCTGGACGCCTGCAGAGGGCTGCTACCTGATGAACACTTATATTTTATGAACTTTGTTCCTGTTCACCACTGGGTGGGCTTGTTATTTGATTCTCTTTGTGCTACTAAATGCTGAAGTGTAAAGCTAGGGACTCACTGGCTTTTCTAGAGTTACTTGCTGATTTCATCTTAAAGCCAGATATACCAAGCAGCTAATATAGATCAGATTTGTTTAATATGGTGGTATTTGGAGCTAATTGCTGATTTCATCTTAAAGCCAGATATACCAAGCAGCTAAAATCGATCAGATTTGTTTAATATGGTGGTATTTTGAGCTAATTGCTGATTTCATCTTAAAGCCAGATATACCAAGCAGCTAATATAGATCAGATTTGTTTGATATGTTGGTATTGAGCAAATTGTGCTTGTTACTGAAGACATTTGGTTAGCTGGGTCCTAGTGTGACCTCATTTTGGAATAGCCCTGTTTGCTTAAAGTGGAGCTCATTTGTGTAAGTCACAACATATTCTCCCGCTGCATAGTAATGAGAGGCTTTGTGTTCTCAACAACATAGGCAGCACCCCACCCCCAAGCTAGGCACTTGGGACAATCAAGCAACTGAAGCACAAGCATCTCACCTGAGTAGCTGATGAAGCCAAATCTCCAGCCTGATAACTTTCGAGGTAAAGAGACTCTTCTCTTCGTCTGGACGCCTGCAGAGGGGTGCTACCTGATGAACACTTATATTTTATGAACTTTGTTCCTGTTCACCACTGGGTGGGCTTGTTATTTGATTCTCTTTGTGCTACTAATGCTGAAGTGTAAGGCTAGGGACTCGCTGGCTTTTCTAGAGTTGCCTTGCTGATTTCATCTTAAAGCCAGATATACCAAGCAGCTAATATAGATCAGACTTGTTTAATATGGTGGTATTTGGAGCTAATTGTTGATTTCATCTTAAAGCCAGATATACCAAGCAGCTAATACAGATCATACTTGTTTAATATGGTGGTACTGAGCTAATTGTGCTTGTTACTGAAGGCATTAGTTTAGCTGGGTCCTAGTGTGACCTCATTTTGGAATAGTCCTGTTTGCTTAGAGTGAAGCTCCTTTGTGTAAGTCACAACATATTCTCCCGCTGCATAGTAATGAGAGGCTTTGTTTTCTTCACAACATAGGCAGCTGCCTCTCCCTCAAGCTAGGCACTCGGGACAATCAAACAACTGAAGCACAAACAGCTCACTTGAGTAGCTGAGGAAGCCAAATCTCCAGCATTGATAACTACGAGATAAAAGGAGCCTCTTCTCTTCATCGGGAAACTAACCTGCAGAGGGTGCTACCTGATGAACACTTATTTTTATGAACTTTGCTTCCTGTTCAGCACTGGGTGGGCTTGTTATTTGATTCTCTTTGTGCTACAAATTGCTGGAAGTGTAAAGCTAGGGACTCACTGGCTTTTCTAGAGTTGCCATGCTGATTTCATCTTAAAGCAAGATATACCAAGCAGCTAATATAGATCAGACTTGTTAATATGGTGGTATTTTGAGCTAGTTGCTGATTTCATTTTAAAAGCCTGATATACCAATCAGCTAATATAGATCAGACTTTGTTTAAAATGGTGGCATTGAGCTAATTGTGACTTGTTACTGAGGGGCATTGGGTTAGCTGGGTCCTAGTGTGACCTCATTTTGGAATAGCACTGTTTGTTAGAGTGGAGCTCCTTTGTGTGAGGTCACAACATATTTTCCACCTGCATAGTAATGAGAGACTTTGTTTTCTCCACAACATAGGCAGCACCCCCCCCCCAAGCTAGGCACTCCAGGACAATCAAGAAACAGAAGCACAAGCAGCTCACATGAGTAGCTGAGGAAGCCAAATCAGCGTGATAACTTTCAAGGTAAAGAGAGCCTCTTTCTTCGTCTGGATGCCAGCAGAGGGTGCTACCTGATGAAAACTTATATTTTATAAACTTTGTTCCTGTTCACCACTGGGTGGGCTTGTTATTTGATTCTCTTTGTGCTACTGATTGCTGAAGTGTAAAGCTAGGGACTCACTGGCTTTTCTAGAGTTGCCTTGCTGATTTCATCTTAAAGCCAGATATACCAAGCAGCTAATATAGATCAGACTTGTTTAATATGGTGGTATTTGGAGCTAATTGCTGATTTCATCTTAAAGCCAGATATACCAAGCAGCTAATATAGATCAGACTTGTTTAATAAGGTATTGAGCTAACTGTGCTTGTTACTGAAGGCATTAGAGTTAGCTGGGTCCTAGTAAGTGACCCTCATTTGGAATAGCCCTGTTTGCTAGAGGTGGAGCTCCTTTATGTAAGTCACAACATATTCTCCTGCAGCATAGTAATGAGAGGCTTTGTTTTCTCTCCACAGCATAGGCAGCCCTGCCCACAAGCTAGGCACTCAGGACAATCAAGCAACTGAAGCCCAAGCAACTCACCTGAGAGTAGCTGAGGAACGATAACCACCAGCCTGAAAACTTTTGAGGTAAAGGCCTCTTCTCTTCATCGGAAGCCTGCAAGGGTGCTACCTGATGAACACTTATATTTATGAACATTACTCCTGTTCACCACTGGGTGGGCTTGCTGTTTGATTCTCTTTGTGCTACTAAATGCTGAAGTGTAAAGCTAGGACTCACTGGCTTTTCTAGAGTTACCTTTCTGATTTCATCTTAAAAAGAATATACCAAGCAGCTAATATAGATCAGACTTGTTAATATTGTGGTATTTAGAGCTAGTTGCTGATTTCATCTTAAAGCCAGATATACCAAGCAGCTAATATAGATCCAGACTTGTTTAATATGGTGGTGAGTAATTGTGCTTGTTACTGAGGGCATTGGGTTAGGCTGGGTCTAGTGTGACCTCATTTTTGGAGCCAGCCCTGTTTGCTTAGAGTGGAGCTCCTTTGAGTAAGTCACAACATATTCTCCGCTGCATTGTAATGCGAGACTTTGTTTTCTCCACAACATAGGCAGCACCCCCCCCAAGCTAGGCACTCAGGACAATCAAGCAACAGAAGCACAAGCAGCTCACCTGAGTAGCTGAGGAAGCCAAATCTCCAGACTGATAACTTTCGAGGTAAAGAGAGCCTCTTCTCTTCATCTGGATGCCTGCAGAGGTCTGCTACCTGATGAACACTTATATTTTATGAACTTTGTTCCTGTTCACCACTGGGTGGGCTTGTTATTTGATTCTCTTTGTGCTACTAAATGCTGAAGTGTAAAGCTAGGGACTCACTGGCTTTTCTAGAGTTGCCTTGCTGATTTAATCGTAAAGCCAGATATACCAAGTAGCCAATATAGACTAGATTTGTATTAATATGGTGGTATTTGGAGCTAATTGCTGATTTCATCTTAAAGCCAGATATACCAAGCAGCTAATATAGATCAGACTTGTTTAATATGGTGGTATTGAGCTAATTGTGTTTGTTACTGAAGGCATTAGGTTAGCTGGGTCCTAGTGTGACCTCATTTTGAATAGCCCCATTTGTAGAGTGGAGCTCCTTTGTTTGAAGTCACAACATATTCTCACGCTGCAGTAATGAGAGGCTTTGTTTTCTCCATAACATGAGCATCTACTCCCCCCCAAGCTAGGCACTCCGGACAATCAAACAACTGAAGCACAAGCTTAACTCACCTGAGTAGCTGAGGAAACCAAATCTCCAGCCTGAATTACTTTCGAGGTCAAAGAGGCCTTTTCTCTTCATCTGGACGCCTGCAGGGGCTGCTACCTGATGAACACTTATATTTTATGAACTTTGTTCCTGTTCACCACTGGCAGACTTGTTTATTTTGATTCTCTTTGTGCTACTAAACGCTGAAGTGTAAAGCTAGGGACTCACTGGCTTTTCAGAGTTGCCTTGCTGATTTCATCTAGCCAGATATACCAAGCAGCTAATATAGATCAGATTTGTTTTAATATGGTGGTGATTGGGAGCTAATTGCTGATTTCATCTTAAAGCCAGATATACCAAGCAGCTAATATAGATCAGATTTGTTTGATATGTTGGTATTGAGCTAATTGTTGCTTGTTACTGAAGACATTTGATATGGCTGGGTCCTAGTCTTGAGCCTCATTTTGGAGATAGCCCTGTTTGCTTAAGGTGGAGCTCCTCCTTGTGTAGCAAAGTCACAAGATATTCTCCCACTGCATAGTAATGAGGAGGCTTTTGTTTCTCAACAACATAGGCAGCTCCCCCAAGCTAGGCACTCGGGACAATCAAGCAACTATGAGCACAAACAGCTCCCGTGAAGGTAGCTTAGGAAGCCAAATCTCCAGCTGATAACTTTTTTGAGGGTAAAGAGAGGCTCTTCTCTTCGTCTGAGACACCTGCAGAGGGGTGCTACCTGATGGTGCCACTATTTTATGAACTTTCAGCCTGTTCACCACTGGGTGGGCTTGTTATTTGATTCTCTTTGTGCTACTAATTGCTGAAGTGTAAGGCTAGGGACTCGCTGGCTTTTCTAGAGTTGCCTTGCTGATTTCATCTTAAAGCCAGATATACCAAGCAGCTAATATAAATCAGACTTGTATAATATGGTGGTATTTGGAGCAAATTGTTGATTTCATCTAAAAGCCAGATATACCAAGCAGCTAATATAGATCACACTTGTTTAATATGGTGGTACTGAGCAAATTGTGCTTGTTACTGAAGGCATTAGGTTAGCTGGGTCCTAGAGGGACCTCATTTTGTAATAGCCCTGTTTGCTTAGAGTGGAGCTCCTTTGTGTAAGTCACAACATATTACCATCCCACTGCATAGTAATGAGAGGCTTTGTTTTCTCTCCACAACATAGGCAGCTACCCCATACTAGGCACTCAGGACAATCAAGCAACTGAAGCACAGAAACAGCTCAAATGAGTAGCTAGAAGCCAAATCTCAGCCTGATAACTTTTGAAAATAAAGAGGAGGCCTCTTCTCTTAGATCTGGACGCCTGCAGAGGGGTTGCTACCTGATGAACACTTATATTTTATGAACTTTGTTCCTGTTCACCACTGGGTGGGCTTGTTATTTGATTCTCTTTGTGCTACTAATTGCTGAAGTGTAAAGCTAGGGACTCACTGGCTTTTCTAGAGTTGCCTTGCTGATTTCATCTTGAAGCCAGATATACCAAGCAGCTAATATAGATCAGACTTGTTTGATATGGTGGTATTGAGCTAAATGTGCTTGTTACTGAAGGCATTAGGTTAGCTGGGTCCAAGTGTGACCTCATTTTGGAATAGCCCTGTTTGCTTAGAGTGGAGCTCCTTTCTGTAAGTCACAACATATTCTCCCGCTGCATAGTAATGAGAGGCTTTGTTTTCTCAACAACATAGGCAGCTCCCCCCCCCCAAGCTAGGCACTTTCCGAGACAATCAGCAACTGAAGCACAAGCAGCTCACCTGAGGTAGCCCAAGGGAAGCCAAATCTACAGCCTGATAACTTTTTGTAGGCAAGAGACTCTTCTCTTAGTCTGGGCGCCTGCAGAGGGGTGCTACCTGATGAACACTTATATTTTTATGAACTTTGTTCCTGTTCACCACTGGGTGGGCTTGTTGTTTGATTCTCTTTGTGCCATTAATTGCTGAAGTGTAAGGCTAGGGACTCATTGGCTTTTCTAGAGTTGTTGATTTCATCTTAAAGCCAGATATACCAAGCAGCTAATATAGATCAGACTTGTTTAATATGGTGATATTTTGGAGCTAATTGTTGATTTCATCTTAAAGCCAGATATACCAAGCAGCTAATACAGATCATACTTGTTTAATATGGGTGGTACTGAGGCTAATTGTGCTTGTTACTGAAGGCATTAGTTTAGCTGGACCTAATTGCTTGACCTCATTTTGGAATAGTCCTGTTTGCTTAGGTGAAGCTCCTTTGTGTAAGTCACAAGCATATTCTCCAGCTGCTGCATAGTAATTAGAGGCTTTGTTTCTTCACAACATAGCATAGGCAGCTGCCCTGCCCAAGCTGAGCCTTTCGGGACAATCAAAGCAACTGAAGCACAAACAGCTCACTTGAGGAGTAGATGAAGCCAAATCTCCAGCTGATAACTTTCGGATAAAGAGAGCCTCTTCTTGATCCGGGACGCCTGCTGAAGGGTGCTACATGATGAATACTTGATATTTTATGAACTTTGTTCTGTTCACCACTGGGTGGGCTTGTTATTTGATTCTCTTTATGCTACTAATTGCTGAAGTGTAAATCTAGGGACTCACTGGCTTTTCCAGAGTTGCCTTGCTGATTTCATCTTAAAACCAGATATACCAAGCAACTAATATAGAATAAGACTTGTTTAATATGGTGGTATTTAGAGCTAGTTGCTGATTTCATCCCAAAGCCAGATATACCAAGCAACTAAGGCCACAGATCAGACTTATTTATTATATGGTGGTATTGAGCTAATTGTGCATTACTGAAGGCATTAGGTTAGCTGGGTCCTAGTGTGACCTCATTTTGGAATAGCCCTGTTTGCTTAGAGAATTGGAGCTCCTTTCTGCAAGTCACAACTTATATTCTCCACTTCATAGTAATGAGAGACTTTGTTTCTCTCCACAACATATAAGCAGCTCCATTTAAACTTCTAGGCTACCGGGACAATCAAGCAACTGAAGCACAAACAGCTACCTGAGTAGCTGGGAAGCCAAATCTCCAGCCTGATAACTTTCGAGGTAAAAGATCCTCTTCTCTTAGGTCTGGGCCTGCAGAGGGGTACTTTACCTGATGAACAATTATATTTTATGAACTTTTGTTCCTATTTCACCACTATGGGTGGGCTTGTTATTTGATTCTCTTTGTACTTTAATTGCTGAATTGTAAAGCTAGGGACTCACTGGCTTTTCTAGAGTTGTCTTGCTGATTTCATCTTTAAGCCAGATATACCAAGCAGCTGATATAGATCAGACTTGTTTAATATGGTGGTATTTGGAGCTAATTGCTGATTTCATCTTAAAGCCAGATATACCAAGTAGCTAATATAGATCAGACTTGTTTAATATGGTATTATTGAGCTAATTGTGCATGTTACTGAAGGCATTAGGTTAGCTGGGTCCTAGTGTGACCTCATTTTGGAATAGCCCTGTTTACTTAGGAGGAGCCCGTTGTGTAAGTCACAACATATTCTCCTGTGCATAGTAATGAAGCTTTGTTTTTCTCTCCCACAACAGAGTTGCCCCAAGCCAAATGACATGGGACAATCAAGCAACTGAAGCACAAGCAGCTCACCTGAGAAGCTGATGAAGCCAAAGCTCCAAGCGTGATAACTTTAGAGGTAAAGAGAGCCTCTTCTCTTCAGCGGAAGCCTGCAAAGGGTGGTACCTGATGAACACTTATATTTTATGAACTTGCTCCTGTTCACCACTGGGTGGGCTTGTTATTTGATTCTCTTTGTGCTACTAATTGCTGAAGTGTAAAAGCTAGGGACTCACTGGCTTTTCTAGAGCGCTCTGCTGATTTCATCTTAAAGCAAGATATACCGCAGCTAATATAGATCAGACTTGTTTAATATGGTGGTATTTTGAGCTAGTTGCTGATTCATCTTAAACCAAAATGCCGCAAGCAGCTAATATAGATCCAGACTTGTTTAATATGGTGGCATTGAGCTAGGTATTGTGCTTGTTACTGAGGGCACTGGGGTTTAGCTGGGTCCTAGATGTACAGGCCTCATTTTGGAATAGCCTGTTTGCTTAGAGTGGAGCTCCTTTGTGTAGTCACAGCTTATATTCTTCCCACTGCATTGTAATGCAGAGACTTTGTTTTTCTCACAACATAGGCAGCACCCCCCAAGCTAGCACCCAGAACAATCACAACAGAAGGCAGCCACCACAGTAGCTGAGGAAGCCAAATTCCAGACCGATAACTTTCGAGGTAAAGAGACCTCTTCTCTTCGTCTGACGCATGCAAGTCAACTACCTGACGAACACTTATATTTTATGAACTTTGTTCCTGTTCACCACTGGTAGCTTGTTATTTGATTCTCTTGTGCTATAAATGCTGAAGTGTAAACTAGGGACCACTGGCTTTCTAGAGTTGCCTTGCTGATTTCATCTTAAACCAGATATACAAGGCCAATATAGTCTGATTTGGTTAATATGGTATTGGGCTAATTGCGATTTCATCCTTAAAGCCAGATATACCGAGATAATATAGATCAGATTTGTTTGTATGGTGGTATTGACTAATTGTGCTTCAACTGAAGACATTTGGTTAGCTGGGTCCCAGTGTGACCTCTATTTGGAATACCCTGTTTGCTTAGAGTGACTCCTTTGTGTAAGTCACAACATATTCTCCGCTGCATAGTAATGAGAGCTTGTTTTCAAAACAGGCAGCCCCCCAGCAAGCACTCCGGACAATCAAACAACTGAAGCACAAGCAGCTCACCGAGTAGCTGATGGCCAAATTCAGCCAGTAATTTCGAGGTAGAGACACTCCTGCTTCGCCTGATGCCTGCAGGGGTGCTACCTGATGCACATATATTTTAGGAACTTTGTTCCTGTTTGAGCTAGTTGTTGATTTCATCTTTAAAGCCAGATATACCAAGCAGCTAATATAGGTCAGACTTGTTTAATATGGTGGCATTGAGCTAATTGTGCTTGTTACTGAGGGCACTGGGTTAGCTGGGTCCTAGTGTGACCTCATTTTGGAATAGCCCTGTTTGCTAAGTGGGCTCTTTGTGTAATCTGTATATTCTTCCGCTGCATTGTAATGCGGAGACTTTGTTTTCTCCACAACGACAGCACCCCCAAGCTAGGCACTCAGTTAATCAAGCAGCGACACAAGCAGCCACCTGAGTAGCTGAGAAGCCAAATTCCAGACTGATAACTGAAAGGGCCTTCTTCGTCTGGCGCATGCAGAGGTCTGCTACTGATGAACACTATATTTATGAACTTTGTCTTGTCACCACTGTGGGGCTTGTTGGTTTCTTTGTGCTAGTACTGGAAGTGTAAGCTAGGATACTGGTTTTCTGGATTGCTTGCTGATTTCATCTAAAGTCAGATATACTAAGCAGCTAATATAGATTGATTTGTTTTAATGGTGGTGTTTGAGCTGATTGCTGATTTCTCTTAAAGCCAGATATACCAAGCAGATAATATAGATCAGATTTGTTTGATATGGTGTTGAGCTAATTGTGCTTCTAACTGAAGACATTTGTTGCTGGTCCTAGTGTGACCTCATTTTGAATAGCCTGTTTGCTTAGTGGAGTTCTTTGTAAGTCACAACATATTCTCCCGCGTATAGTAATGAGGCTTGTTTTCTAACAACATAGCCCCCAGCTAGGCACTGGGACAATCAAACAACTGAAGGTACGCAGCCACCGAGTAGCTGATGAAGCCAAATTCCAGCCTGATAACTTCGAGTGAGAGACCTTCTCTGTCTGGATGCCTGCAGAGGGTGCTGCCTGATGCACACCTATATTTATAACTTTGTTCCTGTTCACCACTGGGTTTGTTATTTGATTCTCTTTGTGCTACTAATTGCTGAAGTGAAAAGCTAGGACCACTGGCTCTTCTAGGTTGCCTGTTGATTTTATCTTAAAGCCTGATATACCAAGCAGCTAATATAGATCAGACTTGTTTAATATGGTGGTATTTGGGGCTAATTGTTGATTTCATCTTAAAGTCAGATATACCGACAGCTAATATAGATCAGACTTGTTTAATATGGTGGTATTGAGCTAATTGTGCTTGTTACTGAAGGCATTAGTTAGCTGGGTCCTAGTGTGACCTCATTTTGAATAGCCCGCTTAGATTGGAGCCCTTTTTAAGTCGCTTATATTCTCCCGCTGCATAGTAATGAGAGGCTGTTTTTCCATAACATAGGCATCTACTCCCCCTGCTAGTCACCGGGACAATCAAGCAACGGAAGCATGCAGCTCACCTGAGTAGCTGAGGGCCAAATCTCAGCTGATAACTTTCGAGGTAAAGGCTCTTTCTTCAGCTGACGCCTGCAGAGGGCTGCACCGATGAACGCTTATATTTTATCAACTTTGTTCTGTTCACTGGGTAGACTTGTTATTTGATTCTCTTTGTGCTACTAAATGCTGAAGTGTAGCTAGGGACTCACTGGCTTTCTAGGTTGTTTTGTTATTTCATCTAAAGCCAGATATACCAAGCAGCTAATATAGATCAGATTTGTTTAATGGTGGTATTTGAGCCATTGTTGATTTCATCTTAAAGCCAGATATACTACAGTTATAGATGGGATTTGTTTGATATGTTGGTATTGGCTAATTGTGCTTGTTACTGAAGACATTTTAGTGGCTGGGTCCTGTGTGACTCATTTTGGAATAGCCCTGTTTGTAGAGTGAGCCTTGTGTGAGTCTCAAGATATTCTCCCACTGCATAGTAATGAGAGGTTTTGTTTTCAACACATAGCAGCTCCCAAGCTAGGTACTTGGACAATCACAACTGAAGGAAGCAGCCACCTGAGTAGCTGAGAAGCCGTCCTCAGCCTGATAACTTTTAGTTAAAGATAGACTTTCGTCTGGGCGCTGCAGAGGTGCTACCTGATGAACACTTATATTTTATGAACTTTGTTCCTTTTCACCACTGGGTGGGCGTTATTTGATTCTTGTGCTACTAATTGCGATGTAACTAGACCTCGGCTTTTCTAGAGTTGCGTCTGATTTCATCTTAGTTAGATATACCGCAGCTAATATAATCAGACTTGTTTAATATGGTGTATTTTGAGCTAATTGTTGATTTCATCTTAAAAATATACCAAGCAGCTTATATAGATCATTTCTGTTTAATATGGTACTGAGCAATTGTGCTAGTAACTGGAAGTATTAGGTTAGCTGGGTCCTAGAGGACCTATTTTGAATAGCCTGTTTGCTAGGTGGAGCTCCTTTTGTAAGTCACAACATATTATCCTGCTGCATAGTATTGAGTTTTGTTTCTCCACAGCATGAGCTTCTTACCCCATGCTAGGGTTTTCGGACAATCAAGCAACGACACAAGAGCTCAAATGAGTAGTTGAGGTGCCAAATCTCAGCCTGATAATTTTGAGGAAGAGCCTTCTCTTCGTCTGGGCGCCTGCAGAGGGTGCTACCTGATGAACACTTATATTTTATAACTTTGTTTCTGTTCACCACTGGGGGCTTGTTATTTGATTCTTTGTTACTAATTGCAAGGTGAAGTTAGGGTCACACTGGTTTTCTAGAGTTGCCTTGCTGATTTCATGTTAACCAGATATACCAAGCAGCTAATATAGATGGGACTTGTTTGATATGGTGATATTGAGCTAAATGTGCTTGTTACTAGGCATAGTTATTGGGTCCAAGTGACCTCATTTGGAATAGCCATGTTTGCTTAGGTTGGAGCTCCGTGTAAGTCACAACATATTCTCCCGCTGCATAGTAATGAGAGGCTTGTTTTCTCAACATAGGCAGCTCAAGCTAGGCACTCGGGACCACAACTGATGCATAAGCAGTTCACCTGAGTATATGAGGAAGTCAAACTCCAGCCCAACTTTTGAGGTAAGAGAGTCTTTCTTCGTGGATGCCTGCAGAGGTGCTACCTGATGAACACTTATATTTTAGAACTTCTCTGTTCACCACTGGGGGGCTTGTTATTTGATTCTCTTTGTGCTGTTTCTGTTGTGTAAGGCTGGGACCATCTTTTCTAGTGTTGCTGATTTATCTTAAAGCCAGATTTGCCAAGCAGCTAATATAGATCAGACTGTTTAATATGGTGGTATTGACTAATTTTTGATTTCATCTTTAGCCAGATATGGCTCGTAGCTACTGCAGGTCATACTCGTTTAATGGTGGTACTATTAATTGTGCTTTTATTGGCTGCATTATTAGTTGGGTCTAGTGTGACCTCATTTTGAATATCTGTTTGTAGAGTGAAGCTCCATGTAAGTCTTAACATTTCCGCTATAGTAATGGGAGGTTTTTTTCTTACCTTTTAGGCAGCTGCCTCCAAGCTAGGCACTGGGACAATCACAACTGAAGCACACAGCTCACTTGAGAGCTGAGGTAAATCCCCAGCCTGATAACTTTCAGAGTCAAGAGTTCTTCCTCTTCGGGACGCCTGCAGAGGTGCTACTGATGAATACTATATTTATGAACTTGTTCTGTTCACCACTGGTGGGTTTGTTATTTGATTTCTTTGTGCCTGGTTCTGAGTAAGCTAGGACTCTGGCTTTAGAGTTGCTGATTTCATCTTGTTAGATATACCAAGCAGCTAATATGATCAGACTTATTTGTGTATTTGGAGCGTTGTTGATTCATCTAAAGCCAGATATACCTGTGGCAGCTAATATAGATCAGACTTGTTTAATATGGTGTTGAGTTAATTGTGCTTGTTACAGAGGCATTTAGCTGGGTCCTAGTGTGACCTTATTTGAATAGCCCTGTTTGTAGGTGGAGCTCCTTTGTTAGTAACAAATATTCTCCGCTGCATAGTAATGACTTTTTTTTCTCCACAACATAGGCAGCTCCCTGCTAGGCACGGAACAATCAACTGAAGCACAAGAGTTCACCTGAGTGGCTGAGGAAGCCACTCAGCTGATAACTTTCGAGGGTAAAAGATCTCTCTCTTCGTCTGATGTCTGCAGAGGTGCTACCGATGAACACTTATATTTTATGAACTTTGTTCCTGTTCGCCACTGTGGGTTTGTTATTTGATTCTCTTTGTGCTACTAATTGCTGAAGTGTGTGCTGGGACTCATTGGTTTAGGAGTTGCCTTTCTGATTTATCTTTCTTTCAGATATACCAAGTGGCTATTATAGATGTGACTGTTTAATATGGTGTTTTGGAGCTAATTGTTGATTCATCTTAAGCCAGATATACCTGGGTAGTATAGATCAGACTGTTTAATATGGTATTTAGAGTCAATTGTGCTTGCTACTGAATGAATTAGGTTAGTTGGTCCGTGTGACCTCATTTGAATAGCCCTGTTGCTTAGGTGTGTCTTTTGTAAGTCACAACATTCTCCGCATAGTACGAGACTTTGTTTTTCCATAACATAGGCATCTACTCCCCCTGCTAGGCACCGGGGCACCGCAACTGAGTTACAAGCAGCTCACCTAAGTAGCTGAGGGCCAAATCTCCAGCCTGATAAATTTCGGAGGTAAGAGATTCTCTTCTTCATCTGGACGCCTGCAGAGGGCTGCTACCTGATGAACACTATATTTTATGAACTTTGTTCCTATTCACCACTGGGTGGACTTGTTATTTGATTCTCTTTGTGCTACTAAATGCTGAAGTAAAGTTTATGGGACTCACTGGCTTTTCAGAGTTGCCTTTGATTTCATCTTAAAGCCAGATATACCGACAGCTAATATAGACTGGGATTTTGTTTAATTGGTGGTATTTGGAGCTAATTGCTGATTTCATCTTAAAGCCAGATATACCAAGCAGCTAATATAGATCAGATTTGTTTGATATGTGTTGGTATTGAGTTAATTGTGCTTGTTTGAAGACATTTGGTTAGCTGGGTCCTAGTGTGACCTCATTTTGAATAGCCCTGTTTGCTTAGAGTGGAGCCCTCGTGTAAGTCACGACATTTCTCACACTTCTAGTAATGAGGGTTTGTTTCTCAACAACATGAGAGCTCCCCTCCAACTTCGTGCACTCGGGACAATCAAGCAACTGAGCACAAACAGCTCACCTGAGTAGCTGAGTAGGCCAATCTCCAGCCTGATAACTTCGGAGGTAAAGAGAGACTCTTTCTCTCGCCTGGACGCCTGCAGAGGTGCGTACTGATGAACACTTATATTTTGTGAACTTTGTTCCTATCTCACCACTGGGTGGGCTTGTTATTTGATTCTCTTAGTGCTACTAATTGTTGAAGTGTAAGGCTAGGGACTCGCTGGCTTTTCTAGAGTTGTTTTGTTGATTTCATCTTTAAGCCAGATATACCAAGCAGCTAATATAGATTGGGACTTTGTTTGTTGGTGGTATTTGAGCTAATTGTATTTCATGTAAAGTCAGATACACTACGCAGCTAATATAGATCATACTTGTTTAATATGGTGACTGTACAAATTGTGCTTGTTATTGAAGGCATTAGGTTAGCTGGGTCCTAGTGGACCTCATTTTGTATTAGCCCTGTTTTGCTTATAGTGGAGCTCCTTTGTGTGGGTTTCACAGCATATTATCCCGCTGCATAGTAATGAGAGGCTTTGTTTTCTCCATAATATGAAGGCGGCTGCCCCATGCTGAGGCTCGGGACAATCAATCAACTTCAGCTACTAGTAGCTCAAATGAGTAGCTGAGAGACAAATCTCAGCCTGATAACTTTCGGAGCAAAGACTCTCTCTTACGTCTGACGCCTGCAGAGGGTGCTACCTTGATGAAATACTTATATTTATGATCTTTGTTCCTGTTCTGCACCTGGTGGGCTTGTTATTTGATTCTCTTCGTGCTACTAATTTGCTGAAGTGTAAGCTAGGGACTCACTGGCTTTCTGAGTTGCCTTGTTGATTTCATCTTAAGGCCAGATATACCAAGCAGCTAATATAGATCAGACTTGTTTAATATGGTGGTATTTTGCTAATTGTGCTTGTTATTGAATGCATTAGTTAGCTGGTCCTAGTGTTACCTCATTTTTGAATAGCCTGTTTGTTTAGAGTGGAACCCTTTGTGTAAGTCTCAACATATTCTCCCACCGCATAAGTAATGAGAGCTTTGTTTTCTTCCACAACAGGCAGCTCTCCCAAGCTAGGCACTCGTGACAGTCAAGCAATCAGAAGCAATGCAGCTCACCTGAGTAGCTGAGGAAGCCAAATCTCAGCCTGATAACTTTGGAGGTAAAGGCGTCTTATCTTCTTTGGTCTGACACCTGCAGAGGGTGCTGGCCTGCGTGCGCTCGGCGCCATCTGCTCCCGCCTGCCCCAAGCTACCCTTCCCACCCAGGGGCGGCTGTCAATTTAAGGATCCCCTGTGACATCACATTCGGTGATATCACGTCCTGTTGCCAGAACCTATCTCACACTCTTCCCATTTGCAGGTTATACCTGCTGGCCACTAGAGGACCTATGTCTTCACTACTTCCTACTCCTAGCTGTACAGCTTCATTTCCTGGGATTCTTGCTGACCACAAAGTATTGGCCCTGCCTCACGCATCTGCCTGTGCCTATCCTCACTAGCAGTGCACTTACCCACTTACCCATCTGCTAGTCCACACTGTGCCTGGCACCCCTCCATCCCTTGCTCCTGAACCTCCCTCCCTCCCTTGGGACCTCTGTGTGTCCCCATCCCCTACCCTCCCCTAGCTTTCTCTTCACCCCAGGTACATCTGGGTGTCTTCTTATTCTTGCTTCTCCTCCTGTACCTCCTGCTTACCTCCTGCTCCTTAGCCCCTCCCCTCCCTCTCATGTCAATCGTACTTAAACCTCTCTCCATCTGCCAGCCGGGTGTTAGTCATGCTACTACTCCTGTCAGTAACATTCATCCAAACCCTGGCCCGGTTCCCAGGAGCTCCCTAACTCGCACCACAGGCATATGCATGAGTCTCCATGAATATCTGTAGCTCCTAAAAAGTTTGACTCTCTTCAATATCTGGTCACATCAATTAACCCTGATGTCATCACTCTGGTTGAGACTTGGCTGTCAAAATCCTCCCTGACTCCTAGTCTCCTTCCTGGTTTCACCCTTTTCGGTCCGACTGTGTTGGGAGAGGGCGTGCAGCCTGCGCTATTATGTCAAGGAATCTCTCTCCTGCATCTAGCCCTGCCCACTCCCATCCTTGACTCCAGGGCCCAGGCGCTTATGCTGAAACTAACCCTGACCCTTTAAAGGGACCCCTTTATCTGACTACTGCATCACGGTGCCTCTCAGGGACCAAACGCAGGCCATTGCTCTCTTACAGAATACCTTACCTCTCTACCTCCTTCTCTTGATCAAATTCTGGTGGGTGACTAAATGTCAACTGGCTCAGCCCCTCCTCCTCTACCCAAGACTCCTTTCTGCAATAGACCCAATGCAACTAGTTATCCACCCTACCAGGACTAACCCCAAGAGAGGCTCCAGTACCCTGCTTGATGTGGTACTCACCAACCACTTCCTAATCAGATCCCCAATGTACAAGTCCCCACACTCTCTCAGCGATCACTCCTCCATTCTATTCCACTGGTCAACCTCAGTCCCCAAACCCATAGCACAGTCCACATGCTGGGCGTCCTATTACCTGGTGGACTGATAAAACTTAAGGAACTTCTGTCCCAAACTGACTGGTCTCCTATACAGGCAACTCCTGACATCGATACAGCTCTCTCCTTCTTTACCCAAACTTTATAATACCTGTGATATCTTTGCCCCCAGTGTTGACCCGCCTGCTCTAAAAGGAAGATGCCCCTGGGTTACCCCAGCTTTGATCCACCAGCTCAAAACATAGGACAACCTATGGCACCATGCCATTGAGACTGGCTGGCCCAATGACAGGCGGTTATATGCTGCCGCTCTGAAACAGGTGCACCGGCCATCAGAATGGCCAAGTCTGAGCACTCATCGGTCCTCACTCACTGCCTCATGGGAATCCTAGAACCTTCTGGGATAACATTAAACAGTTAAATGGGAGTGCACACCCCAACCACCCAGATCAACATTAATGGTGTGATCTCCTCAGACCCAGCCCTCATAGCCAACTACCTCAACATCTCATTCACTGACCTTAGCCTCATCCTCCTACAAATTTTTTGACCCTCCTCCCCCAGCACCTGCCATAAATCTTTCTCACCCTTATTTTCTCCTCCGCCGTGTTTCTGCCCAAGAACTTAGGCCGCACCTTATCACTGCCTCAAGAGTAATGGCTGAGCAGTGACACCCTGAATCCGTGTATCCTACGGCTGGTCTTAGACTCAGTCCTTACCCGATCACATGCCTCATCAACCACTCTCTTTGCCTGGGAAGGTTCCAACTGCCTGGAAAGTCACCACTGTCATCCCTATCTTTAAAGGTGGTGATAGGACTGTGGCTGGAAACTATTGACCATCTCTCCATTCTCTTCCCTCCAAGGCCTTGGGAAAAAGTGGTGGCCTCTCAAATCTCTGACTACCTCTCCACCTACAATGTCCTCTGTCCTGAGCAGTAGGCTTCCAGGCGGGCCACAGTACCAACACAGCCCTCCTAGAGTTCTCCAACTTTCTCCACTCCTCCTTAGACTCTGGTTCTCTGGCTGGTGCTGTCTTCATTGACCTCTCGAAAGCTTTCGACACTGTCTCCCACCCCTCCTTCTTGATGCCCTTAGTCTCTGGTTTTGCTGTGGGCCTATCTCCTGGTGCACCAGTTATCTGTCTGACTGCTCACAGCGTAAAAATTAATGGGACCTACTCAGACATCTGTTCCATCTTTTCTGGGTTCCCCAGGGCTCCATTCTGGGCCCCTTACTATTCTCCCTTTACCTTAACACCCTTCCACGCTCTTGCTCGGGGAACATTCTATTGTACGCTGATGATGCAGTCATCTTTGCCTCAAGTCGTAACCCTACTGCCCTCCAGGACTCGCTGCAGAAGTCCTTCACTGAAGCCGAGGGCTGGTTCAAGGAACACAGATTGGTGATAAATCTTAAAAAAACAAAAACCATGTTCTTCACTCATCCCCAAAATAAGTCCTGCAACTTCAAACTCCCTCATTCACTCTGGGTCCTCATTCCCACCTAACAAGTTTGCTCTTATAAATACCTAGGGATCCATTTTGACCCCTCCCTCTCCTTCCATGGACACATCGCTGCCCTAGCCACTGCCACTAATATCTGATTGGGCATCTTACATCGGTATAAACACTGCCTCCTCCGGAGGCTCTTCTACTGCAGTCACCTCCTCTATCCTGTCCCTAGTGGACTATGGACTGCCAGTGTATGGTGCTGCTGATCAGACCGCACTCCATAAATTCGACTACTCTGAATAAGGCCTGCAGGTTAATTACTGGAGCACCTAGGATGACACACACCTGTCTACTGTATGCTAAAGCGCTGGTACTTGATCTCGACAGAGCGCCTCAAATATCTTACCTGTACCCTTACAAAAAGACCCTCCTTGGCTTTCCCTACCAGGATTGACCACCACCATACGCGCTCTGTCCCACTAGTTCATACTCGGACCTCTGGGAAAACTCTCTTGTTATCCCTAGAGCTAGGACCTCTCACGGCCAAAGAGCCTTCAGCTTTAGGGCCCCTCCTGGTTCAACACTGCCCCCTCCATCTCCTAAGCTCCAACTATATCGTGCTTCAAACTTCCTTCACAGTAACCACCTTATTAACACCCGATGCTGTAACTGCCACTAGTCAAAGTCGACTAATACTTTTATGACAAAAGTTTACCACTAAGCTGCTGGAAGACTCCATATATACCTCCAATTGTTTGCATCCATCCTACCTGTAACAGCTTGTTTGTATCTATGTCTTAATTTTACTGTTATACTTATGTGTTGTACTGCTATACTGTGTATTTTGGTTTGTCTTACTGTGACAAGGTACCTTTGTAAATGAGCCTATGGATCAAAGGTTTTCCAAACTGCTGTTTAAATAAATAAATAAATAAAACTATTGATCACACCATGGCATATTTCAAAGATAACTTAATCAACATCTGAAATAAACATGCTTTCCTGAAGCAAGTCAGAGTGCGTGGTAGTCACCTCCCCTGGGTAACCCCTGAACTCCTGGCCTGTCAACAAGCATGTGATAAAGCATGGAAAACCCATAAATCCTCCAAACTCCTATGCGACTACACTATCTACCAGACACTCTAAAATGCCTGTACCAAAGCTATCCTCCTGGCCAAAGTGGAATATTTCCGGTCCACCTTTAGCAATAGCATAAACAATCCATCAACGTTTTGGAAAGTAGTTCACTCACTTTTCTCTCCCCAAACTAAATCCCCATCCCCACTGCTCAAACTAAACAACCAACTCATTGCTGACCATCCTAACGTAGCGACAGATTAAATTCCTACTTTACTTCCCTGTGCCTCCACCCTGTTAGCCTCCCTCCCACCCCACCCCACCCTACTGCCCTCCTCCCTTCCGATTCCTTCCAACTCCACCAATTAGGGGAGAGTTTTGCTTTTTCACCCATCTCTCCCAACACCTTAAAGGTTCTACTCTCTATCAACCTAACTAAGGGCAGCTCCCCCGATGGCCTTGATCATAAGCTGCTATACCTCACTGCTCCTGCTATTTCCCTCCCTCTCACTGATCTCCTCCATCTGTCTTGCCACACTGCAACTATCCCTGCAGCCTGGAAACATGCTACAGTTCTCCCCCTACCAAAAGGGAGGTGATCTTTCATCTCCTGGGAATTAGCACCACATCTCGCTTCTACCCACCCTGGCTAAACTTCAGGAACCAATTGTTCTCTCCTAACTCTCCTCCTTTCATGATGACTCCTTCTCCTTCACTCCCGTCCAATTTGTTTTCGGAAGAATCACTCCACAACCACGTCCCTACTTAAACTCACTGACTCTATCCATTTAGTCATGGATAGAGGTCACATCACTTCTGCTATCTTTGTCAACCTTGCCAAGGCTTTCAACACAGTGCTCCACTTCCTCCTCCTCGAAACTCTCTCTTCAGCTGGCTTGTCTCTGTCTGCCTGCAACTGGTTCAGAGCCTACCTGGTAGGTAGAACTCAATCTGTTAAAATAGCTTACTCTATGTCCCCTCCACTACCCATCTCTACTGGTGTGCCTCAAGGCTCCATACTTGGCCCACTCTTATTCTCAATTTTTCTAGATGACCTACCGTTAGTATGCTCCTCCTCCTCTATCTATATGTATGATGACGAAATGGTCTTGTTCACCTCTGGCCAATCTCCCTCTGATGTGACTTCCAGACTACAGCTTGACATCAATAATGTTCAACGCTGGCTAAGGTTGCATCAACTCTTACTCAACACCAAGAAGACAGTCTCCATGACTTTTAGAACTAGGCTGAGACTCTCTAGGCTGCCTTCATTTCCCTTCCCTCCTTCCACACCCTTGATGGGACAACACTAGAGGACACCACCTCTTTTAAATACCTCGGTATATGGCTTGAACAACACCTTAACTTTTCTGTACATATTGACGCCATCCTGAAAAAACTGCTCCTCAAGCTTGGCGTCCTTTATAGTAACTGTAGTTCCTTACTACTATGGGTTAGGCGTGATAATGTCCAGAAAATGATACTCCCTATTTTTGTCTATTGCAACATAGTCTACAGTGCTGCTCCTAAGTCTTCCGCTACCAGGCTGGATGCTCTCTTTAATGCTTTTTGCTCTTGACTCTCCCTCCCACACACATCACTGTACTTGTACCATTCTCTAGCTTTCCCCTCCCTTGAGTGCAGGCGTCTCTCTCTCTCTCTCTCTCTCTCTCTCTCTCTCTCTCTCTCACTGCACTAAGTTCACTAGTAAATTCTGGTTTGGGACTCTCCCCTCTTACCTGTCCTCCTTAATCTCTGCTTCACCTCCCTCCTCCCACCCTCTCAGATACACTGATGCATGTACTCTAGCTATTCCTCATCACTCTACCTCCATATGCCAGGAACCTTTCTCCTACCTCTTCCCAAAGCTTTAGAACTCATTTCCTCCTCCTATCAGACTCTCCTCTTCCCCATCTTCAATCTCCTTAGCCCTTCATAATTTTTTTTTTTTTTTTGCAATTCAAATAACTTTATTATGATATAGATACAACGATACAATACCAAATAATACACAAACCCCAAATCCCAAAATCTCTTAAGCTTAAGATCATAAATCACTTAATTATTAAAAGATGGGGAAAGGGGAAGAAGAAAAAAAAAAATATCCCACCCCTATCTACATCACCCAGCAGCTAACCCGTGCATTCTCTAGCAAATCTTTAATCAATTAACCATATCTCTAGATGGAACCCTGACTCTGGCTATCAACCTATCACTAACTGAAAGGGAGAAAGGAGTATGTAAATGAGAACTAGCTCTTTCTGGAGAGGGAACAGGACGAAGGAGGGGGAGGAAGCCTAAAAAAGTAAACCCATACCCCCTCTAATATCCATATCTGTCTCTTAAACACTGAAATAAGCTCCCCCAGCATTTCTGGAAGCGGCCAGTTGCCTTAAAGAAAGTTGTTTCCGCCCTTTCCGCATTTAACGCATATAAGAACTCATCCCACCATTCCTTAAAGGAAGGGGTCCAATTATTTCTCCAGTGACGAAGAATCAGTAACTTAGTTACTAAGGCTACCATAGCCATTTGGCACTTTTGGATTACTGAAGGAATTTGGGCATACTTCCCCAATAAACATACCTCGACGTTGAAGAAGGCAGAGATATCACAGTACTGACCCATCGCAACCTTGACCAACTCCCAGAACTTGGCTATTCTTGGGCAAGCCCAGATTATGATAACTAGTGCTATGGAATCGCCATTCACCACATTCCGATGAGCTGGATTTATTTAACCGGGAAGGTTTGGCTGAGAGAGATAGAGGTATGCAGTAAATTAAACTGAATCTCCTCAACCTATCCTGCTTAATACATGTGTATACATCCATCCAAACTCTCTCCAGGTCGCCCGACCAGTCTAAAGAGAGATTCATCACCCAGTATAAAGGGACTGGGGATACCTTCGATACTACTCTAGATATAATAAATTTATATGTTTTGGAAACTGCTCTACCTGATTGTGTCAGTTCGCACACCTTCCTCATAAACTCCCCAGCCTCGTTAGATGGCTTAGCTTCCTGCAAGAAAGAACTAAGACTTCTTTGAATCTGGTACAAGCGCATCATACTGGACATTTCAATCCCATATTTCTCTCTCAGAACCGAAGGCGAAGAAACTAGATTATCAGAAAGAAAACCGCTAGCGTGGGTTTGAGGTGAAACTACTCACGAACCTGCTTATAGGCCTGTTACCCACTAGAAGGTAAGGTTCCTCAGAAGGGTTGGGACCAGTCTCTTACATAAGGGATGTTTAATCTTGAGTAGAGCTGATGCAAGGCCTTTATATCCCACCCCAGTGGAGTATTCCTAACCCCTGGCGGGACCTTGGACCATGGAACGTATAAAAGGGATTCTAAATCTAAATTGACACCCTGGGCTACCGCCCGATCGAGAAGAAGCCCAGAGGAAGTAAGCTCTGTCTCCACTAACCAAAATGCCCATCTCACCGCATGAATAGCTAAGTAGTAGGTATAGAAATCCGGCAGCTGTAGCCCCCCAACTTTGCGTTGAGAAATAAGTTTGGAATAGGCCCTACGTGGGGGTTTACCTTTCCACAAAAATTTTGAACAAGAATGATATAGTGGATTGAAAAAAGATCTGGTGAGGTATACATTGAGATTAAAAAGGGGGTTAAAAATCTTAGGTAATACCATCATTTTAATGGTATTTACCCTACCCGAAAAGGTCAAGGGAAGCTTAGTCCACCTCTCCAAGTCCTCTTTGACAGATTTAAACAGGGGTTTCAAATTGAGGTTTGCCAGATTAGAAAGGTCTTTTAAATTTGGATACCCAGATAACATAGGGATTTAGATTGCCACTGCAAACCTAGGGAGGAGCACCAGCTTTCTTGAAGGTAAAAAGAAAGCGGGTAAACCATTGTTTTGCTCTTATTTAACTTATACCTGGAAAATTCACTAAAGTGAGAAATTGCCTGCAATAAATGAGGAAGTGAATTTGTAGTGTTTTGGACATGCAGCAGGAGGTCATCGGCAAAAGCTGATAGCTTGAATTCGAGGTCCCTTATACAGATCCCTTGAATTTGATTATTCATCTTTATGTATCTTATTAGAGGTTCAATATATAAATTAAATAGATATGGAGAGAGAGGACAGCCCTGATGAGTACCTCGCAATAGAGGGAAAGCAGCTGAGATAAGGTTATTGCATTGAATCCTAGCTGACGGACAGTGATAGAGGATCCGGATGTAGTCCAAATATCTTTTGGGAATACCGAATTTACCCAAGACTGCAAACATAAAGGTCCACTCAACCCTATCAAATGCTTTTTCTGCGTCCAGTGATATCAAGGAAGCTTCTAGGTTGGGGTTCGTGGATGCAGAAATTAAATAGTATAACTTTCTAAAATGATCTGCCGATGACTGATCTGCTACAAATCTGGCCTCTTCAGGGCTCAATAGCCCCGTCCAGGAGGATTTCAATCTGTTGGCTAAAATCTTGGCGTAAATCTTAACATTGATGTTTAATAGAGAGATTGGCCTATAGTTACCCATTGAGTTTGCTGGCTTCCCTGGTTTAGGTAACAAAATTATCCTAGCTTCAAAGAGGGATTGATCTTTGACCCCATATTGATACCAAAATGCATAAAGTTGTTGCAACAATGGTACCAATCTCTCTTGAAACACTTTAAAGAAGAAAGGTGTAAACCCATCAGGACCAGGTGCCTTGTCCAGCTTCAGTGACTCAATGGCCTTAGTAATCTCTTCACATGAAATAGGGGCTGCCAACATCTGCCTGAAATCATCAGCCATTTGGGGAAAAGAAATATTCACCAGAAATTCCCACATTTTACCTTCACGCTCCAGAGACAACGGTTCACTCGAGTATAAATCTCTATAGTAATCACAAAAAAGGCCCAATATCTCCTCCGGATTCGTAATTAAATCATCAGTTTGTGGGTGCTTTAACACTGCCACCCATTTAGCCGCCACCCTCTGTTTTAACTGCCAAGCCAGAAGTTTCCCAGCCTTGCTACCTTGACCTAGATAGGAACCCTTAATCTTAGAGGCCATATTCTCTACCCTTTGACTTAAAGATCTTGCATACCAGGCTCTAAGAGTGGTCAACTCATATTGCTGATCGTCGGATCTAAGATCCTCCCCCTTAGCTTCCAAAACTCTGATTTTACTTAGACAGCTAACCAGGGAATAATTAAGTTTCTTTTTCCGTATTGATGCAATCCATATCAGCTCCCCTCTCCACATGGCTTTCAGGGCGGTGCAAGCTTGATCTGTCGCATTGATTGACCCCCAATTAGATGTAATTGAGTCTGATATAAAAGTTTGAAAACGGCTTACTACTTGGGTGTCCTTTAATAAACTATCATTTAAGGACCAGGAATAGGATCTCAAAGGGATGGACAAGGGGGAGCAATGGAGTTTGATGGGAGAGTGATCCGAGATTACCCGACTCGATATAGTAACTTCCTGAACGAGAGACAGAATCTGTTGACTGACCAGAAAATAATCAATCCGGGAATAGCTTTTGTGAAGTGAAGAGAAAAAGGTAAAAGCTCTAGTAGTTGGGTTATGCAATCTCCATGGATCCATCAAACCTAATGATGATGAAAATTCCAAGAACGCCCTTTGAGCCGGGGAAGAATGTAGCCCTCTATAACTAGAACGATCCAAACGATTTGACTGCACCAAATTCCATTCTCCCCCCAGAACTACAGGCATATCCTTGAGGGGGGCTAATACCATAGCCAGCCAGGTAAAAAAAGAATGAGTTTCTTGATTGGGACCATATACTGAGCCCAACACTAAATTAGCACCCCCCCAACTTACCCACCACTATAACATATCTTCCTTCTGGGTCGGAGATTATCTCAGACGAAGAAAAAGGAACCCCTCTAGCCACCAAAATAGCCACCCCTCGTTTGTTTGGAGAAAATCCTGCACCGAATACTTGCCCCACCCATTTTTTCCTAAAATAGTGGCGTCAATCAGGGAGGATATGGGTTTCCTGCAAAAATACTATTGATGGGTCAAAATGTGCCAAATGGTTTAGTATAATATATTTCTTTTTGTTATCTTTCCCCCCCTTAACATTCCAAGATAAAATATTCAGGTTGCTAGCCATTGAGAAGTCGTAAACTAACTAATCCTGTACTTGGATAGCTGCTAACCCTCCCAGCCAAAACACCCCCAAAATTACTACACGCTAAAGAAACAAACCCCTCCTCATGAGAGCCCTCCCTCCCTCCCAATACCCACCTGAATACTCTCCAACCGGCCCGTAGCCAACTCCCTAATCTCTGGCCCATGGTGCGCACTAGAGGTGAGGCACCCCCCCCAAGAAATAGAAAACAATCTAACTCGCATATACCAGCCTGCAGAACCCTCCAAACTACCCTATAGAACAGCTTCCCCTGCACAGAACTAACATTACCCTACCTAGAATGGTCCTACATTAGGCCATGTCCAAACGCCCATCCAAACTTAGTAACTCTTAGAATGAGAGCCTAGCCGAACATTAGTAATGTGGCCCTGCATCCTACACACTACCATGGGTAAAAGGAAGCAACGTAACCGCTAGTAAAGGGTGATGCGTTTAACCTCAGGCTCCTTGTACCCTCCTCATCTGGCATCTACTGCCGAGAATCCTAGAACAAAACTAATATATTGACTACATTGCTAGAGACACTCTTAAATCAATCCTGGGACCAGCGTCCACATAGCTGTTTAAACCCCACGATCTCTCCCCTTGTAAAGTATAAGGGAAAGGAGAGAAGCAGCCTACTGGCTTTTTTACTAAACATATAGCGTCCCACTATTATAACTGCGAATGACAGTAGATAACATGTAAAGAAAAAAAAAAAAAAGAACATTAATCCAGCTAAGCCCTCCGCTGAAACTAGTCCCTTCGTTTATACAGAAAACAGGAGGAGCACAAGGGAGGTCTCAAACAAATGAACAAAACTGCCAACGAAACGGGTCTGAGAAACGAAGGACCGGGGATCCCCCCAGCGGCGACCCACCGCATCATCTTACCCCTGAATCAATACTGAAGACTTCTTTTAATAAAACACAGCACAAAATAAATTCGTTGTCCCTTCTGCCCGAGAAATAACAAAGTCCTTTAAAAACAAAAATGGTGCATAATAAAAGAACCAGGCTTGCACATCCACAATGAGGTCCTTAAGTCCATACAGTCCCCTTTTCAAACTGAGCTTGGCGGTGGAATCCCATGCTACTCCTTTAGTTTACGAACTCCTCATCCTTTGGGAAACAGATCCGGCAATGAACTTTTAAGAACTTGCAAAGCTTCCTCCACCGTTTCAAAACGTTTAATGCCCTCCTTCAGTGTAACCTCCAATTTAGCCGGATATAACATGCGGTGCCGAATACCAGCCGCCCAGAGCTTGCTTGTAATGGGGCGAAAGCTGGAACGGGCCATACGCACCTTTAAAGTCAGATCCAGGACCACTCTTAACTTCCTGCCTTCCATAAAATTGCTGATAATTTTCTGGCCTCCTTTAAAATAAATTCTCGATCGAGATAATTCAGCAATTTAAAAATCAGAGGCCTCGGGGGTCAGTCGCTGGTGGTTTTGCCCTGAGTGCGGTGGCCTCTCGATAACATATTCGGGCCCATTTGAGCGGCCCCACCGTCTTCTTCAAGAATTTTGGAGAAAAGGACTGTATTAGCCCTCTTCTCCTTCGAGGGCTAACAAAACTAAATTATTTCGCCTGCTTCTCCCCTCGAGATCATCCAAGCGGGTCTCTAGCTTAGTTAACGCTCTCTTACAGTCCACGATAGCGGGGCCATTTTTATCCATGCTCCGTTCAATTGATGATATTCTGGCTTCAGCATCCGTCACCCGACGGGCTAGCTGAGTCAGAACAGGCTTGAAGTCCGCGACCTCTTCTATTAGTTTAAAGAGTGCCTCTCTGATTGTCGACAACTCGGTGTATACTTTCGCTGGGGTGAACTCCTCCTGGGCGATCACTGGTGATGAACTACGGCGAGGCCTCTTAGCTTCCAACTCCTGAGCTGGATCTTCCATCTCCTAAATCGATGACCAAAACCGAAATTTCAGCAGGAAGGTACAGTCGCTATCTTAATAATTAGTTCTGGCAGGAAAAGACTATAAAAAAATGCGGCAAAACTCGGTAGAACTGAAAGCTTTTAAGCGGGGAGGGGAGACCTCAAAACAAGCAGCTATTCCTCCGAGCGCATCACGTGACTCCCGCCCTTCATAATTTCTATTCAACTAACTGCACTTGTTTTTAGCCCCCCTTCAACCCTCAACACTCGGGCGCATTATCATTTAGCCCTACTTTACTTCTATTCTCCTAACTGTACTTGTTCCTAGCCCCCCCTTCACAACACTCCCCACTCTTGCACACTATCCCCTAGTCCTCTGTCCCTGACTTACCTCCTGTCTCATAACTGAGCCCTTCCTCTGATTACTACCTCACATGCTACAACCTATTATACCCCTCCTCCCACCCCTCCCACAACCTACTGTGCCATTTTGACACTCTACTACCATCCACAACCTACTGTGCTATTTCAACACTCTACTGCAATCCTTCCCTCACTACCCCCTCTCTCCCACTGATGCCCTCCCTTTTTCCATTCCTAGTTTACCCCTATTTTCTCCAGCCTCCCTATTCCTTATCCCTGTACTCCCTCTGATCACCTGCCATGCTCCACTCCTCCTCCCTGCCCCCCCTTCTCTCCCCTCCTTTTCTGCCTGGTCCTGGCCCCCTTGCAGGGTTCTCTGTCATCCTGAAGGGGTATAGATCTTGGTTCTCTCTCTCTTCTACCCCTCTTCCTTTCCCCCCACTCTCTAATCCTGACTCCTTTGCTGGGTTCTCTGCATCCTGAAGGGGTATAGACTGTCTCTCTCTCTCTTTTTCCCCTCCCCCTTCTCCCCACTTTCAAATCCATCATACGCCCACCCCCGTATTTCCTTACCCCTGTCCTCCCTCCTCCTCTCCTGTTCCCTACCCCTTTTCTGTAACTCCCCCTTTCTCTCCCATCCCCTTTGCCTGGTCCTGTCCCCTTGCATGGTTGTCAGCATCTTGAAGAGTAAAGATCTTGGCTGTCCCTGTCTCCCCCTCTTCCATCCCCCCACCATCTATCCCTCGCCCATCCACTTCCCCACTTGTCTTATAATTTCCCTCCCTTGAGTATACAATAGCACTTCAAATCTTGTGCTCAGCCTACTACCTCTAGCACTTCAAATGTGCAATCTATCTAACCTTTACCCTACCGGATCACCTGCTTTTAGGTTGTTGCAGGGTGTTATATCCAAATATGATTTTGTTTACTCTGGCCGGTTGATCTGTGTTATTTACGAACATCCGAACATACAAAATTGCCAGCAGATACAAGCCATTCGGTCTATCTAATCTGCTCAAGTGTGCAGCACTTCAGTCCATTAGGCTGCAGCTGCCCCTTTCCCTCGTATGACCTCCCACCATCTCCCACCCCTCCCAATTTGTACCCTCCCCTAGAATCTGTCCCACCCCCTCCTGAAGTACCCAACACTCTGCAGCGATACCATTTCCTCTAGCAGAGCATTCCACACTGCCACCACCCTTTCTGTGAAATAGTGCTTCCTCAGTTCCCTCTTGAACCTGCCCTCTTCCAATTTCATAGAGTGTCTCCTGGTTTCCCTTCCACTGTTCAGATTAAACATACACCTGGTGTCTACTTTGTTCAAACCCTTCAGGTAATTGAAGGTCTCAATCATATCCCCTCTCTTCCTTCTTTCCTCTAGGGTATACATATTGAGCTCTCTCAGTCTCTCCTCATATGGTTTGTCCCCCAACTCCAGGATCATTTTTTTTGCCCTGCGCTGTACCCCCTCCAGTAGTTTGATGTCCGTTTTCAAGTAGGGGTGCAAGAATAGCATGCAGTACTCTAGGTGCAGTCTCACCAGGGACCTGCACAGGGGCAAGATGACCTCCCCACTCCTAGAAGTAATCCCCTTTGCTATGCACCCTAGCATCATGTTTGCCTTCGCTGCTGCCTTCTTGCACTGAGCAGAGTGGTTCATCTCCCCAGTTACCAGCACTTCCAGATCCTTCTCCTCCTTAGATTTTGTTAACTGGACACCATCCAGCCAATAATTGTGTCCTGGGTTCTTGTCTCCTAAAAACATCACTTTGCACTTCTTGGCATTGAAACCAAGCTGCCAAGTGTGAGACCATTCCTCCAGTTTTCTGTCACTGCCAAATCCTCTTGAAGTACTTTTGCTCCCTCCCCACCATCTACTTAGGCACAAATATTTTTGTCATCTGTGAAGAGACTGATCTTGCTCTTAATCCTTACTGCAATGTCGGCTATGAAAATGTTAAACAGAACTGGTTCCAGCACCGAGTCCTGTGGAACACCACTTGTTACAGGCCTGAGTTCAGATGCCTCCCCTCCCACGACTACCTTCTGCTGTTTACCCTGCAGCCAGTTATCGACCCATCAGACCAGTTTCCTCCCTGCTCCCAGACTCTTCAACTTGCAGGTCAGCCTATTGTGTGGCACCGAGTCAAAGGCCTTGCTGAAATCCAGGTAGAGGACATCCACCTCATGTCCCCCGTCCAGTGCCCTCATAACCCAGTCATAAAAATCAACCAAGTTTGTCCGGCAGGATCTGCCCGAGACAAACCCATGCTGTCTGCGGTCCTGGAGATTGTTATCCTCAATAAATTGCACCAGTCTTTCTTGAGAATTGTCTCCATCGGTTTTCCCCCAATTGCAGTAAGGCTTACTGGTCTGTAATTCCCCAGTTCATCCTTGGGCCCACTCTTATGGAGAGGTACCACATGTGCTTCCCTCCAGTCCCTGGGCACCTCGAGTTCAGAGAGGTTTTGAACAGTTCTGCCAATGGCCCTGCCAGGACTTCTGCCAACTCTCTCAGCACCCTGGGGTGGACTCCGTCAGGGCCAGGTGCCTTGTCCACCTTCAAGAACTTAAGGCCCTCCCTCACCCTTTTCACTGTGATTTCCCCATCCGTGGTTGCTTCTCCCCCACCCTATCTCACCTCACCCTTCTTCTCAGGTACAGGTTCATCCCTCTCCTTAGTGAAGACTGAACAAAAGTATTCATTAAGTACTTCTGCCTGCTCTGCTCCCTTTTCTTCTCACCCACTTCCCATCTGATCCTAACAATTTGATCCTTGCTCTTCCTCTTCTCTCTGATATATCTGAAAAAATCCTTTTCTTCTTTTTTGATCTCCTGCGCTAACCTTCTTCCCCTAGCCACCTTTGCTGCCCTTATCACTCTGCTCACTTCTCTGTATTTCTTCACATATTCTTCTCTGTATTCTGCCCTGTTGGATCTCTTGTACATCTAAATGCATTCCTCTATTCCCTCACCATTTCCACAACCTCTCTACTCATCCAACTTAGTTTCTTGGTCCTGGCTTTCTTGCTGTGGCTCTTGAAATAAGTTTTAGTGGCTTCAGCCAGTCCTGCCTTGAAGACTGACCATTTTTGTTCCGTGTCCATTTCTGGATGGATGCTTGCCATATAACTTTCCAGTATGTGTCCCATCCTGTCAAAGTCCGCCCTTTTGAAGTCCAGGATCCTAATTTTTGCAGTGGCTGCTTCTCTACCAAGACTGATTGAGAACCACATTGTGCGGTGGTCACTGCTTGCTAGAGGCTCCTCCACCCTTACATCCTGACCTGTTCATCTTCCAGTGCCAGGTCTAGTATATTCCCCTTCCTCATTGGCTCCATTACTCTCTGAGTAAGGAAAACATCCTGGAATGTTTCCAGGAGGATCTGCTCCCTGGTGCAAGTGGTTGTTGGAATGCTCCAATCCACCCCCGGTAGATTAAAATCACCCACCGTCACTGTGCTCCCTTTACCATTATGCATTCTTATCTGCTCCCCCAGTTCCCTGTCAATGTCCTCCTTGTGGGACTGAGGTCTATAAACAACCCCCAGACAGATCTTGGTCCCTTTCTGGCTGTGTAGTTGTAGCCAGATTACTTCCAACCTTGCCTTCCTGCCCTTACTCCCTAGTACATCTGATCCCTTCCCTTATGTAAAGGGCAACCCCCCCAGCCTTCCCTTTATCTCTAGCCCTCCAGAACAGTTTGTATCCTGGGATGGTTAGGTCTCAATCATGGTGCCTGGTTGCTCACGTCTCAGTAAGGGCAGCTATGTCCACCTCTACCTCAGCCATCAATGCCTGCAACTCTACCAACTTTTTTCCCAAGCTCTTAGCATTTAATGAAACCATTCTCCATGCTGCTCCTATCCTTCCTGCTTCCTCACATTTAACTTCAACTCCTATTTTGCCTAAGGTCATATCTATCCCTGTGGTGGGATAAGGTCCATGGGACCCCCTTTCCTAGTGATTACCAGCTCCAATGCCTCCCTCCCTCCCACCTAGTTTAAATGATAACTCTCCTTTATGAAATCCCCCAGCTTCTGCTTCAACACCTGTGATCCTGCCCTGCTGAGGTGTAACCTATCCCCTGCATAAAGATCTGTGTTATCCCATGTGCTACCCCAGTTCCCCACCAATCCATATCCCTTGGTCCCACACCATTCTCTCAGCCACTTGTTGAAGTCACTGATTCTTCTCTTCCTGTCCCTACTAGCCCTTGGCATTGGCAGAACTTCAGAGAAGGCTACCGTTGTTCCCTCTTTGCTGCATAGTTTTCCCACTTCCCTGAAGCTGTCTTGTGCCTCTTCTATCTTTCTCCCTTCCAGATCATTTGTTCCCAGGTGCACCACCATGTGCGGCTTCCCCCACACCTTCCCCACATATCTGCCCATATGCTGCCCCACTGTACTCACTGTTATGCCTGGCATGATTTCTACACAGATGTTAATTTTTCTGGTACCCCTTCCCCCCATCTTATGTCCTTAAGTATAGAATACACTAGAATTATGACTCTCTGATGCTTATCCTGCTCACCCTCTTGATGCCCTTCACTCCCCTACCCCCCAACTTGAGAGGCCCTCTCAGCCCCCCTGTCCCACCTCCCCTTTGCCTCCCCTAACCTTTGCCCTGTCCTCTTCCCCCTCGCAAATATGACCGGGGTACTAACCTCCACCTCCAAACTATTTTCTGTCTGTGGAACCTCCTCTTTGCACTGATTTGTTGCTCCATCCACCACGATACCACCTCCTCTGCTATTACTTCACCGTGTCTACCCTGAAATGTGGCCCTCCCTCACTCTGACTCCCCTCCTCTCCCTATCATTAGCCTTCCCCGGGCTGTATGCCACTTCTCCCCTCCTCCTGTCTCCTTGCTCCTTCCTTCCCTTCCTCCAGAGAGACTGCATTACCATCACTTTGCTGACCCCCCGCCACTGTGTCTTCTTGGTGTACTGCTTACTGCCTCCCTGCTGTGTAACTTATCCCCTGTAGTGTCCTCTCCCTGCTCTTTCACTGTAACATCCCTCCTCTCTGCTACCTGGTCTTCCGGAGCAGCCAACACTGAGAATCTGTTTACAGTGCTAATCTCCTTTTCTTGAATGAGTCCAGTCCCCCTTCATACAGGCTGATATTTTGCTCTGACCCAGTCTTATTCATGCCCCTGTGCCTGATCCTCCTCCAGTCATCACTTCCTCCCCTTGGTTGCACCTGCTTGTGTGGCCCTCCTGCTGTCCCACCTAGTTACCCCTTATTTTTGCCTGTTTTGAGCTCTTTTGGATACCTCATTAGTTTCCCCTCCAGGCTGTGTTCCCCCCTACTCTGTCTCCTCCATGCCTCCAGTTCCCTCCTCAACCACCCTTTTCCCTGCTTGAGCTGGTTCACCTGCCAAAACACCCTACAACCCCTTAACCTCCCAGCCACTCCCAGGAATATAGCTGCTCCACATCCTTGGCAACATACAACCCTTCCCATCTCCTGCCCTATGTGACTAGCGATGCTCATCCTCTCCTTCCATAACCTGGTCCTACCCCATGCCATGGAACCCTTCCTCCACCTTGGACTCCCCATGTCTGTACAGGAAATATATGACCCTCCCAGTTAGGCTCTTCCCTGTCTACCAGTGAGGCCTGCTGCTTGCTGACCTCCCTGCTGACGCCTTGCAGATGGTACTCAAGATGCTACACTCCTGCTTCATGGCACTCAAGCTTTGGGGTCGCTTGATCCCCTTTGAAATATAATTGGATCCCAGCTGCACTACTGGCTTGCCTGAGTCACGTGACCGCTCCCCCGTGTATTTCCTTACCTCTCCCTCCCTCAGTTAAATGCCTCCTCCTCCCAGCAAAGACAAAATCATTTGTGTTGAAGTTGCACTGTTTAAATCATACAGCACACATTGCCATCTCATGAAATGCTACCTCAATCCTAAAAGAAAACAAACAGCACAGAGAAAGTACTTATCTTTTTGCTCCAGCTGCCTGCCTTTTTCTGCTGAGTTTCAACTCCAACTTTCTGTTCTGTAATTACACTACACTGTTTTGTTTTTAGTAATTGTACTTGTATTGCCCTGTTATTGCTGCCTCCCAATACTCAGGTTCCAGTTCTTGTACCACCCATTTAAAAAAAAAAATAGTACCCTGTAACCATTGACTAACATGAAAGCATATTTATTTGAGGGCGGAAAACATTTCTTGGAGGAGGGTAAGGCGGAGGAGACTATTTACACCTTCAGTCAGTTCCACGGACAGAAAACATGACATGACTCCTTTTGTACATGCAATACTCCTGTAGGCTCCACCCACAGTTGTAAAAACTCCTAATAGCAGACAGAGGGAAGGACACACCAGGAGAGGGACTTTACATGCAAATCAAAATGCTCTGCATAACATATGTTGTTTCAAATTTTGGGTGCACTGCTCCTTTAAGTTTAAATAATGATGGCAGGGACAACCCATTTTAGCTTAAAACAAGGAAAACCAAAACAGTGACAACACACTTAACAGAAGGAAGGGAGGAGCAGGATATAAACTGTGATGATACAGAACAGAAGACAACAAAAAAAAGTGCATAATTATAAGATACAGTGGGTGGTGGGGGAATGCATTTTGGTGGGGGGCACATGGTGGAAGGAGAAAAAAAAAAATGAGTGCAGAATCCCGTGGTGTTCAGCAGCAGCTTGAGCATGGCCATCATCTGCAACTGATGGCCCTCTATCCACTCCAATTGCTGCTTGACAGCACTCACCCTCTCATTTGAGGCATCCACAGCACTCCAGAGAACTACAATGTTGGCATGAGTTACAGGCAGTTCTCTGGGGTCCGGATGTACTATGGCTGGTGGTGGTGGGGGTGATGCTAGTGGAGCAGCAGGTGCTGTGGTGGCCCTCCACCTCTTAGGGCCATACATAGCTGCCTCCTCTGCCACCAAAGGGCCAGCAGGTTCAGGCCTGGCCTATTCTGTAGCAGCCTGCCACTGCACCCAGTGGTGATTGATCATTGGGTGTGCTGGCTCCCGGTCCCCACGTGACTCTCCCAGGAGCCATGGTGCACCTCCATCTCTCAAACATAGCACTTTACTAGGCTTCTGTCCCCCATACACAATCAAAGAATTCCAAAACCAGGGAGGTGCGGGGAAAACCAGGCACAGGTGGGGGGGGCAGATGCACTGGCAGCCTGGTGCTGAGGCTCCACATTTGGGGCCGGGGGGGTGCAGCAACATCCTGTTCAGGAGCTGGTGTTGGTGGTGATGGTGCCACTACCTGAGGAGGTGGTGGTGGTGGTGGTGGTTCACTTGGTGCTGCAGTAGTTGCACCAACTCCTTCTGCTTCTGGGGGTGGGAGCAAGATTTTGCTCTGGTCCATCGTGAACCAGCCACGCCTCCCATGCATGCAAATTCCTCCCTGGCCATGCCACAGAACTGCCCCCACCCCAGACATTCCCTGCTCCACCTCGACTGCCCTCCCTCTGTCCAACCGACACACACAGTCACACACAACACAGGCACACACACAGAGTCAGACATGCACAAACAATGACTAATAAAACAAAAAAAAAAGAAATTCACAGAACAAATTAAATAATAAAACGGTGTACAATAAAACATGAATGGATGTAACTTTTAAAAAAGCTTTTGAAACTGCCTCCCAGATATCTCTCTCTCTCTCTCGCTCTCTCTCTTTCTCTAACTGCTCTGACTCTCTACCTCTGCACAGAAGAAAATGAAAGTATCTCCTAGCATTAGTCACTTCCTTCCTGCCTGGCCAAAGCATGTGACTTAATGTAATCCATGTGATGTTTGGGGGCTGCCAATAGTCTTTCCAGTCCATCTTACTTCACCTTAAGGTGGAATGACAGCGCAAAGTAATAATTACAAGGCAAAGTGAGCCTTTTACAGTGGTCACTCCATGTTGCGCAGCCCGCTTTGCAGGCAGAATTTAAATTTGCTGCATCTCTACTCCCCACTGCTGTCCCCATCTGTGTGTGTAACTAATTATTTAAAGGAAGCACTGTTGGCCTGACTCCAAACAAGTAGTGTAGTAGCAATATATGGGCACAGTTGAGTCAGCATTGCGGAGACGTGCAGCATGAATACTTTTTATTTTCTCACCTGTATTAGCATTACTGGAATTCATTAAATGCTCCTGGCTCCTCAGTGCACCCAAGATTATCGAAAATGCTCCAGTCAAGTAACACAGCCCCCCCCAAAAAAAGGTGCTTTGCTTTTTCTGATCTTTATCTGCTGTCATTATCTTTGTTTCTGTTTCTAAAAACAGCAACTCTACCATTCCCCAGCACAGTTAGTTCCTATTCGAAGCTCCACACTGACCCGCTACTCATTTTGCTCACCAGTGAGCATGATCAGTTACTTCATGCCATTTATTTTTTTACTTTTGCAATAAGCTGAGAACACATTTACTTATTTGTAATATTTACTAATAAAAAATAAGTGAACTGGGATAGCAGTAAGGAGTGGGAGACGGTTGTTTTTCCTGATGCCAGAAGAGCTGAAAAATAATTAATTATGATGACAGGTCATGCTGCAACAGTCTGTATTGTATGTGTCAGGAACTTGTAAAGTCGGGCATTTGAATTTTCAGGATTTTGGTGTCAGGATTAATAATGTCAGGATTCTATGTATCAGAATTTAGTATGGATCCCCTAATAACGGTGTAAAGGTCTTCTTGACTCAATATCTCTATTTTATTAAAGACCCCTAACTTAATATGTGTTATTAATCCACCCGCTCTTCTACCAAGTTATGAGATCTTTAGACTTAGACATTATGGGCCAGATATTCAAAACTTTGCCCAGGGCAAAATTAGTCCTGCCCGGTGGGCAAACTTAGCCCGGACACAAAAGCCTGCCATATTCAAAAGGACTAGCCCGGGGCAAATAGCTGCTGAATATAGCATGCAAATGAAGCTGGGCAAACTGGGTTGGGAGTGCAGGGCAAACTTAGCCCTGGAGTAAGACAGCTCTGAATATAGCAATCAGGAAGTGCAAACCACAACAGCAACACAGTGCACAGCGATGTAAAGGTATGTAGAGGTGAACTATGTGACAAATGTGTGTGCCAGCAAATGCGTGGACCCGGTATGGCTGCAGGCAACAGAGCATGTGAAAGTACAGTGTGCAAAACAGTATAATATTCCCCAAACCATTTGCATGGGTTTAGCATGGAGCTAAGCCATTTTCCCAGTGCAAACACATTTTCCCAGTACTAAACTGTGCCATATTCAAAAGTAACTACTTAGGAAGCCTCTGGGCAAACATCCAGATTAGCATCTCATTATGCCCTGATTTGCATGCAGTTTGCACAGCGTTACTGCAGGGTCCCACAGTTCCACCTGTAGGTCAGTCTGGAAGTACAGGGGCTGGCCAGGTCATGCCCACAGCTCCACCTGAAGGATAGTCTGGCAGTGCATGATTGTAGCTGAAGGCTACAGGTATACAGTACAGCATAGTTTATTGTGTCCCAGGGGACAACACAGCATAGGCACAAGTGGTGGTGGTGCTGCATGCAACTGTCATGCTATAGGTCATGCTACAGTGCATAGAAGACACTACAGTAGCAATGGGGCCAGTAGTGTGAGGGACACAGCAATGCCCATGGTGTGTAGGGCAGTGATGACCACTGCACTGTACACAGTGACAGGCCCAACTTTCAGGTATTTACTGACAGTGAACATTACTGTTACACTGTTGTGTGACCCACAGATGCTGCACCTCTGGCATGGGGTGCTCACAGTGACATATACATGGTTGGCTGTGTGTTTTGTGGCATTTGTACAGCTGTGCGGTATGTGGACGGGGGGGCACATATGATCAGACAGGCACACTGGTGTTGGGGTATTCCCAATACTGGCCCATGTGCACTGCATGATGTGTCCCAGTCTTGTGGCCACACTTGGTCTGTGGCGCAGCCTGGCCACCTGCACATCTTCCCCTCAACATCCTCCATGCCCACAGTGCTGCATGTGTGTGCTGGCATCTGTTGATGTCCACAGAAGAGTGGTCTGCAGGGGTGTGCTGTATGGCCACACTGCCATGATGTCCGCTGGTGGCTGGGTCATCACTTACTGCTTGGCATGGCTGGGACTGGTGGCAGATGATGGCATCTTTGTGATACCATCAATGAGCAGCATGTTTCCTCTATGTCTGGCTTTGTCTGTGTGTCATATTTATTTGTTAGCATCTCACAAAGCCACACAAAAAACATGCAAATGCCACACAAAGCCAAAATGTCATGCAAAGCTGATTGCCCAGGTTAAGACTACCTTTTCCTGGGCGGTAATTTGTACCGCGGTAAGTGTCGCGCTAAGTTGCACAAAACCACTTTGTGCAGTGATAGTTGCTGAATATAGCATTGCGCCTGTACCCATGTTCCATTTTTCCCTTGCATATATCATGATTTTGCCCAGTGCTAATGCAGTTTGCGTGTGCTATTTGGCCTTTTGAATATTGTGGACCCGTGCTAATCTTACACTAAACCTGTGCAAATGGTTTGCGCCCAGAGCAAAGCTTTGAATACCTGAGCCTGTATTGTTAAATAACCATTTATATCAATATTATCCAGCTTACTATGCCATGTTTCCTCTAAGCAAATTACTGTACATGTTTTTATAAACTTTAATTACTGTACATGTTTTTATAAACTTTATCCGGTCATCATCCTTTACTTTGGATTTATAACTAGCTATATTCCAAGTTAAAAATATGGTTCCCAGGTCTTTTTTATCTTTTATACTTGATTCATGTTTATCTATGGACTGACAAATAGGGCCATCCATATTCAATTTTGTATCATTCCTATGTTTAAGTATTTTTTTTTTCCCTCAGCACCTGAAATTTATCATTAACAGTGATCTCCCCATGGGTCACATGTTCACTGACTGACATTGCTGTTCCTTCCTTCCACTTCTGGCTTCTTTACATTCTGTTATGATTGAATTTTGTCCTATTAAAATGTTTATGTTCACCACATTCATTCCTAGCTCATCAAGTTTTCTGTAATAGTCCAAAATCCTGTTTGTCACTTGTTTATTATTACATAGAAACATAGAAACATAGAAGTTGATGGCAGATAAGGACCGCAAGGCCCATCCAGTCTGCCCATTTCTTTTTTCTACCTTATAAATGTGCCATCAGCCTTTGCTCGGTCAGTGGCCTATCTATTCATAGTCATTTGTATTGCTCCCTTATGCCTATCCCATGCCTGTTTGAAGCCCTGCACTGTATTCATAGCCACCACTTCTTGTGGTAAGCCATTCCATGCATCCACCACCCTTTCTGTGAAAAAGAATTTCCTCACATTCCCCCTTAATCGGCCCCCCTCTAATCTCCTGCTGTGTCCTCTTGTCCTGCTATTTTTCTTATATTTAAACATGTTAGACTCTTTCACCTTGTTAATGTCCTTAAGGTGTTTGAATGTCTCGATCATATCACCTCTCTCCCTCCTTTGCTCAAGGGTAGACATATTGAGCTCTGTTAATCTGTCCTCATATGTCTTCTGATGCAGTCCCTGCTCCATTTTGCTTGCCCTTCTCTGGACTGCCTCAATTTGGTTAATGTCCTTGTGAAGGTGTGGCCTCCAATACTGCATGCAGTACTCCAGATGGGGCCTAACCAGTGTCTTGTAAAGAGGGATTATTACCTCCCTCTTATGACTTGTGATACCCCTACTAATACACCCTAACACCACCCTAGCCTTACCTACTGCTTTAGAGGTCTGCTTGGATGATTTCAGGTCATCAGTGATGATGATGCCCAAGTATCTTTCTTCCTTTGTGACTGCTAGCAACTCCCCTCCCAGCCTATAGGTGGCTTCAGGGTTTCTCTTCCATATGTGCATGATCTTGCACTTCTTTGCATTAAGTCCCAGTTGCCACTCTTCTGACCATTTTGCTAGTTTATCCAGATCTCTTCTCATTCTGCCCACCCCATCTGGATCATCTATTCTGTTGCAGACCTTGGTGTCATCTACAAACAGGCAAGCCTTACCCTCTAGTCCATCTGCAGGGTCACTAATGAATATGTTGAAGAGAACTGGCCCCAGGACTGATCCCTGAGGTACCCCACTTGTGACTTGCATCTCTTCTGACTGTATACCATTTACCACCACTCTCTGTTTTCTGCCCGTCAACCAGTTTGCCACCCAGTTGACCAACTTCTGACCCACCCCGAGCCTACCCAGCTTATTTATCAATCTTCTATGTGGAACAGTGTCAAAGCTTTGCTGAAGTCAAGGTAGGAGACATCAACTGCTCCCCCTTGGTCCACCACTCTGGTTACCCAGTCAAAGAAATCTATGAGATTAGTTTGACAGGACCTTCCTTTTGTAAACCCATGCTGTTTTGGATCCTGTGCCCCTATGGATTCCAGGTGTTGCACTATCCTTTCCTTAAGGAGTCCCTCCATAATCTTGCCCACTACTGAGGTAAGACTGACTGGTCTGTAGCTCCCCGCCTCCTCCCTGCTACCACTCTTGTGGAGCGGGATCACATGAGCCCTTCTCCAGTCTTCTGGGACCTCTCCTGTGCTCAGAGACTCACTAAACAGTTATGCTAATGGCTCTGCTAGTTCCACCTTTAGCTCCTTAAGTACCCTGGGATGTATGCCATCAGGTCCCATTGCCTTATCCACCCTGAGCTTAGCAAGCTCTTGTAGGACCTTTTGTGAAGGGAGTAGTGCTCACCTCCCTCCCCCCTGTGTCCATGATGCTGAGCTGTGGGCCCTGACCTACCTTCTCGTCAGTAAATACTGAGCAAAAGTATCTATTTAGGATAGATGCGTTTACAGGGTCCTCCTCCTCACATGCTCCCTTTTCTCCATTAAGCTTAGCAATACCCTCTCTGGACTTTCTCCTTTCACTAATGTATCTATAGAAAGTCTTGTCACCTTCTTTAACTGTTCATGCTAGTTTTTCCTCAGTTTGGGACTTTGCCTGCCTTACTGCCTTCCCTGCTTCCCTTAGGGCAGTTTGGTATGCCTCCCTATCTTCATCCCGTTGTGTTCCCCTATATTTCCTGAAGGTCAGCCTTTTGGCTCTGACCTTTTCTGCTACTGTATTTGAGAACCAAAGTGGTTTCCTTCTTCTTTTGCACTTCCTTTTCTGTCTAACACAATGAGATGTTGCTTCAAGTATTGCATAGTATATCTATTTGACTACCTCCTCTAAAGTGCTCATGTCTATATATACCCATGATCCCCATTCTTCCTAATCTCACATTTAATACATTACAAAAACAATTACATATAGACTTTCAACTTTTTCCATGTTTCCTTATAGATTCTTGGGTACCCAAACATTATCAATGTTACTGGATCTTCTTTGAAATCTAGGGGTGTGTGGAAAAAACTTTCACCAGGGGAACTGAAGCAAAAGTCAGACTTTTGCTTCCATAAAAATTCGAAAAGTAATTTCCGAACTTTCACAGAATGTTCGCCTTCCCTGCATGGCTGCCTGATACTATATGTAACTGTATTTAAATAATTCCAATCTCTGGTGGCTAGTGGTCCCTCCCACCACCTGATCACCTGCTCCATGTTTAAAATAAACATGCTATCCCTGGTGGCTAGCGGTCTCTCCCATCACCCAACCACCCACCCCAATTTAAAAAAAAAGCCCATGTAAATTTATAATTCCTGTTGGTTAGCAGTCCCTCACCCCACGTGATTACCCACCCATCCAGTCCAGGGCAACATGCCCTTAGCCCTCTCAATTAACCCCCATCCCAATCCCCCACCACATACAGTAGTTACAAAAAAAATTCTCACTAGTGGACAAGTGACATAGAAACATAGACTTTGATGGCAGATAAGGACCACTTGGCCCACCCAGTCTGCCCATTTCCCTACCTACAGGATAAGCTGCAGATCCTATTTCACCAACAGCCTATATCTTACTACCCCCCAAAAAACAATTGCCTTATGTCTGTACCATGCATTCTTGAATTCTCCCACAGTTTTAGACCCCACAACCTCCTCAGAAAGGCTGTTCCATGCATCCACCACCCTCTCTGTGAAAAAATACTTCCTTACATTGCTCCTGAGCCACCCCCCTTTATCTTCAGATTGTGTCCCCTTGTTCTTGCACATCTCTTTTTCTGAAAGATGCTACCCTCTTGGACTTTGTTGATTTCACTGAGGTACTTAAAAGTTTCTATCATGTCCCCCCTCTCCCTCCTTTCCTCAAGGGTATACATATTAAGTTCCTTTAGTCTCTCCTCGTTTGGCTTCTCTTGCATACCATGCACCATTTTAGTTGCCCTCTTCTGGACTGCCTCTATCCTCCTGTCTATGACCTTGCAGAGATGGGGTCTCCAGAACTGGACGCAGTACTCCAGATTGGGTCTCACCAACCGTCTGTACAGAGGGATAACAACTTCCTGATTTCTGCTGGTGATGCCTCTCCCTATACATTCCAGTATACCCCCAGCCCTCCCTACAGCCTTCTCACATCGCTTGCTAACCTTAAGGTCATCTGATATGAGTACCCCCAGATCCCTTGCCATTTTCGTTGTTGTTACTACCCCCACACATTGTGTAATCTTCCCCTGGGTGTTTGTTTCCAAGGTGCATTATTTTGCACTTCTTTGCATTGAATCCGAGCTGCTGTACTTCTGACCATTCCTCCAACCTTGCCAAGTCCCTTCTCATCCTTTCAAAGCCTCCTTGTGTATCAACCCTTTTGCAGATCTTTGTGTCACCTGCAAAGAGGCATACTTTTCCTTCCAGTCCCTCTGCAGTGTCACTTATGAAGACATTAAAAAGGACTGGACCCAGTACTGAACCCTGCGGTACCCCACTAGTGACCCCTCTTTCTTCAGAGTGGACTCCATTTACAATTAACTTGTGTGTAGAGGTGCAGTGAATTTAAATTTCACCGGCGAAGTGAATGCGAAGTGGATACTTTGCGTTGTCACTCCGCTTTGTGGAGTGGCCTGCATGAAATGCCCACTTCGCCTTGTTATTATTACTTCACATTGTCATTCCGCCTTAATGTGAAGTAGACAGAGTGTCAACAATATTGACAGCCCCCCACACACACAGTCACTAGAATTAATACGCATCCCCAAAATGCTACTGTCATCTTGTCTCCAGAAAATTCCCCAGTGCTGATGAAGTGAAATAAGAGTGTAACAAGAAATGCAGAGTCTCCCAGAATTAATGGCACACTCAGTCATCCGGGCAGTGGTCAGACAAAGTCACCAGAATTAATGTTCATCCCCAAAATGCTACTGTCTTGTGTCCAGAAAATTCCCCAGTGCTGATGAAGTGAAATGAGAGGGTAACAAGAAATGCAAAGTCTCCCAGAATTAATGACTCACTCAGTCATGTGCACAGTGGTCACACACAGCCACCGGAATTAATGTGCATCCCCAAAATGCTCATGTCTTGTGTCCAGAAAACTCCCCAGTGCTGATGAAGTGTAATGAGAGCAAAAGAAATGCAAAGTCTCCCAGAATTAATAGCGCACTCAGACATCATGCATGCAGTAGTCACACACAGTCACCCGAATTAATGTGTATCCCCAAAATGCTACTGAGAGCGTAACAAGAAATACAAAGTCTTCCAGAATTAATGGTGCACTCTGTCATGTGTGCAGTGGTTACACACAGTCACCAGAATTAATTTAATTCCCCAAAATGCTACTGTCTTGTGTCCAGAAAATTACCCAGTGCTGACAAAGTGAAGTGAGAGGGTAACAAAAAATGCAAAGTCTCCCAGAATTAATGGTGCACTCCATCATGTGTGTAGTGGTCACACAGTCACCAGAATTAATCAGCATCCCAAAAATGCTACTGTCCTATGTCCAGAAAATTCCCCAGTGCTGACAAAGTGAAATGAGAGCGTAACAAGAAACGCAAAGTCTCCCAGAATTAATGGTGTACTACAAGTGCACAGGCAGATTAAGATTGCACTGCGCACTCAAGAGATGCAGACAGAAAGGCACAACAACACCTAACCAGTGCTCATAAGTCACAAATCCAAATCTGGAAAAGAATACCTTTTGCCGGTTGGAGGGTGGGAGGTAATTCACAGCAGTAACAGTCCACTACCAGTAAAGATACCACAAAGCAGTATGAAAAATGTATGCAAGTGTGGTGGGTAGCAGGTTCACACTGCAGCAGTTACTCTGTGGCATAATAAAAGATGTCTTATTTAATGGCATGCATCGCACACACACTCACACACACTAAAAGTAATGTATAGCAAATTGAAAACCTTTCGTAATATAACCAAATGTTTTAAACAAACTGAAATTATACACTGCTGCATCACAACAGTCAGAAAAAAAATTTCAAGAATTACTGAAAATATTACTGTGCGTACATTAACACAGTTATACAAGAAAAATATAACAAAACAGAAAGACTGCCTTTTTCTCCCAGTTAATCTACCTACACCACAGATACACCTCTCCCCCAAAGTACACTTCACAGTACACAGACTGACTGTTCTAAATTAACATGCAAAATCCACACACAAACAATAAACACTCAATAATATGAGCACAGGAGAGTTTCCTATACTCGATGTAGTAAATTGTGAGCAAAAAAAAAGCTCAAAAAGACTTTTTTTAACAGCTTTTAGAGGATCTGAATCGCAGAGCTCTGAAAGGAAACTGTCTCCATCTTCCACTACACACACACTACACAGAACTGAGGCTGTGCAGAACAATCTGGAGCCCATGTGACCTGCAATCCCATAAAGCACTGCAAAATTCTCCTTTGGAGCTCAAGAACAAGGCGATGTGAGACGAACTACATTGATTTCAATGTACTTCGCCTTAAAATTGGTGGAGAAGTGGTTTGGGGAAGGCAGAATAATGCAAAGTCATTGTTTCCAATGGACTTTTCCTTCCTCATTATAATGCAAAGTACTCCGCTTCGCGTGGCGGAGTGCTTTGCGGATTCCGCGTTATTCTGCGAATCACTTTGCGGAGCGAATTTCGGACACTTCGCCCACCACTACTTCTATGACCTGTTGTCCAGCCAATGTATTACCCTGGCTACCACCTTGGAACCCACTCCCAGGCTGGTTAATTTGACTATTAATCTTTTGTGTGGGACTGTGTCAAATGCCTTGCTAAAGTCTAGGTAGGCCATGTCCACAGCCCCTCCCTGGTCTACTACTTTGGTCACCCAGTCAAAAAAATCAATTAGATTCATCTGACATGACCTTCCCACTCTGAAACCATGCTGCCTTGGGTCCTGTGCCCCACTGGCCTCTAGCTACTCAACAATTCTTTCCTTCAGAAGTGATTCCATCACTTTCCTACCACAGAGGTCAAACTGACAGGTCTGTAGTTTCCTGCCTCTGTCTTGCTCCTACTTTTGTGAAGGGGAATCACATCTGCCTTCCTCCAGTCCTCAGGTACCACACCATCCTCCCATGATTTGTTAAAAAGGGTAGTCAGTGGTGACATTAGTTCTCTCCATAATTCTTTTAGAATTCTTGGGTGAATTCCATCAGGCCCCATTGCTTTGTCCACCTTCAGTTTTAGGAGTTCTTTCAGAACCCTTTCTTCTGTGAAAGGACTGGGATCAACCCCCTATCCAGAGTGCTTCTGTTAATTGGATTAGGCACCTCCCCCTCCTCCTCTTTTCCTAATATTAAGCAGAAGTATTTGTTCAGTATCCCTGCTTTTTCACTGTCCCTCTCTGCCCACCTACCGTACATTCTATTCAGCCTTACTATCCTTCCCTTTGTCTTTCTACCCTCTCTGATATACCTATAAAAGGATCTATCCCCCCTTCTTAACCGAGTTGGCTACTTTTCCTCAGTTTGGGCCTTTGCTATTCTGACTACCCTCCCTGCTTTCTTCTGCCATAACTGGTACAGTTCTCTGTCCTGCTTCTTCTGTGTTTCCTTATACTTCCTAAATGCTATCTTTTTCTCCCTAACCTCCACCGCCACCTTTTTTGAGAACCATAGTGGCTTTTTCTTTCATTTTGATTTGTTTATTTGCTTCACACAAAGGCTTGTTGCTCCTGTGATGGCAGTTTTGATGTTTTCTATTGTTGTTCCACCCCTCCTTCTAGCCTGTTTGCTAGTGCTTTTCTGAGGCGCTCTCCCATCTTGCCAAAGTCAGTGCTTCTGAAGTCCAGAACCCTCACTTTTGTGTGGCTTGACTCTGTAGCTGAGTTAATCGTGAACCACACTGTTTGGTGGTCACTTGTTCCCAGATGGCTACCCTCTTCTAGATCTGAGATCCTCTCACTGTCCCCATTTGAGAATACAAGGTCTAAGATTGCTCCCTCATGAGTGGGTTCCAAAACTAGCTGTCTGAGGCGTGCCACCTGAAGGGCATCAAGAATAGCACTGCTTTTGGATGTGGCTGCAGCAAAGGTACTCCAGTTAACATCTGGCATATTAAGGTCCCCCATCAACAATATCTCCCCTTTCTCTGTCATCCTAAGGATGCCTTCTATCATATCCTTGTCCATTCCCTCATCCTGACATGAGGGTCTGTACACAACCCCCTGTGCAGATTGTGGTGCCATTTCCAGTTTCTAAGGTGACCCACAGTGCCTCCTCTCCTTCCTGTGTACCCTTTTGTTCAGTTGCTTTTATCCCTTCCCTTACATAGAGAGCTACTCCTCCCCCTCTTCTTCCCTCCATGTCTCTCCTGTAGGTTGCGTAACCTGGTATGTTAACATCCCAGTCATGGTTCTCTTTGTACCATGTTTCTGTGACTGCTATGACACTCAGGCATCCCTCTTCCATCAAGTCCACCAGTTCAGGGAGCTTGTTGCCCAGACTGTGGGCATTAGTATTCATTACCCTCCATTTCTTGATGGCCTTACCCCTTTTTTCCCCATCCCTGTCCTTACTGCATTTGTCATTTTCTCCATTTACCCCTTCCCTTCTCCCTATCATCATCTCTATATTGGTGTTTACCTCACTTAGTACCCTGATTTTTTTGGGGGGGCTAGGATGTCCCTGCTCCTCTCCAGTGCCTCCCCCCCTTGGCTAGTTTAAATGCTTGCCAATGAAGCATTTAAACCTATCACCTGAGATCCTGGTTCACCTCCTGGACAAATGAAAACCATCATGCCAGTATAGGCCTGCATCCCTCCAGGTGGACCCCCAGTTCCCAATGAAGCCAAATCCCTGAGCTCTGCACCAGTTTTTCAACCACTAATTTAATCCCATTGTGTGGAGCACCCTAACCTCACCTGTGCCATAGACAGGCAGCACCTCCGAGAAGGTTACCGTGCATACTACTTGTCTAAGACCCCTCTCCAACTCCATAAATGCTTCCTGCACTGCTCTGATCCTTTTCTAGCCAGGTCATTTGTCCCTAGGTGGACAATGGCATCCAGCTCCCTTCCCTGTGCAGCTGCTCCAGTGATCCTGAGGATTCGCTCCCTGTCCCTGCAAGCCATGGCACCAGGCAGGCACCTTACCTCCCTCTCATCTTCCTCCCCAGTTCTACCTTCCTAACAGTGGAGTCCCCCACTAGGAGTTGTTTCTTCCCCCTGTGGGGTCCCATGCCACCCTCCTGTGGGTATCCTTTGTGGAGGTTCCCAGCATCCTCATTGGTCTCCTCTGTCAGTGCCTCCATAGAGGAACCACACTTGCCAGAATGGCATATGAATTATGGAGAGGTACAACGGGATGGATGTGACTCTGTTCCACCACTCTCACCCTCTCTGAGCCCACTGTGGTCCAACCACTCCTCTTTCTAGGCAAACTCTGAAGCAATGGCAGTGGCCCTGGTGGTCCCTGCATGGAAGAGGGGGTCCCAAAAATCCTGGCCAACTCAGCCTGAGCAACCTCCTCCCTCAGCACAGAGAGGTGTCTGCAGATGGGACAACACCGCATCCTCCAGAACATCTCCCGGAAGACTGCTGCCCCACAGCCACTGCACTGCACCACTCCCATCATCTTATTTCTGCCCCCTTACTGTTGTTTGGAATACTTACTCTTTCCTCTGTTTGTTTATTTTTTCTCCCTACATACTTACTGCCTCTGTGCCCTTTAAGCTCCTGATCTTCCTGTTCTGAGACAAGAAGTTCCTATTTTTCTCAGTAGTCTGCTTACTTGCTCAGAGTCAGACCTTCAGCAGCTGGGGGGATGGAGAGCTACTCTTATCCTTCTAGGACTGTGAATCTTTGGTGGTTCTGTGACCACTCACTTCCTGCTCCCAAACAGGACGTTCCTGTTGTCAGTCAAATCCTGTGCCTATAAAAGTAGAACTGGCTTAGGGTGGGGGGAAGGAGGGCAATATAGTCCCAGTAGAGAAGTTTAGTTGTACCAGTAGCTCCTTCCTCCTGGTGTTCTCTGCCTGTCCTCTGGGCAGAAGCTATCTAGGGCAGTGTTTAAATCTGACTTTAACCTGGCTTCCTCCTAGCCAAGCCACTCCCCCTACTTTGCAAATCTTTCTACACTTAATTAATGGCACAGATAACAATTCCCTTCAGCCACCTGACACAAGCACCTAGATGTTCACTTGGGAACTCAAGCAGCAGGCTGGTAGGACAGAGGTCTGGGATTATATTCTGTTTTAACTGAAGTATTTGAATAGTTTGTAAGTGAAATTAGCTCTATGTGTTAAAAATTATTACCTTGAATTAGAACTGTTACTTGGGCTGTGATATTGTAACTTTGGAGGCTTGGGGACTGTTGTTTGTCAGGGTTAATTAGAGGGAAATTTAAATGTGTTGTTTGCCTGGTGTTAGGGAGGGACATTAGCTGCAATTATCTTGTCTTTAAACAGGAATTACCCTGGCCTCCATTGTTCACTTGGGAACTCTAGCAGCAGGCTGGTAGGACAGAGGTCTGGGGTTATATTCTGTTTTAACTGAAATATTTGAATAGTTTGTAAGTGAAATTAGCTCTATGTGTTAAAAATTATTACCTTGAATTAGAACTGTTACTTGGGCTGTGATATTGTAACTTTGGAGGCTTGGGGACTGTTGTTTGTCAGGGTTAGAGGGAAATTTAAATGTGTTGTTTGCCTGGTGTTTGGTAAGAGCCCTCCCACCTACCCTGTTTTGTAGGCTTTCTTAAATACTGAAAAGCCACTGGGGGTTGGGATTGAAGGGCTGAGTATTTCTGTTTTGGGACTGAAATTCGAAGCAACAGGAGCTGGTGGGCCTGTGACATCATACGGTACCTGATGTCTGCTTACACTGTTAGTGGGCCGAACACACACACTGGACTGTATGTGTTTGTGAGACTTGGGAACTTGTTGGTGGGGTTGGAATGGGTTAAGTAAATAACTACAGTCAGTATAGAGAGAAACTGTATTCCAGGGGAAAGGGACTGAGAAAAGGGGGTGTGCCATTATAAACAGAGGTGGATAAACAGGTGGCCATATTCCACCATGGCAGGCATCTTCGGAAGGGTTGTAGGCTGCACAGGCTGTGGGATGGCAATAATTCTAAATTGGGCCTGGAGAGAGGGAGGCTGCCACACTGTAGACAGCTATCTTGTATCAGGAGGAGGTATATTGGTTAAGGAGTAAGCTGGGAGCTGGGGGTGTCCAAGGACAAGGTGTGGATATGGCAGCAGAAGGGTGGGGCTGAGGAAGGCTGGGGCAATGCCTGAAATTACAGGACGTTATGTTACAGCAAGCAGGAGGGGGATATTGGGACAGAGGACCCTAGATAGGAAGTTGATGCTAAGGGAAAGTGTACGGTGAACATTCTGAATACAAAGAGAGGTGGGGAAGAGTTCAGGAGGGGCTCAGTGCGGAGCCTAAAACAGCAGACTGTGGGAAGGAGCTCCTAAGGTGAACAGAGCAAGAGGGAAGAAGAGGGCAGTTTAGAGGTGCAGTCAGGGAAACTCGGTTCTTGATGGAGGCTGACATAGAGTGTCACAATAAATTTGAGCTACTAAGCAACCTAGAGGGGAGGAAGGGTGGAGGAAATGAGGAAACTTATACAGAGGCCGGGGGAAGGGAGTCGGATAGCCATAGGGCATCACAGACTGGCAATGGAAAGGATAGAAATAGTCCCAGAGGGAGAAGGGGAAACATAAATATTAAGCAAATGGGGGAGATGCAACATATTGCAGATATGAGGGAGAAGAGCATGATTGGAGAGAAACTGGGAGACAAGGAGGTGGGAGAGGAGCCCTCCTTCAGCAGGGGGGTCAGTACCAAGGATGGGGCCCTAGCTAAAGGGGACCCACAGAGAGCCTCTGGAGGCAGGGGTACTATTACAAGGGGAGAGGATGGTGGTGTGGGAAGGGAAACCATCAGGGCTAAGATAAATGGTTGGATAAGAGAGGTTAAAGGGACACCTGTTCAGAGGGGTTTGAGTTAAGTGGGCAAATAGCAAGGGAGGCAGAAAGGGAGGGTGACAAGGGGTCTCTAATAAGGCTGGAAGACTCCCACGAAATTGAGATCAGGAATAAAGGGGGGAAGGGGCTGAGAGGGCATAGTGAGGTAACCATAAGGATGATGGCGTGTTAAGGTTCTGTTATTGGGAGACTCGATGATTAGGGGTATCCAGTGGGAGGGACAGGGGGTGGATGCCATAGCCAGGTGAAGGTAGTGAGTATTCTGGGCTGACAGTGCACAGAGCAAAGTACATGATGATGAAATGGTTAGGGATTGTGGAGGAAACTGGATTTCCTGGTGCATTTGGGAACTAATGATCTAGAGGGAAATAGCATTTGAAATCCAACAAGGTTCCAAGAACTTGCCGGTGTCTGTCGGATAATGAATGCAACATTTCTTTTTGAGATATTGCCAGTACCAAAGGCCCCAGTGGAGAAAAATGAAGCTCACAGAGGTTAATGACTGGCTCAGGAAGTGGGGTGACGAGAGTGGGTTGGGGGTGTTAGGGAACTGGAATGGAGTTTGGGAGGATAAGGGACTATATGCCAAGGACAGGTTTCATCTTGCCCCATTAGGGATGGAAGTCCTTAAACAGGGGATGGCTGACTACATACAAGAAAGGTGGGGTTTAAACTTGTGAGGGGGGGAAGGTATAAGGGAGGGGCTGACCAGAAGCCCTCTCCTCCAGATGAGGGAGTAGCCTCAGCCAAGGGGAGGGGGAACAGATTGGGGTGGAGGTTTCAGGAGGAGCAGAGGAGGATGGAAGTATAAGGAATCTGGGTGGGGTTCTACAAAGAGGATCAGGATAAGGGTGGGGTTGGTGTTAGTAAATGCCAGGAGCTTGGGAAACAAGTTGCCAGAGTTCCAGGCCATGCTTGTTCGGGGTGGATGTGGCGTGGTCACAGAGACATGAACAACAAAACTATGACTGGGACCCAAACAACGGGGTACACTATGCTTAGGAAGGATAGAAAGGAGGGCAGAGGGTGGAGTGGCTATGTTCATTAGAGATGACATAGAAATTGCTGGGGTAGAAGAGGCAGAGGAAAAGTGGAGGCCTTATGGGTCACCCTACGATCCCCAGCAGGAGATAAGGTCAAGCTGGGTGTATATAGGCCCCCGGGATGAGTGATGTTCTAGAGGATGGTTTGTTGGACAACATCATTGCCCAATGTGGACCAAAAGGGGAAGGAGTGGTGTTGATGGGGACCTTAATATGCCAGGTACAAACTGGGAACCATGTCCTCTAAGGTGGCCAAGGAGCAGAGGCTGCTGATGGCTTCCAGGATGTGTTCTAACACAGCATGTGATGGAGCCCATGAAGGGAGGGCATGTCCTGGATGTGGTTCTGGCAGATGGAGATCTGGTAAGGACATGGTTGTACAAGACCCCTGACTGGGAGTGACCACAATACTGTCTGGTTTCAAATAAGCATGGGGGAGGGGAGATCTAGGACACTGGCAGTGGACTTCAGGGGGCAGACTTTATGGGCATGGAAATATTCTCAAGGATCACTTGAAGGGGATTACCTCAATGACAAGTGTGGAAAGGAGATGGAGGTCATAAACGGGGACTTCATGAGGCAGTCAGGATCTGCGCTAAGTTGAAACGTAAGGAGCAAGGTCACATAAACCATGCTGGTGGTCCAGTGAGGGACAGGTAGCAGTCAGAGAAAGAAGGCGGCCTACAAAAAATATAAAACAAACAAGAGGATAGGGATAAGGAAATGTACCAGCTGTATCTAGAAAAGTCACCCGTATGGTGAGGGGAGCAAAGTCCAGTAAAGAGCAGCGGCTGGCACAGGGAATACATGGAGGGGAAAAGGGGTTCTTCCAGTACATTGGGGAGCGGAGAAAAACTAAGGGCCATCTCAGCAGATTGAGATCAGAAGGAGGGTGGGTGGAAGAGGCGAGGGACCAGGCAGAGGTATTTAACGAGTACTTTGAATCTGTGTTCACTAGGGAAGGGGATGGGATATCTACAAAGCAAGGCACGAAGGGGATAGAAACGTCAGTAAGTGGGATCAGGGGAGCAACAGAAATGGAGCAAGAGGGAGGGAGAGGTACCCCAGGGGTGTCACATCTGGGTAAGGATAAAAAGGCCAGTAAGGTGGAGGGGACGGATGATGCTATCTCCGCCAAAAGGTGTGGTTAGCCCTCAAGGACCTAAAGAAAGACAAATCTCCTGGGCCGGATGGCATTCATCCGAGAGTACTATGGGAATTGGTGGACATACTGGCTGCACCCCTGGCGGAGCTTTTCAGTAGGTCACTTGAGACAGGGAGGGTACTTAGGGATTGGCGAGAGGCACATGTGGTACCAATCCATAAAGGGGGGTCGAGGGAAGTACCAGGTAACTATAGACCCATCAGTTTGACCTCGGTGGTGGGAAAATTAATGGAGAGTATACTAAAGGAACGATTGGGGGTGTACTTGGAGGAGGTGGGAGGTCTGGATAGTCGGCAACATGGGTTTGTGCCAGGTAGATCTATGTCAAACCAACCCTGTGGAGTTCTATGAATGGGTAACATCAGAACTGGACAGGGTTAAGCCTGTGATGTATTATTCTTGGACTTCAGCAAGGCGTTTGACTCTGTCCCCACAATGGTCTGGTGGAGAAACTGATGGGGTTAGAGTAGGCCCTTTGATGGTCAGATGGATTGAAAACTGGCTAGCTGGATGCACTCAGACAGTAGTGGTCTGTGGGGAGCTCTCGAACCCTAGAGAGGTTGGTAGTGGGGTACCACAGGGCTCGGTCCTGGGTCCAATCCTGTTTAATGCATACATATCGGACATCAGGGAGGGTATAGGGTATGAAATGAGTCTCTTCATGGATGACTCCAAGATGGGAGCAGTAGTTGAGGGAGAAGAGGGGAGGTTGGCCCTGCAAGGGGACCTGGGCACCCTGGAAAGCTGGGCTCACACATGGAAATTAAATTTCAATATCACCAAGTGCAAGGTGTTGCATCTTGGTCGGGGAAACCCTAAACACAGGTACACCCTGGGAGGGGAGGCGTGGAGGCCTCAATAGGGAAAAAGACCTAGGGGTCATGGTAGATGCATGAATAACTCTGAGCAGTGCAGGAGAGCGGCTAGCAAGGCAAACAGGATGTTGGGATGATCGTATGGGGATCACCTCTAGGAGCAAGGAAGTGATTCTGCCGCTGTACAATGGACTGGTTAGACCACACCTTGAGTACTGTGTACAGAACTGGAGACCACACTTGAAGAGGGACATACAGCTCCTGGAGAGGGTACAGAGGAGGGCAACAAAGATGATACGAGGCTAGGGATTTGACGATGAGGACAGACTTAAGGAGCTCTGCCTGTTTTCATTGGAGAGGAGACAGGGGCACATGATTGAGGTCTTCTGGCACCTCAAGGAATAAATAGGGTAAACATGGAGAGATCTTAGACTAAAGCAGGGAGGTATCACCAGAGGGTATGGTTTGAAGTTGAAGGTGGAAGGTGAGGGGGAAAAGAGGAGGAGGTTTTCACTGAGAGGGTGGTGGACCCTTGGAATGCACTGCCTGGTGAGCTGGTTCAGAGATCCACAGTGGAGGGCTTCAAGAGAGGGTGGGACAGACACAGAAAGTGGATGTATCAGATGATGGCCTGTCCCAGGGGGGTTGGGATGGATGATACGTGTTTCTGGAGCACATGGGATGGGAGGGTCTCAGCACCCAACTAAGGATCTAAGGTTCGAGCAGACTCTATAGACCGTAAGGCCTAATCTGCTGGCAAATAGTATGTTAGTATAACTACAGAGATAACAATTCACTTCAACTAACTCTGACAAACACACTAACTTTTTTTTACCCTAAATTGAAGGTCCCAGTAGTAGAGTTCTAGTTCTTACTCCCAGTAAAGAAGTTTAGTTATACCAGCAGCTCCTTCCTCCTGGTGTTCCTTGCCTGCTAACAATCACTCTCCCTACCAGATTACCCACCTGGCCAGTCCAGAGCAACATGCCCGTAGTCCTTTCAAGTAACCCCATCCTGATCCCCTGCCGTATACAGTAGTTATAAAAACAATATTCTCCCTCGTGGTCTAGTGACCCTCCCTTCCATTCCCCTATACCTGAATTAAAATCTGTATCCTCCCTGGTGGTCTAATGTACCCCCCCACCCCTGGAGGCAAAGTTCCACCAGCATCTCAAATCTAAGAGCGAGCCACCGGCATAGCCCTCATCTCTCCTCCACAGCCGGCAGCCCATACAAGCACGCACTCATTCATTAATAGCTCAATGGACTGCCAGCCATGGAGGAGAGAGGAGGGCTGTGCCAGTGGCCCACTCTCGGCTTTGGGCTTGGAGGGGTGGAACTTTGACTCCAGGGGTGAGGGGTGGGAGTACACCAGTCCACCAGGGAGGACACAGATTTTAATTCAGGGATTGGAGAAAGGGAGGGATGGTCACTAGACCACCAGGGAGAATTTTGTTTTCATTACTACTGTATATGGCAGGGGATCAGGATGGGGGTTACTTGAAAGGGCTAAGGGCATGTTGCTCTGGACTGGCCGGGTGGGTAATCTGGTGGGGAGAGGGACTGTTAGCCACCAGGGATTACAAATGTACATGGGCTTTTTTAAAGAAATGGGGTGGGTGATTGTGTGGCGGGAGGGGGCTAGCCACCAGGGATTTTGTATTTTTAATTCAGGCAAGGCTTGGGGGGAGGGGAACAGCTCTGGATACCACAGTACTTAATTTTTTTCTTTTTTTTTTCCACCTCTAGGTGAGTGGAAATGGGAGAAATTGTGACCCAAAACTTTTGGAAGTTTTCCATTCCGCAGTAGATGGAAATTCAGAGACTTTCACAAAAGTTGATAAATTTTGCAGAAGTTCCTCTACCATGGAAAAAACTACTTTCACCCACAACAAATGAAAACTTCCAAGTCCTCTAAAACAACCTGACTAAGATTCTCAACTACTTCTAAATACAATTTTCATTTTTCCAAAAGATGTGCATTCCTCCAAATACAATTTACAATCCTCTATGTGCACAGTCTGTCAGTACACATTCAGCAGAGGTAGGGGTCTATCAGTTTCCATAATATCATCATTCTCTATATTAAGTGACAAATTATCATTTAATAGCTTTATTACAGCAATCCACAGTGATTCCTGTGTCTCATATTTATCTCTGTTTAGGCCATATAGTTTAAAACAGCAATCCTCACTCAGTACTTACTCTTTCCCCTTTGTACCTGTAGGTAGTACAAAGGTTTGGGCCTTATAACCCTCATCACAGTACTGGTTTTCTTTAAAGATGTTACTTCTCAGTTATTCTCTACTTCAACATTACCCATATAATTTGACACCGTGGACCATGGGGGCTGCTTGAGTGCCTGAGAGACATCTGTGGCCTGTCAGGTACGGTCCACAATTGGTTTAGTTCTTTCCTCACTGGCAGAACTCAAAAAGTGGTGTCAGGGATTTATTCCTTAGCCTCATTTTCTCTGCCATTTGGGGTTCCTCAGAGCTCTGTTCTGTCGGCTATGTTGTTTGTGGTGTATTTGCTGCCATTGGGAGACACTTTAAGATGGTATGGGCTGTGGTTTCATTGCTATGCAGATGATACCCAGCTCTACTTGCCTTTTGGCCCCGACCAGGAGAGTGTGGTCTGTGCTTTTAATAGCTGCCTTGTGGAGCTGCAGGACTGGATGTGGGCCAGCTGGCTAAAGTTGAACCCTAAAAAAATGGAGGTGTTGGTGGAGGAACCAGTCCATGAGATAGAGAGGGTGGGAGTTCGGTCTGCATCCGGGCTTTGGCTTGGGGGTAGCCAGCTTGTGTCCTTTGTCCAGGTGCAGAATCTGGGCATGATATCTCAGGTGTCGGCAGTTGTCAAAGCCTCATTTTACCAGCTAAGGAACATTGCCTGGATTAAGCACCTCGTTCCGTCTCGTGGCCTTCCAATGTTGACCCATACCTTTGTGATCTCTCGCCTTGACTAGTGTAACTCCCTATACCTAGGGCTTCTGGGGGTTGATATCCACCGCTTGCAGCTGGTGCAGAATGCTGTGGCCAGTTTGCTGGTAGGGGCTTCCCAGACCAGTCATATTACCTTTGTGCTGTGCGAACTGCACTGGCTGCCTGTTCAGTGGAGGATCATTTTCAAGTTCAGTTTACTGACCTATAAATCCCTACATGGTCAGGGCCCTGGCTACCTGCAAGAACTCCTGGTTCATTACTGCCCCCTTCTGACCCCTCCGCCCAGCCAACAAGGGATTGCTAGAGGTTCCCAGGGTTTGGTTGAAAACATCTGGTGCTAGAGCTTTTAGTTATGCAGCCCTGACCCTGTGGAATTTTCTACCTCGCCGGATTAGTGAGTACCCGACCTTGGAGAGCTTCAAGGCAGTTTTAAAAACTTACTTATTTAGCCATGCTTTTGGAGATTAATGTATCTGCATTTGAATTATTCATTGATCTATTCCACATATTTTATTGTTTTATGTTTAAAACTTTGTACAGCGCTTTGGTAATTGTTTGAATTGTGCTTTATAAATAAGTTTATTATTATTATAATTCGCAGTCCCCTTTCTGCTATATATTTGAATCTCATCTATCTTTTCTCCCTTATCATCCACTTCTTTAACCTCATTTTCCAGTCTTTTTATTTTCCCATTTTCAATTTTGGGTTTTCCACATTCTTTGCATTCTTTTTTAATTTTCTTTGTCTTTTTTGATTTTATAGTTTTCTTAATTTTTCACCAAGGAAAGAAACATATTCAATTCAGTGCTTTAGAGTAACTGGTAATTGCTATTTTTCTTTTAAACTTAGATTGTGGGCTTTTAGTGACACTATACTTTCTTTGTTGTCTTTACTTATAATTGTTTTTGGGCTGTTGAAAATTTAAAACATAGTGGTGGTGTAATTCTGTGCTGTCTTTAATTGCTGCAAATTTCACCCCTCCCTCCCTCCCCCAACTCTTAATTATATGCCCTGATAAATCTGATTGACAGGAGCTAAACACAGGGTATAGTAAGGGGTGTGAAGTAGGAAGGGCATAAGGGGGAAGAAGCCCACCATCAGCACGACAAGTGTTTTGACTCACTTATTTATTTATTGGTTTCTTTTTCTTTAAAAAAAAAATTATCTGAGGATCAGTGACAGGATTTTTAGTACAGCAAATTAATAAAAAGGGAACTAGGAGAGCTTCAGTAGCAGACAACTAGAGGAACTGCAGTATAATGTGGGGAGTGGTGCAATGCAGTGGCTGTGGGGCAGCCATATTCAGGCAGACCTTCTGGACACTGAGGTGCTGCCTATCTACATGCATCTCTTTGGACTGCGGGATGAGGTAGCCACTCAGAGCGAAGTGAACTGGGTCAGGACTACCATCACCCTATCCAGGGACCACCAAGTCCAATGCAACTGCCTCAAAGGATGCTGAGAACGAGGAGCACTTGGATGACAGGGCCCAGGGAGGGTTAGAGCAGTTAGCAGAGGCACATCCCAGATCCTATTCCACTCAAGAACTCATATGCCACACTGGCAAATGAGGACAACCAAATAGAGGTACCCAGAGAAGTGGAAGGAAAGGATGTGAGGTTAGCCAAGGAGGTGACCTCCATGGGAAAGCAGTGGACTCCAGCGGAGGAGGAAGGAATCCTGGTGGGGACTCCATCATAAGAGGGATCCAGCTAGGAACACAGGAGGGGAGGACAGGAGGTGAGGTGCCTACCAGGTGCCACGGCATGGAGGGATGGAAGGAAGATCCTGGGGATCACTGGGAAGGCAAGACGGGAGGGTGAGCTGGATGTCATTATCCACCTAGGTACTTATGACCTGGCAAATGGGGAGCCAAAAGAAGTTCAGGAAGAGTTTAGGAAACTGGGGAGGGGTCTCAAGCAAGTAGCTGCTTCTGTCACTTTCTCAGAAGTACTACCTGTGAGAGGCAAGGGAGAGCATAGGAGTGCATGCACCAGGAACTTTAACTCATGGTTGAAGAACTGGTGCTGTGAGGAAGGGTTTGGATTCATTGGTGACTTGGGACCCACCTGGAGAGATGGAGGTTTGTTCAAGCCTGACGGCCTGCATCCATCCTGGAGGGGAATCCAAGCACTCAATGATAAGTTTAAATGCTACATTGACAAGCATTTAAACTAGCAAAGGGGGGTGGCAGGCCAGCAAGGAGGGTACCTACTTGCTCACCCCCCACAGCTAGCAGTGGAACCAGTGAACCAGAGGAGGGCTATCTCTGCAAAGCAGTGTAAAAGATGGAGATTAGTGCCCAAGAGGTGGATAAGCAGAAAGGGGCAACATTCAGCAGAAGGGCAGACAGCAAGGAGAACTAGGGATAAATGACAACCAAGGAAGGGGCTGGAGTAGAATAGTGAAGCAGTCTAGGGAGGTCAAATCATGGAAAGCTATGTGCAAATGCCAGGAGCCTTAGCAACAAGATGAAAGATCTGAGCCTGTCATGGTACAGTCAGACCTGGACATTGTGGCCATCACTGAAACCTGGTGTAATGATAACCATGACTGGGAGATGGCCATACCTGGCTACAACATATTCAGAAGAGACAGAGCAGGCAGGAAGGAGGAGGAGTGGCACTGTATGAAAAATGACATAAGGGCCACAGAGATCCAGGAGGAACAAAATGGGGGAGAGATACTGTGGGTTAAGCTGGAAAGGAAAATGGGGACAGCTATCTGCACAGGTGTGGTCTATAGACCACCAGCCCAGGAGGAAGAAACAGATAGGGAGCTGATGCTAGCCATCCAAAGGATGGCAGACAAGGGTGAGGTAGTACTGGTTGCAGACTTCAATATTCCAGACGTGGACTGGAGCATCCCAGCAGCAGCATCATCAACTAGGAGCAGATTTATCCTGGACTCCCTTCAGGGTGCCTTCCTCAAGCAACTGGTCATGGAACCAACTCGGCAGAAGGCAATACTGGACCTTGTGCTCACAAACAGGGACAGTGTGATGGGGGTAACAGTGGGGGAGCACCTGGGAAACAGTGACCACCAGTCATTGTGGTTTGAAATCACAGAAAGAGCAGAACCAAACCACACAAAAACACGTATCCTGGATTTTTGGGGGGCAGACTTTGGGAAAATGGGGATATACTTGAAAGAGGCATTAAGGGGAATGGGACAGGACTCAGGGGTTGAGGAACAGTGGGCAGTATTTAAAATGGGGATTACAAGAACAACAGAATTATGCCTTAAGCAGGTTAGCAAGAAAAAAAGGAAGAGGAGACCATTATGGTTTTCCAAAGAGGTATCAAAGAAAGTGAAAGCCAAAAAGATTGCATTCAGGCAATACAAAAAGACACAGGCAGAAGGGGATAGGGAGAAGTACCAGGAGAAGCAAAGGGAGGTCAGTAAGGGAAGCCAAAGCTCAGACAGAAGAACACATTGCAAAATCAGTGGGTAGAGGGGACAAAACCTTTTACAGGTACATAAGTGAAAAAACAAAGACAAAGGGAGGGATAGTGAGACTGAAGGGGGAGGATGGGAGCCGAGTGGAGGATGACAACAGTAAAGCTGACATATTGAACAGGTATTTCTGCTCAGTCTTTACTGAGGAAAAGGTGGTAATGGGTCTGAAGGAAGTACAAGGGGTGAGAATGGTGCAGAAATGGACACAAGTCCCTTACACGAGAAAGGGTCCTGAAGGAACTGGAAGCAATAAGAGTTGATAAAGCAATGGGGCCAGATGGGGTACACCTAGGTCCTTAAAGAACTAAGAGAGTGGTGGCTGAACCTCTGGCTATCCTGTTTATCCGATCACTGGAAACAGGGAGGTACCCAAAGACTGGAGGACAGCAGATGCAGTCCCTTTATACAAAAGTGGGAACAAAGAGGAAGCAGGGAACTACAGACCAGTCAGCCTCACCTCGGTAGTGGGGAAGATCATGGAAGCACTACTGAAGGAGAGATTGGTGGAACATCTGGTTGTCAATGGACTACAGGACCCAAGGCAGCATGGTTTCACCAGGGGGAGGTCATGTCAGACCAACCTCATTGAATTTTTTGACTGGGTGACTAGGGAGGTGGATCAGGGGAGGGCAGTGACATGGCCTATCTGGACTTCAGCAAGGCCTTTGACACTGTGCCACATAGAAGACTATTACACAAACTGGGGAATATGGGTGTGGGCAGGACAGTAGTGTGGTGGGTAGGTAACTGGCTGGGTGGCAGGACACAGAGGGTGGTGGTAAATGGCTGTCACCCACAGAGGGAAGAGTAACCAGTGGGTACCACAGGGATCAGTGCTGGGACCGGTCCTATTCAACATCTTCATCAGTGACATTGCACAGGATCTAGAAGGCAGAATTCACTGTTTGCTGATGACACAAAGCTCTGTAACAAGAGTAGACACACCAGAGGGTGTAGACAGAATGAGAAGCGACCTGCAGAAACCTGAAGAATGGTCAGGGGTTTGCAGTTGAAATTCAATGCAAAGAAGTGCAAGATAATGCATATGGGCACAAAACCCTGGCACAATATATCATTTGGGGGTGAGAATATAGCATGCACCAAGCAGGAAAGGGATCTTGGGGTTGGTCACTCTGATGACCTCAAGGTAATGGAAACAGTGTGACAAGGCAGCAGGTAAAGCAAATAGGATGCTGGGATGTATAGGCAGGCATCACCAGCAGGAAAAGGAGGTTATAATTCCGCTATACAAGACACTAGTGAGGCCCCACCTGGAGTACAGTGTACAGTTCTGGAGACCATACCTACGTAAGGACATAGACAGTGTAGAAAAGGTTCAGAGGAGAGCAACAAAGATGGTGCATGGATTGCATCACAAGTCCTATGAAGACAGGTTGAAGGAACTGAACATGTACTCCCTGGAGGAGAGGAGGGAGAGAGGGGATATGATAGAGGCATACAAGTATCTTACAGGGAGGAACAGGGTGCAGGAAAACACTATTTTAAGTGAAAAAGATGTTCCAGGACTAGAGGGCATGGGATGAAGTTGGAGGAGGATGATTCAGAGGAAACATGAGAAAGAATTTCTTCACAGAACGGGTGGTGGACAAGTGGAACACCCTGCCAGAGGAAGTGGTGGGGCTGAAACAATCACAGGATTTAAGAATGCATGGGATAGACATAAAGAAATTCTAGAGGTCAGGGTAAGGGCAACAGACTTCTAGGAAAACAAACTGAACTTACAAGCTCAAATGGGCAGACTGGGTGGGCCATAGGCCCTTATCTGCCGACACTGTCTATGTATCTATGTATCTATGTACCCTCTATCTTGTTCTTCTTTTTTTCTGGTGTAGGGTCTGGTATTCTGATTATTGAGAAATCAGATCTTATGGAAGCAATCTCCTGTACAACTTCCTGAGGACCCTCCTATTCCTCTATTAATGGAATAGAGGAGGACTCCCTGTGCGGATGAATTTCATTTAATATTCACAATGCATCATCCATACAAAATCTATTTATGGCTATATTTTCTTTCAATGTGTCAGTTTCACTTCTAATAGCTATCATTTGTTCCATCAGTATCATATTTGCTGCAGGCTGATTTTTCAGTATAGCCACAATTTCCTCACTTATAACAGTAGAATAGTACATCAAAGATTCATCCTTTTCCCCTTGCCTACTGGTAAGCAGTGTATAACCATTATTTTGGTTATCTACATTATTTAAATTTATAATCTTTACCATGTTTGATTCAGTAGATTGTTTTTCTGCTAATCATCCAATTCTCTCAATCCTTGAATTATGGTTTGAAACTCAGAAAGTAAAAATTTCATCTCATCTTGCACTTTCCCTGTTCTATTATTCTCACTTAAATCCATTTTGGACACTGAGACAGGGGGAATATATGCAGTGGTATCCATGTAATTGCTTTCTAATAATGCCCAACCAACTGGATAGAGGGATGTTGGGGTGTATTAGTAGGGGTATCACAAGTTGGAAGAGGGAGGTAATAATCTCTCTTTACAAGACACTGGTTAGGCCCCATCTGGAGTACTGCATGCAGTACTGGAGGCCACACCTTCACAAGGACATTAACCAAATTGAGGCAGTCCAGAGAAGGGCAACCAAATTGGTGCAGGGACTGCATCAGAAAACATATGATGGCAGATTAATGGAGCTCAATATGTATACCCTAGAACAAAGGAGGGAGAGAGACGATATGCTTGAAACATTCAAACACCTTAAGGGCATTAACCAGGTGAAAGAGTCTAACATGTTTCAATGTAAGAAAAATTGCAGGACAAGAGGACACAGCATGAGATTAGAGGGAGGCTGATTAAGGGGCAATGTGAGGAAGTTCTTTTTCACAGAAAGGGTGGTGGATGCATGGAACGGCCTACCTCAGGAAGAGGTGGATATGAATACAGTGAAAGGCTTCAAACAGGCATGGGATAGGCATAAGGGAGCAATACAGCTGAGTATGAATAGATAGGCCATTGACAGAGCAAAGGCCAATGGCACATTCATAAGGTAGAAAATGAAATGGGCAGACTGGATGTGCCTTGCGGTTCTTATCTGCCATCAATGTCTATGCTTCTATGTTTCTATGTTTCAATTATGTGAAGACTGATTTCTTGCTTATCTCCGTCCTGTCCCCTCTTAGAATACTAACATACTAACATACTAAAATGCCAGCAGAATAGGCCTAACGGTCTTTCGTGTCTGCTCGTTTGGTCAGCCCCCACCCTGGGTGCTGACCTTGCTGTCCCCCTCGCCTTCTCTGGCTTCTCCCTTCCCAGTTCCGGATATTCTTGCTGCATTGGATTTTGCTTCCTGAACCCTTCCCCTGTACCTGTCCCACCCTCTCTTGAACCCCTCCACTGTCTCTGCCTCCACCAGCCCCCTAGGTAGTGCATTCCATGGCTCCACCACCCTCTCAGTGAAGTAGCACCTCCTCCTTTCTCCCCTGAATCCTCCCTCCAGCTTCCACCCATGCCCTCTAGTGGCCCCTTCCTCCTTCCTTCGAAGCACCCTGACTGTTCCTCCCCTATTTACCTTCTTCATGTACCTGAAGACCTCTATCATGTCCCCCCACCCTTCTCTCTTCCAATGTGTACATATTTAGCTCTTCGAGCCTCTCCTCATAGGTCCTGTCCCCCAAGCCCCAAATCATTTTGGTTGCCCTCCTCTGGACCCTCTCCAGGAGGTTAATGTCCCTCTTTAAGAATCCCCTTTATGATTCAATTAATGTTTAATATGGTGACCCTCTGGGCTTTTATCATTCACGGATGTTGGTATTTTAGCCCATACTTTAGTAAAAGGGGGGTACACAGGTGTTGGAGGGGAATTTAAGGCTGTGTTAAATTTTAGATTATGTGAGGAATCCCAGTCCTTATTAATGCCTACTTTCTGAGATAATAGATTTAGTGTTGAAGTAGACATTTTCTGTATTTTCTCTGTAGATCTACTATTTAATTTGTAATCATCCTCTGTCTTTCCTGTGACATAATTTTCATTTATTTTCTTTATCAGTAGGGGTGAAATCCTAGTTTGTTTAGTATCAGACACTTTCAATTTTGGCCCATTTCTGGCTTTTATCTTCTCTTTACCTTCTACTATCTGTTTTAACTCACTAATTTTATATTTTTTATTTTTAAGTAGTCCAGTTTGCTTAGACCCTACATTTCTTCTTTTTCTTTTTTTATTATTGTTTTCTCTTTCTGTTATTTGAGAAACTAAATCTATGTGTTCCCCTTCCACATCAGATGTAACTAGTAAGAGTAAATTAGATTGATTACTGTTCCCTATAACTGGCGTATCTGGCTCCAGCTGGTTCACTTGTTCCTCCATCAATGCCAGCTGAGCCCTTGTTGTCACCATATTAAATAGCCAAATTTTGATTGCTAAAAATCCAGTTACAATTGCAGTTTCAATTACAACCAGAAATCGACTGGAGCTGAGCTAGGACTAGAGCTGGAGCTCTTAATTAGCTGCAGATGAATACAATAAATTTAAATTGACTGCAAGTGATTGAAAAAGGACTTAAATTCATATTTGTTTCAGTCACTTCAGTTCCAGTCTTACAATCTTCCATAGTCTTAATTGGAGGTCACAAGTACTCAAATATGTTTCTCTCCATATTTCTCTCAAAAGCTATAACATTTCCAAAACCAGTACTCAGAAACAGAATCAGCTCCACTTAAAGTACTCACAATCTTCTAGTCTTCTCCAGGAAGTTCTACTTAAACCAAAGTTCTCACAGTTGCAAAAATGTTCCACAACTGGTACTGGATCCAAGTAAGCTGAATGATGTCAGAAAGTGCACCACATAGCAAGTGATTGATGTCTCCACTCCACTGACTTCAATCTTTACGTTTCTCTTGTATTTCTGGTGTAACACACCCCTTCAGAATACATTGTATCCAACCCTTTTGCTTGAAAATACAAGAGAAAACAGTCAGAGCCTTAGATCAGTGACTTTAAAGTCACAAGCACAATTTATCCTATCAAAAAAAATGCATATCTCCTTAAACCCAAAACTGCCCTTTAATTCAGCCATTAATATGTATTTGTAGAATGAGGTTTATAGGTTGTAGGTATAAGTATAAATATAACTGAAATAAACTATACTGAAATAACTTTTAAATAACTTTTATAAACCAACCATAAGAAAACCCTCTTTGTAGCTGTTAAATTATTATTTTTATTTATTTATTGAATATAATCAGAATTACAATCCTTTGAGTCACAGACTCTTTTGCAAAGACTCCACTTCGGTTACAAGGGGTGGAGGGTAAACAAATACAGAAGAAAAGTACATAAACAAGCAGTATTCACAATAACAGTACTGGCAGTGCAGTCCAGGCTTTAACTTAGTTAACCGGTGACAGTAGTAGGCAGCATTCTGGGTATCACTTGACAGAGACGTTTAAGAGGCTTTACTGTGGAATTCTGGCTACAGGCAGTGCTAAGATGTCTGCACACAGGATTAAACTTTAACACTTTGAAATACAGTCCCCAGTTGTTCTTGCACAGGGTGCAGTTAAATTAAGCCCAAACCTTTGGCAGCAGAAACTCTGATTTTTTTAAACTACAGAGAAATACACACACAAACTATTTGTGCAGGCTCGTTTAAAAAGGGGAAAAATCAGGCACAAAATTAAAGTTCAGTCCCAGCCTAAGCACCAAATAGATGTGCGTTTTTGGCTGTGTTCTAGCGGCGAGAAGGGGAGCTTGCAGCCGTTGCTGGAAAAAGGCGCCAGATGCCCAACGGTCGCGACTGCAGTCTGCTGAGGTAACAATTACCTTGAGCAGCTTAATTCAGGCTTCTTGCAGGCAGGGAGGGCTTCAGAGGCTGGCCCTCGTGACCTCTGGTCTCCTCGGGGGGAAGGGGTGGTATGTTGAGCAGCTTAATTCGGCTTCTGGGGCAGGGAGGGCTTCAGGCTGGCCCTCGTGACCTCGGTCTCCTCGGGGAGGGGTGGTATGTTGAGCAGCTTAATTCGGCTTCTTGCGGGCAGGGAGGGCTTCAGGGCTGGCCTCGGACCTCCGGTCTCCTCGGGAGGGGGTGGTGGTTTCTTGAGCAGCTATTCGGGCTTCTTGTGGGCAGGGAGGGTTTCAAGGCTGGCCTCGCGACCTCCGGCCTCCTCGGGGGAAGGGGGTGGTGGTATCTTGAGCAGCTTAATTCGGCTTCTACGGGCAGGGAGGGCTTCAGGGCTGGCCCTCGTGACCTCCGGTCTCCCTCGGGGAGGGGTGGTAGTATCTGAGCAGCTAATTTGGGCTTCTACGGGCAGGGAGGGCTTCAGGGGCTGGCCCTCATGACCTCCGGTCTCCTTGGGGAAGGGGGGGTGGTATCTTGAGCAGCTTAATTCGGGCTTCTTGCGGGCAGGAAGGGCTTCAGGAGCAGGCCCTCGCGACCTCCGGTCTCTGCGGGGGAAGGGGTGGTATCTTGAGCAACTTAATTCGGGCTTCTTGCAGGCAGGGTGGGCTTCAGGGGCTGGCCATCGCAACCTCTGGTCTCCTCGGAGGAGGGGGTGGTATCCTGAGCAACTTAATTCGGGCTTCTTGCAGGCAGGGAGGGCTTCAGGGGCTGGCTCTTGCGACCTCCGGTCTCCTCCGGGGAAGGGGATGGTATGTTGAGCAGCTTAATTCAGGCTTCTTGCAGGCAGGGAGGGCTTCAGGGGCTGGCCCTCATGACCTCCGGTCTCCTCGGGAGGGGTGGTATCCTGAGCAGCATTCGGCTTGGCGGGCAGGGAGGGCTTCAGGGCAGGCTCTCGCGACCTCCGGTCTCCACGGGGAGGGTGGCATCTTTGAGCAACTTAATTTGGGCTCTTGTGGGCAGGGTGGGCTTCAGGGCTGGTCCTCGCAACCTCCGGTCTCCTCGGTGGAGGGTGGTATCCTGAGCTGCTTAATTCGGGCTTCTTGCGGGCAGGGAGAGCTTCAGGCTGGCCTCATGACCTCCGGTCTCCTCGGGGAGGGTGGTATGTTGAGCAGCTTAATTCAGGCTTCTTGCAGGCAGGGAGGGCTTCAGGGGCTGGCTCTCGGAACCTCTGTTCTCCTCGGGGGAGGGGTGGTGGTATCTTGAGCAGCTTAATTCGGGCTTCTTGTTGGCAGGGAGGGCTTCAGAGGCTGGCCCTCGCGACCTCCAGTCTCCTCGGGGGGGGTGGTGGTATCTTGAGCAGCTTAATTCGGGCTTCTTGTGGGCAGGGAGGGCTTCAGAGGCTGGCCTCGCGACCTCCAGTCTCCCTCGGGGAGGGGTGGTATCTGAGCGCTTAATCTGGGCTTCTTGCCGGCAGGAAGGGCTTCAGGGCTGGCCTCACGACCTCCGGTCTCCCTTGGGGAGGGTGGTATCCTGAGCAACTTACCTGGCTTCTTGGCGGGCAGGAGGCTTCAGGGCTGGCCCTCACGACCTCCGGGTCTCCTCGGGAGGGGGGTGGTATGTTGAGCAGCTTAATTCAGGCTTCTTGCAGGCAGGAGGGCTTCAGGGGCTGGCCCTGCTACTCTGTTCTCCTCGGGAGGGTGGTGGTATCTTGAGCAGCTTAATTCTGGCTTCTTGTGGGAAGGGAGGGCTTCAGGGGCTGGCTGTCACGACCTCCGGCCCCTGGGGAGGAGGGTGGTATGTTGAGCAGCTTGACCTGGGCTTCTGCGGGCAGGGAGGGCTTCAGGGCTGACCTCCATGACCTCCTGGTCTCCTCGGGGAGGGGTGGTATCTTGAGCAGCTAATTCAGGCTTCTTGCGGGCAGGAATGGCTTCTAGGGGCAGGCCCTCGGCCTCCTGGTCTCCTCAGGGGAGGTGGTATATCTTGAGCAGCATAATTCGGGCTTATGGGCAGGATGCCTAGGGCAGGGCCCTTGTGACCTCCGCCCGCGGGGGAGGGGGTGGTATCCTGAGCAGCTTAATTTGGGCTTGTTGAGGGCAGGGAGGGCTTCAGGGGCTGGCCCTCACGACCTCCAGTCTCCTATCAGTGAAGGTCTTATCTTACATTTCCTGCAGTTTCTCAGACGTGAAGCAACAGCTGATAACTTTGTTTCACTTATTAAAGCTCCATTTCAGTGAACTAGTCACAGTGATCATTAATTCAGCTACTGATAGAATGGTAAACTTTGGCCAGAATGGAGTTTTCACAAACCACTGACTCAAAAGAATATCATGGACAAGCGAAAGTACCAATGCTCTTCCACTCTAAAACTCTGCAGCGTTTTGGGAAATAAAATTAACTTATATAAAACTGCAGCAGGCCAAGCAGGATCCTCATCAGCTTTTGGCACCAGTTAGAGATGCAGCCAATTTAAAATCCACCGGTAAAGTGAACGCAAAGTGACCACTTTGTGTTGGCACTTCACTACATGGAGTGCCCCGTTGGAAAGGCTCACTTCGCCTTGTTATTATTACTTCACTTTGTCATTCCACCTTAAACGCAAAGTAAGACGGAGTGACAACAATATTGGCAGCATCCCACCCACACAGTCACCAGAATGAATGTGCATCCCCAAAGTGCTACTGTCTTGTGTCCAGAAAACTTCCCAGTGCTGATGAAGTGTAATGAGAGTGTAACAAGACATGCAAAGTCTCCCAGAATTAATGGTGCACTCAGTAATGCGCACTGCGCACTGGTCAGGTCACACACAGAGTCACCAGAATTAATGAGCATCCCCAAAATGCTACTGTCTTGTGTACAGAAAATTCCCCAGTGCTGACGAAGTGAAATGAGAGTGTAACAAGTAATGCAGTCTCTCAGAATTAATGGTGCCATGCAAACACACAGACAGATTAAGATTGTGCTGCACACTCAAGGGATGCATATGAAAAGGCACACCACCACCTAACCAGTGCTCACAAGTCACAAATCCAAATCTGGAAAGGAATACATTTTGCCAGTTGGGGGATTAGTGCATGGCAGTAACAATCCACTACCAGTAAAGATACCACAAAGCAGTATAAAATATTCATGCAGGTGTGGTGGATAGCAGGTTCACACTGCTGCATTTCCTCTGTAACACAATAAAAGGTGTGTGATTTAATGGCACACATCGCACACACACTCACATGCACACTCAAGTAATGCATAGCAAATTGAAAACCTTTAGTAATAAAACAAATGTTTTAGACAAGTTGTACAGTGCTGCACCACAACAATTGGCAAAAAATGTCAAGAATTACTGAAAATATTATTGTGTGTACATTAATACAGTTATACAAGAAAAATATAACCAAAACAGAAAGACTGTCTTTTTCTCCCAGTTAATTTACCTATACCTCAAATACGCCACTCCCCCAAAGCACATTTCAGAGTACACAGACTGACTGTTCTAAATTAACATTCAAAATCCACACACAACAATAAACACTTGATGATATGAGCACAGAAGGGTTTCCTACAATCGATGTACTAAATTCTGAGCAAAAAAATATTACTCAAAAGGGCATTTTAAACAGCTTTTAGAGGTTTCGAATCACAGAGTTCTGAGAGCAAACTGTCTCCGGCTACCACTGCACACACACTACGCAGGCCAGAACTGAGGCTGTGCCGAACAATCTAGGGCCCATGTGACCTGCATTCCCATGAATAACTGAAGAATTTCATTTGGAGCTCAATTACCAGGTGACTTGAGGTGAATTACATTGATTTCAATGTACTTCACCTTAAAATTGGTGGAGAAGTGGTTTGGGGAAGGCAGAATAATGCAAAGCCATTGCTTTCAATGGACTTTACATTCGTCATTATGAAGAGAAGTACTCTGCTTCACATTGTAGAGTTCTCCGTGGATTCCATGTTACTCAGTGAATCACTTCACGGAGCAAATTGAGGCCACTTCACCCACCACTACTTACAGTACTGTAACTCACATGCTGTATGGGAAGGGACACGAATGCATATGGCTGTACTTCCCCAATGGGCTGCAGCACAAAATTCCCAGACTTAAAAATGCTTATTAATGAGTACAATGGTGGAGTGGTGAAGCCTGAAGAGGTACTGCAAAACATGCTTACAATACAACCAAGTAACTAGTAAAAAAATTAATGTTGTGATTCGTGACGTGATCGTGAATCATGATTTGTGACTGCATTTGTGACCGTGATGATGAAGAACATGATTCGATGTCGAAGGTTTGAGATAACCAATATGAAAACTGTATTGGGAACGCGAATACCTATGGCTGTACTTCCCTGATGAGCTGTAGCACAAACTCCCTTACCTAAAAATGCTCATTAATGAGTACAATGGCGGGGTGGTGAAGCCTGGAGAGATACTACAAAACGTGCTTACAATACATTCAAGTAACTAGTCAAAAAATTAGTGTCGTGATTCATGACATGATCGTGAATCATGATTTGTGACTGCATTTGTGACCATGATGATGAAGAATGTGATTCGGTATCGACGGAGTGAGATAAACAATATGGAACTGTATTGGAAATGCAAATGCCTACGGCTGTACTTCCCCGATGAGCTGTAGCACAAACTCTCTGACTTAAAAATGCTCATTAATGAGTACAATGGCAGGGTGGTGAAGCCTGGAGAGATACTACAAAACAGGCTTACAATACATCCCAGTAACTAGTAAAAAAATTAATGTTGTGATTCGTGACGTGATCTTGAATAGTGATTTGTTTCTGCATTTGTGACCGTGATGATGAAGAATTTGATTTGAATCACGAGTGACTCTTGATGATGGTCCTGACTTAAAAATGCATATTAATGAGTACAATGTTCATGCAGAATTATGCACCACACCTGTCCAGTACTCTGAAGGGAAGCCAAAGAAAAACTGTGACTTAAATTACAAATGGAGATTGTGCCCTAAAGAGATGCAAATGCACAGACAGATTAAGATTGCACTGTGCACTGAAGAGATGTAGATGCAAAGGCACAACACCTAACCAGTGCTCACCATCAGAAATTCAAATCTGGAAAAGAATACCTTTGCCAGTTGGGGAGGGCCGAGGGGCAGTGTACTGCACTGCTGCAGTAACAGTCACTAGTACCAGTAAATATTCAACAAAGAAGTACAAAAATCATACAGCTGCAGTGGATAGCAGGTTCACATTGCTGAAATTATTATGTGGCACAATAAAAGGTGTCTGATTTGATGACACACATCACACACACACACACTCACACACACTAAGTAATGTGTAGCAAATTGAAAACTTCAGTAATATAACCACATATTTTAAGCAAACTAAAATTATGCACTGCTGCACCACAACAATCACAAAAAAGGTAAGAATTATTGGAAATATTACTGTGTGTACATTAACACAGTCATAGAAGAAAAATATCACCAAAACAGAAAGCACTGTCTTTTTCTCCAAATACTCTACCTACACCACAGATACGTCCCCCAAAGCACACTTCCACTGTCTCTCAATACACAGACTGAATGTTGTACATTAACATTCAAAATCCACACACAAACAATAAATGCTTGATGATATGAGCAAAGGAGAGTTTCCTATGATTGATGAACTAAAGTTTCAGCAAAAAAAAGACTCAAAAAGGCTTTTTTTAACAGCTTTTAGAAGGTTTGAATTGCAGAGAGCTCTCAGAGCAGATTGTCCCCTACAGCTTTCTACACACACTACCCCAGATTGAGGCTGTGCAGAATAATCTAGAGCCCATGTGACCTGAAATCCCATGAATCAAAGGCGAATTTTGCAGTGAAGCTTAAAAACAAGGAGAAGTTAGGCGAAGTACATTGCTTTCAATGTACTTCACCTTAAGAATTTGTGGAGTAGTGGTTAGGGAAGATGGATTAGCGCAACGTCATTGTTTTCAATGGATTTGCGTTACCCATTATAACGTGAAGTACTCCGCTTCGCATTGCGGAGCACTCTGCAAATTCACCTTCACTCCACGAATCACTTTGCGGAGTGAATTGGGGCCACTTCGCCCATCTCTAACATCAGTATGCATGAAAGATGGCTGCTGAGTGCTAAAGAACGCTGATGCCTGTGCAATAAGCTTAGCACCTTCTGACGTCACACATACCTAAATGCGCATGATTTGTCAGAAGACTTTTTAAAGTTAATCAGTTAATTCAAATACTTCCCAAAGTTTTTAATTTTCATGAATTGTATAAGTTTCTCCTGAATGCACAAAAAAAATCCCTGAGTTGGCTGCTTCTATACAACTACAATCAACCCGAAAAATGTCCCTAATAAAAAGCACATCTACTATTTTTAAAATTTAAACATAAAAAACATACAGCATGCAAACTATATAAAACAAATAAAACTCTCATTATCAAAGTGGTTTGTTATCCAGTCTCTTTAAATAGTGGCTCCCAGAATGCATGAAATATATGAATGAAAACATAGAAACGGAAGCTGACGGCAGATAAGGACCACAAGCCCATCCAGTCTACCCATTTTGTCTGCCTTACGAATGTACCATAGGCCTTTACTCTGTTAATGGCCTGTCTATTCATGCTCATCTGTATTGTTCCCTTATGCCTATCCCATGCCTCTTTGACACCCTGCACTGTATTCATATCTACCACTTCCTGAAGTAGATCATTCCATGCATCCACCAACTTTTCTATAAAAAAGAACTTCCTCACATTACCCCTTAATTGGCCTCCCTCTAATCTCATGCTGTGTCCTCTTGTCCTGATATTTTTCTTATATTGAAACATATTAGACTCTTTCACCTTGTTAATGCACTTAAGATGTTTGAATGTTTCGATCATATCGAAGGGTTCCCTCCTTTTCTCCTTATTCGTTAATGCACTTCCCTTCGACTGCCTCAACTGTAACCCTCTCCTGTATGCCGATGACCTTGTCCTCTTCCACAGTGACAAATCCATGGCCGCAATTTCCTCAGTTCTCTCACACAACTATGCTGTAGCCCACAGCTGGCTCTCAAAAAACCTCCTCTTAGTAAATGGCAACAAAAACTAAATCCATGCTGTTTGGATCTAAGCCCTTCCTGGCCAAAACCAAAAGCCACGCCCCATACGCATTCTCACCCCAGATGGTACAGCCCTGGAGGATGTCAACACCAACAAATACTTAGGAGTACTGCTCGACCCCTTCCTCACCTTCACTGAGCATGCAAAGTCCCTTGTCAGAAGGTTCCATCAAAAGTTAGGTGCCGCCTATAGATTCAGGCAATACCTTAACCCTGAAGCTAGACTAGCCATTGTCCAGGGTAATCTTCTCCCTATTCTTGACTACTGCTCCCCTGTTTATGCCAGGATCTCAGCTACTGCTATGGCTAAACTCTCTACTGCCTACAACAGCGCCTGCTGCTTTGCTTTATTGGCCCCATTCTCCACCCACCACAGTACCCTCTATAATACCCTTGGATGGCTACCGCTGCAAGGTCACTTTGACCAAGCCCTCTGCTGCATGGTGGACAATGTCATCCACACAGGTCCAGAATCCCCCCTAACTGCCCTTCTGAAAACCCAAACACTCCTCCGAAACCTCCACTCAAATGGTACTCCCCCTCTAGCTGTTCCTAGGGTATCCACCAACATGGATAGCAGAGCTTGGTCTGCAGCTGCCCCCTTGCAGTGGAACAAACTACCAGCTGAACTCCATTCCATTGACACACACTCCAGTTTCAAGTCCCACCTTAAAGTCTGATTTCTGGAAAACTCATCCTGCCGATGCTCCCAGGGGTCTCACACCAACCCACACTACTCAACTCCTCAGCCCAGGGGTTACCCACCTACCCACACTAGTCAGCTCTCTTGCCTACAACTATTATATTGCATTTTTCACAGTAATATTTGACTTCCTTGCCTGTACATATTGTACATACATTTTTTTACTGAGTATTCTGTGTATTACTTGCTCACCGGGTGATGCAGTCTCACATTGTACACTGTACCTATGATTTGTTTGTTTGTACCAAGTCTTCTCATGTCTGATATTGAAACCTTGTATTCACTGTTCTCAAATGGACCTATGCATCAAACCTGTATATTGTGTCTACTATTGTTGTTTGCATCAAATCTGTTTCATGTGTATTACTGTTACCTTGTACTCCACTGTCACCCTGTGCCATGTGTTATGGCCCGGGTCGTGCCTGAAAATGGTCCCTGGGATCAGTGCACTCATCCAGTTATCAAAGTCATAAATACATAAATAAAAATAAATATCACCTCGCTCTCTCTCATTTGCTTTAGGATATACATATTGAGCTCTATTAATCTGTCCTCGTGAGTTTTCTAATGCAGTCCAGCACCATTTTGGGTGCCCTTCTCTGGACTGCCTCCATTTTGTTAATGTGCTTGTGCAGGTGCGGCCTGCAGTACTGCTCATAGTACTCCTGATGGGGCCTAACCAGTGTCTTGTAAAGAGGGATTATTACCTCCCTCTTACGACTTGTGATACCCCTACTAATACACCCAACATCCCTCTAGCTTTACCTACTGCTTTTTTGGTCTGCTTGGATGATTTCAGGTCATCTATGACGATGATCCCCAAGTTTCATTCTTCCTTTGTGATTGCCAACAACTCCCCTCCCAACTTATATCCAGCTTCAGGGTTTCTCTTCCCTATGTGCATGATCTTGCACTTCTTTGCGTTAAACCCCAGTTGCCACTCTTCTGATCATTTTGCCAGTTTTTCCACATCTCTTCTCATTCTGCCCACCCCATCTAGATCATCTATTCTGTTGCAGATCTTGGTGTCATCTGCAGCAGGCAAACCTTATCCTCTAGTCTATCTGCAATGTCACTGATGAAGATATTGAAGAGGAATGGCCCCAGGACTGATCCCTGAGGTACCCCACTTGTGACTTGCATCTCTTCTAACTGTATACCATTTAACACTACTCTCTGCTTTCTGCCCGCCAACCAGTTTGCCACCCATTTGAACAACCTCTGACCCACACTGAGCCTACCCAGCTTATTAATCAATCTTCTGTGTGGAACAGTATTGAAAGCTTTGCTGAAGTCAAGGTAGATGACATCAACTGCACCCCATTGGTCCACCACTCTGGTTACCCAGTCAAAAAAATCTATGAGATTAGTTTGACAAGACCTTCCTGTTGTAAACCCATGCTGTCTTGAATCCTGTGCTCCTGTGGATTCCAGGTGTTGCACTATCTTTTTCTTAAAGATTACCTCCATAATCTTGCCCACTACTGAGATAAGACTGAATGGTCTGTAGTTCCCTGCCTCATCCCTGCTGCCACTCTTGTGCAGCGGGATCACATGAGCCCTTCTTCAGTCTTCTGGGATCTCTTTTATGCTCAGAGACTCACTAAACAGTTATGCTAGTGGCTCTATAATTCCACCCTTAGCTCCTTTAGTACCCTGGGATGTATGCTATCAGGTCCCATTGCCTTGTCCACCTTAAGCTTAGCGAGCTCTTGAAGGACCCTTTCTTTTGTGAAGGGACTTGTGCACAGTTCCCTTCCCCCTGTTTCCATGGTGCAGAGCTCTGGGCCCTGGCCAACCTTCTCCTCAGTAAATACTGAGCAGAAGAATCTTTTTAGGATATATGATTTTCCTTGGTCCTCCTCCACACTCTCCACCTTATCCTCTTTGATCTCAGCAATACCCCCTCTGGACTTTCTCCTTTCACTAATGTATCTATAGAAAGTTCTGTCCCCTTCTTTTACTGTTCATGCTAGTGTTTCCTCAGTTTGGGCCTTTGCCTACCTTACTGTCTTCCCTGCTTCCTTCAGGGAAGTTTGGCATGCCTCCCTATCTTCGTTCCGCTGTGTTCCCTTATATTTCCTGAAGGCCAACCTTTTGGCTCTGATGTTTTCTGTTACTGTTTTTGAGAACCAAAGTGTTTTCCTCCTTCTTTTGATCTTGCTGTTCTCCCTCACACGGTGATATTTTGCTTCAAGTACTGCATCCTTAATGCTTGTCCTCTTTGTCTGTACCCCCTCACCTGTATTTCTTCTTGCTAGGCCTAGCTTAACTCTGTTGACCATCTTATCAAAGTCAGTTCCTCTGAAGTCCCATATGTTTGCCTTGGAATCAGATGATTTAGTTCTAGTGGCCAAATTGAACCATACCATGTGATGGTCACTGGCCCCCAGGTGACCTTTTACCTGGAGATCTGTGATCCTTTCTCCGTTAGTCAGTACTAGATCCAGGATAGCCTTGTCTCTTGTGGGTTGTTGTACCAATTTTTTGTGTCCTTCCCTCTGCAGGGAATCTACTATGCATCTAGTTCTGGCGGATGTTCCTACTATATCTGGCTGTTGAAGTCTCCCATTATCAGAACCTCCCCTTTAGCTGTCATGTTTTATATATCTTCTAACAGTAATATGTCTATGTCCTCTCCCTGGTCTGGAGGCCTGTAGACAAGCCCAGTTTGTGTGCCTGTCCCATTTCCTGTTTCCAGGGTGACCCACAGTTCTTCTGGCTCCTTATGTGTATTCTGAATTTCTGTAGTTTTGATATTTTCATTGACATAAAGGGCAACTCCCCCCTTCCCTTTTGCACCTCCTTCTCTTCTGAACAGTACATAGCTGGGTACTGAAATCTCCCAAGTGTGATTACTGGTGAACCATGTCTCGGTAATGGCTACTATGTCCAGTTTAGCCTCTGTCTTTGTTGCCTCCAAGTCTGGGATCTTGTTTCCCAGACTGTGGGCATTTGTGTACATTATTTTCCATTGGCCAAATTTTAGTGTGTTAGTTGTTGGGCAAGGTCCAGTGTTTCCCCTGCACATTGTAAATTGCGCAAACCATGCTTCATTAAGCCCACTTTTACTTCCAATAGTTGCTGCCGATAGCTTTCTGCACAGTTTCTGCCTACTCCCCCCCACACAGGGCGGGCTCCGATGGTTACCGGGGACTCCAAGCTTCTGTGGGGAAAAAAGCAGAGGCAGGAAAATGGAAGCAAGAAACAAGGCCAACAAGATTTACTGGAAAAACAGCTTGACCTTTGTTAGACTAGGTAAAGCCCAAGCTTTATCAGCATTGTAAGGCAACAGTGGCATACCATACACAAAACAAAGTAACACTTTCAAGCTGTCCTGCTGCAACTCACTCATCCACAGTGAAGCAGCATACCTGGCCTTCTGGTAGCCTATCAAGTTTAAATGGGAAAATGAGTGCCTTACCAGTGCTTGGCTGTTACCTCGCTGCTGTGGTGTCTGTATGGCCATTTGGTAGCCTTCAGCCAAAGAAACAGCCTTATCCCCTCTTTCTGGTCAGTGTTCTTTTACTCAAAGCTGTACATCTGTGGGTGGGATGTTGATTAAGTGTTCCATTACAAATGTTTTGATGATCTGTGGGAGTATGTTTTCCTTTGGTTGGAGCCATTTCATAAGGAGTTCTCTGAGTCAGGTGAAGGCTTCTTGAGGATTGTCGACTGAGTTGTACTTCAGAAACTGTAATCTCTGCCTGTAGGTCTCTCCTGAGATGTCATATCTTTTAAGGACCTCTCTTTTCACCAGGTCATAGTTTTCTGACCATGCAGTATCCAAATTACTGTAGGCAATTTGGGCTTTCACTGTCAGGTAATGTACCAGTCTGATTGCCCATTGCTGCTTTGGCCACAGGCATGCTGTGGCAACCCTTTCAAAAGTTGTCAGATATGCTTGATATCATCTGAGGGACACAACTTTGTAGGTTTAATGTATTTTAAGTTGTCTGTGTCTTGTTGCTCTGCTGAACTAGTGCCAGATCCTTCAGCTTTGATAACTTGTAAGGCATACATCCATTGCTGCATCTCTCCTCTTCTTCACTGCTCCTGTCACTGCATCTCTTCTTTTCTCTGCTTCTCAAGTTGTTGCATTTCTTCTTTTCTCTGTGCTTCTGTCTATTTTTCTCTCTGCTGCATCTACTGTCTTCTCTGTTTCTCCACTTCTGTTTGTTGTATAGCCTACCATTTGAAAAAGGCAGTCAGGCTTTCAGGTTCTGTCACTGCTTGTTCTTTTTCCATGACTGGTGCCGGCCTAAAAGTCTCAGTTTGGACTTTTGTTTCTGCTTCTAGTTTGGCTGCCATTCTTCTGGTAATCACTTCTGGACTTGAATCTATAGAATCCATACCTTTCTTCTATGCTTTCCTGGTACCAGGGGTAGTACCCACACATGAAACTCCTGGCTTAGATTATGCACAGTGTAAATCCCACATCTGACACCATCTGTCATTGAGGCACAGGTCAGGAAGCATAGGACAACCAGAAGCTGTTTCAAATTCACAAATAGCATTTTATTTTTCTTAATAACAGCAAAATAAAAAATAAAAATGATTCAGTAAAACTATTTACAAAGGCAGTATAAAAAGAGAAAACTAAGTCCCTCTGAGAGTATCTCTCAATTCCAAATTTTATTCGCTCAGTCTCTCACACTCTCACTCTTCTTGTCTCACTAGCAAAAGCATTGCTGCTCTTTTTATAAGTCTTTGGTAACTCGTTAAGAGAGCATGCTTCTCACAGAATGTTCTTGTAAGTTTCGGTGCAGGTGTAGCAGAAAGAACATTGTAACCCAGAACTGACCTTTTGTTTATAACTCTGCAGAGGACTTAAAAACTGCATCTCGGGTTAATCCCTTGAGTTCTAAATAGCTTTTTGCAATTATTTCAACAGTATAACTACATACAGTTTTAAACAGAGGGATCCCAGTTTCACATACTGTTTTACACATAGATTCACATATATTTTTTTATAACTGCAGATGAGCAAGCAGGGAAGAAAAGACATAAATAGCAAGGGAAGGCAGAGGGAAAGTGAGAGGAGGTGAAGTGCAAAACTGTCAGAGTGATCAGTTCCTAGGTCTCACAAGAAAATTTGATTGCACAACAAGACAGACAAGAGACAGAAAAGTAGAAGATAAAACAGACCCTTGCATTTAAACACTCCCTGCATAACAAATAGGACAGAGCCTAATTCAGCTCTGTCACAACAATAAGGAAGGGGTGGAAAAAATGCTTAAGGATCTTGGAATACTCAGAGTATTCAAGAGCATGGCAGTTGGTGTTTAATGACAAAAAGTGAAAAATTGTGCACATCAGGCAAAAGAACCATGACTAACTATAGGATGAGAGGAGGTGATGTTAGTCACTAAGAAGGAAAGGGACCTTGGGTTTATCATATCTAATGATCTCAGAGTGAAAGGACAGTGTGACAAAACAATTGGTAGGGTCAGTGGGATGCAGGGATGCATAGGGAGAGGTATCTCCAGTAGGAAGAGGGAGGTGGTATTGCTACTATATCAATTACTTGTGAGACCCCATAGGGAGCATTGTGTCAAGTTCTGGAGGCCTCTCTTCAGAAAAGACATATACATGTTGCAGGCAGTCCAGAAGGGGTCAACCAAAATGATGCAGGGGTTGCACCAAAAGCCTAAGGAGGAGAGACTGAAGGATTTCAACATATATACCCTGGAAGACAGGAAAGCAAGAAGGAACGTGATAGATACCAATAAGTACTTCACAGGGGTGCACAGGGTTAAGGAGGTGATTCTCTTTGAAATGAGAAAGAGCACCAGAACCAGAGGAAAAGTGATGGAGCTGGAGGGGGAAGTTAGGGTGGATGTGAGGTGGTACTAATTCAATGTATGAGTAGTGGACACGCAGAAAAGTTTGCCAGTGAAAGTAGAGGATTCAAAAACATAAGGGAGCTTCAAGCATTCTTTGGACATATATAGGGAAGTGTTAGGAAATGGGCAGGGAGGAGGATGGTTTATCAAAGACCAATTAGGGACTGTGGAGACAGACTAGGTAGAGACCATCTAGGCAGACTGGATGGGCCAAGTGGTCCTTTTCTGTTAACAAATTCTGTTTCAGTGTTTCTGAGAAATGTCCTGCCTCCATGCAGTACCACTGTAGGGCCACAAAGAGATTTCCTTTAGAAATAACATGAAATATCTGGATGTATCCTGCAGGCATCTTGATAACTACAACTATAGCTGACTCCTTATGTCCCGGGGTCAGGAAGTCATCCATTCTAAACCTTATGTTTGTATCCTGACTCTATAGCAGGGACACTGTGTTCACCACACCTACACTGTGCTTGTCCCTGTTGAATAATTCACATGTAACTGTACAAGGTACCCTCCCTTTAAACTACCAATGACTTTGATTCCATGATTCTCCATCCAGGATAACTGGCACCTGAGAGAGGCTACTATGGCAGTGGCCAACCACAAATTAGTCAGTTGGCAGCTCAGGAAGTTAGTCTTGTATTTAAGGTTGAAATAGCTGCATGAAACAACAGGCATAAGTGGACAATCTAGAGGAGAAAGGGAGAAATTACAAAGAATTGGAAATTAGCAGCATTATCCTAATATAAGTCTGAAATAAATATTCCTACCTTGCACTCTATTTAAGCATTTACAGATACTTTGCTTCCAGATTGCTTACTACTTCAGATAAATGTTTTGGTTTTGTGACTATAACTATTGCAATAAAATGCTGTTGTACTCTCATGAAGTGACTATCAGTCACAATAGCCCCAGATACTTAGTTTTTATGTAATGAACTATAAGATATTTCTCTTTCAGATCTCATGGGAAAGAGCAAAAATGAATGATTTCATAAAATGAGGCATTGCATGGGGTGGTGGTTGATTCTCTATATAGCTTTTTCTACAGTAGGCAGACATAAATCCTGCATTAGTCATGGTTTTCTCACAGTGTACCTTTCTTGTTTTGTATGCAGAAATAATTTGATAAAGTCAGTGCCACAGGGCAAAAAAATGGCTGCAGGAAACTCGTTCACTTTCATGTTACTATTTTGACAGCCCTAAATTGATCATTTGTTGCCCCGACTAATCTCCAAACAGAGGGCATGTCCCTTTCACTTGCAAAATACTTTCACACAAGACAAATGTCCTCCCAATCACCTCACTCACTTGCCAAATAAGTGCGTTATTCTTCTCCAGAAGAAAAAAAGTTCTATTTGTACTTTCCATGCTGAAACTGTCTGCATTTTAATTCAGCAGCCTGAATGAACATCCAAGATCTGATGTAGTATTTGAACAAAAGTGCCTGTGTTTGCAGTTTGTGATTCAAAGTACTAAAAAAACCCTGCCTGCACTAAGTAATGACATACAGCTGCAAGCATCTTCTAAAACTAATGTAAAAAGTTTCTTACAAGGATTGCAATGAAATTCCAAGACTGATCAGTCTAATAAGCTCGAGAAGACTAAAAATAAGGTGAAATAAAAGTTACAAAGATTTTTATGACACAATCAGTTGGGAAGAGTGTTGCAGTTTTCTAAGGTAAGGTCTTGACAGTTTATTTATTTATTTATTTCTGTGTGTACTTTTTTCTGAGTTGCTATTCCAGTCTAAATATGTGAAACATAGATTTCTGCACCTGCGTTTGGTCTCCTACTGTAAGAAAGGTTTGTGTTTAGGCCTTTGACATTTTTAATGCTTTAATGTCCTTAAGGCCATGCCAGATGGCAAAAAAAAAAAACCCTGCCACAGCATGAATTAACTCTCTCATTCATGCCTGAAACACCTGTACACTGTGGTAACCAGTGACTGTTCATTTACTGTTAGTGTAGCTTGCTTGTATATATGCTGTGTGCTGTCATCTTTTTAAAATATGCCTCTAGTCTTGTCCTCTCTATCAGAACATTTTTTATCATTTACTAATGTAACCTGCTATACACTTGCTGTTGCTGCTGCTGCTCTTTGACCTACAGGACCCCCTTGTATGTTTGGTCCTTCACCTAACTTGAGGTGATTCAAGTACAATAACAGCTACATTATTATTTAATGTGTTTATTTATTTGAAAATTGGAAACTGGAAAAGGCACACTGAGCCAAGACTAATTTCTAGGTGTGTCCTGAGGGAGGAGAAGACCCAGGAGGTACATGTGCAAAACAAAATAGTGCATATACATACAAACAAGTGAACAAATACTTAGAAGTGCACTATAAGCAATGTTTTTCATATGGCAAAAAGCACTAATTGAATGATACCCTGTACTGTGCATATGGTAATTAAATGTGATATATACAAGATGCATCACTTTAAGGGCAATTCCATCTTACCTGATTTTAGTCTGTGACTGTAAAGCACTTTAATAAACTCAAAATGGAAACTATATAAAATAAAGTGCCTTGCCATAATCAAATATATAAAATTTGTATCATTCTTGTCCAGTTTTACTTCCATAAATATCTATAGTTTCTACTATTCACTGCAGGTGGGACTCCTGTGTATTTCTGCTACATTGCTTAGCTTGTGGCGTTGCCAATTTTCTTATTTTTTATTTCTTTAATACAGTAACCAAGATCCTGTCCCACTTAGATAAGAGAGATGTTTTTTATTTGATTGCCATCTATGAGAACCTGTGCCAAACAATTGTAAATGTAATTTATTTACCAGCTTCCATACTAAAAAATTGAAAACTGAAAAAAGTAAACTAGGACCAATTTAGAAGAAAAATGGAGACAAAGACCACCAAATGTGGTTAAAGGATATTTAGTGTTGATTCATATATTTAAAAAATAAAAATTATGTGGCTTAGGTAAATGGACTATAGTCACAGTTCAACAAGACACTGTAACTCTGCATCAAACGAAGACACCAGTTCCCCTGATATCTTATTCATTGTGAGTGTCCTTTTGGGGGAATCTGAGCGATAGCTAAAGCAGCAATATTTGTTAGCCACCTTATATAGTTTTTTCAACAGTTTGTTTTTTTTACAAAAAAATTCAAGATACACATTTTATTCCTGAACCAAGATAAGGGATTTTGATGTTTTTAAAAGTTCCCACTAAGTATGATACCTGCCATGAAAAAATAAATAAATATCTTGGTAACAAGCTGTACTGCTTATCATAAGAAACATGTGGTACTGTAACATCATTACCATACGTACATACCATGAATCTAATATGAACTTTCAACATGTAGCCTCAACAGAAGTGATTTAAAAAACATTGCAAGTTGTGGCCATCTTCGATGAACATGAGTCATTTATTTAAAACAAAAAGCAATAAAAGCTGTTTTTAAACTATCTGAGAAATTTAAAAATACACAGAGGATCAATTTAAGGATGTTAGAAATACATTTATGCCAAAACAAAAAAACAAAATAAAAACTATATGATGATTTTTGTTGTTGAATAACAAACAGCGTTGTGTTAAACTGCAATAAAACATTGCCTTAAGAATGCCAGTAGAAATTAATTGAATTAAGCGCCTCCTGAGATATATGTTGTATTTTTCTTTGTTTTCTTAATCCAAGTCATGTGCCAGCATTGCCTGTATAACATTTTGATGCTGGTTTAGGTAATGTACAGGCCACTGAGAAATCTGAATAATACTACCCAGATCTGGACTCGGCAGATAATTTAAAAACAAGCTTTCGACCAGCTAAGAGGGTAGAAGGAAAAAGTAAGATAAACATGGCATAAAGCAGTCATATGTTTTCCATTGTTTAAAGAAACTTAGTAAAGCATTTTAGACATAACACACACTCTAGTAGAACTCATGGGTAAAGCATATGCTCTGAAAACCTACAGTATAGTAATGAAACCTGGCTGACCTATTTGTCTTTAAACTACAGTACTCATGTTGTTAGTATTGGTCCCTGCTTGCATGGAACTCATTTGCCATTTGTCTGCTTCTGTTCCCCAGGGACTCTCATGAAAATGACAGGTTGTATTACATGGGGCTATCCTGGTGGACAACATTTTAAACAAAATACAAACACCGTGTACACAGTTGTCACTGCACATCTCAGAATGGTCATTCAAAACATTTTTTTTAAATGATTTGGTAATCAGGTAAGGTGAACTAGGCACATGGTCCTGTTTTCCGGGCTGACCCAGGAGATTTGGGGTGATTAAGCGAATTGCTTAGAGTCACACAGTACTGTATGTAGGTGGAGGTTGTAGGAATCAAACCCAGGTCTGCAGACTATACTAGGCTCATTCATAGCTCATTAGTTTAACTTGTAGGCTATACTGCCAGCCTGTCCAAGTGCACTATAGTTGTTCTAACTAATTCTAAAACACTGCCAGATGGAAATTTCAGTGGACATGACCAAAATGTGCAGTGGTATTATGCATGGACAGAACTTTGTAGTCTGAATGCCAAGTGAGGTACAATGGCATTTTACTTCTATTAATTTGCTGATATTTGACAGTTTGATTGCTGCTATAGTTGTAAGTGAGAAATGGTGATGTATTTTGTGCATTTGGGATTGATATTTGAAGGTGTTGCTAGTCACTAACAGGGTTTGGGACACACAAAAGTACTTTGAACATTACAAACCTTGTTAGCATGGCTAGTGCCATATTCTAAGGTACAAGTATCCCCCAAAAACCATGTTAGTGAATGAGCATTAACAAGTTCCCTGGACACCTGTCAATAAGAATCAAAACCATAATACATTGCTCACTTGGATATTGCTAGGGTTTTGGAAACCTTAACAGGCTGCCTTTGTAGTGTTACTTATTACTTTCAAAACCATATTCTTACAAATCTGTACAGTGGTGTGCACTGCCCTCACCATGGCATCTCTAGTATCCTGCTGCTTCAGAAAAAAAGTAAACTCAGTCCTTATTTCACCCAATCCAAGTAGAAGTGTTTATACCGCTAGAAGTCTATTAGTACCCTCTTCCTCACCTGATCCAAGTACACATTTTTAATTCCATTCACCCTGGTAATCTAGTGTTACCCTATAATGCACCTGATCCATGTAGATTTTATTAACTCTCTTTACCCTGACAGCCTGGTGGTACCTCCTGCCTTACCTGATTCTAGTAGATTTTATTAATTCCCTTTACCCTGATGGTCTAGTTATACCCCCTCCCTCACCAAATCCCAATAGTTTTTTTAGTTTAATAGTTTAAGTCCCATCTCCCTGGTAGTCTAGTGGTATCCTCCCCCCCCATACCTGTTCCTAGTAAATTTTACCAATTCCTTTTAACCTGATAGTCTAGTAATGCCACCAATGGCTTTTATTATATTCTATTTCCCAGGTAGTTTAGTGGTTCTCCCCTCCCTCATGAGGTCTCAGTAGCTTTAAGTCCCATCTACATGTTAGTCTAGTGCTACACCCTCCTTCACCAACTCCAAGTAATTTTATTAATACCTATTTTACTAGCAGTCTAGTTGCACCCCTTCCCTACCTGCTTCTAGTGGTTACTATTTATTCTCTTCTCTTGATAGTCTAGTGGCACCCCTTGTGCCCACACAAACTTCTCAACCACTCTCCCCAGAATGGCAGTCAGCATACTACTCATTTCATCTCAACAGCCAAACCAGTCTGGTATATTAACAATACACAGAATAACAACACATATCTACTTTAAACCAACATACTGGACTTGCAGACACCCTTCAATCTTACCCAAATGAGTTTGACTAATCATACTGCAGTTACTGTATATTGATATGCAAAAAATGCTGTCCAGTGTATGTCAACATACCAGACTTGTGGGTCAGCCATAGAGGTGAGGAAAGGGTTACGCCAGCCACTGCCCTTGGTTGGGTGGTGGTTTGTGAGCATGGCGGTGATGTGACTAGACTACCATGAATACAGAAATATAGGTTATTTACTGGGATCAGGTGAGGGGGTTACTGCTACACTACCAGGGATAAGAAAATAAACATTATCAGGGTCACATGAGATAAGGAGCAGCACTACATTACTGATGATAAGGAAATAAAATGTCTATTTGGATCAGGCAATGGCTCCATACATAAAAAGGTGTAGAGGCATTGTGCAGGGGTGGTTCTTACAAGATAATGACATGCAAAATGCCTCTTTGGGCCTTGCAGGCCATACAATATATTTTCCATGTTTGGTGTTGAATATGTCAGTAAAGAGTAAAGAGCTAATCTGTTTGGGATATGATAGCCCCCTTTGCTCCAAAGTATCCATGTGGCCAGCAGGGGGTTGTGTATTTCACCTTGCAACTTTGCACAGCACTAACACAGCCTCTATATCCATACATGGAATGTGCAGTATTCATATGGCCAATGAATGTAAGAATATATCTCCATTAGGAAAGCATGTTGGAAGTGTTAATTCCTGTACTTCACTATTATTTGTGTGGCTCAGTCAGATGTCTTTGAACATCAGGCTTTTAATACAGTTCTTTTTTGTAGCATCATGGGTTCTGATCCCCCTTGTTAGTGACAATGAATGTCTATAATAACAAATCTGTTTCTAATTATTTCGTAAATATTTTAAGCTAGTAAACTATCCCTGTTGTCTGCTGTTGGTTACCTTTAATCATACCGAATCAGATTTTTTTTTTTTAAAGTGAAAGTAAGCAATCATATACCAATCCTAGAGAGCACCCATACTGGTCAATTGCATTGCTTCTTCTTGAAATGTCATGGAGGAGGCAAAGCTAGCCACTTCAAATGCATCCAATGATGCTTTTTGTTTGCTTGCTGATGTTAACATTGGGAATGCAGGAGTTAGACAGATGCAGAATAGTAAAGGCAGTGAAGTATTGAACTTCACACCAACCCCATCTCCACCCTCATTGATGGACAAGCAATGGGGTATGCATTTGGGTCGTCTCCCATAATGTTCTTGCCACTTCACCTCACCCTATCCTGCAGACACCAAGTGTTGAGGTGTGTCTTGGGGTGCTCAGCTTTACAGTCACCCCATTCCATAAGGACATACACTGAAATGGGTGTAGTATAGGAGAATGAGATGAACTGTTGGGTCGAAGAGTCCAAGACACACCTCAATGCCTGTCACTAGCTGCAGGGTGGGGGGGTGGAATGGCATGAGCATTACAGTCGGCAATCCAAAGGCACAGTTCTGATGCCTGTCAGTCTGTACAGGGTGGGACGTTATGGTTAGAAACACTAATGCCCCAGGCATTTGTTGGTATTTGCACTACAAATTTTCAACATGGCCTTTTTGTGACCCACACCTCCTGAAAGCATTTGGGACCTCTTCTCATGAACAGTGGCAGTGTGATTTTGTTAATGTGTCCCAAACTTTGAGTTCCCACAGCGACTGTGCCATTCTGCACCAGATGAGCAAAAACACAGATCAGGCAGGATGTGAAGAATGACAGCTGTACCATTCATAGGGAGGTGTGAAGACATGGCTATGTTGAAAATCTGTAGTGAAAATATTAAAAATGCTCGAACTTTCGAGCGTACATGGAAACTGTGCAATGCATGCATGTAACACAGTCATTTAGTGGAATTATTTCACCAAATTTTCAACATGGCCTTTTTGTGACCCACACTTCATGAAAGCCTTTGGGACCTCTTCTCATGAACAGTGGCAGCGTGATTTTGTTAATGTGTCCCAAATTTTGAGTTCCCACAGCAACTGTGCCATTCTGCACCAGATGTATAAAAACACAGATCGGGCAGGATGTGAAGAATGACAGCTGTATTGTTCATAAGGAGGTGTGAAAAAGTGCCAAAGTTGAAAATCTGGAATGAAAATATTATAAATGAGTGAAATTACGAGGGTGCATGTAAACTGCACAAAGTACACTCATAACAGTCATTTCGTGGACTTTTGTCATTAAATTTTCAACGTAGGTATTTTAGCACCTCTGCTCATGAACAGTGTCGCTGTGATTTTTTTCAATCTGTCCCGAACACTGACTTCCCTCAGTGACTGTGCTATTGTGTGCCGGAAGTGCGAAAACACATTTTGGCCAGGATGTTAAAAATGACAGCTGTACTGTCCATAAGGAGGTCTGAAAAAATGCCAATGTTGAAAATCTGGAGTGAAAATACAGTAGAGCCCACTTATAAGAACACCCCGTTTGCCAAGGGAAAATGTTCTTATAAGCGGGCTGTTACTAAAAGCGGGCTTACATTAAATCCAATACTGCCATTGACCGCTAGGTGGCGCCTACCCCCTAAAGTATGAAAAAGCCGAACTACACGAAGTTCTGCTACAAATTACTTTACAATGTGACAGATTTAATAAATATAGCACAGCACAGTTGATTTAAAAAACAATTGTTAAAAACACAGATCAGACACAGTTAGCACAGCACGCATTCTGAAGTTCAGCAATCGATGTGTAAGTGGCTACAGTACTTTTGTATAAGGCAGGCGTTGAAACACCAAAGTAAGGCAAGTAAAGCAAGCTCAACAACTTTTGCAGTCTCAGATTGTTTAGTGCCAGGAATGGTAACACACCGACTGTATTTAATTCATCAAAAGTCAGGCTTGCCATGGAGGAATGTTTTAGAATCAAGTCTTAATTACCTCTCAGTGTGCTGTAATTAAACTGCGGTTTGCTGCAGCATTGAAATTGCTGTAGCTATAGAGAAATGCTGACAGCTAATCAGTAGTAAATGTGGGCCATTTAGTTACCATCAATACTGAAGCAAACATTGTAAGGATGATTGGTAATCACAGAGGAATGCTGACTGCTAATCAGCAGTCAGTATGTGCCACTTAGTTAGGACAAATAAGATCAAAACAGAAACATGCAGAGAAACTGTACTGCTGTAGTGGCGCTAATGAGCTGTGACTGGCAAGTGTGAGTAGCAACTGAATGAATGCTCCGAGTGTGAAAACGGGTCCCAGGACAACACAGATTACACTGCTTTGCTAAAAAGCTGTTCTTATAACCGATCTGGCTGTTCTTATAAACGGGCTTTCCACCCATTGAAAACAATGGAGCAAGATTGGTACATGGAGCAAATGTGATTATACCCGGAATGTTCTTATATCCGATGTTCTCATAAGTGGGCTCTACAGTACTACAAATTTGTAATGTTACGAGGGTGCGTGGAAACTGTGCAACACACGCTTGTAACACAGTCTTTTTATGGACTTTCATCACCAAAGTTTCAACACTGGCATTTTAGGGCCTCTGCTCATGAACAGCATCACTGAGATTTTCTTAATCTGTCCCAAACACTCATTTCCCACAGTGAAGACGTATTCTGTGCCAGAAGTACGAAAACACATTTTGGCCTGGATGTGAATAATGACAGCTGTACTGTTCATAAGGAGGTGTGAAAAAATGCCAATGTTGAAAAGCTGAAGTGAAAATATTACAAAATTCGCAAAGTTACCAGTGTGCATGGAAACTGCGCAATGCACGCTTGTAAAAGTTATTTTGGGTTTTTTTTTCACCAAATTTGCAACATAGGCTTTTTGAGAGCTCACCTCATGAACAGTGGCACTGTTGTTTCATTAATCGGTCCTGAAAGGTGATTCCATGCAGTGACTGCAAAATCACCTTTCTGGACTGAATAACGCCATGACAATGACTGAATTCATGAGGAGGGGGCCCAATAACCCCATGTTGAACATTTAGTGCCAAAAGTAAAAAAAAAATGGCTGAGATAAGGTGAAAAAAACCCTATTTATGCCATTATACAGCTTACTGGCATTTCTTCAGTTCACGGTCGGCTTTAAAGAGTGCAGACATGTTCCCGGTCCACCAAAGATGGATGTGCCAGGCTCCAGAGGTAAGGATGGGGTGGGGGAAGTGGGGTGTGCAGAGAGTGGGTGCAGGTTGTAGGAGGGGGCACGAGAGACCACAAGGGACTGTTTCTTCATTTTAGGGACATAAATTAAACTAAGGATGACGTGGGAATTTTTTTTTTTCAGATTTGTTTTTTGCACACTGGGGTGGGCCCCCCAGTGGGCCCCCAGTGTGCCACCTGCGTTTTGGGAGAGGGGGAACTGAAGCTGATGGAGATTGGGCCCCCGTCAGCAAAGAACGACTTTTGGGGGGCATGATGCCAAGAGGGATTGGGCAACCCCTCTGCACTCAACAAATGGGGGGGATATTATGCCGAACAGCAGTGGGCTCCCCATCAGCAAGTGAACTAGGTCAGGGGCATGCCAACAGGGGGATTGGGCATCCCCTTCATCTTTCATGGGGCTCTAAGGCAGCGGCTATGCCACTTCCATGTTGACGGGAATGTTACACCAGGCAAGGTACCGCCCTGCAATGACGGGTCACTCCCTCATTGCAGCACAATGGCTGATGCTGCAATGATGAGGCAGCCTGTGATTGTGGTAGTGAAAACATTTCAACTTGGTGGTACTTCTGCAGAACCAGTGTCATCAGGACACTGGGTCTGCATTGGGTGAACACTGCCAAGCCCACAAATGCACTGCCGGCATTGGCCGCCACAGTGCCACACTTCCACAACCCGCTTCTCCTCTAAGTTGCCACATAATGTTTCGTGTGCATGTACGCTAGCAAACATAAAAATGATCCTTTATTTATGGACATATTCTCTCGCTATTACATAAATCAACATTTCACAGCTCCATGGCAGCTTTCTCAGAGCTTGTGGAATGATTCAGAAAACATAATACAAGTAGAATATTTCATTTTCCATTTCTTAATACATTGTAACAACCTTGGTTACATTGACGGGTATTTAAAGTTGCTGAGGGGGGGTGTAGGAAGGAAACCGGGTGATATAAACTGTCGTCCATCAAACTGAAATAGTCGGCATGGAGAGACCAAAAGGAAAGAAATCCCCAAGGGTCCCCAACAAAAATGGAAACAAAGTGGTAGAATTGAAGAAAGATGGGACTGAGAGCAGAGGGGGAAGGAGAGATGACAAAAGGGGACAGGGGATGATGACAAACAGGATGGTAGCACATTCAAAAAAGGCCATATGTGCAAATGATCGATATCTGGGAAACAAAATCTCAGACCAAGAGGCCATCATGGCAGAGGTTGACCTGGACATTGTCACCATCACTGAGTCATGGTGCAATGAGAATCATGACTGGGATATAGCCATACCAGGCTGCACTGTGTTCAGAAAGGGCAGGGTTATAAAAAAAGGAGGGGGGAAGTGGATTTTTATGTGAGGAATAGCATAAAAGCTGCAAAGATGCTGGGAAATCATAAAGGGGTGGAGGTACTGTTGGTCACCCTAGAAACAGGGAAGGGATCCACAATTCACACTGGCATGATCTACAGACCTCCAACATGGGGGGGGGGAGGGTTGGCTAAGGTTCTTTTGGAAGCCATTCAAAAGATGGAAAACAAGGGAGAGGTGCTGTTGGTGGCAGACTTCAATCTGCCAGATGTAGATTGGAACATCTCAGCTGCAGCCTCAGCAAGCAGCAGGGACATCCTGGACTATCTGCAAGGGGCATTCCTCAGGCAACTAGTAAAAGAGCCCACTCATGAGGGGGCACTATTGGACCTTGTACTCACCAACGGGAACAGTGTTGCAGACATCACAGTGGGTGGCCACCTTGGGACCAGTGATTACTGTGCAGTGTGGTTTAATGCAAGTACTGCAGCAGGATCAAACCACACAACCTTGAGGGTCCTGGACTTCAATACAGCTGATATTAAAAAGATGGGTGAATGCCTCAGGGATGCCCTGGCAGGGCAAGAGGATGGAGGGAGTGGAGGAACTGTGGGCCTATTTAAAAATAGGAATAGAGAAGGCAACAAGCCTCTGCATCAAACAAGTAAGCAAGAGCAACAGGAAAAAGAGACCGCTATGGTTCTCAAAGGAGGTGGCTGTGAAGGTAAGGGTAAAAAAGTTGCCACTCAGGAGGTATAAGGAGACATAGACAGAGGAAGATAGAGGGGTATATCAGGAGAAACAGAGGAAGGCACGGAAAATGATTAGGAGTGCAAATGCCCAGATGGAGGAGAAAATAGCCCAGGAAGTGCAGAAAGGGGACAAGGCATTTTTTAGGTACAGATGCAAAAAGAGAAAGACCAGGGAGAGATAGTAAGGCTTATGAATGAAGGAGGGGAGATTGTGAAGCAGGATCAGCATACAGCAGGCATCTTGAACAGGTACTTTTGTTCAGTGTTGACAAAGGAAGGGGAAAGTGAGGGACCACAGATAAGGGCCAAGGACAATGGTTTACTGGGACTGAGAAAGGAATGATACAAACAATGTAAATTGCACAATGTAAAAAATGATATTGTCACCGGTGTCTCCTAATCAAACATCCAGTTTTACCGGTGTTTGGTTTTGTATACTTTATTTAACCATTTTTAACTCTGCTAACATGCATTTTAGCAATTTTGACCTCCACTATTGCACATCCTTCCATCCTTATACCAATTTAAAGTTATTTTAGGTAGTGATACTGAATGAATATTTTAGCTCAGTATTCACAAAAGAGGAGGAGGGTGAGGTGCTTAATACAATTAATAGAAGCAGTCTGGATAGGGGGGTCGATCCCAGCCCTTTCACAGAAGAAAGGGTTCTGAAAGAACTCCAAAAACTGAAGGTGGACAAAGCAATCGGGCCTGATGGGATTCACCCCAGAATTCTAAAAGAATTAAGGGGAGAACTAGTGACACCACTGACTACCCTTTTAAGAAATCATGGGCGGATGGTGTGGTACCTGAGAACTGGAGGAGGGTGGATGTGATTCCCCTTCACAAGAGTGGGAGCAAGACAGAGGCAAGAAACTACAGACCTGTCAGTTTGACCTCTGTGGTAGGGAAAATGACGGAATCACTTATGAAGGAAAGAACTGTTGAGTACCTAGAGGCCAGTGGGACACAGGATCCAAGGCAGCATGGATTCACAGCAGGAAGATCATGTCAGATGAATCTACTTGATTTCATTGACTGGGTGACCAAAGTAGTAGACCAGGGAGGGGCTGTGAACATGGCCTACTTAGACTTTAGCAAGGCATTTGACACAGTCCCACACAAAAGATTAATAAAAAAATTAGCCAGGCTGGTAGTGGGTCCCAGGGTGGTTGCCTGTGTGAAATATTGGCTGGACAACAGGACACAGAAGGTAATAGTAAACTGAGTCCACTCTGAAAAAAGGGAAGTTACTAGTGAGGTACCGCAGTGTTCAGTACTGGGTCCAGTCATTTTTAATGTCTTTATAAGTGACATTGCAGAGGGACTGGAAGGAAAAGTATGCCTCTTTGCAGATGACACAAACATCTGCAACAGGGTTAATACACAAGAGGGGTGGAAAGGATGAAAAGGGACTTGTCAAGGTTGGAGGAATGGTCAGAATTATGGCAGCTTGGATTTAGTGCAAAGAAGTGCAAAATAATGCGCCAGGGAAACATAAACCTATTGGAAGAGTACACAATTGGGGGGGAGTTAGTAACAACAACAGAAATGGAAAGGGACATGAGGGTAATCATATCAGATGACCTTATGGTTAGCAAGCAATGGGAGAAGGCAGTAGGGAGGGCTGGGGGGATACTGGGATGTATAGGGAGAGGCATTAGCAGCAGAAAACATGAAGTTGTTATCCCTCTGTGCAGACAGTTGGTGAGACCTTATCTGTTGTACTACATCCAGTTCTGGAGATCCCATCTCAGCAGGAACATAGACAGGATGGAGGCAATCAAGAGGAGGGCAACTAAAATGGTGCAGGGTGTGCAAGAGAAGCCATACAAGGAGAGACTAAAGGATCTTAATATGTATACCCACGAGGAAAGGAGGGAGAGAGGGGACATGATTGAAACTTTTAAGTACCTCAGTGGAATCAACAAAGTCTAAGAGGGCAGCATCTTTCAGAAAAAGAGATGTGCAAGAACAAGAGGACAGGATTTGAATATAGAGGGGGGGATGGCTCAGGGGCAATGTGAGGAAGTATTTTTTTCACAGAGAGGTTGGTGGATGCATGGAACAGACTTCCTGAGTAGGTTGTGGGGTCTAAAACTGTGGGAGAATTCAAGAATGTATGGGACAGACATACAGCAATTCTTGTGGGTGGTAGGAAGAAATAGGCTGTTTGTTAACTAGGATCTACAGCTTATCCAGTCAGTAGGGAAATGGGCAGACTAGGTGTGCCAAGCAGTCCTTAACTGCCATGAAAGTTTATGTTTCTATGTTACAAGATGTGATGGCAGCAACAGCACTACAGCCCCCAACCCTAAGGTGTGATGGAAGCAGCACTATAGACCCCATCCCTCAGGTGTGATGGCAGCACCAACAGCACTACTTCCCCCATCCCTCTGGTGTGATGGCAGCAGCAACAGCACTATGCCCCCCCCCCGGTATGATGGAAGCTGCAGCAATGCAGTCCCCATCCCCTCAGTGTGATGTCATCAGTACTATGTTCCCAATTCCTCAGGTGTGATGGCAGTATCAGCACTATGGCCCCATCCCTCAGGTGTGATGGCAGCAGTACTGCACTCCCCATCCCTCAGGTGTGATGGCAGTATCAGCACTATGGGCCGCATCCCTCAGGTGGGACGGCAGCAGTACTACACTCCTCATCCACCAGTGGTGATGGCAGAAGAACTGCGCCCCCCACCACTCAGGTGTGATGGTAGTAGCAACTATGCAGTCCACATCCCTCAGGGGTGATGGCAGTAGTGACAGCACTATGATCACCTTTCTTCAACACTCACACCCCACATGCACAGGTTACAAATTACTTAGTCTCTTTGATTGTTAGAACTCAGATGTGAATCAATCTGAGCCACCACCACTAAGGTGGACCACCTTTGGTTTTTCCTATCATTTTACCCTTGCCGTGCCATGGACTGATACATCAGTTCAAAATTCCTGTACGTTCTAATTCTGTCAGCAGCCAATGGGTTAACTGCCTGAACTGGATTTCTGGCTGTGACACTGCTGACCAGTGTTCAAGAACAGACTCGTGTGTTGGAGGGCCGGCTTGGGGGTGGTGAAGGCTTGAGTGTCCAATGACCACTCACCTTTTCCTGAGAGGGAGGGTGTGTTCACAGTTCCACATTTGCTGGCCCCTGGTGGAGGCCAGAGGCATGGTAACATGTTGGACCTCACTGCAAGAGAGAAAGTGATAGATGTCGGCTTGTGCTTTGACGTCATGTGGCCTGTCATGCTCCCAAGAAAATGGGAAAACATACACTGGCCAACCGAAGGACGGCTGCTGGTCCCCTCATAAGCCCGAAGCCCCAGATACATGTGTCCATTCTGACCCCCTGCCAATGACCATTCACCTTCACCTGACAGGGAGGGAGGATGGGTTCATGGCTCCGCATTTGCTGGCCCCTGGTGGAGACCACAGGCATGGTAACATGTCGGCCCTCTCTGCAAGAGTGAATGTTATAGACGTGAGCTTGTGCTTTGACATCATGTGGCCTGTCACGCTTCCATGAAAATGGGAAAACACCCACTGGCCAACTGAAATATGGCTGCTGGTCTCCCCATAAGCCCAAAGCCCCCGAGACATGTGTCCGTTCTGACCTCTGTAATGCCATGGATACACAAGAAGCTCTTTGGGATGATTATCCTTCCCCTGGTGGCCTCCCACAGGGGTAGGGGCCCACCTGATGAAGGATTACTTCACGTTACCTGGTAGCATGGCAATAAGAGGCAGTGGATGGTGGTTGGGACTAAGCAGAAGTGGTAGAGGGCCTTGGAAGTCCTGAAGGAGTGAAGGAGTGAATGGCCAGGGGGAAGAAGGAGCAAATCCGAGTGACCCAGCACCAGAATTGAACTCGGGTTGCTGGAGGTCTGGCCAGGGGAGTTGATCGAACACCTGGGGGGCTGCTCTCCTCCTCCACGGAGAGTGGGCTGCAGGTTCCACTGCTTTACCGCCACCTGGGTGACCACAGATGGTGGTGCAATGGGGCTACAGAGCGATTGGGAGGGGAGAACACTAGCTGGGACAAGAGCAGTGGCATGTCTCTATGTGCACTACCTATTTGGATCCCACTGAGTGCTGGTGCACTCAGGAACAGAGACCAGAAAACCAGGAACAATCAGCCCACATCGGCAACTGGTAGAAGGGACCCAGCTGCCCCAGACTTCATAATCAGGTTCCATGAGAGACCCACTGTGCTGCCTGACACAAACTAAGGGACTGTGTTGGGGTGACCAGGGGTTCCCTCCCTTCCCACCTGTGGAGTACAATCCAGGCAAAATGGGGCAGGCCCACAGGAGCTCCTGAATATTACCAGGGGAGAAGCTAGGGGATACCCAGCCTAGGGATCTCTGAAAAGGGAAGACTGATGCTGTGAGAAGGGGGATTAGAAAGAGAAAATAAAAACATTTAAAAAGATGCTGAAATCTTAGGATTCTGTGCCATGACATGCAATTTCTGTGAGGCATCGGTACAAGAATTCAAAATCCACAAACCAAGCAGGATTCCATGATTTTTACCAGTGTTACCGATAAAAACAGAAAATCAGGGTCCCTGATAAGGGCCAGGAGCATCAAAGTAAGGGAGGTGGACACTAGTCCATTTACAGAGGAAGTGGTTCTAAGGGAATTCACAAATCTGAATGTGGACAAGGCAATGGGGCCTGATGGAATGCATCCTAGGATATTGAGGGAGCTCAGGTAGGTGCTGGCTGCACCTCTGACAGCCCTTTACAACCACATTCTGGAGAAAGAGTGGTTCCGGAGGACTGGAGGAGGGCTGATGTAGTCCCACTTTGCAAAAGTTGAAGCAAACAGGAGGCCAGCAGTTACATGCCAGTCAGCCTGACTTTGCTGGTGGGGAAAGTAATGAAATGACTTCTAAAGGAGAGGATTGTGGAATATCTGGAATCCAGTGGCTTCAGGATATGAGGCAGCTTGGAGTCACAGGGAGGATATCATGTCAAAAAAATCTGATAGATTTGTTTGACTGGGTAACCAGTGAATTGGATCAGGCTGGAGCAGTGGATTTGGCCTACCAAGATTTCAATAAGGCATTCAATACTGTTCCACATAGGAGAGTCATAAAAAAGCTGGAAAGACTAGAAGTGGATCCTAAGGTGGTAAACTGGGTGAGAACTTGGTTAGAGGACAGGAGACAGTGGGTGGTGGTAAATGGAGTTCACTCTGAAGAAGAGAGGGTAACAAGCAGGGTGCCACAGGGATCAGTACTGAGACTGGTCCTCTTTAATGTCTTTATTAGTGACATTGCAGAGGGGCTAGAAGGGAAGGGAAGGTATGCCTCTTTGCAGATTACACTAAAATCTGTAATAGGGTAGGCACTCCGGGAGTGGTGGTGTAAAAAATAAATAGTAATTTAATAAAGTTGGTGGAGTGGTCAAGGGCGTGGCAGCTGAGTTTCAATACTAAGAAGTGCAAAATCATTGACTTGGGGCACAGAAACCCAGTGGTGGAGTACAAAATTGGGGTATTTTACCCCCCACCAAACAGGAGATATACCTAGGAGTAATCATATCTGATGTCTTAAAGGTGGCCAGAGAGTATGACAAGGCAGTGGGGAGAGTTATTTGGATGCTTGGCTGCACAGAGAGGGGTAACACCAGCAGAAAGTGAGAGGTGGTGTTGCAGCTGTATAGATTGCTGGTGAGACCTCACCTAGAGTACTGTGTCCAGTTCTGGAGACCACATCTCTGGAAGGACATAGACAGGGTAGAGGCAGTCCAGAGGAGTGCAACCAAAATGGTGCAGAGTCTGCATCACAAGTTCTATGATCAGAGACTGAAGCACCTCAATATGTACACCCTGGAGGAAAGGGGGGGGGTACAACAGAAACATTCAAATACTTCACGGATATAAATAGAGTTCAAGAGGGAAGCATTTTTCAGAAAATAAAATACTCGAGAACAAGGGGACATGCTATGAAAGTGGGGGAGGGGGAGACTCAAGGGAAATGTGAGGAAGTACTTCTTTACAGAATGAGTGGCTAATGCCTGGAACAGCCTCCCAGCAGAGGTGGTGGGGGCCAAAATGGTAACAGGCTTCAAAAAAGCATGGGATAGACATAGGGGAATCTTAGAGGTAGGGAAAGGGGTGGGCAAAGCTCGAGTCAGGGATCACGTAGGGTCTGCAGTGTTATAGTAGGTAGGGAAAAGGTGCACACTAGGTGGGCAAGCAATCCTTATCTTCCATCAGCAACTATGTTTCTCTGTTAATTACCACAATGATTTATTTTAAAACACTAAAGCTCAATCTGGTTGAGATGTTATACTGATATATCATTTACTTTTATTGCCATGTTCTCACAAAGTTTCTGTATAAAGCCTTAGGTTATTTATTTTTTTATTTATTTAAAAGTTGATAACCGGGAAAGGCACCACTGAGCAAAATCTCGTTTCCAGATACGACCTGGGAAAAGGGATACAAAGGGAGAAACAGTAACATAAAAAGCAAATCAAGAAAAATTGCAGTAAAGTAAAAATAAAATAATATTTTATTTTATTTTATTTATTTTTATTTCAGAGATCAGATATACCTTTGAGTCATAGATTCCTTTACAAAGGTTCCACGTCACATGTAATAGATACAGAATACACAATACAGAATGCAGAATATACAGGACAATAAATGCTACAGAGTAAAGACTTTTTTTTTTTGACAAAAAATAAATTAGCTAAAACTTCAGAATAGAACAGTTTGAGACAGTTAGAAAGAAATGGGAACTTAACATCCCTGAGGAGGCGGAAATTCAGATATAGGAGGAGCCTGCCAGAGGCCTTGTCAAGAAGTAGAGGGTGGGGGACTGGTTCCAGTGCAGTCGCATTGTAGTGAGTGAAGGTGGGCCCTATAAGGGTGCATTTTGAAGCGACCAATTCTTTGATCAAGACACAAGGAGGAGGTGTATTCATCCACAAGGATGCTCTGTATAAAAAGATCTTTGGAATTGGGTTTGTACGACAGGAAGGGACAGAGAGACGCTGGGAGTCAGAGCTACGAGTGTGCTGAGTTTTTGAATCCAAGGTGATTAAATGGGAGAGTGCAGCCGGGGAGAGGCCAAGGGAGATTTTTTTAGCAAAGACACAGGTGTGGAATTTTATCCTGTTGTCTAGGTTAAGCCAATTGGTGTCCTGGTATAGTACGCAGGTATGGGTAAACCTGTCACACCCTAATATCAGGCGGCAGGCCTTGTTTAGAGCAAGTCTAAGACTATCAAGAGCTGAGGAGCTTGCCCCACCAAAAGTCAGAAGGCCGTAGTCGAGCTGGGAAAGTATCAAGGAGGAGACAGCAAGCTTAAGGGCTTCTGGGGTTAGGCAATGTTTAAAGCGGTGCAAAAGTCCTAGTCTAATATTTAGGGCCTTAGATAATTGCTGAATATGCCCATGATAGGTAAGACCAGAATCCAAAGTGATGCCTAGGTACTTAAAGGAATGCACAAATTCCAGGGGGGTATGAGATGCAGATAATATTTGAGGAAAACGTCCTAGCCTGGGGTTCTGTTGATGCGCAAAAAGCATACCTTTGGTTTTTTTATAGTTAATAGTAAGGCGTTGAGAGACAAACCAGCTTTCGACTGCCTTGAAGGAGGACTGGAGGGAGTGGTGGAGTTGAGAGGGGTCTGGGTTGAGGAGAAGATGACAGGCCATCAGCATATAGCAATAGGTTGAGGGCAAGATGAGGGAAGGGAGTTAAGGAAGAGGCTGAAGAGAGAGGACTCAAAATGGACCCTTGAGGGACTCCTGAGAGGACAGGCGATTTGGTGGATAGGGTATTGCCGATTTTAACTAGAAGAGACCTATTGGTAAGATAGTCTGCAACCCAGCCCACTACTTCCTGTGAGAGACCCTGGTTAAGTAAGGTTGTTTGAAGTAGTGAGTGGTGGATGGTATCAAAGGCCTTTGTGAGGTCAATGAAGATCGCACCTGTTACATGGCCTTTATCCAATGCAGTATGGATGTCTGACGTCAGTTCAAGCAAGGCAGTGGCCGTGCTGTGGCCTTTGTGGAAACCATGTTGTTGAGTGCAGAGGTCATATTTGTTGAGGTGACCAGTGAGCTGATCCGATACAATTTTTCCAATGCCTTGGGGGAGAATGGAGATTGGGCGCAATTGCCAGTGGTGTGCCATCACCCCTTTGAATATGGGCGTGATGGAGTGGATTTCCAACTGGAAGGGAATTTACCTTGTGAGAGGAGAGTGTTAGAATGTAGGTAAGGGGAGTTAGGACTTCCTTAAGAGAGAATCTAAGAATTCTGAGATCAAGGGAGTCGGCGTTGGCGGAGACGTGACTGAGGGCAGCAGTAAGGTATGGTTCAGCGGACTTGGGAGAGATGCTGCGAAAGTAGAAGGGGGGGCTGTGGGGTGAGGGGCAGGTGTGCTAGGAGCAGGTGGGTCATAGAAGCGGGGGGAGGACATGGTTAAGGTTGGAGAAGGTATCACTGAAAACTGCAGCAATAGTTGTAGGGTTGGAGGTCAGGGACCCATTTGACATGACCTGGGAGGGGACCGGGTTGGGGACCTTTCCGCAGATTTCCTTGATGTTGTTCCAGAACTTACAACCAGAACCCAAGGATGAAGATAAGGTGGATTTATAGTACTCAGCTTTTGCCCTGCGAATAGCCCAGGTGCAGTTATTCAGAGCCAATCTATAGTCCTGTCTGTCCTGGGGGAGGCCAGACTCTATGGAGAGATGCCATAGTGAGTCTCTAGAACACATTAATGCCTTGAGCCTCTCAGTGAACCAAGGAACATGATTGCCTTTCACCACTCTTTTCATGAGCAGTGCATAGCGGTCGCATATACTATTAAAGGACCGTGTGAATAGGTCCAAGGCACTGTCTAGGTTTACGGTGTTCGAGATGAAGGACCAGTTGACATCTCTGAGGTGTGTAATCTTGCCAGGGCGATTGGAGAAAATGAGGTCCAGCAGGGAGGAGGATCCAGTATGTGGATCAAGACGAGTGGGGGAAGTGACCATTTGAGAAAGGTCTTGGGCTGTGGCGAGATCAATGTAAGGGATGGCATCATTACTTAGCCAATTGATATTAAAATCCCCAAGAATTAGTAGTTCTGACTGAGATAGTAGTGTGTCCAGATACGACAGTAACGCTAGGAAAGTTGATTTTTGGTCCCTTGGGGGAATGTAAGCTGTTGTTATGTATAAAGGGTTATGGGCTCTACCCAGGGTCAGTTTGACAGTGAGGGCCTGTGTGCCACCCCCCAGCTGGGGGACATGGAGAAGGTGACCTTGTAAGGTATCCTTAGTGTAGAGGGCACAGCCACCCCCTCTCTTACCATGTCGATCAGCACGGTAAATGGTAAACCCAGGTAGAGATATAGTGGAGTCCGGAGTCCGAGGGGTGAGCCAGGTTTCAGTCAAGTCTATGCTATGCATGGGCCATGGTTACAAAACCCAAAAAACAATGACAAAAACAGCAAGTGAGCAGGTTAGCAAAACATGAGTCACAGGTGCAAGACCCAACAACAAACAGGTCAACAACATATGCAAGTGAGCAAAAGCAAATTTCATATTTACAAAACCATAAGCAAAAGTCAAAAACAGACTGATATGGCATACAATAAAACACAGATTGAGTCTCAGTTATAATAATATAATAGAAGCAGGACCAGCAGTAAAACAGAATAAGGATGCAGTCAGGGCAATTAACTACAGGAACAGAGTAATCCATAAAAGGCTGAGATCCCTGAGGTGGAAAGCTTGGGACTACGGGGAGTTGACAGCAGGTGGGGGATTGTTACAAAATTTAAGGAAGGGAAGGTAGGGAGCACTGAGAGAACAGTGGATGTGGTAGGAGTCTGAGGAGCCTTTTGGGAGAGAGGAGGGAGGAGGATAATCAGAGGTCAGGAGGGAGTTTATTCCAGAAACGAGGGAATGAAAGGAGAAAGCAGATTGACCAGAGGCTGAGTGAGGGCAAGGGAGAGAAAAGGTGCGTTGATCTCTGTGATAAATGTAGTAGTTTGAGGTGGCAGCTTGAGAGAGACAGGAGTAAAGGTAAAAGGGGAGAATTCCAAACCCGAACTTCGCAACAAAGAATGCATAGTGAACCAATCTCCTGTGAGATATAGGAGCAAGGGAAAGGGTGGAATAGAAGAGAGTGGTGAGTAAGGGGGGGAAGGAGGCTGTAGCAAAGTGGCAGAAGGAGTTAAGCAGGGCATCTAATCTGGTGAGGGATGAAAAAAAAGCTGTGCCATACACCACATCGACATAAGCAAATATGGGTAGGATTATTTTGGAGACCAAAACACGGTGGATATGGAGAGGGAGACTGTCTTTGTGTTGATAGAGGACAGCCAATTTGGGGTGAAGTTTGGTGCAGATAGCATCGACATGTTTGTAGAAATCCAGGTGGCTATACAACCAAACCCTCCAGATATTTGAAAGATTGGAGATTTTCAAGAGGAGATCCATCCAAAGTAGTGAATGCTGGAAAGGATTGAAGGGTGGTCAGTTTTTGTCATGTATTAAAGGTCATGGTCACTGCTTTTTAAGCATTTTGTGTGAGTTGGTTTGTTCTTGAACCAGGATTGAACTCGTTTGAAATCTTCCTGGAGGGGGGCCTGTACACTGATGACAGAGGGCCCAGAGATGAAAATAATGGTGTCATCAGAATACATGTGTATTTCAGAAGATCTGTAGACTGATGGGAGGTTAGTAAAAAATAGTGAGAATAGGATGAGGCCAAGAATACAGCCTCGTGGAACCCCAGAAAGGATAGAGAGCAGGGAGGATAGAGCATCACCTATTTGAACTGATTGCTCCCTGCCTGACAGATAGGAGCAGAACCAGCTAACAGCAGGATCAGCAAGGCTGATAGATCTAAGAATATGTAGCAGAAGGGGATGAGAGACTGAATCAAAAGCTTTCGCCAGGTCAATGAAGATGGCAGCAGTAATAAGGCTCTTGTCCATGGCTGAGAAAATGGAATCTGTGACTCGCAGGAGAGAGGAGATGATCGAGTGATGTTTCCTAAAGCCGGACTGTACTAGTGAGAGAGTGTTTACATTGACTAGAAAGTCAGACAGCCTAGAGTGAATGAGGGATTCTTGAAGTTTGGTGAGAGAGGGGAGAAGAGAGATAGGTCTATAGTTACAGGGAGCAGAGGGGTCACCTCCCTTGTGAAGGGGTAGTACTTTTTCAGACTTCCAAGCCTTGGGAACAGAGGAGATGGAGAGAGACATTTAGAATGTGGATGAACTGTGCTATGATGGCAAGGACAGAGATATGGCGAAGCGTCAGGTGGAGACCGTCGTGGCTGGACTTGGTAGGGTTTAAGGCCAGCAGGACTGAGTAGAATTCATGGAGAGAGAGAAAGAGGGGAATTGGAACTTTGGAGGCTGGCCTGGGTTGTTTAAATGGTCCAGAAGGGGCTCAGGGGGTTAAGGGGGAGTGGGAATTGGAGAGAGCGCAAGTGGTAAAGAATTTGTTGAAAATTTCTGCAATTAATGCAGGGACAGAAACAGGGGATCCATCGGCAGTGAGGATGGGGAAGGCAAGTTGGACAGGGGGTTCTAGGAGAGAGTGGAGAACTTTCCAAAAAGATGTAGGAGTGTGTTGATCTTGCTGCAGGTGATGCCTGAATTAATTGGCCTTAGACAGATGGATGGCCTCAGTACAATTATTCCTAAGAGATTTGTATGCTTGAAGGTTCACTTGAGATGCGGACTCTATATAGCAGATCCAGGCTTTGACCTTGGTTCCGCATTTGTCCAATAGGTCAACAGTTATCCAGGGGGTGATGATGTTTTTTTTTTACTCTGGATTTGTTTAGGGGGGACTGGTGATTCCAAATATGGAAGAAGAGGTTGGTGAAAAGAAATAGGGCAGAGTCAATGTCAACAGCAGAAAAAAACAGATTGCCAGTCTGCCTCAAAGAGATTGTGTACAAGGGCATCAATGTGTAGTTTGTGAAGGGTGGGATGAAATGTATTTTGGGGCTGCTCAGGGGATATGGATCTTTCTTATACAGAATGTGATGCAGTGATCACTAATGACATCAGGCAGTGTCCCTGCTGCTATGATTTGGTGGGGGTGAGAGGATAATACCCAGTCAAGAAGAGTGTAGGTCTGAGAACGTTGGTGTATTTGAATGGGATCATGGATCAGTTGAGTAAGGTTGAGGGTTTCAATTTTAAGGAAGGTAGCATTGGAGGAAGAGGAGAGCCTGTCGAGGTTAAATGTCACAAAGAAGCAGCAGCTCACCACTTGCCATGAGGGAGAAGATAGAAGAGGTGCTGGATACTAGAGAGTCAGTAGTTATTTTAGGTGGGGAATAGAGTGCACCTATGTAGAGAGGGTCAGAGGAGGGGATGGATGATAATGCAATGATTACTTCATAGGCGAAAGTAAGGGACTCCTTGAAGATAATGGAACAGAAGAGAGATTGTCTGACATACAGGGAAAAGCTGCCACCGCGCTTCCCACGGTCTTGATGAAATAAGTTAAACTCAGGGATGAAGAGGGTGAAGTCAGGGATTTTGGCTGATAGCCATGTTTCAGTAACTCAAAGGATATTGGGTGGGTGTTGGAAGATCCATACTAGGCTAGAAGAATGCCTGGCTCAGCTGTAATAAGTACTTTGTTATCTGCTGATATCCCATTTAATATGGCTGTCTACTGAGAAGGGGTGTTTCTAGATGCCATGTATTATGTCATTGTACTGTATCATTATGGTGTTTTGTGGTAGGCTACAGAAGTCTTAGGAGACAGTACTATGCTGCACAGATTTTCCATGATGGCCAAGGTAGTGCCAGGTGCACAATTACAAAAATGCTGTGGAATTATTGCAAATTATATTTATATTGGTCCAAAATATGAAAAACATATCAAGTGGTACTAGGAGATCCCCTTTCAATGCATCCTACACTTTTTTATGTACAAGGGAACTGGTATTACACATCTACTACATAAATTAATGAGGCTCCTGGATGAGATCCCTGTGAAAACAAACTTCAGGCACTAAAGAAAAGATACAATACCTCACTTGAATAATCTGAGTGGGTGAATGCTCTCTCTCTTTGAGCAAGCTACAGCATGGCAGGTTATCCTTCATAGCTATCAGTAAACCACACTTGTTCTATGACTTGTGGCCTCTAACATCACCATTCCTTCCTACTGTAACACGATACTCCAACCCCTGACTTTCTGTCTTGACCATTACTGTCCACAACTCCTTCTGGCAGGCCCCTATGGGACATCTGGTCATGACCATTCCATCTTGGTCTTTTCAAATGGAATTGAGCACCATTTGGTACCTAACGTCTGTGTAAGTGTTATTTGAAATCTTTGACCTGCTCGTTCTATGCACTTTAATATGATATTCATAAAAATCTTGAATAACATGTGAACAAAAAAAATATGTCATAACAATATTAATATCATAGGCCCGATTAGAGTGTGGATACAAATCGTACCGGAGTCTGGATTGTCCCTCAGTTGAAAATGTTAGCAGTCTCTTCGGACCTCTTATGAACTACTGCATGGCGTCTTTTTTTTGTATAGCCTTTCAAACAAAGTTTTAACAGTGAGCTTTAGTATTTTAATATGAATCATTACTTAAAAGATGTAAAACAATGTTACTGCATAAGATGTATTTCAAGCAGGGCCATTAACCCTGAAGAAGCAGCTAGGGAGCTACAAAACACTGTTTTATTATGATGACTGGAAAAGATGTCTATCAATAAAGAATCTTTTTTTAAGAAACTAGTGACTTTACAGCACTTGTTTAGGCACTAGTGTAGATTGTGTCAGTTTACAGAGAATGCTCATTCTCATATATCCTTTTTTTTTGATGGAGAAGTCCTGTTTCCTAACAACCACATGATATACATCTAATGTTGAACAGCAACCAGTGGCTGGAAATGGGGCAGATTTTATGAATCATTACATGAGGATTGCTTTCATTTAATTGGGGTGTATTGTGCCTTTAAGACCTGACAGATAACTACAACCAACCACATTGCATTGCAGGCATTATTACACTTGACATGCTTTGGGGGCGGCTCAGAGGTAATTTAAGAAAGTATTTTTTCACAGAGAGGGTTGTGGATGTATGGAACAGCCTTCCAGAGGAGGTTGTGGAGTCAAAAACAGTGGTGGAATTCAAGCATGCATGGGACAGTGATAAGGCAATTCTAGGGGGTGGGGGTAGGAAGAAGTAGGCTGCTGGTTAACTAGGATCTGCAGCTTATCCATCAGGTAGGGAAATGGGCAGACTGGGTGGGCCAAGGGGTCCTTATCTGCCGTCAAATTCTATGTTTCTATGTTTCTATGTTTCTAATGGAACATCAATTTCCGTAGCCTTATTGTTGAGGACTTTAGCTTTGCCAGCTGGGGTTGTAATTTCTATGTTCCATATGTCTGGGTCAACAATATTGGCATTTGCTCTCTCCTGTTTATTACATTGATGCTAACCACTACCTGATGTCATGATGAATGAGGCAGCATTCTTATGCGTTTTGACATGACATAAGTACTCTGTAAGGGTGAAGCTCAGATGGATTATGATGTCATGCAAAAGACGAGGAGGTTTACCACCCTTTAATTATGATCGGAAAGTGGTTATGTATAATGTATTTTTTCAATGTTTCAGAGGTCAGCACTGCCACCCAAGATGGAAATAACCTTTTAATATTCCACCCCAGTACATGACTCAATGCATGCAGGGTGACATAACAAAAAAAATATGTGCCCAGGTGGACAGAACAACCTGGAGATGCAGGGTTTTATTCCCAATCATTCTAACCTGTATTTAAGTTCGTAATAGAGTATATCTATAACTCCAACTTCATCTCATTTCAACTAGTCGTTGTGACTGCCTCGCCTAATCAGGGGCCCACCGGTCACTACCCTCCACTTCAGTCTTGACAGCTACCTCTCCCTGCCTTGCCCTCCTTCTACCTGCCTACCCCCTTGCCCCCTCTCCCTTTCCTCCCCCGCTGGGCATTTCCTGACTTTTATCCCTCCCCTTTAGAGCCCTTACCCTCACCCTCTACCCTCCGACAATGGCTTTTCTGCCTGCATACCCCCTTCCCTCTCATCTGAAGTGCTTATTTCTAAGATTGCCCTTGGCTGGTATGTCATGCTACCTACAATTTTCCACATTTTGAATTACTGGAATTTCCTAAGCCTCAGTCTCTTACTTCTTTTTACTGTGTAACTATGTATTATTATGTTGACCTTTGTATGTAGAGTATGTATACCCCCCATTCTTTCGATGTGTAACCTTTGTAAACGAGCAGTTCTTGCTCAAAGGTATTTGTAACCCTAGATTTCAATAAAATAAAATAAAAATAAAATATAAATTAAACATAAACTTGCATTGCATTATGCTAGCTATTAACACTGTGTGCACTGGAATTCATCAAGAAATACAACACATCACTACTTACAGTACATGATTGCTGTACAGTATATTATTGGGGAAGATTGTTCTTTTATTAAACAGTGAGGCTATGGTTTAGGATTACTAAATCTTAATAGAACAACATCAGTATAACCCCTCAAAATGTTTGACAATGTCATTGCAAAAGCAAGACCTACAAAGAGTGATTGTGTTTTTCCAACCACATCTAACACATCCAACAGGATGTTGCAACTGTAGCCCTAGGCAACGTTCTGTTTGCAGACATCCAAAAGAATCCAAAAGCTTTTGAAGTGTGTAAAAAGAATCCCATTACAGAATCAATGCACCCTTTATTTGCCTTTCTTCCTGGATGGGATTCAACAGTTGTAAACATACCATCATCAATGCCCACTAGTCCTCAGTAGCTGAACACTTGATTCAGCCACACCATCAGAAGCTGGAGGAGTTTAAACTCGGTGCAGTCCAGAATTACATAATTCCCAAACCTTAAATGAGCCAGTTTCATAAATGCCAACCAAATAAAATGGTGAGATCAAATGATAAAGTTTTCAAGGCACTTTGTGAAGTGCCCACCTGTATTATGGCCCCACCCAAAGATAAATAACCAAACAATTATATTTTGTTTTCTCCCAGATACTCTTCTAGTGCTGATATTTGTTGTTGCTCTTTTAATTATCTATATTGTTTTTATTATTACTCCACAAACAATCTTTATTGCTAAACTAATTCAATTCCCACAATGGCCCTTTACTAATTTTTTGGATACTGCTCCGTAAACCAAAGTCTCATTAAAAAGATTAACTGCTAATTGTCCAGAATTGTTCCCATCATCACTGGTATTTCCACAACTAACCATTTTTTGTTTTCCCATGCTATGATGCTGTACTGCTGGTTCGGTACTACTGGTTGTATCTTTGGAATTTTATTGGGGTACAAAATGCTAGATGCAAACACAGATACATGCTGCATGTGTGTCTGCACCAGCCTGATTCCATTCAATCTGCACTAGTGCTATTTTCTGAAGTTGAATCCATTTATGATAGAACGTTATGGTTCATAGTAAACAAATGGATGTTTTTGCAGTGTGTATCCATTTATGATGCACTTGTGTCTTTTATTGGATGCCAGCTTTGGACCCTTGTAGACTATCATATAGATGATCTAACAGTTTTGAAGTTGTTTCTCTTTTGTAAATAGTGATGGGCACATATTTGGTGGATCAATTTGAAATGCCATCCCCCCTGTGTCCTTGCACTTGACATGGTATAAAATAAATTGCTGGTATTGTGTTTACTGAGCTACTGGGAGGCTGCAGATTGATGGAAGAAGGAGGGTTCTCCTTTAAGATCATGTGGCAACAAATGCCCAACAGGGGCATTGTTAAGCCTACTTAAGGCCCACAATCTCTAGCGACCTCTTGTGAGTGACTCCAAAGTGTGAATGCCATGAAGCAAGATTGTGGCATCTACCTAAGTGATTTTTTTAAAAACTTTACTTACAATGCATGTGAAGATTTTCAGAACAAGAGCATAAATTGCTGGTATTGTATTTATTGTGGTACTGGGAAGTGGGAGGTTGGTGCAAGAGGGAGGGAGGGATCCGTGGCTGGAAGGGGAAGAATGACACAAAAACATGAGGTCACAAATGCTCAGTAGGTGATTTGTGGGGAGACCATTTAAAAGGCAAAAACTGTGTGTTGCTTTTTCCCTTTAACAGTGATTGCGGCCAAGCAATCAGTGATCCTGGAGCCACTTGGTGTTTGCTAAGCTAAGTGCCTTTTTAAACTTTATTTACAGTGTGTGTAAAGAATTCCAGAATGGGGTACATATATTGCAGGTGGCTCCATATAGCCATAATGACAGGAAATTTGCTAACTGTCACTATAGCGATGGCACAATGCTGCCAATTGGCATTGTGCTGTCACTGTACAAAAGTGCATTTTTTGCAGGGGGCTTTGACCCCCACACCCAGCAGGAGTGTGGCATCTACCTAACTGGCCTTTTCTAACTTTAGTTACAGTGTGTTGTGGAGATTTAAATAACAAGTTCATAAATTGCTGGCATTGTGTTTACTGTTAGAGTGGGAAGTGGGAGATTGGTGCAAGAGGGAGAGATCTGTGGCTGGAAGGGGAAGAGTGGCACAAGAACACATGGCAACAAATGCCCAAAAGGTGATTTGAATGGAGACCATTTATAAGGCAGAAATTGTATTGCTTGTTCCCTATACCAGTGATTGTTGCTGAGCGATAAGTGAACCTGGAGTCACATGGTGTTTGCTAAGCTTTGTGTCTTTTAAAACTTTACTTACAGTGTGTGTAGAGATTCCCAGAATGGGGGGGACATATATTGCAGGTACTGTGTTTAGTGGGGGAATTTATTTTTCCACTAACAATCCCAGTTGCTAAAGTTAGTAAATTCAAACAATGGCCCTTTGCTAATTTTTCTTGGGTACTGCTCTGTAAACCAGTCTCATGTAAACAATTAGCTACCAGTTGTTCAGATGTGCCCTCTCTGAATTGAACCCATCAGTACTGCCAGAACTAATCATTTTTCATTTTCCCATGCTATGGTGCTATACTACTGGGTCTGTACCACTGGTTGTATCTTTGGAATTTTGTTAGGGTTCATAATGCTGGATGAAGACACAAATACATGCTGCACTTGTGTCTGCATCAGCATGACTGTATCTAGGCTACCCTGGTGCTATTTTCAGAAGTTGCATCCATTTATAATAGAAAATCAAGGTTCACAGTAAACAAATGGATGTTTTTATAGTTTTTATCAATTTATGATGCACATGGGTCTTTTATTGGATGCAATCTTTGGAATCTGGTAGACCATAAAATAGTTGATCTAACAGATTTGGACACATTTCTCTTTTGTAAATAGTGATGGGCACATCTTTGGTGGATCCATTTGAAAATCTTTCCCCCTGTGCCTTTGCACTTGACAAGATGAGAAGAAATTGCTGATATTGTTTTTATGATGTACTAGGAGGCAGGAGGCCAGTGCAAGAGGGAGAACTCTGTGACTGAAGGGGAAGAATGCCACAGGACCATGTGGCAGCAAACAACCAATAGGGGCTTTGTAGGGAGATCTTTTAAAAAACAGGAAATGTGTCCTGGTTGCTCCCTTTACCAGCATTTGCTGCTGGTCTATCAATGAACCCAGAGTTGCATGGTGATTGCTGAGCTAAGTTGCCTTTTTATGTTGGCACGCGTGTGCAGCCAACATCTTGCGGCAGTGGGGATTTGGAGGCGCGGTCGCTGTTGGGTGAATGCAGGGCACGCACCAGTAGGTGCGTCCCTCATTCCCCAATCAGCGACGCCACACCATGCATACTAAGCTGGCGCGCACATCTAAGGAAAGGCCCACTGCAATCCAAGCAAAGCTCATCACAAGTAGCAGGCCCTTCCTACGTGCTTGCCAGCTAGTAACATGGTGGCACAGTGGCCGCTACTCTGCCGACATTGCCGACTTCAGGGTGCCCAATCCCCCGGTCGGCTTCCCTGCCCCTTGAAGTATGTGCCGATGGGGGAGCCCACTCTCCATTGGCAGAATGTGCCCCCACCTCGTTCTTTGCTGACGGGGGTGCCCAATCCCCATCGGCATCTGACCCCCCTTCCCGTTGTACTGTGCTGATGGGGAAGCCCACTCCCCATCGGCATTATGTCTCCCCCCCTTCTTTTGTGCTGATGGGGGTACCCAATCCACCATCAGCTACTGTATTCCCCAAACAATGTTTGCCAATGGGAGAGCCCACTCCCCACTGGCATCATGTCCTCCCCTTCTTCTGTGCTGATGGGGTGCCCAATCCCCCATCAGCTACTGTAACCCCCCAAACAAAAGAAATAACCTGTAAAAAAGAAAACCGACTGTGTTTTTTTTTTTTCCCTTGGTCCCTGTAAACTGAAAATGGTCACTCGGAGTCTCCCTATCCACCACCCGCACCCACCCACTGTGTATCCTGCCTCCCACACCCACCCCACCCCATACTTACCTCCAGAGTCCAGTGCGACAAACTTCGCTGGACCGGGAACACGTCTGCACTCTTCAAAGCCAACCGCAAACTGAGGAAATGCCGGTAAGCTGTGTAATGGAATGAATAGGTTTTTTTTTCAACTTTGCTCCATATCTTGGGCATTTTGAGGAATTTTTGCACCAAACTTTCAACATGGGATTTTTGGGACCCCTCATCATGAATTCTGTCACATTGTTGATGTTAATCGGTCCCAAAAGGTGATTTCACAGTCACTGCGTGAAATCACCTTTCAGGACTGATTAACACAAGAACAGTGACAGTGTTCGAGGTGGGCTCAAAAGCCTATGTTGCAAATTTAGGGAAAAATTCAAACAATGTCTGTTTTACTGAGCATCTCATTGTGCAGTTAAGGCATAAGCTTGTAACTTCGCGAATTCACAATATTTTCATGCCAAATTTTCAACATTGTCATTTTTCTATACCTCCTTATGAACAGTACAGCTATCATTTTTCACATCCTGGCCGAAATGTGTTTCCGCACTTCCGGCTCACAATTCCGCGGTCACTGTGGGAAATCAGTGCTCGGGCCAGATTGCAAAAATGACAGTGACACTGTTCATGAGCAGAGGTCCTACAATGCCTATGTTGAAAATTTGGTGATGATACTCTGTAAAATGATTGTGTTATGAGCATACATTGCGCAGTTTGCATGCACGCTCATAATGTTGTGCATTTGTAATATTTTCACTCTGGATTTTCACCATTGGCATTTTTCCACATCTCTTGATGAACAGTAAAGCTGTCATTTTACATATCCTGCCTGAAATGTGTTTTCACACGTCCGGTGAAGAATAGCGCGATCACTGTGCGAAATCACTTTTTGAGACAGCTTGAGGACATGACAGTGACACTGTACATGAGTAGAGGTATTAAAATGCCTATGTTGAAAATTTGGTGCCAAAACTCCATAAAATGCCTGTGTTACAAGTGTGCATTGCTCATATCCCACGCACCCTTGAAACTTTGCATATTTGCAATACTTACATGCCACAGTTTTACCACTGCCATTTTTTTACACCTCCTTATGAACAGTACAGCTGTTGTTTTTCACATCCTGCCAAACATGTGTTTCCGCAATGCACTACCAAAGGCAATGCCAGCACAACAACATTCGGCATTGACAAATGCCTTGTTTAACTTTACTTGTGGTGTTGTGGAGGTTTATAGAATGGGGCATAAATTGCTGGTATTTTGAGTACTGAGGGACTGGGAAGTTGGGGGTTGGTGCAAGGTAGAGGGATCTGTGGCTGGAAGGGGAAGAACACCACAGGACCACATGGCAACAAACACCTTATAGGGGCTTTGAAGGAATACCATTTAAAAGGTGGGAACTGTGTGCTGCTTTTTCACTATACCAGAGATCACCACCGGGTGTTCACTGAACCCAGAGCATTATGATGATTGCTAGCTAAGTGCCTTTTTTAACTTTACTTGTGGTGACTGTGGAGATTTCCAGAAATGGTGCATCCATTGCTGGTATTTTATTTACTGGGGAACTGGGAGGTGAGAAGTCAGTGCATGAGGGAAGGATCTGTGGCTGGAAAGGGAAGAATTCTGCAAGACCATGTGGCAACAAACCTGTAATAGGGACTTCATAGGGAGATCATTTAAAAGGCAGGAACTGAATGTTGCTTGTTCCCTTTACCAGCGAATGTCACCAATCAATCAATGAACCCAGAGCCACAAGGTGATTACTGAGCTAAGTGCATTTTTTTAACTTTACTTGCAGTGTGTGTGGAAACTTCCAGAATTGCGCATAAATTGTTGTTGTAGGACTGTGCTGTGAGAGATCAGTGCAAGAGAGAGGGATCTGTGGCTGGAAGTAGAAGAATGCTACAAGACCACATAGCAAGAAACACCCAACTGGAGCTTTATTGGGCCCACTTAAGATCCACAATCCATAGCAATCCCTCACATGTGTGACCCCATAGTGTGAGTGCCATGAATAAGGAGTAAGGTGTCTACCTAAGTGACAGCTGGGAGCATGGGTAGGACTCCCCAGGGAAAACTGCAGGCATCAAGTCATGCTTCCCAAAAGAGGCAGGTAGGATAAGATAGGGAAAGGGAAGAGTAAATACAGGTTTAACAAAGGCAGCAGATGTTCCATATCTAAGGATGATCTCCTGAGTATGCAGTTGAAGGGACCTCAGATACTCCCTATCTAGAGTCAGCCTACGGGGGGGATTAGCAGGTGGGAAAAGAGCGATATTTGGAGATCTCAGATAAGCCCTATTCAGGGTCAGTCAACAGGTTGATTAGCAGATGGGATAACAGCAATAGTTTGGGATCTCAGCTTCTCCCTCTCTGGGGTCAGCCTACAGGGGATTTTACAGGCAAGAACTTTAGCAGGAAAGCATATAGTGCATTTCTAAAGCAGGCTTTGCTCTGTTTTAATTACACCCTAGGTATTTTTTACAGCCCTAACTGTTAAAGCCCTCATCGAGATATAACTATGAAATATCTGTTGGTGATTGTCTGCTCCCCTACTGGATACTGTCCTGGTACTAATAAAATGTGGTCTGCTCTTAAGTACTGTTTTAAGCAAAATGTTATTACTTCAATCTCTATGTAACTAATTCCGGGGTGCCCTGAAAAAGGGACCTTCACAGCTCAGTGGGTCCACCCGGTTACCAAAATTGAATACATACATAAATAAATAAATAGAAACTACAAAAAATTAAGGGAGTTACCTAAATACACTATTAGGAGCGCCTAGAAATTTTATATGTGGGGAAGAGGCATGCAGTGGGGGCAGAGCAGAGTGGGGTACAGGGGATATGGAGCGGTGGTGTTTCTGGGAGCACTCTGTGAGATGGGAGGGATGTCTGATTTTCAAGAAGTTTAATCAGCTGAGGGCAGAGGTATGGTAGCTGAGGCAGAAAATAAGTGCTCTGGTGGAGATTCATAGGATGAGGAAGGGATTTGCAGAGGGGACACAGAGTGTGGAGGATTGTAAGGGGAAGGGAGCAGGAATGAACACTAAAGGGGGAGGAGAGCCAAGGGGGTTAAAAGGAACAGGTGCTTAGGCAGGTCCCAGAGCACCCCTTCCCATGCAGGAGAGAGGTAAGAGAAAAGGTATAGTAGGGAGGTAGTGGGGGCATCTCCACAGTTGCCAGTGTGGAAGAGATTCCTTCCGCTGGACAGGTAGGAGGAGGGGGAACCTGGTGGAATGGGAAGTAACAATGAAATAGGAAAGAATGGAGGTAGTATGGGGTCTGGCATCAGGGAAGGAAAAGCAGAGGGACAGGAAACAGTGAGTTCAGGCAGGAGGAGTAGGCAGGTAGAGCAGGAAAGGGGGTCGTGGACTATGGAGAATGAAGGGGCAGGCCAGGGGAAGCAGAAGGGAATTGTAGAGGGCAGGCCCAGGGGGTGAGCAAAAAGGTAAAATGTGGTGTGAAGGGGGAAGAAAGGCTTGGGAGGAGGGGATGAGGAAGGGGATTGCTGGGGTAAGAAGTTGAAGAATACAAGAGGGACAGGAAGAGAAAGTGGAGGCAGGTTGTAGGGGGCATCAAGAAGGACAGAGAGGTGGGTTGGCCCAGGACGGAGGGCGGATGGTGGGAATCTTGGGGATTGAATTGTGAAGGGGTATGATGAGGAGCAAAAGAGTTAAGGGCAAGCCATATGAGGGTAGAATATATGCCTGGGATGATGGCAGGAAGAGCATAATCTCTGGTAGCATAGATCATGGGTCAGGGCAAAGGCAAACCTCACATTATAGTGTACCTGGGGACAAATGACCTTGCAGTATATGAGGTGAAGGAGGTGCATGAGAGGCACAGGGAGTTGAGGAAAATTTATAGTGAGGCAGGGAGTATGATAGCTCTTTTGGATCCTGATCCTGTGGAACTCGCTCCCAAAGTCTTTGAGGGAGGCCTCCTCATTGGAAGCCCTTCAAGGCAGGTTTAAAGTCCTACCTATGTAAGGAGACTTTCTCTTTACTTTAGTTCCATTGTTGGCTGTAAATAGTCATATTCATATTATTCATAGGTTTCATAAATTACATATGAGCTCAGTAGGCCAAGGACCAATTAGAAGCTCACCCTTTATGCACAGGGATATCTTAATATACCTTCCCTTAAGAAATAATTATCCAGTCAAGTTTTGAAATCTGTCATACAGCTGCTGACAATCAAAGCCATAGGAAGACTATTCCAAACACTGATGACTCTCTGCACCAACCAGCTGTTTGCTTGGTTTGGCTTGTTTCTCCCTTGAGCTGCAGGTTATGTGCTCATGTGTTATAATTTTGTTCTCTGAAATCAAAACCCAGGCACTCCCAAAGAGCATTGATAGATATTGATTTGAACAGGAGGCAAAAATCACCATGTAGCCTTCGATATTCTAATAAATATAAACCTAAGATCTTTAACTTTTCCACATAGCAGAAGTTATTAATTCCTGATACCATTCTGGTTGTTCTTTGCTGTACACACTCCAGAGCCTTACTCTCCAGCTTAATATTCGGAGACCAAAACTGGGAGTACTACTTCAAACGGGGCCTCACCAGGGAAACACACAAAGACAAAATCACACCCCATCCCTGCTTCTATTGTGCATTCTGATGCAGTTTAAAATTTCATTAGCTTTCTTGGCACTGTAATGACATTACTGTTTAAATATTAGGTCATTAGTTCCTACCATACCCAAGTCTCTTTCTTCTGATGTTACCTTAAGAGGCTTTCCATTTAACAGGTGCTGGCTACCAAATTGGACCTTGCCAAGTGCATTAACCGCACATTTGTCAATGTTAAATCTAAGTTTGTATTTAAATACGCAAGCTTCTAGGTTAGATAACTCTTTCTGAAGTAGAGTTGCTACCTGAACCCTGACTCATATGGAAGAGGTGTTTTGAACTGCACTAGATGCTAGAAATGTTTACTGAATTGCTCACATGGGAAGATTTCATGACATTGTTTGGCGAACGAGTATTCTGTTCCTCTGTTTGGACACCTATGCTTGAAGTACCAAAAGCAACTCTAATGGAAATCTTAAATGGACTAAATATAAAGCACTTCACACCCTCCCTATGAAGGTGACCATTGGACTTCTTAGGTGTGTTAAGTTACAGTTTCATACTGAATTCCTGGAAACAGGAATAATGTTCCATTAAGTGTAACTGTGTTTGTGATGTTCTACATTCTACTATTGTGTTTATTAATAAATTCAACTTTTTGCATTAAGAAGGTGTTAGTACCTATTCCATAGGTGTGCTGACCTCCCTCAATTTGCTGGGACTTGTGTTTTTAACATTTACTACACATTCCCTGGTATGTGCACCAATTACAGGTGAGCCCCCATGCCCTAGTGCAACTGTGTCATTCTGAAGTTTGTTTGCCTCATGATCACTATGGGCAACAATTCCAATGTTACTGTCATCTGAAAATTTTGCTAACCACACACCCTCACTACAATTCATTGAAGAAAAATATATGTTAAATAAAATAGATCCCAGAACAGGTGCCCATGCACCCCGATGGTCACACCTGCCAAATCAGATATTACACCCCGAATCTGGACTCTCTGTTTTCTTCCATATAGCCAGGAGCTGACCCAAGACACAACACAGGTGCTCAGACCAGAATTTAGTAAAACACTGCTTAACTCATTATGAGGCACAGTATCGAATGCCTTGCTAAAGTTAAAAGAATTAATATCCAATAGGTACCCCTCATCAAGTGATTTACTGACTCCCTCAAAGAACTGTAGTAGCTTAGTACTGGCATGATCTTCCCCTTGTGAAGCTGTGTTGGGTAATATCTCCCAGATTTGATTCCCTAATAAATTTCTCAACATACTCCTTGATTATACTCTCCAGCACTTTCCCTAAAGCCGAATTCAGACTAACAGGATGATGGTTCTTATGCTCCTTCCTACTGCCTTTCTTATAGATGGGTACCACTGTTATTTCCCTCCAGCTATTTGCCAGACAGCCATTGTTTAGTGATATCTGGAACATTTTCATGATTGGACCAGCCAGCTCCTCAGCCAGTTCCGTAGTCACTCTTGGGTGGATCCCATCCGACCTTGGTGTCTTACTTTGATTTAGCTGCTGTAACCTATATTTGTTGTCATGTTCTATAAGAACTATGAGCTCCACCTTACTATTTGTCAAAACTGATGTAGGGCTAGTTGTTTCTTTATTAAATATTGTTGAGAAAAAAGTGTTCAGTAACTGGACCATTTCCATCTCATCTATGAGAAGTGTACGCTAGTCTTTCTCCAGGAGTCCCACGTGTACACTCCATGTTAGATTATGATTTATGTAATTACAAAATGTTCTGTAATTATCCTTGACTTTTGTTGCCAGCCTCACTTCAATGTTACGGTTAGCTGACTAGATTTTTACATTCACTTGCTAGCTTCTTATAGTTTAGCCATACTTCAGGGGAGTCTGTAAGTGTAGCTCTTTTATATGCCCTCTTCTTTTTCTTAATGTGCCTTCTAATCTTACTGTCAAGTCAACCTGGCATCCTCTCAATTTTGTTATACTTGACTTTCTCAGGTACATATTTCTCAATCATGAATAATAGTTTCTATAACAGAACATCCCACATTTTAGCCTGGTTTAAGTCCATTAATCCTGAATATTGACCAACCTCATTGAATTTTTTGGCTGGGTGACAAGGGAGGTGGTTCAAGGGAGGGCAGTGGCCATGGCCTATCTGGACTTCAGCAAGGCCTTTGACACTATGCCACATAGAAAGCTATTAAACAAACTGGGGACTGTGAGAGTGAGCTGGACAGTAGTGTGGTGGATGGGTAAATGGCTGGGCAGCAGGACACAGAGGATGGTGGTAAGTGGCTGTCACTCCACAAAGGGAAGAGTGACCTGTGGGGTACCACAGGGATAATTTCTGGGACCGATCTCATTCAACATCTTCATCAGTGACATTGTGAGGACCTATAAGGCAGAATTTCCCTGTTTGCAGATGACATGAAGCTCTGCAACAGAGTGGACATGCCAGATGGTGTAGACAGAAAGTGGAGGTACCTGCAGAAGCTTAAAGAATGGACAAGGGTTTGGCACTGGACCATCTGGATGAACACTAACATGGCTTTATTCAGGGCAGATCATGTCAAACTAGCCTTGTGGAGTTCTATGATTGGGTGACAAAGGCACTGGACCAAGGCAAGCTGGTGGATGTCCTCTTTCAAGACTTCAACAAGGCTTTTGACTCAGTGCCACATCCTGGGCTGCTGAAAAAGCTCAGAGGAATGGGGGTTGGGGGAGCAAATGGTCAAGTGGATAGAGAACTGGCTAGCTGGGCGGTGTCAGAAGCTGATGGTTGAGGGAAGGTTTCATCTCCTAGTAGGGTCATTAGCAGGGTCTCACAGGGATCAGTACTGGGTCCTCTCCTGTTCAATGCTTACATCTCAGACATCAGAAAAGGCATCAGGTGTGTGATGAGACTCTTCGCCAATGACGCAAAGCTGGGAGAAGTGGTGGATTGGAGGAGGGTATAGAAACCCTACAAAGGGACCTGGAAACTCTGGAGAGGTGGTCATGCACCTGGAAACTGAGGTCTAATACTAAGAAATGCAATGTTCTACACCTGGATCTTGGTAACACAGCTCATGAGTACCTCTTAGGAGAGGAGACACTTCAGGCCTCGGATGGGGAGAAGGACCTTGAGGTGGTAGTGGATGCCAAAATGAACAACTCTGAACAGTGCAGAAGGACTGCTGCCAAAGTGAACAAGATGCTATGTTGCATTACCAAAGAAATAACCTCAAGAATGTGGGTGGTACTTTCCCTCTGTATAACTGCCTGGTTAGACCACACCTTGAGTACTGACTGCAGTTTTGGCATCCATACTTAAAAAAGGACATTGCATTCCTGGAGAGGGTTCTGAGGATAATGACTAAGATGATGCCGGGTCTTAGGGATAGGTCCTATAAGGAGAGACATGAGGAGCTCAACTTGTACTACCTGGAGGAGAGGGGGGACAGAGGGAACATGATCAAGGTCTTTAAATACTTTAAGGGGTAAATAGGGTAAGCCTAGATAAGCTGTTCCAGCTGAGGGAGGTAGGGGCCACCAGGGGCCACCTAGTGAAGCTGATTGGTGGGAAACTCAGAGGGGATACAAAAAGATATTACTTCAATGAGAGGGTGGTGGAACCTGGATTGCACTGCCTGAGGAAATGGTGACTGTCAGTACTGTGGAGGAGTTCAAGAGGGCTTTGACAGGTACAGTAGTAGCCACCGACATTGCCAGCTATTTCACGAAATATCTGATATTTCTAGAGAAATCTCCTGCTTTCTGCATTTCCACAGTAGAGGCAGCAGAGAGAAACTCTTTAGAAATTTCACGAAATATCTGGAAATAGCTTGCAATGTCTGTGGCTACTACTGTATAGGGGAAGGAGAAACCGAGTAATGCTGGAACTGGAGCAGTTATTTAGACATGGGATTGGGTTGGGGGTTTCACTGGGAAAGTGGAGAAGGCAGCTATGGTGCCCAGAATGGGTGCTGATCCTTGAGCAGACTCGACAGACCATAAAGGTCTACTCTGCTCACATCTTAGTATGTTAGTATAGTGCATATGGTGCACAAAAACTCTGGAATAACATATCAGTTGGGAAATGAGGATATAGCATGCACCAAGCAGGAAAGGGACTTTGGAGTTATCATCTCTGATGACCTCAAGGTAGGGAAACAGTGCGACAAGGCAGCAGATAAAGCACATAGGATGCTGGAATGCATAGGCATGGGCATCACCAGCAGGAAAAGGAAGGTCATAATTCCACTATACAAGACACTAGTGAGGCCCCACCTGGAGTACAGTGTACAGTTCAGGAGACCTTACCTACATATGGATATAGACAGGGTAGAGAAGGTTCAGATGAGGGCAACAAAGATGATACAGGGATTGCATCACAAATCCTATGAGAACAGGCTAAAGGGCTTGCATATGTACTCCCTGGAGGAGAGGAGAGAGAGAGAGAGAGAAGGGATATGGTAGAGACATACAAGCACCTTAAATGGAGGAACAGGGTGCAGGAATACACTGTTTTCCAGCAAAAAAGATGCTCCAGTACTAGAAGGCATGGGATGAAGTTGGAGAGAGGGCGATTCAGAGGAAACATGAGGAAGAATTTCTTCACAGAAAGGGTGGTGGACAAGTGGAATACCCTACCAGAGGAAGTGGTGGGGGCTGAAATAATCATGGGATTTAAGAATGCATGGGATAGACATAAGGGAATTCTATAGGTCAAGGGTACGGGGCAACAGAATTCTAAAAAGACATAAAGTGAGCTTACAAGCTCAAATGGGCAGACTGGGTGGACCATAGGCCCTTATCTGCTGACAGTGTCTATGTATCTATGTTAATTAATTTAATTCTAAATATTTATTTATTATGTTTTAGATGTTTTTACACATGATTTTTGTCATTGTTCAGTGCCTAGAGCCTTCAGGGATGGACGCTTTTTAAATTAAGTTTGCTATTACAGCAAGAAAGGTGAGAATTGAGGAATTTAATGAATATCTTAAGAGTTGTTATGAAAAGTATGAGTATGGACTCATTGGTGGCTGGGGAAGGATGTGGGATATAATGACCTACAGTATATACACCAGACAGGTTGAAGCTGAGTAGGATAGGTACAATGATCCTGAGGAGCAAGCTGGAGGAATTCGTGGGGAACAACCCCATTTTAAACTGACAGGAGAGTTCAGCAGGGTGCACAGCATTCTTAGTCTTCAGAAGGAGGAGGCCAGTAGGCCATCCCCCCACTCAGGTCAGCATGGGGAGGAGCTAGATGAGAAAGGTCAAGGTAGGGAAGGGGTGACTAAGAAAAGAAGGGGGTGATGGGGGGCAGGTCAGGAGTGGGGAGGTTCCAAGTCATGCTGGAGGATGATGTTTTTTGAATGCTAGAAGCCTGGGAAGCAAGATAGCAGAACTGAAGTAACTAATGGCTGAAGGAGAGGTGGACATAGCGGCCATCACAGAGATGTGGGTCACAAAAAAAAACTTGACTGGGACCTTGCAGTTCCCAGGCATAAACTGTATAGAAAGGATGGGGGGGGGGTCAGGAAGGGGGGGTGGTCATGTATGTGAATGGGACGATAAGTTGTACCAGAGAAGAAGATGCAGAAGGTGAAACTGAAGCATTGCGGGTACAGGAACAATCCACTAGGGGGAAGAAACTAAGGAGAGGTGTGGTCTACAGACCATCTTCTGAGGAGGAGGAGGGGTTGGGCAAGGTACAATGGTTTCAAATCATGGAAATAGCCAGTAAGGGGGAGGTAGTAATAATGGTTGATGTTACTTTACCAAGGGCGGACTGCAAAATCCCATCTCTCTAGGGAGGAAGTACTGTTGGATGCATTTTAATGAGATTTCCAGGGCCAGGGTGTCATTTAACCCACTAGGGATGGGGCTGTACTGGACCTGGTCCTGTCCAACTGTGATCATGTTCAGGATGTGAAAGTGGAAGTGTCACTTGCGGGTAGTGACCACCACTCGGTGTGATTCCACCTGGATATGGCTTGCTAAATGCCAGGGATGGCAGCAGGAAATGCTGGAGAACCAAAAGAAAGCTGGTTACATAGAAACATAGAAACATAGATTTTGATGGCAGATAAGGACCGCTTGGCCCACCCAGTCTGCCCATTTCCCTACTTATTGGATAAGCTGCAGATCCTAGTTAACCAGCAGCCTACTTCTTCCTACCCCCACCCCCTAGAATTGCCTTATGACTGTCCCATGCATGCTTGAATTCCACCACTGTTTTTGACTCCACAACCTCCTCCGAAGGCCATTCCATGCATCCACAACCCTCTCTGTGAAAAATACTTCAAATTACCTCTGAGCCGCCTCTTCTATCTTCAAATTGTGCCCTTGTTCTTGCACACCCTTTTTGAAAGATGCTACCCTCTTGGACTTTGTTGATTCCCTTGAGATACTTGAAAGTTTCTATCATGTCCCCCTCTCTCTCCTTTCCTCGAGGCTATACATATTCAGCTCCTTAAGTCTCTCTTCATATGTCTTCCGGTGCAGACCCTGCACCATTTTAGTGCCCTCCTCTGGACAACCTCCATCCTGTCTATGTCCTTGGAGATTGGGTCTCCAGAACTGCAGCAGTACTCCAAATGGGGTCTCACCAACTGTCTGTACAGAGGGATAATAACTTCCTGTTTTTCTGCTGGTGATGCCTCTCCCTATGCATCCCAGTATCCGCCCAGCCCTCCTTGCCCTCTCACATTGCTTGCCCACCTTTAGGTCATCTGATATGACTACCCCAGGTCCAGTTCCATTTTTGTTGTTGTTAGTATCTCACCCCCATTGTGTACTCTTCCCTGGGTTTTGTTTCCCAGGTGCATTATATTGCACTTCTTAGCATTGAATCTAAGCTGCCATACATTTGACCATTCCTCTAACCTTGCCAAGTCCTTCTCATCCTTTCCACTCCACCTTGTGCATCAACTCTGTTGCAGATCTTTGTGTCATCTGCAAATAGACATCTTTTCTTCCAGTCCCTCTGCAATATAAACATAAAGACATTGAAGAGGACCGGTCCTAATATTGAACCCTGCGGTACCCCACTAGTAACCCCCCTTTCTTCAGAGTGGACTCCATTTACTATTACTCTCTGTGTCCTATTCTCCAGCCAATTCTTTACCCAGGCTGTCATCTTGGGACCCACTCCCAGGCTGGCTAACTTGTATATTAATCTTTTGTGTGGGACTGTGTGGGAATCTTTTGTGTGGGACTGTTGGCCAAAGGAATGGGATTAAATATTCTTGAATAAATTTGTATACTGGAACAAACCGTGAAATTTAAGAGTAGCAATATCCTGAAACAACATAAAGGAACTGCTCAAATGTGTTAAGGATCATTTGATGAACACAAGCGTCACAGAGGACAACAAAACATTTGTTACTCCCAATATCATTGCTCTTGTACTTAAAGTAAATCAAACCTCTTTGGATGATATGGAGTTAGGCACTCATTTTTTGCAGTGTCACCAAGATTACCTATTAGTAGGTCCAAGGAGGAGCTATTGAACAAGACCAGCTACATGTTCATTAAAACTTGGTATTTACATGGACTTAATAGATCATTGAAAACAGTTGTAATTGAGGACATGGAGTCATAATGTTGCAAGACATTATGCTGAAGCAACATACTGGGCTGCACCCCCTGATACGCCCAACTAGTATAATCAACTCTGGTGGGGGGAGGGGGTGGACACCTAATTTACTCAAAGTGTGAATAAAAGAAAAATTACTTGTGTCTGGGAACTGGATTTGATATCTGGTCCGCAGATGCACCACTTTCATTGCTGCCCATGGCTCATCACATCGATCCATGGCAGCTGCTCAGTGGACTCTCCTCCAACCAGAAAACCCTAATAAGTAAATTCCCACCCCAGTCTCCCATCCTGAAATGAAACAGGGCAGTGGCCACTGGCATAGCCCTCTGCTCTCCTTCTCAGCCAGCAGCCCACTGAGATTTGTGAATGAATGAATGAATGAATGAGTGCAAGTGCTCATTATTTCATTCATTCACAAATTACAGTGGCCACCGCCAAGGAGGAGAGTGGAGGGCTAAAAGCAGTGGCCTGCTGAAGACCATGTTTTGGGATAGGAGGTAACTCACCTATTAGGTGGGAGAGTGGTGCTGGGGACCACTAGACCACAAGAATGTAAGTGCGTTTAAAAATACTAGGGATTTGGATTCAGGGACTTGGAGGGAGGGGGACATTACTACTGCACTAAACCACCATGAAAATTATTATACAGTGATCAGAGGATGAGGATGCATGGGGGTAAGCAATAATATTATACAATGAGGGACACTGGTGGGTGGTCGGGTGGGGGTAGGGGCCACTAGTCACCAGGGTTTGGATATTTATTTAATTTGTGGGGCAACAGAGGAAGTAGGTGGAATTTCCTCGAAAGATCAGAAATTAATTTCCGAACTTTTGCAGAGGCAAAAGTCAGACTTTCGTTTATCTTCCACCTATGGAAGATTTTTTCTCACACCCCTACCCATGGAAGTTACACTGGATTCTACTTTAAGCACTATGATTAGGAAAAGTAAAAATACAAAGGAAGTGATGCCCCAGCAAAGAAGTATTGTGTCTAAAATGCAGAACTGGCATAAATAAAAAATGTGTAAAAATAAGGTAAGAATACAAAATACAATAGTCCACTTAATAATCAAACAAGAATAACTGAGTTTTTAAATCCAATAGAAATAATTTATTCTCTTAAGGGTATGATGAATTTGCACTTGGGATAAAGAGATGTGAGATGAGAGGGAGGACACAGAAGGCACCAAAGATAAACAGTAGTATAATACTTACTGAACCAGATCCTTAATCTGAGAATTCAGAGCATGAGACAACCAACTATAAGGATATGCCATTAGAAGAAAAGAATATAAGTATGATTATAGAATTAGATTGACAAAATTAGTAAGTTGGAATATTGCTGATTTGAGGGAAAAATATAGTGCTTTGACTTGGGTAAATGAAGTGTCCTCTTAAGATCTAGCTCTTTTCTAAGTAACTTGCCTCCATTATAAGTCTTCTCATTTCATAGCTATTCTGCCTTTAAAACTAAGGTGACAAGATGTAAAAAAACTGGAAGATCCTAGGGTGGGTTAATGACCCTTGTCTCCACTAAATTGGTGTATGTGAAAAAAAATATTCCTCCTGTGGAATTTTGGTGAAAGTCAGATTTTCACTTCCATGAAAGTTCAGAAATCATTTCACCAACTTTCACAGAAATTCTACTGAAAATTGCAGAATAAATATAAGAAATTTTGATTAATATATTAAACGGTGGGGAAAAAAACTCAGCAGAACTGCTCACTGTCAGTGTTCAGTTCTGCGGCTTATGTATTAAACTGCAGGAAAAAACCCTGCAGGAGTAATGCAAACTGTGGATAATTACATCATATATGCCGAAATACTAAGCAAGAGACTTTATTTCCACATGTCATGTAAAAAGTCTGCAGTTCATAATTAAAAGCTGCAGTACTAGGCAGAAATCTGCAGTTATTTAGTGAAAGTTTGGAATTCCACCACAGGCGAAAGGGTGGAAAATTCCACAACATTTTTTAAATTTCAGGGAACTTCCATGATGGCAGAAATCTGCACTTTTGCTCACCCCTACCACTAAATCTTTTAAAGAGGCTGTCCAAATAGAGATTGAGGAACCATACGTTTTATGTGTTCACATTGCAAACTTTGACCAGTGTCAGAAATATTAATAATTAATTCTTATATTCCTCCATCCAGCTGCCTATATAACAAACTCTCACCTGAGCCGATAGGGCTGCAGGCAAGGAATTTGGTGTAAAAATATTGAAAATTACCAAAGTTACAAGTCTTCATTATCAAAATGTAATGTAGGCTCCAAAATCTGTTGTTTTGTAATATTTGTACACTAAATTTTCCACGTAGACTTGTTATAACTCTGCTTCATGAAGAAGGGCAGAGTAAATGTTTAAATCCTGCTAGAAAGGTGATTTCATGTAGGGATTGTGAAAGCAATTTTTGGGAATGAAAAACACATTCTTGGCAGGAATTGAAAAATGACAGCTGTCACACTAATGAGGTGCTATAATGGTATGCTATGTTGTGAGGTTTGGGGAAAATAATGAAAATTACCAAAGGTATGAGCCTGCATTCACAAATTTCAATGTAGGCTCATAACTTTGTTGTTCTGTAATATTTTTACACCAAATTTTCAACATAGCTTTCTTATGACCCCACCTCATAAACAATATCAGAGAAAACTTTCTAATCCTACTCAAAAGGTGATTTTGCCAGGGACCTTGAAATCACCTTCTGGAATGTAAAAAAAATATATATTTGGGCCAGGATTTGAAAAATTACAGCTATCACAATCATGAGGTGCTGTAAATATATGGCTATGTTGTGAATTTTTGGGAAAAATAATGAAAATTACCAAGGTTATGAGCCTGTGTTGGCAAAACTCAATATAGGCTCATAAGTTTAATGTTTTTTATATATTTTTACACCAAATGTATAACATAGTCTTCTTATGACCTCATCTCATGAAGAAGAGCAAAAAAAGGTGCGCGGGGGGTGGCCAATCCCAGGGTCCCCAAGGTGATTTTTGCGGTGGGCACAAAATCACCTTTGAGGACAGATCTGTCTAATGATAGTTCAGTTCTTCATGAGGTAGGTCCTGACCAAAAATATGCACAAATATCCAAGTTATGCTACTAAGTTCAAAACCCCATTGAAATACATTGAACAACATACCTGTTTCTTCATTTCACAGTTCAGCTTTGAAGAGTGAAGACATATACAGTATGTGGTCCAAAGAGGATTATGGCATTGGACTCCCAATCAGTAAGCAAGAGTTTGGGGGTGTGGGGTGGTGGGTGCTGAGAGGGAGGGTTGGGTGGGGCAGGTATGGTTGCAAAAGATATTGATGGACCATTTTCTTTTTCAGGGTTTTAATTTTAAAAAGTGCCACTGCTATGTTTGGTGGGATGCTGAGAGGAAAGGTTGGGTGGTGGGATATCAGTATAAATACATATATATATACTGTATATATATATATATATATATATAGAGAGAGAGAGAGAGAGAGAGAATAACTGCACATGCGTGTAGTCTTGAGGACACTGTGGAAAAACAAATAAACAGGACTCCTTAGCCCAACACTGGGGATCTGGCACCCCCCCAGTGACAATGCTATATTTCTGGGAGGAGCTGAGAGGGAGGGTTGGGGGGAGATATATACTGTGTATATATATATATATATATATATATATATATTTATTTATTTATTAAATTTTGATAACTGGGTAAGCCCGCTGGGCCCCGAAGGTCCCTTTTTCATGGGAGACCCGGGGAGTTACATGGAATAATACATGGGGTAGCATACAGCACAGGTATATTACACTAGATAGCAAGGACCATAACACATAGTAGTTTTTCAGCAGTTACATTTAAGAAGTAAGACATAGTAGCTTTTTAGCAGTTAACATTTCCTGGGTAAGCTCTACAGATGGGGTGCAGTGCTATATAGATGGGGTGCAGTGATAGTCGCTATTTCCATATAAGGGAAAGGGGTGGGCTTCCACTTAGGAGCCTTTCACTTTAGCAGTTGCATATGGAAGTGACCATCATATGAGCCTTCAGCCTTGTGTGGAAGGTGTGGGTAGAGGTAGCATCCTGAACACCAGGGGGCAGGGAGTTCCATAGGGTGGATGCTGTGATGGCGAAAAACTTACCCCCCCACCTTGGTTCTAACCCTTGGCACTGTGAGGAGGGTTCTGTCCGTTGTTCTGAGGAGCCTAGGGTTTCTCTTTTGGGCAATGAGTCCAGTGAGGCTGGGAGGAGGGGATGGGCTGAGTAGTTTATGAGTGTGGCAGAGTAGGGGGTATTGGAGCCAGGCCTCCCAGGAGGGCTAGTTTAGTTGGGACAGAGTGTCACAGTGGTGAGCCTGGGAGCCGGATAGGGTGGTGAAGTGAGCCACCTTGTGATAGAGAACTTGTAATCTGTTCATCTCTTGTTTGGCAGCTCCCTGTATCACTGGGGCCACATAGGAGAGGGCAGGGAGGAGGACGCTTGTGGTGATGGAGGCCCTGGCCGCAGGTATCAACTGGTCTTTCAGCCTATACAAGGTCCCGAGTTTAGCGTGAATATTTTTGGTTACCTGGTCAACATGATCCTTGAGGAAGAAGCACTGATCCAGGGTGAGGCCAAGGTATTTTATTGATTCAACCACCTCAAGTCTTTTTCCTGATTTGGTCATCAGCCTGAGATGTGGGCTTCTGTCCTGGCCAAGGGTTCTTGGGCCAAATAGCATAGCCTTGGTCTTGTTAGGGTTAATGTTCATTCTGTTGGTGACAAGCCATTGGTCAAGGGAACCCAGGTCTTCCTGTAGCCTGGAGCAGAGATCTCCCAGATTAGAGGAAGGGCCGTATATGACTGCATCATCCACATACTGTACCACTGAGCTACCCCCACAGTGTTTACAGAGATTGTTTGTGAAAAGAGAGAAGAGAAGGGGGCCAAGGATAAATCCTTGGGGCACCCCATCCATTAGGGGGAGAGGCTCCGACAGGGAGTCTTTCCATTTTACCCTCTGTGTCCTCCCTGTTAGGTAGCTGTTGAACCATGATAGGGAGTGGCTGTCTAACCTGACCTGGCTCAGTTTTGTAAGGAGCAGGTTGTGGTTTACAAGGCCAAAAGCCTTGGAAAGGTCAATGAAGACTGACATTGTGTGGAAAAAGGAAAACACTGAGGATTCTTCATTGGGACCCTGGGGGATTGGGCACCCCCAGTGCAACTGTTATATTTCAGGAGGGGTGGTGGGTGCTGAGAGGGAAGGTCGGGTGGTGGGGGAATATCAAACATCTACTTTCTTGCCTACAGCAAGCACAGTGCTTCAACTCAGTCATGAAGGTGACTGGGTTGACTCTTCAACATGTTGTTCATTCACAAAGAATGTACAGAATGTGGAGTTCTTTCTTGAAAGCAAAATGTCTGCAGGGCTCTGCCCACTGCAGCCCTAAAAATGGAATACCTTTGGTAACTTTAAGGGGTATTTTTGATTTTGTGCAGCGTGAATTCCCTAATGCTATGCTCATTTTACCAGGTGTGAGGAGGAGGCTGTGCCGGTCGCCTGCTGTGTTTTGGGCTTGGGGAGCACGGTAGTGGGACATTGCTACCAGTGTGGGAGTCTACTAGACCACCAATGCTGTTTAATTATACATAATGTGGGATGGGGGCTTGAGGGAGACTGCTAGCCCACCAGAGCCCACCATGGAAATTAATAATTATATTCATAAACAGATATGGGCTGGAAAGAGTGATAGACTACCAGGGACATTATTGATTATATTCATAAAGGGATCAGGGCTGTCTGTGGTACTAGACTACCAGGGTCATTATTCAATATACTCATACAGGGATCAGGGCTGTGGGGTGGCTAAACTACCAGGGACATTAATAATTCTATTCATAAGGGGATCACATTGGCGGACCCTCCCAGAGGATTTTTAAGCACCCTTAGACCAGCCCTTGGTTAGTCTAACAGTACTTAGACCTTTGTCCTATGGGAGGGTTTTAAGAATGCCATATTAGGGGATATAGCAGCCTGCATCTGCCGCAAGCACCCTAGCACCATGCTGCAGCTCATTTTGTGGCACAAGCCCCATTTGGTGCATGCAGCCTGCATTTGACACAGACTGCTTTTCAGAATAGCTCAGGGCACATTTTTTGATGCAAGGTGCCACTTGCTTCGTTTATGTTTGATGCAGGCACCTTGCATCAATCAAAGGACATTCAGAATAAGGCTCAAATGTTCCTATTAGTAGAGAATTGTTTGAAAACTGTTAATGGTAGGGTTAGAGGTGATAATGAAGGAAAATACAACTTCCCTACAAAAAAGGAGGCACTCTTTTTGAGCTACAGTAATTATTTTCAATATATTTCACTTTACATATGTGTCCAGGTTGGATAGTAAAGACTGTTGGGAAAGTGATCACTTTCCATTAAGCTTAAAGTTAAACTTTAACTGCTCACAGTCCAGGGGTCTATGCACATGGACTTTAGGGTCAGAAAATGAAAATATGTTTATATGTAACAAAAAGAAAATTGGGTGGACCCCCTTAGTGACACATTTTGTACAATATGCTCTGACTACTCTATTACTAATCTTAGAGATATTGCAGGAAAATATAGATAGTAATTATGAGGAGCTTAGTTTGGCTGTATATGCAAAAATCATAGAAGGTCTGTTTGAGCTTTTGGCTGCAAAGTTATAAACGGGTAATGTGGATCCATCAAACAGGAAAAATACATGGTTTGGTAAAGAGTGCATGATAATGAGAAAGTGGCTACAAAAATAGGTAGAGTTACAGTACAAAAAAAAATCAAATCCAGAATGTTATAAAGCATTTTTTATATGAAAAGAAAAAAGGGATTACAATATACAAGTGAGGGCAGCTGCAAGAAGCTATTCAACAGAAGAATAATAGACTGGGGAACTGGCAGCAGAATGGACAAATAACAAGGACAGAAATATAATAGCTACAATTGATAGCAATACATGGGAGAAGGTATTTTTTTTTAAGAAAAATGTAAGATAATTAAACAAAAGTATAATCTGCAAGAAGCAAGATTTTTTTAAGGATAAAGTGAATAGCATTTTGACTGAAACTATATAGTAAGGATATAACATTCAGAATATCTGAAGGGTAAATATTAGAGAATATAAAAGCGCAACAAAAATAATAAAGTTCCAGGCATTGATGATAAATCTGCTGAAATTTATCTGACAGCTTCTGAATTATGCGTTAAAATGTTTCTCCCTATGTTTAATCATATCTTGCATACTTTATCACTACCTTTGGACTGGCACAAAGTAGTAATTGTACCCCTGTACAAGAGAAGTGATCCTCAGGACCCAGCAAATTACAGGTCGATAACACTTCTGTGTACTGGTTTAAAAATGTTAACTAGAATAATCTTGGCCAGACTAGAAGATTGGGAAATTAGCCAGAAGATATTATTAGAATATCAGTTTGGCTTTGGAAGGGGCAGAGGTACATGTGATTGTCTGTTTATTATTACTGCAGTGTGGACTAAATATGTATCGGTTAAAAAGCAAAATCTTTATCTGACATTTTTGGATATTAATAGTGCTTTCTATAATGTGCATAGATCCACCTTGTGGACAATTTTGGAGAATTTAAATATTAATTATCAGCTCTTAGAAATGATAATGTTGTTTTATGAGGGGAATATTGCATATGTTAAGGTGGGTATTGATGGTAAACTGTCAAATAGTATTTACGTTGAGAAAGAAGAAAAATAGGTGTGCCTTCTTGCACCATTTTCATTTAATATATACATTCATAACTTTATTGAAATCTTTGCAAAACATTAATACATTTGCTCAAGTCCTAGGAGAAACATGTATACAAATGGCTGGCTATGCGAATGACATTGTCCAAGTACTTTATCTCAGGCACAAGCAGGGCTTAAGAAAGCTATAGCTAACACTATCAAACATTTGATTCTATTTAGAGTTAGAGATAAATCTGGATACATCCAAAATAATGTGTCTAGGTAACTATAAAGGGCAAGATGCCACCTGTGAATATAAGTACCTGGGGTGCTGACAGATAATAAAGGAAAAATGAATAAATATTTGGAGACAGTAAAGAGGGAAGCTCTGCAATCTAGTAAAGGTATTCTCAGGTTCTGAATTCAGTTTGCGGACAATTCATATACACCACTGTGAAGTGCTTTTGAGGCAAACATTAGTAGCTATGTTTTATTTACTTCTGAAATTTGTGGTATGCTATGTAGAAATCTGATATTAAAAATGTTGAAGACAAACAAAATATATTTACCCAAAAATATTAATGTTACTCTTGGATACATCAGCACTCCTACATGTGGAAGCAAATATGATATAATTTGAATGTAAAATGCATATAAGGGTTATCAGGTGGTGGCATAAAATAATGGATGCTAACCCTAATTTATTTTGTATAATATTTGGCTAAAAACTATTGCAAATAGAAAGCATTTTAACTGGTTTTGCAATCTGGACTATGCTGTCAAGATAGTTGGCATGCCTAGCACATGGGAGTAATATAGCCAGGAACATCATACAGCATATGTTAAAGAAGTGAAGAGCTGACTCAAGGATAATTACTTCTAAATGATTTACAGAAAACTATCTTGTATTCCAGGTTTGTCATTATGTAAAGGATATTAGCAGTTTAGAGAAAATGAAATCTATTTAGCCTTCTGAGAAAAGATGACGTACAGAGCTGCCTTATACAGACTTAGAATGGGTATTTTAGAAACTAATCATGCTTTGTACTGGAAAGGGACAGTAAATAATGATGATATACACTGTAAATGTAATACTAATACAAAACTGACCATACAATATTTATTGCTAGATTGCCCGCTGCTAGTGACTGCAAGGAAAAAGTGGTCAGAGCCTTGTGGTCTAATTAAAATGGTTACACCATATGATAGAAATAGAGTTGCTGGAAGCTACCTGTTTTCTCCATGCTAATTAATAGTTTTTGCTATGACAAATTTTGCTCATCATGCACTATGTGCCATCACAAAAAATGTATAATCATGAGTATTGATGTCCTTATTCTATTTGTTGTCTATTATTACCCAAATCTATGTAAAGTGTTTAGTGATTTTATGTGGACCTCTTTTATAACTTATTATAATTCATTACATTTTTATTATCTTTTTATTTCGACCTTTTAAATTTATTTGTATGTTATGACATGTGTCAATACATACATTTTGTAATACAATTGACTTGACTTGAATTGACCTGGACATGTGATGCCTTTCCATAAAAGTGGGCTGAAAGATTAATCAGAAAACTACAGGCCAGTCAGCCAGACCTTAATAGTGGGCAAGCTAATGGAGACCATCCTGAAAGAGAGATTGGTGAGCTTTCTGGAAGATAGTGGGCTACAGGGCATGAGGCAGCATGGGTTTGTGTTGAGGAGGTCCTGTCATACTAACCTAATTGACTTCTTCAACTGGGTCACCAGGACAATGGACAAGGGCCAAGTGGTTGCTGTGCTGTATATGAACTTCAGCAAGATCTTTAACTCTGTACCTCACAGAAGACTGTGTAGGACTCTATAAGACCTGCGTGTGGGGGCTAAGTTTGTTGGGTGGGTCAGAAGTTGGCTGCAGGACAGAACCTAAAAGGTGGTAGTCTGGGGGGGGAATCTAAGAAACAAGGCTTGTGACCAGTGGGGTCCAACAGGAGTTTTTGCTCAGTCCTGGGTTGTTTAACATATTCATAACTCGCATCACATATTCGTAACTGGCATCACAGATTGGATCAAGGATAAGATCTGCCTGTTTGTGGATGATGCAAATCCTTGTGGGAGGGTGGAAACAAAGAAGGGGAGTCAGGAACTCAGTGAAGGCCTGGCTAGGCTATAAAAACTGGTCTGGTATTAGGCAACAGGGTTCATTGCTGAAAAGTAAAAAGTTATGAACTTGTGGTGAAAAACCCACGGACCAAATACTGGTTGGGTAGTGTGCAGGTAAGCTGTTCAGAGGAAGAAAAAGACCTGGATAATTATTAAAAGAGACCTGAAACACTTAGCAGACAGTAGGAAAGCTGCTGCAAAAGCAAATTGGATGCTGAGTTGCATAGTCAAGAGAATAACAAGGCTGAAGGTGGAGATCATTCTGCCTCTGCACAGGTCTCTAGTGAGATTACACCTAGAGTACAGTGTGCAATATTGGTGCCCTTATCTTAAGAAGGCCACAAATTTGCTGGAAACAGTCCAGAGAAGGGCATCCAAGATGATCCAGGTCCAGCAAGGTAACACCTATGAAGAAATGCTCAGTGGACTCAATGTGTACTCTGTTGAGGACAGAAGGGGGGGGGGCATGATTGAGACCTTGAAGTACCATAATGGCATAAACAGGGTGAGTACCATGGGACTCTTCAGACTTAGTGGAAACAGGTCCACTAGGAGTATTGGCCTGAATCTGGTGGGGTGGGGGGATCAGGAGGGACATGAGACACTTTTTCACTGAGTTTGTGGTAGCTAAGTGCATTGAGTTGCCAGAGGAGGTGGTATCCACAAAAAACAGTGGACAGCTTCAACAGAGATTCAGACAGGATTAGGGGAAGTTGCAGGTGGATGGTGGAGGGGATATTTGGGAGGGGTAAGGGAGATATGGGGAGGTGGGGCAGTTGCCTCTGTAAACACAGTGGGAACTGCAGACTTGAGCAGACTACATAGACTGTAAGACCTTTATCTACTGGCACATTCATATGTCCATATGTTCATAAATACTGCAATCTACTAGGACCGAACTGACACTCATCCCTTTGTTGCCCTACAGTTATTGTATTGTGCACTTCATTTTTATTTAGAGTTTTCATTGAGCTTACTCTCTCTGCTGCACTGTGGTGGACTGTGGCTCTAAATAATATTGGGCACTATGCATTAATGGGCGAGTTATGAGCAAATCACCAGTAACCTGCCTGCACGGCACCGCATTTGTGGACAGGTGTGCACCCGGGGTATGCACAATGGATGTGCACCTCTCCACAGCCCTGCCCCCCCCAGCATGCAGGACTCCACAGGGCATTCATGCAACCAATCTGATGCCCATCCTGGACAGGGAGTGGATCCCTTGCATGGAGAGACACAGATCCGGGTGTGTGAATTGCACCCACAGACACCTGGACCTGTGTGGCACAGCCCCTATGGGTGCTATGCCATTGTCAAAGTTCCCAGTGTAAGAGGGACATCCAGGCATCATTGCACAGCCCAGGACACCCCAGCCCCATGGTACAAGGCACTCCCCCACAAGGCAAATACAGCATACCAGTGCACCCACGGCCCATGCAGGCAACCCCCGAACACTGTACCCCTGACCCATCACATGCATCATGGTGCTCACCCACAATGCCCTACCCATACCTGTGGTTGGGGTACCGTGTGCCCAACAGCCAGCGGCACATCTCTTCACACACCTCCATGGCTGCTGGCCATTTGATCTCAGTGGGCGCACATCAGCTGCATACCCCTGCATAGCTTAGATGGACGTTGGCCATGGGGGTATGTGGAGGGCTGTGCCACTTGCCGTCGGGCACCTGGTACCCCATCTGTGGGTACAGGTAGGGTGGTGTCAGTACCAGTGGGGAGGGTGTGGTCATGCTGCGCTGTTGGCTCTGCAGACACTACTGGGCGCTGGGCAGTAGGGGCATGGGTGTGATGCCTTGGGGGGCAGTGATGGGGATCAGCCTGTAAGGAGTTGGGGTGCCTGACAGGGGGTTCATGGCCAGGCCGGCCATGGCTGTGGGGGGGCACAGCCATCCTGTCCATGGGCCCCTTCTCCAGACTGATGTGCATGGAGGCTGGGTGTGTAGGGGCACTTACAGCAGGGCTGTCCATGTCCTACCTGCCTGCCCACTACATGCTCCATTGTGCAGCCTTACTTGCCATCATGAATGGTGCATATGGCTGGCATGCCCCCTCACTGTCCCCCAGCGTGTTGCTCTTCACATGGCTGGGAGGAAGAGGCATGTATGTGCTGCATGTCCCCCTCAGTGCATCTCACATGGGGGCACGTAGGGTGCAGAGATTGTGTGCCCCAGATACATGTGCATAGCCACTCCACTCCATTAGTGCATAGGGCCCATTATGTTTATGAGTTATTATAAAATGGGTAGGGAAAATCATTTGTCCTGATTGGTTGATATCATAAATTGAAAATATTTAATGCACTGGTAAAAACAAGTTCAGCAAACCAGGATGTATGCCATTACAGAAATCCATGAGATGCTGCTTAGAATTTTAAAACATTTTATAGCAGTCTTTTTATTTTACACAGATTTTATGACAGCCCAGCTCTTTATCAGCTCCCAATCATGCAGTGGCAAATATGCTGAGGTAAACTGAGTATTTGAATTAAATTAATTGAAGTAAATTAATGCTTGTCTCATTTAATTTCACTTTGGAATTACGGCTTATGATGTTTTCCACCTGCACGATCTGTGCCCCTTGACCTGAGCATTGGTCAGCCAGACATGCTGCTTTCTTACTGCCACTTTCCTCTCTAAAAATTGGCTACACATCTCAATGACCTAATCAAAATGATCATTAATAAATAATTGATGTTTTCATTTAAAACAATACAGCCAGTCTTCCAGTTTACCAAGCTCTGCACCTCCACACACAGCAAAACAATGTTTCTGTTATTACAACCTGCACTCTGCTCTCATCAAAAGAAATCTTTTACAACTCTGTCACGCTGAGTCTGTGTAATAGGGTACCAGTCAAATTGTTTGCACTCTTGCCACAGGATCAGAACCAAATTCTATCATCTTTCTCCATAAAATTAGTATATACAATACAATGAAGTTAGAGAAAGAAATATTGTATCTGTCTCTCAGCATGAAGTGTGAGTGGAGGAGGGCTAGTAGTGAAAGGCTGAAATTATGGCTACAAAGTTTGACAATTGCCCTAAAGCAAATCATGTAAAGTAGCAAAGTTTCTTTAAGAAAAAAGTTGAATTTATTTATTTTAAACTTGGTAGCTGGGAAAGACACCCTGAGCTGAGGCTCATTTCCTGGTGCAGCGCAAGGGTGAAAGGAGGGGAGTACAGTACTGCAACATTACATAAGATACTTGACTACTTAAACCCCTTTGGAAACATGCAAATACAATCACCCCAACATATCACCATCAGGGTGTCATCAATGGCTTCTGGATGAAGCCTTGATGGAAATATAGGTGGGCATTGGTTTCTACAAATTAGCAAGTGGTGTAAGAGGTCACTTTGGGTCACTGAAACCCAGCCATCTGGAAATTCTTTGTATATGCACTCTTTTTTTCTCAGACTGTTTACTGTGATTTGATCCTTTATTTGGTGGCATCAACATTGGGCATGTACATGGCTTTGCTCTTAGATTTGACATCACCAAGGCTGTGGGCTGGGAAATGTTGCATCCAGTGACCTCTCTGCCCCATCACCCATTGTTTCTTGTAATCTCTTAGATGGGCGTCTGTGCAGAGAGGGGCTAAAGAGTGCTGCCAACAGTAATTTAGATGGTATTGGGGGTTTCCATCATTTTCTTCAAATTTTCACATGCAGATGAAGCATCCCCCTGGCACTGAAGCAATCACCCTGGTTTTCCACTGCGGTTCTGCAGTACAACTACTGCTGTCATTCCCACAAGTGAGGAGTGTTGCCATCATCAGCGTCTGTCATGACTTGTAGCCCTCGTGCAGGTTCCTGAACCAGATTTATCTCTGTGACATTAGGCAACCCACTACCTACCATTTTTAGCCATGGTCATTGTAGAAGTTGCTGCACAGCAAGTGGTTGTTTACCTGGTGAATAATGAATTGTTTGAACAGATCTAGTCAGGTTTCTGGAGATGCCATAGCAAGGATGACTCTTGTTAGAGTTTGCAATAATTTCCACCTACTGTACTAATTAACTGGAAATAAATAACTTTCCTTGTCCTCCTTGACCAGTCATCTGCCTTTAACACCATTGATCACCAAGTATTGGAAGACAAACTTGAGATTCATGTGGAAATGACTTGGACTATTCTAAATTGTTTTGATAATGCCTAGCATAGTGGAAACAGTTGGTGGTGGCTGGCTATAGTGGTCTCAGTCAGCTGCTCTGAACCATAGAGTGTCTCAAGGTTCTGTCCTCTCACCTGTATTGTTCTTTGGGTACATGCTATCATGGGAGTAAATCATAACATGATAAAGTGTGTTGTTTTATTGTTATGGTGATTATATCCAGCTGACTCTCTGATTTACACCTCACAGAGCAGATTCAGTGCTAATATTAGAGCAGAACTCATTAGAGATCAAAGCCCAAATGGCATCCATATGACTGGCACGTAACCCTGGTAAACAAGAGCAACTGATAGTTGCCTCAGATCAGCAGTTATCAGCTCTATGGTATGGATTCTATTCCTTGTCCTGTATGGAGTTTAGCTAGAGGCAGATCAGGAAGTTTGCAGTCCAGGAGTAGTTCTTGACTAACATCTATGGTATCATTTGAATTTCAGTTGTCTACCATTCTGCCACCATGATGGGATACTTCTATCCTCTTAAAAGTATTGCCAGACTGCACATTTCCTCAAGGCTGGATTACTGCAGTGCACTATATAAGGATTTATTTAGTTGGCTGCATTTCAGCACTTTCAATGTAGAAGGAAGAACTAAAGTAACAGACTTTATAAAAGGTGACAGTGACATGACTTCCCAAATAGGGGAAACATCTAAAATATTGCACAATGGACTGAAAATTGAAAAGTGAAGGATTACTCACTGGCGTTGCATGGGCTCATTTTAGCCCATAATGGAAAATGTTTTTTTTTTCTCAAAACATTTGTATTCATGTTGAAATTTCATAAATTCATAGTAACTTAGTACATTTCAAAATCAACATACTTTTAGTATCACCCCTCTCCAATTCTTGATTACCCAGGGAAGGTATATAATGAATTGAGATAATTATTATAAAACATAGGCAGTATTCTTCATGAATTCTTAACCACTGTTGCTCATGAGGTATAGTTAGGGACATTCTTATCGCTTATCATATCAAAAAAGATCCTTAAATGGTTTAACCTTTTACACTCAGATGCTGGGAACCTCTAAATCATTATTAATGGGTTGCTATTTTCTTGTAGTTCTCTCCAGGTTAAGCCTTTTATGTCATTAGTGGAGTTATCTGTCTCATAGAATAATTTGTCATGAATTAAAGTTTCTTTTAATATAGGCCACCAATTGTGTAATTCAAATTTAGTAAAAAGATAATTTTTGTTTTCCAATGATTCAAAATCATACCTTTCATTGCCATTGTTGCTAATGACATTTTTTTTTAGTTTTTACTCATATTTTTTCATATTTAAATTATTAAATGGAAAAATATCTGGTTCAAAAGGAAGATCAATTTCTCAAGGGTCTTTTATTATTAACTTTAAATCTCTCTACCATTCATTTATTTTTGGACACTCCCAGAGACAACGAAGAAGTGTACCTTTATGGCCGCAATCATGCCAACAGTTTTCTAAATAATCCTTATGAATTTTTGCAATTTGCGAAGGAGTTATGTAGGCTCTGTTCAATATTTTTTGATGACACAATTTAATTTTTGTAGAAACATATAATTTGTGACCTTGAATTCTTCATGATTTCTCACTGATTATCTGAAAATATTATCTTTAATTGGGTATTCCATTTTATATTTATTTTGTGGGAGTAGCAATTCCCTTTTGCCATTATCATTTTATATGTTCTTGATAATACTTTATTTAGATCTTTCATTTATGTTATTGTAATGGTTTAATATATTTGAGAGAACCTCTGAATTTGGATTAAGTAGTTTATTCATTTTTTGGACTTTATTATGTAAAGTATAATAATATAAGTTCCATCTATGATCAGGCTTGACCGGATTTCTAAAAAAAAGGCGGTGGTTGCGTAATCTATATCAAAGACTCCCTGTCTTGGCACCCTGTAGCAACTCCATCACTTTCTGCCTCAGCCCAGATTCTGCCAATAAAAATTGTCCTAGGTCCCAACCATAAAGACCTGACTATTGTCTCCATATACATCCCACCCAGGGACCCTAAACATGGATTCAACAATGTCCTAAACTTTATCAACTCTCATCCTCCCAAACCTGAACTTATTCTACTAGGATATTTCAACATAAACTGGTTAGCATCGAGCACCAGTGCCTATAAAGACTCCATCTCAGCTGCAAATGGTAAACTCCCCTACTAGGATTAACTACAAGACTGGCACCAGTACCCTCTCGGATTGGGTCCTCACCATTCACCCCACAAGGATTTCTCATACGACCATTCTCCCAGACTCTCTCAGTGACCACTCCCCAGTCATGTGTGCATGGTCTAACAAATTCCTTAAGCCCCCTCCCAAAATTATCACTAGCAGAGTCCTTCCTCATGGAAAACTTCCACAATTTAAACAACACCTGCTTCTACAAGACTGGCTACCCATATATGAAGCAAAACATGTTAACTTGGCTCTTGATCACTTCATCTCAATTTTCAACAAAGCCTGTGACTTCTTTGCCCCTGCTAAAAGGCACAAAACAAAATCTTTCTCTAACCCATGGGTCACTGCAGCTCTTCTCTCACAGCTGAAACTAAGGGATCACCTCTGGGCAGTTGCCAGGGCCACTGGCAAACAACTGGACATCCAAAATTACAAACAAGCATGAAATGCCTGCACAAAAGCCATATGGCTAATGAAATCCATCTATTACAAAGACGCTCTCACCAATACATGGGGAAATGGTAGTGCTTTCTGGGACAATATCAAGGATGTCACAGGGAAGCAGTCAAAAACCTCTCCAGCCATTTTAATGGTTGATGGATCCTTAACCCTCAACCCCAAGGTGAACGCAAACAACTTTAACATGGCTTTTTCAGACCTTAGTGCTGTTCTACCCCATGACTTTTTCGAAAACAGGACCTACTCCCCAAATACCTCAGCCCCTCAGTCTAACCATCCTCTCTTCTACTTCAGGGAGGTAAGGCTGAATGAAGCTCACCGCTATATTACTGCAGCTATCTCTAAATCTAGATCTAGTAGCGACACCCTGGACCTTAAGATTCTGTTGCTCACCCTCGATGAGGTAATTCATCCATTAACAAAAATCCTAAACCTCTCTCTCAGCTGTGGAAAATTCCTGGACCTATGGAAAACAGCCACCGTGACACCCATCCATAAAAGTGGAGATAAGATGAATCACTCAAATTATCACCCTATCTCCATACTGCCCCCAGTCTCTAAGGCACTCAAGCGCATCGTGGCTGATCAACTTACCGACCACTTGGATAAATACAATATACCTTGTCCACAACAACACGGCTTCTGGAAAGGTTACAGCACCACCACCACCACAGCCCTTCTTGAGTTCACTGGAGCTTTGCACAAATCCTTTGACAACGGCCTTCTCACAGGGGCCATTTTCATCAACCTCCCCAAGGCCTTCAATACAGTACACCATGGACTACTAATACACCAACTACTGAATGCCGGGCTATCACCTGTCTCTTCTCTCTGGTTTAAAAGCTACTTAGAAAACTGGTCACAGAGAGTGAAAATTGCGGACGATCTTTCTGACACCCTGCTTGTTCGCTCGGGTGTCCCACAGGGATCCATACTGGGCCTCCTCCTTTTTAGCCTTTTCTTAAACTCCCTCCCTTACTACTGCTCTGAGCAGATCATACTATATGCCGATGATGCTGTTGTATTCTCCACTCACAAAGATCCTGCAACTCTTCAACACAACCTACAACTTGGTTTCAGTTCTGTAGAGACATGGTTTCTTAATCATAAACTGGTCCTCAATGACAAGAAAACCAAATCTGTGCTCTTCTGCAGCTCTCATAACCCGCACAAGCTACACCACTTGGCTATCTCCACCCCTCAGGGGAACACTCTAGATCAGGTGGGGTCCTTCAAATACTTAGGGACGCAGCTTGACCCTAATCTCCCCTATGGACTTCATGTAGATAATGTAGCTAGAGCTGCTAATACATGGCTTGGTCTCCTCTACAAACACAGACCACACCTCATGCCAGAAGCTTTGAAGGTTGCAGTCCTGAGCTCTGTGATCTCTGTAATAGACTATGGTCTCATCATTTATGGCTCGGCCACAACCACAACCCTTAGACGCCTCTCAACTGCCTTAAATAATGCATGTCAGCTCATCACTGGTGCTCACCGTCTCACCCACACATGTGACCTGTACACTCAGACCGGCTGGCTCCAACTATCAAACCGCATAAAGTTTCTCACGTGCTTCATGGTGAAAAAAACCTACCTTGGCCTTGCACCTTCTGGGATCCCATCTCTGTTACAACACCGAATTAACAAATGGTGCCTTAGAAGATCCACGCTACAGCTACTGAAAGTCCCCCACTGTCACACTTCACAGGGACAATGCTCTTTTGCTTATCAAGCACCACTCTGGTTCAATGGCCTCAGCCCAACCATCTCCTCTGCCCCAACAATTGGTATGTTTAAAACTAGGCTCTGGGACTATCTCGCTACCAACAGCTCCTGTGACTGCCCAACTTAACCTTGTTTCTCCACTTCTCTTCCTGCTATAGTGGTCCCCCCTTCCCTCCTCACTGGATTCTACTCTCACATCTTGGTGTACCCAATGCTGCACTTTTCACCCTCTCCCCACCCTTCCTACATTCCTTCTCCTCCTCTCCTTTTCCATCTCCTTATGACTCTGGCACTTCTAATCTGTTGTCTATTTTCTCTGACAAATGCCGCTGGCTGCCTTGTTACAATGCTACCCTTGAATTGTATTAATATGTACTCTGTTTGCAATGTCCACACTGTTGTAATGTCTGTCTTGATGTGCCCCATAATTTGTATTTCTCTGACATGGAACCTTTGTAAAAGAGCAAAGGCTCAAAGGTATTTGTAATCCTAGACTTGATAAATAAAATCAGGAATCATATATTTTAATTGATTATATGTGGAGTATTGAGTCTCTACCAATCAGTCTTTTCATTTGTATTTTCCTTTGTTTTGTAATATGTTAAATAACACAGTAATATAATTCCCCTATATTCTTTTATTTGGACCTATTGGTAAATATAGCCAGGGAATTTGAAGTTTATTTGGGTTAATTATATATATCCTTTTTATAAAAAACCATGAAATGAGAATGTGTTGCTTTAGATTGTGAAGCTGTAAGACTTACCATATGTCTTGGAGATTATGTGAAAGTGAGGCTGGGTAAATTATTTTTTGATATAGTTGATTGTCTAACTTTGGCAAAAAGACCATTGGAAATAAGTAGAAATTATTTGAGCCTCGATGTAAGTTAGAGTGTCCAGGCATCCATGCCCACCTAGGTCTCTTGGTGCAGAAATAATAGTCCAGGCAATATGTGGATTATCTCCTCTCGATAAAAACTTTGCAAAAACTCTTTCTAAGTTTTGAAAGCAGTCATTTTTAGGATAACATAAAATATTTTGTATCATAAACATAAAATATGGGAGAGACATCACTTTTATGCTTTCTATTCTGCTCCACAATGAAAAAGAAAGCATTTTCCAGTCATTTAATAATGTTATAATTTTATTTTTTGCAGAGTTATAATTTATTTTGATATTTAAATTTTGGTCTGCTGAAAGTGTTATACAGTACTTAAGTATTTAATAGTTTTTTTTATAGGAAAGTCATTCTGATATTTATTGACCTATAAATGTTTGTTTTTAGGAAGTTTCATTAACACTGTTTTGTTTTTATCTGGTAGCCAGATATTTTGGAATATAGAACTGTTTCAGTTAGATATGTCTCTAATGAGGTATCTATTCTTTATTATTAATAAGCTGTTGTCAGCAAATACACTTAATTTCACTATTTCATGATCTAAATTTATTTATTTATTGAATGTTGTTGACCCGGTATGCCCACTGGGCCTAGAAGTCCCTTTTTCAGGGGCGACCGGGGGAGGGGGGATACACATGGTAAGCAACTGAAATTGAACCAGATTAAGCTGTTAGTGGTATTTTTTTAGTGAATGGGAGAAATTTGGCCAGGATACTGGGGAAATTTCCCTACTTTACCCTTATTAATTCCTTCAATCTTAGGAATCATCCTTATTAATTGTAAATATGGTTCAAGCGCTAGTATAAAAAGGGTAGAGGACAAGGGACATCCTTGCCTCACTCCATTTAGAATTTGGAATTCATCAGATATAAAATTATTAATTAGAAATTTGATGATAATATTGGCATAAAGATTTTTGACTAAGGTAATCAGTTATTGGGGGTATGCCCCATCTTTTTGAAATATAAAGCAAGTAATTTCTGTTTAGGAGGTCAAATGCCTTGGTTGCATCAATTACCACAGCATAATAACTATCAGAATTATATTGTTCTCTTGTATTAATTAAATGTATTATTGCTTGAATTTTGTATTGGTTAACAATACATTTCTTCCTTTCATAAACCCCATATTGATTATACAGTAGTTTATATAGTTATTTATATGATTTAGCATTTAATTATTTATAATTGTTGCTATCAGTTTATAATCAGTGTTTAAAATTGTTATAGGTCTACAATTCTCCAGTAGTGCTTTTGATTTTCCTTCCATATGTATCAGAATTACTTTTGCTGTTTGCATAGATGTCACTATGTAAAATATAATAAAATACAAAGGGGCTTACAAGTACCAATAGAGTCTGATATAGGTATAAATTACAGTGCACTATCCAAAAGTGGGACAAAACTGTTGTTCTATAGATTTTATGCTTGCCTTGTTAAAATCAATCATAGTTGAAAGAGGAACATTTGCAGAGGAAATTCAGAAAGGAATCCCTTTAAAACAAAATAGATGAAGAAGAGTTTAAAAAAAACTTAGAGGCAAATAAAGAAAATAATGGCAGCATTCGAAGATGTCTGTCAAGAAGTTTTTAAGAGCCACAATTGACTATAGAGAAAACTTAGTATATACCTGTAAAATGTACCCCAAAACACACTCAGCAGAGAGAAAACAGTGACTCAGACAGAAGTGACAGTTACACCTGTCCTTCATATAGAAGACATAAACATGAAAAGGCACAGCCTTTCTAGAGGCAGGTCAAATGTCCAGGTCAGATCATGGGGACCAAACAGGCAAAGATCTGCTTACAGACATGAGATACAACACGTGAAGCAGGGGCCCAGGTGTGGTGGAGATGGGAGACAAGAGAAAGTGAGAACCAGAAAGAGGAGGAGTAGGAGTCAGAGGAGAGGGCAAAGGACCCAATGGGAAATATCAGCATGCATTATTCCTATATTTTACCTTAACAAAAGACATCTTACAAAAACAGATACAGGTTGTCTTATTAAAGGGTTATCTCTTTCTCCAACAAAACCAGTTGGCAGATTTGACATAGTATGTGTTCACTATAGATTTTATGAAAGACTTAGGCTGGAAGTAGCATGTGGTGATGAAACCATAAACAAAGGCTATGAAAAAAAGTTAAAATAGGCATTAAACATCAAATCCAAGTAATATTCTCCAGCAAGGAGAAATCAGGCCATTGAGACATCTAGTAGAAAGTAGCATCATGGATCTATTTAACCATCTGCAAGATCTGATTCCCAGAAATGACATAGAAACATAGAATTTGATGGCAGATAAGACTGCTTGTTCCACTTAGTCTGCCCATTTTCCCTACCTACTTTACACAAGCAGTCCCTACTTGATCTCTGGCTTAGCCCTCCTACCCCTAAACACTAAGGTTCCATTATTTCTATTGCATGAATTCTTGAATCCTGTTACAGTTTTGCCTCCACTACCTCCACTGGTAGGCTGTTTCAGGATTCACAATTCTTTCTGTGAAAAAGTTCTTCCTCATGTTTCCCCTTAGTTTACCCCTCCAACTTCATAGCATGCACCCTTGTTCTCAAGAATCTTTTTTACTGAAAAAATGCTTCCCTCTTGTACCTTATTTATATCTGTGAGGTATTTGAAAGTCTCTATCATATCCCTTCTCTCCTCCAGGATGTACATATTGAGGTCCCTTAGTCTCTCCTCATAGGGTTTCTGATGCAGACCATACACTATCTTAGTTACCCTCCTCTGAACCACCTCCACTCTGTCCATGTCCTTCCAGAGATATGGTCTCCAGAACTGGACACAGTACAGTACTCCAGGTGAGGTCTCATAGTGATCTATACAGCGGTAACACCACTTCTCTCTTTCTGCTGGTGATACCTCTCCCTATGCACCCTAGCATACAACTGGCTCTCCCCATTGCCTTGTCACACTGTTTGGCCACCACTAGGACATCAGATATGATTACACAAATCTCTTTCTTGTTTGGTGGTCATCAGTACCACTCTCCCCCACCATCTTGTATTCTGCCTCTGGGTTTCTGTGCTCCAAATGCATGATTATGCACTTCTTCACATTGAAAAGCTTTATTAGGTCCCCATTGATTTTTTCAACCTCCCCTGGAATGTTTACCATATTGCAGATCTTTGTGTCATCTGCAAAAAGCATACCTTCCCTTCTAGCCTCTTTGCAATGTCACTAATAAAGATATTAATGAGGACCAGATCTAGTACTGATCCTTTTGGCACCCTGCTGGACACACTCCCTTCCTTGTAGTGAACTACATTTGCTACCACCCAATTTTACCTATCCCCCACCTAAATCCTTAACCAGTTTACCAACTTTGCACCCACTCCCAGGCTATCCAGCTTGTTTACAAGTCTCCTTTGTTGAACAATAAGACCTTGTTGAAATCTAAGTAGGCCATATCCTTCGGTCCACCCTGATCTTCTTCCCCAATCACTCAGTTAAACAAATCTACCAGATTTGTTTGTCATGACCTCCCCCAGTGAATCCATCCTGCCTCAGGTCCTGTAAGCTGCTAGATTTATGATATTCCACTATACTTTCCTTCAGTAGTGATTCCATTAATTTCCCCACCACTGAAGTAAAGCTGACTGGCCTGTAATTGCCAGCCTCCTTCCTGCTACCACTTTTGTGAAGTGGGACTACATCTGCCCTCCTCGGGTCCTCTGGAACCACTCCTGTCTCCAGTTAGTGGTTGAACAGGACTGTCAGAGGTGTAGCCAACACTTCTCTGAGATCCTTCAATATCCTTGGATGCATCCTGTCTGGCCCCATTGCCTTGTCCACTTTCAGATTTGTGAGTTCTTTCAGGATGTTCTCCTCCATAAATGAACAATCTATCTAAAGCAGAAAAGGAAACTCCCAATGAATTACAGCAAGCTCAGTAGCTAGTTTTTACACCATCTGACATTGGAGGGGGGGATTACTGTGATGAAATACGAGGATTACAGAAAATGTGCATGAAACTTTTGAATGATGAAAGAACTACAGATTGATAGATAGGGGCTGGCCCATTACCATCAGTCAGAACAGAGATTAAGATCTAGGTGCAATATATGAGAAAAAAACAAGTGGCTGAATCCATGACAAGGGATCTTCTCATGAAAAAATAGTCCAATACACCCGTATTTTACAGTATTCCTAAAATGCAGAAAAGCACCACTGAATACTCTCGATGCCTAATTGCTTTGTGCTTTGAATCAGTTTTTGAGCCCATATCTGCTTTTACAGATCAGCTCTCGTTAACTAAAAGTTCCACATGGTTTAAAGACATGTCACATATAATCAGGATCTTGACACAACTCAGTTCTGATGTTTATTACAAGGACTACCAATCAGAACTGTAAAATATGACATTTCAGATTTGTACATGTCAATATCGCACTTCATGGGGGAGTGGAAGAAATGGTTAACAAGTTGAGCAAAAAGGCAGAAGGAACACATCCAAAGAACATACTGCTTCTACAATTATCACATCTCATATTATCAAAAAAACTACTTATATTTTCAAAATGAGTTATGGAAATTCCAGAGGAACAGCAATGGTTTCAGAAATGCAGCACTTTCTGCCACTTCACTACCAACACCCACCTTGTACTCACCACTGTTCCCTTTACTCCTCGCTATCTAGCCTCCCTCTCCCTTCATGTCACCAGACCCATGTGCTTCCTTCACCTCCAAATACTAGACTGAATCTCTTTCATACCTGTCCTCACCCTCCTCTCCCATCCCATCTTTCTCATACTCCCTGTGCTCCAGAGACCCTTACAGCTTCTCCCTTCCTCACTTGCACTCCTCAGTTGGACAATCTCATTCTCCTATTGCCTCCACTTCCTCTGGAATCTGATACCCTCCTCCACCAATTTCCCCCCTCACTTCCATCCATTAGACATCAGTTAACACTTCTTCCTGCACCCCCTGCTCCTGACAACCCTCTACCTGATCACATATCTAACCACCAATGCTATTGGCCCTCACCCTCCTTAACCCCTACCTCATGATTTGGGCTTTTGTATATGTAATATTACTTCTTGCTTGACTCGTCCACATGGCATAAGCACCACCACTTTTCCTACAGGCACTAAGCATTTTATTTTGCTGTTGTCTAAATTTACAGCTGATTTGTAAGCTAATTTATGTCCCCACAAATGTGTCCTGATTTTGTTCACTTGATTGCTTTGAAATTTACTTTTTTACTTTTTGCTCACTGTCATTGTAACCAAACTCTATCACTTGTTGTAATTTTGTGATATTGTTCTCCCATTCCGCTATCTCATGGGTTACAACTGGAAAAGAACCTTGGCTCAGTGTACGTTTTCTGGTCATCAATTTTTAAGAAAATAAATAAAAAAATACAATTCACAAATGGCACCCACATATGCAAATTCTTATGTCGGTGAATTTGAAAACGTTGATATACTAGACCAGAGGATAAATGCATTCTATAATGAGATACTGTGTTATAAACAATATATTGATGATTTCTTTGTACTGTTGAAAGGGGATGTGGAAAGTCTGACGCAATATATAAGATGCAGCAATGCATGTTCAGGATATTTTAAAACAGCAGTGATTGATGGTGGTGAAAATTGTGACCAATATTTTTTATTCTATTTTATATTACCCCTAATCTCCTGACTTGTGTGATTCCTTTCCTCCTCACTTTGAGTCTGCTTTACTGCTTTCTGTTTACAACTGAAATAATAAATGGAGTGCTGCTTTTAATATGGCTTGGACATGCTTTCCATCTGTATTCCCTGTTGTATTTGAACAGTCGTTGTTTAAAATTACTTCTCTTGTTGTTACAATGAACTAGCATGCAGTAAACACCACTTTCGGGCCTTATAGAACAACAGGTGTACAAAAACAGCTAAAAACGCTAAAGAAAACCTGTTTTGCACCAAATTAAAAGGAGCTTTCCTTTTATTATTTCAAATGTGAGAAAAAGTGCTAACACAGATTGAAAATATGGAAAGAAGGGTATTGTACAAGACATGAAATAAAGGGCAATCTAAACTAGAGTAAAAAAAGTATAGGTCAAACTTTTCACTGCTATCATGCACTGTTGCTTTAAATTCACAATGAATTACAGGGAAAATGAGATCCTTATTTAGATTTGCTCATGAAACAGGAACATGGAAAACTGCAAGCAGGATTATACCGTAAATCCACAGACAGGAATATGATATTACATTTTGCCAGTTACACACTGTGCCCCTTAAAAAAGTACTCAAAACTCTCTATTTGTAAGGATTAAATAAAACTGTAGTACAGCAAAAGCATTTGAAAAAGAATTGACTTATGCCAGTGACAGATTCCAGGAGAGAGGGTGTCCAAGTGTTACCATTAAAAGGGCCAAAGAAAAAGTGAAACTGCATGACAGAGAGGCAATGTTAGTAGGTAGACAACAGGATAAGTAAAATATGGCACAGAATAGTGTGTGCCATTAGAAACAATGATAAGATTCCAAACATCAGTCCTACATTTCAGAGGGCCAAAATGAGGGATCTAGCCAGAGACAGACTAACTAAGATCCATGAGCAGTTGGAGGTAGAAGGCATTTATGGAACAATTAAACAAGCCATCTTAGAGACTACAATGATGTGCATAAAGACAGCGGCAAAAAGGAAAAAAACACACACTCTCCATATGGTTCACTAACCAAGTCAAAACTGCCATTAGGACCAGGAGTGAGGCTTTCCTCAACTTTAAAACGAAGCAGGGTGACAGTGAATGGGAAGATTATGTTCAGAAGAATAAGGAGGCTAAGATGGCAGTGAAGCAAGCAAAGGCAGTGGCAGAACTTCAGACAGCAAAAGGAGTCAAGGAGGGGAATAAGTAATTCTTCAGGAGAAAAGGAAGGAAAGGGGAAAAGTAATTAGACTTAGAGATGGGTTAGAATCATGAAAGAATACCGAGAGAAGGCCACTGTTCAACACAAATACTTATGTTCAGTGTTTACCATGGAAAACAGCAACCCAATGTCTGACAGTGGCATTACAGCACATGGTAGGGGTGTCCCACAAATGAATAATGCCAATAATTACCACAGGCAGGGTTAAGGAGATGCTCGAGCATATAAAACAAGACAAATCTACTGGACTGGATGGAATACATCCAAGGATAAAAAAAGAGTTGGCAGCTGAGTTGGTGGACCCCTTAGCTCACTTATTTAATCATTTGCTTCAGTCAGGAGTCATGCCAAAGGACTGGAAAAGAACTGACGTGGTGGCACTTCACAAGAGTGGAAGTAGGGAGGAAGTCGGTAACTATAGACTGGTTAGACTCACAGCTGTGTTAGGAAAACAAATGGACGCCCTGCTTTAGCAAGACATAGTGGATTATTTGAATATGAATGGCCTTCAGAATGACAAACAGCATGGTTTCATAGTGGGCAGATCATGCCATATGAACCTGATTACATTTTTCGATTGGGTGACTAGGGAATTGTGTAAGGGTCATCCAGCTGACCTCCTCTCTTTTGACATCATGAAGGCCTTTGATTTGGTCTCACATAACCACCTGATGAAGAAACTAGAGGACTTTGGCATAGCACACTGCATTGACAGGTGGGTAGGTAACTAGCTGGAGGGCAGGAAGCAGAGAGTAGATGTTAATGGAGAAAAGTCAGAGGAGGTAGAGGTGGCAAGTGGAGACCCTCAGGGCTCTGTCTTGGGTCCAATCCTGTTTAATGTGTTCATCAGCAACACAGGAGTAGGTATCCAGGGCAAAATTGCACTATTCACAGATGACACTCAGCTGGGTGATAGGATGGACAGCAAGGAAGAAACAGGGAATCTACAAAAAGATCTTCAAAGGTTGGAAAGTTAGTCTAGTGTCTGGCAGCTGAAATTCAATGCCAAGAAGTGTAAAGTGATGCATCTAGTCAAAAAAAAGGGCAAGAACAGCCTATAGGATTAATGGGGTCAAGCTCAGTGCCTCGCAGGAGGAAAGAGATCTAGCAGTTATCATATGTGACATGCTAAAACAGGCCAGTCAATGCAATAAAGCATACAGCAAGGCAAACAAAATGTTTGGTGTATAGGGAGAGGATTCAACAGCAGGCACTGGGAGGTGATACTACCATTGTACAGATCCCTTGTGAGGCCCCACTTGGAATATTTTGCCCAGTTTTGAAGCCTACATCTTAGAAAAGAGAGGGCAGGCTGGAAACCATTCAATGTAGGGTGACCAAAATGATACATGGGCTCCAGGGACTACCATATGAGTGGCATCTTGAGGCATTGAACATGTACTCACTGGAGACAAGAAAGGAGAGAGGGTACATGATATAAACCTTCAAGTTCCTGAAGGTAATTAATGCAGTGCCCTACACTGAACTGTTCAACAGGGTGTCCAGCTCAAAGACAAGGGGACATGAACAGAATCTGATGGGTGGGAACTTCAAAAGGGATATTAGGAAACATTTTTTTTCTCAGAAAGGATAGTGGAGTCATGGAACAGACTTCCTGAGGATGTAGTGGGAGCTAAGACTGTGACAGCTTTCAAATGGGGTTGGAAGAAAGAGTATACTCAACTTAAATCTGTGCGTACTTGAATGAGCTAGGTCCTGAGATCTTCAAAGGCCCTGGGAACTCATGGGCAGACTTGATGTACTGAGGGGTTTCCTTCTGCTGTCACCTTTTCTATGTTTCTGTATTTCTATCAAACATATTTTTATTTATTGTATTTAAAATTTTGGTAATTGGGAAAGGCACACTGAGCCGAGGCTTGTTTCCAGGTGTGACTCGGGGATAGAGGTAACAATTACATACACAGGAGATACGATACATGCAATCAATACAAGTGCCACAAGCAGTTTAGGCATGACTGGGTATAAGCATTTTCAGAAAGTGTTTACAGTGAAAAGTTATACTTTTCATACAGTGTTTAGAAATACTGGGCCGGAATTTCAAACGTGCAGTAGATTGGTGCACAGTGTGCCAAAGGGCCACCCGGGGTCAAACATGCTGCATCAAACCCCGTGCACCAGAATTTGCAAGAAATGGACCCGCAGCTGCAAAGACCAGGAGAATGATGCAAGGGCTGGCCTGCCCTATAAATATGACGCATAGTGTGGAATGACGTAAGGTACTCAGAAGGCCTACGACAAGGAGAATGTCGCAGGCTACCAGACAGCGAGGGGAACCACGCCATACCCAGAAACACAACTTCACAGACAGAGAAACAGATGTCCTTATCAAGGAGGTGCACAACCAGCATGAACTACTGCTATCCTGCGGTGGGGACAAGCAACAAAGGGACAGGAGGCAGCAGGCTGGACACAGGTGGTAACAAACGTAAGCTTCATTGTACCAGCAAAGTGGACCATCAGGGAACTGCAGAAATGGGACCATGACCTCAAGAGGTGGTCCAAGGATAAGATGGCACACAATGCATGCTGTGCGACAGCCACAGGAGGTGGCCCATCAGAGGCCCAGGTGATCACCCAACAGGAGGAGAGTGTTGCCAGCCATCTGAGATGCTGCATCATTGCAGAAGACAGTGAGCTCGACCTCTTCAGGCAGCAGACTGCCACACAAGGTACAAGCCAACAGAGGCAAATGGTACACACACCATGCATTGACAGGACAGCACTGGGGGGTGGGCAACAAAAGCACTGAAAGCCCCTGCACACAAGGGTGTAGGCAGGCACATGCACTGTACCCAGATATGCACAGTACTGCTGAGTGCACATCACCAGGCATATGCCAGCCTGAGAACATGTCCAGTCAAATCAGTAGGTAATGGGCAGTGGAGGCATCCGAGCAGTGTGTCACTGTATACCCCCACTGGTTCAGAGACTGGGACATGTCCAACCCCAGTAGCCATGACAGGAAGTATCTGTAAACATACCAATGTGTATGGAAGGGGAGTACCATGTGGAAGAGATGTGTACATGCAGCAATGGGGGGACAACTGCAGGAGACCATGTACACAACACCCCTGCCAGCACTTGGAAATGTGATGGCAAACAACATGCCTGGCCCCAAAGACACCATGTGCTGCACCAATAGGGAATCCTGAGACCCGGCCAACCACAATGTGTGGCTGCAGATAGCTTGTCGCTGCATCATGTCCCAGCCAGGGGGACAGAAACAGTGGCAGATACAAGTGTGGAGCAACACACGGAACAGCAGTGGGGTGTGATAGGAACCATGCCCACATGCAGCAAGCAGGCCGGAGACTAAATGGTGGGATACCAGGGCACAGCAGAGGGTACACCGTCATTGTAATGGGTGGTGTGCAAACAATAAAAGCCCCCCCCCCCGTCAACAGCCATAAGAGCAGGACAGTGGTGGGAACCTGATAGTAGGTGTATCAGAGAGCTGAAGCACACAACATGAGGCCAGGCACTGCCACACCGCAGGCACACACACCAACCTCTGCATAGGATCCCCCTCACCACCAGTAGGAACAACACACCTGCAATGTGGGTCCACCCCAGCACCAGCACCAGCCACCTATGACAGGCCGACCATGGGCAGCCCATGCCAGCAATGCAGACAGGACTGGAGAACAGCATGGCCACTGCACACAAGGCACACTGGCAGGCAGCAATTGAGTCCGCTGGAGCATGGGTGCAGGCACATGGCTGACATCACAAGGTGAACCACACAGATGCACAGAACACCGACCCAGCAGCATGGTGCATGTGACAGTACTGTGGACAATGCTGACAGAGGAACACACAGCCCCAACCAGGCGGCCCAGGCACCAAAAGTCAACAGTACATGGCAAGCCAGCAGTGACACAACACACACCACAGCCCCCTAACATGCACGCATAACCAGTATCCCCCAGTACACACCATACCCCCCAGCATGGCCCAGGCCCACTGAATGCACAGTACAGACATGCACACAACACTGCAGTACACAGACAAGGGAACAGTCCCATGCCCCCTGTGTACAGCACCATACTCCACGGTACCCATGAACACACCCCCTAACAGTACCCAGTCATGGCCTTGTGAATGCGTACAGGAACACAGGCCACAAAGCACTCCGAAGTCCATGTTGAGAAGGGACACTGTATGACACAAGCACAGCTCCCTGCACCCATCCAGCCCACACTGTGTGCACATTCAATACCCCATGGCACACATCATGGTACCAACCATGCCATCCCCACAACATGCGCGTAACACAGCACTGATAACTAGCAGCCATGCAACAGCAGCAACACAGCTCCAGGAATGCAATGCGAGGGTGTGTGGACAGGCCAGACCCAATGACACTGTGCAACACACATGTACTGCGGACTGCACACAAGCAGGTGTACATATGACACAAACAGAACTGCACCTACACAGCACAACATGGGGCCACCAATGAGGATTACATGATGAGGACCCAGTCACATAATGTATGTGCTTTACACCCATCGATGACGCCACAGAGGACCAAAGCTCCATGACAGACAGTGAGACAAGCAGCACAACAATGCTACCATGCAGCCCAGGCACACACACAGATGCAGTGGCACAGGAGGAGGAGGTGGAGGAGGAGGTGCAGCAGCACCACAGTGAGCCAAACGCAAGGCCCAGTGAGGGTGAGGAAGAGTGGTACACAGGTGAACTGCCAGACACAGACAGCCCTGTGACAGCTACCATAACAGGGGATGTGGAGGATTCAGTGGAGGACCCTGCAGTGTCAGCTGATGAGGGAGGTGACACCACATAGGATGCGCATGACCAAGCAGGGGAGGCAGACAGTGACAGCACATCAGCAGTGGACATGCACGTGGACACCCTGCAACCAACAGAGGACAGTGATGGAGGACAGACACACAGCGACGATGGGCTGAGACAGTACTTCCAGGAGGTGGTGAATGCCAAGGAGTCCATGGCGGGTAGCATGAGTGGGGGTGTGTGCAGCATTGGAAGCACACACGAATGCCACCACAGCAAGCCTGGGCCACATCGAGTGGACCATAGCTGCGATGCATGTAATGGTACAGACCAGTGTGGACAATAACATGGGGTCAACAGGCACAGATGGAGGCCATTCTACTTGGCATACAGGCAAGTATCCAGCAGCAGGCAAACAGCCATGAGATGACAACAGCATTACTGCAGCAACTGGTGCAGTCACAGCGGGAGCAATCACAGGCTGCACAAGCCATTGCCACAACATTGCAGGTGATAGCCCAGGTCATGGTCACTGGTCATGCACAAGATGATGCCATGCATGGTGGGGGTAGCCAATGCCACAATGCAGCACATGACACAGGGCCACAGAACACATACCACAACATGAGACAGGCAGCAAGTGCACCACATGCACAATACATCATCCCATATATGGCACCTCTCAGCAATGTGCCGTCGGTATCAACAATGGAGGGAGGGTCACAGCAGTATGGGCCACACAGCAGCAACAGCCACAGTGATGTGTATCCTGCTGCACATGCCCAGCACACTGAGACGTGCCCAGTGCCAATGCTGGCTGGCCCATATATGACACAGGCCTTGGCACTATTTGGAGACAGTACAACACATGTCCATGAGGAGGGACATCCACCTGTGTATGGAGGCATACAATGCACACTGCATGGATCATACATGAACAGTGGACATGGGCACAGCAGTGGATATGTTACACGACAGGCAGGTCACCCACAGACGCAGGACGTAATGGCACCCAGCGACGCAGACCAGCAAACCATCCACCAGACATATGTGTATCCTGTGGCTGGTGCACAACATCAGGAGAAGCAACACACAGGTGGCATAATGGCACCAGACTGGAGAGTATGGCAACACACAGGATGCCACCAAACCAACCGATACAGTGGCGGATGACAACAGCAGAGGTGGGATATGCAGACCCATGGAAGGGACAATGGTCCACAGACACACTGAGGCCCGCAGCAGCACAGCAGAACACGAACAGCCCAACATGGCACAACAGTCCCACAGTGCAAGCACCACAGGCAACATGTGGCCAGGGTGCACAGCCAACCACCATGCATGACAGCACAGCTGGCATGGAGGGACAGATGCATGCCACCACTGCACACTACACCGGCTAAAAGAGCATGTCAGACACACAGTCGGGTGACACATGTTCACACACAGCAACAGGGCAGACACAGGCATGGCACAGCAGCATGGACCACACAACAGGTCTACAAACAGCACTGCCCACAATGGGCAGCACTAACAGTGCAGGGTCCACCACGGCACACAGAGTGCAACACAGCGAGTCTGCACAGGAGTCAGCAAGACAGCCTGTATGCACCAGTGGAAGGCAGCACAAGGTATCTGTCATAGCCGGTGGGACTTCAGCAGTAAACACAGCAGTGGCATGTGAGGCAACCCATGCTGGTCAGCATGGGCACACAGAAGTCAACAGGGTAAGGGCGAGCACAGCACAGGTGACAGCTATGGAGGCATGTGTGGTATCCAGTGCAGCTGCTTCTGGGACCATGGACACCACTCTGAGTGGAACAGTGGATGTGCAGCAGTGCAGGACCAGTGTGTCGGGGATTCGATGCTCCAAAAGGGCAACAGCAGCAGTGCAGACACAAGTGACCACTGCATGGCAAGGGAAGATGCCGAAGACAGACACGGAATGACAGGCCCCACCACACTGCACATGCACAGTGCTAGGACAGCACACACATACACACACCACATGGTATGGGATGACCTTGCTGATGGGACTGTCACACACAGCAATGAACAGTGGCCAGGATGGTGGACATGGCACATAGCACCCCATAGCCCCAGACACAGAAAACTGTGGTCCCTGAACACACATGCCCACCCATGACACACATCCTGTGCACGTGTAGCACTGCATGGCACCACACACACACACGAATGCACACACATGATGTAGTCACACCCATAGACCACTGGTGGCAACCCATGATGCACCAATGTCCGACATGACAGGTGCACACTGCACCACTGTAGGGATGGAAACATAGGACCGTAGAGGGCGCGGCACAGGGGTACCGCATCCCACATCCAGACTGCCCATGTCCATGTGTTACTAATGAACGTGACATCTGTCGATGCACTGTTACCAGCCTGGTAACACACACACAGCTGTATTGCCCCTACAAGCCAGTGCCATGCATGTGTGATGCCCTGCACAGGTGCAGAATGGACACACCCAGGGGTAGACTGTACCATGCAGCCACCACCCATGCTGTACATGACACACCCGCACAGTACCCTGTAATCAGCCACCTCCAAACACATGCGGTGTACACCTGTCATGCTATGTGGCCAGCATAGTAACCTGCGAGGCCCTCCCAACATGGCACTGTCCCACAGGTGACCATGTGTACCAATCAGTACACCGCACCCCCTCAAGTGCACTAGGGTACATGCATCTGCTGACGACACATGCACAAATCTGTGGCCATGACTGCACAGAGTATAGTACGCAGCTGACCCTGCAATGGCAGTGCACACAAGACACACCTGGAGGTTCCCCTGCACAATGCAGTGGCCACTGAGGCACCCCACGCACACCAGTCACAGGAATGCTTGCACCCTGGTGGTGTCCACACAAGGGCATGTACCACAGGACAAAATGGTGCCCAGATGGCTGACAGCGACACAGATGGTCCTGCAAGCAACATACGATGGCAGCAGATGATGGCCATGTGACCGATCAGGCACAGCATGTGGCGATGACCCAGCCCCTACCCCAAGGCCACCCATCCTGGGAGCACAGTGCATGCATCCACGCCCAAGCCCTGTCGCAGCCATACCATGACCTGACCACTGTCTGTCGGGAGTGTTTCCCCCCATGGACGTGCATGCCGGGTCCCCAATGTCAATGCCACATAGCCTCGATCATGGCCACCCACCAGCACCCTCCCTGCTAGCCACTGACAGTGTCCCCTCATGCTGAGGCTGCCACACAGCAGGACAGAGACATCTGCATCCACCATGATGATCCCTGTCATGGACCTGTGGGGCCCACACATGGCCCCCACCCTGGCATCTAGGGTGTACAGGTGCAGCGCACACATGCCCCATCTGAAGCCATATGCCATGGTCCTGTCATCGGTAGTGCATCACCCCTGTGGACCAACCGTGGTAGGGCACAGTCCATGACATGCTGTGGGCAGTGGTGCCAACCACCTGTCATGTGCCACTGACCAGGCAGTGACCAGCGAAAGGGTGGCCACACAGCTCCACACCCACTACTGAGCCACCTGCCCATGCATCCCAGCAGTCCTTGTGCCATTGGTACCACTGACGCAAACCACGTGGTTCGTGGAAGCCCAGTGGTGAGCATCACTACCAGGATCTGTAGCCCCACCAACGCAGCTGCTGGCACCACACACAGGTGGATCTGTGTCCTCTGATACATGTCCCACTATGCACACCCCTGCATGGCCTGTCAGTGGAGGCACGCTGTGAGATGCTGGTGCACCACTGCAGCCGTGCTTGTGATACCTATGGGTCCTGTAGCCCGACCTCTGTGTTCACACTTCCACCGACCATGGGGCCCCTGTCAGTGGGCACAGGCTGACCACAGTGATGTCCCCAGGAGCACTGATGGAGGCAGTCACCATCACTGCCCCTGTTCTGAGGCCAATGGTACACCACCAGACACCCATCCCATGCCCCAAATGCACCACCCTCACATAGTGACACCTGCATGGGTTGACTGGCACAGTGGCACACAGCACACGTGCCTTGCCTGGCAAGCAAATGCAATGCACAGCCATGTACGGCACACATTGCACATGCTCAGTATACACGGTCTGGGCACAGGACACACATGTCAGGTGGCCAACACAGGCCTAGGGGTCCATCTGGCATGCCTGTATGTGCAGTCCACACCCACACTACATAGCAGCACCTACACATCCATGCACTGGACACACAGCACACCATGTGCAATGGCCCAGCACAGCTGACCACCCACCCAGAGGATACCATTGGGAGATGCACAGTCTATTGTAACCACAACCCACACTGCGCAGTGCCCCCTCAACAGCACCTCCAGTTATGTCCCACTGACAACATGGATCCATGTGCCCCCATGCTGCACAACACCATCTGGAATAGCACATACGTGTCGGGGCTGACAGTGCCCTACATGTACACAGGGGTGTCATTCCCATGTCCACGAATCCACAACACTACCAGGGTGTACAGTGACATCAGCCATGTTGCCCTTGGTGATCATTCCCCCCCAGCATCTGGCCCATCACAGTGAGCCCCTGTTGCACATCAGCCGCCAACACACAGCCTGCCAGTGATGGTCAGGCCACCACCGCACAATGGGTGTATGCATCAACATGGGCAACAGCCAGCGACTACAACAGGGGTGGCATGGCTGCATGCTTGTCTCTCGGCATCAACACCATGTGGCTACCACTCTCCCCCCCCACAGTCTGTCATGGATGTCTGGCATGTATCAGTGCCCAGAAGGAGCTGGTCATGTGTGGGCCTATGACTGGGAGACACATGCCCAGTCCAATGGGGACAGGCCACTACCATGTGCATACCATGGCATGTGGACTCCAGCGGCTGCCAGAACAGGCAGCACTACTGCCCACTGGGGCCCACCACACAGCCCTGCTGAATAATAGATGCCCATGTGCGCCACCATGCCCATGCTGCAATACAGTGGCAGTACTGGGATACCAACTGGTGTGCCTGTAGTGTGGCCTGGCCCAGCGCGCCCTCCCACCTGGACCATGTGGCATGTGTGCCACCATATGTGCTACTGCCACAGACCCCAATGGTGCTGGAGGTGTTGACCTGAACGGGGTGGGTAACGATCCCGACAGCTGGCTGGGACCCATAACACAGATATGAAATACACCGCCTCTGTGTAGTGTGCCGTCCACATGCACTCTGCAGTGTGGCCCAGGTAACTGAATGTGGACACCCACAGCTGGTCTGTACCATGCTGTCCACTATCTGATCCATGCACAGTCCTGTGACCCTCCCCTGGTTCCATGCTCAGTGGTCCACATGTGTGCCCTGCCATATGTTGTGGCCATTGTACACCAGCACAGCCCTCCCCAATGTGGGCCAGTCATCACCGGCCGACGGTGTGTGTGGCACCAATGCCCCAGCACAGACACACCCATTGCCATGGTCCATACACATCATGGCAGACACTGTGTGCACAGGGTGTTGCCAGCAGCCCTGTGGTTACCATCCATGCCACACATGGCTGGATGGTGACATGGCAGTGCACTTTCCCTGCCCCTGCCCCATAAGGGTGTGCACCCCCTCTTCCACATATGGGCCCCTGCAGACATTTCATGGTGCCCACACACCCACACACAGCAGTTTCATGGACATCAGACCGACAACACACCTTACCTGCATTGCCCAGTCCAACCACCCATTCGGGCATGGCTGCCATGTGGCGCCTGTGAAGGGCCCATAGTGCCAGCACACCCAGCTGTCAGGCACCCAGACAGGGCTGCATGAACCTGTGACGGGTCTGCTGACAGGTGTTGTCAGACACCATGTGCGGGAAATGGTGTGGTCAGGCAAACCCACCCCACACACGTGTGCCTCCCGTACCAGATCCTGTGAAGCCCCATATATGATGTGTCCTACAACATGCACTGTGTGCTGCCGCACATGCTGTTACGTACATTGCTATGTGTCTGTCTCACTGTGCACATATGCTGTCCATCACCCATGCAGGTAGAACACAGGCCACGTGGTGCATGGTGTGCAACGGTGTCACAGATGTCTGTACCAGTCATGTAGCTGTGTATGTCCTGTGTGTGGGATGGGGAACGTCGCAGCATGCCCCTATACACCGCCACCAGGGGAACGGCCATGTGTGAGGCTGTGAACCAGTGGCTACAGGCCAGCTGTTGCAGGGTGTGCAGTCAGCGACTGTACCCACTGTGCATGGGATGAGCCATGTGGCATACTGGTCTGTCCATCAGTGGTCCGGCGTGCATGCCACACATGAGGTGGGTCGATATGCATGCACAACCACCACCCTGCCGACATTCTCTTGTGCCCAGAGAAGTGCATGCCAGGTCAGTGTGTCTACTCCCACAGATGTACGCCATTGCAGCCATCTCCAGTGGGTGCATGACATTCAGGACAGACGTGTGACCTCAGCCACCCACAATGTCTACTATCCCCCAGCAGCATGGCTATGTCTCTGTCACTATGTGCATGTGGTGTGCCACTAATCTGTCTGTCTATGATGCCTGCCATGCATCCGTATGTCTGCATCTCTGGAAAGGTCTGTGAGGCTCTTCAGGATCCCTGGCTCCCTGCGGGACATATCGTTCAGCTTGTGCTTCAGCTGTTGGACTGTGCGCTTGACACTCGTCAGCGTCTACAGTCTGCTGGCTATGCTGTGCCACACCCTGTCCCTGTTCCTCACAGGGTACTGTGCTGAGCCTGGTGGCATTAGCAGCCTTGACCACTTTGTCACACAGCTGACCAGCATGGCAGTCTTCTCATCAGTGTAGTTTGGTTTCCAGGGCCCCTGGACCTGCCACACTATGCAGTACTGGGTCAGCCAAACCTGTTGCTCTCAAGGGATTGTGGTGCATGCAGTAGGATGGGGAGGTGTTGTTGCACACCTGTGATCGCTGTGCAGTGTGATGCACTCCAGCCACATGTGCATCAGATGCCCTAACGCAGTGGTACACAGGGCTGTGGTACTGACACCAATATGGCTGCATCACCTGCCGTGATGCACTGTGACGCAGGGCTGAGGCTCTCATGCAATGGTCTCTGCATCACTTGCCATGATGCACCATGATGCAGTGATGAGGCTCTGACGCACTGGTGTCTGTGTCACCTGCCATAACGCACTGTGCAGCATTGGGGTTCTGATGCACCGGTGTCTGGTCTGCGTCACCTGCCATGATGCACCATGATGCAGGGTTGGGGTTCTGATGCACCGGTCTCTGCGTCACTTGCCGTGGCTCACTGTGACGCAGGTTTGGGGTTCCGCCAATCAGTCTTTGCGTCACCTGACATGCTCATTGTGATACAGGGTCTAGGGGATTAGTGGTGGCTGTAATGCAATGTTACCTGCATTGCACACACACACACACACACACACACACACACACACACACACACACACACACACACACACACACACACCCACTGCCTCACTGTGCAGGGCATGTCGTGGTGCACATACAGGGCATACTTGGATGGCTGGGGTGGTGGTCCAGGGTCTGGCTGCTTGGCTTCATTGTCATGGGGTGTGGGGTTATGCATCTGGAGGGCTGGACACCCAGGACAGATTATTACCTGGGTGCAGACTGAGGCTCTGCATTGGAGGGGGAAGGTGCCATGGGTTTGATGCATACTAGGGACCTGTCGCACACATGCCGTTGGGAAGCATTGTGAGATGGATCGGTAGTAGGGGTGAGGGGGATGTAGTGCCCTTGTACAGGTCACTGGTAGGGCCGCAACTGTGGTATGGTGTACAGTACTGGTGCCCACACCTCAGCAGGTATATTCTCCTTCTGGTGATAGGGGAGGGATACATCGCTGGCAGCTGGTCAGCGGGGACAGGCATACGTGGGTGGGTTAGGGCACTGGCCATGTACTCCTAGGGTGACAGGTGGGTGTGTGGGGTCATGGGTGGGAGTACAGGTATTTGCCAGAGATGCATGTGGTCCATGGGGGAGTCATCTGAGGCCAAGTGGCACCCATATCACATGGGGGCACTGACATCAGCTGGGGGTGGTTTGTGCGGGGGGTCGGGTGGCACCCCTTCACTACACAGGTGGTGGCCACCAGTCTGTGCTGCCAGGTGTGGGCATCCTGTCTTTGTCGGTGGGCAGCAGTAGGGAAGGCTGTGTTAGGCATAGGGGGGATGGTGGGACTCATGGGTAGGGAGGAAGGGAAGGGTGTGGCGGGAGGGCAGAGACATTTGCTCAGGCTGTGGACCCTACAATATGAGCAGGCATGTTGGTCCAGTTGCCCATCCTCTGCTGGCTACTCCATCTGTTTGTATGTTTGTTTGTGCCACTGGTGGCGTCATCTGCACACATTGCACCACACTGTCACAGGGACTGGCATTGCACTGCATGGCCTCTGTCCTATGCCTCTGTCCTACGTCAGCACCCTGCATCGTACTGTGACATCTACATCACGTCGCATGCTGCAGCACATCGCTGTGGTGGCCCTCCTTCAGTAGTGGGTCTGTTGCAGGATGTGGGGGGCATGGTGGCCTGTACCAGTCTGTGGCACACAGCAGGGATAGTGTGGTGCTGTGTGTGGGTTTTGTGGTGCATGCCTTACCAGCAATGCCATGCCCCACAGTGATGTCCAGATGCCATGCCTTGTGGGGGGTTGTGACCTATCATGGTGTCCATGGCCACGTGCCATGCCAGCAATGGTGCATGTTCTGTCAGGGCATTGCACCCCACATCCAGCATGTATGGAATGTTCACCCAATATCCCGGTGCTGCAAGGGGTTCCATTGTGGTGGTAGTGTTCGGTGCCCCTTCCCCATGGGTGTGCCTTCTGGGGGGGTATGGGTGGTCACCACTGCTTGTGCCACCCCGGGTGTTGTGCTGCATGGGTGCTGGTTCCTTTCCTCCATGCTGGCCATGTGTGTCCAGGTACATCTTCTGAGTGGTGCACATGGTCCAGGGACCCAGGCCTTATCTGTGCACTGCCTGGCTGTCTGTTGGTGTGGTATCCAGTCTACAGAGCAGTGGTGTAGTCCTTGGTCATCAGGACACATGGTCCTTGGGGTGCTGTGCCATCGTACTGGTGCATCCATCAGTGCACCTGTGTGGACATGTGGCAGCACATGTGGCCCACCTGGGTATGGTTCAGTGCCACCCCACCACACTTGTACACCTGTTGCCTACTCCCATCAGTGGCCGTGTGCCTCTGTACGTCTGTGTCTGGACATGCCAGTTGCCATGGTGCCCTTCAGTGGCACCCAGGCCCATCCTCACGTTGGCCATACCAAGGTCAACTTGGCATGTGCCTGGCATGTGTTTCTGGGCATGTCCCCCACCATGCACACATCTACACATCCACACTGTGCAGTGCACATCGCCTGTTACCGTGGTAATGTGTGTCTTCCTCTGTTGCCATGGTCCTTCTCTGGTTGTTGCTGTGTACTGCTGCCATGGGCTGTCGGTCATTCAGCAGACAGTGTCTGTGTATCATCATTAGTCTCTGTCTGACAGGCACCCTATGGCACAACATGCATGTCCAGGGATGTTGTTCTGGCATCTGTGTTCCATAGGTGTCTGGCCTGGTTGGCTCTGCATGTCCGTATGGCACCATGGAGAGGTGCTGCACAGTTGGCGTGTGCATGTTGTGTGGCGTGTGTTCCGGTTGTGATCATTGGCTGTTCTGTCCTGCTCATGATGCTGCTTGCTGTGACATGGTGCTATGCATAGTGGTTCCATATCAGCTGTGCCCTGACCCTGTATCTGGCTGCCACTGTACCTCTTGGGTGTTGGCCTTGGTTGTTGTCCTGGGCTGCATTGGCTTCTTCATTGTCACCCACCTCATCGTCACTGTCATCCATGTCCTCCTCATCAGGCATGTTCACTCTGTTGTCAATGGCAATGTTATGGAGGATGCAGCAGGCCACAGCGATCTTGCATGCCATGCCGGGTGTGTATTTCAGTGCACCTCCAGAGTGGTCCAGACACCAGAACCGCATTTTCGGGAGTCTGAATGTTTGCTCAATTGCAGCCTCTGTGGATGCATGTGCTTCATTGTATCATGCTTTGGCTGTGCTCTGTGGTCTTTGGATTTATGTCTTTAGCCATGGCAGTAGGGGGGGGGTGTCCACTGTCACCTGTGGACATGATGGCACTGGTTAGTTGTTGTGCTTGCATTGTTGGTATTGTGTACATCACCTCTGGCATCCCACTGTGTCCTCCACCCACCATGCATGCTCTGTGCTGCAGTTACCATGATGGCTGTTGCACCCACCTCACACTGTCTGCCCCTTCATGCATGTCCATGTCTGTACCGTGTGTGTTACCTGTGTCTGCTGTGTTACTGTCACCTGCATGGCCAGTATGCCTCCCAATAGCTGCATTCTGTGTTGCACTGCATGGCTGTGTTGCTGTGTGGTGCTGGGTCAATGTGTGTGTATGGGGGCAGGGGGGACATCCTATATCCCATCATGCCTGTGTTGTACACTTGGGCCCAGAGTTGCACTTCTGTGGGCACTGCCACCCTGGTCTTGGTCATGGTTGCATGTTGTGCTGTGCTTCCCCTGGCACCGTGGCTTCCAGGTGCACCCCGAGTGCCATTCCTGTGTCACCTGTCACTGTGTCATGAGTTCATGTGTGTTACCTGTTGTGGGGGGTTCTGTTCCTAGCCAGTCCTCTGGTGCCCCCACATTGTCGTGTGCACCTGCCATGTGTGATTGTGTGTCAACAGTGTTTTCCCCTGTCTCATGGGACACCATGCATGTCCTGGGTTCAGTGTTGGCTTTGTTCAGCATTACCTGTGTGTCACTTTGCATACTGTTGCACATGCACCTACCTATTAGCCAGACATCCTGTATTACTCCATGCTCAAATCCGTCATGCAAGCCACTGTGCCTATAGATGTAGGCATCATGGCATGACCCTTGATACCATGCCACTACATCCAGGATCCTACAGCGACTGTCACATTCAACCTGGATTTTCATTGAATGGTATCCCTTTCTCTTCACGTATGCATCCCCATCCACTGATGGTGCCTTTATAGCGATGTGGGTGCAGTCTATTGTGCCCAGTACCTGTGATAGTTGGGCAACACTGTAGAAGCCCTGATGTATGGCCTGCTGCTCATGGGCATCCCATGGGAATGTGATGTACTGTGCTGTCCTGCACAGTAGTGCCTCCAGGAACTTCCATAGGCTTGTTGATACTGCTGATTGTGAGATTCCCAGCGTGTCTCCTGTAAGCATCTGAAAGGTGCCTGTTGCAAGGACCCGGAGTGTGACTGTGACCTTTATCTCCACCGGTAGGAGCTGCCTCTGCCTGTCCTGCTTTGCAGACCTTCCCTTAGCTCATTGCAGAGCTGTGTGATGGTGTCCTTGTTCAGCCTGTACCGTGCCAGGCACTGTTCATTTGCCATGTTTGTGTACATGATTCTTCAGTGGTGCTCCCTTGGCTTATATGGGCAACATGCTGGGTGTTGCCACTGTTATCTGGCCAGTGCTAGTCTCCTGGCAGCCTCCTGTTGCTGTTACCTGGCACGTCGTCACCTCCTGACCACACCTGCTGCCATGTGGAGGAGTATTACAGCTGCTCCTGGCATTCCTCTGTGTTGTCTTCCACCTCTTTGTGTCTCAGAGCCTCAGCCGTGTCCAGCTTTCAGTATTGTCTGTTGTGCTGTGTGCCTTTATGTATGCTCTAGGGCTGCTTAGACCAGCTCTGGCTGGTCTAGCGGCTGACAGTACTTTGACCTGTTGGTTGTCAGGGGTGCATGTTTGAAATTCCCATGAGTGTGATATTGCACCATTTCTGTGGTGCAGGCTGTCCTGCATCATGGCACTGCCATTATTTTGGTGCAGGACTGATGCAGTCACCTTTGGCGCAGAGTTGTGTAGCTTTGACACAGGGCTCCTTTGAAATTCATGTCTGGCGCAGTGTTTGACGCAGGGCTGTCTTGCGCCACTGTTGTCTGGCGCAGGCTCCTTGCGTCATGCCTGGGGCTTTGAAATTCCAGCCCACTGTACATAGAAAACCATTAGGATGACTGTTTCAGCTAACAGTTAGACATGCCTGGTATACAATGTGGTTGACTGTTTCAGCTAATAGATTAAGCCAAGTTTAAACATTGTACATTTTGTTTTCTGTATTGTTGGTGGATTGGGATGAAAGGTGGGGTGTAGAGTGACAGGAGCTAATTGGGTGTGGAAGAAGATGAAGCTGCTGTTTGATAGAGGTATGCGAGGGAGAGTTCCTTAGTTAAGGAGTTTGTCAGCTCAATATAGAAGGGAGTCTATAGGAGAATGCGGATTTGCCAGCTGACTAAGATGGCTGGGGAAGAGAGAAGGAGCAGATGTCTGTACAAAGACACTGGGCAGTACTCCAAGGCTGCCAAAGACTTGTATGCCTCTATGGAATGGTCACTGGTTGCAGTCAAAACAGTTTCTAACAGTAAAGATAGAATGGTCAGAGCAGTACCTGATATGATAGTTCATGACTCAAAGGAGCCACAGTTTCTCTTGGGTTCATTAAAACCAGGTATGACACCATGTGGGTAATGCTGTACATGTGGACACATATGTTAAAAATAAACAGATTTTGAGCATCCATTCACAACTAGAAAGTGTAAAAACAAACAGAATGTGGAATGCAGCACTATGAGGTAGTCTATGTTTTGCAGTGCCCCGGTGACCACATTTCTATGGATTACATTTTGAGAGAACTCAAAGATCATATAGTGGAGCATAAAGGTGCAATTTGATAGAAAGATAAGGACTTGGCAGAGGTACAGCATTTCAAAAATGAGGGCCATATTGGTTCATCACTAAGGTTTTGAGGTTTAGAGGCAGTGGCAACTCATTCCAGAGGGGGTGACTACAACAAAAGTCTGGAGAAAGCAGAGGTGTGCTCGATTGTTCATCTCCAATCTTTGGACTCCAGGATAGGCATGAATGCAATGACAAATTGGAATTCTTGCTGGTAGTATTGAGAATATCCATTTCTATAACATATCATGACGCCAATTAAAAGTCATAGGGCCACCAATTTTTTATTTTATTTTTTTTAAGTGAATGATGCTTTGCACACATTTAATAATTACGTGTCTACTTAATATATAAGCATCCTCTTTTTCCCTCAGGACACTGCTGCCATCAATGGCCTTTTCCCAATGATTTGTGTCCAACCTTCACCTATGACAGGGACCCATAGAAAACAAGTTTGCAGTACAAAACAGCAGAATAAAGAGAGTCAAATTGAATGCTCCTCCTATAAACAATTAGTGGATAAGGAACATAATTAGCAAGAATCATTCACCTTTTTCAGCTAATTTAAGAGATTTTATCCTTTCCTCAAGTGCATACACAATCCTTCCAGGTGGTCAGAAAGAAACCATTCTTTTTATCTTCCTGTAAGTTAGTTGCTAGGCAACCCAATGTCTCTGTGGGGTTGTGTGATGTCACTGCATCACTGACACCATGACCTTTAGGAGGGTTGAAAAGGTAGTACACAGAGACACCTCTGCTGCAGCAAAACAGAATTGGCATTTGGAATGCTCTTCACTGATAGGGTAATCATGCGTATCTGGAGCAGTACTGAGTAAATATTTCTGTAAATTTTTTTGAGTTTATATGGATTGTGTCTAAAAATTGAAATATTCATTTACTTAAACTAGAATAATAACCTAAACAAAGGATTAGGTGCTTAAGGAATTAAAGAAAGGAAAGGAAAGGAAAGGAAAGGAAAGGAAAGGAAAGGAAAAGGGACATTGATAAACCAGGAAAGGGACATTAAGTCACAGCTTGTTTCCAGGTGTGAAATGGGCACACAAGGAAGTTTAGTGACTTGCAAATGGTCAATTAACAAAGTGAAAGCTCACCAGATTGGATAGTTTAAAAGTCATTTAAGTGCTACATGCAGGTAAAATGTGTTTTAGTGACATGGATGTGAGGGTAACAGAGCCTGTTTGAAAACAAAGCACTAATTGTGTTATGGTGAGGTAAATGAACAGTCACATTCGTGTTGAACTGGTAATGCAAACAAAAGGTTTAATAGACAGAAATGTTGATGAGGCATATATGTTTTGTATATTTTAGGCCATATGAAGTATAGATAAAATCACTGATGTATTTTGTGCATCTGCTGACAATCTTATTGAGGTATGTATTTTTATGGGGAATAAGTGAATGTAAACTCAGTATATTTTGTTTTAAAATATTTTATATAGTTACTACATTATGATTCATAAAATTTATTTTGATGTTAGATGTACATATTAATTGCACTAGAAGTCTAATATGGTGAAAAATTGGGGTATTAATAAATTGAAAAATTTGATTGGAGAAAGCATTTTAAAGTGCTTTTTTGTGAGCTCCCCCATTTAGTGAATTCAGATGTCAGTTGTGTTGCCTGCGGCATGACCACAATGACCCTAGTGAGGTTTCTGACTTGTATTCAAAAGTCAGAGCATATTATTTTGTTTGTGTGTTATTTGTTTATGTTCCACCTACTCTCACCAGCCGCTCTCTCCTTTGGGTCACCACGGACTGGACTCAGCCCAGGTGACCCCCATTCACCCACCATCCCTCATCGCAGCCTACCCAAGGGTAAACCAATGTGTCCCTTCATCGGGTGGCGGGCAGGGCCCCTCCCTGCAGAGGGAATTAGCCTTAATGGCCTGCTTTCTTGGCCCTCAGGTGCTGCTGGGACAGCCATCAGTGGTCTGGGGGTTCCAACGGTGAGGGTCCAGATGGCCATCATCCGAGTGGCCAGTGCACCTTTTTCCATTTTTCTCCACCCCTTCCACCACGTTCTTGGCCTATGGTGGTGGCTGACCTCAGGCAGGGGCATGCAGGGTGCATGTCGAGGCCACACATCCCCACAAGCACACACCCAATCTGCCAGGAGGGACCTAGGTAGAGCCCCCATCCAGAAGGGAAGCATCCAATGGATGCTTGTACATCCCTCCCTGCTGGCCTCCACTCCTGGTACCTGGGATTGGGGTGTGAACCAGGGTCACCAGCATTCCAAGTGAACCCCTTCTCTCAATGCCATGAAGCCAGCATCCAGAGCACAATATTACTCCATCAGTGCCAGTTCTGGGATGGCTACCAATAAGAAGGTAGGTGTACTATAAGGTTATTTTCATTACTTTCAAAGCTCTGAAAAAGCTGTATCTTCATTGACAAGTTAATGGCTCTCATTGACAAGATAATTGTGCTAACAACTGTCGCCTGTCTAATTAAGCATGAAAATACAACCAAAGGTTTTGTTACCATCAGTTAATATACTTTGGGAATATCATGAGGCTCAAGACAAAGCCCCTAGAGTTAAAATAACAAAAATAACTCAAACCTGGGGTCCCTTAATGTAATTAAGGTAAGTAATTGTCATTGTGTTTTTTCTAGCCTTCAATTTACAGTTTAAAGGAGGTAATATAGACAAACATAGCAGACGGAAAAATATAATGACTCTTTTAATAGCCGAGTTTTTATTTCTGAAGTGTTTTTCAGTCTCATTTTGATCATTGGATAGTTTTTTACCAGAAACTTGGAAGTGTTATTTCAAGAGCAGTACCTTACCAGGATGATATCATATTTAGTTCTATTTCCCTTCATACCTCATCAGTATTGTGATCTCAAACACTGTGAGAGCACAAGTGGACCTGTCTGGCAAAAGTTGATTGGTTCACTTGGTCATTAGTAAAGTTAGAGCATTTGAAGTTATAAAGCTGATAATTTATTTTTATTTAATTTGGGTAACTGGGTAATCCCCCCGAAACCATGACAGTCCCTTTTTCAGGGGTGACCCTGGGTTAATTACAGGTAAGGCAGTCCATAAAGTTACAAAACAATTACAGTTTGACATTTCGTAAGTTAGCACAGTTTTCAACAGACAGAAGTGCAGTTGACATAGACTGGTGTGCATCAGACCATTGCAGTGTTTATAATGCAAATTCTAGTATACAGTTAGACTGTTTCCAACACTCAACATAGATAAACAAATTAGGTGACATTTGTGGCTACAGACAAAAATATTGCAGTAGGGAAACACAGGTCACAAAAGAAGGTTCAATTTTCAATGGTAGCAAGTGCATTGGTTAAGCCCTAACAGATGAGCCTTAAGTCCCTTTTTGAACCCCCTGAGAAAATTGCATGTTTGCACATTTGCTGGGAGAGCATTCCAGAGGGGTGGTATGCTGGCCGAGAATGATCCCTGTCCCAGGGATAACCTAACCTTAGGCACAGAGAGGAGTTAATGGCTTGAGGATCTAAGAGGCCTGCTGTTTTGTTTGGCAGATAAAGTATTGGGTCAGGCTTGGTGGTGCATGGTTCAACCTTAGTTTGTAGGCTAAGCATAATGATGGGTACTCAAGACACCCTCTCAATGGAGGCCATGACAGGATTGGAGCACCTGCAGTGGTGCTCCCTTGGCTGACCCCCCAGGGTGAACCAGCACACCTTGTGATAGAGAGTACTAAGTTTGCATTTCCCCACTTTTTGCTGTGAGTAGCATTCGAGATCCATACAGCAGGGTGAGTAGTAGGGGTTTGGTAGCAATCCTTAGCCAAGAATCCTTAGTGAGGATAGGGCTGCTTTGATATAGAAGCCCAAGCTTCTGATTCACTGTCTTAGTCACCCGTTCGATATGTGTCTTGAAAGTGTAGTTCTGGCCAAAGGTAATGCCTAAGTACTTTATTGTATCTACAACTTCAATCATTGTGCCATTCAAGAGGCTTGGAGTTAGAAGTGAAGCTCTATCTGGACTCTGGCTTGTCTGACCAAATAGAACAGCTTTAGTTTTTTACTATTGAGCACTAGTCTGTTGTTGGCCAGCCGACCCTTGATGAGTTGCAGGTCACTTGTCAAATAATTGTTCAAGGAGCTCAGATCCTCAGAGGACCTGTAGAGCACTGCATCATCTGCATATAGGAGTATATTTGCCTCACCACAGTGATTTGGCATGTTGTTTATGAATATAGAGAATAGTAAGGGCCCCAGAATGGATCCCTGGGGAACTCAATGGAGAGTTTGGCCATATTCAGATTGAGCACCTTGCCATCTGACCAACTAGGATCTCCCCTGGAGGTGGTCGATAAACCACCAAACTGTGAGACAATCTAGGCCTGTGAGTTTGAGTTTTTCTAGGAGCAGTTGATAGTCCAGCAGGTTGAAGGCCTTGGTGAGATCTATAAAGACTGATCCAGTGTAAAGGCCTTTGTCAAGAGCTGTGAAGAAGTGATCGATGAGGCAGACAAGATCAGTGTCCGTGCAGTGTTTTTCTCTAAAATCATGTTAAGGATGAAGAGTATTGAAATGGGACAATAGTTTTCCACATGTTCACGTGATCCCCCTTTGTGGATGGGCATGAACAGGGCAACTTTCCAGAGTGTTGGAACTTTCCCTTCAAGAAGGGATCTGTTGAGCAGCCATGAGGCAGAAGCAGCTATTGCTGGGGCTGCAATCTTGAGCAGTCTTGGTTCTAGCTTGTCGAGCCCAACTGAACCGTGCCTAGATAAGGTATGAAGGGGAAAATAGATACATTACCCTTCAAGTTGAATACTGTTCTACACATCACAGCTTGTGCTACCAGTTAGAACATCTTCTACTCAGCAAAAGTGAAAAAATAAAATGATGAAAAAAAAACCTTCTTCAGATAGAAAACAATGTTGGCTACATTTTGAAGTCAATATTAATTTCAGGCAGTGTACAACAGTGGTGGCTAGTGGCAAGATGCAGAATATCAAGATAGTTTACAATATATCACAAGAAATCGCCATTCATTTTAATTGGATTTCAGTGATATTTCCCAATGTATACATCTGGTCACAGGAACCACTGCAGCTCTTTAAACTGAAACATAAGTTATATATCTACAGTGGTCCTCCAGAATGAAAATGGACATGTGACCTTTGGAACTGGTATATCCATCACAATCTTAAAGCGTTGATTGGGCTGTTTTGGCTAATCAATGGAATTGTTTAGTGAGGTAGATTTGCTATGTCGGCATTTTCAGAAGCTCCTGAACTGCATTCACTATTTTGAAATGCAACACTGTTGCCAAGTATGCTCCTTGCCTGATAAACATGTGTTGAACAATCAGACCTGTTAATCAAAACTTTCCCAAACAATTAAAGGTATGATGTTAATGCTGATGCACTGATGTGACCCTTTCTCCTCAAATGGAGACAGAAAATAAATTAAAAAGGATTCAGTATTTGGTGTATTTTTAGCTTAACCCTTTTGTTGCATTTGCTGACCACAGGAAGATGCAGCATCCTATTTTTCTTAGTCATAACATCAAATGCAGAACTGATTGTCCATGTTGTACATATATCTTTGTACTCATTTTGAATAGACTTTAGTTTTTTTTCTCTTTTTTATATAAGAATCTAAACTAGCACAGTTTGCATATTGGCAATATGGAAGCATGCAGTGCAGTTTATTGTATCCTATTTGTGTGGTAGTACACAACATTTGTGTTGTATTTTAAGTAATATTAAAACCATATTTGTATTTAAATAGGCTAAAATTAGCCCAGCATGGTTCAACTTTAGTTTGACATTAATTTGGAAGATTTTTTTTCTTATTTTTGGTGAGGTGCAAAAATTGTTCTAATTTTCCAAAAAAGTAATAAGTCAGATTCTGAAATGTATTGGACAGTTAGTTTGCTGGATACACCTGAGAAAACATTTTCTAGAATCATTCTTTCTCCTTTACATGAGCAACTTACTGCTCTTGGTGGGCTTTCTCCTTTACAGTATGGTTTCACAGAAAATTGTTGCACTATTGATAATTGTTTTATTTTAAGACATTTTTGGGAAAATACTGTTAGATTTGAGGCCAGAAGCTGTAAGCTGGTTTTATTGACTTTTCTTCAGTTTTTGGCTTAATTACAAGAAGTAAATTGTGGCAGATAATGTTAGAAAAAAGCATTGACTATGCCCCTACAGCTGTTATTTTTAAGTTATGTAGTGAATCCTGGGCTGGGGTGAAAGTAGGTCCTTTTGGCAATGTTTCCAATGAATTCTCAGTTAATAAAGGGGTTTATCAGGGGTGTTTGTTGGTTTCTACTTTTTTTAATATCATTTTAATGTCTATATGGGCAACTCTCTTGAAGCTATTGGGTGAGTTCAATCTGACTCACCCAAAATTGAATCACTGGCTGTACCTGCATTGGCGTATGCTTACATTGTACTTCTTTCTCTTTCACAATCTGGTCTTCAAAAGAAATTAACTGCTTGGCCAGGGAATTGCAAAACATATCCCTAGCCATTGATAGTAAAAAAAGACTAGGTAATAATTTTTGGTAAGAGAAATTCATCCCCAAAATGGATATGGAAACTTTGGGATATATTTATTCATACGGTGAATAAATATGTTTATTTAGGGTTAACCGCTTCCTCTAATGGTTCATGATGGTCTCATATTGCTAGTGCCAGGACCAAATAAAAAAAAATGCTTTGGGTCTAAAAAATGCAATTACAAATATGGTGTCAACAGTATTAGACCACTGATCCAAGTTTTTTCTTCAAAATTAAATCCCAAAGCCCTCTATACTGTGGAAATTTGAGTGCCATACATGGTTTCAGAAATAGATAAAAAAATGTGATTCTGCTTTTTAAATTCTTCTCTTAGAAGTCTATAACCACATCCCACATTACAGCTGAACTTGGATTAGATTAGTTATACTACTTTGACTGATTCTTTACTCCTGGGTTATTGGGTTAAGTTTACAAATGCCAGTCTTGGAAGTTTTTTCCTGCTAGTCTTAAAAAGAAAGAAAATTGAGGGTTGTTTGATTGTAGAAGCTCACCATTGTTTTTATATGTGCATTCCTTACTGGAATAATATCAGTTTACGTACTGTACCTTTATAATTATTTCAAAAAGACAATTGATATTTGGCTGACATACAAGAAATATATAATGAATAAAATTAGACTCCATAATCAAGGCATGGATTTGGGTGCTATTTTATGGTCCAGATTATAACCTTGGTATACTTTAAATGAGGTTTGGTTTGGCTATAGATCTATCAGAATTCTATCTTGGATCCATGACAGAGAAATACTTTTATATGTCATGTAAGTTTGAGATTTTTCCTGGTAATGTACTCTTTGCTAGATTTGCTCATATTCCCAATGCTCTGAAACTCCCAGTTTATGCACTGTAGGAGGGATAGAGAATCTGGGATCAATTTGCAAAGCCCAGGGAATGACACAAGATGTCTGCAACAAACATAAATGATGTAAGTGACACCTTGCTTCAAAAGATGCAGCTATCTCAATTATGGAACATGGTCTACATCGAAAAGTGGAGCCACTACACCAAAGTGGCAATGTGCCAGCCTTAAACATGGTGCACCAGGTCGCAAGGGGGCTTGCACCATGGCAGGACTGTAACATCACTTTTTTTGTGATTTTGCATGCCTCTTTGTGGATTTAGCAAGGGACTCCCCTTAGATAAGCCAAGAGATGGTCTATGGGACATACACAAGTTCCGCACACACTGTGGTGAAGAGGGACAGGGTCTGGCACCAGGTTGCTAGGTGCAGAAGGGGCACGGCTAGTGGCATGGGGTTGGGGAGAAAGCTGGGCATGGGATAGAGTGCATTTGTTTGTTTTTTTACTTATTTGTTATTATAAGCAGACCTCAAAACTGTTACACACCTCATGCCATGTCACTTTCTGTCCCTGGACCCCCCTTGGAGGTCCCATCCCTTCAGCTCTGAGGATGTGCAAATTGCAACCCCAATTATAGATATATAGTTGATAATTGTTATGGTCTGTATACCGTAACAGTTTTGAGACCTGCTGAGTTAAGTGTAAATATGATGCAGTTGTTACTAGGATATATCATTTGCCCCTCCTTAGCTGCACCATGCTTTGAAAATCCTTCTCCACATCTCTGTCTTCAGTTGTCTGCACCAGCCTTACTCTCTTCATCCAGTAGTCTATTTTATGGGTCCTTCAAACAATATGCATCAATTTGCACTATGTTTGCCTTGAACTTTAGTTGCCATAATCTGGACCACTTTTCCAAACTGCAACAATTGCTGGTGTTTCACAAAGGGAAGTAGAAAGTCAGATAGTTTTCTCCTTTTTTCTGCTTGGTTGTTCTAAATAGATTACAGAAATTATCTCCACAATCTGTGGTCCCATAAATGTTTTCCAAAATAGTCAAGTTGTTAGTCACTGTGGCACCCAAGTTATTAATCCATGTAGCTCCATGGGAGAACCACAGAGACTTAATTTTGTTCTGTTCTCTGTGTTGGAACACTGCCATTCTTTAGCCGCTTGTGTGTCCTGCTCCATTAGGCCTACCAGGTCAAAGCAGCCCACCTGAAAGAGCACTGCAACAATCATGCTGTACAAAGTGCAAAAGGATTGAGAGAGACAGGGGAACAATAGCGGTAAGGTATTACCGCTACCCCTGTCGCTGTATGCTAAAAGAAGTAACTATCAATTAGTTATGTGCTGGGGAGCCTGACTGAACTGCTTCCATGGTGTAGGGTTTAGGGTACCAGCACATGGCCCAGCAAGAGACCTAGGATCGTGGTTTGATTCTGATTAGGTCGCCTGCTGCAACTGTTTAAAAAAAAAAAAGAAAAACTTTTCCCCGTCTCAATTTTCTCTTCATCCCCAAAGTCCATCATCCCCCAGAGATGATTAATTTAAGCCTGGGGGATCTGGGGGGCAAAGCCCACACATGGGGGTTACGGGGGTGAACCCCCCCTCAGAAATAAAGAACTCCCATAGATTTCTATGGGTATGTGCTCTTTCTGTCTCTTGCTGTTGTACCCAATGCTGTGGGTGAAGCCGCTATTTTGCTTGCGGCATTAATTGCCATCTGATATTTGCTTGCACTATTATGACCTCATGCCTTCATTAGGATCTGATAGTGATCCTTTCCAAAGGGGCTGGTTTTGCCCATGAAAACACATATAGATGGATGCAAGGACTGGTGTGGCTTTGTACACTTACCTACCAACTCTTCCACAATCATTAACAGGATATAGTTTGGTTTTAAGGGTGCTGGTGCATATAGAACACTCAGGACCTTGCATTACTCCTATGCTTTCCTCTGCAGGGCCACGATGTGTTATAGTTTTACAGATTTTCACTAAAGCACTTTGGCTGGTCACCATCTCTATGCATATGAAGGGAACTCCTGAGAATTACTAGGCCCTAAACTTGAGTTATTTCCACCCTTTCTCCTTACTTGGAGGTTTCTGAGGACTGGCAGGCTAAGAACATTCCACCAGGAAATACCACTACTAACAACAAAAATCATTGTGACCATCACAGTTCCATATACATTCACAGCGATCAGTACAGCTTCAACATGCTTGTTATCCTTGGTTTCACGGATCCCTACTTTCATGAAAACATTGAGTGGATATAATTCCTCTTCTTTGTACCATTCTTACAGCCTGGCATCTTACTTTTTTCCTTTTCTGTGGCTCCACAAGGAAGATTGCTAATGGTCTGTGGAATCCCCCACAAAGTCTTGGTGTGCTGTGTCTTTATGTAAAGAAAAAATCCCAACAGTGATTACAGTTTGCAACTTCCACTCTTAGTGTGTAGTTAAGTAATTGCCCCTATAGATGAATGGTCATGGGTTTGAGAAGGTTCTTTTAGTTCTTAATTGTTGCTGTAGTGCTTCTACCTGGGTGTATGCTTGCTGCACGCAGAGATAAAAGGATACTGTTCCCTGAAAAATTGCACTAACCAGCACATCACTACAGTACACAGAGAACTCTGAATGACACAGGAGATAAAATGCCCAAAATGTAATAAACCACTAGACTAAGCACTAGAATGAACATATTTTGTGTAGTGTCAGATTTAAGGTACATTAGAAAAAAAGGAAGAGGTATGGACAGGCAAATAAACAATACAACTTCAAAAACCTAGCATAGTGCCCCTCTATCTGGTGCACCAGCCTAACTCCCAACCCCAAGACCATCAAATCTCCTGTTTAGTCTTACCACTGAATTCTGCTTTGCTGGAGTAGAAAATAATGGGATAATGGAAATAAACTGGAGACAGTACTAATTTTAAGTTAACTAGTTGTACTACACAAAGGAAAACACCAAACAAAGTTTTCATTTTATGAGACCTCAAAACACTCCACTCAAATCCTATGTCTCAACCATGGTAGTCCTATCCCAGGACATAAAACACGTACATTCATACTGTAATTAGTCAAGCCAATCTATACATTTTGCACGGGCCTACCCTGTTCAATGCCTCATGATTTCCATCAGATCTGTTGTGTTTGTGTGGCGGTACCCAGAGCTCCACCTGGGGAAAAACAGGAGCAGGACAAACTGATGATCTTTTTCACCCTTTCAGTATGCACTCGACTTGACCTTGAGGAATGCCCGTTATTCGGACTCAGGAGCTCCTCACTGCTGGCAGTGCTCTCCTTGCACCTACTGTCTTTTTCTCTAGTTTCCTATTTTATTTCCTGCCACCTGAATAGGTTGACTGAAGTTCTTTTGAGCCTTGAATTGGTAACTCTTTTCCTTCAGGGATTCGGCACGGGGTCATAATGTCACAAGCCAGAAAATCTAATGCATAAATAATGCAGGCAAAACAGCTAAAATGAAAACAGCTAATATAGTAAATGTCTAAGACAAAAACAGTACAAGCAGGACCACATGGTGTGGCTTGGAAAAAAGAGGCAGGACAATAGACATGTGACACAAGTGACTTTACTGGTGCAGGTCAGAGCATGACAGAAGTGCAAAGGTGACAGTGCCCCATCCTGGAATCCCCCCCCCCACAGATGCCCCACCACAGAGAGTTATGTCACACCTGGAGGGATAGATTAAAGGCAATATCCCAATACCCCTCAGTAGTCAATGGTGGACTGTTCAGTGCAGGCGGCCACAATCCCAACAATCCTCCTGCTGGCATCCTTATACTTCCTATTCACTGTCTGCATGGTGTTCCCTGCAGTGAGCTGAGTCAGCTTAACATCAGCGAGCTGCTGATCTGTGCAAAGGCCCCCTATGAATCTCCACAGGTTAGGATGGCATGCCCCGGGGCATGTGGAAACCCCCCAGTGCCACACCTCAACAGCATTAGCCATGTGGGGTGTACTGTCCCATGCTGCCTCATACACATTTCAGGTCTCGATGGTGTATAGAGGCCTTCTCCTGGTGGTACGCTCCACAGACATGCCTACCCAGGTGTCCTCCAAATAGTACAGCAGGTCATTCAGCAGCTCCCCATTCACCTTAACATAAGCAAGGTTCCACAGGGCCTCAAATGTGACCACAACTGTGTACCATGCCACAAATCCCTCAATGCACTGGCACAGATGCCACACTGCCTGGGCTAGGTGAAAAAAGCACCCATGCAGCTGGCACCCCAGGAAAACAGTGCCAAATGCCTGCATGACTGCCAGTTCCAAGTCAGTCAGGACAGTTGATGGTGTGAGTCCAGGGCAGAGGAACATGATATTCTGAAATGCAGTGGTGTAAGCAGCATTGGTCCTGGTGCTCATCAGTAGATACACTGCTGGGAAGCTTGTGCTCTCGATCAACCCATGCACAGTATACAATTGGTGGAACAGCAGGGGTGTGACACAGAATGTGCCATCTGACAGAAACACTGAACACCCAGTCAGCTGCATCAGTGTTGGCTGGGTGGCAAATAAAAGCAGGTTGCTGTCCCCAGGCCCACTATTGAACTGGAGGAACAACACCCCTGTGTTTGTTGTGGTGTACTCAGCTGGGATCACCAGGTCACACAGGGCCATTGGCTGTGATGGCAGCCTGTGCGCTGATGTCCTGGCCCTGACACATGCCCACTTGATGAGGGGCATCACTGGCAGTTGCCCAGTCACCGCCATAGATACACCTGTCATGCATGCTGCCACCATGGTGCTGCAAGTCTCATTGGTCCTTTTGGCATGGTCCTTGACTGCTGCAAGCACCTCCATGGTGGCAGTTCTGGCAGTATCTGGCAAGTGATTGTGGTTGGATGAGTCATGAACCACCACCTCACCCAGCATGTGGACCCTCACTGGGCACCACCCCTTCTCATTGTCCACACACTTCTAATATATCCTGTCATTGTGTACCCTCTTCCACCTGTACAGAAAGTCAGCATGCTGCAGTAGGGAGGCACCCTTCTGGCTGCTGATGCAGTTGAGAGGCATTCTCATACACCAGGCAGTAGCCACCATATGGATGGCTGGCCTGCACTGTGGGCACCCTTATGTGGGGCCCTGCTGTGTGCTTCAGTGGCAGCACCTGCCACATGCATTGCCCCCCCCTTCTGTAGAAATACACACTGTGGAACCGGGATTTCCTGGGAGACCCAAACAAGGTGCAGGTGCAGCTCATTATTATGGGAGGTGGGGTGGGCCAGCTACAGATAGCACACAGGTATGCAGGCAATGGTACAAGCATGGTACCACAGTCCTGTCCCCCCACTCCCAGGTGTGTCCCACATGGTGCTTGCAGCAGGGGAGGCGAGTGCTTTATGTAAGTGTTGTGCTGTGGTGCCCCTGTCCTACACAGCAGGGTAGGCCAACCGGGCCAATGAACACAGGCAGGTGGCATGGGTGTCATTGTGTCCCACCACACAGCAGTCCCCACACACTGCCCTGGCCTGCACTGACATTGTGCACTAGCCACGCTAGCCTGCAGCTGCCGTGGCCCCCACTGGGGACACCATGGATTGGTGTTGTGCCCCATGCTTGGCAGGTCTATCTGCCACGCAGTGTGCCATGACTGCATGGTGTGGCAGCATGCATGGTCACTGCCACCTCTGTACCACTGCACTGTGCCAACATTCCCCTGTGGCAGCTCTGTGCATGTTGGTGATGCATGGCAGGCACAGGGTGGTGTGTTACTGGGACCACCACCAGAGGGTCATGATGGGATGCTGGGGGGTTGCAGGGCTCCTCCTCAGATGGCCATGTTGTACTGTGGCAAGAGTGTCAGCCTGGCTGTACCTGCACTGTGGCGGGGTTCTGCCCATGATGCCTGTTGTCTGGGGGAGGCTGACATGTCTTGTCGGTGGGCTGGGGGTGCTGTGGGTTGGCAAGGGGTGGGGGTTGGGGATTGTTCTGTCCACACATGGCAGAGGTTATTTGGGGGGGGGATGTCTCTGCACTCTGGGTGTGCTGTGGATCGGGAGCCAGCTTGTGCTGGGGGTTAGAGTTGCAAAAGGTGACTGATGTCCCACTCCTGTCCAGTGTGGTAAAAAATGAATACGTACCTTCACAGCCCATGCATGGGCTGAGTGCTCTGTCCTGTAGCCACTCCCATTGAATATTATGGCCTACGACCCAGTAGATACACCAACGGTGGTAGTACTGAGGTGGGGGTGGTATCCTGTCTGTTGGCGGGTGCAACATTGGTATGTCACTGTGGGAGGCATTCTGTGGGTGGTGGTGGGTGGTTCAACCTCAGTGGTGGCCTGTGGGTGGTGTACTGGTGGTGTGTGTACATCCTGGTGTAAGCCCATGAACAGATGACATTAGCTAGCTGTTCCTGGTGTATGCACTGCAACCACTATGGTATGGGTGCTGCTGAGCAGTTTGAGTGGCACGGTTCCCTTTGAGGTGTGTGGATCATGTGAGCTCCTCCCCAGAATGAAGATGCAGGGGATATAGCCAGCGTACTGACTGGTGATGTTTTCCTGTGTGCTGTTGTGGTGTGCACTCAGAGGACATGCATGGTGTGGTTGTGCGCTGTTGCAGTGTGCACTCAGATTACATGTGTGGTGCTGCCATACGCAATTATGACCCCCATGTGCTCTTCTGGCATGTGTTGAAATGCACTATATGCTCTTAGTGTCCTGCACTACTTTGTATTAGCTGTTTTATATGTGCTATTGTGTATTAGCTGTCTTGACCTGGTAGGCAGGAGTTCTGTCTATGGCTCAGGCAGGCTTTAACCTCTGGAGCCCTAACATAGAACCCCCTATTATTCAGCTTCTTCTGTTCTGAGCTAATTCCTACTCCTGATTCCTCCTGCCTGCAGTAGTATACAGTTCATGTTCCTCACTCCCTCAAAATGCTTCTACATGTCTCCCCTCTCCCCCTCCCAGTCAGCCTTCTCCCTCTCTCATGCCCCTTCAGTCCTTGGTTTCTGTCCTTCAAATGGGGCAGGATGAGAATTCATGTCTCCGCTCCTAATTTATCACTACATTTTAGGTTTTCCATCTCTTCACCATTTAAATCACAATTGTGCCCAGTGGGTCAAAGGGAATAATTGTTGATGTCTGTGCTGGTGATAGTTCCTGGTGTAGCCATTTCCATGACTGTAAGGCTCAGTTTCTGGGGCTGACAATACTGACATCTCATCAGTATTGCAGTCCCATTTTCAGTCAGTGGGACTGAATGAAGATGCCAGTGGTTTAGATCAGTGATAGTGACTGTCATCTCCAGGAGAAGGAGTTTAAATATAGTTCCCCCCAAATTTGGGGGTTGGGGCTTTATTACAGATATACTATGGTATCCCTAAACTCAGTATCCTGAGTCTTGGGATACCGACCCCACTGGCCTGAAATCCATGCTGCCAAATCAATCAGATGCCCAGAAATACAATTTCAGGCATCTGATTGAAAAACACAAAATGCAAAGTGGAGGACTTTGCCCCCCAAACCCCCCCATATGGGGAATCTGCCCCCCACACCCCCATAATTAAAATAACTAACTCCAAGGGGGAGCGGACCTCAGAGTTAAAAAAATTAGTTTTGGGCATATAATCTTTACAAATACTACTGTATGCAGAGTGGCTAGACCCTGCGCCTCCAGAGCACACTGGCTGAGCTGCCAGCAGTTTGGTTCTCAACACCACTGGGGCAGCTCCACCAGCCTCCCAATTCCTCCAGCATTTCAATGCCATCAACAGGGGTATGGTAGCAAGCCATCGCATCTGCTACCTTACCCTTGTAAACGTCTGTCGGGTTTCCTAATGCCGGGATGCTCACTGGCCCGGATACTAAACCTGTCAGGCAATACTTCCTGAGCAGGTCAATGTTGGGATAGTGAGCCTCAGAAACCATAAGGGTACCTTTATTACCTTTCCCCAAAATTAATTTAACTTATGCTGCACTTTCTCACTTTCTAGACTATATTTATTTTGCACTGATCAGAACTGCATACTACTGAAATAGCAGCTACAGTAATCTACTACCAGTGCAAGGGGTAATAAAAAACAAAAAACGGTTCAGCAGCACAAAACCCAACACATAGACACCCAGAAAAAATTTCACTTACAACCATGTAAGTATATAAAAAGTGATTTTTTTTTTAATTTAATAAATATTGAGTTACCATGTCAGCAATAGAAAAGCAGAGATCTCTGCATTTCTATACCTGGCATGGTAACTCAATATTTAATAAATTAAAATGCCACTTGTATAATTATGTGCTTGTATGTGAACTTTCTTTCTGGGTACCTATGTGCCGGGTTTTATGCTGCTAAATCAGAATTGCCTGCACTACTCCAAGAACAGCCCTAATACAGCCCTATAAAGTGGTGCAATCACATCCCTATGGTATGTGGTGTCCTTTTAAAAAAAGACCATCATTCTATTAAGAAATGCAGCAATATATAGTAGTCAGTTGTAATCCCTGTCTCCAGGCTTTCATATAAAAAAATAGTTCCCTGTCAAGACAGTCCTATGGTTCTAGTTTCTCAAAGTAATAACTTATAGAATGATATAACTTTAGAATTGTTACAGCTTGGAAATATGTATTTTTGACTGAAAGCTAGGAATCTGCTACATGATCCAGCATATTGTTATATAGTGCTATATACTGGAATGTATCAATACACATTTTTAAAACTGCTGTGGGAATTTTTCCTTTTAATAATGTCATGGGACATTTAATAACCTTCCTTTGCTCCTCTCCCAAAAGTTGTTCACCTCCCTTGAAAAGATGATATCCCGTTTTCTGTGAGAAGGGTGGGCTCCCTGGTGGGGAAAAAATAAAGAGAGGGCACACTGAACACAGGAGGGACTCAGTGTCACCTGGCTCCAAGGATATCACTATGCATGTGTGGCTCTGCATGTCATGAGATGGTTCACTCCCTTACTCACATCTCCCCCAGTATGGGTTCGGTTGGAAGCCAGCCTAGCAGGTGTTACCCCTTTGAGGTCACTGCTGGCCACTAGTGGCGTCTCTAGCAAAAATCTCTCACTTACTATGTCCAAGACTAGAAGAACCTGGCATTGCATCGTGTCCCTGTCCCATACCCCTTGTGAGCTGTGGGCCCCTCCTTTCCAATATGCTAAGCTCTGACAGAATAACTTTATTACTGTGGGGGTCTACTCTGGCCTTCCTCGGAAACAAAAGGTATCAAGTACATACAGGACTTATATACAGTATGCCTCATTCCTCTACATTGTTATTGTTTGAGCAGTAAAGGGAGAAATTTAACCTTCCCATTAAGGATTTCTGGAGATATCTCCAACTCCATAGCATAATCACTGACCTGCATGTGAGGTACAACCTAGATAGTAAGTGGCAATGGCTAGATATGTTGCACAAATCCTCTTCAGCTCGGGGTCTAATAGAGCATTTTTACAATACCTGGCAGGATTCACAGCCAGATCCCTCAGATCAATGCAGACTTAAGCAGATGGCAGATATGAAGATAGACATTCCCAGAGACTCTTGGTCTCGATACCTAAAAGCCACTCATCTCACATATAGGAACACCAAAAGTAATTTTTTGCAGCTGAGAATCCTCCAGCATTGGTACCAGATGCCCGCAGCCCTCCATTCAGCAGGGGTCCTTCCCCACTAGGACTGCTGGCACTGTCATCAACCCGTTGCCCATCTGCTGCATATTTTGTGGACATTCTCTCATTTATCTGCATTTTGGGCCTCCATAGCAGCAGACTGTACTAGAGTACTTGGGTCCCCCCATCATTCTATCTGATCCCAAGGTGTTCTTGGGAGACACCTCAACACTTAGTTTTCTGCCAAAAGCACACCGGGAATGACTCCTACTAGTCCTGAGGAGGCCAAGCGACTACTGTTAATGCAGTGGCAACAGACGTTTTTGCCAGCCTTGGCATCTTGGCATGCAGCCATAGCCCGGTTGGCGCTATTGGAGAGACAATCCTACTCCCACCATGGCCAGCTGAACTGGTACTTTTGTAAGTGGGATGCTTACCTTCACTCAACCTTGTGTAAGATCCCAGCCCCTCCTGGTAATTCTCCCCTGTTGAGATGTTGGTGTTTGAGTAGTCATGAGCAGATTCAGGAGTGGAAAAGTGTAGGTCAAGGCACTACTAAGCTCTTAATGACCTGACATCAGAATTGTTCTTTCTCTTTATCCTTGGGCAGAAGTGACACATTGTAGTTTATGAGAGGTAGCAAGGTTATAAAACTATTCACCTACTATGGATATACTTTGTTATATGTGTATGATGGATGTGCTATGCTGTTGTGGTCAGCAATGTTAAACCTAAAAATTTCAATAAAATCTTGGATGATAAAAAAAAAATAATAATGTCATGGGACAACTGCAAATTGATATACAGTGATAACTATAAACTTTGTCATGTTGTTATATAAATTGACACTGGATGCTACTGTATGTATATACTTTATGTTCAGAATTTCTCTAATGTCACTATTTACTGTAAATGTTTAATCATAATTCTTCTAATTTTACCTCTATAGTCTGCCAAAATTGTGTATGTAATGTCAACTGGCATCTACTCACCTTTCGTTTTGTAACTACTCTATGCTTTTTTTTGCATTCTTTCATATCATACCTGAAAATAGGCACTCAGTTGTCTAACAACGTTACCTGGTTAAAAAAAATACATATATTGAGTCTTAATGCTGACTGCAATATTTAACTGAAAAAAAAAATATTTTATCACAGATGTCTCCCAAGTTGTTGTTTTTCAATATATTTACCCTTCAGTACGGTATAACTTTTGAACCATTAGGGCTAGAAACTTAACATTTTTTAAATGAAAGCTTGCAAGAAGTGTTTCATGGTACAGTATATTGATGTATAGCACAATATATTGCATTGAATTGCTTTACATTTTTAAAACTGTCATGGGAATATTTTTAAAATGATATCATGGGAACAAATGTATGTTGATATATTTTTGACCTACAGTAATACATAACAATATATTAAGGTGTAGTGCAGACTCCAAGCTTTAATTATAAAGACAAGTTCCTAGCCTAGTCAGTTCCAAAGTTATCACTTCAAGAATTAGTTACCATTCAAAAGGTAAAAGTTTGGAATTATTGGGCTAGGAAGATATTTGTTTAAAAAAAAAGCTTAGAGTCAATGCTAGATGATGCAGCATAGCACCATAAATAGGCCTGTACTCTATACAGAGATGCAGTGAATTTAAAATCTGCCGGTGAAGTGAACGCAAAGTAGCCACTTCACGTTGGTACTTCACTAGGTGGAGTACCCCATAGGAAAGGCTCACTTCACCATGTTATTATTACTTTGCGTTGTCATTCCACCTCAAACGCGAAGTAAGGTGGAGTGACAACAATACTGGCAGCATCCCACCCACACAATCACCAGAATGAATGTGCATCCCCAAAGTGCTACTGTTTTGTGTCCAGAAAACTCCCCAGTGCTGATGAAGTGAAATGAGAGAGTAACAAGAAATGCAAAGTCTCCCAGAATTAATGGTGCACTCAGCCATGCATGCAGTGGTCAGGTCACACACAAAGTCACCAGAATTAATTTGCATCCCCAAAATGCTACTGTATTGTGTCCAGAAAATTCCCCAGTGCTGATGAAGTGAAATGAGAGCGTAACAAGAAATGCAGTCTCCCAGAATTAATGGTGCCATGCAAATGCACAGACAGATTAAGATTGCACTGCGCACTCAAGGGATGCATACGAAAAGGCACAGCAACACCTAACCAGTGCTCACAAGTCACAAATCCAAATCTGGAAAGGAATAAATTTTGTCAGTTGGAGGATTAGTGCACAGAAGTAACAATCTAGTACCAGTAAAGATACCACAAAGCAGTATAAAAAAAAATCATGCGAGTGCGGTGGATAGCAGCTTCACACTGCTGCGATTACTCTGTAACACAATAAAAGGTGTCTGATTTAATGGCACACATCACACATACACTGACACGGCTGTACTTCGACGATGAGCTGTAGCACAAACTCCTCAACTTAAAAATGCTCATTAATGAGTACAATGGCAGGGTAGTGAAGCCTGGAGAGATACTACAAAACAGGCTTACAATACATCCAAGTAACTAGTAAAAAAATTAATGTTGTGATTCATGATGTGATCATGAATAGCGATTTGTGACTGCATTTGTGACCGTCATGATGAAGAACACGATTTGTATCACGAGTGACTTGTGATGATGGTCCTGTTTTAAAAATGCATATTAATGAGTACAATGTTCATGCAGAATTATGCAACACACCTGTCCAGTGCTCTGAAGGGAAGCCAAAGAAACAACTGTGACTTAAGTTACAGATGGAAAGAGATGCGAATGCACAGACAGATTAAGATTGCACTGCGCACTGAAGAGATACAGATGCAAAGGCACAACACCTAACCAGTGCTCACCATCAGAAATTCAAATCTGGAAAAGAATACCTTTGCCGGTTGGGACAGGCAGTGTTGGAGGGGCAGTGTACTGCACTGCTGCAGTAACAGTCACTAGTACTACTACCAGTAAAGATACCACATGAAGTACAAAAATCACACAGCTGCAGTGGATAGCAGGTTCACATTGCTGAAATTATTATGTGGCACAATAAAAGGTGTCTGATTTGATTACACATCTCACACATACTGACACACACACTAAGTAATGCATAGCAAATTGGAAACTTCAGTAATATAACCACATATTTTAAACAAACTAAAACTATGCACTGCTGCACCACAACAATCAGCAAAAAATTGTCAAGAATTATTGAAAATATTACTGTGTGTACATTAACACAGTTATGAAAGAAAAATGTCACCAAAACAGAAAGCACTGTCTTTTTCTCCAAGTTAATCTACCTACACCACAGATACGCCCCTCCCCCAAAGCACACTTCCACTATCTCTCAATACACAGACTGAATGTTGCACATTAACATTCAAAATCCACACACAAACAATAAGTGCTCAATGATATGAGCACAGGAGGGTTTTCTATAATTGATGAACTAAAGTTTCAGCAACAAATGACTTAAAAAGGCTTTTTTAACAGCTTTTAGAAGCTTTGAATCACAGAGAGCTCAAAGAGCAGATTGTCTCCTACAGCTTCCTACACGCACTACCCCAAACTGAGGCTGTGCAGAACAATCTTGAGCCCATGTGACCTGAAATCCAATGAATCACTGCAAAATTTGCCTTTGGAGTTTAAAAACAAGGCGAAGTGAGGCAAAGTACATTGTTTTCAATGTACTTCACCTTAAGAATTGGTGGAGTAGTGGTTTGGGAAGGTGGAGTAATGCAAAGTCATTGTTTTTAATGGACTTCGCCTTACCCACTATAACGCGAAGTACTCCGCTTCATGTTGCGGAGCACTCCGAAAATTCGCCTTCACTCTGCGAATCACTTCACGGAGCGAATTGGGGCCACTTCACCCATCTTTAACTCTATATTGTAAAATACCAAAATAAATTTTTAAAACCATAATGGGAATTTGTTTTTAAACAATGGCATGGATACAAATGTATATCAATATATAATATTCTCTGAATATTTCACTTGAATAAATATTCCTTAATTGACTGCAGTATGTTCATTATATATTGTAATTCTGATGTACAGCATCTGAATAATTGGAACTGTACTTTTGTTCAGTCTTTATGAAGGAAGGGGTAGGTGACGGGCCACATATAGTGAAGAAGGACATTTAGGGAAGGGAAGGAGGTGGACTCTAGCCTTAGACTTCCTCAGGAAACTAGGAAAAATAAAAGTAGACAAGGCAACTGGCCTGGACAGGGTCCACCCCAAGATACTAAAAGAACTAAGGAAGGAACTGGCTGCACCTCTGATGACCCTGTTCAATCTATCACTGAATACTGGGGATGTTATGGGGAACTGGAGGAAGCTGGATGTGGTCCCACTACACAAAAGTGGGAATAGAGATGAGGCAGGAAACTACCGACCAGTAAGCCTGACTTTGGTGATGGGCAAGGTTATGGAAACACTGCTTAAAGAAAGGATCAAGGAATATCTCAATGCCAGTTGATTGCAGGATTCAAAGAAGCATTGGTTTACAGGGAAGAGATCTTGCCAAACTAACTTGATAGAGTTCTTTGACTGGGTCACCAGTAAGGTGGATCAGGGAGGAGATGTGAATGTGGCCTGCCTAGATTTCAGTAAGGCATTTGACACTGTTCCACACAGAAGACTGGTAAACAAGCTGGGCAGCCTGGGAGTGGGACCAAAGATAGTAAAATGGGTAAGGAGTTGACTAATTAACAGAACTCAGATGACGGTTGTGGGTTTTATCCCCACACTAGGCACATGGGTTAAATTTCAATACTGACTCTGTAGTGAAGCGTGAGGGGGGTGCTGCACTTCTGAGATGCCATCTTTTGGATGAGATGTTAAACCAAGGTCCCATCTGCCTGTTCTGGTGGTAGTTCAGGTGGATGTTAAGGATTCCACGGCACTTCTCGAAAAGAGTAAGGGCATTTAGTTTTTATTGAAAATCATACAGGAAATAAAATATATTCCAACTTTTGAGCTTAACAAACACCTCTCTTAAATAAGAGGTACCAATATGCAAGGCCCCTAGAATTCTGCGGCCGCAGAATTTTGCGCAGAACTTGCAGCAGCAGAATTCACTCTTCTTGTTGATTTTTTATTAATATTTCTGTTTTTCCATAGAATCTAGTTCCCTTCCCCTCTTTTTATATCCTAAACCCCCTATATGCTCAGAATGTGATGTTATCATTGCTATAACATCATACATTAGCTAATGAAATGGCTGCATTCTGCAACAGAAATGAACAGTTACTTATCTACCACAGCTCCCACTGCCAGAGATGGTGGCACAGCACATCAGGCATGGTAATATTTGCTCAACCTGCACTACAGCCTAATACAATTTTCAGTCTTACATTATTGCACTAGGGCCAACTTAAACAAAACCTTGTCAATAGCACAGACCTGTTAAGTTCATATCTCACTTTGTACAGACCTATTTGTGCCTTTAAGGTATAGAGATGCTATCTGAAATGAATAACTGGTAAAATGAATTTGACTGTCATTTTTAAGAAAAAAATAAAGCAATTATGCCCAGAAAAGTGGAATATAATAGTGTATAGACCTGTCAAAAGAATAGACCTGTTAAATAAATTGCACTGTACACAATTTTGCCAGGGTTATTGATTACATATTGTCATTGGTTGAGAGAATCACCTAAAAGTTATGGAAAAACGTTGTGTGCAGGGACAGCTGTTGGGCCAGAGGGTAGCATGCTGTGTTTCCGTGCTGGCAACTCAGGTTCAGAGATTAGCTCTGGGAGCTGGCTGGGCAGCACAAGGATTGATGGAACACATCATTGCTCGGAGCCTGGTAAGGTATGGTGCAGTGTTCTGTCACATGGTGGAAACATTGTGCTGGTCTGGAGAGCTCTATCTCACAATCGGTTCACATGCATGTCACGGCCTGATGGTGTTACGCAGTGTGTCAGGGAAAGCAGGTTGACATCAAAAATGAGTTTTGCAATAACTCCTCTATTCCATTTCTAGTGGGACCTGTATGAATGATGATGCAAATTAATGGAAATAAAAAAAAATATACACACTCACACACATATACAGTATCTCTGTCTCTCTCACCACACACACACACACACACACACACACACACACACACACACACACACACGTATGTATGTTACAAACTGCATATAAATATATAAGTGATACACAGTGGGAACCTCATGAGTGGTGTAGAAAGCACATACAAATACTGTATATAAGTGATAGACAGTGGAAACCTCATTAATGGGATAGAAAGCATGCATACAGAAATACCTTATTTATCACATAAAATCCCCTCTGCATATGTCATTTATTTAACAGGCTAGGATCTTAAGGGAGAGAAATTTGTTTTGCCTTTTTAGGCATAAAATTATTTTTATAATTCTGTTATTTTTTGAACTAGTGACTCTGCTTTCCACCATCCTGATTGCTATAACTACTGCCATGAAAGTGAAGTCAGGATGACAAGCTGTCACTGTGATCTCATAGTTTGTTAGTGCCACAGAACTTCCGCAGAAATTACCAACCACCGCCGCAGAAGTTCTGCGGCAAATGGTAGTCTTGCCACAGAACTTGGTCCCACTGTGCCACAGAAAAGTACGGGCCCTGCCAATATGTGAGTTTTTAACAATACGAAGGGAGTCACTACTCCATTGTGAAAACCAAGTGCTGCAAGATATATCATATAGAGGCAGCTAGGCCAGACTGATCCAAGATAAGAGAGGCCTCAAGTTAGTTACTATATAAATGCAATAGAAGAAGACAAGAGGGTTAACCATATCCAGGCCTCCTTGCTTCATTGGGAAGTAGAGAATGTTTCTTTTTAAGGGGTTTAACCTGCTCCCTCCAGACTGCCTGAAACAAAATGTACTGTACAGAGTAGCTCCTATAGATTTTGTAGGGGGGGGGGGGGCAACTAATATGTAGAAAAATGGATAATAAAAATGTTTTAATTAAATAAATCCTTTTGTGTTTATGCATTTACCACTTATTTCAGTTCTGAACCAATCTCTGACCTTGTTCTAGTTTGGGAACCCAGTTAAGAGTGTTGCGATCTCCTGCACCAAAGAGTATGCACAGAACAGAAATAGGGTCCCTTGTAAGGATGATGCCTGAAATGGTTGCCAAGGGATTATCTGGGTGGCCTAACTGCCTACCAATATACTTTTGTAAATTGAGGGCAGCTCCAGATATTAAGCAAAACTGGTGGCAAATGTTCATAGCCTGCCCCACTGAGGAGGAATTTTCCACAAGGATCGTAATGTCATCTGCGTAAGCTTGTGCAATATGGGGAACCGTATAAGAGTCCACTTCAATGTGTGAAAGTAGTGGGGAGGAGCTCAATGCTCTAAGTAGGGAGTCAATACTAAACACATATAGTAAAGAGCTGAGAGGGCATCCTTGCTGGACCCCTCTCTGTACCAGAACCATAGGGCCAAGCCAGCCATTTACCTGTGGAGTGACAGTTGCTATTTTATATATGATTTTAATCTATGTTATAAACAAGGATGGAATGCCATAATGGCCTAAAACCATTCATAAATATTGATGGTCAATGGCATCAAAAGCCTGTTCTTGGTTTAAAGAAAGGAAAAAAACTTCCAAACTTGATCTATTGTCTCTTTCTATAAATTCCCTTAATGAAAGCAGATAATGTACAATTTTTCTCTCAGGGACTGAGCAGGATTGAGTCAGAGAAATGACAGGCACTGCAGCTTGTAGTATAATCTTGTATTAACTATTTTAGTCAGTATTTTAAAATCAGTATTGAGGAGGCTGATAGGCCTCCAGTTGGTCAAATTATGTTTGTCCCCCTTTTTGAACAGATAAATTAGCAAGCCCCTAGACATGTTCAGTGAGACAGAATCATGTCTTAACATGTAAATAAAATCTGCTGCTAATTCTTGATAGACAACAGTACTAAGAATTTTATATAATTCAGGGGTGAGCCCATCTATACCTGGTGCTTTATGGTTATGCCATGACCAAATGGCCATTTCAACTTCTAAATGAGAAACATCCTTAGTAAGGTCCTCCAAAATGCAAGGGAGACATATAGGCAACAAGGACGCCAGTGAAAAGTCTGAAAGTGTAGCTGATTAGCTATGTTTCCTGCTGAAAAGAGAGGTGGTGTACTGGGAGACCATTCTAAGCAAGTTATCTTTATCCAAATACAGTGTACCATCCTGATCAAGGAGATGATTCATGTGCTTTTTTTGATCCTGTCTTTACAGCGAAGGAAAGGACAAAACACTTCCACCTTGCCCAGAATGCAGAAATTCTGCTGGTGTTTTAAACTTTCCTGTTGTCTCAGATGGAAAGTTTGCATATCATGCTTCAGAAGCTGAATTTGGGCAGTAAAATTATGGGTAGTGGTCTGGGTCAAGGTTTGTAGTTTTTGTAATTGCTGTATGTTGTGGAAATATTGAAGGTAGGCTGTGTTTTTACAGGAATTACTTTCTATTTGTATGAGATGTCTTAAATCAGATTTCACATCCTCCCAACAGAGGACAGGATTGTCATACTGCCCATGTTCATGACTGACTTTTCAGTAGGCAGAAAATACTGGATACTCTGAAGTACCTCAGGTTTTGTCAGTAAAGAAGAGTTAAATTTCCAGTGGCCTGAACCTTGTGTAAGAAAAGGTGAGGCACCTATCTGTAAGCAAGATGCTTGTGGTCAGAAAATTCTACTTTTGTAACCGTTATGGAGGAAAGATGCAGGGATAAGGAAACAAAGAAGAAATATATTCTTGTAGCTAAATGACCTTTCTGGAATGTGGGGGCTGGTGTATTATGTAAAGACATGTATGCATCTGTCAAATCAGAGACTGAAATCATTGTTTTCAATGCAGACATATCACAAAAAATGTTAGTAATTTTTGTGTGTGTCCCTCTATCTTGGATATCCAAACCACAATTAAAATCACCTTGTAATATAATGAAATGTGAAGACAAAAGGCAAGGTTGTACTGCTTGAAATAAAGTAATTCGTTCAGCATTGGTTTGCGGGGTGTACACATTTATAAATCTGTAGTATTTATTAGACATTTTAGTGTCAAGGATCAAAACCCTACCTGGTACCAGATCAACCAGTTTAACTACATGGACTTGTACTTGTGATTTGAAAAGAATGCCCAACCCAGAACAAGTATCTGCCCCAATGGACCAATAGGATGGACCAGTATACCAAGATTTTGTGTTTGTGTGTAGTTCAGTAATAGTATGAAGTCTGGTATCCTGTAGAAAAAGGACATCAAAAGGGCTAGAGAGTACGTAAGACATAACCAGCTGCTTCTTCCTAGTGCTCTTCATACTATTAACATTGATAGTTCCAATGGCTAAAGAAAAAAAGGGAACACAAAATGCCTACAGTAAGTATTCTATCTCAGGTTTTTTTTTACTTGTTCTTTTAGATTTCCTGTTGTTTCCCAGATTTTTTTGGTTGTGGATACACCTCTGGATCAGAGAGGGGTTCAACTTGGGAGGACCAAAGAGAGGAATCTTCAGAATCAGCATCAGAGATTTCTGAAGTAGCTTGAATGGCATCAAATCGGTTAGATAAAGGCAGTTCAGAAGTTTTGGAAATTTTTAAAACAGGTTGTTCTTTGGCCTGACTTTGTCTGGTGCTCCTTTTACTTTTTGTGGCAACTTGCTGCGGAGGGGGTGGAGGGTGCATGGTAGTGGGATCAGTGGATGTGGACTCTATGCTCTCAGTATGAGGTAAATCTAATTCCATAACACTTATAGGGTGTGGGGGATCTGTCGCAGAAAGTGCAGAAAGGAGAGTATCAATGGGTACTAGGTTCTGCACTGGCAGGGGAGTCCTGGTAGTTGAAACCTGTGGAGGAAGTTTAGGAAAGGTTGCTCTCTGTGCAATAGCAACTAAATGTCTCTGTTCAGAATCATCAGAAGGGTCAGCCTGGTAATAAGCAGCACAGGAACAGCTTTGATATGTGTGTCCGAGACTATTGCAGAGGTTACATTTAGGTTCATTAAGACAATGACCACTAGTATGCAACAGGTCTGGACATAAGGTGCATTTCACCTGATCACAGATGCTGCTAAGGTGCGTTGTTAACCCACACTTGTAGCAGGCCTTGGGTTGGCCTGCATACAAAAGCACACCCTTGTCTCTACCTAGAAAAAACAGTTGGTAAGGTGACCGAGACCTGCATCAGTAGAATGAAGCCTAAATTTTACCCTCCAAACCCCAGTCCAAATATGCTCAGTATCATAAATATCCTTGGGTGATCCTAATACTGTGCACCTCTGTTTTAGCCAATATGTTAGGTCGGTGACACTGACCTCCTCACTACAAAACAGAATGGTAATGGTTTTATAAGCAGGATTGGTCAAAGAAATAGCATCAAAAGGTGCCCATAAAGGGGTTTGTTTAAGAGTATGAAATTTGTCCAGAACCTTTGAAGACATGCAGTCAACTTAAAACTAATATCAAAAATAGTTTCACCAGACACGTAAATTAAAGAATGGATTTCATTTGCAAAAACTTTGAGTCTCTAAGTAAAGTTTTTGCAACAAAGACTCGATCAGGGAGTGTGTACAATCCTCCCTTGTGTCATTTAGTGGGATAAATAGGTTGGTGAAATAAGAAGGCATTAGGTCTGTTTGGTTGATTAAGTGGTGCTTCTGGGGGCCCCTCTGGTGCAGCTGTTTGACTTGTAGTAGTAGGGAGAGACGAAGGTGCAGGTACCACAACAGGTGTGATCACAGGAGAAATACCAGGTGGAGAAATTGTATTTTTAAAAGGAAGCACAGGATTTTCAGTTAGATGAAGCTCCATAGGTAAATTAATGGGATACTCAGTAATGTCAGTAGAAGGTAGTGGAACTGATGCATGCTGTAAATCAGGCTCTGTATTACTTGTGGCAGAAGTACTAGGCATGGCAAAAATATTTGGTTGTCTAGCAGAAGTAGCCATAGGAGTGGGACCCGAGGTCCACTTACCGGAAGTGGTTCATAACCAACCTGCTCCTTCCAGACCGGAGTCCATGGTCCAGGAGTTTTTTGCATGGTTACAGTCTGAGGAGTGTTTTAGGCCAGACATGGTGTCTGAAAGAGCCATTTCTGGTGCTTCCCCGTTATGCCTAAGTGCTGAAACTTGCAGAAGAGGAGCACTAGAAATCGCCATTGGTGTATCTGGTGAAACAGACTGTGCTGCAGTCTGCGGTTCTTCTGCCACATCAGCAGTAGTTCCTGAAGGTGTGACAGCCTTTTACAGCTGCTGAATTGAATCAGGTACATTGTTCTCATCACTTTGACTCGCCACAGTTAATGCTCTTGCGAGCTCTCGCTTTTTAGTCCCAAACTGGGACGCCTCAGCTTGCAAAAGGACTTGCAATTGAGCAATAGAAAGGTTATCTGGCTGAAAACAGTCTGTCAGAGATACAGATTCAGTAGTGTCCTTTGAAGTATGTCCATTTAAAGGAATCTCGTGTCCCAATTGTTGATAAGCCATATCCTTCTCAATAGAAACTGGTGCCTTGAAAATCAAAATGGTCTTAGGCAGAGGCGAGGCAGGGGAGGAGACCTTCTCCCCAGCCTCTTGACCGTCCATCTGTTCCACCAGCTCCACCGAAGCAGCCATCTTGGTCAAAGACTAGGACAACAAAGGGTCCCCTGGAGGTGAGTAGTGGAACTTTTTTGGGGAAAAGAGATGCAAAATTTAAAACGTTCAAAGATCCATTCTAAGACTGTCCAAGTAGTGCCTATATATTATCCTTGTCCATTTTCTAATAGCTCCATCCTGTCCAGTATTCCTCTGCTTTTTTAGTTTGATCCATCTATCTTTCACTCATTCCATATGGCCAGTATTTACTGTCCCACTTCCTTGATATGAACACAAAGTGCCTATCATTACATATCTATCTATGTACACTTCCCTATTTTACTAATATTTTGTTTTTATTTGCTTTTCTTCTTTTTTTCCTTTCTTCTTTTTCTTCCTTTTTTTCCTCCACCAGTGCTCATTACTTATAGCATCCATGTACCCAACCAAAACGTCCTATCCCAAACCACATCTCCTTTTTCTTTTATGTTGACATCATATATATAGTACAATTTTTTATCATAATCCATGTAATGTTCCCCTTGCCATGTTCTTTGCGTCTTTCTCACAGACTTGTTGGAGGGAAATTATTACATTCTTTATCATAGTCTCAGGTAGGGTCTCTTGCTGCTGGATAAGCCATTTGCACCTTGCTTGCCATATGGGTCAGTGGATCTGGCATGCATTACCTAGACCGGGCTGCATGAAAATGCAGGCCCCATATTAGATGCTGCTATTCCGCCTGGGTACTCGTTATTACACCGCCCGAGGTTAGACTGCAGGGTGGAGTTGCGGTCTGTTTCAAGACCAAACTGGGCATCACGAGTGTACCAGTTGAGGAAGCTGAGTCATTTGAGTGTACTGTAGTGGCAGGTGTAGGTTGTAGGATCGCCGTCTTCTACCGTCCACCAGGAGATGAGAAGCTGTTCCTCCAGGAAGTAGTGGACTTCATCATTGACATGGCGTTCAAGTTGCCTAGGCTGATGGTCCTGGGTGACTTCAATGCCTGGGTCAATGATGAACTCTCACAACTTAGACAATACTTCCTCCAATTGATGACATTTTTGGGCCTTATACAAGTTGTTACTTTTGCCACTCATAAAGGTGGTCACTCCCTTGACTTAGTTTTCCTCCTGAGGATCAACGCCTTTGATTTGGGGGTGGAACCTGTTGGATGGTCCTAGCATTACACTGTGGGGTTCAGTTTTTGTGCCTCCCTTTGTAGACCTACCCCTGTGGAGATGGTCAGGTACTGCCCTTTGTGAGATGTAAGCTCTGAGGGCCTGGTGGTGGTGCTTGACCTATTGGAGCTTTCAGGAGTGAGCAATGACCCAGATGCCTTGGTTTTGACCTATAATAAAGCCATCTCCTTGGTTCTGGATATTATTGCTCCTGTCCGTATTCATCCTCTCCCCCTTCACCTTGGTTCCCATGGTTTGATGGGACTTTGAGGGAGATGCAGCATCAAGGACGAAGATTAGAGAGTAGCTGTCAGAGATCCGCCCTTGATGCCAACCATCTTAGACTGATGGAACATTATCAAGTCTATCATGCCACAATCTCCTGTAGGAAGGCAGAGTTCCTCTCCGGGGAGATTGTGGTTGATCAGAACCAACCAGCTCAGCTCTTTCTAACTGAAGACAGACTGTGCAACCCAGCCTGCTTGCAGGTTCGGACAGCCTTTTCACAAGTAGAGTGTGAACAGCTTGCTCGCTTCTTTGTGGCTAAGGTGGCTGACATCAGGGAAGCACTCCAACCTGCAACCTCTATGGGAGAAGTTGTGGATCAGTGCCCGGTTACTGTCCCTAGGATCTTCTGGAGTTCCTTTGACTGAACAGAGTTCATTGATGTCATGCGGATTGTTCAGGGTATGCGCCCTACAGGCTGTAGTTTGGATCTGGCCCATCTTCCCTGATAAAGGGTTGTTGTGACACTATTGGCCCAGTTCTAGCACAGATAGTTTGGTGCTCCCTAGAGACAGGTGAATTTCCTAGCTCCTTGAAGGAGACGTTGGTGACACCCCTCCAGAAGAAAGCTTCTCTGGACCCAGATTGCCATGCCAACTACAGACCAATCTCTAACCTTCCCTTTGTGGGGAAGGTGATTGAGAAAGTAGTGGCCATACAATTGGAGAACCACTTGACCATCCATGACATTTATGAACCACTCCAGTCTGGTTTCCGAAAGAGGCATAGTACTGAGACTGTGCTGGTTTGGGTGCTCAATGATCTCTTGATGGCAAGAGAATGAAAGAGCCATTCTATCTTGGTCCTTCTCGATCTTTCTTCAGAATTCGACACTGTGGACCATGGGGTAATTCTAGAATGCCTGAGGTTCATCTGTGGCCTGTCTAGTACAGTCCTCGGGTGGTTTAGATCCTTCCTCACAGGCAGAACTCAGAGGGTGGTGTTAGGGACTAATTCTTCTGGCCCAGTCTCTCTGTCATGTGGGGTTTCTCAGGGTTTGGTGTTGTCCCCCATGTTGTTCAGAATGTACGTGCTGCCCCTTGGAGATGTTGTAAGATGGTATGGGCTGAGGTTTCACTGCTATGCTGATGATACCCAGCTCTACCTAACTTTTCCACCAGACCAGAATGGAGCTCTGTCAGTATTTAACAACTGCCTCACTGAAATACAAAACTGGATGAATTCGAGCTGGCTGAGGTTGAACTCGGAGAAGACAGAGGTGATGACTGTGGACCCAGGTCACCGGATAGAGGGGATGGGAGCTGGTTTACCCTCAGGACTTTTTCTGGGTGGCTCCCAGCTCCCTACCTCCAAATTGGGTGTGGAACCTGGAGGTGATTTTTGATGATGAGCTGACACTGCGATTTCAGGTGTCGGCAGTTGTCAAATCATCCTTTTATCATCTGAGGAACATCTCCAGGATTAAGCACCTAGTTCCATCTGGTGACCTGCCTACATTTGTCCACGTCTTTGTGATCTCGTGCCTTGATTATTGCAACTCTCTGTATCAAGGGTTACCAGGGGTTGATATCCACCACTTACAGCTTGTGCAGAATGCTGAGGCCCGGTTATTGATGGGTACTTCCCATACCTGTCATATCTCTCTGATGCTGTGCAAACTGCACTGGCTGCCAATACAGTGGCAGATCACCTCTAAAGTCGATCTTCTGACTTGTAAAGCCCTACATGAACTGGGCCCAGACTACTGGAAAGAGCTCCTGGTGCCCTACTGCCCTACTGCCCTAGGCAATTGCTCCGCTCGGCGGACTAGGGGTTGCTAGAGATTCCAAGGGTTTCTTTAAAATCTTTGGGGACCCGTGCTTTTATGTATGTAGCCCCAATCCTCTGGAATTCTCTACTCCACCCGCTTCAGGAGTGCACATCCGAGGAGGAATTTAAACAGGTGTTAAAGACCCATTTGTGGTTGATGGCATATCCCTGATGATAATTTTATTGTATTTTATGAATTCGGTATTTATTGAATTTGTGTTTATTTTATTGTTTTTATGTGAAGTTTGCTGTTAAGGCACCTTGGTTTTAGAAAGGCATGCTAAAAATAAAGAATTATTATTATTATTTATTATATAAAGTATTTGAGTAGTGCAAATATAGTCTATAATGTTTCTTTATGGAAACCGTTCCATGTACTTCCAAAAACTGCATGAGCTATTTCTGTGTAGGATAAGTTTTGAAACAGAGTGGTCTGCCATGTTCTGTTTACAGTATCCCAAAATGTTTTCACAAATGGACACTCCAAAAAAAGATGCTCCTGTCTTTCCAGGATCTGTGTGGATGAGCTCCTTGGATAGTATCTCTTTGTCAACTGTTTATGTTTGAGATTGTTCTTTACATTTAATCTCCCATGGTACTCAACCACAACATGTCCCATGAGAAAGCAGGTATCCTTGCATTAATTAATTGGAATAGTGTAGACTGTATCTGGGCTGTTGAACAATTTGGTAATTCCAACTCTTGCTTTGTGTGCAACATCATTGTGCCATATAGCTCCTGTCTCGTTTTGGGTCTTATATTTTGTCCGGGGATTTTCAATTTGATTAATTCCTGAATCATAGATTTCACATATCCCTGAATTACTGTTGTTCGAGCTAGTAACTTTCTGTTCCCATGTTCCCATGCCATTTTACTAATCTCCACCAATTCAAAAATCATCTCTTCCCATGGTTTCTTTTCTCCAATTAGTGTGGGAAATATGATATAATGTAAAAAAATGCTATAATAAAATATTCCTGGATCTATCACGTCCAAGCTCCCCTCTTTAACCATTATATATGTATTCCCTCTCTTTATTGGGTTCAAATGACTCCCACACAGGCCCTGAAAAAAAACACTATACAATTTAGTTTTTAATTGGGGGGGAATTTAACTTATATAGAGAAATATTGGTACTAGTATGTTTTTTATTAGCAACACCCTTTTCCGTTTTGAAATCTGAAAAACCCTTCCAGCTCAAGGAAATCCCTTTCACTTTCCTTAATTTACTTTCCCAATTTAACAGGGCGAAATCTCTGTCCCCAAATATAATCCCAAGAATTGTAATGAATTCTTGTGTAAGTTTAATGTCTACATACTTGTTTTTGGTGGCATCAGAGTTGCCTTCAATCCATGTCCCTACACTTTTCTCAAAGTTAATATCTGATTCAGAGTTTCTAAAATAATCTAAAATACTGTTTTTAATATCCCCCTCTTCTGTTCCCTTGTCTATTACAATTACGACATCGTCTGCATAGGCCAAACATTTTATAAGGGGCCCCATTTGTGTCAGGGATAGTCCTATAGTCAGATCAGACATCTGAATAGATCTTAAAAAGGGGTCAATACAAAAAACATATAATAAGGGACTCAGGGGATAGAACCTGTCTTACCCCTCTCTCTAATCTTGTAGTACTACCAGTCCAACCATTTATTCTTGGAGTAAGGGCTATCTCCTGGTACAGGCATGATATCCACTGTACAAATTTGTCCGGTATGCCATAATGTCTCAAAACTAAGAATAGGAAGGAATGTGATAAAGAGTCAAAAGCCTTGTGATGGTCAAGGCTAAGAACATACCCTTCTTCAATCCCCATCCTGCCTCTTTGGAATAATTCCCTTAAAATTATAAGGTTGTCCTGAATATCACTCTTCAGAATTGTGCATGTTTGTGCTTTACAAATTACCTTATTCGCAATCTGGGCCAATCTTTTCATTAACACTTTGGCCAAAATTTTAAAGTCAACATTCAACAGGCTGATAGGCCTTCAGTTGTTCAGGTCTTCTTTCTTCCCTTTTTGATATAAAAAAATTAGATTTGCCCCAGTCATGGACTGTGGTAGCCCATCTAATTCTAGTATCTCATTATACAAAATAGTAAGGTCTTGAGCTAAGTATTTAATATATTTTTTTTAGAAAATTCCCCTGTAATCCCATCTGTCCTTGGAGAAGTCCCATTCTTTAGTGTAGTGATTGCAGTCTTACTTTCTCCTCCTCAATTGACCATACTGTAGTGGCCCCCTGAGGAGACACTATTGCTGGAACCTCTAGTTTCCCTAGATAGTCTGTTGACATCTGCACTACTGGGGGTTCTCCAATTTTTAACATGTTTCTGTACTACCTGTAAGATTTCTTGTTTAGTTGAAACATACTGCAACTTATCATCCATCACCCATACCATTATTTTTTTCCATTCTTTTTTGGCAATCTTTGAAGGCATTAAAAGTCTGTTTTTACACTCAATCCCAAACCTCATTTCCTGCTGTAGTGATTTCTCCCTAGTGTACTGTTTTGCAAACATTTTCTTTTTATCACACATATTTGTGCGCTAAAGCCTATTTTTAATGTTTCTGTTTTAGAAATCTGGGCCTGAAGTTGTTTCCTTAGGCCTAAATAGTCCAAATATATTTTTAAGGTCTGTTTGCTTGCCTTATTTTGAAAAAATTCCTTTGTCAACGTTTTCGTCTCTTCCCACCACTCTGCTTGAGAGCTGCACAGACATTGTACAGATTTCCTTGCCATCCCTAGTTTATTCCATTCTCTATTAACCTCTTCAGAGTCCAATAGAGAACTATTCAAACATCATGGGCTTTTACCACATTTAGGGCTATTCCCCCAGGTGAGATGCATCAATAGACCCCATGCTCTGAAAAATCAAAACACTGTGTCTTTATATTTTGTATTAATAAACAGGTAGATGCAAAGAAATAATCTATCTGTGTTGATAGGGGACCCCTGAAATATGTATTCCCCCCCGTTTTGTGTTTCGTCCGATAAGCATCCTAAAACAGATGTTACTCACTACATCATTTAATGCATTTGAGACACAATATAGCTTACTGGTTTTTAGGCCTTTGTCTATTCTTTGCATGACACAGTTAAAATCACCCTCCATATCACCTACCATGATGTGTGCAAATAAAGTTGTATTCCTCTAAAAAGTGTGATCTGATTAGTTTTCACTTGTGGGGCATAACTGTTCACTACTCTAATTCTCAAATCCCCAAACTGTATATCTAAAATCAATGCCCTCCCAGGTTCTAAATCTATTAGCCTGGTGACCCTCAGATGTGGATTGCTAAAAATAATGCCCACCCCATCACAGGTGTCTATGCCTTTGGACCAAAATGTTGCCCCTTTACCCCACAGTTTTGAGGCTTGAGCTATTTTGAAAAAGGTTTTAATTCTTGTATCCTGGATGAGAATTATGTCTGCTTTGAAAGACTGTAACTCTGACAGGATAGTCAGTCTTCTCTTCCCATTCTTGAGGCTGTTAACATTGATAGACAGCAGCTGTAATGATGTCAAGTCCTTGTAAGGAAAATAAATAATTACTTTTATCTACTTTGGCCTAATATTGCACCTTTTTTTCCTTTCGTTTTCATTCCACCGTCCTGGTGGGGGACTCAATTGGTAGGGGGATAGAACTGGGGGGGGGAAGGCAGGAGAATTGCCTGCCCAGTGCCATGGCTTGGAGGGACAGGCAATGAATCCTCAGGATCGTGGGAGCAGCTGCAAGGGGAAGTGAGCTGGATGTCATTATCCACCTAGGGACAAATGATCTGGCTGAGAATGGGATCAGAGCAGTGCAACAGGAGTTTGTGGAGTTGGAGAGGGGCCTTAGACAAGTAGCACACACGGTAACTTTCTCAGAAGTGCTACCTGTATAAGGCATGGATGAGGATAGGATACTCCACACCATGGGATTCAATGACTGGTTGAAAAACTGGTGCAGAGCTCAGGGATTTGGCTTCACTGGGGACTGGGGCTCCACCTGGAGGGATGCAGGCCTATACCAGTGCGATGGTCTGCATCTATCCAGGAGGGGAACCAGTATCCTAGGTGATAGGTTTAAATGCTTTACTGGCATGCATTTAAACTAGCCAAGGGGGGGGCACTGAACAGGAGAAGGGCAATCCTAGCTCCCCCAAAAAAATCAGGGTAGTTAGTGAGGTAAACACCAAGACAGTGCAGTTGATAGGGAGAAGGGAAGGGGTAAATAGAGAAAAAGACAAAGGCAGTAAGGACAGGGATGGGACAAAAAGAAACAAGGCCATAAGAAAAAAAATGGAGGTAATGAGAACCAATGCCTATAGTCTAAGTAAAAAGCTCCCTGAAATGGTGGCCTTGATGGAAGAGGGATGCCTGGACATCATGGCAGTCACAGAAACATGGTACACAGAGAACCATGACTGGGATGTCAACATACCAGGGTACACAATCTACAGCAGGGACAAGGAGGGAAGAAGAGGAGGAGGAGGAGTAGCTTTCTATGTAGGGGAAGGGATCAAAGCAACAGAACTAAAGGGTAAACAGGGAGGAGAGGAGGCACTGTGGGTCACCCTGAAGTCTGGAAATGGCACCACAATCTGCACAGGGGTTGTATACAGACCCCCATCTCAGGAGGAGGAAATGGACAAGGAAATGATAGAAGGCATCCTTAGGATGGCAGACAAAGAGGAGATATTGCTAATAGGGGACCTGAATATTCCAGATGTTAAATGGAGCACCTTTGCTGCAGCCATATCCAAGAGCAAGGCCAATCATGATGCCCTACAGAGGGCATGTCTCAGACAGCTAGTTTTGGAACCAACTCGGGAGGGAGCAGTCTTAGACCTGGTACTCCCAAATGGGGATGGAGAGAGGATCTCCGATCTTGAAGTGGGTAGCCATCTGGGAACAAGTGACCACCAAACAGTATGGTTCATGATAAACTTAGCTGTAGAGTCAAGCCACACAAAAGTGAAGGTACTGGACATCGGGAGGGCTGACTTTGCCAAAAAGGGAGAGTGCCTCAGAAAAGCACTAGCAAACAGGCAAGAAGGTGGGGTGGAGCAAGAATGGGGAAGCATCAAAACTGCCATCACAGAGGCAACAAGCCTTTGTGTGAAACAAATAAATCAAAACAAAAGAAAAAAAACACTATGCTTCTCAAAACAAGTGGTGGGGAAGGTGAGGGAGATAAAGATAGCATTTAGGAATTATAAGGAAACAAAGAAGGAGCAAGACAAAGAACTGTACCAGTTAAAGCAGAAGGAAGCAGGGAAGGCAGTCAGAATAGCAAAGGCCCAAACCAAGGAAATGATAGCCAACTTGGTTGAGAAGGGGGATAAAACCTTTTATATACACATTAGGGAGAAAAGAAAGACTAAGGCAGGGATACTGAGGCTGAACAAAGAGAAAGGTGGTTGGGCAGAGAAGATCAGTGAAAAAACAGGAATACTGAATGAATACTTCTACTCAGTATTCACAATGGAAGAGCAGGGGGAGATACCTAATCCAGTCAATAGAAGCACTCTGGATAGGGGGTTGATATTAGTCCTTTCACAGAAGAAAGGGTTCTGAAAGAACTTTTAAAACTGATGGTGGATAAAGCAATGGGGCCTGAAGGGATTCGCCCCAGAATTCTAAAAGAACTAAGGGGAGAACTAGTAACATCACAGACTACCCTTTTTAATAAATCATGGGAGGATGGTGTGGTACCTGAGGACTGGAGAACGGTGGGTGTGATTCCCCTTCACAAAAGTGGGAGCAAGACAGAGGCAGGAAACTAAAGACCTGTCAGTTTGACCTCAGTGGTAGGGGAAATGATGGAATCACCTCTGAAGGAAAGAATTGTTGAGTACCTAGAGGCCAGTGGGGCACAGGACCCAAGGCAGCATGGATTCATGGGAGGAAGGTCATGTCAGACAAACCTAATTGATTTCTTTGACTGGGTGACCAAAGTAGCAGACCAGGGATGAGGCTGTGGACATGGCCTACCTAGACTTTAGCAAGGCATTTGACACAGTCCCGCACAAAAGATTAATAAGAAATTTAGCCAGCCTGGGAGTGGATCCCAGGGTGGTAGCCTGGGTAAAGCACTGGCTGGAGAACAGGATACAGAGGGTAATAGTAAACGGACTCCACAGTGAAGAAAGGGAGGTTACTAGTTTGGTACCGCAAGGTTCAGTACTTGGGTCAGTCCTTTTTAATATCTTTATTTGTGACATTGCAGAGGGACTGGAAGGAAAAGTATGTCTCTTTGCAGATGACACAAAGATCTGCAACAGGGTTGATACGCAAGGTGGGATGGAAAAGATGAAAAGGGACTTGGCAAGGTTGGAGGAATGGACAAATGTATGGCAGCTTAGATTTAATGCAAAGAAGTGCAAAGTAATGCACCTGGGAAACAAAAACCCAGGGGAAGAGTACACAATGGGTGTGAGATACTGACAACAACAAAAATGGAAAGGGGGAAGTCATATCTGATCAACTAAGGTGGTCCAGCAATGTGAGAAGGCAGTAAGGAGGGCTGGGGGAATACTGGGATGAATAGGGAGAGGCAACACCAGTAGAAAACAGGAAGTCATTCTCCCTCTGTACAGACAGTTAGTAAGACCACATCTGGAGTACTGTGTACAGTTCTGGAGACCCCATCTCCACAAAGACATAGACAGGGTGGAGGCTGTCCAGAAGAGGCCAACCAAAATTGTGCAGGGTCTGCACCAGAAGACGTATGAAGAAAGACTAAAGGAGCTTAAGATGTATAGCCTTGAGGAAAGGAAGGAGTAGAGGGACATGATAGAAACTTTTTAATACCTCAAGCAAATTAACAAAGTCCAAGAGTTTTGGGAGGCAGTATAGCGCAGTGGTTTAAGGCTCTGAGCTGCAAATCTGGTGACATCTAGCAGACCAGACCTGGGTTTGAATCCCACAGCTTCCACTTGCATACTGTGTGACTCTGAGCAAGTCACTTAACTTCCCTGTGCTCCCAGGTCGCTCCTGTAAAAAAGCTTTCAGCTTAGTGTGCTACTTCTGGTTAAACAACTAAAAAAAAAAAAAAGAGGGTATCATCTTTCAGAAAAAGAGATGTGCAAGAACAAGGGGGCACAATTTGAAGATAGAAGGGGAAAAGGCTTAGAGGTAATGTGATGAAAAATTTCTTCACAGAGAGGGTTGTAGATGCATGGAACAGCCTTCTTGAGGAGGTCGTAGAGTCCAAAACAGTGGGGAAATTCAAGAATGCATGGGACAGACATAAGGCAATTCTAGTTGGGGGTAGGAGGAAGTAGGCTGTTGGTTAACTAGGATCTGCAGCTTATCCATTAGGTAGGGAAATGGGCAGACTAGGTGAGCCAAGAGGTCCTTATCTGCCATCAGATTCTATGTTTCTATGTTTCTTTCTCTGAGTAATGACCCATTGTGGAAGACGATATAGAAGAAGAATCAGACTCATCTTCCTCTTCAGTGTCACTCCAATCATTTATTTTTGACAGTATTTTGTATGGGTTGTCTGATGTTGCTTTCTGTTTCCCTTTCATGACCTTCCGCTCTTTCCCTTTAGGCTCTGTTTTGGCACTAAGCCTGGTTCAAGGTCTTTAATAATCCATGATCTTAAAGGGACATTTCCGTGCTTTGGGGGGACAGTGGAGGCATCGTAGACAGATCCATTTTCTAGGTTTTCTGCTCTTCATCCCTTCCTTCATCTTTTATTTATTTACTTATTGCTAGGATTACAAATACCTCTGAACCAAGGGTTCTTTTACAAAGGCAATCGATGCAAGAGAAACAGAGGTAAGATACAATACAAGGTCAGGAGGTTAACATAGAAGCAAGCAGAGGTAAGATACAATACAGGTCAGGAGGTTAACTTAGTAGCGAAAGACAGTACATGTGTATAGACTAGCACAGTAGCAAACAGTCAGTGGCTAATAACAATGCCCAGTTAACAATACGGGTGTATATATAGTAAGACACAGACACAAATGAAAACCATCCTGGGGTGACATAAGTGGAGCAAGGTTGGGGGATAAGAGGGGGAGAGGTGGGGAAAAGTGGGGTATGCAGTTAAGGATTTGATATTGTTGTATGTGCAAGAACAGAAAGATAAGTGCTAGGTAGTCTGGATGCAGCAACAAGAGATAGAGTGATAGGGAGGGAGAAACAGAAGGAGAGGAGCAGGAGAGGGGGTGGAATGGTAAGGGGGGTGGGAGACAGATGGGCAGTCGCAGGGAATGGAGCAGCAGAGAGAAGTGGGGAGGGTAGCAAGGGAGGAGAGAAGAGGAGGTAAAGGTGAAAAAAAGCCACAAGCCTAGGCTGAGCACAATCACAACTGCTGTGGTCAGTGAGGTGCTAGCGGAGTTTACATTTGAATGGGCCAAGCTTGTTTTCAGTTGCAATTTCAGCAGGAAGGTTGTTTAGCTGCAGGGGGGCCCTGTTGTGGAAAGCACATTCAGCCTGGTTGGTACGACAGAATGGAACAATAAACATTGGTTTGAGAGAACTGCACATAAAATGTGCAGTGACTGCGTGCAACATTAAGGCATGAGTTGCAGGGGGTGTGAGGTTAAGACAAATTGTCTTACCCAGTAGGCAGGTCTAGTAGGCAAGTCTACCATTTAGATTGAGCCAGTTGGATTGCTTGTAGAGATCACAGTTATGCGTATGCTTCCCTGTGCCAGTGAGACATCTATAGCATTTGTTAAGGGCTGTTTTGACCCACTTTAGGGTGGTATCAATGGCAGCCCCATAGAAGACAAGCCTGTAATAAATAATGGGTAGGATGGAGGCAGTTATGGCTGCTTGCATAGCTTCTTTGGTAAGACAGTGATGGTGGTGGTAGAGGACCCCAATTCTTGAGCTGTCTGATTTTGAGATGTGTTGAACATGCGAGTTGAAACACATTGTGCAATCAAGGGTAATACCAAGGTATTTAAACTCCTGCAATTGCTCAAGTGGCTGTTCCAGTTTATTATATATGGTGAAGTTTATGGATCTGTATTTGCTGTGAGAGCTATGGAACAGAATCGACTTTGTTTTTTTGTAATTCATCTACAGCTTATGTTGGAGAAGCCAGGTTTCAACTAGGCTGAAGTTTGTCTGTTGCACCTTGGAGAGTGAGATGGGGTCAGTATGGTGGGAAAAGAGGACTGCATCATCAGCATAGAGTATTAAGTTATTACTGAAAGCTGCAGGAAGAGTATTGATGAAAAGGCTGAAAAGTAGAAGGCCAAGGATGGAACCCTGGGGTACACCAGAGCAGACAGGAAGGGCACTTGAGAGAGAGTCAAAAATTTTGACGTTTTGGCTCCTTTCCGAAAGGTAGCTTTCAAACCATTTGGTTACATCATTAGATATTCCAAGGAAGGAGAGTGAGTGAAACAGGAGCTGGTGGTTCAGGGTGTCAAATGCCTTGGTCAAATCAATGAAAACTGGACCCAGTAGGTGGCCAGTGTCAATCACCTTATGAATATGGCTGGTAAAGTCAAGCAGGGTGATGGTAGTACTATGGGATTTTCTAAAGCCATGTTCTTGCGGGCAGAGTAAGTTATATTTTGTTGAGGTGTTCAGACAACTGGTCAGCTACAATTCATTACAACGCCTTGGAGAGTGGTGGGATGATAGAGATAGGGCAGTAGTTAAATAGAAGAGACCTGTCTCCACTTTTATGAATGGTTGTGACCACTGCTGATTTCCAGAGCTGGTGGAATTGTTTATGAGAGAGTGAGAGATTCAGAAGTTTTGTGAGAGGCTGTATCACTTCTGAAACTGGCTTTGCTTAGCACTTTGTTAAGATATCTTTAAATTCAGACATGGATACCCTCTTAAAGTAGAATGGGGGGTATTACTGTGGAGATTGATTTTATTATTGAGGCAGTATCAGGCAGAGTTGTCAAAGAAGTTGGGGGGAAGGACACTGCTAAGATCAGTGAATGCAAGATTAAAGGAGTCCGCTATTTCTTTGGGTCCTGTAAAGTGGAGCCGATAACCTCAATCATAGTGGGGGAGGATTTGCTTGGTTTACCCATGAGGCTCTTGATGTTCTCCCAGAAGGGTTTGCTATTTCTCCAGAAGTTAGTAAGTTCCTGGTTGTAGAAGACTTGTTTGGCTCTGCCTATAGCTATTGTGCACTGTTTCCTAGCCATCTTATAGAGCTGCATATTGTGTGGTTTCCCTGTGTCCATAGCTTGGTGCCAGAAGTTATCTCAGTTTCGCATCATGGAGATGAGTTCAGAGTTAATCCATTGATTAGTGGTAGATTGAGTTTTGCATTTACTTAGGGGGGCCAAACTGTGACAAACTTTGTTAAACTGGGCAATGAAGAAGTCAAGTGCTTGGTCAACATTGCTCACGGAGTCAAGGGGTGTCCAGTCAACCATTGACAGGGCAGCAATGAATTGTTGAAACTTTATTTTTGTTAAGATTCTTTTATAGGAGAAAGAGGACTTAGGTTTAGGGTTCTTGGGGTTGTGCCTCATCTTGATTCAAGACCCTCAGTCTCTGCAGCTTTTTCCCTGGTAGATTCTGTAGATGAGTGTGTGTGTGGTAGGGGTACTTTTGATGGCTGGGAGGTGCAAGCTTGTAAGACTTCTTGCTGCAGATCTACTGGCTGTACCTTACTTTTCCTATCTGCCTGACTCACTTTGTCCTCTGGTTTTAGTCCCAAAATGATTCCATCATTACTGTGGTCCTTTACTGCCTCTTCTTGTGGCACAGTATCTTTTTCCTTCTCATTTTCCTTTCCTCTTTCTTTTTGTTTGGCCAATTCCTTTTCCAGGCAAATGGCTTGCATTCTCTTTTCTGAGGCTTGTGCACAAACTTTTTTCTGTGCCTGCATAATTAAGGCCTTGTGAGAGACTCCATCTTCCATATTGTGGGAGGCCCATGGACATTTTACATAGGAATGTCCCTTGTCTTCACATAAGTTGCATCTAAACTTACTGATGCATACTAAAGACATATGTCCAATTTCCAAGCAATGTGTGCATCTTAGAGTGTCACATGCATTATTTAAATGCAGCCATGAGCCACACTTGTGGCATGACTTAGGCTGGCCTGGGTAAAACAAAGATCCCCTATCTCTACCCAAGTAAAAGTAGCTAGGCAAGTGTACAATCCCATTGTTTCCCAAAAATAATTGGCATTTCATTCTCCATCCTCCAGTCCAAATTTGCTCTGAATCTACTATAGGGTTTGGGTGTTTCAAAATCTCATAGTGCTTTTTAAGCCAGAACAGTGTATCTGTAATATTTACCCCCTCGTTTTTAAAGAGGATGGTAATTGTTCTGACCATCAGTTTAATGATTGGAATGGCACAAAATGGTGACCACAATGGGGTGTTTTTAACTATATTAGACTTTGTCCAAAATCAATCAAACATTCCACAGTTTTAAGACTGATGCTGTAGTTGTATTCATCTGTATGGATGAGTTTGAAGCATCGAATATCAGGGAATCTTTTAGCAAGGTTCTTCCCACATAGACTCTGTGAGGTGGGTCAGCTAAGCCTCCTTTAAATATTAATCTGATGGCATTGCGGCTTGGAGCAGGTTCACCCTTGTTTTTAAACAGATCTACCATTTGTAACAGGTTTAAACATTTGCTTTTGTGCTGGATCTTGCATTCTTTGAACCCTCATGCCTACTGGCAACCTCTCATCTGTTATCTGGGTTTTGTCAGAATTTTCTTGTACAGTACCTAATTTCCTAGTGTCCTATCTCTGCATATAAGGCCCTTTAGGTGGGAGTGCAGTTGATGTAGATGCTACTTCTTTTTGTATTTTAATATGGGGTCCAGTCTCCAAGTGCTGCCCATTGTCAATATCTCCCTCACACACAGTTACCATTGAATTTGTTGTATTCTTCCTCAGCTGTTTCTTTATTTACAATCACAGTTTCTAAAGGATCATCTGTAGGAGTTTGTATTCCCCCCATTGATCACTAGTGCTATCGCCGTGTATATTCTCCTCTCCAGTATTAACTTTTGTAACGTTCTGTACACACTCTTGTTTGCATTTATGTGAATAAGTAATTTTACCTGTAGCTGTGATGTCCATCATGGAGTACTGCACCACAGCTGGGTCTGTTGGATCAGGGGACCATCCATCTTGCAGTTATTCTACCCAGCCTGCATTTTGTAAAGCCTTTGCAGGTGTCCAAACATTCGCATCTTTTGCCATGTCCCCGGTTCTTTCTGTGGAATGGCCTAAGTCCTTATTTTTTGCCGCAACTCAAGCAGAGACTCCTAATGTTTTTTTCCTGCTCCAACTGCTGATTTATTGTCCCGGAGCTTTACTGGGCTCCAGTAGAGCTTTCTGATATTCAGATCTCCTCCGTATAGTCTCTTGCTGAATGTTCTTATCCTCTTCTATTTGGGTGTGCTCAGTACCATCTACTGTGTGATCCTCAGATTGCTGCAACATCTCTAACGCAATCTGGAATTTCTCTTCCTCATCGGCAATTTGTTGCATTAATACACAGCGTTTAGTTTCCCAATTTTGTCTGAGTTGCTCCGTGTCCAAAATGGGATCCTTCTCCTAGTCATCTGGAAATTTGAAGTCCTCCCATGGTTCCACATATACATCTTCATAGTTTTCTGATTCCTCAGAAGATTCCAGCAGCACAGTAACGACCATATCAACTGCCTGATCCTGATCTTGTAAAATCTTCTTTCCTTGGGTCATACTCAGTTCTTCCTCACCTCCCATACTGGTGAGTGGTGAAAAATTCAAATCATTCTCAGCATTTTTCTCCAAGTTTGAAGAAGAAACTGGGGTGGATACCTGATCCCCAGTCTCCTGAACATCCATCTCCTCCTCTGCAACACCTTGGTCAGCCATCTTGCTGCTGGCCAGCAAATCCCCCTCAGGCGAGTAGGGGAATTTTTATTAAAACTTCAAAATCAACTCATAATCCAAAAACATTATACAAAGCATGTTAATTCCACAGCAGAAGTAATATCTGAGGTTGAAAGCAATCATATTAAATCAAATACGTATTAACTCATACCCCCTTCCCTATGCATCTTTCCCAAAAAACATTATCCTATACTGTTTCAAATTGAAAAGGATCAAAAATTAAATCATAAAGTAACTCAAAGTAAGTATTAGTTCCTACTGTACTAGTCCAGCCACCCCCTCCCCCCCCACAGCACTTAAGAGTAGGGGAATTTTTATTTGAACATAAAATAAGATACATATGAAACAGTGTTTCTTCATACAAAATCATAAGATAAAAAGGAGCAGAAATAAGCATTACATCATACATGAAAACAAAGTGTACTCAGAATAATAGTTCTCTATCTTAAATCATAAAAAAAGGATAAGGAACATAAATAAGTATTACAACACACATTAACTCAATGTTTTGTAGCCTTAAAAACAAGTACTAAAAATTTAAATTTAACCCCGCCCCCCCCCCACACACAAAATGTAGGGGAACATTTTATTTATTTTTTTAACACTGCAAAATAAATCATAACAGCAGTACTGAGTCATACAAAATAAGGAAAATACAATCCAAAAAGAAACAAAAGAATATTTTTAGTATTTCAGGCATACTTTCAGTAGTTTCCTTCTGAAAAAGGAAAACAAATAGTTTCTTTAGGTGAGCCACGTAAGGACTCCCCATCTTAAATGGAACAAATCTGTACTGACCATATCCTTTTCTTTCTGTCTTATTTTTAGTACTGAATTCCTTATTATAATGAATAGTTGCTCTGGGGTGATTACCCATTGTTGTGATGAAAATTTTCATCTGGTGATCCATATATGGTACTTGATGCTTAATAATATTAACTGTGTTGTATTTTTACAATACTGTGTCCCTGCTAACAATCCTAAAAAAAATACTCTTAACTGTTAGAAACCTAAAGGGTCCTCCCTCCCATTTACTGTTTATTAATGCCCAAACTTCCATCACATATGGAAAATGGAAATATAGGTGATCCATTGTCTCTAACTGCTCAATACATGATGCTCTGGGACAATACCTTTCAGACCTACCTGTGAGCTTAAGGTTATCTTTAACATTTAGTTTTTTATGTACGCATAACCATAAGACATCCCACATGTATTCTGGCATCCTTTTATCTATCAGTATTTTCCCAATTTCTGCCCTATCTCCCTCACTTGTCACTCTGAACCAGGGATCTTCTATGTAATATACTGCCATGATATCATTATATATCACTTTTCTGCTCTTCTCAAACATCATTTGCTTTGTGAGCCTCCAAATTTTCAGTTTCCCAAAACAAGATTGGAAATATTGGGGTACATCTTGAATGGATTTCTGCCTTGTTATAGGGCTATTGGAAGACCTTGCCCATAACTGGGGTTGAAGATGATCCAGTACCCATAACCCCCAGATAGATGAAACACTTGACAGTAATGGTTTTATATTGTGTACCAGAAAAATACTGAAAAAAAAACCACCACAGGGTTGATCATTTGTAACCCACCTTTGTGCCTTGGCAGGTATGTTACCCCTCTTTTAACTAGTTCAGTTAGTTAGTTAGTTCAAGTTTATTGCAGGAAAACTCCATTGAGCAAGCTCATTCACAAGGAGGTCCTGTGACATAAACATTTAAAGTACAAACATAGATAGGTAATAACAGTATATGCATGAAATGCACGTTACATGATATAGGCTGGATATACATACAAGGGTACCACATAGGGTGACCACAGGTGGTAAACATTAATATGAGACAGGGAAGCGACTTACAGGTTGCATACTGATAAATGAAACATGATGACTGGTGTGTGCAATACATATATTTTGGCAGCTAGAACAAACAACAGACTACAACTGATATGGGGGGGAGGAGTGATTTGATAGAGTAGCAGTGGAGCGTAAGCATAGATAAAGCCAGAGTAGAAGGGGAAGGAAAGCAGTTAATATGACAAAGCAATTATACCTTACCAGTGGATAAATATGGCACACATGGAGAAGGAAGAGACTTAATGACAGTTACAGGTGTCTTTATTTTAGCTGAACTTAGCAATTTGTAGAAGTTTATTGAAACTGTGCTAGTTAGTTTCAGTACGGTTTGTAATTGGTTCCAAATGGAGGGAAGGGCATATGAAATAGCACGTTTACCAAAGGAGGTCCACGTCCTTGGTATGCCAAGCATAATAAAGTCAGATTTTCTTAACGAGTATGCACTATGTGAGATACTAATAAGGGAAGAGAGATAGTTTGGCAATTTCTGTAGGAGCAGTTTAAGAGTCCATAGCCCAGCATGGAGCAGGCGTCTAGTAGTAAGGGATGTCCAACCAACAGCTGCATATAAGTCACAGTGGTGCAATGGTAAGGGAGTTGGTAATGAACTGTAACGCACAGTGACAAAGGATGTCCAGTTTACTTAGATTTGCAAGAGTGGTGGAGGAATAGATTACATCGCCATAATCGAGTAGGGGGAGAAAAGTGGCCTGTACAAGCTTGTTTCGAGTTTCAAGTGGGAAAAGGGGCCTATTTCTGTAGAAGAACCCTAACCTTGTTTTTAACCTTCTAGAGACATCTTCAACGCGGTCATTGAAAGATAATTTATTGTCGATCCAGATACCCAGATATTTTTAAATTTGGTTACAACTTCCAGAGGCTCATTTAGCATGTACTAGATTAAGTCTGCTCCCCCACAACCCTGTAAAGAACACCTTTATTAGGGGTGTTTCAAATTGTTTCGGAGGGGGAAAAGCTACACTTAAATGCAAAAACATTGAGACTTTTAATTATATAGATATGCTTTAACTTTGTCATGCACCATCTATTCCACTGCCTCACCTTAACCCATGCCATTTGCAATAATTTTTCCCAATTGTGTACGGCTAAGTCACCCTTTCCAAAATAGATTCCTAAGATTTTTACATGTTCTGACCTTATAGGAATTCCCATAACCTGTGTTGTTGTAGGGATGTTATTACCAAGTAGAACATGTGCTCTTTTTTGTGTTTACCACTGAACCTGACCCTTTCGTAAATTCCTGCAACACTTTTTCTACCAAATTGACCAAATGGTTATCAGCCAAAAAGGTACATAAATCGTCAGCATAGGCCACTGTCTTCACCTCTGGAATACTGCTACTAATTGTTACCCCTCTAATCCCCTCAGAATTATTGATCATCTGGAGGAGGGGGTCTCAGCTAAAAATGTACAATAGGGGACCCAGAGGACACCCATGTCTGACTCCCTGGTGTATCATACAATCTGCACCTATCCACCTGTTTATGTATGGGGCACTCATAGCAGATTTATACATTAATTGAATACACCCTATAAACTTATCTGGATAATTATACTTTTTTAGGAACTCCCAGAGGTACAAATGAGGCACCCTGTCAAAAGCTTTAGATTGGACTAGGCATAACAGATATCCCATAAGCTCCCCATTATTACTCCTGTCCATAATCTCACTCACCAAAATTAGCATGTCACCTATTTTCCTTCCAGACACCCCCACAAGTCTGTGAGTTATGTATAGTAACATCTAAAGTTGCCGCCAATCTCTGGCTGAGAAGTCTGGACATAATTTTAAGATCGGAGTTTAAGAGCATAATTGATCTCCAATTCTGAATGTGTCTTCTGTTGTCCTTCTTGTGTAAAAATATGACCAGCCCTTTAGACAAGTTCTGGGGTAATACCTCCATACTTAACATCATGGAATAAACTCTAGTCATTTCTTTTTACTGTAATGGGAACATGAATTTGTACAATTCATTCAGTAACCCATCTGAACCCAGGGCTATACCATCTTTTAGATTTGTAATTATATTGTTAAGTTCATAATTTGAGATAGGACATGTGATTTCTGCTGACAAAAAAGTCAGCAGTTGTTGTACCTGTACAGAGTGTAACCAGGTCCTCATATTCTCTATATTCAGTGCAACCTGACTGAATTGTGCTTCCAGACACCTACCCACCTCCCACAAAATTTATTTTTGATTAGTGATTATCTCCCCTTGCTCTGTGGCCAAAGTTTGTATAGTTTTCTTTCACCGTTGGGTCGTGCAACTTTCGTAGGGGTTAGTATGTACCTAGGTTCCTTGGGTACCAAAGCATTGCCCTGTCTCCAAAGATTTCATTCTGTTGAATTGAATGTCTGAAATGTCTGCCTTGAGTTTTGTCAGCTCTACCTGGCATATCACCCTCCACTGTAATTGTACTGTCATTACCTCTTGTAAGTCTCTTCTAAGCTCATTGTACAATTTATTCCACACATGACCCTTTAACCTCCCGAAATGCTGAATACTCCTGGATATATGACTTTGTGTCTTCCCACAAGTCAAGTTTGGCCTCATACAGAAAATAAAGTGACTTCCTTGCATTCAATAATGCCAAAAAAACCTCATTCACCTGTGGGTCTTCTAAGAGGTTAAGGGTTAACCTCCAGTAGCCCCTACCTCTGGCAGTTTCCACATAATGTGTGATGCCAATCTCCAGAAGCCCATGGTCTGTTGAAGCTACTGGTATTACCTTTGATGTTTGTATGGGTAGTGAGGGGGAAATAAACCAGTAATCAATCCTTGTTGACAGCGTCCCTTTAAAATACGTATGTGGATTCTTTTTTTCTGGCTGATGGAACATGTCGTGCAACCCTGATTGTTCTATTAACTGATTTAGATAAGTGGTATCACAAAAACTTGTTGCTGTTTTCGATCCCTGTCAGTACCAAACCTGCTGCAATTGAAATCCTCTCCCAGCAGTGTGCCTTGCTGTAAACAAATATGGTTGTACTCTCTTTAATAACTCGATTCTAAGTGCCTTGGTTTGGGGTGCATAAACATTTATTAACCTGAAATCCACCCCTTCCATTGTAAAGTCTAGCAACAGGGCTCTACCTGGTCATATATCCACTGTGTGGGTAATTTTAACTTGGTGGGTGTTAAAACAAATACCAACCCCACTACACAAATCATCTCCTGTAGACCACACAGACATGCCCCACCTCCAGGCTTCACTAGCCCCCTGAATTTCCTGCATTGTATGGAGTTCAGTATCCTGGAAAAATACTATATCATACTGTGCCTTTGAAAAATAAAAAAAGTAGATAACTTTTCCTTTCTGACAATATGCTATTTGTATTTAAAGAGGCTAAAGTCAAACAGTACAGTGGTACATTCATTCCTTGGATGTTTTTTTTACAAGCCCTAGAGCCCATCCTTCATCTATTTGGTTTCATTTTCCCTTGTGATGCCTGTACAGTCATCTCAGTATCAGATGTGGCATCTTTTTGGGAGGAAGTCAATGAAGCAGAGTCTGATTCTTCCTCCATCTCTGTTTCCCCCGACTGAAAAACAGTGAATTTATTTTTTAAGGGGAGAGGGTCTTGCTACTCCCCAACTTGTTATGAATTAGTTCCACCCTGCCTCTGTTTAACCAACTGGACACCATTCTCCTCTGGACCCTTCATAGTGGGATGGGGCATTGTTTTTTCCATATTAGACACTTCGTCTCCATGGTCGTCTCCATCGTCTTAAGGAGTATCTATTTGCCTTGATGTTCGCAACAGGTCTGGGGTCTGACTTGCTGAGGGGTTTTGGACGGTCTGGGTTTTAGGCCCTCTAGTTGTTTTGATTCCTTTGTCAGGGCCTGCTGACCCTGTGGGTCATGAGTTTTCTTCCCAGTAGCTGGCGTCTGCAGTCTATGAGCTGCTGGGGGGTGGAGGGAGGCCTCATGTTTGGCCCAGTTGATCTTGTAGCTTTATTTATATAAAAATTCTGAATGGCATAATTAGGATTACCATTTTTATGTGCAGCATCTGGGCATTTAGCAAATGTTTGCCCCTCCCCTTCACACAACACACACACCTGTGAGGTAATTTGCAGAAATGGCTGGAATGACCAGTTTCCCCACACTGGATACATTTTACTACCTCACATTGACTGCTTAGATGTCTGGGAGATCCACATCTATAGCAGTGACACGGTTGACCTGGGTAAAAGATAACACTTTTATCTTTCCCTAAGAAGAAACAGTTTGGGAGATGCACCAGACCAACCTCTCCTTGTATTAAGGTTATTTTCAGCCTCCATCCTCCATTCCAGAAACCCTCAGAATCAAAGATGGGTTCTGGATTACCTTCCACAGTACATCTTTTCTCGAGCCAGTATAAGATGTCTATAATATTGACCTCTTCATTCCGGCAAGGTACTGTTATGATTTTAGTAGGGCTTTTTGTCAAAGGTAATGCTTGGAAGGGAGTCCATAGGGGATTTGTTTTGACATTGGTGTACCCCATCCAAAATCTATCTAACAGTTCTGGAGAGCGAAAGCTGACATCAAATGTGCTCTCCCCAGTCGCATGAATAAAGGCGTACACCTCATCATTTTTTCTGAAACTACAAACACTTTGCTGGGATTTATTGTGGAAAGAACCAGAGATACTGACAAATCTCATATCCTTTTCCTTTCTTTGTCCAACAGCTCTTTTGCTCGTAAGTATTCTCCTTCAGAGTCTGCTATTTGATTATGTAGTTGAGCTTTTTTTTTCTTCCAGCGTCGCTTGTAGCTGTCTTTCACTGCACTCCACATAAACAGTAAAATGTATCCAGTGTGGGGAAACTGGTCATTCTAGCCATTTTTCACTGTTTCATCCACATCCTCAGGATCCTGTCCTGCTGTATTTGCTGCCATTGCAGCTTGCATACATCCTGCACTTTCTGTTTCAGCTTCAGCACTGGGCTCCACCATGCTCACTAAAAGTACTCCACAGCACCCCCTACTACAGGAATAGGGGTGTTTTTAATTGAAATTCCAAAAGCTTATACAAAAGAATTCAAAGCAGATAACAAAAACGTTACATATATGTATTGACAAGCAATCATACAAACACAAATTAATCAAAACAGTGAGATAAGTAGAAAGGAAAACCCTCCTTAGTTAGGAGATTCAGGATGGGTGAAACCACTAATTCTCACAATTTTTCCATAAGTGAATCTGTTGTGCACTAGGGTTATGTGATAACTTGTAATCATAGAAATCTGCCATTTGTCTTTTAACAAAACACACGACTTCCATCTGTGTCCACAATGTCTGCTGAAAAACATATTTACACCTGAACAACCATATATAATATAGCAAGGTCCCCATTATCACATGTAATGTACTAGGGTGATACATAGATACATAGACAGTGTCGGCAGATAAGGGCCTATGGCCCACCTAGTCTGCCCATTTGAGCTTGTAAGTTCAGTTTGTTTTCCTAGAAGTCTGTTTCCCCTTACCCCTGCCCTCTAGAATTCCTTTATGTCTATCCCATGCATTCTTAAATCCCGTGATTGTTTCAGCCCCCACTACTTCCTCTGGCAGGGTGTTCCACTTGTCCACCACCCGCTCTGTGAAGAAATTCTTTCTCATGTTTCCTCTGAATCGTCCTCCCTCCAACTTCATCCCATGCCCTCTAGTCCTGAAACATCTTTTCACTTAAAATAGTGTTTTCCTGCACCCTGTTCCTCCCTGTAAGATACCTGTATGTCTCTATCATATCCCTCTCCCTCCTCTCCTCCAGGGAGTACATGTTCAGTTCCTTCAACCTGTCTTCATAGGACTTGTGATGCAACCCATGCACCATCTTTGTTGCCCTCCTCTGAACCTTCTCTACCCTGTCTATGTCCTTACGTAGGTATGGTCTCCAGAACTGTACACTGTACTCCAGGTGGGGCCTCACTAGTGTCTTGTATAGCGGAATTATGACCTCCTTTTCCTGCTGGTGATGCCCCTGCTCATACATCCCAGCATCCTATTTGCTTTACCTGATGCCTTGTCACACTGTTTCCTACCTTGAGGTCATCAGAGATGACAACCCCAAGATCCCTTCCTGCTTGGTGCATGCTATATCCTCACCCCCAACTGATATATTGTGCCAGGGTTTTTGTGCCCCATATGCATTATCTTGCACTTCTTTGCATTGAATTTCAACTGCCAAACCCTTGACCATTCTTCAAGTTTCTGCAGGTCCCTTCTCATTCTGTCTACACCCTCTGGTGTGTCTACTCTGTTACAGAGCTTTGTGTCATCAGCGAACAGTGAAATTCTGCCTTCTAGATCCTGTGCAATGTCACTGATGAAGATGTTGAATAGGACCGGTCCCAGCACTGATCCCTGTGGTACCCCACTGGTTACTCTTCCCTCTGTGGAGTGACAGCCATTTACCACCACCCTCTGTGTCCTGCCACCCAGCCAGTTACCTACCCACCACACTACTGTACTGCCCACAGCCATATTCCCCAGTTTGTGTAATAGTCTTCTATGTGGCACAGTGTCAAAGGCCTTGCTGAAGTCCAGATAGGCCATGTCCACTGCCCTCCCCTGATCCACCTCCCTAGTCACCCAGTCAAAAAATTCAATGAGGTTGGTCTGACATGACCTCCCCCTGGTGAAACCATGCTGCCTTGGGTCCTGTAGTCCATTGACAACCAGATGTTCCACCAATCTCTCCTTCAGTAGTGCTTCCTTGATCTTTCCCACTACCGAGGTGAGGCTGACTGGTCTGTAGTTCCCTGCTTCCTCTTTGTTCCCACTTTGTATAAGGGGACTACATCTGCTGTCCTCCAGTCTTTGGGTACCTCTCCTGTTTCCAGTGATTGGCTGAACAGGATAGCCAGAGGTTCAGCTACCACCTCTTAGTTCTTAAGGACCCTGGGGTGCACCCCATCTGGCCCCATTGCTTTATCAGCTCTTATTACTTCCAGTTCCTTCAGGACCCTTTTCGTGTAAAGGGACTTGTGTCCATTTCTGCACCATTCTCACCCTTGTACTCCCTTCAGACCCATTACCCCTCTTCCTTAGTAAAGACTGAGCAGAAATACCTGTTCAATATGTCAGCTTTATTGTTGTCATCCTCCACGCGGCTCCCATCCTCCCCCTTCAGTCTCACTATCCCTCCCTTTGTCTTTCTTTTTTCACTTATGTACCTGTAAAAGGTTTTGTCCCCTTTACCCACTGATTTTGCAATGTGTTTCTTCTGTCTGAGCTTTGGCTTCCCTTACTGACTTCCCTGCCTCCCTTTGTTTCTCCTGGTACTTCTCCCTATCCCCTTCTGCCTGTGTCTTTTTGTATTGCCTGAATGCAATCTTTTTGGCTTTCACTTTCTTTGCTACCTCTTTGGAAAACCATAATGGTCTCCTCTTCCTTTTCCTCTTGCTAACACCCTGAAACCAGGCACCCTGATAAACACCTAAAACTAGCACCTCATAAATCGTGGTTCCATATACTGGCCTATTCAGTATGTTAGCCAATAAGTCCCAAAAATAGACTGCATATGGGCATTTAAAAAAATATGTGTAATTGAGTTTCCAAAATACTGTTGCAAGTGTCTCTAGGGCAAAATTGTTCAGAAATAGCTTTGTTTCATGACAGTTTCAGACATCTAATTGGCCATGACAGGATAACCAGATAGTTTCCCACATGCGCTGGGGTAAACGGGGCTCCTTTAGTAATTTCAAAGTGCAGTAGTCATTATCAGTTGTACCTAGGGAAAAATCAAGGGCTCCCAAAAGCTTTTAACTAAAAGGTTCCTATAGAACTCTTTTTTTTGAGAATAGAATAGCTTCTTCTCTTGTAACATACCATTGTTTTAGTTTTTTTTAAAATAGTAATCATGTAAGGGGGTATTATTTCTTTATTCCATATGGTATGGATGTGATACAGTACTTTCATATTACCAAAGTACTAATAAATGATGTAAAGCAGAGAAAAGGAATGACTGCCAGGACTTCGTATGAGGATGCAAAATGGGTCTTATATTAGAAAACATGAAATTAGTATTAAAAAAGGCCACAGGATTAATCATTCCTAGACCATCTTTTTTGATTGGAAAGTAGGTAAAGTTCCACTTTACAGTGTTCATCCTACTTCCCCAAAGGACTTGAAAAAAGAGACTGTAAAATTTAGTTTCCAGGTCTAGAGGTACAGGGAAAATTTTACTAATGTACAAAAAAAGAGGCATTAATAGTGATTTAATTAAGAGCACCCATTTCCGTTTGGAGATTTGTATCATCTTCCATTTATTTGTAAGGGCTAAACCTACATTAAGTTTTGTTTCCCAACTGTGCCGACTAACTTTGGATATCCCAAAGGTGACCCCTAGAATTTTAATACCATTATCTATGATAGGAGTTCCTGCTATATTATCTAAGACGAAGTTTCCAAGACCTAACTGCAATATTTTACTTTTAGTAGTATTAATCTTTGCATTGGAAACACATGAATATTCAAAAAGAAGTTGCTGTAATTTAATCCCTGAACACTGGTCTTTAAAAAATAAACAAAGATCATCAGCATACACCAGGATTTTAATAGGAGGGTGATTATCTAAGGGGGAAAGTCCAGGAATTTCTGGTGCATTCAAGATCTTTCGTATTAAAATGTCCAGACCAAAGATGTACAGTATGGGGCTAAGAGGACAACCCTATCTAACTCCTTGTGTTGGTATAATGACTTCACTCAGATAACCATTAAGCAGTATTTTAAAAGATGCATGCTAGTAAATCAATTGGATCCATGAAATAAATGTGGCAGGAATGATGTCGTAAGGCTCGATATAGAAATTTATATGACATACAATCAAATGCTTTCTCCTGATCTAAGGAAAGTAGAAAGCCAGGCCATGTTTGGTGTTTACCCATCTCAATTAGATCTCTAATTTGAATCAGATTATCTGTAATGTTTCTAGTAGGAATCGAACAGGTTTGAATACTAGAGATTATTTTGGGTATTACCAAATTCAGACATCGAGTCATGATTTTAGTCAAAATTGTCTGATCTGAATTCAAAAGAGATATGTGTCTCCAATTATTTAAATCAGTTTTATCTCCCTTTTTATATAACAAAACCTTATAGGCCTGAAGCCACTCCTTTGAAATATAATTAGTGTCTAAGATTTCATTAAACAATTCTGTAAGTATGCCAGATATTAAAGACTTAAAGGTTTTATAAAATTCAGAACTAATTCCATTGAGACCAGGAACATTATTCACCGGAAGAGCTAGAATGGCTTCTTCGACTTCAAGTTTAGAAATCGGCTTTGTTAGTAAAATTCTGTCTTCATCTGGAAGGGTCATAGGAAGTAAATCTTGAAAACAATAGTCAAGTGAAGTTTGACTATTATCCGTAAAAAAGGATTCATAATGAGATGCAACAAACTGCAAAATATGCATGCTTTGATTTAATAAGACCCCGTCTTCTGTACATAAACTCTCAATTATTTTGTTGTTAGTAAATTCTTGATTATATTTAAAAATGTTTACTGAACCGTGTTGTAATCAAGTCCTGAATCTTTGTTCTGCAACCAATGACTTGGACCTGTCATATAAGAATTTCTACATTTCAATCTTAATGCAGGTGATTTGAGAAAGAAAGGACATCTTCAAAGTGGTTTGTAAGGAGATGAGCTTGTAAAAGATGTAAATAATGCAAATAATTAGTGTTTGCATGCTGTTTGCCTTTATAACTAAAAAAGGATTGTAGTTCCTGTTTAGTATCAGACCACTAATCCAATATGGTGTCATGAAAGACTGCTATGGAAAGTCTAGCTTGCAAGAAGGCTAAATAATCTCAGTGAATTTCAGGGTTAATAAGGAGAGAAGTATTTAATTTACAATATCCCCTGCTTAACTGTCTAGTTAGACCTAAATTCAGAATTACATGGAGTTCTGTATGATCCGATAAAGCACTGACTTGTGTCCAATCCTCCAAAACCTGTCCTTTATTAGAGGAAAGGACATAATCTATATGGGTAGATATACTATTTCTAAATTAAGTATGTCCACCCGAACAGTGAATTTGCCTATAACAGTCTTGTAAATTTGCCGTCTGAATAATTAACCTGAGAGTATTGGTGTCACAATACAGTTTATGTGTGTCCCTTGTTTTATCATGGAAATCTAGTGGGCAGTTAAAATCTCCCCCTAGTATTACAAATTTCCCCATATGTAAATAAGGCTGTAAAGTTTTAAAAAATTTGATCCTATCACTTTTAGTATGGGGTGCATAAACAGTATCAATTCTCATTGCCAGTTTATCAAATAAGACATCCAACAAAAGTAGTCTACCAGGTATAACATCCATAATTTTGATATCTATAAATGTCTGAGTTTTCAATAAAATGCACACCCCAGAGCATGCTTCTTCCCCCATGGACCAAAAGGAAGCCCCCCAGGGCCAAGATTTTCTTGTATATAATATGTCCTGGTCAGACCTTAGTCTAGTATCCTGTGAAAAAAAGGATATGAGCCTTAAGTAACTGTAGAGCGGAAAAAAAGGAGTCTGTCTTCTTTTAAAACTTCTAATACTGTTAACATTCAATTATGTAACATAAAGCTAAGAAGAAGACAGGTCCAAAAGTTAAATCAAAGATGTTTTTTCCTCGTCCTTTTGTATGCCTTTTGTTTTTCTTTCTCTTCTGGCACCTCCTCTCCCCCTGAGTTGTCTTTAACAGAGGATGCTCTGGAAGATGAATCCGACTCATCCCCGTCATCTTCCATGCTGGTTTGTAGTGCAGCATAACTATTTCTAGTCATGATGGGATCACGTCGGGAGATTTTAGATTTAGGTTGTTGCTTGTCCTGTTTTCTTTTCCCACCCACCATGATGAAGTCATCTTGTGGGATTGGGGGGGGGGCATTTCAGGTTGAGGGGCAAGTGAGGATTGTACTTCCAACAGTACAGAAGAAGATTCCATAGAATTTAATGGCTGGACTTGTGGTTGTGCTGGATCATGGATATTGTGGTCATTAGGTGCCCCTGAGACATATGCAGTAGTCGGACATAAGGATTGAGCCCTTTCCATTTATTGCTGGGCCCCAAGAACCATTTCTTCCTGAGCATATTAAGACCCTCTATTGTGAGCAGCCCATGGGCACATTTTATACGAGTGCCCTTGCTCATTACAGAGATTGCAGCGAACTGGGTTGGGACAGAAATGATGGGAATGATCACCTTCCAGGCAAAAGTCACAGACTTGAACCTCACAGGCGTTAATTAAATGGGACAGCGAACCACACCTGTGACATGTTTTGGGTTGTCCAGGATAAAAACCAAAACCTCTGTCTTGTCCAATATAAAAACTACTAGGTAGATATAGAATGCCTGCTTGGGTTGCACCTGAAAATAGGCACTTGGCTGTCTAGTGTGCCTTACCTGGTTAACAAAAACAAATAAATAATAAATAATCAGAAATCTTAAATTTGTCTTTTATTCACCAATCTCCCATCCAAATGTTCTGTGTCCATAATAGGCTGTGATCTTTCTATTGCCTCAACTCATTTAATCAAGAGAAAAATACCCAAAACATTAACACCTTCATTTTTAAAGAGAATGTTAATTGTTTTCCACATTGGTTTAGTTAAAGGAATGACAAGGAATGGGGTCCATACAGGGGAGTGCTTTACAGTATGATATTTGAGCAAAATCTATCAAGCAAAAAAGGGGATCTGAAACTGACATCAAATTGAGTATCTCTGGAGAGATGGATTAGGGCAAACACCTCAGTAGCAGTAAATTGCATTGTTTCTTTCAGTAACCATTTGGTTACATAAGCCCTATCAGGTGGGTCATCTAGGCCTCCCAGTTATTTTAACTGGACAGCATTTTTCCATTTGGTGGGCTTGGCTAGGTTGGAAAAAAGATCAGACAACCTGAAAGTTCTAGATGGCAAAGGCTGTTTATTTTTATTGTTGGACTGGTGTAGCAGGACCTTAGTCTGGGGTTGGGAGTCCATAATATCACCCCATGATGTCGAGGGGTCAGTATGCAAAGGCAGTAATACAGTGGAAGTTCCTATAGGATCTAATTTGTCAAATTTGACAGGCTCAGTAGAAACATTGTCTAAAACAATGGGAAATGCTTTGGTACTTACAGAGCCGGAAAGCTCAACCTTAGTTATAGAATCGGGAGCATTTAGAATCACAGTGTCCTATGCAGCGGTGTTCTGAGGGAGCTGAGTAGTCATGGATTTGGATGTGGCTCCTGACTGACTGTGTGTATCCATAGTAACCAAGCCTGCAAATGAGTTGGAGGAACTGTCAGTGTAACGGACCGGGCGTAGTAAGGATGACATTTTGTTTTCCTGTTTACCCAGTGTTCGAATATCTTTTGCAGTTGGAATAGAAGGAGATGTCCAAGCAGTATCTTCTGTGTTCTGAATCCAACCAGCATTTCTTAAGGCATGTGCAGGCGACCACACTTGAGCTTCGGAGATTGAATCTCTCGGTACTTCTGGAGATGAGCACTTCATAAAAGTTTTGTCAAGGGCTTCCGATGAAACTGTGGGAACATTGCCCATGGTGCTTTCCAGGTGAGAGAGAGAGAGACAGAGCTTGTTCTTTAGCTTCCAAAAGCTTAAGAAGTTTGTCCCTGTGTTGTTTAATTTCCAAAACTGTTGTCGCTGACTCATGTCTTGATGTAGCTTGAAAGGAGTCAACCAAAGTATGTCCTGGGACCATTGTTGCAGCCATGGGGCTGAGTAAGTTCTTGTTCTCCGTAGGAACCGAGTCCTGTGAAACCTCCATATCCATATCTTCAAGTAAAATATGTTTAAACAGCTGAGTACCCAAAAGAGAAGGTGCTGTAAGTACCATGTTAGCAATTCCTTGGTGCAAAGAATCCACTGCTCCTGCCACACCATCTGTACTCCCTGCTCCCTGCTCAGCCACATTGCCATCCAGAAGTTGGACAAAGTTCCCCCCACAGAGTAGGGGAATTTCCCTGGTGCCCTGGCCAAATTTCCCCCATTCACTGAAAAAGACCAGCAACAGCTTAATCTGGTTCAGGGTCAGTTGGCATTCATCTGTATCCTCCTCCTCCAGGTTGTGCCTGAAAATAGGCAGGATTTGTCAAGTGCACTTACCTGGTCAACAAAAACTAGATAAATAAATAAATGGCATTCACTCAGAAGGTGAAGTAACCAACGGGGTGCCACAGGGTAAATACTGGGACCAATCCTCTTCAATGTCTTTATTAGTGACATCACAGAAGGGCTGGAAGGAAAGGTATGACTGTTCATAGATGACACAAAAATCTGCAGCAGAGTGGACACTCCAGGGGGTGGAAAGTATGAAGAAAGATTTGAAAAGGCAGGAAGACTGGTCAAGGGTTTGTCAACTGGGATTAAATGCCAAGAAGTGTAAAATTATGTACATTAGACACAGAAACCCAAGGGCATCATATCAAAGGTAGAGGAGTGTTAATGACCACAAATCAGGAAAGGGATCTGGGGGTTATCATATTTGATGACCTGAAGGTAGCAAAGCACCTCTCTGGTGACCCAGTCAAAGAACTCTATCAAGTTAGTTTGGCAAGATCTCCACCTGTGAACCCATGATGCCATGGATCCTGCAGTCCAATGGAATTGAGATATTCCCCTGGTTCAATAACTACCTGTCTAGTAGACAACAGCATGTATACCTTGGCCTATCCTTGTCTGCCCCTGCCTCTGTCAATATTAGTGTCCCTCAGGGCTCCATATTAGGACCTCTATTCTTCTTCCTCCTTGTCAATATGATCCATAGAGCCAACCTAGTGGCGCTGAGGGTTGAGGCACTGGACACCACACCTCACACCATGCCAGTGACCCAGGTTCAGGAATGAGCTCAAGTAGCTGGGGGTCATCCAGGGAGAAGAGGATTGAGTGTCCAGTGACAGTTGTCCACTCATGGGATAGGGAGGGTTATGAACCCCTGGGGCTAGCGGTGCTTAGCAGTGACTAGGTGTATCACACCTGGGAACACATTCAGATGGGGTGAGGCAATGGCTGACATCCTGTTGATGGGTGCAGGAGTGTGCCCATCTAGCGTTTGGATGTCACTGCACGTCCATGCCTCTGGGAGGGGGGGTTACACATACGAACAAGGAAAAACCCTGCATAGCCAGGTAGACAATGGCACCTGGCCTCCATGCCCACCACCAGATCCTGCCCACCTGGTCTCCTGATTCTCTTTATCTCTCAGCCCCTTTCCTAGCCTGCAGTTGACTTGACCTTCAAGATCATCAAATGGAGTGGTGGCCCCACCTTGAGGGGTTAAGCCAGGGAGCTCATGCTGTGAGGTAGGTGAAAGGGATCGGAGTACAGTGGGGCAGACTTGGGATAAGGTGATCTCAGGCTGGGAGGAACAAGCCAGGATGCCTGAGGGAGTCTCGTTGGAGCAGCGACCAGAGGGGGAAAAAAAATAAATAAATAACATGATCCATTGCTGCTTTACCAACTGTATACCCCTCATGTATGCAGATGAACTAGTTTTCTGCACAAGTGCCAATAACACTTTTGACCTTAACAGAAAATTGACTGCTGACCTAAGGAGTGTCCAATCTGGGGTCCAGCTCAAGAAATTTTTATTGAACACAACCAAATCCCAGGCCATGCTATTTGATTCCCCTTCTTATCTAAAGAACATCCTGGTACCACTGCAGGTGATTAGCACTAATGGCACCCCTCCTAGACACCGTCCAGTCATTCAAATACTTGCGTATCACCTTGGATCCTTCCCTAGAATTCTCCCTCCACCTGACCAATATAGAAACATAGAAACAAAGAATTTGACTGCAGATAAGGACCGCTTGGCCTACCTAGTCTGCCCATTTCCCTACCTAATGGATAAGCTGCAGATCCTAGTTAACCAACAGACTACTTCCTCCTACCACTCACTAGAATTGCCGTATGCCTGTCCCATGCATTCTTGAATTCCTCCACTGTTTTTGACTATATGACCTCCTCAGAAAGGCTGTTCCATGCATCTACAACCCTCTCTGTGAAGAAATACTTCCTCACATTACCTCTGAGCCTTCCCCCCTCTATCTTCAAATTGTGCCCCCTTGTTCTTGCACATCTCTTTTTCTGAAAGATGCTACCCTCTTGGACTTTGTTGATTCCCTTAAGGTACTTGAAAGTTTCTATCATGTCCCCCCTCTCCCTCCTTTCCTCGAGGCTATACATCTTAAGCTCCTTTAGTCTTTCTTCATATGTCTTCTGGTGCAGACTCTGCTCCATTTTGGTTGCCCTCCTCTGGACAGCCTCCACCCTGTCTATGTCTTTGTGGAGATGGGGTCTCTAGAACTGTACACAGTACTCCAGATGTGGTCTTACAAACTGTCTGTAGAGAGGGTCAATAACTTCCTGTTTTCTACAGGTGATGCCTCTCCCTATGCATCCCAGTATCACCGCAGCCTTCCTTACTGCCTTCTCACATTGCTGGCCCACCTTGTCATCTGATATGACTATACCCAGGTCCCTTTCCATTTTTGTTGTTGTCAGTATCTCACTCCCCATTGTGTACTCTTCCCCTGGGTTTTTGTTTCCCAGGTGCATTACTTTGCACTTCTTTGCATTGAATCTAAGCTGCCATGCATTTGACCATTCCTCCAACCTTGCCAAGTCCCTTTTCATCCTTTCCACCCCACCTTGCATATCAACACTGTTGCAAATCTTAGTGCCATCTGCAAAGAGATGTATTTTCCCTTCCAGTCCCTCTGTAATATCACTTATAAAGACATTAAAAAAGGCCGGCCCCAGTACTGAACCATGTGGTACCCCACTAGTAACCCTCCTTTCTTCACTGTGGACTCCATTTACTAGTACCCATTGTTTCCTGTTGTCCAGCTCATGTTTTACCCAGGCTATCACCCTGGGACCTACTCCCAGGCTGGCTAATTTGTTTATTAATCTTTTGTGCAGAACTGTGTCAAATGCCTTGCTAAAGCCTAGGTAGGTCATGTCCATAGCCCCACCACTGGTCTACTACTTTGGTCATCCAGTCAAAGAAATCAATTAGATTTGTTTGACATGACCTTCCTGCTGTGAATCCATGCTGCTTTGGGTCCTGGCCCCACTGTCCTCTAGGTACTCAACAGTTCTTTTCTTCAGAAGTGATTCCATCGTTTTCCCTACCACTGAGGTCAAACTGACAGATCTGTAGTTTCCTGTCTCTGTCTTGCTCCCACGTTTGTGATGAAGGGGAATCACATCCATCCTTCTCCAGTCATCAGGTAGCATACCATCTTCCCATGATTTATTAAAAAGGGTAGTCAGTGGTGTTACTAGTTCTTCCCTTAGTTCTTTTAGAATTCTGTGGTGAATTCCATCAGGCCCCATTGCTTTATCCACCTTCAGTTTTAGGAGTTCTTTCAGAACCCTTTCTTCTGTGAAAGTACTAATATCAACCCCCCTATCCAGAGTGCTTCTATTGACTGGATTAGTTATCTCACCCTGCTTTTCCATTGTGAATACTGAGCAGAAATATTCATTCAGTATCCCTGCTTTTTTACTGTTGTTCTCTGTCCAACCACCTTCCTCTTTATTCAGCCTCAGTATCCCAGCCTTCATCTTTCTTTGCTCCCTAATGTATCTATAAAAGGTTTTATCCCCCATCTTATCTGAGTTGGCTATCTTTTCCTCTGTTTGATCCTTTGCTATTCTGACTGCCTTCCCCATTTCCTTCTGCTTTAACTAGTACAGTTCTCTGTCCTGCTCCTTCTGTGTTTCCTTATACTTCCTTAATGCTATCTTTTTCTCCCTTACCTTCCCCGCCACTTCTTTTGAGAACCATAGTGTTTTTTTCTTTCACTTTGATTTGTTTATTTGCTTCACACAAAGGCTTGTTGCCTCCCTGATGGCAGTTTTGATGTTTCCCCATTGTTGCTCCACCCCACCTTCTTGCCTATTTGCTAGTGCTTTTCTGAGGCAGTCTCCTATTTTGACAAAATCAGCCCTCCTGAAGTCCAGTACCTTCACTTTTGTGTGGCTTGACTCTACAGCTAAGTTTATTGTGAACCACACTGTTTGGTGGTCACTTGTTCCCAGATGGCTACCCACTTCAAAATCAGAGATCCTCTCTCCGTCGCCATTTGAGAGTACCAGGTCTAAGAGTGCTCCCTCCTGAGTGGGTTCCAAAACTAGCTATCTGAGGCATGCCCCCTTTAGGGCATTGAGAAAGTCCCCCATCAGCAGTATCTCCCCTTTCTCTGCCTTCCCAAGGATATCTTCTGTCATTTCCTTGTCCATTTCCTCTCCCTGAGATAAGTGTCTGTACACAACCCCTGTGCAGTTTGTGGAGCCATTTCCAGTCTCCAGGGTGACCCACAGTGCCTCCTCTCCTTCCTGTTTACCCTTTAGTTCTGTTGCTTTGATCCCTTCCCTTACATAGAGAGCTACTCTTCCTCCTCTTCTTCCCTCCCTGTCCCTCCTGCAGATTGTGTACCCTGATATGTTGACATCCCAGTCATGGTTCTCTGTGTACCATGTTTATGTGACTGCCATGATAGCCAGGCATCCCTCTTTCATTAAGGCCACCAATATCTGTAAGGAAGTTAATGTCAGATTAGGATTAGCTTGCTGAGCTGGTCAGAATCTTGCCCCTTTGCCCATATGTCAGTGGTCAGGAGTATTCTACTTCCCAAACTATCCTATAACCTTCACATCTTCTCAAACTACTCCAGCCACAACCTACAGTAATGGGATTTGGCCTATAACAGTATCTGTCCATTTGCACTATCTATTAGTTGATTTTTCCACCACTGTACCATATATTCAAAGGTAGGATGGCTGCCCCTTAGTAACAGGTATGGGGACCGAGGTAATGCCGTAGATCACTTAAGGTCTATGGTGGAACAGTAGATAGGGAATTTAGGGCAGACTATGTGGACCAGGAGGTCCTTTTCTGCTGACCGATTCTTTGTTTCTATGTAACTGTCATGTTTAATTTATGTACAGTATTCGTATAATTAGAAATGATGTTTTATACTTCTGTAAGTTTTCAAAAGGTTAACACTGCAAATGAGAATATGATCAATAGCTATAACCCTAATTATAAGATGGGTTGGGAGTTTTCAGTGTCCTGACTGGCTGAGACATACCTGTAGCCATGTCCTTATCAGGACATATTGTTCCAGCTGGTACTTCTTGTGCCAACTAGGATGCAGTGCAGTAAGATATCCCTTCCCACCAGCATGTCACCAATCCGCAGCTCTTCCGCTGCACTAGTTCATTCAGTGGAGCGGCCAGCTTTGGTCATGTGTGGAGGGCTGTTCTGGCCGCCCGCCCATTGCTGGGTTATGTTGAGGGGGTGTGGAGGTGGGCAGCTACCTGCTGGGGTGGTGTAGGGGAGGGGGGGTCCACTAGACACCAGGGAAGTAGTGTACCACATTGCGGTGGGTTGGGGGGACCAGCCAACACACTGTGGCTGGCTGCAGTTACGGTGCCTGGGGCACCATTCGGTGGGCTGGGTTCTCAGTCGGCATCTAGCCATTTCATGATGTGCACTGCCCATGGGGTTTAGGTGGGTGATTACATTACAAGCTGACATTGTAGTCGGTGATGTGGTGCCTATGTTTAGCACGGTGATATTGTGTCTGCGATGTTATCACCCGGTACCATTATAGTCTGTATCTGGTCCCTTATTTTTAATGAAAATATTTTTGAATGATTAATATTTCCATTTTTATGGGCTTTTTCTCTGTTTTTGTTCTGGTACCTGTCCTTTGGTAGTGAAACCTTTAGTTGTATTAAAGAAGTTAAAAAAAGGTGTATTCTGTTTTGAATCCAAATTTGTAACTTTCTTTCTTTCTTTCTTTCTTTCTTTCTTTCTTTCTTTCTTTCTTTCTTTCTTTCTCTGGTTCCATTGTATCATCTACTTCTTGGTTTTGAAGGCCTTCAGCTTGCTGTTTTATTGTGTCTTCCATATTTTAGCTATTCCTTCCTGTATTTGCTCCATTTGCTATATTTTTACACTGTTTACAGAACCTGTATGTAGAGTTTGTACTGGGCTCAAAACCGTTAGATGGGTTGTAGAAGAAAGTGATGATAGTGAATTATCTTTTGTGTTTTTGGTTTTCTTAATACTTTTTTTAATCATTTTAGTGCTTTTGGGGTAATATTAAAGAAAGAGTTTCTTTTGCCAACCCCCCCCATTGTCTCCCTCTTCTCCCTGACATAAGTGTACATCCCCAAACAGTGGCAAGTTAATCAACTGTAATTTCAGGCAATTTATTATTAAATGTAATGCATGTACAATTGCATGTTTTTTTGTCAAATATTTATCAGATTTAAAGAAAAGTCAGTAATTTATAGAAAAACCAAAAGAGATAATTATTATTTATACTTATCTTCATCTCGCAGGCCTTTTTCCTTAGCCGTGTGCTATTTTCGGCTGTGTCTCCTACAATAGGTATACTTTTTGGGTTTTGCAGTCTCTCAGCATATGCTAGGAAGCAGAGTCTCTTGTGATTATAAAGTTAAGGCGCTCTCAGGTATGTGGATATTGCCCACCTGTTTCAAGTTTAAAAAATCGAGTTGTGAGTGCCCAACCTCACTGCCAGTAAACCCTCTCATGTCCTTCAACTAAAAGTTTAAAAAATCATGTAATGGGGTGCCCAGCCTTGCTGCTAGTACACCCCTCCAAACCTCCGCTACTTTAACAAATTGAACAGGGGTACCAAATCCTGTCACCAGTACCCCTTCTCCCACTTGACACAACTTGAACAAATACTTCTGTGAGTGTCCAACCTTGCTTCCTGCTCCCCCCACCACTGGCTGCCCACCACACATTAAAGAAATTGGGCAATGGATGCCAAACCCTACCACTGCTACACCCCTTTCCACCTCCAAGAAGTTTAAGAAATTCAGTGGTGGTTACCTAGCACTGGAACTGGTGTTCTATTCTTGCTGGCTGATCATTAATAAAACAAGGGGCTGCTGTCTAAAATGGGTGACAGTATCCACCCAGTGGCTAAATCAATAATCCATCCCATCAAATAGCAGGTGGTTTCCCCTCCCAACCCTCTTACTCCCACCCATCACATATATTTACAAGAATACCCAACCCTTTTGCACCATTGCCACTCTCCACCCCCATGGTTGCCCACATTGTAGTCCCACATTGAGATTCCTCATTATCACGCATCACACTTCCTCAGTGTCACTTGATGTGCTCCTCTTCTTCATGTAAAAAATTTGAAAAAGTCCCCAAATCATTACTTAGATTTCTTTAAAGGGGGAAAAAAGAGTGACCAAAACTAGACTTAGTAACAACTGGAGAACTACCAATTGGGTGTTTATGGTAGAGTATCAGAACCCCAATCTTCAAATTTAGCTAAAAATAAGGAAAATAAAAAAAGTTTTAAATGTTAGAAAATACCACTCCAAAAACAAATATTTTAATGCTCAATGCCATAGTTTTTGTTTTAGTTTTTTATCATTTTTTCTATAGTACACAACACTTATTAATTTGTAAAATTTTTTACCAAGTTTCTTTTCCACAAGGCTGTTTACCTTTCTAGCATCTCAAAATAACCCCCATCTAGACCAGTGTCTGTGACCCAGTCACCTGACTTCACTGGGACTTACCTTTTTCCGTGAGTCCTGCCACAGCACAATGGACAAAGGGGCCATCTGTCAGTAGGGTCCTGCAAGAGATTGGGCTGTCAAAACAATGTCATTGGAGTTTTGTTCTTCTGAATGTGCTCCCCAGAAGGGCCCAGGTGCATGCAACTGTGTATGCTCCACCTCCACAGAGCTGCCCCTTGGATCTGAATGTGTGGTCTCCATCCCATGCCCATGGCACTGCAATTAGATTCCTCTAGGTTGCAGGCAAGCTGCATGATGGACAGTACCCACTCTCTGAGGAAGAGCACTGTCCTATGGATGTTCAGTCCTCCATCCTTGTTGAACCCCTGAATGACACATGTCCATTCCCAAAACCACATCCCAGTGGGGCAGGTGAAAAGGCACCCAATGCCTCAGTCCTCCACACCACTGGGCTGGCTGAATTTTTCACCAAATTTGAGGGACATGAATGCCCAACTGGCATGTTTCATCTTTGTCCAAGTGAAGTGTTGCTTTGAGTTGTTCCCTCAGGGCCCTGGGCAAAGCAAGCTTCTAATCTGGAGCTGTGTCTGACATGTGTGCTGTTTTGCAATGGTCCTGCAGGGTCCAGCACAATGCAAGTTACAAGTCTGGACCCCTGCTGAATGGAACCTCTGCTTTGCATATATCCCATTAAGCCTGATATGACATAAGCTACACATTGGGCAAAGTAAGTGTCACCATGCATCTGATCTGTGAATGGCCCACAGGGCCAATCATGAAAAAAGGTACAGGTGTGGTTCACTGAATGTCACTAAGCATACGCTTTGAAAGTGACCTGCTGGGCCACTCCCAAAGCAAGTTACAGGTCTGGTGGAGTGATAGTTATTATGCAGCTGCTTTGTAGCTGGCCCTCTCAGCAAGTCCTAAAGAAATCTACAGTTCTAGTGCACTGAACAATGCCAAGCATGCCCTTCCTAAGTGTCACAAAGGGCAACTCATGAAGCAAGCTTTCAGTCTGCAAAGAAGGTGTCACCATGAAACTGCTTTTTGATAGCTTATTCCAAAGAGTAGGAAAATAAATTGTATAAAAACTACATTGATGCATATACTGTATTAGAACTGAAATGTGCACTGCACAAAGTAGGGAAATTAAACATTAAGGTTCAGCTTCTTTAAAGCATTGAAAAATCTGTGGTGTGGTATTCTTTAGGGTTTGAATAATTTTGCAGTGCTGGGTTGGCATTACCCTAATACTGGCATGGTCGTGTGACGCAAGCAAATATCACTGAATCGTTTGCAAGAGATTATCACTATTAGGGTAATTCACTCCTTGCCTTGCATGACTGTTCAAATCCCGTGGAACACCAATACTCCAGAGACTTTCAACCCTAATTTTCCTTTTCTGTACTTTCTGTGTATTGTATTTCTACCTTAACCGATACATTAACATAGTTGGTGCAATTAATAAATATTATAGGGGCATCAGTAAGGGCCCTTTCTATGGCTGAGTATGCAGTTTAATGAGAACCCCCTAGTTTTTTGCACCTTAATAATGTGGACATCACTGCACAGAATAGCCTGAAACTTGACACATGTGGAGTTGGTGCCAGGATCCCTGGATCCCATACATATGGTAATGTTCAGTTCAACAGTGACAACATTCTAGAAGGCTGAATAATAATCATTTGAAAATTAAAGCCATTTTTTCTTGTTCATTATTGAGAAAATAAAGTGCTGTTTCCTCTCATGCAGAGAACATGTTTCAACATTCTTTTTTGAATGTTATAGTTATTGTTTTTATATATAGAATTTGCAAACTTGATTCACAGTGGTACCACATACAAACTATTGTATAACTGCTTATTTCCACTGACAATTAATATTAGCTATATTGACGGGACTGCAGTAAAGCGCAGAAATATAAAGACAACTAATATTTTTTTTTTAGCGAAAAATTACTTGCCGTGAGTATTATTACCCATGACCCATATTAACATTTTATTTCACTGTGTGTGAGTAAATATCTGCATTGTCCTTTTTCCTTTCTTTCCTTAACCTCCTAATTCTCCTTGTCCTCCCCGTCCTGCCATCATATAAATGTCCCACAAATGTCCTGTCTGCATGGTTCCTGTCAGCAGCTCCATTGTGTTGCCTTGACCCCATTCCTTCATTCATACTTCCTTAACTCCATTAGTATTACCCCTCATATTACCCTCACTCCATTCATTACCTCTCCTCACTCCATTATTTGTATTACCCATCATATCACCATGCTCCCCACCTGGCGTGCATACTGCACCGATCTCATGGTTCTTCTCAGCAGCTAGAGTAGCCCATCCATCTGGAAGAATCCCTTTCTCATTGTTTGACTCTCCCATGAGAGTCAATCAACATTCATGAATGATGTCCACGATGCTTGTGTGACACAGAATCAGTGACTGGATCGTACTGTACTGTTATCTTCTATAATATCTAACATCTAATACCTGTGAGCAGAATGAGGGTAGATTGAAACCATAAAACCGTAAAACAAGTTTTGCCCAAAAGATAATGATGAAATGGGGAGGTGGGGGTGATCAAATGATCAAATGAGACATTTTTTGTAAATTGTCCACACTTTCCTATATGCAGTATAATGCACTTCCTACATTACAGTAAGATAAGATGTGCATCACACATATTTTTTTACATCATGATGGCAAAAAAAATAAGCCAGCTTATCTCATAGGGGTTTCAGGATGGTAGCTAAAGACAACCAGCAAATTATCATGTGCAAGGACTTATATTTTAACACAGATCCTAGGAGAATTCAAAATCAGCTCTATAGCTATTAAAGGTCCATTTTCAGCATGGTGCTAAATCTTACAGTTGTTCACCATGCCATGCCTAGCTCCACTGGCACTGTACTGAGTCGATAAGTAATGTATGTTATTTAAAAATTAAACCTAAGTAAAATGTCTGATCTCAGATATGTCACTTATACATCTGCTGTCCAAAAGAAAAGAACAGCATCAACACAGAGCACAGATTTTTTTAGACTTTTTTTTTAAACTTTATTTTTATTCATTTTCATAAAATGAGCAAATAAAGACATTACAATTGACAGTACCAGGTAGATTGTGATACTACAATGAGTAAGTCATCTTATGTGAGCTACATACAGTAGGATAAAAGTCCAACAATTAGTGTTACATCTTGTGGGGTACCATTCAAGGTTACTTAAGATTAGAAAGTACTAACTTCTCCCCATCCATATAGGATACTCAAGATGCTAGCCATTCTAAAATCTTGTGGGTCATAAACGCTTCATCTTTAATAAGGGAAACTTTTTTTAACAGCCATGGTATGTTCAATCATTGAGCCCACATGCCTAGCTGTATTTCTATAGGGAAGCTATGGCTTCTAACAGTTGCACTAATTCCACTTCAAAACATGTGTGTAGATCTTTAAAACATTACAGTCTACATATAATTGTTTTTGTTACAAACAATTCAACACAACAGAACTAGTTCTAGCTATCCAGACTGAAGCTATACAAGACTTTCTATTTACAACTTTCTATTTCCTGTGCAGAAGGAGAAAGTTGTTCGATCTTCTCTGGACAGTACTTCATGTGCTAGGAGCAGCCCACTCCTTTCTGGCACCAGCTCATCTCTGTATTGTGTATGGAGGTCATACATTTCAATTCAATGACACTGCAGAGGATCGTAAGAGAGTGGATACTATTGCTGCAGAATTTATCACTTGTAGATCACTTGAAAAGGACCTGCCATCCAAATCAGATGAGGACTGAGAGTTGTATGTTCTGTATAATCTCAACATGCACGAGAACTAGCTTGAGATGAATCTTACAAATCAAGTTATGTCAGGCTACTTGCTGAACTTGATGTTCCTTTACATGGTTAATAGTCCCATAATGTTCCTAGATTACCCATGGGAAATATATCCTTTAACTACCACAGGCTGTATGGGGGTAGCTTAAACATGGTATTGATGGCTCACTTAGAACCATGTTTTACATGACATGTGAATCTGGAGCCATGGGATGGTTATGACAGTCTCCTATTGTCAATACAGTAATAGTTTAATATATTTTTAGACTTTAACTCAAACTTTAGCATTGCAATAAAAACTTGTATATTTAAAGGGAAACACTGTGAGCAGTTCCGTTTTGACTCAGGTTCCCAATTTTTAGGAGATATATGTATTGCATCTTTAAAAGGAGATAATCTACCAAGTAAAGAATATCAAAGAGATAGTAATCCCTACAACATGGAGGTCAAGAGTAGAGGGGGAGGGTAGACACACTAATGGCCATGAGGCTGGAGTCATTTTAAGTGACTTCAAGGAGTTCCAGTAAAATGCCCATCAAGACACCTCAAAAGGAAATTTAAAGATTTATATTGCAGCTTTGTTACACATACACTGGCATATCAGCGCCGACTGACATAATGCCCCTGACCTATCTCCCAGTCCTGCCCAGTACTTGATAATTTGAGTGCTTCCAATTTATAATAAACATTAAAAATAGTTACTTAGTTATCCTCTTTCACTGGATGCTTCAGTCTGTGGTCCAAGGTCTTCTTGATTTTCACCAACAGGGTTCCTTCTTCTTTCTGATCACAGAAATTGTAAACCTTACCCAAATAAGTAACTCTTAACTTTACAGAGAACTGCAAGCTGTGTAAAATTCCCAGTTGTCTTAGGCTGCAGTGAATTGTGTGAAATTTCTTGTAATAATAAATGTTATTTCTAAAGTGCCTTTCCAATTTCAAGGCGCTGTACAAAGATTATAAAACACAAATAAAACACAGATAAAACACAGATAAAAACATCAGTCTCAGAATGATACATCACAATCACTGATCTAGAAAAGCAGACTGATACAAGTGAGTTTTTAAATCCCTCTTAAACTCCTCCATGGAGGTGCACAACCGAAACCGATGGGGTAGAGAATTCCAAAGAGTGAGAGCAGCATAAGAGAAAGCTCTACAACCAGATGAATTTATGCTCACTCTTGGAATCTCTAGCAACCCCTCATCAGCCAAGAGGAGTACTCAGCCTGGGCAGTAAGAAACCAGGAGATCTTTCAGATAGGCTGGACCCTGATCATGTAGGGCTTTAAAAGTCAGTAAACAGACTTTAAAGGTGATCTGCCACCTAACAGGAAGCCAGTGCAGATTGAGCAGCACCGGGGAGATATGGCAAGACCTGCTTGTCCCAGTCAGAACCCGTGCTGCTGCATTCTGCACTAGCTGGAGGAGGTGGATTTCAACCCCAGACAGCCCAAAATACAGGGCGTTGCAGTAGTCCAAGCGTGAGGACACAAAGGCATGGACCAACATTGGTAACAAGTCAGACAGAACAAGGTGTTTCACTCTAGCGATATTCCTAAGGTGGTAGAAGGAAGTTTTGATGACCGCTGACACTTGTGACTGCAGTGTCAGCCTGTCATCAAAGATAACTCCTAGGTTATGCACCTGTTCAGAGGTTGGGAGTGATACACCCCCAAGAAAAATTCCTGAGGGTGCACCAACAGGCAACCTCTCTGTCCAACAACCCGGATCCACAACCAGAATCTCAGTCTTTTCTGAGTTCAACTTCAGCCAACTAGAGTCCATCCAATCCTGTATTTCTTTCAGGCAGTTGTTAAACACCGAGAGAGCTCCATCCTGGTCAGAGGCAAAAGAAAGGTATAGCTGGGCATCATCAGCATAGCAATGAAACCTCAGCTTATAGTGTCTTATAATGTCTCCGAGGGGCAGCACATACACCAAAAATAATATGGGAGATAGCACAGAACCCTGAGGTACCCCACACAACAAAGAAATTGGGCCAGAGGAAAAAATTCCCGACACAACTCTTTGTGATCTCCCAGTGAGGAATGAGGTGAACCATCCGAGGACGGTTCCCGATATTCCACAGATCTGCCTCAGGCGTGTTAACAACACCACGTGATCCACAGTGTCAAAAGCTGAAGAGAGATCGAGAAGAACTAGAATAGAACGTCTCTTCTGGTCTCTCGCCCTCAAGAGATCATTAAGCACCTGAACCAGCGCAGTCTCGGTGCTATGTCTTTTATGAAAACCGGATTGGAAGGGTTCGTAATGTCATGGATGGTTAAATGGTTCTCCAATTGGATCATCACTACTGCCTCAATCACCTTCCCAATAAAGGGTAGGTTAGAGATGGGTCTGTAGTTTGCAACACAATCTGGGTCCAAGGTAGCTTTCTTCAAGAGTGGTGTTACCACCGCTTCTTTCAGGGAGCTAGGAAACTCACCCAAGTCCAGGGAGCACCAGACTATTTGCACAAGGATTGGACCAATGATGTCACAACAACCCAATATTAGGGGAGTCGGTCCAGGATCCAAACTACAGCTCGTAGGGCACATACCATGGATAATCCTCATGACATCAACAAAAGCAGGTCTGCTGAAGGAACACCACGAAAACTGAGGCACTGTGAACCCACGCTGTTCAACCGCATCCCCCTTAGAAGCTGCAGGTCTCAGATTCGCCCTGATATCGGCCACCTTATTAGCGAAGAAGTGAGCAAGCTCCTCGCACTCTAATTGCAATAAAGTTCTCCGAACTTGTAGACAAGTTGGGTTGCACAGCCTGTCCACAGTTCAAAACAGCTGAGCTGGTCAGTTCCTAGCAGCAGCAATCTCCCTGGACAGGAATTCTGCCTTCTTATGGGAGATTGCAGATTGATAGACAGAATAATGGTCCATCAATTTAAGGTGGTCGGTATCACTGGCGGATCTGAGCAAACAGCGTTCTAATCTTCGCCCCTGTCTCCGCATCTCCCTCAACGTCCCGTCAAACCAGGGTGCCTTGGGACAAAGGGAGAGGGGGCGTACATGAACAGGAGCAATAGTATCCAGAGCTGAAGTAACCGCCCTATTATAGGCCATCACCAAGGTCTCTGGACCACTGCTCGCCAACGCGTGGGACGAGAGGTCAAGATCCACCGCAAGGCCTTGGGGAGAAATATCCCATAAAGGGCAGTATCTCGCCATCTCCACAGGGGTAGGCCTTCTCAGGGGGAAGTAAAATTGAACCCCACGGTGCAGTGGTCTGACCATACGACTGGTTCCACCCCCAAATCAGTAATATCAATCCCTAGGAGAAAGACTAAGTCCAGGGAATGTCCAGATTTATGGGTAGCAATGGAAACCACCTGTGTAAAGCCCAAAGATATCATTAACTGGAGGAAGTGATTACCAAATTGTGAGAGTTCATCGTCAACCCAGGCATTAAAGTCGCCTAGAACCATCAATCTGGGCGACTCCAACGACATGTCAATGATGAAGTCTGCCACTTCCTGTAAGAACCATTTCCCCTCACCTGGTGGACGGTAAATGAGTACGATTCAAACGCCAACACCCGCTACCACTGTACACTCAAAGGACTCAGTCTCCCCAACAACTACACTTGTGAGGTCCAATTCCGTCTTAAAACAGACTGCAACCCCCCCAACCCTGTGGTCCAATCTTGGGCGGTATATCACCAAGTACCCGGCTGGAGTCATGGCTTCCAATGTGGGGCCTGAGTTTTCATCCAGCCAGGTCTCAGTGATGCAAGCCAAGTCCACTGAACCAACAAGGTCAGCGATAATGCTGGTCTTGTTTCTGACGGACCTAGCATTGCATAACACCACCCGGGTTGAATGAACCTCGGAGGCTGTCAAGCCCATCTGCCTACCAGATTCTGTAGTGCCCTTGGGTATGGACACCAGACAGGGCAAACCATGGTCTGGATTCCATTTCACCCCAGGGCGCCTTCTAGGTCTCACTACCCGGATACGAAGGCCCCCTCATCCATCCTCCCTGGTTCACCACCCTCGCTTCTCCCCTCTCCTTCGAGCAATTCCCAGTGCTCTAGAGCACTGGTATTTAGCAAAATGGAGAGGGGGAGAATAGAAAGGGTGGAGGGCGTGAAGCAGGGAGGGTGAATAGCGCACTGCCATGAGGATTATGGGCCGACACATACCACAATAATACAGCTAAACCAAAACAATAATAAAAATAAAACTTAAAATAAATAGACCCCAAAATAAATCTAATTAAACATAAATCCTAAACACAAACCAAAATAAAAAAAAAATTGATTGGATTTTGTAGCCAAGCTTAGACATAGAAATTAGGATACATGTTATCCCTTCTCTGAGGTTACAGGTCCCATGCACCTTGCTGCTTCTAAAAATCGTTCACAGTCTGTTGATTGTTTAAGTGCAACCAAGAGAGTTCTTGCTCTTTCTAATCTTAGCAAAGCCCTTTGTGGTGTAATTTGGCAAGCTTTGCTCACTTTTAGTGTTGTAAGGAGGTTGTAATTTGTAGTGAGCCAGTCCTGAATGAAAGTGGCTGGACCATTACCCCTCCCACCACCACCCGAGTGTTCAGGTAGTCTGACAACCCTTAAGTGATTAGCTTTGAGCTGATTCTCAACATTCTCATGGCGGTACCTCAGGATTTTGTTTTATTTTGTAAGGTCCAAGATCACCAACAATGATTTCCATGCAATTTCTGAATCTTCTTTGGGCTCTGAAACTGCCAAGTTTGCCGATTGGGAACACATCTGTAGCTTGCTAGGAATATCAGCAATTTTTTGGGTCCTGTGCTATAAGATGACACTGCATTGCATTTATGGCTTGCAGCATGTTGTGGAGTGTTGGATCATTAGAAGGTGAGTCCCTCAACATGGCACTCTTCGTATCAGTTACTGCCAGGCTGGCCAGCTAGCTGTACTTGCTGCTGTTATTTGCAGTCTCTTTCTTTGGACTCACCTGTTCTTTTGATGTAAAGAAACATTTCAAATTGCACTCCTGATATCGATGTACTAAATCAAGTTTTTACTTGCATGTGTTGAAAAAGCATATGCACCCCCCCCCTTACAGTGACACCAACACAGCGAACTACACTCCTGTCAGCAAAATTGACACTTTGCCGACAGGTCACTGTGTTGGTGTGCCCAAGATTGGTGCATGCTGTCTTTCGGTTCTGCACCCCGCCATGACTTAACTCCAACTGGAGTTAAGAATCCTTTAGTGGGGGGGGTGCAGGGGGCACAGACCCCCTGCATGGGGGGTTCGGGGGTGAAGACCCTCAATGAAAGCAGGACCGGAAGTCTGTCAAGGAATCATGCTGACCTTGATTTGCTGTCAACATGATTCCTGTCGCTGTACGCCAGTCAACATCAGAGATGTTGAATCGGCATGATGGAGCCTTGAAAAAGCTGTTTTCTTAAATTTTCAGCTGGAGCTGGTGCGATCTTTGCACACCCGTGCCTAGTCATGCCCCCATAACGTTTTTCAACATTCTAACTATTACTGTATTTATGAAAAAGTAACTTTTGTCAGATTTGTGAAGTGATTTTCATTTGTGTGACTAAAAACTGCTATGTTTTTGCAGTTCCAAGTCAAGAAATGCTCTCCCCCATCATTAGATTGCCAGAGGTTGGGAACCTGTTGCTGGCAGTGGCACAGAATTGCTCTAGTTTGTCCAGTCATCAGGAGTTCATCTCCAGCACTGGCACCCTCTATCCACTGACCAGAACTGTAGAAGTATAGGTGGTGGGTGCCCAACCCCACAGCCATAATCCACTCCCACACAAAAAAGTTGATGGCAGTGATATCACCCTGCCACTAGTAATCCACTCCTGGCTGCCTGAAATTGAAGAAAGCCAATCCCACAGCATATGGCCTGCACCCCATCTCACCTGAACTTGAAGAAAGCTGAGGGTGGGAACTCAAACCTGCTGCTAGTATATCTCAGCCCCTTCCTATTATACAACCCTTCCCCCACCCACTGACAATGTTTCTTTCCACAACCTCTTTCTGCACCCATGCTATGCCAAACAAATTTCACCCTCACCCATTGTCTAGTACCCACTCTGCCCTCCCCTCACTGATGCCCACTCGTTATCCCTCATCTTTATTCCTCAAGGTCTTTCAACATGATTCCTCTATATCCCTTGACACCCTCATCTTCCTGCAGGTAAGTAAAAGAAACACTGGCCAACACCAATCATGTTTGCTTGCTTGTATTTACAAGCTCCTTACAAGAGGGTGAAACAACTCCTCCACAACATAGACCCTAAGAAGATCACCGGGGCTGACAATCTCAGACCTTTCATTTAAGGCAGGGACATTCTACTCTAAGCACCACCATAACTCAACTCTTCAATCTTTCCACTAAGTAGTAACAAAATACCTGCCCAATGGAAAATGGTACATAAGGTAAAATCCCCCTCTATATGCTGAGTGATAAAGCTTCCTTGAACAACTATTGGCACATACAGTATCTATGCTCTGTGTTCCTGCTAAATTATTAGTAAAATGATGATTAATGACCAGCTTCATATGGATCTTAACCATTTCAATATCATTACACCTGCTCAATCAAGATTCATGGTTATGGGGCTGGCCCGGTGGCACTGAGGGTTGAGGCGCTGGACGCCACACCTCGCACCATGCCGGCGACCCAGGTTCGAGAACAAGCCAGGAGTTGCTGGGAGTCGGCGGGGGGGGAGAGAGATTGAGCATTCAGAGGACTGCTATCTCTTCCCAGGGGAGGGGATTGGATACGCTCACTCATGGAGTGACCTCTGGTGGTGGCTGGGGTTCACCGACTGAGCAGCGTGGCGCCTGCCAGGGGGAAGGCAGAGCTACGGCACTACGTTGCCATGCTAGCTGAGCTCCGAGGGGGTGGGAACATAAAAACAAGTGAAAATGCCTCCTATGCACCGGTGAGATGACGGTGGTCCTGGTGGACCCTCCCACATCCCAGATACCAGCCCAGACGCACCCATGAACTCCCGCCGGAGGACCCGATGATGTACAGGTAGGCCCCTCATACTTAGGAGTCGCCGCCGAGGGAGGAGAGAAATCAGCCCCGGAGATGGTACCGGGGGTTGGGTCTGCCTGTGGTCGTTTGGGTGGAGGGAGTCAGGGAGATGCTGAGGGTTCAGGTTGGGAATAAAGGTGGAGATCCGTGTGGGCACTCCTGAAGGATGCCTGGGGTATAGGAAGGATAAAAAAAAAAGATTCATGGCTATGCGTACATAGTATGTTGACTTGTTATCAGCCTTGGATCAGAAACTCACCAATGTTACCTATTTTGTAGTTCTTTTTAATGCCTTTGACATAGTAGACAATCAGATCCTGCTGCACAAACTGTCTGAAGTATGTATTGGCCTCCCTGCTATATCTTGGATTAGAAATTATTTAACTAGCAGATAACAACAACCAAAATGTGAAGGTTTTTTTTTTCATCATTCTGTTCTTCCCTGTGTAAGGAAGTCTTACAAGGATCTGCATTAGGACCATTCTTGGTGAGTCATAAAAATATTCTAGTTGAAAATATCTGGGTGAGTTCCACTGCTCTGCTGATGACACTGTGCTGAATGTTGCTAGACCCACTCTATCTGTTGCATTGAATAACCTCCAGTTCACTTTCAACACTCTACATCTCAGCCTCTTTGCCTCCAAACTCTTCTTCAGTGCCACAAAAACTAATTTCATGGTACGTGCATCAAGCAGCAAGCAGTCACTAAGTGCCTACATCACTACTGTATCATCTCCACTTTTATGAATGACAAACAAGCATGTGGATTCCTTTAAATATCTGGATCTTTGCTTAGAGTTTGAGCTTTCTGTCAGCACTCATGTCAATAATTTTTGTAAGAATTTATTTCTGAGGCTAGACTTTACTATGGAAACAATTTTGCTTCTATGTTGAATAAAGGAAATGAGTAGTTCAAGCCACATTCATGCCTCTTCTTGATTAAGGGGATACAGTTTATAGAGGTGACACTGCTTCACATCTTGCCAGACTAGACATGCTGGGCTTGATTTTCAAAGTTTGACATAGGCTTGTGTCAAGCCATGCATCAACCCCGGCCTTTGATGCAGTTGTGCCAAACTCCTCTGGTGCAGCTGTACTCGATTTTAGTATGTCAGGTGCAGTTGCAACAGTTTTCACACTTTTTAGCAGCTTGAACCAAATGTTTGTCACAAGTACTGTGAAAAGAGTCCCCCAAATGGTGCAAGTTAAACCAGGGAAAACCTAGTCTAACTTGCACCATTTGACCTTTGAGATTGAAAATCCTGACTGGTGGCCGGGAGAATGCTGCAAGCCCTATGTGCCGAACAATTAGTGCACCAGTGGCTTATGGCATTCTTGGGGCTCTGCAAATTGAGCCCATTGTATTAGAGAGCACTTTGCTTCATAACTATTTTGCCTTCAAGAACTCATCACTGCACCTCCCATTCAACAGTCAACTGGCCTTCTTTAAATACTAGAAGGCTAAAAATCCCGGATATGTGGTCATATAAGGACCTTCGGAATGTCTTAAGGTCATATATCACAGCCCTGTTCGAAAGATCCTCACACCTGTTAGTGGTGTGCAAAGTTGGGAAAACTTTGATTTGTAATAACCCTTGCCAAGCCCTGCAGCTTCATGAAGTTTTTCACATTTCACAGTCAAACTTCTAGGTATTAGCAACTTCATGAAGTTGTGAATTTACAACTTCGCTGGTGAAGTCATTGGGACTTTGCAAAACAGCTGAGTCATTCGGTGCTGTTGCTGTCCATTGCAGCAGGAAATATACCAGAACAACTGTGTTGCATGCAGTTCTAGGAAGGGTGTTCAGGAAATAGAATTTGAACTGTACTTAGAGTTCCGTCGTGACTCAATCTTTACTGCTGTTCAGCATGAAACAAATATTTCTTTTAAATCTTATTCTACCTGGTGTTCTACATCTGCAGAGTTAATTTTGAAAATTTTTGCCTACAGTTTAGTTGTTTTTTTTTTCTCTTTTTATGTGGTGCTGCTGTGCTGGACTAGTGTTATGTGTGGGGGGAGTGGCAGGCTTTTGTCTGCATCCAGAAACAGTGTTAATTTCAGCGCATTTTAACTGTTATTCTCAGACAATTCCTTTTTATCAAGTCCTATAATTTCTGTGTGCTGTCAGTGTCCCAGTACTACTAAGATACCAATGTTTGCCCAGGGCTTCTGGCAGGTAGCTGTAGAACTTTAGTGTTTTAACATTTTTGATTATTATCTTTTGTAATATTTAAACCCTTTCTTGTTATATTGAAACATTTTCTGGTTAATTTGATCATGACTATTTTACTATTTGCAATATTTTATTATTGTTCAAGCCACTACTACTGCTACATATTTCCACATTTGAAAGAGTGGTAGAGGTAAAAGAAAAGGTACACATGTATGAAAGGTAGGGAAGGTGATAGTGGTGACCATCAGACAAGGTGGACAAGGGCATGGTATGGCTGCAAGAGGCAGTACAGTATCTGCAGTGTGTGATGGTAGTGGTGGTGTTAAAATGCTTACAGCATTTACTGTAGCTACTCTCTTAGTTGAGGGAGGCAGTATCCGGAGCCAAGATCAGTTGTTTGAAATTTTCTCAAGCCTATTGACAACAGTAAGTAAACATGGTGCTGTGGAAAAAGCAATGACAGAGTTGTATGTGCCACTGCCATCTCAAGAATATGAGGAATTGGAGGACCTGGGAAAGGAGGAGGAGGAGGAGGAGGAGGAGGAGGAGAAAATGAAGGATGAAGGTGAGGATAACACCATCATTGATAGGTCGTAGGAGCCTGAAAAGAAAAAGAAAAAGAAAACAAAGGGTGAAAAAAGCGTACCAGTCTTTCAAACTGAAGGGTATGAAACCTGCGTCACATAAGATAATATATGTTCATTGACCTATGCACCCAATATAATGTTATGCTTGTGCAACTGTGTTAGTTTGGTTTTGGCCATTCGAGCTCTCTAGTCCAGAGAAATTACCACCCGGTGGGAGTACAAAGGCAAGGAACCTTCGGAGAGGGTTCCACCCCTAGAGGTGCCACAGGACGATTCCCAAGGCTAAAAGTACCTTAGGAATCCCCCTAAGAAAAGAGTGCTGCTGCTGGAGAAAGAGAAGAGGATGGTGGGGCAAAGATAAAATGCTTCACAATGAGGCAGCGAGGAACTGCTTATATAGTTCAAGAAGTGGGAGTGGCTGGCTGCTTGGCCACTGAACTCCAGGCAAAGCTTTTCCAATTCACTGACCTACACAGCCAGCATAGTGCTATGCTTGTGCAACTGTGTTAGTTTGATTTTGGTCATTCGCACTCTCTGTTCTAGAGGAATTACCACACTCTAGGAGTATGAAGGCAAGGATCCCTCAGAGAGGGTTCCAACCCTAGAGGTGCCATGGGATGATTCCCGTGGCTAAAGGTACCTTAGAAATCCCCAAAAGAAATGTAGTATCATCCCCAAAAAGGAGGCAATACGAAGCATATGAGTAAGCAGTAACAGTGACATAGGAGCAGTAACTGTAACATAACAGTGGAGAAGCATAAGCAGTTTGATAATGCAATGAGATGTTCAGCTGGATAATATAACAAATACCCAGGTTTGTGTAGCATGATACTGATGGTTTGCGTTGAGGTTAGGGGATCCCCTAAGGGGAGAGGGAATGGCAGGACATCCTCCACCTCCATCCAACAGCGGAACCTACCTAAGAAACTAGGAGAAACAACTATGTTGACTAAGTGTTATGACCTGAGGCAATGGAGGAGAGAAAAAAAACCCTATAAGGAAGAATTCTCTGGAGATCCAAGACCTAGGTCACCTTCCCTCCAGGCTTGGGATAGTTTAGTTAGTGATGGCTCTGCAGCTGCAATTTGGAAAACCCAATTAAAGGGAGGTGGAAAATATTCCAAGTTGGGGGAAGACTCTCACTCAACCCCTTTAGCGGGAATGCCGTGGAAGATTGTGAGAAAAATCTGCAACAATACCTGCATCCAAGGCACAGGAGGAGAGCAACAACTGCTGAGGCACTCACCTGGTCTACCCACCCTAAATCAAACTAGATGAACCAGACGCGGTCATTGGGGGAATGCGGTGAAGGTGCCTCACTAGGGAAACTACTAAAGTCAATGGCTAACTGTTGTAGTGGAACACTAGAGCCAAAGGAGGTAACTTTTTCCACCCTTCACCACTAGTCTTACATTCTACACCAGGAGCAGCTGTCATGTAGCAGGCAGCTAAAGCCAAGCCTGGGGTGAGAACTTTCCCAGCTATGGGCCAGGTGAGAAGGATCCCACCCCAAGCTGGACATGCTAGAGAAGCAGACTAAATGCAGAGCGAGACCTTTGGCTGCAGGAACCCTGCGCCAGAATAGAATGGCTGGCATGCCCCAGAAATTGACTGAGAGCTGAAAAGCTGGTGAGCTGAATGAGCATGGCATGCTGAGATTGTAATGAACATTTAGTGCCGAGACCTTGCAAGGTCAAATGTAGATTGAGTGCAGCAGAATCCCAGAGACTGAAGCCGAGGCATGGCAGTAGACATGAAGCAATGTAGGTCAATAAGCAGTAGTAGTGATAGGTGAACCTGCACGGAGGTCTGCATAACATACTGAATAGCATTAACAGCACTGAACTGGGGGCAAGCGAGCCAGACGTGAATAGCCAAATCAATGTGGCAAATACTCTGAGGATTTGTTTGCGGTGAGGCAATTTTTAATATCAAAGCTATTTTAACAGCCTCAGCCGGAGCTTAGTTGGCTGACCTCAGAGTTGTTACTGCAATAAAACAGGGAGACAATGCTTTGAAAGCAGGTGTAGCCAGGCAATGCAATGAAGCTGCAAGTAGAATGAGAGCAGGAATGAGCAGCACAGCTAGGGTCAGAGTAAACTGTGTCAGGTGAAAAGAATTGAGTATGCAACATGGAGCAGCTATGGCTGAGCTGAAACACACAGATAATGATTGCAGTTGCATTGCAGTAGTTTGAGCATGGTGGGCACAGTGTAAAAACACAAGCACTGGGTACAATAGTAATTGAAGTAAACAGCAGCAGTGGCTACAGTTGTAGGTAACTGAAAGCAGTAGCAGGAGCTCTGAGTAGCAGTATGCCAGGAGCTTAGAAATAAAGCCCCCCCCCCACACCAAAAAAGAAAGGAAGCACACACAGCCGAAAGCAAAATACAAACCAGAAGCAGGAAAACAAACACAGAAGCCCAGCAGAGACAAGCAGGAGCAGCAAAGGGGGGGGGCAAGCCCTAGCCAGCCAGCAAGGCCCAAGCAGCTCAGAGGACAAACTGACAGAGCCTTTGACTGCAAAGAAAAAATGGTTCACAATAAGGCTGACAGGAACTGCTTATATAGCTCAGGAAGTGGGAGTGGCTGGCTGCTTGGCCACTGAACTCCCGGCAAAGCCTTTCCAAGTGGTTTACATGCCAGAAAAGAAACAAATGTAGTGGCCACCACAGCTGAGTTTCACATAAATTTGTGCATCTTTCAAAATCCCTTCTGTGGGACTTTTACTGTTACTGATCCAAAAGATGACAATGACAATAAACCAACTCTGTCAGGCTATGTAAGCCATGGCAAGAAGGGGTTTTGTGTTGGCACAGGAGGACAGCATACCCACCTTAAAGTCAAACATATGGCTAGGTTGCAAGCACATCTTTGGAAAGCATCTGCAGGTAGTTTGTGAGGTAGAGATGAGGTGGAAGATATTCTGGGGGAAAAGATGGTTGTGTAGGAGGAGGAGGAGGAGGTCAGCAGTACCTCTGAAAGTGTAAAATCACTGATGAGCATCGGCAACAGAAACAACAACAGCAGTGTCACCCTGATGAAATCCTTCATCCAAGTCTCAAGTATCAAATTTGTTGACACCATCTTCACCTGTGGCATCAAAGCAACCTGGTGCCCACATAAAACTGTTCCTGAAAAGCACCCACCTAAAAAGATCCAGCCAACTATTACTAGTATTCTATCTAAGCAAGGTAAATCCCCCCCCCCCAATCATTCAGTGACCAAGTAATTGAATGCAGCCACAGCAGAAGAGATCCCTATTGATCTTTTCCCATGTTCTTTTGTTGAATATGCTGGTTTCCTTTGCTTTATGATCAAAGCATGCCCCAAGTGAAAAGTGCCATCCTGGACTTACATTTTACAGTGGGTTATTCCTGAACTGAGAGACCCTGCTAAAAAAGACATTTCATATGACCTGCAGCATTTCTCCAGTTCATACATCCATCTTAAGCAGTGCAGTGGAGCAGTGGAGCAGTGAGCGAACAGCTTCTAGTTCGTTCATGTGTGTAACAACACACTGGGTAGAACTGAAGGGGGCTGGTCATTACCACTGCAGCAAATGCAGATGACCTAATTGTAATGGAAGCTACATGCTGGAATTCATAATCATGCAACACTGACTGTGAAGAGCACACTTGTTTCATACACTGGGGAAAACATTTTGCCATCAATACTGAAGGAGATTGACAAATGGTTGGCCCAGTAACTTTCATAGCCAGTGACAATACTGCAAGCATTATCAAGGCTATCCATGATGGGGTTTAGTTAGGGTGCCATGGTTTGCACATTGTCTAAATCTGGCTGTGCAAGAGTTCTTGTCACAGTGTGACATTAAAGAAGTGCTCACCCTGTGTTGTCAAATTTGCAGCCATTTTATGTGATCTGAAAAGGCCAGGGGCCACTTACATGCACTGCAATAAAAAACTGGCCTGCCTCAGCATGTATTAGAGCAGGAGGTTGTCAAGAGATGGAATGTGATGCTGTGTATGCTGGAGTGGATGTATGAACAGTATAAGACCTAATAAGAGAACATGCTGCTTTATACAAGTCATGACAGTTGTGGAGCATCTATATCACTATCGAACAGCAGAGTGGACGTTTATGGATGGGTTGGTTTTGATTTTGAGGTCTTTTAATCATGCTACACAGGCAGTGAGTGGGGGCACTGCCTGTATTAACCAGGACATCCCACTGCTCTGGGTGCTGAGGGAGGGCATTTTTAATGTGCAGCAACAATCTGAGGCAACAGGTGACTCTGTAAGCTTTGCATTGTCTGAACACATGCTCAATGTATTGAACCACAACAAACATCTGAATGTTACCCTGCCATTTCATTACTGCAACAATTCTGGATCCATAGTACAAATGGGGATTTCAGCCATAATTGATGGTGGTAGTCAGAAAGTTGAGCATCTGCAAAGACTCCTGACAAGTTGTGTACCACACAACTCAGATGCATGCATGTAGCATGTAGTTACTGTTTCAGAATCACTTTCATCAGATCTACCTGATGCCCCACAAGGACTCACCTTATATAGGTTTATGTGGTCACATGTCTGGGGGTTTGAATCTGTACTGAGGATCACAAATATCAAAACAGGTAACCAGCAACAAAAACACATAATTCACACTCAGCTTTATTAAATCAATTCTGAAATTGTCACTCAATTCCAAACTGTCTATTCTATCACAGACAAATATCACACAAACACAACAGGTAAAGGGATGGAGGACAAAAAAGTCTGCAGTAAAGACAGACACTTAACACATGAATAATCAGAAATGTACATAATTCATATGGAGAACTTACACTAAAAATGTCCTGTGACGTTAATAAGTCACTTGTTTAAAACAAAAATGTTGAAAATCCCTGTTGTGAATCCTTTGAAAATAAATGTTGCTAGTATGCACTAGTAACCATACAATGGGATATCATCATTCAGTCACTTTAGAGAGACTGTCTGGAGAATGTACTGTAGATCCAAAATGCTTCCCATTTTCTCACCTTATTTTATCAGATCTCCACCGTTAGCATTGGTCTTTACTTTTTCAATTGCCGTGAAGTGCAGATGGGCAACAGATCCATTTTACGTTTTCCTTAACATGATTGTCCATGGCATATGACATGTTGTTATTAGGAATGGCTGTCTTGTGTTAACTTATCTGGAATTTTAAGAAACTTTTTATCTGTCTGATATATGACATTTCACACACACACACACATATGTTGACATGTAGATGACTCCACTTGTCATTGAGTTAAGTAAGCAATAATACCCAACAGCCCCTGGAAGGTCGGGAGTTCATCAATACCACCCAACCTGAAGGGTACTATTATGCTTAGAAAATGGCACATAGGTAATATTTTAATAAAATAAAATAAATATTAAGAACAAGTTTTATAAATGTTAAATGAAAGTTTTAAATACATTTTTCTTGTAAAGTAGTCCCTGTGTTGTTGTACTGTTGCTAGTAGAGGGCACTGCTGCTGTGTCTGAGTAAGTTGCATGACTGACCCCATGGTTGTATGGGAGTTGTAGTCTGAGGCTGTGGTAGGAAGTGTCAGCACTGGTTGTAGTCCGAGTCTGTGGTAGGAAATGTCAGCGCTGGAGTCAGTTTCATTTTTTTTTTTGCAAATCAAAAAAAAGCATAAGAGGAGCACTTAGGTGATGGAGGAGTGAAAGCAGGTGACTGGATTCTGTCAAGCCACAGTACTGTCTCACTGACCCTCCAAATTTCGAGCCTCCTTGACCTGCTGAAATGCCACAATTAGTGATGCAGCAAATTTAAATTCCGCCGGTGAAGTGAATGTAGTGGGCGCCGATGTTGCCATCACTGCTATGCGGGTGAGCAGTACCAAAGTGCTCACTCCGCCGTATCAATACTTTGTTAAGGCAGAATGGCAATGTGAAGTAAGGCAATATCATTGTTTTTAATGGACTTCGTGTTCCTCATTGTGATTCTAAGTGATCCACTTGGTGTTTCAGATTTGGCAGCCCCCCTCACACATCACATGGCTTACAGTACGGTAAGTCACATGCTCTTTAGCTAGGCAGGAAGAAAGTGAGTCATACAAGCAGACACTTTTACTTTCTCTTGTACAAATGGAGAGAGAGTAGTGTGTTTTGTGACTGCTGATACTTGGAGATCAGAGCGAGGAGGAGATTTAAACTTTGATTTAGACCCATCAGCTTTTTTAAAAGCTAAATTTTTTTGTCTTTACTGTACTCTTTTTTACTTAATTTGTTCTTTCTGTAAATTTTATTTTTCTTACCTTTATAAGTAGTTAGTTGTTTGTCTGTGTGACTGTGTGTGTGTTGTGTGACAGTGTGAGCAGTGATTGCTCAGACTGAGGGAGCTCAGTAGGAGAGATGGACCAGGGTGATGGAATGTCTGGGGCGGGGGCAGCTCTGGGAGAGCGTGGTAGTGGTAAACATCATACTGTGCACATGTATGGGAGGTATGATCCCCCATTCCTGTTGGACCAGTCGAAACTTGTGAGTGTTCCCCCCCGAAGCAGGACCAGCACCGCCTCCTGTCCTGACTCTGAGGCAGTTGAACCACCACCACCAAGTCCAGCTCCAGGTCCTCTGGAGCAGGATGTGCCTGTTCCCCCAGGCCCAGGTGTGGATCCCATCCCTGTTCAGCACCGTGAACAGCCAGCTGCCAATTCATCTGGCCCTCCCCTGCCTGTGCCTGGTCCTCCCTGCACCTCCATTGTTTGGCAGTTTTTTGACTCTGTCAGAGGGAACAGCAGTGTGGTCAAGTGCCACCTATGTGAGGTGGAGGTGCGTTGTGGCCCCCGGGGGACTCACCTGGGGACTGGGGACCAGGACACCCATATGCTCAATCATCACCAGTTGGAGTGACAGTCTGCCAAAGAATGGACCATGCCTGCACCTGCTGGCCATTCTGTGGCAGAGGGTGCAGCTGTACATGGCGGCATCCCTAAGAGAGAGGACCACAGCAGCACCTGCTGCTCCACCAGCACCCCCACCCCCCCACCACCAGTAGATCAGCCTGTAGAATGTGTGGACGCCAGAGAACTGCATCTAACACAGGCTGAATTGGCAGTTCTCTGGAGTACTGTCGAGGAGAACAACGAGAGGGTGAGTGCTGTGGATCAGCGGCTGGATCATATAGAGGGACATCAATTGCAAATTATGACCCTGCTGGAACTGCTGCTGGATCACTATGGGATCCCACATTTGTTTTGTTTTTTCTCACACCTTCCTTGCTGTGTTATTAAATGTATTCCTCCACTGTCCCTGACCCTTGTATGTAATTATGTCCTTTTTCTGTTGTCTTCCATATGCGTGGCACTTTGTATTCTGAGCAGTGTAAGTATACTGTGCTAAACTGCGTGTGTGCAGTCAGTCTTCTTTCCAGTCTGTGTATGTACTGCAGACACTGTCCAACTCCCTGACTTAAAAACACTTATTAATGAGTACAATGGTGGGATGGTGAAGCCTGGAGAGATACTACAAAACAGGCTTACAATACATCCAAGTAACTAGTAAAAAAATGAATGTTGTGATTCATGACATAATTGTAAATCATGATTTGTAACTGCATTTGTGACCATGATGATGAAGAAATGCGAATGCCCACAGCTGTACTTCCCCTGGCCCCGATGAGGTGTGGCACAAAACTCCCTGACTTAAAAACACTCATTAATGAGTACAATGGTGGGGTGGTGAAGCCTGGAGAGGTACTACAATACAGGCTTACAATACATCCAAGTAACTATTAAAAAAAATTAATGTTGTGATTTGTGACTGCATTTGTGACTGTCATTTTGAAGAAATGTGAATGCCTACAGCTGTACTTCCCCGAGCCCCGATGAGGCGTGGCACAAAACTCCCAGACATAAAAACACTCATTAATGAGTACAATGGAGGGGTGGTGAATCATGAAGAGATACTACAAAACAGGCTTACAATACATCCAAGTAACTAGTAAAAAAAATTAATGTTGCGACTTGTGACGTGATCGTAAATTGTGATTTGTGACTGCATTTCTGACCGTGATGATGAAGAATTTGATTTTTATCATGAGTGACTCGTGTTGATGGTCCTAACTTAAAAACATGTATTAATGAGTACAATGTTCATGCAGAATTATGCACCACACCTGTTCAGTACTCTGAAGGGAAGCCAAAGAAACAACTGTGACTTAAGTTAGAGATGAAGATTGGGCCCTAAAGAGATGCAAATGCACAGACAGATTAAGATTGCGCTGTGCACTGAAGAGATGCAGATGTAAAGACACAATACCTAATCAGTGCTCACTGTCAGAAATTCATATCTGTAAAAAGAAAACCTTTGCCAGTTGGGGCAGGCCGCGGGGGGGAGGGCAGTGTACTGCAATGCTGCAGTAACAGTCACTAGTACTAGTTTCAGAAAAGGTACAACAAAGAAGTACAAAAATTGTACAGCTGCAGTGGATAGCAGGTTCACATTGCTGAAATTATGTGACCCAATAAAAGGTGTCTGATTTGATGACACGTCACACACATACTCACACACACACTAAGTAATGTGTGTAGCAAATTGAAAACTTCAGTAATATAACCACATATTTCAAACAAACTAAAATTATGCACTGCTGCACCACAACAATCAGCAAAGAAATGGCAAGAATTATTGAAAATATTACTGTGTGTACATTAACACAGTTATACAAGAAAAATATCACCAAAACAGAAAGCACTGTCTTTTTCTCCAAGTTAATTTACCTACACCACAGATATGCCTCTCCCCCAAAGCACACTTCCACTGTCTCTCAGTATACAGACTGAATGTTGTACATTAACATTCAAAATGCACACACAAACAGTAAACGCTCGATGATATGAGCACAGGAGGGTTTCCTATAATCGATGAACTAAAGTTTCAGCAAAAAAAATGACTCAAAAAGGCCTTTTTAACAGCTTTTCGAAGGTGTGAAGTGCAGAGAGCACTCAGACCAGATTGTCTCCACAGTTTCCTACACACACTACCACAAACTGAGGCTGTGCAGAACAATCTAGGGCCCATGTGACCTGAAATCCCAGGAATCACTGCAAAATTCACCTTTGGAGCTTAAAAACAAGGCAAAGTGAGGTGAAGTACATTGTTTTTAATTTATTTTTGCCTTAAAAATTAGTGGAGTAGTGGTTTGGGAAGGTGGAGTAACACAAACTCATTGTTTTCAATGGACTTTGCGTTACCTATTCTAACCAAAGTACTCCGCTTTGCATTATGGAGCACTCTGTGAATTTGCCTTCACTCCGCGAATCACTTTGCAGAGTGAATTGGAGCCACTTCACCCATCTCTAGCCACAATGAACACACAATCAGGGATGCCTGAGCAAAGCAGTCCGGGAGTTTATCATTGTCAGGAGGCAGCTGGATAGATGGACGAGTTGGGGCAATGAGCTGGTGTGCTGGGAACAGCACTGCTGTGCTGAGTAAAAGTGTGTGAGATTTTTTTTTCTATAATTAAAACAAAAAAAATTTAAGCAGGGCAGTAATGACAGGCTGGGAGGGGGACAAATCTGTTGCTTAATGAGAGGAAAAAAATGGTGGCTGGTGACTTTCAAAATCTGGAGTAGCCCAAGGATACCCGAAGTAATGGGGCACCCTGAATTGGCACTTGTTTTTTTTACCTGGTTCTATTAAAAAATACCTGCACACCTCTGAAGTGTTCTCAACCAATGAGGTGTTAGGGATTTCTTTGCCATTTTCTAATTAAGGACTTCATCTCACATTTTTAAATTTCTTTGATGTGTAAATGTTTCTGCACCTGTAGTTTCCACTTGGCAAACTTAGCAGCCAGTTTTTATGGTATCTTTTTTCTATGTAGAAACTATGTACTAATAAGTCCTTCAAAATCTCCCCACATCTGTAGATAATTTGTTATTTCTCCATCTGTTTAAAGGCACCATCTGTTTTTACTACCTTCTAGTGTTTTGTTTAGGATATTAGTAACTTGCCGTATACTGTATGTGCATTAAAGGTTGTGACAAATGTCAGTTTTGTGCCTTAATTGTTAAGCCCCTTACTCATCTCAAACTCTCATTTTTCTCAATTGTGGTCCCTCAGGTCTAGAAATCAGCCTGCATAATCCCCCTCCAAAAAGGTGGAGACCCCTCCTCACAGGGAAATTATAGACCCATCTCACTGCTCCCAGCTCTAGTAAAGACCTCAAGAATTTCTGGCCCACTCCAGACTGTCAGATTAGCTCACTGCACACAACCTCCTCTCCCCCAATCAGTCAGGTTTCAGAAAACAACATTCTACAGTTTCCTGTCTCCTGCACATCACAAATCATATTCACATAGCCTCCGACCAAGGTCTTCTTACAGCTGCAGTGTTTGTCAATCTGCCCAGGCCATTGACTCTGTTTCCCACCCTCTCCTCCTGTTGAAGCTTGAGGCCACTGGACTCGCCCCAATCACCAACCATTGTTTTTAGTCCTATCTATACAACAAAAACTCAATCTGTAAGAATTGCCAACACTGCATCCCCCCCCATCCTTGCAGGCGTGCCTCAAGGCTCTGTCCTTGGTCCCATCCTCTTCTCCCTCTTCATAAATGACCATCCCTCCTCCTGCCCAAAATATAGAATACACTTGTATGCCGATGACACCATCCTCTTTACCTCCCACCCTGTACTGCATGAAGTACAAGCCACCCTCTAAAATGACTTCAGAAACATACAATACTTGTTCAGGCTAAACCAAATAAAACTTGACACTTCCAAAACTGTTTCTGTAGTCTCTGGCACTGCACAGAAACTTAGCAGAGCTCATCCCACTTCCCCATCACTTTCATGGACAGTTCCCCACTTGACCAGATCACTAGATAAAAATACCTGGGTGTTAGTTGGACCCCCACTTAACTTTCTCAGCTAATATTGATGCTGCCAGTTCTAAACTGCACCCCAAATTAGGTATGCTATTCCAGAACAGAGATTCTCTCCCACTACCCACCAGACGTGAAAGCTTTTCTAAAATGATCCTCCCCATTTTGATTATGCTGATGTGGTCTACAACTCAGCTCCTGTAACCTCCCTATCCAAGCAGCATAACCTCCTGAACTCTTTCTGCTGCTTTGTTACAAACTCCCCACTCCTTACCATCACTGCAATCTTTACTCCCTTCTTGGACTAACCTCTCTCTCTCACATACGTTATATTCACTCCCTCATCATCATATCTAAATTCTGGTTCAATCTGCTTCCCTCCTATCTTATGGATTATGTATCATCGGTCTCTCACTCCCCTTATGAGCTATGACACAGGAACAAACGGTCCTTCACCCTGCCTCATCCTTCCTCTTCAGTGGGAAAAGCTGCTTTCTCCTACTGGCTCCCCCACTTGTGGTACAACCTGTCCCCCTCCATCATGATCTCCTAGTCTCACCTTGCCTGCAAGCAACAACTATGACTCACCCCCCTCACTACTGTCATACTTGAACTTCTCCTTGTACATCTTCTGACTATTCTAACCTCCAGTCCTCCCAAGCACTTATTAACCAAGATCAATTACACGGTGCACTTACTCATGTTTTTCTCATTACATTGTCTCAATGAACTGAAATTTCTATTGACTTCTGTTTACTGAATCTCATTGTATTGTAACCTACTTTGTGCATTTATGCCTACTGTTTTGTAGCTTGTTTTGTGCATTTATGTTTACTGAACCACATCGAACTGTAAAAGTTTTGTTGCATTTATGCTTGAACTCCCTTCTCCCCTTACTCCCGGGTCACACCTGGAATCGAGCCTCAGCTCAATGTGACTTTCCCGGTTACCAAATGTTTAAATAAATAAATTAAAAAAATGATTGTTCTGCATATCTTTCAGTCTCAAAAGTTCTCTGTTTAATGGAGATGCCTGTACTGTATGTAGGCTGTTACTGCAACTGTTGAATCATAAGTCCTACTAATAAAGCTGTTACCCATTTCCTTTGCTTTATTCTCAAAATCATCATCTTGACTACAGTTCTGTCTCACTCTTACCATCTGACTTTGCAGAATACTGTTAATTAGATGTCTAGGGTGGCTACTCATATATTCCAAGAGGGAATTCCTCTCCACAGGTTTATGGAAAATGCTGGTTTTAAACTTGTTTGATGCTTTCTTAATGCACAGATCCAGAAAATTGACTTCTGTGTCATTGCAAATCCATGTAAATGTCAAATTGTTATCAAATCTGTTAACATAGTCCATGAACTTTCAAAGTTCTGCATCTGTCCCCTTTCAGATTAGTAGGCAGTCATATATAGATATATATATATATATATATATATATATATACTGTATATATATATATATATATATATATATATATATATATATACACATATATATATATATATATTTTTCCATGTAAGAATTTTGTCATGGAGCAGATTGTTATCCCGATAAATGTGGGCTTCTCCTCTGAAAACCACATACAGATTGGCAAGGCTCAGGGCAAAGGTGGTCCCCACTGCAGTTCCCTTTTTCTGGATGAAGTAACTGCTATCAAACAGAGTAGTTCACTTCTGGAATAATTTCTACCATGTCGAGGAACAACTGTGTCAGTGGTAGGAGGTCTAGATCCCTCTTTCTCAAATAATACTTAATGGATCTCATCTCCCTCATTAGGTATGTTGCTGTACATACTTTTGATGTCCATTGTAACCAGCTTGCTATTTTCTGATATTTCTCCACAGTTCAACTATTCATTAAAATTCAAACATCCTTGGTGTCAGGTAAGCATGATAGTAATTCTCCTACCAAGGTTTTCAGAAAGTGATCTACATATTTTAAATATGGTTCCATGCTTGAAATGGTGCTAGCCTCTATGAGTCTTCTTGGTCTGTTGCTGACATCCTTGTGTAGCTTTTATAGGATTGGTCACACTCAGGAAGTGTTTTTCTTTGTCTGTTAGCCATCTGTTGTCATATGCAATTGCTGATAAATTTAGCACTTTCTGTTCAATCCTCTCCATGGGATCACATTGTAATTTCTCATAAAAGACTGTGTTGCTCAATTTTCTATTAATTTCTGCCATATATTTCTCTTTATCCTATATTTCAAATGTGCTGCCTTTTTCAGCAGGTTTGATGCATAAACTCTTATCTTGTTATAATCACTTCAGAGCCTCCTGTTCCTTGAAACTTAGCTTGTTCCTGTATTTCCTAATATTACTTTTACACATTTTCTTAGCTCCTCATCAACCAGCACACAAAAAGTAGTAATAGCATCACTTTGATTTCTAGTGAGATCAAAAGTGGATTTCCTTTTTAACAGGGTTTGTTCCCTTGTGAATGTTGCAGATTCATTCTCCACATCGTTAGTATTATTGGGCACCATGCACAAACCCAGTTCACCATGCAGAAGGCCACACAGCACATGATATAAAACCTGGACGCTCAGGTATACACAGTGCAGCATGCACAACGTGCATGCAGCAGACACATGCACAGCCATGCACTGGGTAAATGCTGAGCCGTACCGTGGGAGTATGGCCACGGAAACTGGTATGCAAAGGGACCTGCGCGCATGCACTAACAGAAGTATGACACGCATGCATGCATGCAGGTTCAGGGGTGCACAACTACGCGAGGGTAGGGGGGTGCCACAAATATTTTTACTCAGGAGGGCATGGGCCAGTGCAGAGTCACACACCCTTAGAGAACACCCCACATGTACCTCACCACACTACGGCATGCCAGTACATGTGGCAGTCAGCACCACTGAGGAAGGCAGCCATGACAGCCATACCACCACCGTAGGGCTGTTCAGCCAGGCATGGCAACCACCACAGGCATGGCACAGTGGGCAGATGTGTCATACAGCATGACCCCTTACACAGGGCACACCTTATGACATGCCCCATACACAGGGCACACTGTATGGCACATCCCCGTACACAGGTCACACCACATGGCACATCCCCTTACACAGGGCACACAGTACAGCATGTCCCCATGCAGAGAGCATGCCATATGGCACATCCCTATACACTGGGTATGTCATACTGCATGTCCCCATACACACAGCACACCGTATGGCACGTACCCATACACAGGGCACACCATACGGCACATCCCCATAGACAGGGCATGCTGTACAGGCATGGGCTGCCCACAGGGATGAACAGTACCCACCTGTCCCATGCACGTGCCACTGTGCTGCACATGGCTGCAGGGCACAACACATGGTCAATGTGGCACCATACGTGACAGGCCTGTGAACTGTACCAGATGTATGGGCTTTGCATGTGGGCATGCCACACAATATGCACATACTTAGACACCCTACAGCAGTGCCCTGGACATGCAGACCCCCTCCTCGGTGCACCAGCCATTGAAGGCAAATGGCAGAACTGCCCTGACTGGACCCCTGCCCCCCCCCCGAAGATTGTGATTACACAGGTGGCTTGGTTAAATGTTTATTTACAGCACAGCTGTCAGCACAACACTAAGTATGTGTCCCCTCAAGCAATACAGCACACCCCCAAGTCCAACAGCTGAATCCCCCACTGCATGACACAGTGGAAGCAGGTCGCACACCCATCACCCCGGCAAGAATCCTAAATATCTCCCCAACCCCAACAGTGTCCTGCCATGTGCTGAGGCACTACCCACAGTCCATCCCTGATGACAGCATGGTCCCTCACACTCACACAGGCTGGCTGCATGGCTGGTCATCGCCGCTGCTTGTGGAGTTGGTGTCCTCCTCCAGTTCCAGTGTTGGCCATCCGATATTACTGAGCATAATGAGCCTCACTGGGCCCCTGTAGCACTGCTAAACAAGGGGAACAAGTCAATGGTGGCACAGCATCCCATGCACCCTGCCTGCAAGCATGCCATGCCCATGTCCGCAGCACTACGCCATTAGTAATAATAATAATAATAAGCTTTATTTAATATAGTGCCTTTCAAATATTAAGGTGCTGCACAGTTAGATAAAATCAGAAAATACAATAAATACCAATAAAATCAAAGAAATTCAGGATAGGCTTTACCCCACAAAAAGGTCTTCAGTGCCTGCTTAAAGCACCCCACTGTCCTGCACTCCCATAGCTGATGGGGCAGAGAATTCCAAAGGGTAGTGGCAACAAACCCAAAGGCGCGAGCACCAGATGACTTTAGACTAACCCTCGGAATCTTCAGCAACCCCTCGTCAGCCGAGTGGGGCTGTCACAAGGGGGTGTAGGCAACCAGAAGCTCTTTCAGGTAGTTGGGATCCTGTCCATGTAGAGCTTTGTAAGTTAATAGACCTACCTTAAAGGTGATCCGCCACTGAACAGGCAGCCAGTGCAGATCGCGCAGCACTGGAGTAATGTGAGTTCTCCTAGATACCCTAGTCAATAAACGTGCCACAGCATTCTGCATAGGCTGCAAGTGGTGGATATCAATCCCAGGAAGCCCTAGGTAAAGGGAGTTACAGTAGTCAAGGCGCGATGTCACAAAGGCGTGGACCAAAACAGGCAGGTCACTGGATGGAACAAGGTGCTTGAGCCTAGCAATGTTCCTAAGATGGTAAAAGGCCAGCTTGACGACTGCCGACACCTGATGTCAAAGGGTCAGCCCATCATCACGCACCAATCCCAGGTCATGCACCACTCAGAGGTAAGAATCTGAGACCCCATAGGACTAAACCAGAGGGGAGATCACTCCTCAGCCCCTCTGTCCTATGACCCAGGTCCACCACCAAAACCTCAGTCTTTCCTGCATTCAACTTTAAACCACTAGAACACATCCAGTCTTGGATTTCTGTGAGGCAGCTATTCAGTACCGAGATAACACTAACCTGGTTGTGGGCAAAAGACAGGTAGAGCTGTGTATCATCAGCATAGCAGTGAAACTTCAGCCCATACCATCTTACAATGTCTCCGAGGAGCAGCATATACACTGCAAATAACATGGGAGACAGCACTGAGCCTTGAGGTACCCCGCAAGGCAAAGAGAAAGACTCGGAAGAAAATATTCCCCGAGACAACTCTCCGAGTTCTACTAGCGAGGAAAAATGTAAACCATCTGAGTACTGTCCCCAACAGCTGACAGATGAACCTAAGGTACTTACCGGAGACAGAATGTAGACCTCCCAACGCCTGTCACCTGCATCCTTGTAATAGACCATGCTGCCCTCCCCCTTCAGCATCATGTACTTAGGGTATCAGAGGTGGTATCTCCTCAGTCATTATCCAGGGGCACAAACATAGCTTAGGGCCCTGTCCAGCTGTTCCTGCATGCTCAGCTCCATGTGCTCTGGCTATTCGCGTGGATCCTTCATGGGAGAAAAGTGGAGAGGCATTGAGTCACATGGCCCCCACAGACAGTATAGTGGAGATGCATGCACAAGACATGCCATACTCACCTGGTTGAATCTATGGGCCTGCCACAGGTCACCCGCACCAAAGTTGTTCTTGTACAACTCCTCCAATACCCTGAAGAGGTGCAGGGGGAACATTGCCATCCTGTCCACCACTGTGTATGCCATTGCATCCCACAGTTCTGGCACACCACAGGCTTGTGCATGTGTCTGAGCAAGTGGCACATGTCAAGGGGCATGCCATGGGTGTGCTGACTGCAGACAGCACCATGCCCACATAGTGGGCAAGCATCACCTTCAGCATGCCATAAGGGGGAGCAAAATATGGGTTGCACCTTGTGAGGGGAAAGTGTAACAGTGATACAGGATGTGCCCAGGCGTTGGTATGCATCTGTTTCTGATGGAGGCAATTGACTGGAGATGGAGGAATAGGCTTCCACTTCCCAGAGTGTTCTGTGACAGGGTTGATGCCACAGGATGGCAGGACACACACTGTCTGGAATGGTTCAGGTTCCCATGGCCGATCATTGCATGGCTGTGTGACATGGTCCACACGACAATGGCACCCAGGGCCCAGCACTCCAGGGTGATGTCGGTGGAGACCAATGTCATGTGTGCCCTTTCTTACTACATTAGTGGGTCATTCTAGCATGTGACCAGTGACACACTCAGCATTAGCCAGTCCTCTGTGTCCCATGTTATGGCCCAGGTCACCGATGCTCTGCTAGCACACCTAGGGGACCACATCTAAATGCCTCAGAATGAGCAGGAGCTGCATAACATAAAGCAGACATTCTATGCCATACACAGTATGCCCAACATGTGCAGGGCAATCGATGACACGCACATCGCGATCCTGATGCATTTGGAGAATGAGGAAGCATACTAGAAAAAAAAGAGATTCCACAGTGTTAACTGTCAGGTCATGTGCGATGCCAGTGGTCCATTCATGGATGTATTTGTCAGGTTCCCAGGATCGATGCATGACTCCTACATACTGGATGCCTCCAGGCTTGGTGCACTTCTGTATGATAGGCCCATTGATGGGTAGCTACTGAGTTAGTAGAAAGGCATGTCCTGCAATTCCACCTGTAATACGGATTTGTGGCAGGTCACTGACACTTTCCCATTCTTCTATGCAGGTGACATCAGATACCCCCCACAGACCTAACTCATGACCCCAATACTGGTCCAGCAGAAACAGGCAGAGGAGGCATACAACACTGCATATAGGAGAACATGTGGCATAACTGAGAGGACCATTGGATTGCTAAAAATGTGCTTCCGGTCCCTGGATTACTCGGGGGCACAATCATGCTGTCACCCCCTAAGGTTTGCAGGGTGTTTGCCATATGCTGCATGTTGTACAACATGGCCAAGCATGATGCCATGCCACTGCTTATGGTGCCATGTTTTGACCCCATGAATGATGACGATGATGCTGATAGCGATGGAGGCATTGCTGTGCCCCGGCCCCAGGGAGCATGGCGGTGGTTAGCAGATATGCAGCATGGCACATGCTCATGGTGGGGACATTCACAAGCTGAAGGTGCTGCACATCATGTATCATTCTGCTCACACCTGTTGGTCATGGCACGGGTGTTATGCAGCTACTGTTGGCATGTTGCATGCAGTGGTTGTCGGCTGGGGTCATCGTCGGGAATGCGGCCATGATGATGTCTATTGCTGAGTGGTCCTATGGGGGGGTTGGGGGGATGGTGCAATGTGTCAGTGTGCATTTGTATGCTGTGCCATTGCATTCACAACCCTGTTCCATCTGGTTGTGACAGCAGCTGTGACAATGTCTGTGTGCCCTCTCACCTCGGTGCTGCATGTGCACCTGTCCCCCTTTGACCTCACAGCCCTGGGTGTCAGCACTGCTTGGCAGTGTAGCTGTGTCCATTGTGTCCTGCTAGGCACAAATGTGGTGTCAGTGTCAACCACCCAGTCGCTGGCACCCTATGTGCATGGTGGTGGGGGCATTACAGCAGCGCATGCATCCGGCGCAGGTAACACATCACTACACATGTCCTGCTCAGGGCTGGGGTCTGCACAGGTGGTCTGGGTGGTCACTGTACTGCTTCATGGCTGTTGCTTGGGGGGTTGCAGCTGGGGGTGCAGCGCGCATGGCCTGCAGGTACTGTAGGATCAGCTTCTGCACCACGGCACCCCATGTGATGCTGTCGCAGATGGCCCTGGTGACATCTGTCAGGGTGGCAATGGCAACAGTGGTGTTCCACTGTTCTGCAAGCCAGTTCCTCTCCAGCTGCTGGAGCATTGGGTACTGTTCTGTCTGGTATGGGTTGTGTGGGAGGGGGGCATGTCTGCATCTCATTGTGCCTATGGAGGGACCCTCATCACCACTGTTGGCAGGTTCCATGGCTCTGTTGTCACCCCTTGGTGCTGTGGGTAGTGTGGTACCAGGGGCTGTATCAGTGCCCCTGCTCGAGGAGGGTGGCGGTGCCCTATGAGGCTGGTGTGGATCACTGGCATGGCCATCCATGGCCCCATCATCCTGATTGCAATTGCTCCTGGAGGCGGTGTCTACATTGTCCATGTGGGCAATGGTCAGCTTACACTGCTGTCACTGTCCAGCTGGGTCTCAGTGTTCAACTCTGTCCCGGTGAAGACAAGTGTGGTTTTTGTCACTGCAATATTCAGTCCCACATACCGGACGTTGCTTTGCACAACTGTAGCCACTGATACTTGCCCAATGGTACCTACTGTTGCATGGCACTGCTTGATGCTGGCTGTGGGAAGGTGGTTCACTGTGGCAGTGTCCCACTGGTTGCTGTATTCCATGGTGCACTGGCCATGTCTGGGTGGGAGGGGTGACACTGTAGTGATGGCGTTGCATATCCATACTGCCCTCCACGCTGTCACCACCACACGGACTGTACCTACCTGCCAGTGTGTATCCACCCCTCTGTCCTCAGCATGGACAGCCACCTCTGAGAGGATCTCCACCACCAGTCTCTCAATGGGTGACAGCTGGGTGTCCTGTGCTGGGGACCCTCCTCCCATGCGTTGCCACTCCTGTGCACTGTCCACAAGCTTCTTCTTGATGGACACACAGAGGTCATGCCATTTGTGCTTAATGGCTGTCAGTGTTCTTGCCTCCACACCAGAAGCACTGACACTGGCATGAATGTCCAGCCAGATTTGGGCCTTCACATCCTGGGCAGTGGTGAGTGCCAGGCACCCGTACAGTTTGGCATAGTTGAGCCAGATGTCTGTAACCATTGCCACAACTTACCCACTGCTGAAATTGGTGGACCACAGTTTTGTGCCACCACCACAACTCCCACTTCTCCCTCCCCTGCCTCCACTGCCACCTCCTCCGTGCAACTCCACTGGTCCTTCCACATCTTCCCATCATTCTTCCATTCTTCATCTGCACTGCTGTTGTGCATCATTCAAAACCATGTTGCTGCGTAGTATGGTTTGTGTCACCTTATATGGTAGGGTCAAGGGGTGGGTCCATGTCTCCTTGCCAAGCCTACTTGCTCTCCGCACATCACTCAGTGAGGCTGTGGCTCACTCCCCCTCTGTGTGTGCACTGCGCACATGCGGTCATGCATACTGCGTGTCTGCCTTGCTCTGCATACCGCGTACAGGCTCACAGCATTTACTACCGCTAGGCACATACTGCTGGACCCTTCGTGCATAGCATCCATTGTTTGTCATTTCTCCAGGTCTGTTTGCATAAACATGTGTATTTACTGTTGTATTATTTGCTTGGACTTTATTGTAAAAAGAGCACGTGTTTAAATACTTGTAGAACATGTACATGTTGACCATATGTTTAAATGCATTAATGCCTTTTTCTGGAACATAAGACTGGCCTTCCTGTAGGACATTTCTTTGGTATCTAATTAGTGTTTTGTCAGTTAGATTTATGAACAACACTTTTTGAGTCTGGATGACCTCCTGAGATGGCCTGAGTGCTGTCTTTGCCAACACCCTCTGTCTCATCTTGCATCCTTTTCCTTTTCTCGTTCTCAATTGTTTTGTTATTGTGGGGTAAGTGGTTGCTGTCATCCATCTTGGCAATAAAAAACAAATCCCTCCTGGGGTTATTATTCTGTTCCTTCTGTTCAACTTTACTTTTGGAAAATGATGCAGACTCAGTCAGCAAGGGAAGTGAGGGATGTGGAAGTACAGCTTCAACATCTACCAGTTAGACAACCAGAAAACCACCTCCGAAATCAAATCTTCTATGGGCAGTTCTTGCACAGGTTGGTGTTCCAGATTGGAAGGATAAACAGGAGGAGGAACCATCAGAGGATTCCAGATTAAAGGCAGCAGCCATATCTGTTGAGCATATATGGCAGATCCCTAACACTTTGGAGCTGGTGATGAACCACTGCTGTACTGGAACAACAAAGTTAAAGAATTGTCTGCGGTGGCAGATGTAACTTTTTTTTTATGTGTTTTTCCTCCTTTGGCTGCCTGACCTGCTCCCCTTATAGGGAACATCCAGCCACCAACCACCTCTAGCATGGGCACCCAGACTCCTGCGGCTTCCCCCTCACATTGGGGCCATAAGGAGCCCCCAACTCCCCTTGGAACATGGATCCAGGTGGGTGACATGGCGAAACTGCAGACGGCCATCAAGCTGCTCGCATCAGGCACCATTTTTCCTGGTTTTCAGTGTCCCCACAAGTGCATGCTCAGGTAGTGCCTCCAGTCTCCATGGGGGGCCACTGCTGAGTGATGCACCCCCTGATCCCACCCCTGAAGAGGAGAGTAGTTCTCCAGATGCTCAATCCTCTCCTCCCCCTGCTGACTCCCAGGGCTCTGAGTCTGTTCCCAAACCAGGGTCGCCAGTGGGGGTCGAGGTACGTCACCAGCACCTCAACCCTCTTGGCCACCAGGCCGGCCCATAGATGTGACTTTTAATTATTTAAGCTGCCCACCATCTAGTGCATCAGGGGTAATCATCTCAATCTGATGTACACACTCATCCCCTAAAAATGTCACTATGTTAAAATTCATAAAAATGAAAAGTGCACATATACCTCCAAATAGAAGTGCATCACTGGAGCATCACTGACACATTGGGATGAAGCAGAGGATGGACAACCATCCATCACAAAGATAGATGGGGACTTACTGGATGCAAAATTCCCATGTGGTGAAAATTCAGACATTGATGATGCAGAAGGGATTTTCAATGCTGGGGATGAGAAACAGTTCATTGATTAATTTGGAGTAAACATAAAGAAGAAGCAGAATGTAACTACACTCTTGCCTCCTCCAGTCCTCATCACCCTGGAAAAACATGTGCCTCCTCCTCATTCTCCATCTCATGTATGCCTTCAGAAAAACCCAGACTCTTAACCCAGCATAAATGTCAGAAGCTAGCATAATGTGAAGCTGCTGCCATGCCTGTCCCCACGGGCAGTGTTTGAATAATGGAGGGAAGGAAAATGGGGCATTATGGGGGGGATCATACTGGGGGTGGAGAGGCATGAATAAGGGTGGCAGGAGACATTGGAATAGTGGATGGAATAGTGGATACCATGCAGTGAGGGGGCAGGCACAGGGAGTATAGTGGGGTGCAATGGTTGTGGAGTGGCTGTTTAGCTGAATATACTATGGAAACTGGAAGACTGTCCAATTTGTTACAGGCTGAGGAGACTGGAAGAGGAGGTACAGTGGCTCTGGAGGGAGCTGGAGAGGGTGAGAAAGGGGGTCTGGGGAAGGAGGGAGGGACCCTGGGGAGGAGTAGCTGGGAAAAGAAGAGGAGGAACAGCAGGGCAAAATCCCATGAGGATGTAGGGATGGGGTGGGGGAGAGGAGAACAGAGGGTCAGTAAGTGGAGGAAAGGCTCAGGGCAGGGGGAAGGAGGAGATGGGCAACACTGCGAGGGTAGCAAGTAATAGGTTTGCAATGCTGGCATTGGACATGGTAGTGGAGCAGTTGGAGATCGAGGGGAGAGGGCAGGAGAAAGGTAGTGAAGGCCCAGGAATCAGAAGTCAGGCTAGGAAAGGAAGAAGGAGGAGTGGAAGAGCAGGGGAGAGGCAGAAGGAGAGGTGGAAATGGCTGGGGGAAGGATGTAGGAGTCACAAATGGTGCTGATAGAGGTAATAAGGAGCAGGGCAGTATGGACTCTGGAAATGTGGACATCAGAAACAGGAGGAGGGGGTACGGGACAAGAAGATGGGGGTACTTGTGCTAGAGGATTATATACTGAATGGGGTCAGATGGGGTGGAAGGGGAGAAAGACACAATCTTATCTGGGTCGAGGCTTTTCTGGGGTTGACAGGGGGCAGGGCATGGCAGGCACTTCTAAAATGCTCATGGAGGAGGAGGGAGAAACCTCACATAGCAATGCACTTGGGTACAAATGACTTGGTGGGGGAGACGATAGAGGTGGTAGGGGAGGTTCGAGGAGCTGGGTAGGCAGTGTGAGGAGATGTGGGGGCTGTTGGTGTTTTCTGAAATTCTCCCAGCACCATATGTGAGTACAGTGAGGAAAAAAAGGATAGAGGAGTTTAATGAGTGGCTGAGGGATTGGTGCCATACCAGGGAGTATTGATTAGTGTCAGACTGGGGCAGGACCTAGGGCAATAGTGACCTATACACAGGGGACAGGTTACATTTGAGCAGGGAGGGGAAGGGAGTACTAAAATGGGGAATAGAGGGTATATATCAGCAAAGGTGGATTTAAACTAAATGCGGGGAGGGGGAGTGGCAAGGGAACCGCTGATAGGAAAAGGGTCAAGAAAGGGGAGCCTAGTGAGCTCACCCCCTAGTTATGGGTAAAGGCAGTGGGGAAGTGGCACAGGGAGGGATAAAGGGGAGAAGAATAGGGGTGGAGAAGGGGAGAAGATAGGATGGAGGGTGGTCTCACTAAATGCAAGAAGCATAAGGAATAGAATAGCACAGTTACAGGCTCTCTTGGTGGTGGAGGGGGTGGACATTGCAGCCATTATGAAAACGTGGGCCACCCAGTACCAGGACTGGGATATGATGATCCTGGGGTTCAGGTAATTCAGAAAAGATAAGGCTAAGGGGAATGGGGGGAGTGGTGATCTATATAAGGGAGGGGATAAAGTGCGTAAGGGAGGAAGGGGAGGAGGGGAGGAGAGAAGTACAATGGATACAGTTCCAAGATGCAAAGAATAGAACACTGAGGATGTGAGGATGGGTGTGATGTAGAAGCCATTGGCTCAGGGGATGGACCTGGACAGGGAATTAGCTGAACAAATTAGGAGGGGCTGCAGAAAGGGGAGCATAGTGGTGGTGGGGGAATTCAAGCTACTGGAGGTGGAGTGGGGCACCCCATCGACCACAAGTGCAAGGGAGTTGGTCCTGCTAGAAGCATTTCAAGACAACTTTCTGACACAGCTGGTCCAGGGGCTAACTCAGTTAGAAAGGACTTGGGACCTTGTACTGGATAACAGGGAAGCTGTAAGGAATCTGGAAGTGGAGGAACCACTGGCTGAGAGTGACCACTGTTCGGTGTGGTTCATGCTCAACATGGGGAGGGAAACAGAGGGCATGGGTACAAGGGTAACTGAGTCTAGGGGGGTGGACTTTAAGAAGATGGGGGAAATTTTGGGCAGGCACCTGGCAGGAATGCAGACACACATGGATGAAGACCAGAAGTGGGACATCATAAAGGAAGGGCTGGGTGAGGCAACAGAGTCATGCACTAGGAAGAAAAGCAAGAAGGGAAGTGCAAAGAAACCCAGTTGGCTGACACAGGAGGTTATGGAAGGGGTGGTGGCCAAGAAAGCAGCATTTTAAAAGTACAGGAAATTGGGGAGGGGTGAAGATAAGGATGGGGGGATGGCTCAGGTGCAATGTGAGGAGGCATTTTTTCACAGAGAAGGTGGTGGATGCATAGAACAGCCTTCCTGAGGAGGTTGTGGGGTCTAAAACTGTGTGAGAATTCAAGAATGCATGGGACAGACAAAGGCAATTCTTGTTGGAGGTAGGAAGAAATAGGCTGTTGGTTAACAAGGATCTGCAACTTATCCAGTGGGTAGTGAAATGGGCAGACTAGGTGGGCCAATCGGGCCTTATCTGCCATCAAAGACTATGTTTCTATGTTTCTACACACTGCACATGGGGAAGTCCAAGGAGGTTACCAGACTGATCAGGTTGGCCAAGGCATCCAGGGAGCTGAGACTGGCATAGGGAATCAAAAGTGGAGAAAAAGACTTCCACTACCTCTGCTGCCCCTACTGTGGAAATGAAGAAAGCAGGAGACTTCTCTAGAAATATCACCAAAATTTCAGGAAAAATCTGGCAATGTATTTGGCTGCGTCTGTACATCAGAGAGAGAAGAAAGAGCAAGGATCAGTTGGTGAGGATTAAAAGGATGGGGGTGGGTGGGAAAGGGATGGACCAAGCAGAGGCACTGAACAAATACTACTGCTCTGTATTCATGCAGGAGAAGTGGAGGAAGATATCCCAGGTGAGGGTGGGTGGGTAGGGGAAGGGATGACAGATGTAGGGATTACAGAGAGCAGGGTACTAGACGGGTTGAGGGCATTAAGGGTGGACAAAGCACCTGGACCTAATGGTATTCACCCTAGAGTACTAAGGGAGTTGGCAGAGGCCCTGGTGGGACCATTGGCTGACCTGTTTAATACCTCCCTGGACACAGGATGTGTACCACAGAACTGGAGAATGGCGCACGTGGTGCCCATCCACAAAAGTGGCCCAAAGGATGAACCAGAAAACTATTGACCAGTGAGCCTCACATCAATCATGGAAAAGCTCATGGGGTCCATACTAAAAAAGAGGCTAGTGAGCTTCTTTGAGGAAAATGGTCTCCAGGATGGTCAACAGCATGGATTTGTAGTGGGCAGATCCTACCAGGCAAACCTTGTAGCGTACTACAACTAAGTGACAAGGGAACTGGATAAGGACCATGCAGTGGATGTCCTGTACTTGGACTTCAGCAAGGCCTTCGATTCAGTGCCACATGGGAAGTTGGGTGGACTGGAATATGTGAGGGCGGGATCAAAAATGGTGAAATGGATCACAAACTGGCTAAAGGGAAGGCAGCAAAGGGTGGTGGTGGGGGGTCCTTTCATCACCGAGAGCAGTGATGAGTGGAGTACCACAGGGATTGGTACTGGGACTGGTGCTGTTCAGGATTTTTATTGCAGATATCTCACATGGGATCTGGAGCAAGATCAGTCTGTTTGCAGACGATACCAAGATGGGAGCTGTAGTTGATGAAGCTGAGGGGTGGAAGGGGTTGCAGGAGGACCTGACTAAGTTGCAGAAGTGGGCGGAAACATGGCAGTTGGGGTTCAACGAGAAGAAGTGCAAGGTCCTGCACTTCAGAGCCAGAAACCAGGGGAGAGATTATCACTTGAATGGGGACAGTTGGGAAGTTCCACAGAGAAGGACCTAGGAGTGATGTGATCATTACTGGGAGCATGAACAACTCTGCTCAGTGCAGAAAGGTGGCAGCAAAAGCCAACAAAATACTGGGGTGTATTGCGAGAGGGATCTCCTCAAGAAGGAGGGAGGTTATCCTGCCCCTGTATAGGTCATTGGTTAGACCCTACAGGAGTACTGCATGCAGTACTGGTGCCCATTCATGAAGAAGGACATCAGATTGTTGGAAGGGGTGCTGTGAAGAGCCACAAAGATGACCCAGAGATTGGAGAGCAAGCCCTATGAGGACAGGTTGGGAGAGCTGAATATGAATTCACTGGAGCAGAGGAGGGATGGGGGGATAGGATTGAGACTTTTAAGTATCTGAAGGGGATAAACAAGATCTACACAGAAGGGATTTTTCAGATATGAAGGGGAAGGGACATGAGAAGGCATGGACTGAGATTGGAAGGGACAAGATTTAAGAGGGAGATGAGGAGACTTTTTTTGCAGAAAGAGTGGTGACAAATGGAACATCTTACCAGATGAGATAGTGTCCTGTAAGATGGTGGGCAGTTTCAAGAGGGGTTGAGACAGGGTAAGGAATACTGGGAAGGGGGTGAAGGAGGGGCAGATGCAAGATGAGGGGTTAGCGGCACACTTGAACAGACTCGATAGACCATGAGGCCTGTTTCTGCTGGCAATTTTGCATGTTCGTATGATGCTCTGCACTCTGGTATCCTCCAGTCATCCTCACCTGGGAACAACATGGGCCTCCTCCTCCTCCTCTTCCTCCTCATACATTTTCCGAATGCCCCCAGAAATACCCAGACTCTTAACTCAGCACAATTACCAGACACGTTGACTACTGTGTAAACCTGCCTCTGTTGTTCTGCTACCTTCGTTAGTCACCCAGATGCCTATTGTACTCCTCCTCCTCCTCCTCCTCCTCCATATCAGGGACACCATTGTGCCATTACACATAATGGCCATCACCAATGTGATGGTAAGTATCATTCCATTTCTTTTTTTTTTTTTTTTTTTCTTTCCTTTTTTCATTTTCCTTTTACAGGTACAAGAGACTGTGAGTGGGCTAGACTCTAGATAAATTCACTCTTGTGTTTACAGGTCTCCTCTCCTGCTGCTTCATCCTCAGCAGCCAGCATCCCACGTCCTCCTCATCTGTGGCACCATTGTGCTATTACACAGCTTTACACAATCATTCCAGGAATTTTTTTATCTTTTCAGTTTTCCTTTCACAGGTACACAATAAGTCCATGCCCTTGACCAACTGTGGAACCATAATTTCCATATTGTCTTGACAGGTGACAGCAAAATTGTAAAACTAGTAGTGGTTAATGGAGAAACCATGTGGGTGGCCACCACAGTGGACAACCCTGGATCAATAATTTCCATCTTGTCTTGACAGTTGACACAGGAAAAGTAAGAATGGGAGTGAACAATATATATACTGTGTGGGTGGCCACCACAGTGGACAACTAGGGAACAATAATTTCAGTCATAAGACAGGGAGAGGACAATGGATGTACCATGCAGGTGGTCACCACAGCGGCTAATTAACTAGAGTCTAAACAATGTTCTCCTGTCTTCACAATCTACTGTTCTGCTGCTTTCTCTTCCAGCAGACAAGTCTCCTCCTCTTACACCTTCTCTGTTTGGGGCACCATTGCTTCATTTCACGGTATGGCCATCACCACTGTGAAGGTAAGTATCATTTTCAAAAGTTTGTTTTTTTCTCAGAATTTTTTATTTTAATTTGGCTTTCATAAATTGTGGCTTCCCTAGTGACAGGGAGTGGAGTAGGGTCCAAATAATTCCACTCTTGTCTTCTCAGAACTCTTCTCCTTTCCTGAATTTCAGTAAAGTACTTAAAATACAGGTGCTGTGGTTGGAGGCTGAAACAGTACAGCAGCATATTGCATATTTTTTTATTTATCTTTTTATTTAATATTTGACTACTGGGTAAAAAAAAAACCAAGGCATCAAATACCAATTTTCAATGTGACCCGGATACAACAACACCTTACAATACCGTACAAATGACAAGCAGATTAATTATAAAAATAACAAGTTGAACAAGATAAACAATGTTGCTTCAGACATTTTTTTAAAAATGTACAAAGAATTACAAGTCAAGGTGTTCTTGGGCAAGTCATTCCACAATTTTACAGTGTGAAATGTCCAGAGTCTTTGACCTGGTGATGACTTATAGGAGAGAGGGTTCAGTTTACCAACATTAAAGGGATACTGTCTACCCATTTTGCAACATAGTATATCTAGTTGAAAACCCACATTTTACAATTGCTTATGTGTTCTAAAACTCATTGATGTTACTGGTTGTTTCATTGGTTTCCTTTATGGTATGCATGCAAATGGTGTAATTATGCCCAACCTTGATTTGTTTTGAATGCTTGATGTACTCTTATCACACACTTCTTGAACATGACAAACACCCCAAAACAATGCAGACACTCTGAATGAGATAGTCTCCTCTCCTCCCCCTGCATCCTGAGAGTCTTGATTGTGTTGAGGGTAATCCCAAGTTCAGGAAAGATGTGAGTTGATCAGGAAATGTAAACAAACATGTTTTAGTGTGGTAACACTGGCATGGTAGGCAGTCATTTTTTCACCTTTTTAAAGAAAAAAAGAATCAGAATCAAGCAACCATCTACATCAGCAGTCTTTACAGAATTATAAGCAAGCATAGCAGGTGTTGTTTAAACGTGAGAAAATGTAAGGCCTAATGGGGTTGACAGTGTCCCTTTAACAGATCTTGTACAATAGAAGTGGCAAGAAACTAAAATATTAGACATAAAGGACACAGATATTTGAGTAACTAATAATCTTTTTAAAAATAACAGGCAAATATAAATATAAATGTGGCTATTCGCAGATGACACCAAGCTCTGTGGGAGAGTGGACACAGCTAAAGGGATACAGGACCTATAGGAAGATCTGGCAAAGCTGGGGAGGTGGTTCAGAATCTGGCATCTTGGCTTCAATGCCAAGAAATGTAAAGTTAGGTGTATTGGAGCCAAGAATCCCAGGACAGAGTACTACCTGGGTGGAGTCCCAGTATCTGCATCAGAGGAGAAGGACCTGAGAGTGATGATCACTAGTGACCTGAAGCACTCCACACAGTGCAAGAAAGCAGCAAAGGCAAACAAGATGCTGAGATGCATATCTAAGGGGATCAGTAGTAGGAGAGAGGAGGTACGCTGCAATTAAACTGTTCCTGCCTACTTGCCTGCTGCTGTGGTTCCCATTTCTCTGGACTGCCTTATAACTGCCACATCTACTCCCGCTCCACTCTTTGAGAGACCCCCAGTCCTAGTAAGCCACACAACAATGACACCATGGGGAGGAGCAACAGGGAGTGACACACACAAACAGAAGGGACACTGCACTTTAAAACTCGGAGCTACCCACAGCACTTCAGATATGCTGCAAATGAACTGTTCCTGCCTACTTGCCTGCTGCTGAGGATCCCGTTTCTCTGGACTGCCCTATAACTGCTGCACTTACTCCCGTTCCACTCCATGCGAGAGCCCCGGTAAGCCACACAACAACAGCGCCACAGGAAGGAGGAACAGGGAGTGATACACACAAAGAGGAGGACCACTGCACTTTAAAACTTGGAGCCGCCCACAGTGCGAGCCCTGTTGCACGAGCATGACTGGCACAAGTGCCACTTCTCAGAGAAAATGCCTAGTGTAAGTTTGCTTAACCCCAATTAGATAGTCTAGGTTTAATTCTATTTTGTATTCAATGTATTATTTGGAAAATGGCAGCCTTGAGGTTTAAAATGATTTTACTGTTATTAAGCTGTTGTATTTTCTCCTGTTTGTTGCCATCCATATCTAAAAATGCAGGAGGTGATGATGTTAACCTTACAACACCATTTTGGTGTAATTTAGCTCCTCTGAACTTTACAAAGTTGTACTGTGATCAATATTCACAGAAAAATTACAACATGGAAACTAATCTCTTTGTTTTCTCTAATTTTCTGAGGTTTGCAATTGACCACTTTCATATCAGCATTAAAATCAAACTTGATAGCTCTATCACAAAAAATGAGAGAAAACTAGCAAATAAGTTTTATTTCCGTATACTGCTCACTCTAGTACTACTTTTTTCTGGCTCAGTGCACCCTCACCCAGGCCCTCCCTCCTTGGGTTCCACAATTTCTTGTTCTGATCCTATAAACAGAGTAGCTTTTAATATGTTTCTTTCAGCCTTATAAATCTTGCACTTGAATATCAACAGCCTTGTCTCTAAGTGGGACCAGTTTGTAATTTGTTCAGAACAGAATAGGTTTGATGTGGTTACACTCTCTGAGACTTGGCTAAATAATAACATTAAGAATTCTGAGATTTCATTAACTAATTACAATTTATTTCATCAGGACAGGATGGGCAGATGAGGGGGTGGTTCGCTTATTTATTTTAATTTCAGTTTAAATGCAATAAGGGTTCAGGATAATTTGGGAAATTCCACTTGTGACTTGGTATCAATCGAGGTACTTCTTGGTCAGGAAAAAAAATGGCGATTAGTTCTTTATATATACCCCCTGAGAAATGTAAAATTGTTATTAAATTGATCTCACAATTGAAATCATTATTACCCCTAAATAGAGAGCGGGTCCTCTTGGGAGATTTCAATAATAACTGGAGTTCTGCTGGCACAAATGGCAAGCGTGAGACCATACTGGACCTGGGACTACATCAGGTGATACAGGATATTAACAGACATAATTATAAAACAAACTTAGGGTCTATCCCTGACTGGATACTGGCCACTCAGCCAGATGGAATCTCAAATGTTAGAATTCTTCCAGATATTATGAGAGACCATTGTCCAGTCGCATGTGAATCATCTGCTAAATTCCTGAATAACCCCCCCAAAGTACATAGAATTTAGAAAGCTTTCATCTCTGTCCCCAGAAGGCATAGCGAGAGCAAATACAGACATAAACTAATCACAGTTGGAGTCAATATGTGATATCGACAAACTATTGGATATTTTTAAATTTCTGCATAATTCGCTTGTAGATAAATTAATCCCACTGAAAAAAATGAGAGTTAGATCTTCAAAGCAAAAATGGATTACAAGGGAGCTCCTTAACCTAATGAAACAGAGAGATCATAGTTGGAAACATTGTAAAACCTGTAGGGATATAAGTTCCCTCTGGGCTTACAAGAAGCTAAGAAATAAATGCAAGTCAGAGATCAGAAAGGCAAAGGTAAAATGTTTTATTACTGAACAAAAAAAAGCTTTTGGCAACTCTAGGCATACTTGGAAGACATTAAATAATTCACTGGGTAGGAGTAAAAGAGAAAAATTAATTTTTCTAGAAAGGTGATACATCCATTAATGACCCAGGACTAGTTTCAGAATGTTTTAAGAACTATTTTGGTGATTTAGAAGGTATAAGGAGCCCCACTCAAATGTTAATTCTGTAAGTCACAATTCTCTCTACTCTGATTCTGACTTACATGCTAAACTCAAATTGCATTTAGTGTCTCCCAACACAATCAAAAAATATGTACTTAGTAACAAACCTAAACATTACTCGATGTCCGAAGGTACTGACTTCCGGATTTTAAAATTAGGTATAGATGCTTTTGCTTACCCTGTTTCTTTTATTTTCAATTTCTCAATTCTCCATGGAGAATTTCTGAAGCTTTGAAAATATTCTGTTATTAGACCTATATACAAAAGTGGTAACATGGCTCTTGTTTCAAATTATTACCCAATCTCTCTTTTCTCTCCATTGTCTGAGATCTTGTAAAGAATAATCTTGGATCAGACCTCTGATCACCTAAACAAATACATCTTGTTAACAGATTGCTAGCATGGCTTAAAGGTAGGGCATAACACTAAAACTGCCTTGGTGAGATTCACCAGAGGAATACAGAGTACCCTGGATAAAGGTCATTCTATAGCAGCCCTCTTTATGGACCTCATCAAGGTCTTTGATCTTGTGGAGCATAATCTGCTCCCCAGTATTTCAGATAAGTTGCAGTTTTCCCAAGAAGCCATTAAATGGTTTTCCCAGTACCTCATGAACAGGACGCATGTAACCAGCATTGAGGGTCATTATTCTTTCCCTAAGCCAATTAAATGTGGCATCCCCAAGGGATCCATCCTGGGGCCACTCATTTTTATGTTTGCTTACACACATTTGCAAGAAACATATTGTGGCAGCTCTCTGAAGTAGTGAGTTGAGAAGGTGCAGCAGTGTTGTTGCCAATGACAACAGCCCATTTTGGGTCTGGTCTGTGTGGAGCCAATAGATGATCATGCTGTCCATGACAGCAGTAGTGTAGCTTGCCACCAACTTGAAAGAAACTCACCATTGCAAACAGGAAGTGCCACATCATTAACAATCAGCTGTCTTTGCTGCTGGGACAGTCCTTGATTGCAGCAGTGAATTACAACTGCATTGTCTGGTGTCTTGTTTCAATACACATGGCAGTGGCTTCTCCATCAGCCTCTCACAGTCCCCATGGAAGCCGACAGACAGCTGCATCCTCTCACAGTCCCAATGAAAGCTGATGGGGTGCCCAATCCCCCTGTCAAACATGTCCCCTCCCCAGTTCATTTGCAAATAGGGTAGCCCAATCCCCGTCAGCGTAATGCCCCCCATTTATTGTGTGCAGGGGGTGCTCAATCCTCCTCATCATCGCTCCCCACCCCCTCGAATATTCTGCCAATGGGGTGCCCAATTCCTGTTGGCTTCAGACCCCCCCCAAGAAACACTCAGGTGGCATGCTGGGAGCCCACCCCAGTGTGCCAAAGTACCTGTAAAATAAGAAAACCTTCCCACTTAGATTTTTTTCCCTTAAAAAAAAAGGTTCCTCATTGAGTCCAGTGCCCCCTCTCCCAGCCCGCACCCACCCTCTTTGCACCCCACATCCCCCCTCACTCCATACTTACCTCTGGAGCCTGGCGTGATGACCTTTGGTTCTGGAAACATATCTGCACTCTTCAAAGCCAACTGCAAACTGAAGAAATCCTGGTAAGCTGTATAATGGCATAAATTGGGGGGGGGGGGGTTAAACTTATGTGGATATCTCGGTCATTTTCATGAATTTTGGCACCACATTTTCAACATGGGTTTTCTTGGGACCCCATCTCATGAATCCAGTGACTGTCATCTGGTTATTCCATCCCGAAATGTGATTTTACGGTCACTGCACAGAATCACCTTTCAGGACCTAGTAATGAAACAACAGTGCCACTGTTCATGGGGTGGGCTCTCAAAAAGCCTATGTTGCAAATTTGGTGAAAAAATTCCAAATAATGACTGTGTTATGAGCGTGCATTGTGCAGTTTCCATGCACACTTGTAACTTTGTGAATCTGCAATATTTTCACCCAAGATTTTCAACATTAGTATTTTTTCACATCTCCTTATGAACAGTGCAGCTGTCATTTTTCACAATCTGGCCAAAATGCGTTTTTGCACTTCTGGAGCAGAAAGAAAAGCAGTCTCTGTGAGAAATCAGTGTTCGGGACACATTAAGAAAATGACAGTGACACTGTTCATGAGCAGAGGTCCTAAAATGTCTATGTTGAAAATTTGGTGACAAAAGTCCATAAAATGACTATGTTATGAGTGTGCATTGTGCAGTTTCCATGCACACTCATAACTTTAAAAATGTGTAATATTTTCACTCAGAATTTTCAACATTGTCAATTTTGCACACCTCCTTATGAACAGTACAGCTGTCATTTCTCACATCCTGCCCAAAATGGGTTTTTCGCACATCTGGTGCAGAATGGTAGGGTCGCTGTGGGAAATCAATGTTTCAGACAGATTAAGAAAATCATAGTGACAGAGTTCACAAAATGCCTGTGTTGAAAATTTGGTGAAATAATTCAACAAAATGACTGTGTTACGAGTGTGCCTTGCGCAGTTTCCACGTACACTCAGAAGTTCGAGCATTTTTAATATTTTCACTATAGATTTTCAACATTGCCATCTCTTCACACCTCCCTATGAATAGTACAGCTGTCATTCTTCACATCCTGCCCAATCTGTGGTTTTGAACATCTGGCACAGAATGGCATGGTCACTGTGGGAAATCAAAGTTCAGGACAGATTAACAAAATCACAGTGCCACTGTTCATGAGCCGAGGTCCTAAATACTTTCATGAGGTAGGGGTCACAAAAAAGGCCATGTTGAAAATCTGTAGTGCAACTACCAACAAATGCCTGGGGCATTAGGGTTTCTAACCATAACGTCCTACCCTGTACAGACTGACAGGCATCAGGGGTGTGCCTTTGGATTGCTGGATGTAATGCTCATACCATTCCACCCCCAACCCCCACCCTGAAGCCAATGACAGGCATCGAGGTGTGCCTTGGATTCTTTGGCCTCAGAGTTCACCGGCATGGGGTCAAAATGTTGCATGACAGAATGCCGTGTGACTTAATCGCATTGAGTGATTTATTTATTTCTTTTGATCTGTGGGGAGCTCTGCCCTCCACACCCCCTGTTACGAGGGGGCTGTGCCCCCCGGACCCCCCCCTTTAGGATTCTAATTCCGGAGGGGGTCCAACATGGAGAGCGCACAGGTCCAGGGTTTGCGCACAATGCTGTATGCTATTAAGCATACGACATTATGACCCGGTACGGAGTTCACCCCATTCTCCTATACTGCATCAATTTCAGTGTATATCCTTGTGAAATGGGGTGACTGTGAAGCTGAACACCCCAATGCACACCTTCACACTTGTCAGTGTTTGCAGGATAGAGTGAGGTGAAATGCCGTGAGCTTTATGGACGATGACCAAAGGCACACCCCAATACCTGTCCATCTCTGCAGGGTGGAGGTGGGGTTGGCGTGAGTTCAGTACTTCACTGCCATTCCTATTCTGCATCTATCTAACTCCTGCACATCCAATGCTAATATCAGCATGCAAACATTCAGCATTGACATATGCTTGTTTATTTTTATATGAATTCTGACCCAACCTCATGTGTCTCAATTTCCATCACAATGTACCCAGATGATGCAGTGATTTATGAAGCTAGTCTAACATCTAAAGAAGCTCTCCATAAAATTCAGATTAACTTTAATTATTTTCAGAATTGGCTGACCTCTAATTCATTAGTACTTAATTCTGTCAAAACCAAAATTATGCTGTTTTCTAGCAAAAAAAAAAACAAAACAGTAGTTTTGACTTAGTTCCCATTCATGATGTTATGGAAAATACCATTGAATTAGTAGATACATTTAAATGTCTGGGTCTTATATTCAACACAAAGCTCACTTTCGAACCTCATGTTTCTTACCTTACTAAAAAAAATCATCAAAGACTTGGTTGCTTATACAGAATTAAGCCATTTATAATTACTGGTGACCCCCTTTAATACACAGACTCCAGCCATGTTTCAAATGCCGTAATATCCCATAGAATGGTTTATTACAGCATTATCAAAACTTTGTTTGGCATTTGGTGTCACTCGTATGTAGTGTACCACTCAATTGGTTGTTACTTTGTGTGTTGGTGGACCATACAGCCAAAGAAACATAATGGCTCAATTTTCCTCTAACTGAGAAACTGCACTGATCCATCATGTTTTCGGCTCATTTAGGTATATTTTTTTAATGTTTTTTTCAATTATTTATCTGTTTGATCCTGCCTTGATAAATTCAAAACTCTATTCGGTTGATCCTGCCATTTGTACCTCTTGAGCGAGCTGAGATGGCGGCTGCACCAGAATGAACCATGGGAGACTAACATTGTGATTCACAGTGCAATCTTAAAAAAAGAAAAAATAACTAATGTAAAGAAAAAAATTTTCCCTTCTGAATGGGAAACGGGCAAGGAAGCTACTGGTGCACAGTTTTCTTCTTAGTGTTCTGGATTACAGGCTCACAATATACTCAGCTTTGAATTGTAGCTCTTAGATAGACTGAATGTTATTTATAACTTCATTTTGAGATTCATGGTTTATGCATCTGCAAGAACTTACAATTGTCTCGTGATGAAATGTTTTAATTGTTTCTCCCTTATTAACACGATACGATTTAAAATGAGTATTTTTTTTAAATAAAGTTGGTCTTTTGCCTAAATCAGTAAGTGTAGTTTTTTCCCAGATATCTACATCTTAAAGGTACCAGAACTCATTCTTTGTTTAAATTTAGTCTACCCCTCTTTAAGAAAACCTTCGGCCACCGTTCCTTATTATATAGGAGCCCACTGTTTTAATTATCTCCCTCAGGATGTGTTAAACTGTAATACAGTATTGTCTTTTAAAACCAGTCTGTAAAAGTAGTTAAAACTTTCTCAGGAATGTACATGTTGATTTAATACTTTTTTATTCTACTATGTCTGTATTGTATTTTCTCATTGTATTGTGTTTTTGTAATGCTTGTCATCTGTGAAAATGAACAGTTATGCTCATCAGACTTACAAGGATAAAAAATGAAATGAAATGAAGGTTATACTGCCCTTGTACAGGTCACTGGTAAGGCTGCATCTAGAGTATGGAGTTCAGGTGCCCACACCTGAAAAAGGACATTAACCTGCAGAAGAAGGTCAAGAGGAGGGCTACAAAGATGATAGTGGGTCAGCAGGGGTAAGAGATATGAGGAGAGGTTGAGGGTACTAAACATGTACTCCTTGGAAGACAGGAGAGAGAGAGGGTACATGATTGAGACCTTCAAGTACTTGAAAGGGATAAATAAGGTTGATAAGGAGAGTCTCTTTAAGCTGAGTGGCAACCATAACATGAGGGGGCACAGTCTTAAGTTGGAGGGTGAGAGGTTTAGGAGGGAGGTCAGGAAGCACTTCTTCACAGAGATGGTGGAGGAGACTTGGAATGCATTGCCGGAAGAGGTCATCTCATTGAAGACAGTGGGCAGCTTTAAGAGAGGCTGGGATAAACATAGGGGAATGGTAAGGATCATGGCTAGGGAGGATGGGAAGATTGAGGAGGGAGGGCAGGAACATTAGCTCAAGCTGTGGACCCTGCAATATGATCAGAATTGATAGACCAAATGGCCTTCTTCTGCTGGCTTGTTTGTATGTTTGCATGTTTGTATATAAATCACCCTATATAACTTCTGGGACATGAGAAAATATGACAAATGAGAATTTCATATACTGTGCAGTATGGCTATGGCCTACGTGTGACAGAGAGTGCACCCCCATCATGGAGTTCTGCCTTTCCCTCAAGGAGAATCTGCTGGTTTGAGAGCAGCATCTGGTGTGTGGCATCCTTGGACACACCTCAGCATCTGATGTCCTCCATCTGAACTTGTACCTGTGCTACTTCATCTCTTAGCTGAGAAGGAAGAGGGTCTGCAACTGGATGTTTCATGTTCTCTCCCTGGACATAGACCCTGAGTTCAGCTGCAGGTTCCACTTCCATCATCACTGCCCCATTCTGGTAACTGTGCACCTCATCATCACTTGCTGCACCACCTCCCCTATGGCATGGAAGGGTCACTAGCAATGCCACCACCTCCACCTCCACCCTCTCAGCTGACTTCTTGTATTCCTCCCACTCACTGCCCACCAGTGCCAAAGAGTCTGCTTCATTTACCATGCAGAACAACTGTCTGGTATAGTTTGCATGTCACAGCACTGTTGCCAGTGGCATATATCAGCATCATATATAATTTCTGGTACTTAAGAAAAAATGGAAAATTGGTTATCATGTAGTGCATTTCTGGTCACTAAAGTGCATTGCAACTTACAGATAATGTTGCTGTGGGGGTGACTGACTGTCACAGCTCAGCAGCAAGTGTTGAGTTTATATAATTTCTTGGACTTGAGAAAAGTAGGGGAAATAAAAATTTCAGACATATGGTGTACATTCAGTGCTATGGTCTGGGTTGGACAGAGGGTGCACCCCAACCACGTAGCATCACCATTACCTCAAGTAGTGCCTGCTGGTTTGAAAGCAGAGTCTGGAATAGGATTCCATATACAAAACTCTGCACCTGATGTTCCCCATCTCAATTCGGAGTTGAGCAACTTCCTCTCTTAACTGAGAACTTGAAGAAGCAGGACAATCTGCAGTTGGGTTGTCACATTCTCTCCCTGGCAGCAGCCCCCAAATCTGGTTGCACATCCCCCTTCCCTCATCAGTGTCCCCCCTCCAACAACTGTGCACCTTGTTGTCGCTTGCTGAGCCACACCCCATGGCACAAAAGGACCACTAAAAGTGGCACCGGCTCCTCCCCTCTCGGTCACCTTTTTGTATTCCTCCCACTCACAGTGGTGCCTTATTCAAAGGTGTGTGTGCTGCCCACCAGTGCCTAATTATCTGACCCATTTACCATGCAGATCAACTGTCAGGCACAGTTTGCATGTCACAACACTACTGCTGGTGGGGTCCACATCAAAAAGTTTCCACAATAGGATGCCTGGCCACTGGCATGGCTGTAAGGCTTCTGCCCACAACACCAATGTCTGGGGTTCAGGAAGGATCTCAAGAGTCAGAGGGCAATCTGGGGGGCAGAAGGCTCAAGCATCCGAAGGACTGGTCTCCTTCTCTGGGGGGGGTTGTGTGACTGTCACATAACTGACCTCTGGAGAAGACCAGGGTTGAGCAGTTGTCAGCACCTATAAACTATCTAGAGGTGGGACAGATGTTGGCACATGCCACCGTGACGCCATTGCACGTCATACCTCCTGGGGCAGAAATGGAGGAAAATTGGGCTGAGTGAGATGCCATCCACCTCACACTGCAGGTTCTGCACTGCCGCCCATGGCATGACCACCAGAGACATATACTGGTGTCCGCTGGGAGAGTGAGCCCTCTCCAGACAGCAACTCCTTGTTAGACAAGCCAGGATGTAATCCTGGGATGGAAGCATCCTGGAGCCATACACTGGCATGTGAAATGTGGTTGGGATCCCTTCCTCTGCCCTGCTCTGGGGAGTGAGTCAGAGCATATCTTTGGCTTGGTGTGTCTGTGGGAGGTGGACAATAGGGCTGAGCATGAGTTTGGGCTGATGGGGGCCGTCCCCAATAGGAGGAAAACAGAATAACAAATTAAAAAAAAAATTGCACAACTAGGTCTTGCGCTGCTGCCTAGGGAAGGAGCCAGAGGTGGATGGTCTAGGAGACTTTTCCTCATATGATTACCCAGTGGTGGCAGTGGTATCACAAGGAGGGGAGTACAGTAGGTTTATCCCTTGCAGGTTCTTCTGGTGGTGGAACAGTGATGATAACAGGAGGCACTGTTATGTGTTGCTGCTGTGCTGTGGGTCGAAGGGTTTCTGCAGACAAAGAAGTCATTGTTGCTACATGCTTCTTGCTGTCACTTCTTCTATAATGGGGTGCTGCAGGTGTTGACCATTTAAGTGTCCTCTTCAGGCAGATGGGATGGCATGTCCCATCTAGTGACTGTGTGACTGTCCCTCTCTCCTACCTCTCCTCACTCTCCTAATTCTGACTCCCACTCCTCCCACTCTCCTCTACATCTCATTTTTGTTTAAAAGAAAAGGCATGAAAAGTAAAAATAACACAAAGAAAGTGAATTCGGAAAAGGCAGAAAAATAGGAAACAAATATAAATAAAAACTAAACAAGAATTCAAAGAAACAGAGCCTCTGAATACAGATGTACAAGGAACATACAGATAGAAGGATGTAGAAAAAGGTACAGAAATATAAATAAAATGTGATTAAACCACAACTAAATATAACAAACTTCTAATTCAAGGAAAGATGTATAAAATAGAAAAAAAAGCTATTAAACTTTGATGTACTATTTCTTTTTCAAGGCTCAAAAAGCAGTAGATATGTTCCTTTCCAGTCACTCACTCACTCACTCACTCACTCACTCACTCACTCACTTAGTCTGTAAAGGAAAACTAAAGGACACTGTACATCGAGCTTAATCATATGACCTGCAGGAAATGTTGCATGCAGAGTTGGATTAGAGTTGCAGATTCTGCTTTTGTGGAACTTTCACAAAATTTCATAAATTTTCAAAATTTTCATCAGTTTCATCTTTGACAAAATCAGAATCTTCTGAATGTGTTTGAAAAAGTTTTCTGGCTGAATTGCAAAATAATACACTTGAACTGTAGAATGACAGTTCTGAGGAATTCCATTTCACAGTTTAATACATGTAGGCATTAAGTCACTCAAAAGTAGGCTTCTACTAGGAAATTAATGCATGGTGGGGGTGGGGAGGTCTGCCTCGAGATCCAGCCACAGTACAATGCATTCATTCTCTACTAGAAGCCTCCTTTCAAGTGGCTTAATGCACTTGTATCATGGCAAGCAAGGGGAAAAAATGATGTTTAGGAAACGTTGTGGTTATTAGTGAGAAAAAGTGGTAATTTGCTGTATGTAAGGCTTGTATAGAACAATAACAGACAGAAAACATTTTAACAAGAACCACATTTATTAATATGGTGGTTTGCGTATTTTCAACTGTTGTAACACAACAATTAGAATAATCATAAACTATATTTCTAACCATGAAATATTGCAATAAAGCTTTGCATTTACACTTGAAAACTGTGTTGTTTCTTTGCTATGCATTATGGGATATGGTAATTGTGAATTAGCATAATGATTTGCTTTGTTTACAATTTAATTCAAGTAACAACATTGAAATATTTTGAAAGTTCTATACTTTTTGTTTAACTTTTGATCTCTTTGCTAGATAGTAATATTTTTCAAGTAGTTTACAACTATCAGAATCGACAAGAAGTTTGCTGTAAACATTTGAATTAGCCTCGCTGTGAAGAATGCTGTACACCTCTACTCTGCTCTTTGGTAGTCGTTGAGTAGTAGTTAAAGTTCACAGGGCCATTTATTGTGAACTTCAACAAACTAAAAGGATTTACATTTTTGGGAGAAGTCGCAAAACAGGTTGGTAATTGCTCTCTGTCATTGACTGCTGAATTTGTGGCACTCGTTGGTTCCTCAATTGATATTTCTTTCATTAGTGGACCACTGGGTTCATTTCTGGATAATGTTGCTCCATGTGCCATTGCATTGTTTGCTGTTTCTGGCTCATTTACTTTGAGGCATATTTGTGGATTTTTAGCACATTTTTGCAATTTGTGTGTGACAATGAAGTCCCTAGATGTGGTTGCTCTGGCTGTGCTCTTTCATTTCTAGCATGTGTGTTTCCAGCAGCTTTATTTGTTGTACCACTCACATTTTGTTTCTTTTGCAAATTATGTTTTGCACTGGACAATGTAGTGGCCTATTTTTTTCCCATCTTCAACTCTGGGGCTTCAATAACTCCTAAGGCTTGTCTCGTAACTATGCCCTGTTATAGACGTAATTTTCCTCAATGTGAGACCAGCCTCTGACAACATATGCACCGCTGTACTTCTTATACAGTGATTTATATATCGTAGATCTGTATCATCTGAAATTTGAGACATTAAATCCTCAAGATAATTTATCCCCATCTGCTGCTTGGTGTACCAACAGTCTTTATGATCCAGTGTTTCTTGAGCGAGTTGCAAGGGATGCAGATAAAAGGGGGCATTTTTAGGGCATCGTGCTACATACTCTTTAAACATGGAGACAGGGTAGTCTATGCAGCCAGGTTGTGAGTACAGCCGGGAATGGAACGATACTTTATTAGGCTCAGAAATGTTGTTGTGGTTCTTAGTGCTCTCATTAACTGAGAACACTATGAATTCTTGGCCAGAGTCATCAGTTCTTACAGTATAAGAGTTGTGCTTCAGCTGTTTCTGCCCCTCTCTTCCCCTTCTGACTAATCCTAGCTGTAGCTCAAATCAGAGTCTGCATACTAGCCCATATGCAGACTCTGGTGATAGCCTTTTACAATTAAGAATTTTGTGAAAATCTGATTTAGATATTCTGGGATGGTGGGAGGCTGTATCTAGCCCTTGTCTCCTTGTTTCCTTTAAAACAGCAACAAAGACATTATTAGTGGACTGGAACTCAGCATCACGTTATATTTATTTTTCTGTTCACTTCAATGCTATTAAAATACTGATTTAAGCCAGCTCTGAGACCAATGTAGGAGCTTATACTGTACTGCTTTGACTCTTCAGGGCAAACTGATCCATAAAACATACATACAATTTTGGCCAGTTCAGGGATGGGGATAGTACTAATGTCCACAGAAAGTTATTATCTTGGAACCAGTCATTAAATACATTACAGGCCCAGCTCATATTTTTCATGGGTATTAGCTTCACATTTACACATCTCTAAATTATCTAGCTGTTCTTTTGAAAGTTGCACATGCCTTCGCTGAGATGGAGTGTTGCTGGGACTACTAACTTATATTGTTTTTTATATATATTTTTTTCGGTTTCTTTCCTTTTACCTCCAGGTTTTGAAGTCCTGTAGGTATGTAGCTTTCACTCATGCTGCTACACGTCAGCTGACATGGACAGAGGATTAGGTTTTGGGTTTTCTGTGGCAGTTGGTAATGAAGCAGTATGGCCATACTTCTTATTGACCAATCTAGGAATACCCATTACTCCACATAATGCGAATGTTGCCATGAAATCATCCATTTCATTGGCTTGCACAGAGTCCAATTTTACGTGGATAACTACAATCTCAACCAGGTGGGTGAGTGGGAAAGAGCAAAATTTGTGTTTCTATAGTGTCTGGTGATGAAAATAATGTGGAGTTTTATGGTAATGCACAAGCGGGCGGTATTATGCGCTCTGGAGCTTTTTGAGTATTTCAGCAGTACTACCTTAGCAGGCATTACTTAGGAATTAATACCTGCTGAATTGCAGTCACATGTTGTGTTTCCACTAACTGATTTTCTATTTTGGTGTTTGTATTAATTGCCATGTTACAATAATCCACAATATATGTAATTATTCTGCAGTTCATTGATCAGTTCTGCAGAATTTCTATTACAGTACTCCAAAACTCATACATTCATTTCACATTTCAGTGTCTCACTGAACTGTGGAATGAATGTATGGATTGCTGATTAATGTATTAAACTGCAGAATGTAAATTCTACAGAACTAACCACAGACAGTGATAAGTTCTGCAGAATGTCTTTCTGCAGTTTAATACTTTAATCCACAATACATTAATCTGCAATTCAGACAATCATTTCTTCATTCTAAGTTGAAATTTCTGCAGCAGTTGCCAAAGTGCATTACAAAATGTCACAAAACCAAAATTCCAACTTTTGCCAAAATTCCACTAGTAGAAGTTTAATTTTGCACAATCCTAATTGCATGTGACCCACAGGCACCTGTCCCTTTTTCTGAGGAAACTTCACTTGCATTTAGGAAATGTTGGGCAAGTTTTTTGAAGTCAAAGTAGCCACAAAATGGCCAACTTTGTGAAGAACTTTGAGATCTGAAGTCAGTTATTTCGCCTTTGCAATTAAAGAAAACTTTGATGAATCTCCAGTGCTAGTAAAAATTGAGGAATAATGATAATGTAATTATATTAGAGGCCCCAGGCATTTATCAAATCATGTCAAAATGGCATTCAGCTGGCTTTCTCCTAATCTATAGAATAAGTGTCAAGCATCAGCTTAACTGAATTCACTGGTTAGTCTCAATTCATTTACAGTGTAAATAGAAAGTGACCATATAAACAAATGCTTACATCAGTAGAATTTCATGTAATAGTGTTGTCACAGGTTACTTCCTCTAACATTGATATCACTGTGAATTTTCTTTCCAGGGTCTGCTTTTGGTATCTACAGTACCATAGCTATAATATTACGTTTTGTATTTACTATCAACCATATATATTAGCTTACTATAGACACTTAGATAATGTATTTTCATGTTTCTGCTTGTAGTCTTGGCTACCTTCAACTGGTGTGCCTACAGCCCCTGTTTTTTCTTGAGATTAATTTTATGTTGTTCCATGAACTTAGAAAGTTTATTTCATTCACTGTTGTGTAATTTGGGCATTGTGACATGTATCCATTGTAAAATATTTTTTTTTGTTTCCTATACAATGCTACTAAATGGTGTTGTACCATGTATCCATTGTAAAATATTTGTTTCTTTTCCTGTACAATGCTGCTAAACCTGTTTGTATTTTGCAGTCCTCTACAAATGATTGTTTTTGTCACTGTAGCTGTACTACTAGTCTGACTGCAACCTCCTGGGTCATACCTGAAAATAAGCAAATCTTTGTCTAGTGCTCTGACAAGTAACCAAAAAACAAATAATTAATAACGTAATATATAAATAAATAAATAACCTAAATAACAATAAATAATAAGTAAAAATGAAACTAAATAAATAAATAACAATGTATATGCCATGCAGTCTTTGAGGCCAGCAGTATAACTTAGAGGTTAGAGTAATGAGTTGTGAATGAGTCTAATACACCCAGCAGACCTGTGTTTGAGTCTCACAACCTCCACTTGCATACTGTGTGACTCTAAGCAAGTCACTTAACCACCCAGTACTCCCAGGTTGTCCCTGAAAACAGGCACTTGTGCCTAGTGCACCTTACCTGATTACCAACAGAGTAAAATAATAATAAATATCAGCTCTATATATTTGCCTATTTGTTGCCTCTGTATTCTTTAACTTGCAATGTCCTTGAAGCCATATACTGAGAAAGTAAAGAAAACCTACACACTCACCCACATTGTCCCAGAACAGGCAACACACCAAACAGCTTCAAAATGCAATGTCATTTTATTACAAGATGGACACAGCAAAACCCAGTAGTGTGGATGCATGTGGCATTGTGGAGCTTCTGCTTTAGAGGCAACATGCTCGCAGTGCCATCAATCATGGTATTTTTGAGTGGTATTTGAGGAGCTACAGCTGACTGTGGCTTGGGGCACTGGAGGAACTTCCGGAGCTCATAACATTGTTTACTAACATTGCAGTACTAGCCGAATATCTGCCATTGATTGTCAAGGATGGTCACACAGAACAAGCTGTGGGTGCTGTATAACATCTCTGCCATTCCATTTAAGCACAGAAACAAAGTGCTGAACAGCGTCACATATATGGAATGACCATCACAGAAAATGTTGCTAGTAAGAATCAAAAGGTGGCAGGACCAGTGGCACTGAGGGTTGAGGCACTGAACACCTTACCTTGTGCCATGCCAGTAACCCAGATTTTGCAGCCTACTCAGGTCATCAGGGGTCAGTGGTGGAGGAAAAAGATCAAGAGTCTGAAGGACTGCTTTCCTCTCCTGGGGGGTGTGGATTCCTGGTGTTCAGCAACTCCCAGTGGAGACTGGGAGCACTGCACTTGGAGAACATCAAGGAATGGGTGGAGGTGGTAGTGGAAGTCCTGCTGATGGGCACAAAAGCCTATCTGTCATAGGCTGGACATAGAAAGATAGAAACATAGAAGTCAATGGCAGATAAAGACTGCAAGGCCCATCCAGTATGCCCATTTCTTTTCTACTTTAAGAATGTGCCATTGGCCTTTGCTCTGTCAATGGCCTATCTATTTATATTCATCTGTATTGCTCCCTTATGCCTATCCCATGCCTGTTTGAAGCCCTGCACTGTATTAATATCCACCACTTCCTGAGGTAGGCTGTTTGATGCATCCACTGCCCTTTCTGTGGAAAAGAACTTCCTCACATTACCTCTTAATAGACTTACCTCTAATCTCATGCTGTGTCATCGTCTTGCTACTTTTCTTATATTGAAACATGTTAGATTCTTTCACCTTATTAATGCTCTAAAGGTGTTTGAATGTTTTGATCAAATCACCTCTCCATCATTTGCTCTAGGGTATACATATTGAGCTCAGTTAATCTGTCCTCATATGTTTTCTGATGCAGTCCCTGCACCAGTTTTGTTGCCTTTCTATGGACTGCCTCAATTTGGTTAATGTCCTTGTGAAGGTGTGGACTCCAGAACTGCATGCATTACTCCAGATGGAGACTAACCAGTCTCTTGTAAAGAGGGCTTTTTTACCTCCCACTTCAACTTATAATACCCCTACTAATACACCCCAACATCCCTCTAGCCTTGCCTACTGCTTTAGTGGTCTGCTTTGATGATTTCAGGTCATCAGTGATGATGACGTCCAAGTCTCTTTCTTCCCTTGTGACTGCCAGCAACTCCTTTCCCAGTCTATAGGTGGCTTCAAGGTTTCTCTTCCCTATGTGCATGATCTTGCACTTCTTTGCGTTAATCCCCAGTTTCCACTCTTTTGACCATTTTGCTAGTTTATCCAGATCTCTTCTCATTCTGCCCACCTCATCTGGATCATCTACTCTGTTGCAGATCTTGGTGTCATCTGCAAACAGACAAACGTTACCCTCCAGTCCATCTGCAATGTCACTGATGAAGATATTGAAGAGACTGGCCCCAGGATTGACCACTGAGGTACCCCACATGTGACTTGCATCTCTTCTGACTGTATACCATTTAAAACCACTCTCTGTTTTCAGCCCGTCAACGAGTTTGCCACCCAGTTGACCAAAATCTGACCCACCCCAAGCCTACCCAGCTTATTAATTAATTTTCTATGTGGAACTGTATCAAAAGCTTTGCTGAAGTCAAGGCAGGCCACATCAACTGCTCCTCCTTGGTCCACCACTCTGGTTACCCAGTCAAAGAAGTCTATGAGATTAGTTTGACAGGACCTTCCTTTTGTAAACCCATGATATCTTGGATCCTGTGCTCCTATGGATTCCAGGTGTTGCACTATCCTTTCTTTAAGAGGTGCCTCCATAATCTTGCCCACTACTGAGGTAAACAGACTGGTCTGTAATTCCTTGCCTCTTCCCTGCTACCACTTTTGTGGAGTTGGATCACATGAGCCCTTTTCCAGTCTTCTGGGACCTCTCCTGTGCTCAGATACTTACTAAACAGTTCTGATAATGACTCTGCTAGTTCCACTCTTAGCTCCTTAGTATCCTGGGATGTATGCCATCAGCTGCCAGTGCCTTGTCCACCCTGAGCTTATCGAGCTCTTATAGGACCCTTTCTTTTGTGAAGGGACTAGTGCACACCTCCTCCCCCCCGTGTCCATGGTGCTGAGCTGTGGGCCCTGCCCTACCTTTTCTTCAGTAAATACTGAGCGGAAGCATCTATTTAGGATAGATGTTTTTACATAGTCCTCCTCCTCACATGCTCCTTTATCCCCTTTGATCTTAACAATACCCCCCTCTGGACATTCTCCTTTCACTAATGTATCTATAGAAAGTCTTGTCACCTTTTACTGTTTGTGCTAGTATTTCCTCGGTTTGGGCCTTTGCCTGACTTACTGCCTTTCCTGCGTCCCTTAGGGAAGTTTGGTATGCCTCCCTATCTTCATCCTACTGCGTTCCCTTATATTTCTTGAAAGTCAGCCTTTTGGCCCTGACCTTTTCTGCTACTATATTTGAGAACCAAAGTGGTTTCCTTCTTCTTTTGCACTTCCTTTTCTGTCTAACACAATGGGATGTTGCTTCAAGTATTGCATCCTTAATGCTTGCCCACTTTGCCTGTAGCCCCTCACATGTATTTCTTTTTGTCAGGGCTAGCTTAACTCTGTTGGCCATCTTATCAAAGTCAGCTCCTCTGAAGTCCCGTATGTTTGCCTTGGAATGGGATGATTTAGTTGTAGTGGCCAAATTGAACCATACCATGTGATGGTCACTGGCCCCCAGGTGACCTTCTACCTGGAGATCTGTGATCCTTTCCCTGTTAGACAGTACTAGATCTAGGATAGCTCTGTCTCTTGTAGGTTGTTGTACTAGTTGTCTGAGGCCCTCCCCCTGCAGGGAATTCACCATGTGTCTAGTTCTCGCAGATTTCCCTACTGGTATTGACCAATCTGTATCTGGCATGTTAAAATCTCCCATTATCAGAACCTCCCCTTTAGCTGTCATATTTTGTATATCATGTAACAGTAATGTGTCTATGTCCTCCCCCTGGCCTGGAGGCCTGTATTCAACCCCAGTTCGTGTGACTGTCCCATTTCCTGTTTCCCAGGTGACCCACAGTTCTTCTGGCTCCTTATGCATATTCTGAATTTCTGTAGCTTTGATATTTTCATTGACATAAAGGGTCACTCCACCTCCCCTTTTTGCACCTCGGTCTCTTCTGAACAGTACATAGCCAGGTACTGAAGTCTCCCAAGTGTGGTTACTGGTCAACCATGTCTTGCTAATGGCTACTATGTCCAGTTTAGCCTCTGTCATTAGTGCCTACAGGTCTGGGATCATGTTTTCCAGATTGAAAGCATTTGTGTACATGACTTTCCATTGGCCATATTTTGGTGTATTAATTGTTGGATGAGATCCAGCATTTCCCTGTGTTTTGTATGGGGAGCTGGACCTTTTCCTTACCTGGTGATGCAAATGCACTACAAACATGTTAAACTCCTGTTTGACCACTAGCTGTGGGGGGAAGGGGTGTTCTTCCCATTCGATGTATGGGTTGCTCCACCCCTCTCCTCATTTCCTAGTTTAAATATTCTGCAAAGACGTAAAACTTCTGCCCCAATGCACTGACTCCCTCCTTAGTCAGATGCAGTCCATCAAATTTGAAGAACTTTGACTCCCAAATCTGTTGCCAGTTCCCTACAAATATGTGTAATTTTTCCTGTCACCAGCCCTTGAGCCACATGTTTAGCTCCACTATCTCCCCTTCTCTGACCTTCTGTCCATCTTCCCCCCTCTCCCAGACTGGTAGGATCTCAGAGGAGATGCCAGATGAAATGGATAATAGTGTGTCCCCCAGCCTGGTCAGGTGTTCCTTGGTCTCCACAACTGACCAGCTGGAGAGATCGTTAGTCCCTATGTGTAACAGGACGTCAATGTTTTCTCCTGCTTCCTGAACAATTTTAGCAATGCAGTCAGTGTCTCTCCACGCTGATGTACCTTGGAGACATCTGACCACTACCCCTGGCTGGAGATACGTATCAACTTCCCGAATCATGGAGTCTCCCATGATCAGAAGTTTTTTTGATTTCCTATTTGCTTTTTTTGTTTTGGTTCCTATTTTGGGCCAGTTTTAGTGTGTTAGCTCCTGTGCTGCAGTGTCCTGCTCCACAGCGTCCTCTGCCCCTTTGTTTGATTTCGGAGATAGATGCAGATACCTGTTTGTAGTTTTTATATGGTTTGTGGAGGTGATATGTTGGAGAGCACCGAGTGATGGGGCACCCAATTTTCCACTCCTAACTACCTGCTAACCTCCCAAACCAACTACCCTCTACAGTCGAGGTGCTTCTGTTGGATCATGGGGAAATGGCAGGTGGTTCTTATTATATATTTCCTCTTGAATGTGCAATTTGAGGCACACAATCTCTGCTCATGCTGCCTGGAGCTGAGCCCTTAGATCTCCAATGGCCCAACATGTAGGACAGTGTCCTAAATCCTATAAAACTGCACTTCTGAAAGTGTTCCACAGTATCTGCAGTTAATGATATCCATTCCAGATAAGTTGCTGGGTTTACAACCTTGTCAGAGTAATTAGAAGGAAGAAAATGAAAGCAAAAATTTGATTTTGTGTTTTGTTTGTTTGTTTTTGTATAACTTGTTATAACAAGTTAAATTACTAGTGCCCCTGTAAACAAGGTCACTGTGTGGACACTCCTCTGATCTGCCCCTTCCTGCTTTGCTACAGGAAATGTCATGACTGTGCTACCCTATAAAAGGAGTGTAGTGTGGAGTGGTTGGGGATGGTGGTGGGTGGCTGGGACCTTCCTCTTCTGAAGAAGAAGAAGAACCACAGATGAAAGAAACAAGGAGGTAAGAGCAGAAACAATCAGCCAGCAACAAATGCAGTAGCCCTGAAAACGTATCCTAATGATAGATAAAACTGTAAAACCTGTAAAGCACCCACCTGTAATAATTTCACAGAAGATATACCCTGTAAGAAACACTTTGCTACAGAGAAAAATAAAGCAGTAACAGAAGATATACCCTGCAAATGACAATTTGAATCAGAAGATTACAGCAGTAATCTGTAAGCACACACCTGTAGGCACACCCTGTAATAATGCAGCTGAAGGTATACCCAGCAACGACAATTTGAATCAGAGAAAAATAAAGCAATAAAATGTTAGCAACAAGTAACAATCCCTGTGAGTACAAAATAAAAATAACAACACACAGTAAATCTGCATAGCCAAATGAAGCCTTAATCCTTAGCCTTGCTCTGGTAAGGTTCTTTGCTGTGTCCTTTCAAGCAACCTAGAAGAAAAGAGCTCAGGTGAAGCTAAGTACCTTGACCAGCAAACCCTAGTCTTCCACCTCATTGCAAGTCTGTGCCTCTGGGGGTACAAGAAAGAAACCCCCTCTGAGTGTGGCACAAGGAAGTCCCCAATGGACTCCCACTCCTCCCAGTCCTGAACAAAGCCCAGGTAAGGAGGCAGTATAGTGCAGTGATTTAAGGCTCTGAGCTGCAAACCTGGAGACCTGGGTTTGAATCCCACAGCCCCCATGTGAATACTGTGTGACCCTGAGCAAATCACTTAACTTCCTTGAGCTCCCAGGTCACACTTGTAAACAAGCTTCAGCTTAGTGTCTCTCCTGATTAAAAAAAATAGTTGGGGCAGGGGCTTCAGATGCTTTCATCCTCCCCCTTGTCCTCCTTTGTGGGTTCCTCCATGGGGGTAAGCCACGGTCCTCTCCATCCCCACAGCTGTGGCAGAGGCCAGGTCAGGAGTAAGTGTTGAGCGTCCACGTACAGTGTGGAGAGGGGACAAGGCGCCATCCCTGCCACACAGAGGAGACTGAAAATAGAACTGTAAAAAAAAAGAACTAAAAGGTGCACAAGAAAACCCTCTTCCACCTAATCAGTTTCCATCAAACCCTCTTCTACCATTTCTTTTCCAGCTTTCTGATGGACCAAGTACCTTAAAATCAAAAGCAGCAGAATGGTAGAATTATAATGTAGATAAAAGACTCTGAACTGTGATTCTTCAAGAGTGACAAAGCTGCCAAAGACCTTCTCATAGATCAGACTGATCATAATTTGTTTACTGGTCTTTGGCAACTCCTCAGTTTTCAGTTTAGCAATTTAACTGTGTATGATCTGCAAGGGACAGATTCTTTTAACAAAAGTTGTCTACAGCACAGCCCTGCCACCATGTAACTGCTGTCTTGGAGGTAGACATTACAAACAGGTCTGCCTCTCAGGCAGGGCTTTAACATCTACAATTAAAGAGCTGTACTTTACTGCTGTGCCATCTTGGTAGGATAGTAATAAGGTCTTCAGCCTAATAAACAAGAGGCTGTGAGTCTGAGTCCAGAAAAGACCCATTCAGATTTCTTTTGTCACAGATTCACTAGCTGGTGACAGAGAGTTAGAATAGTAAATATACAGGGAAAGGGACATAAATGTGCTGAAGAGTAGGTGCAACACTAAAGTACTGCCTCAGAGACAGGCTTGCCCTTGAGGTAACCCATTTTGAAGGCATTTATCCCTTGCATATGACCTTATTGGGAAAAAAATTATTTTTATGAAAAACATGTGGAATTAAGTAGTTAAATATCAATACAGATACATAAGCCAAGTATTGTCCTCTGCAAGAATAAAACATACTTTATGCAGGACACTGACTTATGTAATTAATGCACAAAAGTATTTCAAATGTTTTAAACTTTTTAATTTATGTTTTTAATTTTGTGTTCACTTTATCACTTTTGTATACACTTATTGGGTTACAATGTCTTTTTATAAAAAAAAATGTGGGATTAAATAGTAGTTGATCTATAAATTTAAGTCCATTCAATGGCCCCTGCATGTATAATTTGCATAATTTACTCATGACGTCAATTTATGTGTTCACACAACTGATTTGCATGGTTGCACATTTTTTAAATGTTTTAAAACTTTATTTTTTTATGTATTTAACACAGTGTTCACATTAGCATTTTAACTGTATATGAACTTATTGAGTAACACTATCTTTTTAAAAGAAAACTGGTGTTAAATAGTCATTTGTTTTGTAGGAGTGCAGTAGAAAGTGAACACCTGCTTTTATACTGTCATGACTGGCCTCATACAGGAACACCGTGGGTGTTATGTAACATATCTGCCACTTCCCATGCAGGAGAAAAAAGCACTGACCAACATCACATATGTTGAACAGACATCACACTAGTAGGAAGAGAAACTTTGAGCTGCACACACAAAGCACTACCACCTTGCATTTTCCAGCCTTCTGGTTGACCAAGTACTTCAAACCTGAAAGTAGCAGAAAGGAAGGGAGGGCTTAGACATGGGGTGCATATTCAGGATTTGGAAGCTTTGATAGATTGAGGAAGGCCAAGCCCCCAAAACTGTATCAGACCTGAAACTGATTGTAATATGTTTTCTAGCCTTTGACAAGCAAATATAAGCAGGGAATGGCTAATGCCAAATTTTTGCTTGCTTGTATTTCCTATATAGTTGTTGAGCATAGACAGCACAGAGGCTAAAAATTAACAAATTCATAACACAGGTGATAATAGTGACATTGTTATGATTTTGAGAAGAAGTTTGCACATAATATTGTTGTTTGCTGAGACTGTGACCTTGAATTTTAAAAATAATGGATTTGATTACTCCAGCGTATGAACATGACAGGTGTCATTTATCAAAGGTGACAAAACACATTATTTTCTAGAGTGACCACAAATGCAAGTTTTGGAGGGGGACTTGAAAATGACACTTGCCTTGTCCATTCAAATTGGATAAAAATATGACCATTTTGAAAATATAGGTTGAAAAAGTGAAAATATTGCAATGTTATGAGGAAACATTGGAGAATATCAGCTTTTGTTCATAACTTTGTTGGTTTTTGAGATTTTGAAGCCAAATTAAACCCTGTTTTTTATGATACCACATTGTGAACATGACAGGTATAATTTCTAAAATTCTGGTCAAAACATACTTTTCTGGCATGAAAATAAATTGTGGGTAGGATTTGGAAAATTATACCTGTGCTATTTATAAGATGGTTGACAAAAGGCTATGTTAAAAATTTGGAGATGACATTTCCAGAAATGGCATTTATGAGTAAACTTAAATAAAAATCAAATTATCTTCATAATGTTGTTGTTTTTTTACATTTTACCCCAAATTGTCAACATAGTCTTCTTATGACCCCAATGCAGGATGAAGGCAAGGGAATGTTTTTGAATATCCTCTTGTCTAAAAGGTAATTACACAGAACAAGTGTGCAAAACATGTTTAGGAGGGGATTTTAAAAATTATACCTGCCTTGTTCCTGAAGTGAGATTAAAAAAAAAAAAAGACTATGGGGAAACTTTGGGGTCAAAATCTGGAAAAATTGCAAAGTTATGAATAAACATTGAAGAATCCCTGATGACACACAAATGCATGGCCCAAGTAGACAAATCATGGCAGCACTGGGGATTGGGCAACCCCTGTGGCTTAAAGTGTTGGGGAAGGGTGCTTGTTGGAAGGTGGGCAGGTTGTTCAGCAGCAGGGGGTGGATGGATATTTTGGGGGACAACACTAAGAATTGGGCACCCCAATGCTTGTGTTGCATGGTGGCACTGGGGGTAGGTACCTCACTGTCACAGGGTGTGTGGGGGGACCACAAGATGTTAGAGGAGGATGAGGAGCAGCCTGATGATGACAAAACTCAGCTGGCTACTGTGTGGCATCTTGTAAATGAAAGGATGCAGCTGCACTGTGATAGGTGTAGCTTCATCCATTTAGCTATGCAAAGTTTTAATCCATCAGCCAGGCTGAGCAGCATCATCATCAGCCTCCTTCTCATTGGTCTGTCAGTCAAACACCTCTTGCAGGCTCTGCTGCATTGGCTGCTACAGTGTCACACCTTCCCAGCCCCTACTCTGTGAGTAGCCACAATTGGCCTTATGCATGATCCCAATGATCCCGTGGAATCTGGGTGGATAGGGACTGTATGTGGGAATGCCATGGAGTGGGACCCATGTGGCATGTACCATCATGTCACGCAACCTTTACTCACCCGATCCTCCAGCTGCATGGAGAGCAATGCACTGGGGCAGACTAGGGACATGATACCACTACGCGCCATTCACAAAGGTGTATAGTGTACATAGAGACATAGACAGTGTCAGCAGATAAGGGCCTATAGCCTACCCAGTCTGCCCATTTGAGCTTGTAAGTTCAGTTTATGTTTTCCTAGAAGTCTGTTGCCCCTTACCCCTGACCTCCAGAATTCCTTTATGTCTATCCCATGCATTCTTAAATCCCGTGATTGTTTCAGCCCCCACCACCTCCTCTGGCAGGGTTTTCCACTTGTCCACCACCCGTTCTGTGAAGAAATTCTTCCTCACGTTTCCTTTGAATCTTCCTCCCTCCAACTTCATCCCATGCCCTCTAGTCCTGGAACATCTTTTTCACTTAAAAATAGTGTTTTCCTGCACCCTGTTCCTCCCTGTAAGATACCTGTATGTCTCTATCATATCCCTCTCTCTCCCTCCTCTCCTCCAGGGAGTATATGTTCAGTTCCTTCAACCTGTCTTCATAGGACTTGTGATGCAATCCATGCACCATCTTTGTTGCCCTCCTCTGAACCTTCTCTACCCTGTCTATGTCCTTGCATAGGTATGGTCTCCAGAACTGTACACTGTACTCCAGGTGGGGCCTCACTAGTGTCTTGTATAGTGGAATTATGACCTCCCTTTTCCTACTGGTGATGCCCCTGCCAATACATCCCAGTATCCTATTTGCTTTACCTGCTGCCTTGTCACACTGTTTCCCTACCTTGAGGTCATCAGAGATGATAACCCCAAGATCCCTTTCCTGCTTGGTGCATGCTATATCCTCAGCCCCCAACAGCCCATAAGCTCATAAGGATTTGAAGTTGGATGCAGGCTATGACAGTGGGGACCCTGGCGCACCCCAATGGACTTATCCAACTGGTCACAGCGGGACTGGGCAAAGATCCTCTGTGCCATCCCACCCCAGTAGGACGCAAGAGAGGGTTAGGGCAGCTGATCTCGTGTGTACAGGGGATGGGGGATGGGCAGTTGGTGCCTGTGTGCGGGGGTGACACTGCTACTACTGTGGGTGCTGGTGGGCTGGGATCGTGGGTTGGGGGTTTGCCTTCTGTTCTGTATTTGGCAGGGAATTCACACATGGCTAATGGTGGTACCACATCAGGACTAGGCATGAGATTACCCTTCGGGACAGGGCATGGGGGACTCAAGGTGTGTGGCCACATTGACCGTGGGACAAGGATGGAGTCCTCCTGCTGAGGGCCTTGCAGTGTGCTGGGAGGGAGCTGTGTAGCAAGGGCTTAGCTAGGGGGTACACCAGATGATGAGGCTATGCCACTTGGGTCTTGGTGCCTGTGGTAGGCATTCATGTACCAGGACCCACACCTGTCTGCATAAGGGACCAACTGTGGGACCCAGGAAGGGCAACACATTGGTTGCCCACCTGGGTCAGCAACTCTGCCACCATCTGCCCTGCATGGTCCTGGTTTCTGGGATCACAGGGCCATAGACTGGTGCTGCTGGTTGTGAATACCAGCATGTGCATACCCATCCGCAGGTATGGAGCTATGCAGGTGGGGTACACGCCTTTTGCACTTACCTCAACCCCATTTGTGTATAGCGGCCAATATATTTACTTTTCACGTGCATGCAAGCAAACACAACACAACTCACATAACGTATGTAACATGCAATATAACAACCTACCTGTATACTACACTGTAGTGATCCCATGCTACCATACTGTTTCTGACATTTTCTGGGTGTTTCAATATGGCTCATTATGTTAAATACAGTAAACTCTATAAAGTATTCAAGTACTCTCATGTTCACGTGCTGCTTCTGATGTGTTGCTTTCACCAGGTTCTTTAGTTTTAGTTACCTGTCTTACAGGTAAGTAACTAAATCAAGTTAATCAATCAGCAACAGCCTAATGCAGCATTATGACAGTACTGTAAATCACCATTTGTTTTATTCAGAAGGACAGTTACCAGTACTTACAATCAGTGATACTATGACCAGAGCATCATTATGCAAATGCATCATGAGTGGCAGGGCCACTAACAAAGGAAGTTTCAGGTCTAGTGCACTGCATGTCACTAGGTAGCTGCTGCATAAGTGTCTCTCAGTGGCCTTTTGTGAAGCAAGCTACAGGTTTAGTGCAGTGAGCATCGCTTTGAAGCTGTTTTGTGAATGGCCAATAATGTCACTCTTGAAACAATCTTCAGGTCTTGGGTACTGAGCATCACTACAAAGCTGCTTTTGGATGTTTTTTTTTTTTAATTAAGAAAACTAATTTAAAAAAATATATATGTTAATGTAGCTTTAATGGAATCCAAAGCACTCAGTGCAAAGTAAGGAAAGGAAACATTAGGGTTCAGTGTCTCTGGAACCTTGGCCAAAGCAGCGGTGTAGTGTTCCTATGCTTTACCTTAATATTGCCATTGTTTTGACGTACAAGGTAAGTGACACAACATGTTTACTTAGAGAGTACTGATATACTGTACTAGTAACACAACCCTTCACTGCATAAAATCAATGTTTCTGGTAGTGGACAGGAGGAGAATGGCTTTGGTGGCATAAGATGGGTGGGGGTCAACTTGCCTGTGGGGTGGCCATGTGCAGGAGGGTGGCATTGGTACCAGAGGGTGAGTGAGGGTGCAGGGTTGTTTTTTATGTTTTTTACAGGTTACCGATTGAGAACAAGAAGGTAACCATCAGAGAAGGAGGGAGGGCTGGGTCAGTCATCCACAATGCGATCAAGCAACAAGTATTATATGTACTGGGGTGGCCTTGGGAGGAGGGATGTAACAAGGGTGCCAGAGGATGGGTGAGGAGTTGTTTTTTAATACTATTTACAGGTTAATAATCAATGGAAACCAACAAGAAGGCAACCTGCTTAGGCAGAAGGAGCACTGTGCTGGTTTCCCATCATGAAATTGAGCAACAATTACTGTACAGTATATATTTGGGGTGATCATAGAGAGGAAAGATGCCAGATGATGGGTGAGGGGATCGGAAGATGGTTTTTAACTTATTGGGGGGGGGCAGTGTAAGCAAGCCACTGGAATCAAGTACCCAGTTTCTGAATATGATTTCTGCATCCAGTTGGGCATCCTGTATCAGGAAAGGGGGTACCTGACCCAGGGGTAGTACACCCGATGTCAGAAATGGAAGGCAATGACAAGGTTTTTTTTGTTCATTTTTCGTTAACATCAAAGTCAATCACAAAGAAAAAAAAGTTTGCATTTGGGCCAGGTTACCAGTAGTGGGCAAGGGAATATTGTATGTTTTTGTGTTTTTTTTTGTGATTGGCTTAGAAGTTGATCACGACTGAAAAAATAAACAGAGCTTTTTCAAGTTTTTTTCCAGATTTTTTTGTTGTTGCTGTTATTACTATTTGCAATGCACTTGCTTTGTGCTTTTAAAACTCTTATATATTTTAAATGTGGATTCTTTTCAACTACAAATAAATGAAGAGGCCCTATTTTGGGTCAATGTCTAATGAACCTGAAAGTCTAAAATGTTAAATCTACCCCAGAAAAAGGACATAAGAATATCAGCCACACGCTAAAATTGTGCTTTATCCAACTTTTCTTGCTGAGCAGGATACCTGCTGAGCGACAAAAGCTGGGTAAAGCACAATTTTGTCATGTGGCTGGTATTCTATCTCTTTTCTGGAATCTTGCTTAACCAGCCCAAAGGGGACCCACCAGCCTTTGCAATTGGAATTTTAAGTCTTCCCCAATCTCACCACCTTCAGGACACAAGTCACTGCCCACCTGTTCTTAATGTCCCACTGTAATTGTGTTTACTATATCCCACACCTTAGCCCCCAACCAAGTGGGCCTCCTTTACATCCATAATAATTAGTGAGTGTACCTGCTTTAATTAATCGTGTGACTTGTACCTCATCTGACACCCTGCATTCCCCAGCCTCCTCGACAAGGCCCCTGTCTACATCCTTCCTCCCCTGCTCAGTCACCTCTCCCACCATCCCCCCTACCTTTCACGTCCAGAACCTCCTAATCTGTCCCACTATCTCACCCACTATGACCCCTGACTGACTCTTTTCCACACCTTTCTTCCTCCCTCCTCCCATCTTGACTCCCTCCCCCCCATACCTCACCATCCCTTCCTCCTGTCCCCCTCTTCTTCTGTGCCTGCCCCCACCCCCACCTGTCTATCCCTTCCTGCCTCCTCAATATGCTTGACTATGCCATCTGGCTGCATCTCTCCCCCCCGTTAGTTCTTTGTCCTGCTGCTACTTTTTTTTATCTCCTAACTCCTTCTTCCCTTACTATTTCTAAATGGGATTAACCACCATGTTTCACCTATAGTGTCCTAGAATGCCAACTATGTATCTAATTGCAGTCATCTATGTTTACTATGTATTGTGCTGTTACTGCTGTTCTCTGTATTTCATATTATCTCTACATGATATTGTGCTTTATACTCTGTCTGTTTTGTAACCCCCCCCCCAATACTGACATGGAACCTTTGTAAATGAGCTACATTGTGCTTAAAGGTATTTTCTATTCCTGACCAAATGGTGCTATTGTGCCACAAGTGTGAAAACACATTTTGGCAATGATATGAAAAATTACAGCTGTCACATTCATGAGGTGCAGTGAAGAAATTGCTATCTTGACAATTTGGAGTCAAAATATTGAAAATTATCAAAGTTCAGCAATTTCAATGTGGGCTCATAACTTTGTTGCTTTTTAATATTTTTACCCAAAATTTTCAACATAGCCTTCTTATGACACCACCCTATGTACAAGGGCAGGTACAAGTTTCAACTCCTGCACTAAAGGTGATTTCATGCAATGACTGCAAGATCACTTTTCAGGACAGATTTGCTTAATTTTACTGCCATTGTTCATGAGATGGGGTCCCAAAAAAGGCATGTTGAAAATTTGAGGAAACAGTATTCAAAAATGACCAAGTTGTGCCACTAAGTTCAAAACCCCATTGAAATGCTTTGAACCACATACCAGAGTTCCTCAGTTCATGGTCTGGCATTGAAGAGTGAAGATGTGTCTGCAGTCCAGAGATGATCATGGTGTTTGACCCCCAGTGGGTAAGTAAGGGCTTGAGGTGTGTGTGCTGGTGAGTTCTTAGTGGGAGGCTCAGGTGGGGCGACTAATGGTGGTGGCAGCAATAGACATCAATGCATGTTTTTCCTTTTTACAGGAGTATATGACAAAAACAACCAAACCAATAAAAATTGCAAGTGATGTTTTTCTTTATATCAGGAGGCAACATTGGGGGATTGGGCACTCGCAGTGTAGGTGTTATGTTTGTGGGGAGAGTGTGGAGTGGTGGGAGCAGAGTCAGTGGGTCAGGTGGGAGAACAGCAAGAATGGAAGCAGCAAGAGACATCAATGGACAGTTTTCTTTGTTACAGGGTATGTTTAAAAAAACTACAAGGGATGGTTTTCTTTATTTCAGGTGGCAACACAGGGATTGGGCACCCTGAGTGTTGGTGCTATGTTTGTGGATGGGGTATGGGGTGGTGGGTGCTGAGTGGTAGGGTCAGGTGGGGGGACTGTAAGGACAAACAGAAATCAGTGGATGTTTTTCCTTTTTACAGGGTGCAATTGAACCTTAGCAGGCTGATCATGACAGATCAGCTGTGCTTTCTGGGTGGTGTTATGTAGATCAAAGGACAGAGATGACCTATGATCGGCATGCTGTCTTAGAACTACACAAAGTTTCTGACCAGAAAGCCAGAACAGTGTCATGATCAGCCTGGTTAATGATTCATGTGACCACTCTGCATTAAAAATCAGATTGGTACAATATGAGCCCACTCACCCATGTATTTTTATATTTCAAAGTTTTTTATTTATATTACTTTGTAGGTCTAAAAACAGTGTATATATTCACACATTTCAGATATCATTCTTCATCAGTGACACACTGTAAAGTATCTCTGAGAATAAAATATATACATATATTCAATTATTCTTCAGCATTTTCATATTATAAAGTAAACAATTTATAATTTGAAACAAAGTACTCACACCAGTAAATATATGACCGTGTTCCTATGTCTGTTTTTTCTGTCATAGGAATATTTTTTCATTAAATATTCATGCACATAGCATTAGTTCTGTACTTGGCTACATTTAATATTCTTTTCTAATATTTATCAATATAAATTCGTCTGCTGACTTTAGAGAACCCCTGTCATTTGTAAACACTGAGTTCATACATGACATCCTTTAGGCTCTCTGTTAAAAATGGAAAAATATTTTTAAGCTCTGATGTGCACATGACAGCTTAAAAGAATTTTTCAATTTATTGACAGAGAGCCTAACTCTATCACTATGGCTCAACTCAATCACTAGGACTTCAGTTTTCACAAGGTTTAGCCTCAGCCAACTGTATGACATCCAGTTTCGGATTTCAGACAAGCACTTCTTAAGCACATCAACTGCACCTGAGCCCAAGTGCAAAGGATATGTAGATCTTTGTACCATTGGCATAGCAATGAAACCAAAGGCCATATTACCTAATGACCTTACCCAAAGGCAGCATATACACTGTGAACATCATGGGTGACAGAACCGAGCCCAGGGGTACGCCACAGGACAGAACTACCAGGCGAGAGAAAAATCTTCTTGACACTACCCTTTGAGTTCTATCCTTGACATAGGACTCAGACCAGTAGACGACCTTGTCAGCAAGCCTTGCATGCTCCCTGAGCTGGTCCAAAATCAACCCATGGTGTCAAATGCTAATGAGAGGTTTAAGAGGATGAGAATTGACCATTCTCCTCTGTACCTCACCCTGACAAGTCATTATGCACCCCAGTGCAGTTTCTGTGCTATTCCATGACATAAATCCAGACTAGAGAGGGTCAAAGATGTCAAAGGCTGCAAGATGTGCCTCAAGCTGGAGTTTAACAACCTTTTTGATAACCTTTTCCAAAAATGGAAGGTCGGGAATGGGACAGTAATTTGTCAATACATCCAGGTCTAAAGATAGTTTCTTCAGAAGAGGGTTGACTAGTGCATACAGTATTTATCCACCACTGGGAACATACCCTCTCTGATAAGGAGTACTGGAAAATCTCAGTGAACACTGGGCCCAAGTGACTGATGCAACTCACTAGTAATCATATCAGGCCTGAATCCAGGTTGTAAAATGTTAGCTGCAGCCCAAGATCACCTCACAATCCTCTTCCATCATATTTAGACAAAATTTCTCCGAAGACCACTGATTGCATCCCTGACTCTGAAGCTTTCCTTTGCTGGGCAATCGTGTCCCAAATGGCATTATTCTGGCCCTAATGAAGGACACCCTATCTGAGAAGAAATGAGAGAACCATTAGCATTTCATTGGTAAAAATGCTTTCAGAAGCTCCAGAAATGCAGGATGAAGAAGTCTGTCTACAGTCTGAAAGAGCTGAGCTCATCCGTTCTTCCCAGAAGCAATCTCTCTCAACAGAAATTCTGCCTTTTTTTGAGTTATTACTTCTTATATTCCTCATAATGGGGCATCAGAACTAGTTTGTCCTACCAGGTCCAGGAGCTCCTCCAACAACACTCCAGCCTACATCCCCTGGTTTTCAATGCCCTCAGCTTGCCATCAAACCACAGTAAACTAAGATGTGACACCAGGAGACATACTAGGACCAGCGCTTTGATGTCCAAGGACTCTGTGACAACCTTAATATAGGCTGCCACAGTTACCTGTGAAACCCCAGTGCAAGCTGCCAACATTTCTAAGGTGTCCAGAACCACTATAAGTCCTTTGAGTCTAAGCCTTCTCAAAAGGGCAGTACTGAGCAACCTCCACAAGGGGATGACCTACGGGGGGAGGGGGCCTGAAATTGAACCTGACAGCACAGTTATCTGATCAACTGACCAGATCAATTGGGAGATTTTCATTCTCGAGCCCCAGAAAGAATACCAGTCCTAGGTGTGGCTATGTTGATTCACCACAAAAGTAATGACTTGTGCAATACCCACAGCTTCAATACTCTGCAGGAAATTTTGGCCAAGCTGTGAACATTTGTCATCCACACATGCACTGAAATTGTCAAGGATAATCTACCTTGGCGATTATAACACCTGATTGGTGATGAAGTTCTAATTTCATGCTGAAATGCCCCATCATGTCCTGGAGGCTGGTACACAAGGAGGATTCTGCAGCCTACACCCAGCCCCCCATGTACAGCCACACTTTCAGATGGCATGGCATCCCACACTGGGTGTGCCACCACATTCAGCTCAGATCTAAAACAGATGTCCACTCCCCACTTCCTGTGGTCCCTCCTCAGGCAGTGCACAACTGAGAATCCATCAGGGACTGACAACCCTAGAACTGGGCCAGAATCATCTCTATGTCAGGTCTCGGTAATGCAGATCAAATCAGAAGAGAAAATATGATCCGCAATAATTGCGGTCTTGTTCCTCATCAACCTAGCATTATATAGCACTGCCTGAAGTGGATGAAATAAGTCAGCTGGCCCCTCAGCTGCCTGCTCACTTGGTCTGGTGGGATCCCTTGGTATGGGGACTAAACACACAGGCCTCTCTCCAGTTCCCTTTTAGTCCAAGTTGTCTCCAGTTCCTGAACGCCCTTAAAGGCACCACTCCATTGGTCCTGTCCAATTCCCTCATTTTTCTCCACTTCCCCCTCGCAATTCCCTCTTCCCTACAATGCCGCTATACAGCAGTTCAAGGGGCATCAAAGGGGTGTAGGTTCTTAAGCAAGGACAAGAAGTAATAGAACCTCTGGGACTGATGCAGGCAACACATCTTCTATCACTAATAAAATCAATCAGTAAAGCTAGAAGCCAACACCACTCTACCAGTAACACCACCAATCTAGCATCATATGATATTTCAAAGCATGAGGAATGCCAGTCTTCAGATTCAACAAGGCCTAGTGAACATTTTACCCAAACATTGCATTTCTTTGCTTTAATAATTTGCACTACAACCCTAGCATGTGCAATAACATAGCTTTCATAATAAATTTTCTGTCTTCTTGAGACAGTACTCAGAGCCTATAGCTACTCTTTCTTCATATGTTTATCTCCCTTTGGGCAATACATAAAAGCAATTCTGTCTGACAATACCCCAGACATATAGATTCCTTTAAAGCAGCAGTACTACCCAACCAGGAATTGAGCTTTTACAGCCATTGTAGAGCCACAGTAATTATGGTGACCACTATCTAGTAAATGGAGTGGGCGGCAGGAATGTAAACATAAACAAAGGATAGATGAGCACATTACAGAACGATAATACATTGCCGGTGGAAAAACTACCAGGAACATACTCAGCAGAGCACAGGGAATAACCAGTCAAAAAAGTGCAGCTTTTTTTAGATTGTACTGCTGCTTTAAATTGAGGTGAAAAAATCCTAAGGCTTTGCACATGCATAGTTTGCCCATTTCCGACTTCTGAAAAAAAACACAAACTGCACATATACAAGGACTTAGGCGTTTATCCATCACAATTTAATTTAATGTACCTCTGCATCATATGACTGCTGATACTCCAAGGAACACAGCACCACTGATTTGCTAAGGATCCAGCCTTCCAACCCTTACTTTTTCACTGTTTGTGTATCAGCCATAATAGATGCATAAACATAGTTTTTTTTTGCAATTAATTGCCTTGCTTTTTTAACAAAAGACATAGTAAATCACTTTCATAATGATGCACATGTCATATATAGTACATATTAAGTGTATGAAATGACAGTATATATGAAGTTAGAAACATCTTTATTTTTGTTTGTCAGGTACTTAAAGTGAGAATATCATGAGATCCTCATTCCAGGTGGATGAAAAAGCAAATATGTCACAGTAGGTCCTTCAGAATAGAAGCCTGACATAACTCGGTTCTGGAACTTGGCTGTACTCAGAAAGGTATGTTAATAGAGCTTATCTTTAATGTCCTTGAAACAGCAGCACCTTCAACAGTTTTATCACAAGGTCACCTAATTATGGGCCTAATAAAAATATGCCTGATATTTTACTTGTGTTGAACAACTCTTATGACATCTTTCACTGCTCACCACTTATGATGTCATGAAGTCACTGACTACAGGTAAAATAGGAGACATATTTTTATTAGGCCCATGCCATAGTTAATTTATGTTGCAGATGAGAAACTAAATGTCACTAAATATGTCACTAAATGTGTTAGGAACAAAAAAGGGCCAATGCCCATAAGTAGCTCCTCACATGTTCATGTAATAGTTCATATTTCCCCCATTTTCTATGTATTGGTCCACCCTTTTTTAAAGGCATCCTTGGTTTTGCTTTTAACTATTTCTATGGGTAGTCTGTTCCAAAAGTTGATCACCCTTTGTGTGAAAAGTTCTTTCTTTTTTTTTCGACTTAAACCTAGTTACATTCAGTTGTAGTGGATGATCTCTTATAGTGAGTTGCTATTCTTAAATTCTAGGTTTAGATTTTTTCTAAGTGTCTTATTCTGAAGTATATCATAAATTAAGAGCAGATTTCCTCTTTTTCTCCAAACCTCAAGAGAGTGTAACTTAAGTTTGTTCAACCTTTCATTGTATGGATAGTTGAATATATTTTTAATGTTTTTCATCATACTGTGCTACTCCCTTTCCACTCTGTCTATGTCTGTTTTCCTATATGGACACCATATCTGTCCACCATAATCCAGCTGCAGTCTCTTGTAAGAGATATAAAGCAGCATCAGTATTTCAGCTTTATGGCTTTTGATGTTTCTCCTGATTGTACCCATAACTCTTTTTGCATTTGCCACTGCTGCTGTACACTGCTTCGTAAATCCTGATGTAGTGACCATGATAACACCCATATCTTTTTCTTTATTTGTTGAACTTTTGCTGTTACTTAATATGTAATTATGCAAAAAATTGTTTTTGCCAACATGTAAAAACATAGTTTTTTTTTTCCATACTGAAGGAAATATCCCCGGAATATGCCCATTCAGTTATTTTATCTAGATCAGCTTGCATAGCCCAGATCTTTTCTATTGTGCTGCATGGTCTCACAAGTTCTGGGTCATCTGCATAATTTTTCATATAGTTGTGTACATTTTCATTTAGGTCAGCAATAAACAGCTGAAATATTATTGGGCTGAGGACCAATCCCTGGGGCATGCCACGCATCCTCTCTCTTTGGACATATAACCGTTTACTGCCACATTCTGCTTTATCTCTGTGAGCTAATTTCTGACCCATTGGACAATTATATTTTGATATTCTATTTCAGCATTTTCTCAGCTATAGCCCAGTGAAGGATGGTGTCAAATGCCTTAAAGAAATTTATCAGAACAACATCTATCCCTCCCCCATCAAGTAAACTGCTTACATATTCATAGAAGCATGCTAGGCTTGCGGTGTAGTATCTTCCCTTGGTAAAACCATGCTGACTCAGATTTTGCATATTATTGGATGAAATATGAATCATCATTCTGTCTTTTACATTAGATTCTAGCATTTTTCCGGGGACTGAGGTAAGACTAACTGGCCAATAATTCTGTACTTAATGTCTGTTTCTCTTTTTGTATATGGGGTAATTCTAGTCACTTTCCAGTCCTGGGGAACTTTTCCTGTGCTTAATGATTTTTCATATAATTTATTAAGAGGGTCACAGATGGTATTTTTTGTCATCTTTAACATTTGTGGGGTGATTTTGTCCAACCCAGGTGCCTCATATGGTTTTAGTCCCCTAATCTTTTTTATTATTTCCTGAGTCAACAGTAATATTCCCTAGCTGGTCATTTTTAGGTTGGTTTATGATACTAATTTGTATATGTGTGTGTTGTACAAAAATAGTCACTGAGCACATCTGCCATTTCTTTGGGATCCATTATGATGTTACCACCCTTTGTAATTGTAATTATATCTGTATTGGAATTCTTTAGGAGTTAATGTAACCATAGAATTGTTTACTATTTTGTTTGGTGGCAGTTGTTGCTAATTATTACTTGACGGAAGGTTGAGTATTCAAATGCCACTTTCCTTTGTTTGGATAATGAAGGCTGTAGTGCTACAGAGGGTTCATTGGATGTCAGCAGTGGTGGAGCATCTCCCCAGTGCATATCAAGACAGTTTTGCACTGTTGACTATGCCATTCAGAAAATAATTGCTGCCTGAAACTAAACAGAGGGCACTAGGAAATTAGTATTTCACCTTCATGGGTTGCTAACTTCAAAGCGGTCTTGTGAATATTATAAGTGTTTTTCTTGGGTTGGTTTGATTATTTCAATCTACTTAGACATGCTTCATATCACACTTGTGGGAACCTTAAGCAGCTTCTACTATTCAAGTTACCAGCTTTTAATTAAGCTACACATCAGCAATATGATATAAACAAAAGTTGCCTTCATCAAAATTGTATTTTTGTCCCATACTTAAAATGTGATCAAGTATTTTATTCTGTCTGTTCCCTGGTGTTGAGTTGCTGTACTGTTCTCACTAGCTAATGGCTAGCTACAGTATCTTCACAATGGAACTTCCAATTGTCCAAACAAAAAAATGAAGGTGTGATATGTCAGCTTGCGTACCATAGAAAGGAAAGCTGCTGGAACAATTGCACCTGACACTAGCTGGTGGGACAAAGCACAAACATTATGTCATTCTATTCAATTTGCCTTTGCTGGTAAAGTATTCTGTCATCCAGTATAATATTCTTCAGGGTTCCATGTGGGTCAAACAGCTGTTTCATACTCATGTTTATATTAAGGTTCATTTTTTCAATTATACCTCCTAGATGTCCATTTTTTCTGCAGATGGCACCCAAATGTAATAAGAAGTCTGAATTGGGTCCATGTTATTATCTTAGTGTTGTCATAGAGTCTGGTCGAGGTTGAAGACTGAATTGTCTGAAGAAGGCTGAAGTTAAAGATTAATAAAACTAAAGAGCTTTAAGGAGTCTTGAAACATCAGCTCATTTCTGATCTAAGAATTGCTTTCGTATAGGATAGAGTATTACTCTTGCTTCTCATCAGTTAAGAATCTGGAAAAATAAATGAGCCCTTCAGTCTTTGTTTTATGTGAGCATGTATTTGCTTCCAAGGTTTATATTTTCCAGTCACATCTATATAAAACATGGATTTTGCACCCCCATTTTTGTAGAAACTCTATGGCATTCATTGCAGGTGTCCAACTTTTAAGATCCTTCTTCCATGAATAAGTATTTCAACTGCGTGCTAGCAGCTCAGGGGATCCCTTCCGAATTCTACATAATTTGTAGAGGATGAGGAGTCGGACTGATTGACGACTTTTGTATTCATTGATTTTGATGTTGGGCAAAGTTCCTTCATGATTTTGGTATTAAGGGTCATCTAAATAGGTTGTGAGTGGCTTTGCACAAAAGGTGTTATCTGAGTTGTGATGCAAGTATATTATACAGTAAAATGGGCAAGAGTAACTCAGTCCCTACTACTATTTCTTATCATTTGGAGGGTGTTGTATCATTTGCCTTCCTCACAGGTGAATTCCCAAGGATGGACTGATTATTTAAAGGAATGTTGGTTTGCTGACTGTGGAGATGATTTCTTGGTGGTGGACTCTTCATTTTGGGTTGTTAACTGGCACCATGGATGGGCTCCTAGGGCTGGATTAATCTTGTGGGGGGGGTGCTGGGAGGACAACCAGTGTCAGTTTCATTATGCTTTGGGGCAGAGGGTTTCCAGCATCAGTGGGGTTGTCTCTTGGCACTGGGGATGGGATCCCAGTCTTAGACTAGTGTTTCTGGGGCAGAGATATTGCACAGGGTGTAGGTTACAATGGGGACATTGTTTATTGTACAGTGCAGTGTATTCAAGTAAGGAAGATTTTATATACATGAGATTGGTAGGGTAGAGTTCACTTGGATGGATTATATTAAGAGACATGGGCCCGGATATTCAAAAGGGTTGCGCCATGAGCAATAGGGTTGCACATGAGCAAGTCCAAAAGTGCACCATTTTGCGATATTCAGCAGGAGGCAGTTGCGCCACCGAAAACATGCTGAGCAACAGCACAATGCAAATGAAGGCATGCACAACCGAAGGGGGTGGATCCATGCATAAAGAGCGCAATGCGATATTCAAAGACTTGCAATGCATGACAAGCGGAACAACCGGAGTGCGGCTAAGCGAGATAAACCAAAATAAAGGCTCAAAGAGCGGGCAAGAACACTACAAGGATGGCAAGTGGGGTAGAGAGAGAGAGAGAGAGACAGACAGACAGTGACAGGCTAGGCCAGGCAAGGCAAGCGTGGGCCATAGGCTGCAGAGGCCAGTGGGAGGTGCCTGGTGCAGTGGAAGTAGCAGTCAGGACAGCGGGGGTAACACAGCAACACCAGCCAGGGGGGGTCAGAAGCCAGGGAGATGGACAGTGCCAGCTTCCACATGGAAGCTGTAATGAGGGGGGTGAGAATGCAAGCTGCAGGAGGACGAGGCCGTGGAAGGGCCTGTCGGCGGTACACCCCAACAGGCAGTGCCGTGCCCGCATCAGCTATGAGCTGTACACAGATGTAGAGATCGTGGGCCGGTACCGCCTGAACAGGGCAATACTGAGGCGGCTCTGTGAGCTGTGCAGTGATGTGATGCAGGCACCCTCACGGCGAGTCACGCTCTGTCAGTGGAGACCAAGGTGACAGCCTGCATGTGCCTGCTCACCACGGGCACCTTCCAGAGGCCGACAGGGGACACCACAGGCATCACACAGTCGGCCACATCACACATCCTCACCCAATTCCTCACGCACTTCTGCCACATGCTGGAGTACATCCATTTCCCCAGCACTGCAGAGCATACAGCAAACATGCAGGAGTTCCACAGGGTAGCACGTATGCCTGGCATGCTAGGGGCCATAGACTGCACCCATGTGACCATTCGCACGCCACCTGGCCCCAATGGGGCTGCATATAGGAACAGAAAGGGCTTCTCCAGTGTCAACTGCCAGGTGGTGTGTGATGCCACTGGGCGCATAATCAATGTCTGTGCCACACACCCTGGTGGAGCACATGATGCCTTCATATGGTATCAGTCCGCACTGTGCCATCGATTCGAGAGTGGGGACATCCCCACAGGCCATCTAGTGGGTGAGTACGCATGTATGGAATGCAAACTCGGGGCAAGGGTGGGAATGCCACAGGTGCCATGGTAGTGGCACACAGAGATATGGGCAATATGGATCAGAACATGATACTGATCTCCACTATCTCCACACAGGTGACAGCGGATACCCTCCGTCCCTTGCTGCTCACACCGTGCACGTGCCCCATGACCCCATCGCGCTTAACGCTATAATGAGGCACATGCACTTCCACCACGCAACATCATAGGCTGGGTGTTTGGGATGCTCAAGGCATGCTTCCGATGCCTAGACACCTCCGGCAGTGCCCTACAGTAACAGCCCCAAAGGCCTGTGGGATATTCCTGGTCTGTTGCATCCTGCACAACATGGCCAAAGACTGTGGGATAGCCCTACAGGTTGAAGAGAGGGACAGCGATGGGGACGCCAGTGGCGCCGGTGTTGATGGTGATTAGCAGCCCCCCCCAGGACGGCGGGACCCCCGACTGATCCGGCAGGCCCAGCTGCATCGGGACACCATCACAGAGGAGCACTATGCACAACACAGGTAAGTCAAGGGGACATGTGCAACCAACATTGTCCATGCGCAAACCACAGGCACACAGGGTAACACACCAGGGGTGCTTGACAGCCAGGGGACTGGAAGGGTCCAGGCATACAAACATACCATCAGGGAGGGGTGAACACTCTTATGGACACACACACACCAGGCACAGAGCGTACATGGGCAGATGCACAGCACAGCAGAACCGACATTGCTAACACACAGAACCACCGACCACCCCCACCACCTGTACTGTCCAAGTATGTGTGTCAGATGCTGGACACCCTGCACTTGGTGTACAGTACAATGCAGGCATCATCATGCACGCACCTGTGGACAGCAGTTGGGAGGGTGCAGGTGGTCCCGTGTGTCAGCGTGTTGAGCAGAGCACCCAGCAGTGCACTGCCCACCATGACACACATTGCACAAGGGCAGCACCAGACAGGGCCGCACTGGGAGACAGGTCAGTCATAGCACTGTCCCATGGCCACCGTGGATGTGTGGGTGGCCCCGCCATGACCCAACAGCCCTGGCAGGCTGAGCAGGGGCCACATGGGGTGGCACTGTTGGACCACCAGGGGTCCCACTGCGCGAACGCGACCTTGCCCGCACAGGGGTCTGCAGCATGCCGAACAAACCTGCATCAGGGGTGCTCAGGATGCCCACAGCAGAACCCGGTGTCGACAGGCCTGGTGTCACACGATGCCGGGAATGGGCAGTGGAGAGTGAACTGTGTGGGGTGTGTGGTACAGGGGCACCTGACTATGTTCCCAATGCGTCCACGACAGAGACCACTGCCTGGGTCAGCCTGTCAATGGCGGCGGTCACATCCGTCCGAATACGAACCAGCTCTGCATGGTCAGAGCACACTCCCTGCTGTGCGCTCCACAGCCACAGACAGTGCCTCCACAGACATTGCAGCCCACCTCTGCTGCTGTACTGATTCCTGCAGCAGGTGGGTGTCTTTCATCAATGGTACTGCCCTGCGGCATCCCTGTCCCCCAGGGTGTGGAAGGTCCTGATGCACAACACCCCTTGAGGGTGGGCGCTGTTCGCCAGGACCAGGAATGGGCGGATCAAAGGCGGCGGACATGTGCCACCGCTTGACACTGTACCCCAGACCTGGTGGGTGACTGCTGCTGCTGCCCTCCAACTGCTGTGCCCCAGGGTCCACTCGTTCCACCGCTGTGGCCGTAACAGTGCCAGACACCTGCACAGCCACCGGTGCTGCCCCACTGGTGCTGACAGGCACAGCCTGGGACTGTGCCAACATGCTGGTACACAAGTTGGAACCAGAAAGGTCCAGGGGCACGTGCTGGCCTGCTGTGTGTCTGTCATGGGACACACACATATCACTGCCCATTGCAGTCCTTGCATCATCAATGGTGCAGGTACGTGCTACAGCCACAGTCACAGCGTGCTGGCATGCTTGCATGCCAGACTGCTGAGACACAGGCTGTGCCCCCACACTCGAATCACCGACACCAGAGTTGGTGGCCCAGTGTGCATGCTGCTGCAGTGCATGCTGGCTGGTGACAGAGGTGGATGGACCCTCCTCCATGTCCAGCAGGTCATCATCACTGCCTGGACCCACCACCACCATCTCCTGAAGACGAACAGGATCTGTAACAGAAAGAGAGTACATGTGAGTGCATGTGAACAACCTTCCCCCCCAACACCACCACCATGTCATACCATGCAGTGATGGGCTTCCACCTGTCTGGAATCCACCTCCTGGTATTCCCTCAATAGCACTCCACTGCATTGATGCAGCCAGTCTCTCCTCAGCCGGGGTCAGCTCCAACACTGCTGGCTGGCCCCCGCCAGTGCCAGCATGTGCCGCCCTGAAGGCTGCCACCTTCTCCTTCAACCTCCTGTGGTCTGTCCCCATCTTCTTCTTGCATTCCTGCATGGAGCACTGGTGGCTTCGTGCAGGTTCCGACTGAGCTACCCGTCCCTTGCAGCCGCTGCGGGACTGAGAGTGCCCGCCATCCACTCAGTAGTGGCTCCTCCTCCAGGTAGGCCTGGAAGGGGCCTCTGTCTCTGCTGGGGTAAAGTTGGGCCTCCTCCTATGCCCACCATCCTCACCCTCACCTTGTCTCTGCTCGGTCATGGCGATCTGTATGGGGGGAAGTGGATACCTGTCACTGTGCAGTCTACAGCATTTTCCCATGACCATTGTCCAGAACATCACACAGCATGCAACTCACCTCTCACCTGCAGTACCCGAATCTGGCCAGCGCAGCCCAATGTCGCACATTTATAGCGCAATGCATGCAAATTAGGAGTGGAGCAACTATAATGAGATGCAAATCGCACCACTGCACCTTTGAATGGCTGATCAGATGATCTGCATGTGTCGGCTGAATATTGCGCAGTTGCGCTTTGTGCAATACAGTTGAGCCGGCTGAGCCAATGGCGCAGATCTGTGACTGTGTGGTACACTGCATTGCACATGCCCAGATAGCTTACGCAGGTGTCTGCCGTGCTGCTGACCTGCTGTGCGCGATTGGCAATTCAGGCCATGGCCACCATTGTGCCAGTGGTGCTACAGCACTGGGCACTGTATGGCGCTGTGGCACTACTGCGCAATAGTCCACTGTGGCACTGGTACGCAGGTGGTCGGTCGTGCAGGATGCGTACACATCAGATGGCCCTGTGTGTGGCCTTGCGTCATTGCCCATGACCTGCTGTCCGACCTTTGCCCCCGGTGCTGTTCAGCTGCCATGTGTACGGCCCTATTGCGTTGTCTGGTGACAGCGCTGTGTGAACTGACGGCGCTGTTCAAACAGCGCGATTGGAACCTATGGTGGTCTAGTGCGCAACATCTCCATGTGGGGTTACAGAGCAGCGGGGCGCCATATTGCCTGCTGTAAAGTTGGTAGCATAGCACGCAGGAGGGCAGTGCAATGGAGCCCGTGGAAGTAGCCAACTTGGTGGCCCTGGTGGAGCCCACTATGGGGCACTGTATGGTGAGTGCCCTCACCATAGCTAGGACCCAGGTCTGGCAGCAAGTGGCCAGTGACTTGGTGGGGTCACTGGGCGGTGCCGGTCAGCTGAGCAGTGCGGCACGGTACAGTGACCTCCGCAGGAGGATCCCTGAGCTTCATGGGTGGCTACAGTCACGTGCCAGGAGGCGTGGTGCCTAGGCCAGGTGGGTGTCCGTCTATGCACCTGTATTCTCTGTGGGGGTGTGACTGTGTTTTGGTGGATGTGCATAGGTGATGGCTCTGACATGGTTGGCTGTGTCAGTGTGCAGGTGTGAGATGCATGGGGCTGGCTGTGTGGGCAGGCACTCTCACTGGGGCAGGGGCAGTCTGCTTTGGAGTCACACTGATGTTTTTCCAACATTTGTCTCCCACAGGACGGGCGGAGAGGATGCAGGCACGGGGTGAGGAGGGCCGTGCCAGGGCCCCGGTGCTGGTCAGTGGTGCTGTGGGTGGTGTGCCCCAGCAGCAGCAGCAGCAGCAGCAGCAGCAGCAGCAGCAGGAGCCACAGCTGCTTGAAGAGTGTCAGTATCATACTTCATGGATGCTATTGTATGCTGGGGGGGGCATGACCACCAGCCATGCACAACACAACCATGCACGACACAGGCGGCATTCATCACTGTCCAGTGTCACAGCACGTCTGTGTATGCATCACTGGTGGTCCATGCATGCACTGGGCACATGGCTGTGGGACTGGCATCGCCACGTTGCCATGTCACTTGACAGCCTTGTTTGTGCTGTGATGTACATGGCCAGTGTGTGTGTGCAGTGGTGCACATAGCTGATGCTGCCTGGTTGGGCATGTCATGTGCATGGTCACTGTGGGTGGGTGCATACTATAACAGGTGCGGGGCACTAGGCTTTATGCCTTGCAGGATGGGTGGTGTTCAGGGTTTTGGACAGTCACAGCCATTGACTGTGTTCCTTTTCCTGGGTCTCAGCATCCTAAGAAGGATGGAGGCGTGCCCTTCAGCGGATTACACGTGTGTCAATTACCAACATGGGATCTGACTGACATTGCCGCCATGGGATCCGGGCGGTGGAGGGGACAGCGACGGCGGCAGGCAGTGGCAGACCAGCCTGCCAGGCCATGATTGTGCTTCCCTTCCCACTTCAACAATCCCTCCCACCCTGCCTTCCCTCTCCCAGTTGTTCACCCTACCCTTACCCACCCTACCTTGTACCCCATCCCCTTGTCGTGTACATGACTGTATATAGTTGTTCTTGTTGTTGTTGTTGTATTTTATTGTTTCTCTGAATATATATATTTTGTTATGAATACTGTGGTGGTCTCTGATTTGCAGCTGGCTATGGTTGCTCAGTTGCAGTGGTGTGCATGCCATCTGGGGTGGTATGGTCCTGGGTGTGTGTGTGTGTGTGTGTGTGTGTGTGTGTGTGTATGAGAGGTGTCTCCAATGTGGCAGTGTCTTTCTGTTGGTCTTGCCATCTGCTGCCGCCCACTGCTGGGTGCACAGGGTGGGTCTGGCTTGTATGCTTCTCTGCTACATGGGGTTGACGTGTGCTGGGCGGGATGCATGGTGTTTCCTGCAGTGCCAGTCACTGCACATGGCTGGTGTCTTGGGGTCATGGTGCAGGGTGTTCTGTGCGTATGGGGGGGCTGATGTGCACTGTGGTTGTCATCCCCCTGTGTGTGGTAGTCTCAGCCTGCCAGTGGTTGTGCTGGGGCGTCATGGCCCTGCTGTGCTTTGTTGGCTTGTCCCCAGGGGCCAGTGGATCATCCGTCCCACCCCCAGTGATGCTGTGCTTGGGGTGTGCAGGTGTCTTGTTGGTTCTGCAGTGTGTTCCTGTGCCCATGTGTGGCATGGCTGGCGGTGGGCCCCAGCCTGCCTCCCTGGATGTGCAGTTCCATTGCTCTGCGGGGGGGGGCTCTGCTTGCGCTATGGCACCTTTGGATTGCTCAGCTGGGCTGCCCTGGTTGCGCTATAGCGCAACCTTTCTGCTCAGCTTCCCCTTCCTGGTTGTGCTATGGCGCAGTTTGTGCGATATTCAGACCTTGGCTGCTTGCGCAATTTATTCTGCTCCATGTTTGAATATCGCGTCTGTTGCGCATATGTGCAATTGATTTGTGCTTGCTCCTGCTGTTGCGCACATTTTGGGCGAAGTTTGAATATCCGGGCCATGGTATTTACTCCAGCCATCTTGGAAAAAAAATGTTGCTTGAGCAGTTCCACAGTGATTCTCTTTACATAATCAAACATTCAGAGAATGATTCAGTCCTAAAAGTGGAAAAATAGTGTTCATGCACCCAATCTTATAACTGAAGCAGAAAAACCTAATACATGAAGTTCAGTTTTTTTAAAATAAATTTTAGGCTGGGAGCATTGCATATGAAGTAGGGAATGGACTACAGTATGCTGTATTTGAACACTGTCACCATTAAAAAAAAATGATCAGTAACTATTGTTTGCCAGATTCAATGCACATTTAAGGAGAAACATGAATGTTTTCCCTGTACAAAATAATGGCAGCAAGGAATAGTCAGGAATAATAAACCAGTGTGCCTAACCTATGTGGTGGGGAAACAGATGGAGATCATGTTGAAAGAAAGATTACAGTAGCAGTATTCCTTGAATCTAATGGATTAAATGACAGTAACCAACATGGGTTCACCAGGAGGAAGCTGTATCAGATGAATATAATAACATTTTTTAGTTAGGTGACAAGGGAGATGGAAAGGTGATGAGCTGTCGAGATGGCCTACTTGGACTTCAGTAAGGTCTTTAACAAAGTGCCTAACAGGAGGTTACTATAGAAGTTTGGAGACCTAAGAGTGATGATCAAAATAATCCAATTGGTGGGAAGAGGGTATTACTAACTGGGGAATACTCTTAGGAGATGGTGGTCACAAGAGGAGTACCCGAGTGGTCGGTACTGGGCCCATATTCTTCAATATATTCCTACAGGATTTAGGTTTGGGCTAGTAGGGAAAATATATTTGCAGATGACACCAAGATCTGCAATACAGTGGACACAATAGAGGGAATGAGGTTCATGAGGAGGGCCTGCAAAGTCTGGAAGAGTGGTCTAGAATTTGACTCCTGGAATTCAATGCCAAAAAGTGATAACTGACGCACATCGGACACAGAAAATACCAATGCTGAGTACAGGACAGGAGGAAGGTCATGCATGTACCTCAAAGGAAAGGATCTAGGGGTTATCATTACTGACAACCTGAAAGTAGTGGACCAATGTTCAAAGGTGGGGTGACAGCAAATTAGTTGTTGGGCTGGAGAAGAAGGGAGATAATAGTCCCTTTGATCAAATCATTGGTTTGCCCCCACCTTGAGTAATATGGGCAGTCCTGGAATCCTCGCTTTAAAATGGACATTCACAGGGTGAAAGAAGTACAGCGGAGGGCAACAAAGATGCTACAGTGGCAGCAGGTGCAACCCTATGAAGAAAGGCTGAAGGACCTCAACATGTACTCCTTAGAAAACTGGAGGGCCAGAGGGGACATGGTTGAGACCTTTAAATGCCTTCAGGAGATAAACAATGTGGAGTGTGTTGAGCTTTTTAGGTTGAGCACATACATGGTTACGAAAGGAAACACAGGGAAGTTACTGTGGAGAAGTTTCAAGAGGGAGGCGAGGAAGCATTTTAATATGAGAAAGATAGTGAATAGTTGGAACAAGTTGCTTAGAGTGGTTTTGGCAGACAGTGACAGGAGTCAATCATCTGAGAGAAAGGCACATGGGTATCCATAAAAGGAAGAATAACCTAGAAAGGGTGGGAAAGCTTGGGGCAACTTAGGTCCCCTTTTCTCCATTAGGGTAGGTAGGATTAGGGCTGTCTGGGTGGGCTGTGTGTCCTTTTCTGGTTACAAAAATCTGTTTCCATATGGGATGCTGCAGATTGAAATCCTTCATAGCCTCAGCAACCCTAAAATATTCAAGCTCGAATCACTTAGTTTTCTGCACAGTGTTGGTAAAAGAGCTGGACTTTGCAACAGAAGGTGAAGTGTTAAATTCCTGCCATGGGTTGAATTTTTTTATATTTCTATTATTATGTATGACACAACTCATCATTATTTGGCCACCAATCCATTTTCAAATTCACATGGGGGCAAATTATCAGCAACTGTATCTTGTTTAACATGTCCAGTTAACTATTTAATTTGTAACATGAGTATTTTCTGCAAGTGGAGGAAACAACTGTTAGGCATGTCTCTTACTCATGCAGAAATAATGGGCATCAGCTTTAGATTAACAGATATGGCAGTCCCTGAAGGGCTGTCCAAGCTTCACCCATCTCAAATGCTTTCTATGGGGGTTATGGGGTTGTACATTAATGTAGGGCTGGGTTTGCGCAGCTCCATACCTGCTGACAGGTGCACAGTGCACAGTATTCGCTACCGCATGCCTCCACAGTTTGACTGTCTATGACAGCCCCCCAGTGCACTGCTGCATGGGTGGCAGATTGAGGGGGCAGTTACTGTGGGCATCTGATCAGATGCTTGTCCTTGGTCCCAGAGTGGATCCCCTACACCACATGAGCAGGGGATGTTGTGAAGGCACAAGGGGGACAAACTGAATATTTACTATGGATGCACAAATGGCTGCCCCCACTCTTCCCTGTCTGCCCAATGGGCTGGAGCAGCATTGCAGATGGGTGGTAGTCTCTGCCACAACCAGCAGTGGCAATGAGGGGAGGCATGCAATGGATACAGGAGGGTCACTGCCTGTATATCCTCCACCCCCTCCCCCTGCACTCCACACCTTTGTGAATAGTGTGGCGTGCAGGTGCACCCATCAGATATGCCTCCAGACTGGCCATGTGTAGCTGCATGACTAGCCAGGGAATCCAACATGGAAGGGAAATGTGTTCCCCTTCCATGCATGCATGCAGGGATCCTTGGGACCCCTGGTGTGGCACTGTCACTTAGGACTGCCGGCTACACCATGCATAGGCAATTCACACAAGGATGTATAGATCCCTATGCTCCTATTGATGTAGCAGCACACCTTTCTATAAATGTCTATTTCATCTAACTTTTAGATGTCACATACTTTTCTAATGTGGCTTTTTTTTTGCATATTGTACATGTTTTTGATCAGGTGTTATTTATATGGAATGAGCTGGCAGTTGAATTTCAAAGGAGTTGGGACACAGGCATGGGTGTTTATCTCTCTTAGGAGTGGGGTAGCTATTGCACACTGGGTGAAATGCAGGCAAGGGCCTTTTCTTTACAAGTGATGGGGTTGAGGAGTACTGGTTGTCTGGGAAATAAGGGTAAGGGTGCTGTGAGTATGCAGAAATGGGATAATCAAATATTTTTGGTCAGGTAGGGGAGAAGGCTGATATAGGTGCTCCCTAGTGGAGGAAAGGTAATTCAAGTACAGTATATATTCACTTTTTAAAAGGTACTGTATGGAGTCATTCATTCAATCATTCATTCATTCATTCATTCATTCATTTGCTTGTTTATTTATTTTGAAAGTTTCACAGGGAAAGACATACTGAGCTTGTAACAGCTCATTTCCAGATGTGCCAGGGGGATGGGAGAAAGTGAATATACAGTAGATGATGTGCAAGTGACAATACATAATGTGAGGTGCAGTAGTAATAAAAACAAAAATAGGTACAGCACATTAAAATAGGTACAATAAAACACCATGACAATGAATAGTGTACAGACTCAATATAAGGATCATGCTCAGTATATACAGTGCATTCAAGTCATGTAGATTGGCTTGTGGTAAATAGTTTTAGTCTCAGCAACTGATAGTGTATGGTGGAATGTTATTGTAGGTCGAAATCCATACTTAGAATAATGCTGTTGTGCTGCAGTAGCTATGTCATTTTGCTGATGTGCTGGCTGCACTAGATACATAGCTACTGAAGCACAACAACAGGGAACTCATTCTCATGCCAGACCTGCTCAAACCGTGGCTGCAATCGATAGTGCTGTGTGAGTGAAACAAACAGTTTAAGAGTTCAAACAGTACTAACATTTCTAGTCATGGCAGTCACTGTATTTAATTAGGTATTTAAATTAACTGTTTAATTATTTTCTTGAATCATGCAGTTATACTTAGTCATTTTTTAATCATTGACTTGTTTTTACATTGTGTGGGTCCATTGGTTAGCCTTGTTTTATCATATCACCTTATATCAGTTGCTCCAATTCTTTGATTCGGCCTCAGAGTACTGCAAATAAAAGTGAGTGATGTTTAGGTTTACACAGACTCATATTTCTTGTGTGTGGGTACCATACACTATAAAAGATATTGTATGATAAACTATTCACAACAAGCATGAGTAGCCATCTTGAGGTTGCCATGTCGACCAAAACCTCTCAAGCTTCACTCTCGAGGTTTGAATTGTTGCACTGGCAACCTCTCAATGACTACACTTTCTTGTTGTGCATAGTGTGCCATATATTGTCCTCTATAATCAGGTGCCTCTGATTAGTTTTGAATGCCTGTAGTTGCCTGTTTTACCAGCCACAACAAAGTTAAAGACATGTCCCCCATGCATCATTTTCGGCACTGAGGTTTTACCTGATATTTTCTAATTTGAAATATTATTTATCCCTACAGAGTGTGAAATGAGTCTCTTCGCTGATGACTCCAAGATGGGAGCAGTAGTTGAGGGGGAAGAGGGGAGATTGGCCCTGCAAGGGGACCTGGACACCCTGGAAAGCTGGGCTCACACATGAAAATTAAATTTCAATATCACCAAGTGCAAGGTATTACATCTTGGGTGGGGAAACCATAAACACAGGTACACCCTGGGAGGGGAGGCGCTGGAGGCCTCAACAGGGGAAAAAGACCTAGGGGTCATGGTGTCATGGTGGATGCATGTATGAATAACTCCGAGCAGTGCAGGAGAGTGGCTAGCAAGGTAAACAGGATATTGGGATGCATAGTAAGGGGGATCACCACTAGGAGCAGGGAAGTGATTCTGCCGCTTTACAATGGACTGGTTAGACCACACCTTGAGTACCGTGTACAGTACTGGAGACCACACTTGGAAAGGGACATACAGCTCCTGGAGATGGTACAGAGGAGGGCAACTAAGATGGTAAAAGGACTAGGGGATTTGACGTATGAGGACAGACTTGAGGAGCTCTGCCTGTTTTTATTGGAGGAGAGGAGAGACAGGGGGACATAATTGAGGTCTTCAAGTACCTCAAGGGAATAAATAGGGTAAACATGGAGGGGATCTTTAGACTAAAGCAGGGAGGTATTACCAGAAGGCATGGTTTGAAGTTGGAAAGTGGAAGGGTGAGGGGGGGAAAAGAAGGAGGTTTTTCACTGAGAGGGTGGTGGACCCTTGAAATGCGCTGCCTGGAGAGCTGGTTGAGAGATCCATAGTAGAGGGCTGCAAGAGAGGTGGGACAGACACAGAAAGTGGATGTATCAGATGATGGCCTGGCCCAGGGGGGTGGGGATGGATGATAGGGGTTTCTGAAACACAAAGGGGGGGGGGGATCTTGGCACCCAACTAGGGATCTGCGGTTTGAGCAGACTCGATAGACTGTAAGGCCTAATCTGCTGGCAATTAGTATGTTAGTATGTTAGTATTTACTTGTCTATTTTGACCAAACCGAGTTTCTAACTTACTGATTGTCAAATCATATAAACATAGAGTGTTAATGGCAGAATTTAACTATGGGGTGAATTTTTATCTACTCGTGATATTTGTTGGTGCAGTTTTGCTGCTTTAAAACTGTTAGGCCATATAAAAGGTAACCTAGCATTTTGCCACAAGTGCAGAAAGCTGTATTTGAAATATTATACATCCATGCTTCAAATAAATGATGCACCATCCTTTTTTACTGCAGACAGAGGAAACTGTCATAAATATGCACACACATTACAAAATTGGATGCAAACATTTATGCATTTTCAGGTGTCATACCTGTCACAGAATATCTGACACAAATCCCGTGGCAGAAATTTTAATCCTATTAGTCTGGGTCTGCTCTGCTATTACTATATTATTTGACTCTGCCCTTACAGAGCTCTCCCCAATATTGCCTCCCTTTTGTTCTTAACAATCCCCTTGATTACATTCCATTGAGTCTTGAATCTCTCCTCTTGATAGTTTCTCTAATGTAGCACCTCCACAAACCATACAAAAACTACAAACAGGTATCTGCCTCTATTTCCAAAATCAAACAAAGGGGCAGAGGACACTGCAGAGCAGGACAGCGCAGCACAGGAGCTAGCACAACAAAACTCGCCCAAAATAGGGACCAAAACAAAAAAAGCAAAAAGGAAATCCAAAACAATTCTGATCATAGGAGACTCCATGATTCGGGGAGTTGATACCTACCTCCAGCCAGGGGGGTAATGGTCAGATGTCTCCCAGGTAAATCAGCATGGAGAGACACTGACTGCATATCTAAAATCATGCAGGAAGCAGGAGAAAGCATTGATGTCCTGGTACACATAGGGACTAATGACCTCACCAGCTGGTCAGTTGTGGAAACCAAGGAACACTTGACTAGGCTGGGTGACAAACCGTCATCCATTTCATCCAGCATCTCCTTCTCTGAGATCCTGCTGATCTAAGAGAGGGGGCAGATGGACAAAACATCAGAGAAGGGGAGATAGGGGAGCTAAACATGTGGCTCAAGTGCTGGTGCCAGGAAAAAGGACACAAATTTGTAGGTAACTGGCAACAGTTTCGAGAGCAAAAGTTCTTTAATTTGATGGACTGCATCTCACTAAGGAGGGAGTCAGTGCATTGGGGCAGAAGTTTGATGTCTTTGCAGAATATTTAAACTAGTAAATGGGTAGAGGGGCAGCACCCAATACATTGAATGGGAAGAACACTCCTCCCTCAGCTAGTGAACAAACAGAATTTCAGCATGTTTGTAGTTCATTTGCATCACCAGGTAAGGAAAAAGGTCCGGCTCCCCATACAATGCACAGGGGAAACAACGGACCTCCCCCAACAACTAGCATACTGAAATCTGGCCAATGGTGAATCATGTACACAAATGCTCACAGTCTGGGACACAAGATCCCCAACCTGCAGGCAACAATGACAGAGGCTAAACTGGACATTGTAGCCATTAGCGAGACATAGATCACCAGTAACCACACTTAGGATACTTCAGTACCCAGCTATGTACAGTTCAGAAGAGACCGAGGTACAAAAAGGGGGAGTGGCGTTGCCCTGTAGGTCAATGAAAATATCAAAGCTGCAGAAATTCAGAATACACATAAGGAGCCAGAAGAACTGTGGGTCACCCCGAAACAGGAAATGAGACAGCCATACTAACTGGGGTTGTCCACAGGCCTCCAGACTAGGGGGAGGGCACAGATACATTATTGTTAGAAGATATACAAAAATGACAGCTAAACTGGAGGTTCTGATAATGGGAGACTTCAACATGCCAGATACAATTTGGTCAATACTATCAGGAACATCCGACACAGCTAGACCCATAGTGGATTCCCTGCAGGGGGAGGGCCTCAAACAACTGGTAGAACAACCCACAAGAAACAGGTTTATCCTAGATCTAGTACTGACTAACAGGGAAAAGATCTCAGATCTCCAGGTAGAAGGTCACCTTGGGGCCGGTGACCATCACATGGTGTGGTTCAATTTGGCCACTAGAACCAATCATCCCATTCCAAGGCAAAAATATGGGACTTCAGAGGAGCTTACTTTGATAAGATTGCCAACAAAGTTAAGCTACCCCTGGCAAGAAGAAATACAGGTGAGGGGGTACAGACAAAGTGGGCAAGCATTAAGGATGCAATACTTGAAGCAACATCCCATTGTGTTAGAGAAAAAAGCAAGAGCAAAAAAAGTAGGAAACCATTTTGGTTCTCAAAAACAGTAGCAGAAAAGGTCAGAATCAAAAGGCTGACCTTCAGGAAATATAAGGGAACACAGCAGGACAAAGATAGGGAGGCATTCCAAACTTCCATAAGGGAAGCAGGGAAAGCAGTAAGGCAGGCAAGAGCTCTAACCTAGGAAACACTAGCATGAACAGTAAAAGAAGGTGACAAGACTTTCTAAAGATATATTAGTGAAAGGAGAAAGTCCAGAGGGGGTATTGCTAAGATCAATGGGGATAAGTGGGAGTGTGAGGAGGAGGATCATGGAAAAGCATCTATCCTAAATAGACACTTCTGCTCAGTATTTACTCAGGAGAGGGTAGGGCAGGGACCACAGCTCAGTACCATGGACATAGGAGGGAGGGAGGTGTGCACTAGTCCCTTCACAAAAGAAAGGGTCCTACAAGAACTCGCTAAGCTCAGGGTGGACAAGGCAATGGGACCTGATGGTATACATCCCAGGGTACTAAAGGAGCTAAGGGTGGAATTAGCAGATCCATTATCAGAACTGTTTAGTGAGTCTCTGAGCACAGGAGAGATCCCAAAAGACTGGAGAAGGGCCATGTGATACCACTCCACAAAACTGGTAGCAGGGAGGAGGCAGGGAACTACAGACCAGTCCGTCTTACCTCAGTAGTGGGCAAGATTATGGAGGCACTTCTCAAGGAAAGGACAGTGCAACACCTGGAATCCATAGGAGCACAGGATCCAAGACAGCATGGGTTTACAAAAGGAAGGTCCTGTCAAACTAATCTCATAGATTTCTTTGACTGGGTAACCAGGGTGGTGGACCAAAGGGGAGCAGTTGATGTCACCTTCCTTGACTTCAGCAAAGCTTTCGATACTGTTCCACATAGAAGACTGATTAATAAGCTGGGTAGGCTTTGGGGTGGGTCAGAAGTTGGTCAACTGTGTGGCAAATCAGTTGGCAGGCAGAAAACAGAGTGGTGGTAAATGGCATACAGTTGGAAGAGATACAAGTCACAAGTGGGGTACCTCAGGGATGAGTCTGGGGTCAGTTCTCTTCAATATCTTCATCAGTGACATTGCAGATGGACTGGAGGGTAAGGTTTGTCTGTTTGCAGATGACACCAAGATCTGCAACAGAATAGATGATCCAGATGGGGTGGACAGAATGAGAAGAGATCTGGATAAACTGGCAAAATGGTCAGAAGAGTTGCAAATGGGGTTTAACGCAAAGAAGTGCAAGATCATACACATAAGGAAGAGAAACACTGAACCCACCTATAGGTTGGGAGGGGAGTTGCTATCAATCACAAGGGATGAAAAAGTCTTGGGCATCTTCATCACAGATGACCTGAAATCATTCAAATAGACCACTAAAGTAGTAGGTAAGGCTAGAGGGATGTTGGGGTGTATTAGTAGGGGTATTGCAAGTCGTAAGAGGGAGGTAATAATCCCTCTTTACAGGACACTGGTTAGGCCCCATCTGGAGTACTGCATGCAGTACTGGAGGCCACACCTGCACGATGTCATTAACAAAATGGAGGCAGTCCAGACAAGGGCAGCCAAAATAGTGCAGGGACTGCATCAGAAAACATATGATGGCAGATTAACGGAGCTCAATATATATACCCTAGAGCAAAGGAGGGAGAGAGGTGATATGATCGAAACATTCAAACATGTTAATGGAATTAACAAAGTGAAAAAGTCTAACATGTTTCAGTATAAGTAAAATAGCAGGACAAGAGGACACAGCATGAGATTAGAGGGAGGCCGAGTAAGGGGTAATGTGAGGAAGTTCTTTTTCACAGAAAGGGTGTTGGATGAATGTTATGGCCTACCTCAGGAAGCTGTGGATATGAATACAGTGCAGGGCTTCAAACAGGCATGGGATAGGCATAAGGTAGCAATACAAATGAGTATGAATACATAAGCCATTGACAGAGTACAGACCTATGGCACATTCATAAGATAGAAAAAATGAGCAGACTGGATGGGCCTTGCAGTCCTTATCTGCCATCAGCTTCTATGTTTGTATGTTTATTTATTTAAAACTTGATAACCAAGAAAGGCACACTGAGCTGCGGCTTGATTCCAGATGCAACCCGAGGAAGGAGAGGGGAACAAGATACAGTTTTACATAAAACACATTATTACACAAAATACAATGCTACATGGAAGTACACAGAATTTCAGAATACACACAGCATTGTGGATAGGTACAGCTGTGCAAGCAATAATTTAAAATGTTACAGAACAAATCAGAGAAAGGCATGTACAGCAGTTCATAGAACATAGAACAACTTCCAAGGCACAGGCTACAGTAAAAGTAGTGCTTGGTGATGGGTGTACACACACACAGAGATAAGAGCTAGCGTTGGCACGAGGACTGGAGGTTGGGGGAGTGGGGAGTGAGTGATGGGAAGGAGTTGTAGACTAGAGGAATAGGGAGGGGGAGGCAAAGGGAGGGAGAGGGAGATGGCTGAAGGAGTTTTTAATGGATGCCACTGCTGGAAAACTGTGAACAGCGAGGAGCGGTGAATTCCACAAGGCAGGGAGCCTGTATACAAAGGCTTGTTTCCCTGTGAGAGAATGCAGGGTAACTAGTGAGAAGGATCATGGGTCGCAGGAACATAAGGCATAGCCAGAGCAGGGGGCAGGGGCCTACTGGGAACAGAGGTAGGAGGGGAGTGTATCAAACCAGAATTTGGTGATGAAGGATACATAGTGTGCAAGCCAGTGATTTGCTAGGGAGGGGAGGGGAACCATACAATATAGGAGACACTGATGTGTGTGGTAGGGGAGGTCGGTGATGAAGCAGCAGAAAGTGTGGAATAGAGGGTCAAGCTTGGCTAGGGAGGATTGGGGGCAGAACTGTAAACCACATTGGCATAATTGAAGGAAGGGAGGATAAACTTAGTTATAGTATCTTTCCTGATGGGGAGGGAGAGACAGTGTTTATGTTTATATAACATGCCTAGTTTGGGGCAGAGCTTGTTATGGATTGAGTCAAGGTGTAGGGAAAAGTCCAGTTTGATGTCAAGTTAAACACCCAGGTACTAGTAGCTGTCCACTACTGAGATTTTGGACCCATCCAGGGCATAGAAGGAGGGGTGGTGGTCAGTTTCACCTACTTCTGAGCAGAACCGAAAGCCATTGTGACTGTTTTGTTGGTGCTGCATTTCATTTGAAAGACTTTGCATCAAGCCAACATAGCATTTTCTCAGAGTCAGTCTGGAGGATGGGTTCAGTCAGGGCAAGGAAAGGATCAGAGGCAAATATCACAGAGTCGTCAGCTTACATTTGAACTCAAGAAGATGGGCAGACAGATGGCAGATTATTTATGAAGATGGAGAAGAGGGCGGTTCCAAGGAAAGATTCCTGTGGAGCTCTGGCTTGGATGGGAAGGGGGAGGAATTTAGTATTACCCAGCTGGATGAACTGAAACCTGTCTCAAAGGTAGGCCTGAAACCAATTGATGGCTAGAGGGGGGAGGCCAACTGAGACTAGGTCATCTATTAGAAGTTTGTGGGTGACAGAGTCGAGTGCTTTGGCTAGGTCTATGAATATGGCTAGTGTTAGGTGGCCTTTATCCATAGCAGTGTGAATATGGTTGGTAAGATGGAGAAGGGATGAGGAGGTGGAGTGGTGCCATCAAAAGCCGGATAGATAGGGGGTCAGGATGTCACTGGAGGACAGGAAGGAGTTTTGTTGTTTAGAAATGAGGGATTCCAGAATCTTGGAGAGGGAGGGGAGAAGCAAGATAGGCCTGTAGTTGCCAGGATTAGAGGGATCACCCCTTTATGGAAGGTAATGACCTTTGCCAGTTTCCAGACTTCGGGTAGGGAGCCTGATGTGAGGTATAGGTTAAAAAGATGGGCGATGGCATGGACAATGGCTGGGGCAGAGATTTTTAAGAGTTTGGGGATGATTCCATCTGGGCTGTGTTTGGAGGTGTTTAGGGAATTTAGGGTGTGAACTACCTGTACTGGGGTAACGGAGGGGAAGTTATGGTAGGATGTGATGGGGTGCTGGGTGGGTATGTGACGAAGCAGGGGTACTGCCTGGGTGTAATAATGGTGGCATTGGAGGGGGGGATGAAAGAATGGGTCTTGGGAGGAGAAAGAGGGTGGCATAAAGGTAAGCTACAGGTGGTGAAATAAAGGTTTATGGAGGATGCTGCATCACCAGCCTTGTCAGGGGACTGAGAGCAGGGAGTGGGGATGAGAGGGGGAGCCTAGACGTAAATGGAGGGTCTTCCAAAAAGCAGCTGGAGCAGAACAGCAATCATCTAGCTGGGCTTTAGCAGTTTGCACTGTCTCTAACCTCTCCCTGTCTCTGAGATGCAAGTTCGAAAATTACAAGCAGTACTCAAGGCGTACTCCAGGTGTGGTCTAAACACTGAGCTGTATAGTAGAAATTTCACATCTTTGCTGCAACTAGTGAGACCCGTCAAATGTAACCTAGCATCCTATTAGCATTCCCTTAGGCTGTACTGCATTAGGAAGAGGATTTATACTACTAGGTATCATACTAGGTAGAGAGATACAGCAGTTGCTGAAATTGTCCATACAATGCTGTCCATGTCTTATATATAGGTAATTATATAGTACCCCTCGATCCATATACAGTGCTTGACTAGTTTGTTCTTAAATGTGTCAAGTGCAGGGCAGTTGGTAATATCAGATTGGAGGGTATTCCAGATACTCAATATTCTTTCTGTATAGAATAGTTTTTTTCTTGTTTGTTTTAGAAACATAGAAACATAGACTTTGACAGCAGTTAAGGACCGCTTGGCTCACCCAGTATTTATTTAGTTTTTGTTGACCGGGTAAGTGCACTAGACAAATCCTGCCTATTTTCAGGCACGACCCGGGGTAGGGAGATACAGATGAATGCCAACTGACCTTGAACCAAATTAAGCTGTTGGTGGTATTTTTCTTGAATGGAGGAAATTCGGCCATTGCACCGGGGAAATTCCCCTGCTCTTTTCGAGAAGTGCCATGGGATCTTTAACATCCACCTGAACTACCACCAGAACAGGCAGACGGGACCTCAGTTTAATGTCTCATCAGAAAGACGGCACCTCAGGAGTGCAGCACCCCCCTCATGCTGCACTACAGTGTAAGTATTGGGATATTAACCCAAGTGCCTGGTGTGGGTCTATTTCTCTACCTATTGGATAAGCTACAGATCCAGTTTTACCAACAGCCTACTTCCTCCTACCTCCCACTAGAATTGCCCTTGAATTCTTAAATTCCCCCAATGTGTGTGACTCCACAACCTCATCAGAAAGGCTGTTCCATGTGTCCACCACCCTCTCTGTCAAAAAATACTTCCTCACATTTCCCCTGAATTGTACCCCCTCAATCTTCAAATAGTGCCCCCTTGTTCGTGCACATCACTTTTTCTGAAAGATGCTACCCTCTTGGACAGTGTTGATTCCCTTGAGGTACTTGAAAGTTTCTATCATGTCCCTCTTCTCTCTCCTTTCCTCAAGGGTATACATATTAAGCTCCTTTAGTCTTTCTTCATATGGCTTCTGTTGCACACCCTGCACTATTTTGTTTGCCCTCCTCTGGACAGCCTCCATCTTGTCTATGTCCTTGCAGAGATGGGTTCTCCAGAACTGCACGCTGTACTCTAGATGAGGTCTCTCCAACTGCTGTTCAGATGGATAACAATTTCCTGTTTGTTACTGGTGATGTCTCTCCCTATGCATCCCATTTTCCCCCAAGCCCTTCTAACTGCCTTCTCACATTGCTTGCCTACCTTTAGGTCATCTGATATGACTACCCCCAGGTCCCTTTCCATTTTTGCTGTTGTTAATAACCCCCACCACTGTGTACTTTCCCTTGGGTTTTTATTTACCTGGTGCATTACTTTGCACTTCTTTACATTGAATCAGTATGTCTCTTCGACAGCTACATCAACACAGCGACCTACCTTATTATCGAGAAAATTGACAGTTCGCCGACAGGTTGCTGTGTTGGTGCACCTGAAACAGGGGCACAATGTCTCCTGGTCCTGTACCCCCTCCCCGAATCAACTCAGACTCAGAGTACATTATATTTAATATGGGGAGTGTCGGGGGCAGATCCCCCTGCATGGGTGCTTAGGGAGGCGAAGCCCCCAGACAGAAAAATGAACCGGGAGGCATTCAGGATTTATGTCAACCACAACTTGCAGATGACATAAATCCTGTTGCTGTAATGACGGTCGACGAAAATGTTGTTGGTCCGGCACCGTAGAACCCATTGAATCTAAGCTGCCATACTTTTGACCATTATGCCAACCTTGCCAAGTCCCTTCTAATCCTTTCCACCCCCACTTGTGTAACGACCCTATTGCAGATCTTTGTGTCATCTGCAATGAGTCATAATTTTCCTTCCAGTCCCTCCACAATGTTACCTATCAAGACATTAAAGAGAACCGGTCCCAGTACTGAACCCTGTGGTACTCCACTAGTAGCCCCCCTTTCTTTGGAGTGGAATCTGTTTACTATTACCTTCTACGTCCTGTTGTCCAGTCAGTTTTTTACCCAGGTTACCACCCTGGGACCCACTCCTAGGCTGGTTAACATTTTTATTAATCTTTTGTGTGAGACTGTGTCAAATGCTTTTCTAAAGTCTAGGTAGGCTATGTTCACAGCCCCTCTCTCATTTACTACTTTGGTCACCCAGTCAAAGAAATCTGTTAGATTAGTCTGACATGACCATTTCACTGTGAATTCATGCTGCCTTGGGTCCTGTGCCCTGCTGGCCTCCAGGTACTCAACAGTTCATTCCTTCAGAAGGGATTCCATCATTTTTCCTACCACAGAGATCAAACTAACAGGTCTGTAGTTTCCTACCTCTGCCTTGTTCCCACTTTTGTGAAGGGGAATCACATCCACCCTCCTCCAGTACTCAGGTACCACACTGTCCTCCCATGATTTGTTAAAAAGGGTAATCAGTGGTGCCACTAGTTCTCCCCTTAGTTCTTTTAGAATTCTGCAGTGAATCCCAACAGGCCCCATTGCTTTGTCCACCTTCAGTTTTAGGAGTTCATTCAGGACCCTTTCTTCTATGAATGGACTGGTATTGACCCCCATCCAGTGTGCTTCTATTATTTGGTTTAGATACCTCTCCCTCTTCTTCTTTTGTGAATACTGAGCAGAAGCATACATTCAGTATCTCTGCTTTGTCACTGTCACCCTCTAACCACCCCCATCCTCTTTATTAAGCCTCACTATCCCTCCCCTGGTCTTTCTTCACTCAGTAATGTACCTACAAAAGGTTTTATTCCCCTTCTTAACTGAGTTGGCTATCTTTTCCTCAATTTGGGCCTTTGCTATTTTTGACTGTTTTCCGCTCTTCCTTCTGCTTTAACTTGTACAGTTCTCTGTCCTGCTCCTTCTGTGTTTCCTTATACTTCTTGAATGCTATTTTATTCTCCCTAACCTTCCATGTCACCAGATTTGAGAACCAAATGTATTTTTCCTTTGTTTTCTTTTATTTGCTTCACACAAAGGCTTGTTGACTCTGTGATGGCCTCTTTGATTTTTTCTTGTTGTTCCTCCACCCCACCTTCTCGCCCTTTTACTAGTGATTTTCTGAGGCACTACCTCATTTTGTCAGGGTCAGTCCTTTTAAAGTCCAATACCCTCACCTTTGTGTGACTTGACTATATGCTCTGTTTATCGTGAACCACACTGTTTGGCAGTCGCTTGTTCCCACTTCTAAATCCGAAATCCTCTCTCTGTCCCTGTTTGAGGGTACCAGGTCTAAGATTGCTCCCTCCAGAGTGGGTTCCAACACTAGCTCTCTTATGGCATGCCCCCTGTAAGGAATTGAGAATTACTCTGATCTTGGATGTGACTGCAGCAAAGGTGCTCCAGTTAACATCTGGCATATTCAGGTCCCCGTCAACAATATCTCCCCCATTTCTGCTATTCTAAGGATGCCTTCTATCATTTTTTTGTCTATTTCCTCCCACTGAGATGGGGGACTGTATACAACCCCCATGAGGATTTTGGCACCATTTTCTGTCTCCAGGGTGACACACAGTACGTCCTCTCCCCCCTGTTTACCTTTTAGATCCATTGCTTTGATCCTATCCCTCGCAAAGAGAGCTGCTACTCCTCCTCTTTTACCCTCCCCGTCCCTCCTGTAGATTGTGTACCCTGGTATGTTGACATACTGATCATGGTTCTCTGTATGCCATGTGTCTGTGACTGCCCAGATATCAAGGTGTCCCTCTTCAATCAAGGCCACTAGTTCAGGGAGCTTGTTACCCAGACTCCGTGCATTGGTACTCATCACCCTCCATTTTTTGATAGCCTTACCCTTGTAGCCATATCCCTTTCCTTACTGTCTTTGCCTTTTTCTCCATTGACCCCTGTCCTGCTCCCTGTCAACTTCTCTACCTTAAAGGGTACCTAAACAAGCAGTTTTTTAAAACTGCAAACTCCAAAATCTGTCTTCATAGTGAGGAAAAGTAAAGGCTGCTGTTTACATTTATGCTAAAACTGCATTTATGTAAATAACATAAATGCAGTTTCATAGCTTTTGAAAAATGTAAACATCAGCCTTTTACTTTAAAAAAACAGCCTTGGTTTCTCCCTAAGATGTCTGCCAAGTGTGTTAAGTGATGAGTCATGATGACATCATAGGAGCCAGAGACAGAGATCCAAATATATTTATATACTGTTAACTAGTTCTTCTTTCCCTCTTTATCTTAAATTGTTGTACCAGAATGATCAACACCATGTATTACCTCATGAATTATTTTGATCAGTACACATGTTAGCCTATGATTTTGTTCATTTTATTTACTTTAACTTGCAGAAACTATTTTGCAATCCAGCTGACTTTTTCTTTGGCAAACTGCATTACAGTACAACAATTCAAATACCTGATGATCTAATGGTTATATGATGCACTGAATTTTGTTATTTTGTTAACCAGGAAAGACACACTAAGCTGAAAGCTTGTTTACAGGTGTGGCCTGGGAGTACAAGGAAGTTTGGTGACTAGCTCAGGGTCACACAGCAAAGTACCGGTCTTGTTCAGTTTCAAAGCTCATGCTCTCTTGCTAATCCATGGATAAGGCTTTCTTTTTCCATATGAACCCCTTGCTCCTAGCCTGCCTTCTGTTGAACACGCCACCATCCATACTCTGTCCTTAATACTGCCTGGAGCCACATACTAGCTTGTGGTCTCATGAAGAGAATTATCACACCTTAGATTGTAATCTTGTACCTCAGAGAGTTGTGCACACCTATACTGATACGCATCATCAGCTGGCACTATTAAAAAATGCCTCCCAAATCACTCTCCAGTTCACATTCTCAATGTTTCACTTCTGCTTCCACAGTAAACATTGAGTGGATCACCACCCTTCTGCACAGTGAAGGTAATATGTACAGTTCCCTGTTGTGTTTTTTTTTCCCCACCTTATTAACCACCAACTAGGTCTTCCTGTAGGGCCAAGCAATAAGCATCATGACCCACAAGAAAAACTGCTGTTCATGCCCTCATAAGGGCTGTACTTACAATGGATAACAATATTCTTAGCAAGAGAGGCATACTTATACCTTGAGCAAATCCACATGACTTCAAGTGTCAGTTTATTCCTTTACCTGTGGTTTTCAGAACCCCGCAGGACAGTTTCCAGCAATTCTTCTCCAGTACTTTTCTGTGCTCTATTCCACAGTGAGAGTTGGCTGGTTGCCACCCTTCCAAATCTTGAAAGAACTATACACAACTCCCTCAATATTGTCCTAACAAATGTCAACACCCCCCCCACCCGAGGATAATCTCCCTACACTGAATTCAAGTAACAGTTTAGGTGCAGCCCTGCCACTCTGAGTATTTGTCATCGCTGGCTACTCTCATTCACAGTAAGGAAGAGATCACAATGCTGGCAGCCCCACATTTCAGATCTCACAGTGATCTGCTCAGCGTCCTCCTTCATGTCTTCAACTAACCTGAATATAGCTGTATCCTGCTGGAATGGCCTCTTCAGTCCCTCTCTGGCATTCATTCTTCTCACCTGCTCCCCACACCAAACACTGGTGAGTTCACTACCCTTCCTCATCACGAATGTGGTCAGTACAATCTCCCATGTTATATTTACATATTAATAAACAGGATCTTCTGGTAGCCAGGCTGATAGCAGCGTGGCACAAGTGAAAAAATAGCTTTCCTACCCATACGGGATCTAAGCCATCTATGATTAGGCACTGTTAAATGATGTGCATAATGATGCACACACCCATCATTTAAACAGTGCCTAATCAAAGGTAGCCTAGATCTTTTAAGGATAGGAAAATCCATCATTCCTCTTGTTACCTGCTGCTATAAGCCTGACTTATTGGAAAGATATGTTTATATCTGATATGTCAAAATAAAACAGGGACTATACAACTTGCATTCATGAGGCAGAAGGTTGATGAGCTCACCAGTTTTCGGTGTGAGGAGTAATAGTGAAGAATAAATACCAGAGGGGCATTGAGAAGGCCACTCTTGCAAGGTACTGCTATATTCAGGGCAGGGGGGAGACAGAAGGAGAGAAATATGAGCAGATTACTGTGAAAAATAAGATGTGGTGATGCCAGCACTTTGATCACTATCTGACCACATTGTCCTGGCCAACGTTCCCCTTCCAATAAAACCAGTTCATGCAATTGTCCAAGGCTGTGTGTGGATATTAATGTATGAAATGGCTGCCAATACACATTCAGTCACTTCACTACTAGTCTAGTGTTTCTTGTAAAGCACTTTGGGATACAATGTGTATGAAAACCACTCTATAAATGCTGGTTCTTCTTCTTATTATTATTATTATTATTTCCCATGGAAAAAGAAGACAAGACAAGCATATATTTGAGTTTCGGGAAAGTATGAACCTAACATTGGAGTGCACAAGAACTTTGCTACAAAAAAGTGGTGGCTCTAGGGGGTGGTGACGGGTGTGACTTCAACCTCCTCCCCCACAAAGTAACTTTTTGCTTCTGCTGCTGCATTTCACTTTGTTGAAGAAGTCTGATTTATTGATTGTACAAATGTTGTATACATTCAAACTATGGATAACATTTATAGGTTCTGTCAAAAACATACTAGAAAAGAATAATAGGAGAAAATATAAAGGTTTAATAAAAATGTTAAAAAGTGCATATTAAGCATGCACACCATCCCAGCACCCCCATTGTAGCATCCTGGATCCACCATAACTACTAGACTACCAGGTTATTCAAGCTTTGTACTGTACTGTGTTTTGCCACAGAGAAAGTAGATTGGATTAAAACACATTTCAGCATGTTAAAGTAAACAAAATGAACAGAACTATAGCCTAACATGTGCATTATACAAAATAATGCACAGGGGTTTGACCATTTGGGTGAAACAATTCTATATAAATGGAAAAACTAACTAGTAGCACTATAGAGAGCCATACATCTCTCTGACTTTGGCTTCAATGATGTCATCACATAACACATTTGATGGCCATTTTAGGAAGCAGGTACTGTAAGACCGTTTTTTTGAAATTGGAAGGCTGATTTTTCAGTTTTCAAATGCTCTGGAACCACATTTAGGTAAATTATGTAAATTAAGTTTTAGCATGAATGAATACAGCAGCCTTTCATTTAGTCACCTACGGAGTCAGCTTTTTGAATAGTTTGCTGCCAAAATGTTGTTTAGGTATCCTTTAATGTTTACCTCACTAACTACCCTGTTTTGTGGGGGTAGGGGGGCTGGGATTTCCATACTTTTTTTTGGTGCCTCCCCCCCTTGGCTAGTTTAAATGCTTGCCAATGAAGCATTTAAACATATTACCTAGGATTCTGGTTCTCTTCCCAGACAGATGCAGACCATAGTGCCACTATAGTCTTGCATCCCTCCAGGTGGACTCCCAGTCCCCAATGAAGTTGAAAGCCTGAGCTCTGAACCATTTTTTTCAAGCATTCATTGAATCACAAGGTGATGAATTCCCAAGCCTCACCCATGCCATAAACAGGCAGCACCTCTGAGAAGGTTAACATGCTTGCTACTTGTCTAAGGCCCCTTCACAACTCTACGGTCTCCTCCTGCACTGCTCTGATCCCATTCCTAGCCAGATAATTTGCCCCTAGGTGGGCAATGACATCCAGCTCCCTCTCCTGTGCCTCTACTCCTGTGATCATGAGGATTCACTTCCTGTCCCTCTCACCTATGGAGGCAGGCAGGCACCTTACCTCTCTCTCCCCTCCCCCCCAATACTACCCTCCTTAAGATTGAGTCCCCCATAAGGAGTTGTTTCCTTCCACTGTAGGGTTTCATACCACCCTCCTCTCTTTCTCCTTTGTGGAGGATCCGAGCATCCGCCTTGGTCTCAACTGCAGGTGCCTCCATCGAGGAACCATGCTCTGCCAGAATGGCGTATAAATTGTAGAGAGGTGCAACTGGCGGGATGCATCTGTGATCAGCCACACTTACCCTCCCTGAGCTCACTGTGGTCGAATTGTTCTACTTTCTTGGTAACCTCTGAGGCGGCAGCAGTGTACCTGGTGGTCACTGGGCAAGGGAGGAGGAGTTTTGATTGATTTAGCCCTAATCTGTCGATTGTGACTTCTAGTGTTGTGACTTCTAGTGTTGAACACTTACTCAATGACAAACTGTTTCAGCAGTTGATCTTAATCATGTGTTTTATAAAACAGGATCAAGTCACCATGGATTCTGCCTCTCTGGAGAATGAATATGCCCGAAACTGACAATTTCTTTGTTTCCATACACTTAATCATTTTTGTTCTATTCTTTTTTTTTATTTTGTAAATGTTGGTTCTGTCCGTTATATTGATTCCACTCCAGTATTGTGAGCAGTAGTGAGTAAATGACCAAACATAAGATGTGTACAAAGGGATTATGACATCCCAGGACCGATGAGGAAAAAGTGTTATTATGCTGTTTAGTAAGTAAGGAATTTGGGGGATTGCTGGAAGATGGCCGCCAGGCTGGGCGTGTTGCCATCACTCGAGTTTTGAATTTTTGGTTTTTGTTAGTTTTGCGCTATTTTAATTTATTTTTCTGGATTTTATGGACTTTTGGGTGTTTGCGGTGTTTCGGCAGGATTTACTGAGGGAGAACATCGGTTGGGCTTTCTGGCTGTCACGGACCTGCGGTGGTGTTTTCGGAGTTCTGACAGGATCCGTTTAGCGGAGGAACGCCTGAGGGGCTCTCTTGTTTTTGCTCCCTCCCCTTAGTTTTCAGTTCCTGGATGAGTTCGATGGAGAGAGCGGGAAGCCCTTTGGTCCGAGCGGATGTGAAGACTTGTTCCTTGGGATCTTTTTGGTGGACTGAAAAGGTCGTGGAGTCTTGGACTGTTTTGGAACAGGTGGCTCTGGGCTTTTAGTCAGTTTTTCTAGTGACTGAGAGGCGCGTTTATTCTGTTGGGAATAGGGCTTGAAGAGCCCGCTATTTCTACGTTATCCAGAACCCTGGTGGTGGATTCAGAATGGAGTGACACTGGATGGGTTTTCCCTTTCTTCTTTCTTTTTAGAATCCTGACCTTTGGTGCTGTCTGACTTGGTTAAGTTTAAAATTGTGAACAGCTTAGAATTTAGAGTGCTGAGTTGCCTCGTTTGAGTAAGGTTTTTAAAGTCTTCTCCTTATTAACTGGCTGTTAAACTCTGGTTCAGCCTCTGTTTGTCTAACGCCCGGTAGGTGTCTTGGTTTGGAGCTTTTGCTATGCTGCAGGGGGGTTTGGGGGTATTTTCTTAGTCGGGGAGCTGGCTGAGTACTCCACTTCTTGAACCACGAGGACTGCCACTTGTGGTACTTTCGTGATTCTCTTTGATAAGGGTAGCTTTGGACTCCTCCAAAGATTACCTGTCTGGGAGAAATACGGGCCACGAGTCGAGCTGACTTTTTCCAGACCAAATTTTACAGATTTTTGAACTACCTCGGCAAAACTCCTTGACTTCTTCTGCACCATACCCAACTGTCTCCTGCCTGATACGGACATATTAATTTTAAGGAACCTTGCTTTGGTTTTGACCTGTTTTATTTTTGAGTTTTGAAGATTGATGATTATGGCTTTTGGACACTGGGGGTGAGAGGTCTTTGTGTCCTTCAGCTTTTTTAGTTTTGATTTATTTTGTTTCCTTTCTGTGAGGGAAGAACAAATAACATCTCCCTTCCTGTTGTGAGAGAACTTGGGAGGAGTTTTTGTTCTTTGTCCTCTGTTGCTATATCCCATAAGGGCTAGGCAGTGAGAGTGCCTTGCCCTTTTCTAGTGGTGAGAGCAATCGGGGTGGGTAATAGCTCAGGTGTAGACTTTTCTTCTCTCTTAAGGTTATATTCACGCTTTCTGTTGGCAGGTGCTAATTAGTTTTGTTGTGGGTTTGGTTTATTTTATTTAAGTTGCAACATGTGCTGGCCTTCAGCCCCCACGGTGGTGCACTATTCATCCTCCTCGCTTGCCCTTCACCCCTTTGTCCTCCTCCTCTTCATTTGACTCCTACCAAGCTGTAGAGCACTGGGTATTGTTCTGAGGGGGTTGTCGAACAGGGGTGGATGAACAGCGGTTCATCGATGTGAGGGGTAGTCAGGTCCAGAAGGCGCCCTAAGAAATGGAATCCAGATCGAGGTTCTCCTGTCTGGTATCCATACCAAGGGCACTACGGAAATTAGTGGGCAGATGGGCTTGACAACCCCCGAAGTTTGTCCAACTCTGGAGGTGTTATGCAATGCCAGGTCTGTTAGGAATAAGACCGCTATTATTGCTGATCTTGTTGGTTCGGCTGACTTGGCTTGCATCACCAAGACCTGGCTGGATGAAAACTCTGACCCTATTCTGGAGGCCATGATTCCGGCCGGGTACTCGGTGATACACCGCCCGAGATTGGACCGCAGGGGCGGGGGGGTTGCAGTCTGTTTTAAGATGGAATTGGGTCTCACGAATGTGGTAGTAGGTGAGACTGAGTCTTTGAGTGTACAGTCGTAGCAGGTGTAGGCGTCAGATCGTTTCATCTACCGTCCACCGGAGATGGGAGACGCTTCTTACAGGAAGTAGTAGACTTCCTCACGACATGTACTGTTTGAGTCACCCAGATTGATGGTTCTGGGTGATTTCAATGCCTGGGTCGATTTGATGAACTCTCAAACTGGGTAATGACTTCCTCCAATTGATGTCTTCTTTGGGCCTCACACAGGTGGTTTCCACTGCTACGCTAAATCTGGACACTCTTTAGACCTAGTCTTCCTTCTAGGGATCACGCATCTGACATGGGGGTGGAACCAGTCGCCTGGTCTGATCATCACATCGTGAGGTTCAATTTTTGCACCCCCCTGAGAAGACCAGCCCCTGTGGAGATGGTCAGGTACCGCCCACTACGGAATGTTACTCCACAAGGTCTAGCGGCGGTCCTTGACCTCTCATCCTTCGGTTCGGTGAGCAATAAACCAGAAGCATTGGTGCTGGCCTATAATAAGGCCGTCACGACAGCTCTGGATTCTATTGCTCCTGTTCGTGAGTGCCCCCTATCCCTTCGCCCCGGAGCCCCATGGTTTGATGGGACCCTGAGGGAGATGCGGAGAGGGGGCGAAGGTTAGAGCATCGCTGGCGCAGGTCCGCCCTTGATGCCGACCATTCTAGATTGATGGAACATTATGTTAGCTATCAATCTGCAATCACCCATAAGAAGGCAGAATTCCTGTCCAGGGAGATTGCAGTTGCTCAGAATTGACCGGCTCAGCTGTTCCAAACTGTAGACAGACTGTGCAACCCAGCCTGCCTGCATGTTCAGAAAGCTTTTTCACAAGCAGAGTGCGATGAGCTCGCTCGATACTTTGCAACTAAAGTGGCCGACATCAGGATGAACTCTGGGTCCGTAAGCTCTAGTAGTGAAGCTCTTGGACAGCATGAGATGACAGTGCCTCATTTCTCCTGGAGTTCCTTTCGACGACCTGAGTTCATAGACATTATGAGGATCATCCATTCTATGCATCCCACAAGTTGTGGTTTGGATCCTGGTCCGACTCCCCTCATTTTGGGCTGTTTAGACACCATCGGTCCGGTCCTGGCGCAAATAGTCTGGTGCTCCTTGGAATTAGGTGAGTTTCCCTGCTCCTTGAAAGAGGCAGTGGTAACTCCTCTTTTGAAGAAAGCTTCCTTGGACCCGGACTCTTTATTGGGAAGGTTATTGAGAAGGTCGTAGCGGTTCAACTGGATGACCATTTAACCATCCATAATGTCTACGAATCCTTCCAGTCGGGCTTCCGTAAAAGACATAGCACCGAGACTGCACTGGTTCAGTTGTTAAATGATCTTCTGATGGCGAGGGATCAGAAGAGACATTCCATTCTTGTTCTTCTTGATCTCTCTGCAGCCTTTGACACAGTGGACCACATGGTGCTGTTAGCTCGCTTGGGTAAATTTGTGGAATGTCTGGAACCGCTTTTGCAATGGTTCACGCCATTCCTTACTGGAGATCGCAGAGAGTTGTGTCGGGATTTTCCTCTGACCCAATTCCTTTGTTGTGTGGAGTGTCCTGGGATCCGTGCTGTCACCCATGTTGTTTGCAGTGTATATGCTTCCCTCGGAGGTATCATTAGACGATATGGGCTGAGGTTTCACTGTTATGCTGATGATACCCAGCTCTATCTGTCTTTGCACCCGACCAGGATGGAGCTCTCTGGTGTTTAACAACTGTCTGAGGGAGATCCAAGACTGGATGGATTCTAGTTGGCTAAAGTTGAACTCGGAGAAACAGAGGTGCTGGTAGTGGACCCTGGTGGTCGGGTGGTGAGGCCGGTATCGGTGCTCCATCTGGAATTGTCCTTGGTAGAGTATCTATGCCGCCCCTCAGAACGGGTGCGTAGCCTTGGGTTTATTCTTGACGAAAGGCTGACTCTCAAATCTCAGGTGTCAGCCGTGTCAAGATTTCCTTTTATCATCTTAGGAATATTGCCAGGGTTAGGCATCTTGTTCCGTCTGACTCCCTGCCTACTCTGGTTCACGCTTTTGTATCCTCACGCTTAGACTATTGCAACGCCCTGTACTTTGGGCTTTCTGGGGTTGAAATCCGTCGCCTACAGCTGGTGCAGAACGCTGCAGCCCAGGTTCTGACTGGGACAAGTCGGTTCTGTCATATCACTCCCGTGCTGCGCGAACTGCACTGGCTGCCTGTGCAGTGGCGGATCACCTTAAAGTCATTTTGCTGACTTTAAAGCCCTTCACGACCAGGGTCCAGCCTATCTGAAAGAGCTCCTGGTTCCTTACTGCCCTGACCGATCACTCCGCTCGGCCGACATGGGGTTGTTAGAGATCCCAAGAGTGAGTTTAAAATCTTCTGGCAGCAGAGCGTTATCACATGCTGCACCCACTCTTTGGAACTCTCTACCATGTCGGTTACGGCAGTGCACCTCCGTGGAACTTTTCAAGAGGGATTTGAAAACCTATTTGTGGAGTATGGCTTTTTTAGACAATTAAGTTATTTATTAATGCTTGGATTTTATTATTAAATACTTTACTTCATTGTATGTTGATTTTATGTACATGTTCTGTTTTTATGTAGTGTTTTCAACTGTTTTTAAAGTTGTTCAGCACCTTGATACACTGAAAGGTGCTATACAAATAAAATTATTATTAAAATTATTATTATTAAGTAATTTGCTCTTTTGGAAATACTGTATAATCACAATGGGCCCTATGTTCGAATGAATACATTGCCTACCCGCAGTGGGTACGAGACTCAAGGCACTTACACATCTGTCCCCAAATCACCTCAGGGATGATGATGCAGGGTGTGTGTCAGGGGTGTGCCTGCACTACATGGCATTTACAAAGCCGTATAGTGCCAGGCAGAGGGAGCACCTGGTATGCCAGCCGAGACCAGACATAGCCCAGTGTGTGCCCCTGTGATCTCTGGCCACTGCATGTAGGCGCCACCACAGATTGGACCTTCATGCTGCCCCAGCCCACTAGGCTGCAAGGGAGGGTTGGGGCAGCGGCTTGAATGACTGCCTGTAGGATGTACAGCAATGGCTCTATATGCAGTTCTACACCTCCCTCAAGCCCTCTGCAAGGGCACAAGAGGTCCACTCAGGGACCCAGTACAGGCATCTGATTGGAGGCCCACCCAGGTCCATGGCTCTGCTCCTGACTGCCCACATGACCATGCGTGCCATGGCGACAGACAGGTGCCCCACGGGTGCTAGCAGTGGAGCTTACTGCTTACCCTGCACCTGTCCGGGGCCACATAGGTATGTGGGTGGGGTATGCACCTCAGGCTCGCATTACCCGTCGTTTGGAACATAGGGTCCAGTGTGATTTTTGTCTTACACCAGAGTTATAGTTTCACCCAGATTTTTCTCACATGCAGATTTTGCCAAGATTTTCTGATGTTTTTTTTTTCCAAAATTCATAACATTACATTAAGCAATGTTAAACTTCATTCCAGAGGCTGTGGCCCATTCTGACAATTTAGGTAGCTAATTTTTCAAATCTTCATGGTCCTTACCTGAATTTATGATGCTGCAAATGTTGGTGTCATCTGCTAGTTTGCAACAGTTATTTTTATTCTGTTTGCCAAGGTCAGATATATAAAAATTAACTGGTATAGGGTCCAAACCAGATCCCTGAGGCTCCCCACTAGTAACAGATCCATCACTAGAGAGAAATACATTTATCCTCATATGTTGGGCGTTATTAATTAACCACATGAAGATCCACTGAACTAATTGCTGGTCTGCTTCTGCCACTCTCAGCTTATACTGATCAATAGATGGTATGACATCAAATCTCTTGCTAATGTAATGGTAAATAATGTCATCAGAGTTTCCATTTTCAAGTGCATTACTTATTGGTTGCTAAATACTGACCATGTTGGTAACACATTATTTTCCCTTTACAAAAACATATTGTGCTTTGTCTTTAATACCAATCATTTCTATGTTAGCTATTATAAAATTTTTAGTAATAACCTCCAGATGTTATCCCAACGTGTAATACTGATTGGTCTGTAGTTCTCAGGCTTCTGTTTCTAGTATATCAGCACTACTTTGGGCACTTTCCAAACATCTGGGATCTCTCTATGTTAATTATTTATTAAATATGTATGTCAAGTGGGCCGCACTGTTATTTACCATTTCCTGAAAAAACTGTAGGTGCCATACTGTCAGAATCTGCAGCCTTATTTTTTTGGTTTTAAGATTTTTTTAGTTTTTCTGTATGTAAATTTAATAATCATAAAATTCTGGATTGACAGCACTGCAACCTGAAGCCCTCTATTTAGCAACATTGTTGCCAGATTCTAGATATGGTGGTGGAAGCACAACACAAGTCCAAAGATATCACTGGTAATACAATTCTTTATTACTACCAGATAGCACAAATACAAACAGGTGTTACCTGTCCTGAAGCAGCTGAACCCACTGTTGTACGTCAGTACTTCATTTTTACTCAAATTGGAAAAGTTTGCAATTTGCATATATACCCTTACAGACAAGCTCTTATCACAAATATCAATTATCACCAAATAAGACAAAATACATGTCTCACATGGGTTCTCATGGGTGTGTGAATTCTCAGTGCTTATTTTATGACTCACATCACAGGCTTGGCCCACTGACCATGGCAGGCTTGTTCTGGCTGGTTCAGATAGCCAACTCAGCAGTTAATTTGCGCAGAATAATAGAGTTGTTATGTCTCTCTGTTTCAGGGTCACAGGGAAGAGAGAACAAAGAAATATGTGAATGCCTGCATATCATACTCTGCTCATGACATACTAGTCACAAAGCCATATGCTGAAGAGGAAGAAATGTGTGAGAGTGTGTGTGTGACAGCATGTGCCAGTGCGTATGCAATTGTGTGAACAATATCCTGTTGTAGACTATATTACACTAAAGATAATAACATATGCAGCAATATGTGTAAAACAGAAAGAAGAGTCAGGTGGCTCAGTGGTTAGTGCAGATATTGTTAGTCTACTACATAACAGGTACAGCCTGAGTGATCACTGTGCAAACTTCCCCCACACTGATCCACCAGTGTGCCTCAGCCCTGCAATGGAGGGACCACCACATAGGTGACAGGGTAGTTCAGACCATGCCCATTCAGTCCTTTGCCTCTCATATGAGACAGTCAATAATGGTGCCAATTGTACAAGTAGTAGTAAATTTATTTATAAGGCACCCTTCCCTGGAGGATCAGGGTGCCATGTAGGCATAGACAGGTAGAGAAATCAAACAATACAATAAATAATAGAAATAAACAAAACAGCTTATAATCAGAAATGCAGATAAGATAAATAATTTGCAATTGCTACAATTAAAGAACAGCAGCTGTATCTCCAGTTGGCTGTCTCTGAACACAACCAAGTCTGAGTTGCTGGTGGTGAGTTCAGAGAAGTAGATTTCAGCCATTCCCTGTAGCCTAATCTTTCCATCCCTTGGGAGGTGTGACTTCAGGCAGCAGAGGAAGTTGTCTGATTTGGGAGTTGTTCTTGATGGAAGGTATCCTGTGATGTGGGTAAGCAGCAAGTGGGTGCCTGCCAAAATGGCGACCCACTTGCAGCTATTGCATGATGGCAAGGGTGTGGGGTTGGCAACCGGTTAGGGAGGGTTATGAAAAGGCGACAGAATGTCACGTGTATATACGTGCATGGGGAGGGGGAATGAGCCCACAAACGAGGGGAGGGAGGGTTTGTGAGGGATGGTGCTGTGGGTTGCCGGCAAGCTAGCGTCATGGTGTGGTGGGGTGAGGGCTGGCCTGGGGTGATGGGGATGCAGGGTTCAGGACCTGGCACTGGTAGTTTTTGTTGCACCCAGCCTGAGACAGTGTTTTTTTTATTTTGTTTGAGATATGTACCCCCCCACCACCTTGCACCTCCCTGGAGTTGAGAATCTTAATTTAGGGGAGTGTGGGGGCACAGCCGCCCACATAAATGCATAAAAACTCTTTGTTTTGCACTGCTTTCACTGGTGCCAGGATTCCACATAGCAGAAATTCAATTTTGGCGATGTGGAGTTGTGATAAGGGCATTTGGCATTCCGAATTCACCCTTATCACGTGGAACCTTGATGGACAGTTGACATTTGTTTTGCAGGTGTCTTCTGTGGTCAAGAGCTGCTTTCCAGACTGTAGCAACTGCTCAGTTCTGCTGATAACAATCACACAGGAGTGCGGTGTACGTATTTATGGAACACATACAAACAGAGGTGGAAAGAAGTAAGTGCCTCAGCAGGGACTTAAACCCAGGCCACCCAGATTACCATTCTGATTATGCTAACCAGCTGCGCCACTCAGATAACAGGAACCTGGGCTGTCCCCGAGCACATTACTCTTTCTCATATGCACAACCCGATGGCAATACAAATATTAATTTGTAACAATCACACAGGAGTGTGTTGTGCATATTTATGAAACACATACAAACAGAGGTGAGTAAAAAGTAAGTGCCTCAGCTGGGACTTGAATCCATCTGCCCAGAATACCATTCTAATTGCACTAAACAGCTGTACCACTGAGACAACTGGAACCTGGGCTGTCCCTGAGCACATCACTCTTTCTCAAATGCACAACCCAACAGCAACACAAATATTTACTTGTAACAATCACTTAAGGAGTGCGATATGCATATTTATAGAACACATACAAATAGAGGTGAGAAAAAGGTAAGTGTCTCATCGGGGTCTGTAACCCAGGCTGCCTGGAATACCATTCCGATTGTGCTAACCAGTTGCACCACTGAGACAACTGGAACCTGGGCTGTGCCCAAGGACATTACTCTTTCTCAAATGCACAAACCAATGGCAACATAAATATTTACTAGTAACAATCACACAGGAGTGCAGTGTGCATATAGGGCTGACAGGGTTCAAGTTCCAGCTGAAGCACTTACTTCTTTCTCACCTCTGGTTATATGAGTTCCACAAATATGCACACTGCTCTCTTGTGTAATTGTTACAAGTAAATATCTGTTTTGCCATTGGGTAGATTTTCAGATTTTGTTTGTTATTGGCCAATTTTATTTTATAATTTTTTTTTTACAATCCTTATTGAGCAAAGAGCAAAACACTGGTGTAAGGTCGGCAGACGGGTGTGGAAAAAAGCTGACTTTTGTGAATGTTTGGCTTTGGCTTTGATTTTATCACTTTTATTTAGGCAGTCTATTCTTTCTGATGACCTATTCCTGGGAGCCCATCAATTCGCTCCCGACAATTCACTCCTGGAAAACAAACTCACGACAACTTGCTCCTGTATATTTCGCTCCTTTCCCTTTCCTCGCCACATCAGTTCGCTCCCACAGCACAAAATCGTACTGCAAACATACAATGCAAACCAGTGCATTTCATGTGTGTGTAAACCCATATCACTTCTGCTCATTTGGGCCCAGGCACCAGGATTTTAACTCGTAAGAGCTGTCAGATTAACCCACAAGTGTACCAGGGCTTTGCGATTCTAACTCACAGCCTCCCAGTGTAGTAGGCTTAACCCTCCATTGTACCAGGGTACAAATCCAAAGCTGGAATATAGCCAGAAAAAAACTGGAAAGTATGTGAAGAGAAAAATGCACAAGCAGGAAAACAAACGATGCTGTCAGAAATTAACATGCTTAAACAGACTAAAATGGGAGTGAGCTTTAACCTGTTGAATGGAAGGTTTATATGTTCAGCAACACATCAGCTGAAAATCCCTGCAAGATAGTTAAAAACAGAACTTAACTCTGGATTCATATCGCAGCATACCTCTCCCTGGCAGCGGCGCTCCCGGACCTGTAGTGCCACTCATCCCAGAGAGTCCCAAATTTCTCTATGACCCAAAAGTTACATTGCTAGGTCTACTGCTATAAAAAAAACCTAGGTCTACTGCTAAAAAAAAAAAAAATTAACCCTCTCGAGTTCGAACCAGGGGAGCTAATGCATTGTTGGGGATCCTGATTCTGTTCAGAGTCACAGCTTTTTTGTTGCATTCTTGGTCACCATTTTGACTGAGTGCTCGGGCTTATTTTTTTGGCTGCTACAAAAGCAATCTTTTACTCAATGCCAGATTCTCTTTCTTGGAGCAAATGAATGTCAGAATCAGGGTGTCAAAATCTGATGAAGTTCTAAAGAGTTTCTTTTTTTAAATAAAAGAAATCACCTATTGCTAATATTATACAGCTGTTTCCATTTTTAGAAATTTTAAACAGTAGTGGGAGCAGGTTTTCAGGGAGTGAGAATGGCAGGAGTGAATTGCCACAGGAGCGAGTCATCGGGAGTGAGTTAACCGGGGGCAAAAGAGCGGGAGCAAATTGACATAGACCCCCTATTCCTATTGCCTTTATTGCCCATTGATTTCTGTGGACCAGATCTAGTTTGTTCTGGTTTGTTCTGGTACAAAACTCCACTTGCCACTCTGTACTCGTACCTGCATCCCTATTTGTTCTCTCATCCGTAAATGTAAATATTCCGATATTAGGACTTCTATAGATAGTGAAGAAATAATTGGTGTGGTCTAGCATATCTAGAAAACTGGAAACCTAAAAACCAAGGGCCGGATATTCAAAAGGGTTGCGCCATGCACAATAGGGTTGCACCTGCGCAAGTGCAAAAGTGCGCCATTCTGCGATATTCAGCAGGAGGCAGTTGCGCCACCGAAAACATGCTGAGCAACAGCGCAATGCAAATGACGGCATGCGCAACTGAAGGGGGTGGATCCATGCATAAAGAGTGCAATGCGATATCCAAAGACTTGTAATGCGCAACAGCGAACAGCCGGAAGTTGCGCACCAGCGAAATGAGCCAAAATAAAAGATTCAAGGAAGAGGCGTAAGAACGCCTACAGGGATGCCAAGTGGGGAAGAGAGAGAGAGAGAGAAAGACAGTCAGTGACAGGCCAGGGCAGGCAAGGGAAGCAGAGGCCATAGGCTGCAGAGGCCAGCGGGGGGGTGCCCGTGCAGTGGAAGTAGTAGTCAGGACAGCGGGGTAACAGAGCAACATCAGCCAGGGGTCACAAGCCAGGGAGATGGACAGTGGCAGCTTCCACATGGAAGCTGTAATGAGGGTGAGAATGCAAGGTGCAGGGGCGTGTCCGTGGATGGGCCTGTCGGCGATTACGCCCCAACAGGCAGTGCCGTGTCCGCATCAGCTTTGAGCTGTACACAGATGTAGAGATCGTGGGTCACTGCCTGGAACAGGGCAATACTGAGGTGGCTCTGTAAGCTGTGCAGTGATGTGATGCAGGCACCTCACAACGGAGTCATGCTCTGTCAGTGGAGACCAAGGTGACAGCCTGCATGTGCTTGTCGCCGCCACGGGCACTTTCCAGAGGCCAACAGGGACACCACAGGCATCACACAGTCGGCCACATCACGCATCCTCACCCAATCCTCAGCGCACTGCTGCCACATGCTGAGGAGCACATCCATTTCCCCAGCACTGCGGCAGGCGTGACAGCAAACTTGCCGGCATTCCACAGGGTATACGTATGCCTGGCATGCTAGGAGCCATAGACTGCACCCATGTGGCCGTCGCCGCCACCACAGCCCCGATGGGGCCGCATATAGGAATAGAAAGGGCTTCCCCAGTGTCAACTGCCAGGTGGTGTGTGATGCCACTGGGCATATAATCAATGTCTGTGCCACACACCCTGGTGGAGCACATGATGCCTTCATATGGCATCAGTCCGCACTGTGCCATCGATACAAGAGTGGGGACATCCCCACAGGCCATCTAGTGGGTGAGTACACATGTAGGAAATGCAAACTCGGGGCAAGGGTGGGAATGCCACAGGTGCCATGGTAGTGGAACACAGGGATATGGGCAATATGGACCTGAACATGAGACTGATCTCCATTATCTCCACACAGGTGACAGCGGATACCCACTCCGTCCCTGGCTGCTCACACCGTACCGGCGCCCCATCACCCCATCGCAGCAACGCTATAATGAGGCACATGCCGCAACACGCAACATCATCGAGTGGGTGTTTGGGATGCTCAAGGCACGCTTCCGATGCCTAGACACCTCCGGTGGTGCCCTACAGTACAGCCCCTCAAAGGCTTGTGGGATATTCCTGGCCTGTTGTATCCTGCACAACATGGCCAATGACTGTGGGATAGCTGTACAGGTTGAAGAGGGGGACAGCGATGGGGACGCCAGCAGCGCCGGTGTTGATGGTGATGAGCAGCCCCCCCTTGGACGGCGGGACCCCCGACTGATCTGGCAGGCCTAGCTGCACTGGGACACCATCATGGAGGAGCATTTTGCACAACACAGGTAAGTCAAGGGGCCTTGTGCAGACAACACTGTCCTGGTGCAACCCATAGGCACACAGAGTAACACACCAGGCGTGCCTGATGGCAAGGGGGGTGGAAGGGACCAGGCACACCAACACACCATCAGGGAGGGGCAAACAGTCAAATGGAGACACACACACACAAACACACCAGGCACAAAGCATACATGGGCAGGTGCACAGCAGAGCAGGAACAGACATGGCAAACACACAGATCCACAGACCACACCGACCACCTGTACTTGTCAAGCACGTGTGTCAGATGCTGGGCACCCTTGCACCTTGGTGTACAGTACAATGCAGGCATCATCATGCACACGCACCTGTGGACAGCAGTCGGGATGGTGTGCAGGTGGTCCGTATGTCGGCGTGATGGGCAGGGCACCCACCAGTGCACTGCCCACCATGGTGCACAGTGCACACAGGGCAGCACCAGACAGGGCCCGCACTGGGAGACAGGTCAGTCATGTTGCACCATTCCACAGCCACCACGGATGCGTGAGTGGCCCCACCGTGACCCAACAGCACTGGCAGGCTGAGCAGGGGGCCACATGGGGTGGCACCGATGGACCACCAGGGATCCTACTGTGTGATCATGACCTTATCCGCAGTGGGGTCTGTAGGATACCAAACATACCTGCACCAGGGGTGCTTGGGATGCCCACAGCAGAACCCCGCGTTGACAGGCTTGGCGTCGCACGACACCGGGAACGGGGAGTGGAGAGTGTACTGTGTGGGGTGCACAGTACAGGAGCACCTGCATGTGTGCCCAATTCAGCCACGACAGCGACCAATGCCTGGGTCTGCCTGTCAATGGTGGCGGTCATATCCATCCACATGTGGACCATCTCTGCACAGTCCAGAACACATTCCCTGCTGTGCCACTCCACAGCCACACACACAGTGCCTCCACAGACGTTGCAACTCGCCTTTGCTGCTGTACTGATTCCTGCAGCAGGCGGGTGTGCTCTTCAAGTGGGTACTCTGCCACAACAGCATCCTTTCCCCCAGGGTGTGGAAGGTCCTGATGCTCAACAACCCTTGAGGGTGGGCACTGTTCACCAGGACCAGGAATGGGTGTATCAAAGGGCGGCGGGCATGTGCCACCGCTGGACACTGTACCCCCAGACCTGGTGGGTGACTGATGCTGCTGCCCCTCCAACCGCTGTGCCCCAGGGACCACTCATTCCACTGCTGTGGCCGCAACAGTGCCAGACACCTGTACAGCCACCGGTGCTGCCCCACCAGTGGTGACAGGCACAGTCTGGGACTGTGCCGACATGCTGGCACACATGTTGGAACCAGCTAGGCCCAGGGGCATGTGCTGGCCTGCTGTGTGTCCTTCTTAGGACACACATATGTCACTGCCCATTGCAGTCCTTGCATCATCAATGGTGCAGGTACGTGCTACAGCCACAGTCACAGCGTGCATGCCAGACTGCTGAGACACAGGCTGTGCACCCCCCACACCCGACTCACCGACACCAGAGTTGGCAGCCTAGCGTGCATGCTGGTGCAGTGCATGCTGGCTGGCGACAGAGGTGGATGGACCCTTCTCCATGTCCAGCAGGTCATCCTCACTGCCTGGACCCACCACCACCATCCCCTGAAGATGAACAGGATCTGTAACAGAAAGAGAGGACATGTGAGTGCATGTGAACAACCTCCCCCCCCCAACACCATCACCATGTCATACCGTGCAGTGATGGGCTTCCACCTGTCTGGAATCCACTTCCTGGTATGCCCTCAATAGCTCTGCGCTGCATTGATGCAGCCAGTCGGTCCTCAGCCGGGGTCAGCTCCACCACTGCTGGCTGGCCCCCGCCAGTGCCAGCATGTGCCGCCCTGAGGGCTGCCACCTTCTCCTTCACCCTCCTGCAGTCTGTCCCAATCTTCTTTTTGCATTCCTGCATGGAGCGCTGGTGGCTTCCATGCAGGTTCACTGCCTAAGCTACCCCCCCTCCCATGCAGCCGCACGGCCCTGAGGGGTGCCCCACCGTCCACTCAGTAGTGACTCCTCCTCCAGGTAGGCCTGGAAGAGGGCCTCTGTCTCTGCCATGGTAAAGTTGGGCCTCCTCCTCCTTCGCCCACCATCCTCACCCTCACCTTGGCTCTGCTCGGTCATGGTGATCTGTATGGGTGGAAGTGGACACCTGTCACTGTGCAGTCTACAGTGCTATCCCATGCCCATTGTCCAGAACATCCCACAGCATGCAACCCACCTCTCACCCGCAGTAACCGAATCTGGCCAGCGCAGCCCAATGTCGCACATTTATAGCGCAATGGATGCAAATTAGGAGTGGAGCAACTGTAATGAGATGCAAATCGCGCCACTGTGCCTTTGAATGGCTGATCAGATGATTTGCATGTGTCGGCTGAATATCGCGCTATTGCGCTTTTCGCAATACGGTTGAGCTGGCTGAGCCAATGGCACAGATCTGTGACTGTGTGGTACACTGCATTGCGCATGCCCATGTAGCTTACACAGGCATCTGCCACGCTGATGACGTGCTGTGCATGATCGGCAATTCAGACCATGGCCACCATTGTGCCAGTGGTTCTACAGCAATGGGCACCATATGGCACTGTGGCACTACTGCGCAGTAGTCCACTGTGGCATTGGCATGCAGGTGGTCGGTCGCGCAGGATGCGTAGACGTCATATGGCGCTGTGCGTGGCCTCGCGTCATAGACCCCTGACCTGGTGTCCGACCTTTGCCCCCTAGCGCAGTTCAGCTGCCATGTGTATGGCCCTATTGCGCTGTTTGGTGACAGCGCTACGTGAACCGACGGTGCTGTATGAACAGCGTGATTGGAACCTATGGTTGTCTATTGCGCAACATTTCCACTTGGGGTTGCCGCGCTGCGGGACACCATATTGCCTGCTGTAAAGATACAACAATGGCACGCAGGAGGCACCCCAATGGAGCCCGGTGGAGGTGGTCAACCTGGTGGCCCTGGTTGAGCCCCACTATGGGGCACTGTATAGGGAGGAGCCCCTCACCATGGCTTGAACCCAGGTCTGGCTGCAGGTGGCCAATGACCTGGTGGGGGTCACAGGGTGGCGCCGGTCTGCCGAGCAGTGCCGGCACAGGTACAGTGACCCTCCGCAGGAGGGAGCCGGATTTGCTTCACCAACTATGGTCACGTGCCAGGAGGGGCATTGTGCCTAGGCCAGGTGGGTGTACCATCTATGCACCTGTATTCTCCATAGGGGTGTGAGTGTGTTTTGGTGGCTGTGCATGGGTGATGGCTCTGCCATGGTTTGCTGTGTCAGTGTGTGCAGGTGTGAGATGCATGGGTCTGGCTGTGTGGGCAGGCACACTCACTGGGGCAGGGGGCAGTCTGCTTTGTAGTCACACTGATGTTTTTCTCAACATTTGTCTCCCACAGGCCGGGCAGAGAGGATGCAGGCAAGGGATGAGGAGGGCCGTGGCAGGGCCCAGGTGGCAGACGGTGGTGCTGTGAGGGGTGGGCCACAGCAGCAGCAGCAGCAGCCACAGCTGCTTGCGGAGTGTGAGTATCATTACATCATGGATGCTATTGCATGCTGGAGGGGGGTGGGCATGACCACCAGCCATGGACAACACAACCATGCATGACACAGGTGACAGTCATCACTGTCCAGTGTCACTGCATGTCTGTGTGTGCATCACTGGTGGTCCATGCATGCACTGGGCACATGGCTGTGGAACTGGCATCCCACCACATTGTCACGTCACTTGACAGCCTTGTTTGTGCTGTGATGGACATGGGCAGTGTGTGTGTGTGCAGTGGTGCACATAGCTGGTGCCGCCTGGTTGGGCTTTTTTTTTTTTATTTAGTTATTTAACCAGGTATAGCACACTAAGCTGAAAGCTTTTTTACAGGAGCGACCTGGGAGCACAAGGAGGTTAAGTGACTTGCTCAGGGTCACACAGTATGCAAGTGGAAGCTGTGGGATTCAAACCCAGGTCTGGTCTGCTGGATGTCACCAGATTTGCAGCTCAGAGCCTTAGACCACTGCGCTATACTGCCTCCACTCTATACTGACATGCTTGTCATGTGCATGGTCACTGTGGGTGGGTGCATACCATCACAGGTGTGGGACATTGGGCTATATGCCTTGCAGGTTGGGTGGTGTTCAGGGTTGTGGTCAGTCACAGCCATTGACTGTGTTCCCTTTTCGTAGGCCTCATCGTGCTCTGCAGGATTTAGCGAGCACTGCACCAGGTGTCCCTGGAGAACTGTAACATCCTCCATGATATCCAGAGCCATGGGCTCCAGAGGAGGCACAGCCAAGTGAGACGGCACCAGGCAGCGGAGGACCAGCCTGCTAGGCCTTAGACCGGCTTCCCCTTCCCACTTCACCCATCCCTACCACCCTGCCTTCCCTCTCCAAGTTGTTCATCCCTACCCCTTGTCCACCCCTACCTTGTACCCCTACCCCACTCTTGTAAATAGTTTTGTTGTTGTTCTTGTTCTACTTTCCATTTTTTAAATATATATATATTTTGTTATGAATACTGTGGTGGTCTCTGATTTGCAGCTGGCTATGGTTGCTCAGTTGCAGTGGTGTGCATGCCATCTGGGGTGGTATGGTCCTGGGTATGTGTGAGTGTGTGTGTGTGTGCATGTGTGTGTGCATGGGGAGGTGTCTCCAGTGTGGCAGTGACTTTCTGTTGATCTTGCCATCTGCTGCCACCCACTGCTGGGTGCACAGGGTGGGTCTGGCTTGTATGCTTCTCTGCTACATGAGGTTGACGTGTGCCTGGGGGGATGCATGGTGTTTCCTGCAGTGCCAGTCACTGCACATGGGTGGTGTCTTGGGGTCACGGTGCAGGATGTGCTGTGCATATGGGGGGCTGATGTGCACTGTGGTTGTCAACCCCCTGTGTGTGGCAGTCTCAGCCTGCCAGTGGTTGTGCTGGGGCATCATGGCCCTGTTGTGCTTTGTTGGCTTGTCCCCATGGGCCAGTGGATCATCCGTCCCACCCCAGTGATGCTGTGCTTGGGGTGTGCAGGTGTCTTGTTGGTTCTGCAGTGTGTTCCTGTGCCCATGTGTGGCATGGCTGGTGGTGGGCCCCAGCCTGCCTCCCTGGTTGTGCAGTTCCATTGCTCTGCTGGGGATGGGGGGGCTCTGCTTGCGCAATGGCACCTCTGGACTGCTCAGCTGGGCTAGCCTTGTTGCGCTATGGCGCAAGCTTTCTGCTCAGCTTCCCCTTCCTGGTTGCGTTATGGCGCAACCTTTCTGCTCAGCTTCCCCTTCCTGGTTGCACTATGGTGCAGTTTGTGAGATATTCAGACGTTGGCTGCTTGTGCAATTTGTTTTGCTCCATGTTTGAATATCGCGTCTGTTGCGCATATGCACAATTGACTTGTCCTTCCTCCTGCTGTTGAGCACATTTTGGGCACAGTTTGAATATCTTGGCCCAAGTGTTCTAAGTATACCTCATACACTGGAGACACAATTTTTATTTGAGTTCTGGAGCTGTAATGTATTCTCCCAGGGAGGTGCTACTACTACTTATCTGGCGGATCAATCGAGAATTCACTCAAGTAAATTAAAGCAGTTTGGAAAGTGAAGGAGAGAGAAGGAAAGGAGGAATGAACTAAGGGAAAAAAGAGGAAGTGTATTACTCGTTTCTATTTGTGGCTTTTTGTCCTTTTATTACAGGAGGAGAGTCAATCTCCATTGGATATAAAATTGATACTAATTTGAATTGCCAACTGTTTTTTTTTACTAATTTCACTAAACAATCTAATACACTTAGTGAACTTATGCATTTTATTGTCTGTATTGTTGCACTCCTTGACTTTTTTGTTCCATTGTATGGATTAATATTTTTTTTATTGTGTACAATTGATCTGAGCATTGATACTAAGTAATTATGCTTGTCACAACAATAAGTAAGATCCAAGGTTCTTTAAATCTCTCTATTAGTAAGAGCTGTAGCAATTCTGAACTGAATGGGGGAGGGGTTCAGTTTAAGAAGTCACTGTCTCTAAAACCTGTGACAATGAAACAGCCTGGTATGAACTCAAAAAGATATAATAAAAAGGGAAGGGATATGATTAAGAACAGTAAAAACTTAATAGAGAAAACCCTAACAATAACAGAATTATCCAGTTGGTTTCTACCCCTAATTTGGTTCTTGAAAATGGGGATATTCAAAAATTGTTTTGTGTATCAGCTTCATGGTTAGTACCAAGTAATACCGAAAAGGAGAATTGTAAACCAAAAGAGAACACTAAAGCTAAAAAAAAGTACCACTTAGTCCTGTCCAGATTGATACCCAGTGGCTTAAAGAAGATAACCAGAACATAAAGGATCTGATGACTGGGTTAGTAGGAATGCTAAGACTGATTTTTCTAAAATATTTCACAACCTTTCAGTTTTGGACATGGAAGTCCAGACCATGAGAGAATCTATACATATGGAGAAGGCCAGTGAAGGGGCATTAGATTAGACAATAAAACAAGTCAGATTACTCTAGAAAAATCTGAGCATCATAAGGAAACTCCCAGTGATGACAAAAGTGTCCAGTTAAACTCATTGCAAACTCGTAAGCATGATTATATTCTTAGGGCTAATAGTAGCTATGATAATAGGGGAAAGGAGAGAACGAAAATTCTGAATGACCATAAGGGACATTTGTCCAGGAGTTATAGTACGAACTCCTGGACGACGAGCCCTGAGGAACAGGAATACTCTGCCTTTAAGGATTTAGATGGTTTCTTGAAAGAGCTATTCACAGTCTTTTGTGATCCAGTTAAAGCTAATATCTTGATGTTTAAACAATTAACAGAGCTTAAGCAAGATATATCATTTATCAAAGGGATGTGTTTAGAAAATAGGAAAAAATGGAGGCAATATACATAGATACATAGACAGTGTCGGCAGATAAGGGCCTATGGCCCACCCAGTCTGCCCATTTGAGCTTGTAAGTTCAGTTTGTTTTCCTAGAAGTGTGTTGCACCTTACCCCTGACAGTAGAAGGGAAGTCAGGACTGACAAATCTGACTCTCAGAATAATGATTTAGATCCCCATCCCCCTTACAATCATCCATGTCAAGCTATTAAGGAGACATGTAACTCTCCTCCCCTTACAGTGGAAGATATAGGGAACTTTTCATCACAAATTGGGAATCTTAAGACTGTATCTTCTATGGACTCTTTATTGAGCGATCATAGCACTTTAAGTTATGAGTCAGAATGCATTATGCTTCCTGCAGTTGAACTAAGAGATACCAGCATCTGCAGGGAATTGGCACAAAACCATGCATCCCTGTGGCAAAAAGGAATAATACAGAAAGCACTTGCCAGCAATGGTGAAAATATAAAGAAAACCATCTCATTAAAAAAAATTAAATGCAGTAAAAATGAGGTAGCTCTGGATAGCCCATTTCCTCTTATAAAAAAAAGGATAGATCAAAGATCAGGGAGGTAAAACTGATCAATGAAGTATCAGCAGATAAGAATGAGGTAATCAGTATCACTCATCCTAAAACTAAAAACAAAAAGGTTAACCCTTTGAGAACTGAATATGTGTGTACGTATATAGATTCTGGTCATATATATACATCCACAGTCTTCTAAGGGTTAAAGCTAAAAATGGGAAGACATTAGGAATAAAGGGGAAGAAGAAAGATGAACTTCTGATCACAAAGAAATTTGGAAATCAAAAATCTGAGACAACTATGAAAGGGTCAAATATTAAAAACTAGAAAAATAATATTGACAAGGATTTAGAAGGTGGAAGAACTGGTCCTACTAGTACTGAGCCTTCAAAACAGACAGTCTCAGTAAATAGTGACAATTTAAAAAACAGAGAAAAACTCCTCAATCAGAATGTTATTTTTGACACTTTTTTAGCAAAGACATTAGGTTTGTATTTTGTACTGCCTCTCTTTGGGGTCTCTTTTATGCCAAATGAAAGGCAAGACAGCCTGATGAATTCACTATCTGCATCACTGTATTCAATATTGAATGCCAGTATTGTCTTGAAAGACTCAATCAGTATTATCAGACCATTAAAGGAATACGAGTTGGTCCTTGTGGTGACTGAACAATTCTACACCCTAAAAGCTATAGCTTTTGGGGCAAAAAAATTGGAAGTTATGGGTATTATAGTGGGAGAGGTCACCACACTAATGGATCTCTTCCCCAAATTTTATATGAAACAAAAGCATCATGATTTTAATAAAAGGGAGGTATTGTTTCAGTTTTTGGGCTGAAACAATTCTTAAACAAATCTAAATATAATTAAAGAAGCAAACGTATTGATTTTTTGAGCATCTGTTTAAACATGCATATAAGTAATTATAACATTGGGCAACTATAAGGGTGGAGAGGGATGGCCAAATCAGGTTCTTTGTAAATCAAGTTTCCACAATTAAGGACTTAATACTGAAACGGTGCATATTGGACCAACTCAGTATTCATTTACATGTTGAAAACGAGGATGTTTTTGCTCAGAATGATTATGTTACAACCTTTATAAAATCGAAAAAAATGGGAATATCTGATTGAGACCTCAAATAAGTATGAGATCTTAACAAATCTAGATCAATGACAAATCAAACAGGACAGATTTCTGGGGAGACCACATTCTCATAACTGGAACATGATGGTTAAAAGGGAAGATCACAATAAAGAAGGTTCCACTGACACAACATTGCTGGATAATGTTGCATTTAAAATGTTATCCTGGAACTCCTCAGTGTTGGGTATTCAAATTGGCAACCCAGAAATTTTGAACTATTTGAACTGTTTTCATATAATCTGCATTCAGGGAACCTGGGCACTGTGTGATCTTCATTTAAGTGGATATGCAGTATATTTCAAAAAAGCAATAACAAATAAAAATTATGGAAGAGGTATTGGAGGGCTAGCCACATGAATAGAGTTGAATAATAATATTACAACTGAAGAAATTCCTTCGTCTAGCTGTAGTATTCTAGCAGTGATGCTAATAGGAAAAATTACTAAACAAATATGGTTCCTGATAAATATATATGTCCAGCCCATGGGAAGCAATCATGGAGATCATAATTATTTAAATTCTTTAGAAGATTTAATTAGCAATATGATATCCGATTACTCTACTGCCAATATAGTAATACTAGGAGATTTTAATGCTAGATTAGGGTCCTTGCAAGGAAAAGGGGGGAGTCAAATTACATAAAACAATGTGTAGGAATAACATGCTTCTTTTGAATGGTTGGTTAGTTTTGGACCCCGAAGGTGAATATTCTTTCATAGTGTAGGTGGCAATGGTGCTTCTACAATTGACTATATTTGGATAAATTCAAACCTATTTAATAAGATATGCTTTGTTAAATTAGTATTTAGAGCTGAAAGTCAGCATAAGGCCTTATAGTTAGTGATAGGATATGGTGATTTTATTCCTGATTAAGGTACCAAGGCTGCAAAGATGATATCAAAGAAAAATGGGCATTGAATGGAGTATAATTAATAGTGACAAATTAGATAATCTGTTGGAAAGAAGAGGAATATTATCCAAATTAGCCACTGTGGCCAGCGTTCCCATGGGCCCACATATAATTTTTGACTATAACTCGATTAAAAACATGATTGCTTATGAAATAATGAAAGAGGTTGAAATCAAGGAACAAATAAAGGTAATAATTAAATAATGAATAAAGCTAGAAAAGAGTATAGGGAGATACGTGCTATGAATAAGAGTAAATATACTAAACAACTTTGGCTAAAACTGCATAATGCGATCATTACTAAAGACAATAAACTATTCTGGAGAATTGTTAGTACTGGAATGGGCTATCATACTAAAATTAATACTCACATAAAACCAGATACTTGGGTACAGCATTACAAACATTTATTTTATTGGGAAGATCCAGACTATCTATCTGGAATGATGAGATATAAACATTCTGGAAGACAATATAACCCTGACATGGAGAACACACTATGTGAGATAGAGGAAGCTTTAGATTCATTTAGTAAAGGGAAAGCACCAGGGCCTGATGGGGTCCCATTAGACATAATAATTGGAACCACAATTACTTGGACTCCTTTTTTGCTTAATCTTTTCAATTACACATGGATGTCCGTGGACATTCCTAAAAGTTGGAGACTAAATATTATCATCCCAATTTATAAGAAAGGGGATAAGAAAGATCAAGTTGTTATAGACCTATTAGTCTATTGGACACAGTGGGAAAAGTCTTTACTAGAATATTGAACAATAGGTTGATGATATGGGCTGAGTCAAATGATATAATTGACGAAGCTCAGACAGGATTTCAAAAAAAACATTCCACCACTGATCAAATTTTTATTCTATACCATTTGATTTACAAATACAGGAAAATCAAAAAACCAAAAAATATTCTGTACCTTTATTGACCTCAGAGTAGCCTTTGACCGGGTGAATAGGACATTATTATGGAACATACTTAGGGAATTAGGAGTTGACCCCTCTTTATTGGAAATGATTGCACTCATGTACCAAGAAAACTATACTAGCATCAGATAGGGCGACTCTGGTGAAATAAGTATATGGTTCAAAAATAACATTGGGATCAAACGAGGTTGTACTTTGGCCCCACTGTTATTTAAACTTTATTTTGGTACTGTTTTGAGAAACATGTATAATTCTGAGTTCCATCTCCCAAGAATAGGGTTTAGAATGATTACGTTTTTAACTTACACTGATGATGTGGTTTTACTCTCCCTTAGTCAACTGGGAATGGGTAGAAGCACCGAAACATTTTATTCTGAATGTAAAAATGCTGATTTAATGGTTAATTATGATAAAACTAAGGTACTTGTTCTAGGAGGTAATAAGAGGGGTCATAACTTCTACAAGGACAACTTTCAACTCGAGGATGTCAAAGAATTGTGTTATCTAGGAATTATGCTGAATCAAACAGGGACTTGGACAAGTCATCTGAAAAATATCAAATATAAGCTGGATGCTTTCCTCCCAGTCATCCAGGCATTCTCTCATAAATTTGGAGGGACATCAGTAGGAGGAAATTTACAAGTCATTAGATCCTTTATGGAGTCGAAGTATGGGGGGGGGAATTTAAGGGAATTTTAGAACACGGTCTAAATAAATACCACAAAAAGATCCTGGGACTTCCAAGTAGCACCCACTCAGTTATGGTCAGAGCGGAGATAGGAGAGTTACCGATGAAATGTGCCTGTGTCCAGAGACAAATTAATTATTGGGTTGCAGTCTATATGATGAACTCAGATAGACTTCCGTGCTTATGCTTGGAGGAAGCAATTACTTATTCCCACTCAAATATTATTTTTCCATGCATGATGGTTCTTGAAAGACTCATTAAACTGTAGGGACTTTTACATGTAGTTACAGACTGTTTAAGGCTGCCCATTGATTATATTAAATTCATAATAAAAATTCATAATTAAAAACAAAATAAAGAACAACTTTACTCAAAGAGATCTGGATGCCTGTAAGTTATCTAAAGCCTGCATTTGGCTAGCCAAAAAACAAAAGGGCACATAGATACAAAAGATATCTCTCTATCTTCCCTAAACCGGGGCAGAGGATCTTACTCACTAGATTTTGTTTTGAGGTGTTTGAGAGTAATAAAATAGGATTATTCATAGGAGAAAAAAATAAGGTTTTTATGTGCAAATGTGGTTTAGGGGAAGATAATTTGCAGCATCTAGTTCTCGTATGCCCACTTTATGAAAAATATAGGACCTCCCTTTTGGGGAATATATTAAGTTGTCAAAACTATCAACCTGCCCAGTTATTGGCATACTTATTTGCAAGTGTTGACCCCATGATACTGAGTTCCATGGTCTCCCTATTGAAAATAATTGAGCAAAGAAGATTCCATATAACATGAAAGTTATAGACTTATTGAGGAATTGCCATTTATTTTAGACACTGAATCTGTTTTAGCTAAGACTCATCTATGAACCCTGATATTTATTTCATGTTTGTTTGATAAAATAATAGGTTTGCATGGTTTATATGCCCAATTGACATTGTAATTTATTACATGGTAATGTTTACTTATTTATTTATGGGAAAATATTTATTATCTGAGCATACTGAAAGTATAAAAGGGCAAAATTATGCAGCCATTTAAATATATCGAATATTTTTATTGTAAAACAGTAGTTTTATAATATATAAATCTTGTGAGCACTTTATTCTCAGCAAACATGCCCTATGTCTAACTGTATAAGGTTTTTAATTGTGTTTAACTTTTAACATTTCATGTTTTTATTTTTATATTGTAATGGCTTTTTTGATGATCAATAAACTTAATTAACTAACTACAATCCTTATTTCCTTTTTACGCATTTTTGTTTGTATCACTATAGTTTCCTTCATTTGAATTGTTTTTGTCAATGTTGTACAGTCCTTTCTTTTTGGAAACTAAATGATTTATTTTAGATGAAAACCAGGAGGAGTGGCCCTTTTCTGATTATACCCAAATTATTATGCCATATATTAATAAACTAGGGTCATAAAGTTTTTGGTTTTTTCATCAGCTTTTCTCCTCCGATCTCACATTCTGCTCACCACTTCCCCTATCCCCAGACTTACCTTTCAGGGCAGAGCTGCCAGGCAGGCACCCTCCCCCAAGGCACTTGGATGCTAAGCCTGGGCTTACCCCCAACGGAGGGGTCACTGGAGCGGGACCCCCCCAGCAGACATTAATCTGCAGCAGGACTGGCAGTGGAGATGGGGACCATCATTTGCAGGCCGGCAATTTTTGTGCGAGGTTTTTCCCCATTGGGCAGGGATGTGCAATGACATCAGCATCTGTCTCACCCCCCCAATGTATGGTGCAGGCCACAACAGTACCCCCAGCCTTCATCAGAGGTCTGCATTACACTGGACACTCTTCTCCCCTTCCCCCAGAGAAGAAGAGCAGTCTCTGGGAAGTGCAATCCTTCTCTCTCTGTCTGGCCCTCTGGCTCCCAAGTCCAGTGCCGACCCTGGGATGTTGATGCCACAAGTGGAAGCCTTGCTGCTACACAGCAGGCCAGTCCTAGGGCCATAATTTTATTTTTGTGAACAATCCTACTGTCATTGGATTAGTAGTAGTTGATAGTTTATTTTTCAACATATTTTCTATTGTGATATTACAAATGATACAAGTAGAGAAAAGAGCACATAGCAAGTATATAGAGACATACACACACACATATATATATATATATATATATATATATATATATCCATATACATACACATTTAAATTGGGGATTGAGTATGTATCATTCTCTAGTGTACATGTAGAACATAGATGATGATGATGATGATGACAGGAAAAGACAAAAGGTGCATCTCAGCTGTCTGTAGTTTCCCATCTAACAACCATGAGGTCCTTCCGGTAACATGGTCTACTGAAATAAAAACTTAATATGATAGATGCTGATTAAAATGCAGTTATTGTTACAAACCAAAATTAAAACTAAACAGCAGCAACCAACACACAGGATGCTAATGTTTCACATCATCCAATGCTTTATCAAGGCATGGCTTACAGGCATAGTAATAGTATTAGTATAGTAATATTTATTTTTAGAGCATCTCATCCCAGAAGCTCTGGGTGCTGTACAAGCAAGGCAGCGCATACATTTAAAAACACTAATAATACATTACAAACAACATAAAGTCAACTAAAAATGTACATAACATTGCAACAGTTTTTAGCAGTCTGGATATGTCTTCCTGAAAAGATGGGCCTTTAGGCCCCGTTCAACAACTTCCACTGAAGGGGCCTTCCTCCAGGATCTTGGCAGCAAGTTTCACAGTATTGGACCTGCCACCTCAAATGCATGATTTCCAGAGGAGGTGTGAAATTGGAACCAGTAGAATGCCCTCAATTGAGCAGGGTGAGCTCACAGGATAGGTTGGAGTCAGGAGGTCATTTAGGTAACCAGTGCCCAATGCAGGTAGTGACTTATAGGTGAGCAAACCCACCTTGAAGATGATTCTCCACCTAACCAGTAGCCAGTGCAGTTCGTGCAAAATTGTAATCACATGACAGGACCTGAGAAGGCCCATAAGTAACCTGGCTGCTATGTTCAAAAGTTATTATAATTTGAAATTCCTATTATATCCTATGGGAACATGTATATGTATTTTTGGAATATTAATGAGAAAGACCAGATGACCCTAGGAAAGACCAGGTGGCTCAAACTGGGATGACCATATCTCAATAACAGTTTGGTCTTTTTACTTGAAATTTGCAGAGTGTTGAGCGGATGTCATAGAAATGTGAACTATGGTGTTTAGGTATTGGAGAAATAATTTGTTGCAGAGATATTCAATGATGTAATTGTCATTTTTCCCATAGGATTACATTGCAGTCTGTGTCATGAGTTTCGGCTCCGTTATCTCGGAAATAAAACGAGATACAGACGTTTCACTACAGGTGGCTTAGATCACCTTTAGGAAAAAGATTTGACTTTGTAAAGTAAGCCTGCAGTGGAATTTTGTTTGCACATTGCATGGTTCATGAGATATTGTGAAAGTATTGTCACAAGGGTTGAAAGAGTGCCTGTCCAGTGCTTTTTGGTGCCCATAGTTCAGAAACAATGTGAGATATGGGTATGATCTTTTTGATGTTGCATGAAGTACTCACTGTCATGATTACAATGATACTAGAATTTTTTTCTATCTCTTACGTTTCCCAAGATAAGCGCAAATTACTGTTACAAGGGTTTGGTGCCTTATAGTGCTGCTGTATGGCTCCGTAGCTTTGCATAAGTGGGACCGTGGGCCCAGATACATATTGTTATGCAAAAATTGGCAACTTGGTGGGAGCTGGGCTCTGCACTCCCACCAATATGTGTTTTTTACTACTTATATTACATTTCTTCAAAAAGTAATGACATTCTATGCAAAAAAAACTGTGTTAATACTTCATTTAGGGTTAAAGCAAAAAACATCAAGAAATGAGACATTAGGGTTGAACTCTTAACCCCCCTCACACACACCACCCCAATCCTCCACAGTCTGACAGATGCCTTGGTGTGTCTTTGGGGTCATGAGGTCTAAATCTCCCTCATTCTCCTTTACTGTAACATGTCCTCAGGCTCAGTCATGGAATATATTATATGGGCGCGGAAGCATCTTCTATGTTAAACTCATCATTTTGTGCGTTAATAACTTTGGACCCTTTTAATGGATTTGCATGACATTTGGTATGCATGGTGGGGCATGGTAGATCTCTTGATCTGCCAAATTTCATTTTGGTTGGAAATACGGTTTTTGAACATCAAAATGCTGAAAATGCACTTTTTGCCAGTTATGTAGGCAGCTTTTTTGATTTTGTCTGAGGTGCTGTGCAGCCGTTGTGTGGTGTGCTACTCTGCAACTTTACTCATCTGCAAGAGCTTGGGTCAAGAAACATGCTACTTTTCATTAGGTGAAAAATTATTAATCCATTCAAAAGTTATTAAAGTTTTAATTTGCCCATTATAAGTCAAAGGGGAAATTTATATGGTTATTTTGCGAAAGAAGAGTGGGGTTTTGGCCAGCTAGTCCCACCTCATGATCAAAGAATTTGCAGGCTCATGATCAAAGAATCTTAGATCACGAGGAATTCTTTGATCCCAATGGATGCCATCTTGCTTTTAGTTTGCGGTCAGAAAAATTCAAATATCTCTGCCCAGGGGGGACTTCTGAGGTGAAACTATGGTGGGTTTTGCTTAGGGGTCTTGCATCTATCGAGCCATGCCTGTGGTTTCTTTCAAAATGATCAAAAAATAGAGTTTTCAACTTTTTTATTCTTTGATCGTGGTTCGCTAATTATCATTAATCACAAGCCTGCTCATTCTTTGTCACGAGATTCTTTGATAGTGATTTTTGATCTCAAGGGCATGACTAGATGGCCACTTGAAAAAATACATTTTTCAGATCAGGGGTGGCTTATTAAGCCAAATGAGGGTGAGTTTGGCAGAGGAGGCTTTATTCTGTCAAAGCAAGGCTGTGATTTCATGTATTTCTGCCTAAAAATTAACTTTAACTTTTTTTATTGTTTGATGATGACCTGCAAATTCTTTGATCGCAAGCCTACAAAATCATTGATACCTAGATTCTTTGATTGAGAGGGCATGACTAGATGGCCACTTGAAAAAAATCAATTTTCTCATATCAGGGTTGGCTTATAAAGCCAAATGAAGGTGGGTTTTGCTCAGGGGCTTCTTTCTATTGAGGCATGACTGTGGTTTCATGCATTTCTGCCTAAGAATTGACTTTTAACATTTTTCATTGTTTGATTGTGACCCTGCAAATTCTTTGATCGCAAGCCTGCAAATTCTTTGATCTCAAGATTCTTTAACCACAATCCTTGATCATGAGGGTGCCACTAGATGGCCACATGAAATATTAAATTTTATCAGCACAGGGGTCACTTCTAAAGACAAAATAGGGTGAGATCTGCTCAGGGGTCTTTGTTCTGTCGAGTCATGGCTGTGGTTTCATGTATTTTTCTCTAAAAATTGTTTTAACATTTTTTATTCTTTGATTGTGAGCCTGCAAATTCTTTGATCACAAGCCTGCTAATTCTTTGATCATGAGATTCTTTGATTGCAATCTTTGATTGTGAGAGAGGGACTAGATGGCCAGATTGGGAGGGACCAGATAGCACAATTTTAAAAATTTTTCAAATTAAATATCTTGGAAATGGTTTGGTCTTTTAACTTGAAATTTGGAGGATGTTGATGGCATGTCCTGTAGATGTGAATTATAGCACTTAGGTGTCAAACAATAAATTGTTTGTGGAAATATTGTGTGACACATTTTACATTTTGCGGACAACGTTTTCCATGATGGTATTGACTTTAAATTACTAGGGTAGCTAGCCTTACTGCCATAGATGTACTTTTCAGTCATTAGGTGTGTAAAATGTTAATAGGTGTGGAATTCTGCCAGTGTGATGAATGAAAACCTGAAAATTTCACATTTTATATCTCAGAAACAGTTCGGTCTTTTACATTGAAATTTGGAGCATGTTGAGGGGATGTGCTGTCCACGTGAATTATTGTGTTTAGGTGTTGGAAAATTCATTTGCTGCATCCATATTGCATGACACACTTTATGTTTTGCATATGGTGTTTTGCATTGTGGTAGTGGCTTCACATTAATAGGGTGCCTAGCGTTACTGCCATGGAGGTAATTTGTAGTGGTTAGCTGTGAGCTGTGTGAGAAATTCTATATTGCACTTGATATCTGCAACAACGTGCACTTTTGCTCAATTCTGTGGGAGGTGAAACTAACTACCCTTGGTAATTGCTTTTTATTTACATATTTATTCAGTGTTTAACCAAGAAGGGGCTTGCAAACTCTGTTTATCTTGTGAGTAACTTCAGAAGGATTTAAATACTGCATTTGGGTAGACCCTTGGAGGTAGCTAGATTGTCTAGTAGGATTTTCTGACAGTTAAACTATTTTTAAATTTACAGGTGGCTGAGGAGTTGAAAAAGGAGCTTGCAAATTCTGCTTATCTTGGAAGTAACTTCACAAGGGTTTGAATACTGTATTTTGGTTGTCCCTTGGGGGTAGCTGGATTGACTACTATGATTTTGGGACAGAAACTATTTTTAAATAATTTACTGGTACGTAGGAGATTGTGATAGTTAAACTATTTTTAAATTAGTTACTGTGGTTAAGGAGTTATCATAGCAAAACCTGCAGTGTGAATTGAAACACAGACAGCCTCAGGTGCAGGAAATTGTTCCCCTCATTGTTTTTAGACCACAAAGTGTTGTATTGGAACAGGAAAGGTTGCATCATAACCATTGTCAACAAATTGCCCTGGGTGGAGATATCCAGACAAGATCAGATTACTATAAGTTACTGCTGGCTACAATATTTAGAGACACAAAGCACATCTTCTTGGCCTGGAAGGACACTACTTCTTTATTCAGCTGTGAGCTGTGTGAGAAATTCTATATTGCACTTGATATCTGCAAAAACGCGCACTTTTGCTCAATTCTGTGGGTGGTGAAACTAACTACCCTTGGTAATTGCTTTTTATTTACATATTTATTTAGTGTTTAACCAAGAAGGGGCTTGCAAACTCTGTTTATCTTGTGAGTAACTTCAGAAGGATTTAAATACTGCATTTGGGTAGACCCTTGGAGGTAGCTAGATTGTCTAGTAGGATTTTCTGACAGTTAAACTATTTTTAAATTTACAGGTGGCTGAGGAGTTGAAAAAGGAGCTTGCAAACTCTGCTTATCTTGGAAGTAACTTCACAAGGGTTTGAATACTGCATTTTGGTTGTCCCTTGGGGGTAGCTGGATTGACTACTATGATTTTGGGACAGAAACTATTTTTAAATAATTTACTGGTGCGTAGGAGTTTGTGATAGTTAAACTATTTTTAAATAAGTTACTGGAGGTTAGTTGAATTACTATAAAGGGCAGTACTCACCAGGGTGGTGTATTTGATTGTTTATAACAGTCACCTGTGGTTGTGGACTACCCACCCCCTTCCCCACACCCCACCCCCCAGGCGTGGCATTTCCTTTATAGCCAAAGTTCTGACATCACTTCCTCAACAGGTCTTGGGGCAGTACTGTCATATTCTTAATAACCCATCACAGTGCATAAAGGGTAAGTACACCACCAAATATATATATATATATATATATATATATATATATATATATATATACATATTGTATATTATAAGGGAGAGGGACATGTGGGGAGTGGTGCAATGCACTGGCTGTGGGGCAGCAGTCTTCCAGGAGACATTCTGGAAACTGCGCTGCTGTCTTATTTGCAGGCAACTGTCAGCTCTGAGGGTGGAGATTGCCCACCTCCAGGCTGAACTGGCAAGGACTAAGGAGGCCTCCCCCACACAAAGAACTCCACTGCCACAACCACTGCCTCAGAGGTTGCCAAGTATGAAGAGCAGTTGGACCACAGTGGGTTCTGGGAAGGTGCAGGTGGTGGAACAGAGGTGAAGCCCCCTAGTTGTACCTCTACACAAATCATATGCCAGTCTGGCAGAGCAAGGTTCCTCTATGATGGCACCCTCAGTGGAGACCAAGAAGAATGCTGAGGACATCCACAAGGGAGACCCAAAAAAGGGTGGCAAGGGACACCTCAGGGGAAGGAAACAGCTTCTGATATGGGACTCAATTGTTAGGGGGGGTAGAACTGGGGAAGGGAGAGGAGAGGGAAGTAAGGTACCTGCCTGGTGCCATGGCTTGGAGAGACAAGAAGAAAATCCTCACAATTGCAGAAGCAGTATCACAGGAGAGGGAACTAGATATCACTGTCCATCTTGGGACAAATGACCTACCTAGGCATGGAATCAGTGCAGTGCAGGATGAATTTGTGGACTTGGGGAGGGGCCTCAGACAGGTAGTAAGCACGGTTACCTTCTCAGAGGTGCTGACAGTCCATGGCAGGGGCGAGGCTAGGGTACTGCACACCATGCAGTTTAATGAATGGTTGCAAAACTGGTGCAGAGCACAGGGCTTGGCTTCATTGGGGACTGGGGTACACCGGAGAGATGAAGCTATACTGGCATGATGGTCTGCATCTGTCCACTAAGGGAACCAGGTTTAAATGCTCCTTGGCAAGCTTTTAAACTAGCCAATGGGGAAGTGCTGATAAGAGGCAGGAAATTTCAAGCCTCCCCACAAAACATGGCAGATAGTAAGGTAAACACTGAGGTACAGAGCTCAATAGAGGGCAGGACAGGGTCAAATGGAAAATAGAGAAAGGCAATAAGAGCAGGATGGGAAAAAGGATAAAGCAACATTAAATGGAGGGCAATGAGTACCAATGCCGTAGTCTGGGAAACAAGCTCCTGAGCTAGTAGCCCTGATGGAAGATGAAAAATTGGATATTGTGGCAGTCACGAAACATGGTACATGGAGAACCATGACTGGGATGTCAACATACTGCGGGTACACAGTCTACAGAAGGGACAGGGAGGGTAGAGGAGGTGGAGTAGCTCTATACATAAGGAAGGGATCAAAGCTACAGAACTAAAAAGTAAAGGGGAGGAAGAGGCACTCGGGTCACCTTGGACATAGGAATGGCATCACAATCTGCACAGGGTTGTATACAGACCCTGGTCTCAAGGGAGGAAACGGAGAAGAAAAGATGGAGGACATTCTCAAATGGCTGAAAAGGGGGAGATACTGTTGATGGGGACCTGAATATGCCAGATGTTAACTGGATGACATGTACTGCAGCCACATCCAAGAGCAGGGTCATTCCTCGATGCCCTGCAGGGGCAGGCCTGACAGCTAGTGTTGGAACCCACTTGGGAGGGAGCAATACTAGACCTGGTACTCTCAAATGGAGAGAGGATCACAAATTTAGAAGTCAGTAGACATCTGGGAACAGTGACACTGCACAGTGTAATCCACAATAAGCACAACCGTGGAGACAAGCCATACAAAACAAGGATGCTGGACTTTAGAAGGGCCGACATTGGCAAAATAGGTGAATACCTGAGGAATGCACTAGCAATGGCCAAAAAGGAGGGGAAGAACAATGGAGAAAAATCAAAACTGCTATCATAGAGGCAACAAGCCTTTGTGTAAAACAAATAAAGAAAACAAAGTGGGGTTAAAAAACACTATGGTTCTCAAAAGAGGTGGCAGGGAAGGTTAAGGAGAAAAAGGCTGCATTAAAAAAGTATAGGGAATCACAGAAGGAGCACGACAGGGAACTGTATCAATTAAAGCAGAAAGAAGTGGGGAAGGCAGTCAGAATAGCAAAGGCCCACAATGAGGAAAAATAGCCAACTCAGTTAAGAAGGGGGATAAAACCTTTTATAGGTACATAAGGGAGCATAGAAAGGTTAAGGGAGGAATAGTGAAGATTAATAAAGGAGAGTGGAGGTGGGCAGAGGGAGACAGTGAACAGGCAGAGAATGAATACTTTTGCTCAGTATTCACAAAAGAAGATGAGAAGGAGTTGCCTAAACCAGACAATAGAAGCACTCTGGGTAGGGGGGTTGACACCAGTCCATTTACAGAAGAAAGAGTCCTGAAAGAACTCCTAAAACTCAAGGTGGACAAAGCAATGGGGCCTGATGGGATTCACCCCAGAATCCTAAAAGAACTAAGGGAGGACCTAGTGACACCACTGACCACACTTTTTAACAAATCATGGAAGGATGGGGTGGTATCTGAGGACTGGAGGAGGGCAGATGTGATTCCCCTTCATAAAAGTGGGAGCAAGGCAGAAGCAGGAAACTACAGACCTGTAAGTTTGACCTCAGTGGTAGGGAAAATGATGGAATCACTTCTGAAAGAAAGAATTGTTGAGTACCTAGACGCCAGCAGGGCACAGGACCCAAAGCAGCATGGATTTACAGCCGGAAGGTCATGTCAGATGAATCTAATTGATTTCTTTGACTGGGTGACCAAAGTAATAGACCAGGGAGGGGCTGTGGATATGGCATACCTAGACTTTAGCAAGGCATTTGACACAGTCCCGCACAAAAGACTAATAATCAAGTTAGTCAGCCTGGGAGTGGGTTCCAGGGTGGTAGCTTGGGTAGCAAACTGGCTGCACAACAGGACACAGAAGGTAATAGTGAATGGAACACATTCCAAAGAAAGGGGGGTTACTAGTGGAGTACCTCAGGGCTCAGTACTGGGTCCAGTCCTCTTTAACATCTTTATAGGTGGCATTGCAGAGGGTCTGGAGGGAAAAGTATGTCTCTTTACAGATAACTCAAAGATCTGTAACAGAGTTGATACACAAGGGGGGGTAGAAAGGATGAGAAGGGACTTGGCAAGGCTGGAGGAATGGTCAGATATATGGCAACTTAGAGTCAATGCAAAGAAGTGCAAAGTAATGCACCTGGGAAACAAAAATCCAGGAGAAGAGTACACAATAGCAGGGGAGGTACTAACAACAACAAAAATGGAAAGGAACTTGGGGGTAGTCATATCAGATGACCTAAAGGTGGGTAAGCAATGTGAGAAGTCAGTAAGGAGAGTCAGGGGGATACTGAGATGCATAGGACGGGCATCACAAGTAGAAAAAGGAAGTGGTTATCCTCTGTACAGACAGTTGGTGAGACCCCATCTGAATACTGTGTGCAGTTTGGAGACCCCATCTATGCAAGGACATAGACAGGATGGAAACAGTCCAGAGGAGGGCAACTAAAATGGTGCAGGGTCTGCATCAGAAACCATATGAAGAGAGACTGAGAGAGCTTAATATGTATACCCTTGATGAAAGGAGGGATGGGGGGGCATGATAGAAACTTTTAGGTACCTCAAGGGAATCAACAAAGTCCAGGAGGGTAGCATCTTTCAGAAAAAGAGATGTGTAAGAACTACGGGGCACAATTTAAAGATAGAGGGGGACAACTCAGGGGTAATGTGAGGACATTTTTTTTCACGGAGAGAGTGATAGATGCATGGAACCGCCTTCCTGGGGAGGTTGTTGGGTCTAAAACAGTTGGGGAATTCAAACATGCATGGGACAGACATAAGGCAATTGTAGTGGGGGGTTGCAGGAAGTAGGCTGTTGGTTAACTAGAATCTGCAGCTTATCCAATAGGAAGAGAAATGGGCAGACTGGGTGGGCCAAGTGGTCCTTCTCTGCCGTTAAAGTCTATGTTTCTATGTTTCTTACGTAAACAGGTGATGAATTATGCCAGTCTGATGATGACACTTTGTTTTCTTTCAAGGTGGTAGACCCCACACTCCAACCATATGCACTGCCAGCAATACATATGATATTCAGAACTTGAACTCTTATCTTAGACAGGAATTTGCAAGTTGGTATTAGCATGGGGCCCAAAGGGCTGCACTCCCACGTGCTTGTGCAACTTCCTACTTTTCTATTCTTTCTCAAAAAATAAGGATATTCTTTGCAAAAAACTTTGTTAATGCATCATTTAGGGTTAAAACACAAAAAGACAGGAAATGAGATTGTTAGGGTTGCCCCATCCCCTCTCATGGACCCACCCATCATCCCAAGATTGACAGATGATGTGGTGTGTCATTGGGGTTGTGAGGCCTAAATGTCACCCAATTCTTCTTTACTGTGGCTTGTGAATATGATTACAGATGGAATGAGGTAACATTTAGGCCTCACAACCCCAATGACAAAATTCACCTTGTTATTTACCAGGCAAACTGGTCATTCCCCAGGTGAATTTGATCAATCTGCATAGCCAACAACAAGATGAATTGCAATCCTCAGTTCTGCAAACTTGATGAAACCCACAGATTTTTTTCACAGAGTGAATTTCAGCAACTTCACCTATCCATATATATATATATATCTATATATCTATATATATATATATATATATATATATATATATATATATATATATATTATAGGCAAGTTGTGCCCCTATAATTAGGGTTATGAAGGCACTTCTATGTTAAACTTGAAATTTTGTGGTTAAACACTTTGGAACCCATTCAACGGATTTGCATGAAATTTGTATGAACGGTGGGGCATGGTAGCTTGCCAAATTTTGTTTTGGTTGGACTTATAGTTTTCATGCACCAAAATGCTGAAAAATGCACTTTTCGCCAGTTCTGTGGGCAGTCTTTCAGATTTTGTCTGTTGTGCTGCATGGCCATTGTGTGGCATGCTGGTCTGCAACCTGACATGTTGAAAGAGCGTGGGTCAAGGAACATGCCGCTTTTGTTTGGTAAAAAAATATTAATCCATTAGAAAGTTATTAAACTTTGAAGTTCCCATTATAAGTCTATGGGAAAATTTATATGGTTATTTTGTGAAAGAAGAATGGGGTTTTGGCCATCTGGTCCCCTCCTCACAATCAAAGAATTTGTAGGCTCGTGATCAAAGAATCTTTGATCGCGATGGCCACCATCTTGTTTTCATTTTGCTGTCAGAAAAAAACAAATATCTCAGCTCAGGGTGACTTCTGAAGTAAAACTATATTGGGTTTTGCTCAGGGATCTTCTCTCTAGTGAACCATGCCTGTGGTTTCTTGTAAATTTGTTCAAAAATAGAGTTTTAAAGTTTTTAATTCTTTGATCATGGCTCGCTAATGATCTTTGATAGCGAACCTGCAAATTCTTTGATTGTGAGATTCTTTGACCTCGATCTTTGATTACAAGGGCACGACTAGATGGCCAGATTAAAAAATCTAATTTCTCAGCCTAGGGGTGACTTATAAAGTCAAACTAGAATGGGTTTTACTCAGGAGGCTTCATTCTATTGAGGCATGGCTGTGGTTTCATGTATTTCTGTGTAAAAATTGAGTTTTACCATTTTTTATTCTTTGATCGCGAGCCTGCAAATTCTTTGGTCGCAAGCCTGCAAATAACAGCATGAAGACAGACTTTGCCATAGCCATTGCATCTACCTAGGTGCTTATATCACTATGAATTGTGCTTACTGTTTGATGATATTTTCTTGTTCTTGGTCAGGTTGTAGTGTTGTAATGTTCAATATGGGGGACGGTTAGAAGAAGTGCACAGACCATGTGTATCTTGCTCTAAATCTTCCCTAAATTACCTCTCGTCACCACAGTTCCTACAGTTCCCAGAGTTCCCACATGTAAACATCACACAGGACTAACGCTGCTCTTCCACTGCACTGCAGAGCCCTACAAAAGGTATATTTTATTTCATTATTTTTAAAATAAGTGCGCATATACAACCTAACTGATTATTGAACCCCAATTCTGTAGTTACATGTTCTGGATAGTTAAAAAAAAATAATATTCTGTCGGGACATGGGTCACAATCACACACAAGGGGGGTTTCATTTTTTACCTTCTGAACACAGTCAGGTGGAATTACCAGTGCTGCTGCATCTGCTGGCTCCAGTGGAGGGTGTGCTGTGGCCCTTCAGTTCCTTTGCACTGTCCACTTCAACAGTGAGACTGCAGGCAGTTGAGAGGATACCAACAGAGAAAGCTGTGCCACAATGTCTGCAACAATCTGGTGAGTAGTCTCAATGGTAGACTCTGCGTGATCCTTCATTTCAGCCAGTGCATCCTTCTCTGCTATTTGCGCAGGGTTGGGAACACGACTATGTGACCCAATTATTTTCAAAACATTCTCCCCTTTCAGATGAAGGCGCACAGAGCAATGTCCCTTGTTGTATTTGTAACATTTATAATATGACTTCTCAACTGTGACCTGCTCCCTTTGGTACAGAAATCCATCCAGCACAGCTAGCTCTTTGACCTTTTGACTCTTGATGAAGCGTACTGCTATTCTACTGGTTCTCCTGCTATCTGACAAGAACAAACATGACTGACTTTTTATGCACTTCACACAACAATTAATAGGTAAATTAGATTTAAATTATGCAAATAGTGTGGACATGTAAACAAACTTATTGGTAACATTTGCAACATTTGGTGATCATGCGGTGCAGCAGCAAGCTATTTATTATATCACAATGCTGATACAGCATTAGCTAATTTAACCACACTTAATGTGACTGCGGTGTTACGGATACGCAGTTTTGACACTGAATCAGTTGTAAGTTCCCTCTGGGTACTTACTAATTAAATGCCTGAGAGCTATGTAGTTAGGGAGGAAATGTAAATTGTGGTGCCTGTGAGCCTGTGAGACAGGGCTTGCTTGCTTCCAGCAGGTGGCCCTCTTTGTTGGGATATAAAAGAGAAAGGTTTTGGTGCCATAGCGAGATCTGGGGGGGGATGAAACCAAAGAGGAGAGGTGGAGGGTGTTCAGCCTGCAAGTTCGGCCAGTGGGCTGTGGTGGGGCTGGGGTGGGCTGCTTAACAATCCGGCCCTCCACTCTCAAAGACCAGTGATGTGCAGAGTGATGGTTCAGGTGTAAGATAAAGGGAAGCACTGGAGCAGTGAGTGGGGCCAGATGGTGCAACTGGGAGACGGACCCTAGGGAGAAGAAAAAATGGAGGCCCACCAGGTGAACTTTGCAACCTTGGCAGGGTAAGCATTGATGAGGACTGAAGCCCAAAGAAATTGTGCCTGTGGGTGAGTTCAGTGGTAGGTCAGAAGGTATTCTGTGAGCAGGCGCGCTATGGCAATAGGGCCACGGGAGCGGCTCAGAATTGGCAGACTGAGCAGTTAAGGGTGTTGTAGTAGCAGCACAGCCCCTATTCCCCAGGTTGGTGGCTGCTACAGAGTTGGGACTCCCTTGCTGAGCAGCCTGTGGATGCAGGGAAAGTCCATTCAGGGGAGTGAAGTTTGTGACCCAGGCAGGTTGGCAGCCTATCGGGTGCTCCGGTGTGGCACTGGCAGAAGTCCCCCTGATGAGTCAGTTCAGAGGTTGGTATCGCTGTATGAGTGGAGCTGCAATTGGTTTTGGGGCCAGAATAGACACTGGGGGAAGCAATCTAAGCACAGTTGCATCAGTGATTGGATGTCTGAAAGGGTTCTGGTGGTTCAGTTCTTGCTAAGGAACATTGAAAAGAAGTAAGACCTTTTAGAGAAGAGGGTATGCTCCAGGTTTTGTTGCCCCCTCTTGGTGCAGAAGTTTTTTAACCAGGCAGATGGGAAGGAAATGAGAGAGAGAGAGAAGTGGTTTGGAACAGAAGAAACGTCTCATGGTGTCGTGAGCCCTATGTGCATGTATAGAAACAGAATTACAAGAAGAGAGCCTTTATTGAGGGATGGTAACTGCTGGGGAAACAAAGTTAAGGAATAAGATTTGAGATGGTAGAGTGAATCAGTACAAAGCTACCTCATGGGGTGGTCTAATTTGACACCTAAAGTTCTGCCAGGAATTTAGCCCTCAAGGCTTAAGGTGATCTGCATAAAATGACTCAGTCTGTTAGCTCAAGAGACTGTTGCAGAAGATTTTCCAGCTAGGTCTGTGAAGGAACCCCACTAAATTAAATGCCCCATGTTCCATGGAATGGTTGCTATTGTTTCAAAGTTAATTAAAATGGTTTGCACTTTTGAGTCTGGAGTGGACAATGAACTTATTCAATTGAAATGTGCATGCTTGTCTGCTAACCAAAATTCCCAGACCAGAAGGGGAGCCAGGATGGGTGGCAGGCTGCAGTGGGTGTGGGGCGGCTGTCTTCTTGGGAATTGCTTGGAGGGTAGGGGGTTGTATGGTGTGTAGACAGATGGGGCAACTTAGGGAAGAGGTTGATAGGCTAAAAAGGGAGCTAAGTAGGTGGGGTGCGTGGAGCAGAAGGCAACAGCAGGGGCCAAGGGACAGAAGGACCTACACAGTAGATGCAAAAGGCAAATGAGAGGGACTACAGGGGGAGATGATTAAGAAGGCAGTCCATGCAATCACTAAAGATCATTTGGGACAGGAGGATGAGGGTTGGAAGGAGGATAAGATAAGTGGAAGGAGGGGAAAGGAAGCACAGCATGATTTGAGGTCACAGGGAGGGGCGAGGGGAAGCTCAGGATAAAGGGAGGGAGGAAGGATAACAACAAGTTTTCAGTGCTGGTAAACCTGGAACAACATGAAGGGGGCAGGCCAGTCACAGGGACAGCAGGGGAACAGAATAGTAGTGTTGGCTAGTAGGGACGCTAGGAGCAGGGTCAACTCAGGAGATGGTAATGGGGGTAGTGGAGGATGGGTGGCAGATGGGGGGCCAGAAGATTTGGGGAAGTGTGGGGAGACAAGGGAGGAGTATGTAATGGAGGTGGTGGCAGGAGTACTGAGAGGGAGAAGGGAAGGTTGACAGTAAAGGTGGAGAAAAGATCAGAGGATGCACTAGTGTCTGGAGGCAAGGAGAGGACTAATACAGAGCAAAGGGGGCCTGAATCGAGAAGGGGTGGGGGATGCAGATGGGAAATGGTAGTGGCAAGGACTCAGGTAATACAGACTGCAGTGGGGGGAGCAAGGGGGAGTCTAGGGCAAGGATACATCAGGGACCAAGGGAGAAAAAGGGGCCCTCGGGGATGGAATCAGGGGTGCTAGACCAAGATTGTATTCAGGGGAATGGGGTGCACCAAGGAGGTGAGCAGGACAAAGAGAGGAGAGTCATCATTGTGAGGGATTCAGTAGTAAAAGATGTAAGATGGCAGAGGAGCCAGGAAGACCCGCATATGGGTAGAGTGTTTGCCGGGCATGACAGCAAGAAGGGTGGGGCAGCATATTGAGAGGTGGGTGGGGAGGCTATAGGGAAAGCCTCATATCATGATGCACCTCGGCATTAATCATCTGGAGGGAAATACTTTGGAAGATGTGCAGGAGAGATTAAAGGAAGTAGGAAGGTTGTGCAGGATTGAAGAGAGGACAGTGGCATTCTCTGAGGTTCTACCAGTACTAATGGCTAGCTTGACCAGGAAACTAAAAATCTTAGAGTTCAATACATGGCTTGGGACATAGTGTGAGGACATGGGATATAGATGGTTCCATGTCATAATAACTGTCGCAAAACAGCGATCACTACCTTTATGGAGAGTGTATATCGCCGAAAAGCAAATCAGTGATATACACTTCAAGGCAACCCAACATCCAGAAAATTAAAAAGATTTTTTGAGGGGTGCTTTCCACCCTCACCCCCCTAAATTAAGATTCTCAACTCCAGTGGGGTACATTTCAAGGAAGGGGCAAAATCCAGATTTTGCAAAAAATTAAGTCCTACAGCTGCAGGTAGTGGCAAAATGTACTCACTCCCGGTCCCAGCCCTGAACCCAGTACCTGTTGTGCCAGAGATAGCCACCCACACCACCACATTACATGGCTAGCTTGGTGGCAGCAGGTACACTAGTCCTCTAAAAGTTCTTCCCTGTCCCTCCCCTTCCCCTCGCTATTCCCCCCTTCTGATCGCCCTTCTCCATGTTCGCTTTCCCATATGGTCGCCAGTTTGCATGGTAGCCCAGAATGATAGCACTGAAAATGAGTTGCTATTTTTGTAGTCACTCATTTTCAATCACTATTATCACTAGATACCAATATGGACTGGTGGGGGGATGGGCAGCACATGGGAGAACCATGACCTATACGCACTGGATGGGCTGCACCTGAGTAAGAAAGGCTCAGATGTCTTAAAGAAAAAGCTGGGAGTTCATAGCAAAAAAAACATAATTTGAACTAGGTGGGGGGGGGGCAGCAAACTCAGCCACCAAGCTAGTTAGTCCACCAGGCTTCCTCCAATAGAGAAGCAGGAAGAGAAGAAGCAAAAGGCAAAAATGGGAAGGGTTAGGGAAGAATGTATAGGCAAACAGGGGAAGAACTCACAGTGGAGGGTGATCTCACTGAATGCAAGACACCGTGACAATAAGACAGTAGAACTGCAGGCTTTAAGGGTGGAAAGGGAGGAGAACATAGCTGCCTTCACTGAAATATGGGCCATCCAGTACCAGGACTGGGATCTAGCGATCCCTGGGTACAAACTGTACCGGAAGGACAGGGATAAAGGGAAAGGGGGAAGGGTAGCCATATATGTTAAGGAAGGGATATTGTGCAACAGCGAGGAAGGGAAGGAGGGCAAGGCAAAAGACTTATGAATTCACCTACAGCACTCCAAGGGTAGGAGGGTGAGATTGTGGGTGGTATATAGACCACCATCCCAAAGTGTGGAAATGTACAGGGAGCTGAGAGAACAAATTAAGAGGCTTAGCGGTAAGGGCAACAAAGTGGTGGTTGGGGACTTCAATCTGCCAGGGGTGGATTGGAATACCCCAGCCACCTCAGGTGTCAGAGAACAGTCCTCCTGAAGGCCTTCCAGGAAAGCTTCCTCTCTCAGAAGGTGATGGAGCCAACCAGGAATGGGAACATTCTAGACCTGGTACTCAAGGATGGAAGCTAGTCCAAGGCATTGAGGTGCAGGACCCCTAGCAGGAAGTGACTACCGCACAATGTGGCTCTCCCTCAACCTGGGGAAGGATGTAGCCAATACAAAGAAGAAGAAGAAGAAGAAGAATCAGCATTTATATAGCACTTTTCACACATCCAAAGCACTTTACAAGCAATGCTAGACTGGTATTGAAGTGACAAAAACAAGAGTGGTGGATTTTAAAAGAGCAGACTTTGGCAGGCTGGGACTAATTGTGAAAGGGCACCTAGACAACATCAGCCCAGACATGGAAGCAGAACAGAAATGGAACATCACAAAGAGAGGTCTGGCAGAGGCCACTAGTTCTTGCACCAAGTGCCAATGCAAGAAGACCATGAGCTAGAGACCTAGCTGGATGAATGGAGAGATAGTGGAAAGGGTGAGGGAAAAGGGAGAGGCATTTAGAAAATATAAAAGATCCTGTCAGGACGAGGATAGGGAGGAATACATGAAGAAATCCAGGGAGGTGAACAAAGTAGTGAGGGCAGTCAAGGCTTCAAAAGAACTAAGGTTGACACAGGGAATCAAGGAACGGGAAAAGGATTTCTTTAAGTATACAGGGTGGATGACAAAGTGAAAGGACCAGATTGTAAGGATTAGAAAGGAAGGTGTGTGGGTAGAGCAGGGAGCAGAGCAGGTGAAAGTGCTAAATGAGTAGGAAGAGAGGCTGGGTAGTTCCCTGTAGCACTTTGAATTACCAGCCTAAAGGGAAACCTTAATTTTATTTAAGAAGGGCAAGAAGTGTTTTCACTTATGTCACAGTCACGGATGAGTGGCTGTCACACATCTTAAACTGTCATTTAACAATTAAAGGAATTTGAGGGACCTGTGACCCCTGAGTAGCTTCTTGGTCACCTCCAGCTTTAAAACTAGCCCTGCTGTGAGCAGGATGAGTACGGGTGGGGCACGTGTGTTGTCACGTGAGAAGTCGCGCTCCGAGACTTGCACGTTTGCATGTGTTAGGAGTGTTTGATGTGGGAATAGTGTGAAGTGGACTTAAAAGCAAGTATCAAAAGAATAAAAAAAGGTAGGCTGCTCCAATCCTCCCAAGGAGGTATTCACTCTTAAACTATTTGTGCACCATCTAACTGTTGGCTTCATTAATGGCCAGTCTGTTGGTTGGCATATATCAGGGCTAATACAATCAGTTACTCAGGGTATAGCCTATGTGAGCATTGATATACAAGTGGCATTACTATAAAAATAAGCACAATTTGCAAGCATCTGAAACTAAGTCTGTTTGCATATGCAAAATGATGGATAGTATCATAACAACTGAGGGGAAAGCATGGATAAAATGTTTAGCATGTGACATGTACTTATTAACTGAGTTACCAAACCCTGCACATCCTTTTACCTGTTTAATATGTAAACAGAATGCAGATATCCTGATTGAGATATCTCTCTTCAGTACCAGACTGGAAACCATTGAATAAAATCAGTTCGTCATGGCTGTCAGGTTACAATTTGGGGAAAATACTGTACTAAGTAAAAGTCAACTACAACCAGAACCACGTGACCATATAACTGTAGGACAAGGTTTGGCAAATAAACCTGTCCAAAGATCAATCCCTCCCCACCACACAGCTACCAATTAAGTCATGATCAGGGAACAAAATGCAACCCCAAGTAACTCAGTAAGTAAAAAAAGAGTAAAAGAGGATGAAAGCATAGACAACACAGATGACCAGTGGTACCACATTAAGAGTACAAGAGCAGCGAAAAAAGGGAGGAAAGCTGACAGTTTACACTTCCAGTCTATAACAGCTTTGACCCCCTAAGCTCACTGATTACAGAAGACTTGTCTAACATCTGTGACAACCTTATGCCCGGCCCTTCAGGTTTAAATGTAGGCAAGGACAATAGTAATCATATCCCTATGGTAACACCATCACTCTGAGTGACAGATACAAGCCAGTCATTAAATATTGAAAACAATGCCAGTGGGCAACAGGAAGCCAACACCAACAGCATTACTGGGGATAGTACTGACTTCATGGAAACCCAGGAAAATGCCATAGTCAATACCATAAGCCCCGAGCAAATATTCATATTGGGTGACACTATCATTAAATATACAGACAGATTTTCGACCAATGAGAATAAGGAAAACATAGCCAGCTGTAGCTATAGCTGAGCAACCATAAAGGACATCACCAGAATGCTCCCTGGCATCCTACAAAACAGTAACAGTCCTACGACTGTAATCCTGCACACTGGCACACTGACACAAAAGACCTGGTACAGACAAACTATATCCAAGGCTATTAAAAGTACTGTCCACCTGGTAGGTAGATCCTCTCCATAAAATCGTTAACATGTCACTTGTTTCAGGGGTAATTCCACTAGATTCCAAAGCAGCAGCAGTTACATCTATTTTTAAGAAAGGAGACAGGGGAGAAATGAAGAATTATAGATGATCAGTCTTGCAAGCATCCTGGTGAAAATATTTGAATCTCTTATAAAAGAAAAACTGGAAATGGAGGTCAGCGTGAGGATATTAGAAGACAATAATCAGGATGGCTTCAAAAGTCAGAGGTCATGTCTAGAGATGCAGCGAATTTAAATACCGCCGGTGAAGTGAATGCAAAGTGGGCACTTCCCATTGACAGTCTGCTATGCAGGGTGGGCAATGCAAAGTGCTCACTCCACCTTGTCATTACCACTTTGCGTTAAGGCGGAATGCAATGCGAAATAAGGCAAAGTCATTGTTTTTAATGGACGTCACGTTCCTCATTATGATTTTAAGTGATCCACTTGGTGTTTCAGATTTTGGCAGCCCCCCCACACATCACATGGCTTACAGTACTGTAAGTCACATGCTCTTTAGCTATGCAGGAAGAAAGTGAATCATACAAGCAAACACTTTTACTTTCTCCTGCGCAGACGGAGAGAGAGAGAGGAGTGTGTTTTGTGACTGCTGATACTTTGAGATAAGAATGAGGAGGAGATTTCAACTTTGACTTGGACCCAACAGCTTTTTTAAAAGCTACATTGTTTTATCTTTTCTGTTTGTACTCTTTTTTACTTAATATGTTCTTTCTGTAAATTTTACTTTTCTTACATAGAGGGACATCAGTTGCAAATTATTTCCATGCTGGAACTGCTGCTGGATCACTGCAGGAATCCACATTAGTTTTTTTTTCCCTCACACCATGTGCCCCCCCACACCTTCCTGGCTGTGTTATAAAATGTATTCCTCCACCATCCCCAACCCTTGCATGTAATTATGCCCTTTTTTTGTTGTCTTATATATGTATCCTGAGCAGTGGAAGTATATTGTGCTAAACTGCATGGGTGCAGTTTTTTCCAGTCTGTGTATGTACTGCAGACACTGTCCAACTCCCTGAATTAAAAACTTTTATTAATGAGTACAATGGTGGGGTGGTGAAGCCTGGAGACATACTACAAAACAGGCTTACAACATCTAAGTAACTAGTAAAAATATTAATGTTTTGATTCGTGATGTAATCGTAAATTGTGATTTGTGACTGCATTTCTGACCGTGTAGATAAAGAAACGCAAATGCCTACAACTGTACTTCCCTGGGCCCCGATGAGGTGTGACACAAAACTCCATGACTTAAAAACACTCATTAATGAGTACAATGGTGGGGTGGTGAAGCATGGAGAGATATTACAATACAGGCTTACAATACATCCAAGTAATTAGTAAGAAAAATTACTGTTGTGATTTGTGACGTGATCGTAAATCATAATTTGTGACTGCATTTGTGATCGTGATGATAAAGAACGTGATTTGTATCACGAGTGATTCCTGGTGATGGTCCTGACTTAAAAACACATATTAATGAGTTCAATGTTCATGCTGAATTATGCACCACATCTGTCCAGTAATCTGAAGGGAAGCAGAAGAAACAACTGTGACTTAAGTTAGAGATGGAGATTGGGCCCTAAAGAGATGCAAATGTACAGACAGATTGAGATTACGCTGTGCACTGAAGAGATACTGATGCAAAGGCACACCACCTAAGCAGTGCTCACCATCAGAAATTCAAATCTGGAAAAGAATATCTTTGCCGGTTGGGGCGGGCCACGGGGGTGGGGGCAGTGTACTGCACTGCTGCAGAAAGAGTCACTAGTACGAGTACCAGTAAAGATACCACAAAGAAGTACAAAAAATTATACAGCTGCAGTGGATAGCAGGTTCACATTGCTGAAATTATGTGGCACAATAAAAGGTGCCTGATTTGATGACACATGTCACACACATACTCACACACACACTAAGTAATGTGTAGCAAATTGAAAACTTTGGTAATATAACCACATATTTTAAACAAACTAAAATTATGCACTGCTGCACCACAACAATCAGCAAAAAAAATTCCAAGAATTATTGAAAATATTACTGTGTGTACTTTAACACAGTTATACAAGAAATATCACCAAAACAGAAAGCACTGTCTTTTTCTCCAAGTTAATCTACCTACACCACAGATACACCCCTCCCCCAAAGCACACTTCCACTGTCTCTCAGTACACAGACTGAATGTTGTACATTAACACTCAAAATACACACACAAACAATAAATGCTCAATGATATGAGCACAGGAAGGTTTCCTATAATCGATGAACTAAAGTTTCAGCAAAAAAAAATGACTCGAAAAGGCTTTTTTAACAGCTTTTAGAAGGTTTGAATCACAGAGAGCTCTCACATCAGATTGTCTCCTACAGCTTCCTACATACACTACCCCAAACTGAGGCTGTGCAGAACAATCTAGAGCCCATGTGACCTGAAATCCCATGAATCACTGCAAAATTCGCCTTTGGAGCTTAAAAACAAGGTGAAGTAAGGCGAAGTACATTGTTTTCAATGCACTTCGCCTTAAGAATTAGTGGAATAGTGGTTTGGGAAGGTGAAGTAATGCAATGTCATCTTTTTTACAATGGACTTTGCGTTACTCATTAATAACGCTAAGTACTCTGCTTCGCGTTGCGGAGCTCTCCGCGAATTCACTTTTACTCCGCGTTCCACTTCGCGGAGCGAATTGGGGCCACTTTGCCCATCTCTAGTCATGTGTTACTAGTAACCTAGTTTTTTGTGAGAAAGTTAGTGTACTGCTGAAGGAAAAAACGCCTGTGGATATTGTATATTTGGACTTATGTAAAGCCTTCGATAAAGTTCCACATTCAGTCATGATTGACAAAATGTATCACATGACGTTATACTCTATGGTTGTACTATGGGTAGAGGAGTGTCTGTGTAATAGAACCCAGATAGTACTCATTAGAGGTCACCAATCCAGTATGGGAGCAATAACTAGTGGTGTGCCTCACGGCTCTGTGTTGGGACCTGTGATTTCAATCAGATTCGCAGACGACACTAAGATCGGCTCTATGGTATAGGGTATCCTGACCTTCCCCCTCCAGTGAAACATACAGGGGTTCAGTTTATCTGATAATAAGGAGCCTTCCTTGCTCCAGCTAAGTGTTCCTTTTGCCTCTCCTATTCCCCTTTTGTAATCTCCTTGACATACGCCTCAACCCCTAGCCTCCGGATGTCATGTTTGGCTGATATTCCTAGCTGACGGCTGGCCTCCTATGTATGAAGCTATTACCTTCCTACCACTGGGTAGATAAGGTCCCCTGGTATTGCTTCATTTACCTCATTTATGTCTGATGCTCTTACTTGTACCTGCTCTTATTGTTTTCCCGCTGTACCTGATTGTATCATTGTAATCATGTATGTATCTCTGAAATAATCATGTATGTATCTCTGTAATCTCCTGGGTCGCACCTGAAAATAGGCATCTGGTTGTCTAGTGTGCTTACCTGGTAAACAAAAACAAATAAATAAGATAGCTGCACACGTTAGCTGCGCACTGGAGGTGCAATCTTTGGAAAAAGATTTGAGTACCCTGGAAGACTGGGCAAAAGCTAAATGCATGCTTTTCAACACCAGTGAATGTGTTGTCATGCATTTAGGAGACTCTAATGCACAAAATAAGTACTCACTAAATGATAGAATCTTGAACTCAGTTGACACTGAATAAGATCTGGGAATTATCATTTCATCTGACCTAACTTTTAATAAGCATTGCAGTGAGGTGATCAGTAAAACTAATAAAATAATAGGATATACTGTATAAAAAGAACATTCACATCCAGAAATAGGGCAAACATTCTGCCACTATTTAGGGTTACGTAAGGCTGCATTTAGACTACCACTCTCCTCTATGGAGCCAGTATCTTCTGAGTGATATAACCAGACTTGAGGGTGTTCATAGAAGAGTTACCAAGTTAATAGATGGTATGCAGAAAAGGAACTATGAACAGAGGTTGACTGAGTTAAATTTATCCCCCTTGGAAGTTAGAAGGACAAGTGGGGACCTTCTGCAAATGTTCCAGATATCTAGGGATGAACAGCTGATGGCAGATCTGGGTATGCTACCCAACAGAAGGGATTGCAGTATAAGAAGTCATAACTACCAACTTATGCTAACATACCTTAAGAGAAAAAACATGCTTTTACTTCACATAATGAGTGACATCAAAGGGCAAATTTTACCCATTATCTTCCACACCAAGGAAGCACAGGTTCTAACACTAAAACTTAATATTGACCAACCAAACAAAGTGCTACTATTATCCACCATATACCTGCCTTCTGGGATGCTACCCACTGGCTTCCCACAGCTCATAAGCCACCTCAAACTGAACAAACTAAACTGGGAACCTATAATCCTAGGGGACTTCAACATTAATTAGCAAGCACAGGATGCAGCGACAGCTAGAGGCCAAATAGCCAGCCTGTACCTGACCCAACTGGTCACACAACCTACCAGACAAAACTACCGTACAGAAACCAGCACTCTCATTGACTGGCTACTCTCCTCCTGTCCTGAACATATTGCAGAGGCAACTGTCCTACCTGACACCATCAGTGACCATTCCCCTGTACTACTTACCTGGACTATCAAGTTCACCAAGAGTAATCCTTAGACCACCAGGAACAGATCACTATGGCCTGGTCTACTAGACTCCTTCAGGCACTACCTAAAAGGGATTGACCGGTTTCCATTGAATAGAGTCAATGACAGAAACCAAGTACTGGATTATTTCTGCAGGATCTTCACTACAGCCTGCGACATCTTTGCTCCTTACAAAACAAAGAAAGCAAGAGGAATCCCCAACCCCTGGCTGTCTAGCCCTCTAATTGAATGCATGTGACTCAGAGATCACCTGTGGCATTGGGCCAAAGCCACCGGGAATCTAGTTGACTCTCAAGCATATAATGCAGCTAGAAATATCTGCACAAAACTCAAATGTTTGGCGAAAGCAGCTTACTACAATGACCTCCTAGGGAAGATCTGGGTTAGAGGGAGGGAGTTCTGGGACTCTATAAAATCTCTCATGGGTAGAGCCTCAAGGGCCCCACTGGACCATATAGTTACCACCTCTGGCACATTACAAGACCCAAAGTAAATCGCTGACACTTTTAATGTTGCTTTCACGGACCTCAGCAATGTGTTGCCACCTGAATACCTGAATCACACCCTCGCAGGCCAGCAGCGCAACCTCAACACTCTATCTCCATGGGATAATTAGCAGTGTCAGTGGCTCAGTAGGTAGCACACTCGCCTCTGAGGCCGGGAAATCAGAGGGCTGTGGGTTCAGTTCCCACATCTGGCACTTGGGTTAATATCCCAGTACTGACACTGTAATGCAGTATGAGAGGGGTGCTGCATTTCTGAGGTGCTGTCTTTCCGATGAGACAGTAAACCGAGGTCCCATCTGCCTGGATTGGTGGTAATTCAGGTGGATATTAAAGATCCCATGGCACTTATCGAAAAGAGTAGGGGAATTTCCCCGGTGTCCTGGCCAGATTTCCCTCACTCACTAAAAAAAAATACCACCAACAGCTTAATCTGGTTCAAGGTCAGTTGGCATTCATCTGTATCCCCCTTCCCCGGGTCGTGCCTGAAAATAGGCAGAATTTGTCTAGTGCACTTACCCGGTCAACAAAAGCTAAATAAATAAATAAATAAAAATAAATAAATAATGTTGCCCCACCATTCTACTTCAGGCAAATCTTCCTAGGTGAGACCGTCAAATATATCAAACGGGTCCTTGGTAAGACCAGGATGGGAAGTGACATGATCGATAGGATGATGGTAGCACTTACATTAAATGAACTTGTGGCATGATTCACCAAGGTATTCAATGCCTCTCTGAGATCTGGCATCTTCCCTGACAGGTAGAAAGAGGCTCTAGTCACACCTGTTTTTAAATCAGGAGACAGAGCTAATCTAGCAAACTTCAGGCCCATCTAGATTTTACCCCCCCCCCAAAGCATTTGAAAGGGTGGTCTCAGAACAACTAACTGAGTACCTAGAAAAATATAGCCTTTTTTGCTTGCAACAACATGGATTCAGACAAAACCACTCCACCATCACAGCGCTAGTAGAGTATACCACTCAGCTTTATGAGGAACTGGATAAAGGGATGACAGTGGGGTCTATCTTTATAGACCTCACCAAGGCCTTTGACACAGTCAGTCACCAACTGCTACTGAAATGTCTCTTCTCTACAGGATTGTCAATGGACTCTGTGGCCTGGTTCCATGGTTACCTCACCCATAGATCTCAATGGGTCAGGATCGGCAATACAATCTCTGAGCCCAGGGAAGTAAAGCTAGGGGTCCCAGAAGATTCTATCCTCGGTCCTCACTTATTCAGCCTCTTTATAAATGACATGCCTTCCACCTGTCCTGCACATTCCGTACTCTATGCAGATGATGCTGTTATCTCCATCCCAGGGAAAGACCTGGGATCAATTAGCTCTGAACTTCAGCTCAATTTTTGTGCATTGGAATCCTGGTTCACCAGAAATAAACTGCTACTTAACTACAAAAAGACAAAGAGCATGTTCTTCAGCACCCCACAGAGCAAGATTCAAGGGTCCTTACTACATGTACTTAGTAGTGAAGGAGAAGTACTAGGCCAAGTCAACACATTCAAGTACTTAGGGATTCACCTTGATGACACCCTCACCTTCACTGCCCATGCTGAGCAACTGGTAAAGTCCACCAACATGAAGCTTGGCATCCTGTACATACACTGCACCTCTATGACTCGGGCTGCCCTAAAACTTGTTACATGCAGTTCAGTTCTCTCACCTACGGATTATGGCCTTGTCATATATAGGGCAGACAGACATAGCGCTTAAAATTATCAAAACCATCCTCAAAAAGGCCTGCCACCTGGTCCTGGGAGTACACAAAATGACTCACTCTTGTGACCTATACAAGGAAACTGGCTGGCTCACACTCCACCACAGACTCCAATAACAGGACTGCCTCCTTGCAAAAAAGTCCCTGATGGGGTACATGCCTAGCACTACCTCAGACTTCTTTGAGCCTGCACAACCCTCTAAATGTACAAGGAGTGCTTCCAGGGCTGTCCTAACTGTTCCCTTCAAATGAACCACCCTTGGCCAAAGATCCCTCTCCTGTTGTGGGCCTAAATGGTTCAATGATCTGCCTGCAGACCTTGCTGACTCCCCCAGACTTGGCCACTTTAAAAATGGGCTTCAATCTCTTCTTGCCAGCAAATCTGACTGCCAGTGTTTCTGTTAACCCATGGCCTCTGACAGCCCTTCTCCCACCCATCAAACACTACCCTCTCTCACTCCCACACTCCTGTTTCACAACTGCCCGCGTCCCCCCCCCCACCACCTACTACCTCCCCTTGACAAAGCCTCACCTCGGCTGCTAAAACTGCATTTCTGTAAAATGGGAGGGCCCCGTCTGAACTGTAACATGATTGTTAAACACTGTACCACACTTTATTTTATTTATTTAGTTTTTGTTGACCGGGTAAGTGCATTAGACAAATCCTGCCTATTTTCAGGCATGACCTGGGGGAGGGGGATATAGATGAATGCCAACTGACCTTGAACCAGATTAAGCTGTTGGTGATATTTTTCATGAATGGAGGAAATTTGGCCATTGCACCAGGGAAATTCCACTGCTCTTTTCGAGAAGTGCCATGGGATCTTTAACATCCACCTGAACTACCACCAGAACAGGCAGATGGGACCTCGGTTTCACGTCTCATCTGAAAGATGGCACCTCAGGAGTGTAGCACCCCCCTCATGCTGCACTACAGTGTCAGTATTGGGATATTAACCCAAGTGCCTGGTGTGGGGATAGAACCCACAGCCTACTGATCTCCAGGCCGCAGAGGTGAGTATGCTACCTGCTGAGCCACTGGCACTGATAATTAGCGCTGCATTAATATGTTTCTCCACAAGTGTGGTCCTGTTTCTCCTCACTTGTTGTATTCTGCTTAATGTTGTAACTGCACACTAATACTACTTGTTAGTTGATGTCCTTTCTGTTCTGCAATGTTTCATCACCTGTAAACGTCTTGTAATCCTTGTTGACTTGGAGCCTTTGTAAACAAGCCCCCAGCTCAAAGGTATTAATCCGAATTTGACATAAATAAATAAATACATACCAATATGGAATTTCCTTCCAAAATATGTAGTCAAAGTTAACTCCTTTGATAACTTTAAAACCAACCTTGACAGACATCTACTGAGTAATGGGTAACTGCAGTACAAGTCACATTAAACTGTTCCCTCAAATCACTGGTGTAGCATTGTTCAATGAGTTTCCTAATCTGTGCAGGGTTTAATTCAATGAATTAGTAAAAGTTTAGTATTGGTTTGCATCTAGCTGTTATGTGCTATAAGCTTTATTTTCAGCTGAGTGCTTATGAGTTTCATTTCAGAAGGAAAACTAAACAACTCTTAAGGAAAGCTGTGATATTTATAAACAATGCTCTTAAGGAGTGCTGTGATATTTATAAACAATGCCATGAAAATGCAGCTGCTGCCATTTCACTAAACAGCTAGATGTGAGCTGAATAGGCAGTGAAGGATGGTTGGAAAATAGTTGAAAGCTTCAATAGTTTGAGTTGCCACTCCAGTAGCATCACAAAAAAAATTCTACACCAGTGACTTGATGGAACAGTTTAATGTGACTTGTACTGTAGATTCCAGCTTGCTGGAGATGTACACATATGGGCCTATGGCTTACTGTACATCTAACACCTCCTACTATAACTCCTTGTATTTCTGCTCCATGTTCACCAGGGAGAAGGATGGGCCTATACCTCAGGGGAGGGTGGATGGGGGGCAGGGGGAGAGGAGTTAACAGCCATGGAGATCACAGTTGAAAGGGTGTTAGAGGGCCTGAGGTCCCTAATGGTGGATAAGGTACTTGGTCCGGACTGAGTGCATCCTACACTACTCAGAGAGCTGGAAGGTGTCTTGGTAGGACCACTGGCAGACATGTTCAACACTTCCCTGAATACTGGATGTGTGCCCAGAGACTGGAGGATGGCACATGTGTTGCCAGTCCATAAGAGTGGGCCCTGAGATGAATCTGGGAACTACAGACCAGTGAGTCTTACACTCATTGTGGAAAAGCTAATGGAGACTATACTCAAGGAAAGGCTGGTGTATTTCCAGGAGAAGAATGGCTTACTGAATGACAGGCAACATGGGTTTGAGTCTGGGACATCATGTCAGTCCAACCTTGTTGACTTTTTTTGAGTGGGTGATGAGGTCACTGGATTGGGGCCATGCAGTTGATGTCCTATACCTGGACTTCAGTAAGACATTTGACTCCATGTCCCACAGAAGGCTGAACAGCAAGTTAAGTATCCTGGGAGCAGGGAGGAAGCTGGTCAGGTGGATAAAGAACTGGTCGCAGGGCAGGCAGTAGAGCGTGGTAGTTGGAGGAGAGCTCTCAGCACCCAGGTGGCAACAAGTGGGGTAACACAAGGGTCAGTGTTAGCACCAGTCCTATTTGACATATTTATAGCAGACATAGAAAAAGGGATAAGGAGAAAGATCACCCTCTTTGCAGATGACACCAAGATCTGTGTGGAGATGGATAGTGAGGAAGTGGGTAAGGTACTGCAAGAGGATTTGGAGACACTTGAATGCTGGTCATCCACATGGCAGCTGGGGTTCAATGCCAAAAAATGCAAGATCTTACACCTGGGGGCTACAAACCCAAAGAACAGCTACTGGTTGGGGGGAGTGTAGTTGGCCACTTCAAATAAGGAGAAATATTTGGGAGTGCTGGTGACAGGGGACATGAAACACTCTGCACTGTGCAGGAAGGCAGCTGCAAAGGTGAACAGAATGCTGGGATGCATCTCCAGGGGACTCACCTCTAGGAGGGAGGAAGTCATTTTGGCCCTGAACAGGTCCCTGGTGAGGCCGCACTTGGAACACTGTGCGCAGATTTGGTGCCCATATCTGAAAAGGGACATCAAACTATTGGAAGGGGTCCAGTGTAGGGCAACAAAGATGATCCTGGGGATGGGGGACAAGACAATAGAGGAGAGACTGAGGGAGTTCAGCATGCACACCCTAGAAGATAGAAGGGAGAGAGGGGATATGATTGAGACATTCAAGCACCTGAAAAGTATAAACAGAGTTAATTCAGATGGCTTGTTTAAGTTAAAAGGGGGAGGGACACCAGGAGACACAGCCTGAAATTGGAGGGAGGACATTTCAAGAGAGAGATGAGGTGGTACTGTTTCACAGAGAGGGTGGTGGCTAGTTGGAATGTACTGCCAGAGGAAGAAGTGGCACTGCTGATGGTGGACAGCTTCAAGAGTGCGTGGGATAGGTCCAAAGGGAAGATCAAAACCATGGAGAGGGTGGGAGGAGAGAGATCGGAAGTGGGTGGCACTAAGTTAGAAAGGGAGTAAGGGTAGGGGGCAGCTATAGTTTAACAAGACAATGTGCTGCACACTCAAGCAGACTAGATAGACTGAATGGCCTGTTTCTATTGGCAGTTTTGTATGTTCGTATGTTCGTATTCCCCCTGCAGCCTCTAGGAACACCCAACAGCAGACTTTGTTCCCCTATTAATGTGACTCCCAGTCACTACCATCAACGAACCAGGTAATAAGCTATTTCTATTTCTAATTCCTTGGACTGAGGTTGCTTAGGTTGAGTAGTGCCCCCCTCCCACCTTATACCACCTGTATACCTCTATTCTGGGAGGGGGGGCTTACACTGTCATATATTGAGACTGTACTACAGCCATACATATAGTTTGCCTGCCAGAAAGAGAGCAGAGCAAACAATTCTGATCATGGATTGTTACCATGCACACACAATATCACCTGTCCTAAAAAATGAAACATGCTGCTATATTACTAGTGTTTGTCCTAGATTCATGCACTGACCTTCTGCAGCCACTCAACATGGCTGTAAATGAACTTTTCAAGGAACACCTTAAGACATCTTTTACTGAGTGGTATGAAGGGATGATTATAGAGCAAATCAATACTGTCTCGCATTCTGAACACATTAAGATGAACCTGCATATGACTTCTTTCAAAGCCAAACAAGCTGAGTAGCTGGTCACTGCCTTCAGTAAACTGATGGAAGGATTGCTTGTGAGGATTCAAGCAAGCGGGGATCATGGATGCACACTTGCAGTGCTTAAGTATGGTAATGCTAACTGAGATAGAAAAAAAAAACATACTAAACCAAAGCAGAGATAAAATTTACTAAAACATATATTTTTATTTTACAGGAACCAGACCAGAATGAAGGAGCCAATGAAAGCAAATGAACATCGTAAATGAGAAACCATGTAGTGCTAAACGATGGGTTTTGCCTTATGTTAAAGTATTTCAATATTTTTTTAGTATCACTTTCAATAAAGTATCAAGTTCATCAAAGTATGTTGTCTGTTTAATTTAGTGCACCTCTAGTCCCAGCAAAAAAAGCAAGATTTTATTGACAGTTAAAATAATAAATTCTACAGTATCTGTTCCTTTACACATTAACTGACTCCTGCAACTTGCCCACTATTGACGTCAGGCTCACTGGTCTGTATTATCTAGGATTTTGTTCATCCCCACCCTTGTGCTAGAGAGCAATGTTCTCCACCCTTCAATCCACTGGCACATCTTCTGTTGCCAGTAACTCATTATATATAGTAGGGGGGTTGCAATGCCAGGTCCTGTTTCATTTCCCACAGCACACTTGGATGAAGCCTATCTGGCCCTGTGGGTTTGTTTATTTTCAGGTCCTGCAAATCCTTCAGAATGCTCTACCTCTTGGGTATTGTATATATAGTTCTCTAATCTATGGCTATCAGTAACCTTGAATCTGTTCTTTCTGTTATGAATTTAGCCTGTCACTGCCACTGTGAACACAAAGCTGAAGTACTAATTTAACAAGTTTGCCTTTCTTTTACCTTCCTACACACTTCTTTCTTTATTATTTCTATTGTACCATTTATCTGACATTTCTCCCTTATATAACTAAAGAACATTGTACCATTCTTGACCATTATAATTGACCCCCTCGCTGTCTTTAGTTCTGTATTCATTTTCTACCTCCTTTTGATGTCCTTGTTGTTCTCAAGTTATCTTTATATGAAGTCCTGTTGTTCTCATTCTCTGCATCCATACATGCCCTACATGCTTTCCTTTTACAGTTCATTTAATTTACAGCACCATGGAAATTATGTTTATGAAAGACTCATTATATGTGTTATTCCCTTGCCTATACAGTTACAGTTCCTTTTTGCATGACCTAGTTAATTCTCTGACTCCATACTAGTAAGGATTCAAAAGAAGACCTGGCTCTGAAAGGCATGTTAGTTGTTAAAGACAATGAAACACTACACAGCCGTACAGCCCTAAATAATGGTTGATTATTTCTTATTGCAGCAAATATGTTTTGCTTCCTACCATATATATCTACACTAAAAATAAATCTCATATTTATCCTGATGCCCTAAATATTTCTGAGAGATATGAAGTGTTCTAGAAGTAATTCTGAAGTAGCTTCATCTTTACTCATTATGTTATGCAATTAGAATAATTTTATTTTTATTTTTTACACTCAAGGATTGCCTCATTTAGGTGATGTCCCTAGATTCTTAGAGGGTCAAGGGGATATATCTGCAGGATGCTTGTTTTAAATATAAGAGGCAGTCCAGAGAAGGGTAACCAAAATGGTGCAGGGACAGCATCAGAAAACATATGAGGACAGATTAATTGAACTCAATATGTATACCCTAGAGCAAAGTAGGGAGAGAGGTGATATGATTGAAACATTCAAACACCTTAAGGGCATTAACAAGCTGAAAGAGTCTAACATGTTTCAATATAAGAAAAATAGCAGGACAAGAGGACACAGCATGAGATTAGAGGGAGGCCAATTAAGGGGTAATGTGAGGAAGTTATTTTTCACAGAAAGTGTGGTGGATGCATGGAATGGCCTATCTCAGGAAGTGGTGGATATGAATACAGTGCAGGGCTTCAAACAGGCATGGGATATGCATAAGGGAGCAATATAGATGAGTATGAATAGATAGGCCATTGTCAGAGCAAAGGCCTATGGCACATTCATAAGGTAGAGAAAGAAATGAGCAGACTGGATGGGCCTTGCAGTCCTCATCTGCCGTCAACTTCTATGTTTCTATGTATCTATATATGCTGATAAAAAAATGAAATGTGCAAGAAGTGCCAGGACAGAAAAAATGTCAGCTATACAAAGATGTGATATCAAAAAGAGGAAAAGAACCGAGTTCAATTAATGTGCATTCATCCAAACATGTGATAACATGACGGGAACTTAGAAAGCATGTTTGTAGATTCATAGAAGTTTGCAGACAGAAAAGGATATGGCATTATCAAGTCAGTCCATTTCCTACCTGAGGCATTACCAGCCTAGCACTAATTAGGCATTTAATTAACCCTCAACTCAGATTGTAAGGAGCTACCACCCTTTCTTACTTTATTCTCTTCACCATTTAGCCTCACAATGCCTATATTTTTATCACTCTAGTTGTTCAAAACTAGACACCATCTCTACATTAACCAGAGCCCCTAGGAGATAACTCCAGTTATCCTCCACCCTCTCAGTGTAAAAATATTTTCTATTGTCTTTCTTACCCCCCCCACACTAATTTGTGTTTGTTACCCCTAGTGATAGAGCCCTTACTAAGTTTAAACAGATGCTATATATTCACCCTATACTTGTCATTCAGGTTCTTAAAAGTCTCACTCGTGTATCCTCTCTTGCCTGATCTCCAATGAATACATCTTAAAGCATATTAATCTCTGTTAAGTCCTCTTATGCTGACATTCAGTCATTTTAGTCCCTCTTTTTTGCTCAAACACCAGGTGATCTTTATCTTTTAGGTAAGAATTCCAAAACTTTACACATCATTCCAGATGAATGATGCCTCACCAAAGAATTGTATATGGGTGGTATTACCTCATTCTTTCTACTCAGGAAAGTCCAGCACATGCAACCCAGCTTCTTGCTAGGTTCAGCATAAGCTTTATTATACTGAGCAGTAAGCATGAAGTTGTCACTGATTCTAACATCTACATCCCTTCCTTTCCTCTGCTGGTTGTTCCATCTAAACTCCTCCCATTTAATAATCACTATTTCTTTTTTTTAAGATTCTGCTTCACTAAGTACATCATTTTACATTTTAACTTTGAAGTTCAGTTGCCAAATTTTAGACCACTTTACCAGTCCTTCCAAATCTGTAGTCATTACTTTTTTACCCTCTGTAGTATCTATCCTACTGCATATCATAATGTCATCTGCAAACAGACACTTTTCATGTTGCATTTCAATCCTTTGTGGTAAATAAACAAACTGAACAATATTGTCCTTAGTACAGACCCTTGAGGGACACCACTCATTTCCTCCTAACCTCGGAGTATCATATGAATCATTTACCACCACTCTTTGAGTTCTTCCCCATTACCATTTAGAAATCCATCTCATGACTAATAACTTGGCAGAAGACACCAGGAGAAAGGACTGCTGTGTGACTGAACTTCTCTGCTGGGACTAAAGTAGAAGAACTTTTGTATTTGACCTTCAATTAAGGGTAAAAAAACTAACATACAAAAAAAAAAGTGTGTGTTTGGGTTAACCGAACTGAATGGGTATCTGAAGAGTTATCTAGGTGTAAATCTCAGGTGACTGAAAGGACTTAACTGCTGTGAGGTTTAAATTACTTGTAGAAAGATCTGGTAAGTAGGTGGAGTGGCTTAGCTAGAAGGAAGCTACATTTAAAGACTGCCTTAGAAAGTTTCTACTAATAACTTGGAAGAAAACACCAGGAGAAAGGACTCCTGTGTGACTGAACTTCTCTGCTGGGACTAAAGTAGAAGAACTTTTGTATTTGACCTTCAATTAAGGGTAAAAAAACTAACATACAAAAAAAAAGTGTGTGTTTGGGTTAACCGAACTGAATGGGTATCTGAAGAGTTATCTAGGTGTAAATCTCAGGTGACTGAAAGGACTTAACTGCTGTGAGGTTTAAATTACTTGTAGAAAGATCTGGTAAGTAGGTGGAGTGGCTTAGCTAGAAGGAAGCTACATTTAAAGACTGCCTTAGAAAGTTTCTGCTAATAACTTGGCAGAAGACACCAGGAGAAAGGACTGCTGTGTGACTGAACTTCTCTGCTGGGACTATATTGCCCTCCTTCCCTCCCCTCCACCCCCTCACCCAAAGCTAGTTCTATTTTTATAGGCACAGGATTTGACTGACAACAGGAACTTCCTGTGTAGGGGCAGGAAGTGAGTGATCACAGAACCACCAAGGACCCACCATCCTAGAAGGGCAAGAGTAGCTCTCCGGTCCCCTCTAGCTGCTGGAGGTCGGCCTCTGAGCAAGTAAGTGGTCTACTGCGAAATATAGGATATTCGTGTCTCAGAACAGGACAATCAGGAGCTTAAAGGGCACACAGGCAGAAAGTAAGGAGAGAGAGAAAAAAAACAGAGGAAAGAGTAAGGATTGCAAACAGTTGAAGGACCAGAAATAAGACATGATTGGAGTGGTGCAGTGCAGTGGCTGTGGAGCAGCAGTCTTCCGGGAGATGTTCTGGAGGATGCGGTGTTGTCCCATCTGCAGACACCTCTCTGGGCTGAGGGAGGAGGTTGCTCATCTCCAGGCTGAGTTGGCCAGGATTTGTGGGACCTCCTCTTCCATCCAGGGACCACCAGTGCCACTGCCATTGTCTCGAGAGGTTGCCAAGAAAGAGGAGCGGTTGGACCACAGTGGGCTCAGGGAGGGTGAGGTGGTGGAACAGAGGTGCATCCTCCCATTGTACCTCTCCACAATTCCTATGCCATTCTGACAAAGTGTGGTTCCTCTATGGAGGCACCCACAGTGGAGACTGAGGAGGATGCTGGGAACCTCCACAAAGGAGACCCACAGAAGGGTGGCAGGGGACCCTGCAGGGGAAGGAAACAACTCCTGGTGGGGGACTCCATTGTTAGGAAGGTAGAACTGGGGGAGGAAGGGGAGAGTGAGGGAGGTAAGGTGCCTGCCTGGTGCCATGGCTTGGAGGGACAGGGAGCGAATCCTCAGGATTGCCAGAGCAGCTGCACAGGGGAGGGAGCTGGATGTCATTGTCCACCTAGGGACAAATGACATGGCTAAGAAAGGGATTAGAGAAGTGCAGGAAGAGTTTGTGGAATTGGGGAGGGGCCTTAGTCAAGTAACACACATGGTAACCTTCTCGGAGGTGCTACCCATCTATGGCATAGGAGAGGCTAGGGTGTTCTGCACCATGGGATTCAATCAGTGGTTGAAAAACTGGTGTGGAGCTCAGGGGTTTGGCTTCATTGGGGACTGGGGGTCCACCTGGAGTGATGCAAACCTATACTGGCATGATGGGCTTCATCTGTCCGGGAGGGGAACCAGGATCCTAGGTGATAGGTTTAAATGCTTCATTGGCAAGCTTTTAAACTAGCTAAGGGGGAGGCACTGAAAGGAGCAGGAAAATCTAGTCCCCAAATAATCACGGTAGTAAGTGGCAAACACCAACATAGAGGTGTCTAGTAAGGAGAAGGGCCGGGTAAATGGAGAAAGTGACAAAGGCAAGAAGGACAGGGATGGGGCAAAGGGAGTGGCCATCAGAAATGGAGAGTAATGAGTACCAATGCCCATAGTCTGGGCAACAAGCTCCTGAGCTGATGGCCTTAATGGAAGAGGGATGCCTGGATATTGTAGCAGTCACAGAAACATGGTACACAGAGAACCATGACTGGGATGTTAACATACCAGGATACATAACCTACAGGAGAGACAGGCAGGGAGAAGAGGGGAGGAGTAGCTCTCTATGTAAAGGAAGGATAAAAGCAACTGAACCAAAGAGTAAACGGGAGGAGAGGAGGCACTGTGGGTCACCTTGAGACTGGAAAGGCACCACAATCCGCACAGGGTTGTGTACAGAGCCCCATGTCAGGGGAAGGAATGGACAAGGATATGATAGAAGGCATTCTTAGAATGGCAGAGAAAGGGAGATACTGTTGATGGGAGACCTGAATATGCCAGATGTTAACTGGAGCACATTTGCTGCAGCCACATCCAAGAGCAGGGCCATTATTGATGCCCTACAGGTGGCAGGCATTAGACAGCTAGTTTCGGAACCCACTCATGAGGGTGCAATCTTAGACCTCGTACTCTCAAATGGGGCAGTGAGAGGATCTCAGATCTAGAAGTGGGTTGCCATCTGGGAACAAGTGACCATCAAACAGTGTGGTTCACGTTAAACTCAGCTACAGAGTCAAGCCATACAAAAGAGAGGGTACTGGACTTTAGGAGGGCTGACTTTGGCAAGATGGGAGAGTGCCTCAGAAAAGCACTAGCAAACAGGCTAGAAGGAGGTGTTGAGCAACAATGAGTAATTATCAAAACTGCCATCACAGAGGCAACAAGCCTTTGTGTGAAGCAAATAAACAAATCAAAACTAAAGAAAAAGCCACTATGGTTCTCAAAAGAGGTGGCTGTGAAAGTCAGGAAGAAAAAGATAGCATTCCAGAAGTATAAGGAAACAAAGAAGGAGCAGGACAGAGAGCTGTACCAGTTAAGGCAGAAGGAAGCAGGGAGGGAAGTCAGAATAGCAAAGGCCCAAACTGAGGAAAAGATAGCCAACTCAGTTAAGATGGGGATAAAACCTTTATAGGTACATCAGCGAGGAGAAAGACAAAGGGAGGATAGTGAGGCTGAATAGAATGAACAGTGGGTGGGCAGAGGTGGACAGTGAAAAGCAGGAATACTGAATGAATATTTCTGCTCAGTATTCCTAAAAGGGAGGAAGTGCCTAATCCAATTAACAGAAGCACTCTTGATAGGGGTTGATCCCAGTCCTTTCACAGAAGAAAGGTTTCTGCAAGAACTCTAAAACTGAAAGTGGACAAAGCAATGGGTCCTGATGGAATTCACCCCAGAATTCTAAAAGAATTAAGGAGGAACTAGTGAAACCACTGGCTACTCTTTTAATAAATCATGGGAGGATGGTGGTACCCAAGGACTGGAGGAAGGCGGATGTGATTCCCCTTCACAAAAGTGGGTCCAAGACAGAGGCAGAAAACTACAGACCAGTCAGTCTGACCTCTGTGGTAGGGAAAGTGATGGAGTCACTTCTGAAGGAAAGAATAGTCAGTACCTAGAGGCCAGTGGAGCACAGGACCCAAGGCAGCATGGGTTCACAGTGGGAAGGTCATGTCAGATGAATCTAATAGATTTCTTTGACTGGGTGACCAAAGTAGTAGACCAGGGAGGGCTGTGGACATGGCCTACCTAGACTTTAGCAAGTCATTGACACAGTCCCACACAAAGATTAATAGTCAAATTAACCAGCCTGGGGTGGGACCCAGGGTGGTAGCCTGGTAAAACATTGGCTAGACAACAGGACACAGAAGGTAATTGTAAATGGAGTCCACTCTGAAGAGGGGTTACTTAGTGGATATCGCAGGGTTCAGGATTGGGTCCAGTCCTTTTAATGTCTTCATCAGTGACATTGCAGAGGGACTGGAAGGAAAATATGCCTTTTGCAGATGACACAAAGATCTGCAACAGGGTTGATACACAAGGAGGCGTGGAAAGGATGAAAAGGGACTTGGCAAGGTTGGAGGAATGGTCAGAAGTATGGCAGCTAGGATCAATGCAAAGAGTGCAAAATAATGCACCTCGGAAACAAGAACCCAGGGGAAGAATACACAATGGGTGGGGAGGTATTAACAACAACAAAAAGGAAAGGACCTGGGGTAATCATATCAGATGACCTTAAGGTTAGCAAACAATGTGAGAAGGCAGTAGGGAGGGCTGGGGGTATACTGGGATGTATAGGAGAGGCATCATCATCAGCAGAAAACAGGAAGTTGTTATCCCTCTGTACAGACAGTTGGTGAGACCCATCTGGAGTACTGTGTCCAGTTCTGGAGACCCCATCTCCATAAGGACATAGACAGGATAGAGGCAGTCCAGAGGAGGGCAACTAAATGGTACAGGGTCTGCAAGAGAAGCTGTATGAGGAGAGACTAAAGGAGCTTAATATGTATACCCTTGAGGAAAGAAGGGAGAGGGGGAACATGATGGAAACTTTTAAGTACCTCAGTGGAATCAACAAAGTCCAAGAGGGTAGCATCTTTCAGAAAAAGAGACTTTCAAGAACAAGGGGACACAATTTAAAGATAGAAGGAGGATGGTTCAGGGGCAATGTGAGGAAGTATTATTTCACAGAGAGGGTAGTGGATGCATGGAACAGCCTTCCTGAGGAGGTTGTGGGGTCTAAAACTGTGGGAGAATTCAAGAATGCATGGGACAGACATAAGGCAATTCTTGTGGGGGACAGGAAGAAATAGGCTGCTGGTTAGCTAGGATCTGCGGCCTATCCTGTAGGTAGGGAAATGGGCAGACTAGATGGGCCTAGTGGGCCTTATCTGCCATCAAAGTCTATGCTTCTATGTTTCTATGTTTCTATGACTTTAGTCATTGCACATAGATCTTCTAACTTATTTAGAAATCTGATTCTTTAAGTCACCTGTCTCCCCAGAACACCCATTACATTAAATATTGTGAAGGAAAGGAGCAAGCGGGTGTGACGTGGACAGCCAGTTCTGAGTGCTGTATCATTTTTTATAATAAAAATATGTATGGGTTGTCTCCCATGAGAACATGCTGAAACAGCATGTGAGATCACACACACACACACACAGGTTTTAGATACAAGGTGTTACCTGGAAGGCCCAAAGTTAATTACAGATTTTAAGTTAGTTATAGCTGTAGTTGCTAAGAGGGAAAATCATAAACTTTGATAAAGCTTAAAGGAAGAAGAGCAGATTATGACGTTTTAGTACAAAGTCATAAAAGATGCTTTCATGTCCTGGAAGGGGGAAGCTTATCATAAGATCAAAGAGAGTCATTTGAAGAACATGAGTTATGCTGAGGTTGCAGAATTTAATACTTGGAAAAGACATCCTGTTTTTATATAGATATATTTTTTATATATATTCTGACAGGGAGGAGCTAGGTGACCTCATCCAAATAGGTGGGGGGAAACCAGCTTTTAAACATTATTCTCTTTTCCTTCAGATACACTTCTATCTAGACTCTGACAAAGACACACCTGTGAGCACTTTAAGCAGGTATTTAGAAAGAGAGACAAATGTAAGTACTGTAGTAGGAATTGCACTGTTAAAAACCTGTTTTGTTTAAGAGATTTGTATGTCTTGTGATATAATAGTTCTGTATTTTATGTGTTACATATTTTTTTATCTATTGTAGTAAAACTCTATTTTTAGAGCTTACTTGGCCTGTCTTTGATTTATTTCCTTTACAAGTAAAGTATATATGGTTAAATCAGACACTGTGCATAAGCTTGAATGGTGATACCAAACTGGAAAAAAATAAGTGTTTTAAATCGGAGGTCTTTTATTACAGTTTTTAAGGGTTCATTTCTGTACACCTGGTTAGTTGCCTCTAGGCAAAGACATCTAGCCCCCCAAAGACAGAATTATCTGAGCCTGTACATTGGGTACACTAACAAGAGGTTCACAGTTTGAATCCCTCCAGAACTTGAGACCAAAGGTTGATTTGAATCCACAAAAACAGACAAGAGAGTTACCTTATTCTGTTTACTGTTCACAAGACTGCGCTCGGAAGTTGGCACTTTGGGAGTAGAGGGTTGATTTGCTGAGTGGGTTTGTGACAGATTGGTTGGCTGCGGTGTAGATAATTTTGGTATTACAAGCTTGTATTGTTCAGTGTGTCAGCTGAGACAGTAAGCTCACTTGCAAAGAAAGAAAAAGGCAGTGATTTATTTTTAAAAAGGAAACAGAACTATGTCACTTGGTGTACAGTTCCTACCCATTTTATTTTTTTTCTGAAGTGCAAGTCAGAGTAGCAGTAGTGAGGGAAGATGACTTCTGACTACAGCAGGCACACTTTAGACTCTTTAAAGCAGTTGTGCGGGGACAGAGGAGTCCTGTTTGCAGTGAAAGCCAGCAAGCAGAACCTCATAAATGCCCTGATGATAGCAGATACCCAGAGCAGCGAGTCATGGACCGTGACTGAAAAGGACCAAACCTCGAGTATGGCAGGGCTAGCAGCCAGTGCAGTGTCCAGATCTGATGAGGAGGACAACAGGGCCACTGTCAGTGAAGGGCCACAGCAGCAGGGGAAGGTCACCAGTAACCTGGATCCAGAAGTACTCAGGTTGCAAATTGATTTGCACAGGATGGAGCTGGAGTTCCAGGAGAAGAGAGAATGAGAGAGACAAGAGGCAGAGAGGGAACAGCAGGAGGCACACCTTCAGGAGTATGAGCACCAGTGAGCTGCAGAAGAGAACAGAGAGGAGCACCAGAGGCAACACAAACTGGAGAAGCTAGGACTCTGACCAGCGGCACCAGAGCAGGTAAGCGACTTGGGTTTAACTGGGACTGCAGGACTGGGTTACAAATTGAATTCCAAATTAATTGCTGAATTTAAAGAGGGGGAGAATATGGATGCCTTTTTAAATTCTTTTGAAAAAGTTTGTATTCATGCTAAAATTCCTAGAGAGTCCTGGAGCTTCCAGCTATCCCCGCTACTTACCAGGAAAGCTCGGGATGCAATGGGTCAAATGGATAATGAGGACAGTGATGATTACAGCAAACTTAAAGTTGCACTGTTAAAAAAGTTTGAATTAACTGCTTAATCATACAGAGCTAAATTCTGTAAACTCAGGAGAAGCCCTGATATGAGCTATGAGGAGCTAGCCATGAAACAACATCAGTTTTTAAAATGTTGGTGAGAAGGAACTGAGGCAAACTCTATTGATAAAATTGAAAATGTGATTTTATTAGAACAGTTTTTCTGGGCTTGCTCAGCAGAGCTGAAAATCTGGCTGGAGGACCAAGATCCCAAAACAGTGCAAAAGGCTGCTGAACTCTTGGATTGCTATGCCAAGAGCAGACCTGCTCACAGAGCAAATTGTGTGGGCGTGGCAGTGCAGAAAGGGAAAAGCGTGCCTTTAAGGCAGCTAAAACCCTCACTGCCTCCACCAAAACCAATTAGCCCCAGGTTTCAGAGAAAAGATTTCTCTGAAAAGGGAAGTGAATGTTAGTTATGTAAAGAAACTGAGCATATTGCCAGACAGTGCCCCAAAAAGGTGAGCAATAATATTCAAGGTTGTGCTAGAAAAGAAGAGGGTTGTTTGTGTGTCCCTGGAAGCATGCCAGTGAACATGAGGGAACACATGCACCCAGTCATGGTGAATGGTGTACAGACACAGGGGTTAAGGGACACAGGGGCATCCCTGACCTTGGTAAAGGGGGATCTGGTAGACCCTGATCAGTTTATACCCAATAAATAAGTCACTATACAGGACTTCACTGGTGAGGTGAAAACATTGCCCCTCGCTAGTGTTCTCCTAGACTGAGGTGAAACAGGGGGAACTGTGCAACAGGTGGCTGTAGCCAAAACCTTAGCAGTGGATGTGATTCTGGGCAACAGTCTCAAACAGGAGATGGTGAACGCAGTTACCTGTAGCCAAGTGGCAAGGGAAAATTGTAGTTTCCTGAACCCCACAGAAGCCATTGAGGAAACCACTGAGAAGTTGGTTCCACAGCCTGTTTCTCCAGATAGGGAGACTAATGAAAAGGGGGTAGAAATTTCCCCAGTAGCAAGTAACCACACTGCTACAGAGGGTTACTCCCAAGAGGGAGGGTTGACCCATTGTCAGGGGTGGAGATTGACAGTGATCCTCAGTGCGCTGATGCTAGTGCTAGGGACCCTAATTTAGCAACTGAAGGGGACCTGTCCCATGTCTTGGGAATGTGTAAGGGGTTTGCAGCTGCTCAGAGAAGTGACCCTAGTTTAGAGAAGCTGAGGGCTTGGGCAGACTCTGATGGAGCACAGGGAGGTGATGGCAGACATAAGGTTTATTGTGAAAATGGACTTATGTATAGTCAAGCAGTACAGGCAGAGGGAGGGATGCTAGGCTGGCAGCTTGTCATTCCCCAGGGGTATCATGAGCAGTTGCTCAAAATTGCACATGATAGTCCCTTGTCTAGTTATCTGGGAATCGTGCACACTACGCAGTGGTTAGCCCAGAATTTCTACTGGCCTAATTTCACCCAGCAGGTGAAGGGGTATTGCAGGATCTTGTCACCGGTGCCGAGAAATAGGGAAGGCGGGCAAGAAAACCCAAGCCGCCTTGATTCCCTTGCCGATAGTGGAGGAGCTGTTCCAGAGTGTGGGAATGGATATTGTGGGGCCTTTAAATACCCCCAGCTCCTCAGGGAAGAGATTCATCCTAACTGTGGTGGATTATGCCACCCGGTACCAGGAGGCAGTCACCCTATCCTCACTGAGGACGGACAAAGTGGCAGATGCCTTACTTGGGATTTTCTCCCATGTTGGGTTTCCACAGGAGGTAATCACCGATGGAGGGAGTTCCTTCATGTCAGACCTGATGAAAGGTTTATGGCAGAAGTGTGGGGTGGTGCAGAGATGCATGAAACCATATCGCTCACAAGCCAATGGACTTGTGGAATGATTCAATGGTACCATAAAGTCAATGCTCCAGGTGTTTGCTGAACAGCATGGGAGAGACTGGGAGAAATAACTTCCCCACCTGTTGTTCGCATCCAGGGAGGTGCCCCAGGAGTCGACAGGATTTTCCCCTTTCTAACTCTTATATGGATGCCGGGTACATGGGCCACTGGACTTGATCCAGGAGGACTGGGAAGGCAAGCACACCACCCAGGGAACTCCCATTGTGGATGACATCCTTAGGTTTAGAGAAAGGCTGAAAGAGCTTATGGGGACAGCCCAGAGTAACCAAGCAGCTGCCCAACAAAAACAAAAAGTGTGGTACGACCGCAGAGCCAGAGCTTGCTCATACATGGTGGGTCAGGAAGTCATGGTCCTTATTCTGGTCCGGAAAGACAAGCTGAAGGCTGAGTGGGCAGGACTGTACAAAGTGATTAGGAAGGTAAATGATGTGAACTACAATGTGGAGTTACCTGACAGAAGACAGACAGAAATGATGTACTATGTCAACATAATGAAGCCATATGCAAATAGGGCTGACATGGTGTTTGCAGTGTGTAGGCATGGGGAGGGGACGGACGAAGGAGACCCCCTTCTGGACTTGCTGAAGGAAAGTAAGTGGGACTCCTCTGTGGAGGCAGTAAAATTGTCTCCCCAGCTGGCCCGGGACCAGATCTAGAAAGTAAGGGAGGTTTTAGCAGACTTTGCCCCATTGTTTAGCACCAATCCTGGAATAACCCCCTTAGCGACACACGATGTGGAGAGAGGGACACAGACATCCATACAGTGGAGAGCATATCAGGTGTCAGAGGCTGTCCAAAAGGACATTAGGAAGGAAGTGGGGGAGATGCTGGATTTAGGGGTAATCCAGAGATCCAACAGCCCTGGGCCTCACCCATAGTCCTTGTGCCTAAGCCAGATGGCTCTACTCATTTCTGTGTGGACTATCATGGACTGAATGCAGTCACAAAGTCAGATGCCCACCCGATGCCCCGGACGAATGAACTCCTGGACAAGTTGGGGGTGGTGACCTACCTCACAACTATTGACCTGACAAAGGAGTATTGGCAGGTAGAGTTGACAGACAGAGCTAGGGAAAGGTCAGCCTTCATCACTTCGACAGGCTTATTTGAGTTTACAGTAATGCCTTTCAGAATGAAGAACACCACAGCCAACTTCCAAAGGTTGGTGAACCAGGAGTTAAATGGTGCTGAGGAGTACACCGTGGTGTACAGGGATGACACTGCCATCTTTAGTACCAGCTGGGAGGAACACCTATCCCACCTCAGGGAAGTGCTGGGCAGAATACGGAGGGCCGGGCTGACTGTCAAAGCCGAGAACTGCCAGGTGGCCATGGGAGAAGTGGCATACCTAGAGCATGTGGTAGGTGGGGGACAGCTCCATCCTAACCAAATAAAGATAGAGGTGATCCAGGCATGGTCCAGACTAGAAATACAGAAGCAGGTCAGGAGTTTTCTAGGGACAGCAGGGTACTACAGGAAATTTGTACCCAGCTACAGTGCCCTGGCTGCTCTCTTATCTGACCTGACAAAGAAAAGGATGCCCAAGAAAATTACCTGGGGCCCAGCCTGTGAGGAAGCCTTTTCCAAACTAAAGGAGGCACTGTGCAGTACTCCTGTTTTGACAAGTCGTGACTACCTTTATAGTTCAGACTGATGCCTCAGACATGGGTATTGGGGCAGTACTGAGTCAGACATCCAGCCAAGGAACACTGTCCTACATGCTGGCCTTTGGAGATCTTAGGGCTCAGCTCCAGGCAGCATGGGCAGAGATTCCATGCCTCAAATTTCATATTCAAGAGGAAATACATCATAAGAACCACCCACTATTTCCCCAACATCCAACAGAAGAACCTCAACCGCAGAGGATAGTTGGTCTGGGAGGTTGGCAGGTGGTTAGAAGGGGAAAATCAGGTGCCCCATCACTCGGTGCTCTCCAACATATTACCTCCAAAAACCATATGAACACTACAAACAGGTATCTGTCTCTATCTCTGAAATCAAACAAAGGGGCAGAGGACACTGTAGAGCAGGACACTGCAGCACAGGCGCTAGCACAACAAAACTCACCCAAATCAGGAACCAAAACAAAAAAAGCAAAAAGGAAATCCAAAAAACTTCTGATCAAAGGAGACTCCATGATTCAGGAAGTTGATACCTATCTCCAGCCAGGGGTAATGGTCAGATGTCTCCCAGGTACATCAGCGTGGAGAGACAATTACCAGATTGCTAAAATTGTTCAGGAAACAGGAGAAAGCATTGACATCCTGGTACACATAGGGACTAATGATCTCAACAGCCAGTCAGTTGTGGAGACCAAGGAACAGCTGACCAGGTTGGGTGACAAACTATCACCCATTTCATCCAGCATCTCCTTCTCTGAGATCCTGCCAGTCTAGGAGAGGGGGGTAGATGGACGGAAGGTCGGAGAAGAGGAGATAGGGGAGCTAAACATGTGGCTCAAGGGCTGGTGCTGGGAAAAAGGACACAGATTTGTAGGGAACTGGCAACAGTTTTGAGAGCAAAAGTTCTTTAAGTTTGATTGACTCCATCTGACTAAGGAGGGAGTCAGTGCATTGGGGCAGAAGTTTGACATCTTTGCAGAATATTTAAACTAGTAAACCGGGAGAGGGGTGCAGCACCCCATACATCAAATGGGAAGAACAACCTTCCCCCCTCAGCTAGTGGTCAAACAGGGATTCAGCATGTTTGCAGTACATTTGCATCACCAGGTAAGAAAAAAGGTCCCTCTCCCCATAAAATGCACAGGGGAAGTGCCAGACCTCACCCAACAACTAACACACCAAAATCTGGCCAATGGAAAATCATGTACACAAATGCTCACAGCCTGGTAAATAAGATCCCAGACCTGCAGCCAATAATGTCAGAGGCTAAACTGGACATTGTAGCAATTAATGAGATGTGGTTTACCAGTAACCACACTTGGGAGACTTCAGTACCTGGCTATGTACTGTTCAGAAGAGACCGAGGTAAAAAAAGGGGAGGGGTGGAGTGGCCCTTTATGTCAATGAAAATATCAAAGCTACAGAAATTCAGAATACACTTAAGGAGCCAGAAGAACTGTGGGTCACCCTGGAAACAGGAAATGGGACAGCCATAAGAACTGGGGTTGTCTACAGGCCCCAGACAAGGGGGAGGACATAGACACATTACTGTTAGAAGATATACAAAACATGATAGCTAAAGGGGAGGTTCTGATAATGGGAGACTTCAACATGCCGGATACAGATTGGTCAATACCAGCAGGAACATCTGCCAGAACTAGACACATGGTGGATTCCCTGCAGGGGGAGGGCCTAAAACAACTGGTACAACAACCCACAAGAGACAGGGCTATTCTAGATCTAGTACTGACTAACAAGGAAGGGATAACAGATCTCCAGGTAGAAGGTCATCTGTGGGCCAATGACCATCACATAGTATGGTTCAATTTGACCACTAGAACTAAATCATCCCATTCCAAGGCAAAAATATGTGACTTCAGAGGAGCTGACTTTGATAAGATGGCGAACAGATTTAAGCTAGCCTGGCAAAAAGAAACACAGGTGAGGGGATACAGGCAAAGTGGGCAAGCATTAAGGATGCAATACTTAAAGCAACATCCCATTGTGTTAGACAGAAAAAGAAGTGCAAAAGAAGAAGGAAACCACTTTGGTTCTCAAATACAGTAGCAGATAAGGTCAGAGCCAAAAGGATGGCCTTCAGGAAATATAAGGGAACACAGAGGGATTAAGATAGGGAGGCATAACAGACTACCCTAAGGGAAGCAGGAAAGGCTGTAAGGCAGGCAAAGTCCCAAACTGAGGAAACACTAGCACAAATGGTAAAAGAAGGTGACAAGGCTTTATATAGATACATTAGTGAAAGGAGAAAGTCCAGAGGGGGTATTGCTAAGCTCAAAGGAGAATAGGGGGCATGTGAGGAGGAGGACCCTATAAAAGCATCTATCCTAAAGAGATACTTTTGAACAGTATTTACTGAAGAGAAGGTAGGCAGGGCCCACAGCTCAGCACCATGGACACAGGGGGGAAGGAGGTGACCACTACTCCCTTCACAAAAGAAAGGGTCCTACAAGAACTCGCTAAGGGTTGACAAGGCAATGGGACCTGATGGCATACATCCCAGGGTACTAAAGGAGCTAAGGGAGGAACTAGCAGAGCTATTAGCATAACTGTTTAGTGAGTCTCTGAGCAGAGGAGAGGTCTCAGAAGACTGGAGAAGGGCTCATGTGATCCAGCTCCACAACAGTGGTAGCAGGAAGGAGGCAGGGAACTACGGGCCAGTCAGTCTTACCTCAGTAGTGAACAAGATTATGGAGGCACTCCTTAAGGAAAAGATAGTGCAACACCTGGAATCCATAGGGGAACAGGATCCAAGACAGCATAGGTTTACAAAAGGAAGGTCCTGTCAAACTAATCTCATAGATTTCTTTGACTGGGCATCCAGAGTGGTGAGCAAGGGGGAGCAGTTGATGTCTCCTACCTTGGGTTCAGAAAAGTGTTTGACACTGTTCCACGTAGAAGATTAATAAACAAGCTGGGTAGGTTCTGGATGGGTCAGACGTTGGTCAACTGGGTGGCAACCTGGTTGATGGGCAGAAAACAGAGAGTGGTGGTAAATAGGACGGTTTACTCCTTAGCAGATGGGGAAGCACATTACTGGGATGTAAAATTGCTACCTTCATTCATTCCTATTTAAACTGATCGTAAAGGGGGAGTTTTGGTTAACTACCAATACTCTTAACACTGGGACTACTTTTCCAACTCAAAATGTCCTGAATATTTTATCTCTTAATGCTCGATCTTTAAATATTGCAAAAATTGCTGAGCTGGAACTTAAGGCTCAATTTCTGGATCTATCCATACTAGCCGTAACAGAAACATGGGGCAATGCTGATAGAATTTGGACTGCTGAAATTCCGGGATATAAACATTACTTCAAAAATAGACCCGATAACAAGATAGGTGGTGGGTCAGTCTTTATGTCAGGGATAACATAATTTCTTATAAATCCTCAGTAAGTGTTTAGTCCGAAAGTGTATGGGTATACATTCAGCCTAAAGGTTTTTCCCAAATTTTGGTTGGGACTTGTTATCGTCCACCTTCGTCAGACCTTAGCCAAAGCTCACAGTTAATTGATGAAATCTCCCAGTTAGCTAATAATGGCTCCATTCTAATTTTGGGTGACTTCAATTTACCAACTATAAACTGGGAAACTTTAACAGGCCTAAATCATTATGACCACAAATTTCTTACAACTATTATCGACCTGGGGCTCTACCAATTGGTTAAGGAACCCACCCGAGGTAGTAACATCCTGGACCTTGTCTTAACTAACATGGATATCCCTGTGAAAGACCTATTAATATCTGAACCTCTTAGTAATAGTGATCACATGTCCATATTTCTTACTGTTTCATTATTTCAACGCCCAGTAATAAATAAGTGAAAAACTAAGCAATACGATGGCGCAGATTTTCAAAAAATAAATCATTACCTAGGAGCGTTTGATTGGGATAATATTTTTTCTTCACTTAATACTGATGAAGCATGGGATTTCTTAAAAACACAGATTCAAGTACTCGACCAACAGTATGTTCCGGAAATACATAAGTACAATAACAAAGGTAAAATTCCACCATGGTTCAATAGATCTATAAAAAAAACAAATTTCATGTAAACAAAAGTTATTTTCATTATTAAAAAAAGTCCCACTAATTGAAACAAAGAAATATTATTTAAATATAGGGAATCGGTTAAAATATTTAAAAAACTAGTTTTGCAAGCTAAAAGAAACTTTAGAATTTCATATTGCACATACTAATGATTCACATAAAGCATTATATGCTTATTTAAATAACAAAAAGGGTAACAGCAGAACTATTGGCCCATTAAATATAAATAATACAATAATAATCTCCAATTTAGTAACTGCCTCTGCACTAAATAATTATTTCTCATCAGTTTTTATCCAGGACCCATCTCAAATCCTCTCTGATAGATATTCACTAGGTAACACAGAATATAAGGTTTTACAGAATGATATTCACAAATTACTAATAACATTAAAGAAATCAACTAGCCCTGTCCCAGATGACATTTGTCCCAAATTTCTTTTGGGAGTTAAAGACACCATCGCCCTACCACTCACTATTTTTTTTAACAAATCTCTTCAGGATGCTAGGGTTCCCCCTGATTGGTTGACTGCTATAGTAACCCCCATATATAAACAGGGTTCCCACTCAAAAGTTGAAAATTACCGCCCAATTAGTCTAACCTCAATTCCTTGTAAATTACTGGAAAAAATAATCAAAACTCTTCTTGAAAAAGAAATAGAATCCCTAAATATAACTGATATAACTCAACATGGATTTAGAACAGGTCTGTCTTGTACTACAAACTTGCTATCATTCTACAACTATATTAGTATGAATCTCGACCTAAATATTCCAACTGATGTTATTTTACTGAACTATAGTAAAGCATTTGATAAAATGTCACATGCCATTTTGATAAATAAACTCATCCATTTAGGATTCTCACTAACATTAGTCTTATGGATAAAAAATTGGCTGAGTAATCGCACTCAGAGGGTTCAGGTTAATGGCACCTTGTCAGACCTGAGTAGGGTGATGAGCGGTGTTCCTCAGGGCTCCATCTTGGGACCCACCCTGTTTAATATTTTTATCAGTGATATGAAAATTTGTTCTTCCAACATCTTTATGAAGTTTGCTGATGATACTAAACTAGGGGGCGTTGTGAACAACGCAGCCAATAAAAAACATTATTAACTGACCTTGCATCAATCGAACACTGGGCTCTTATAAACAAAATGTATTTCAATGCAATAAAATGTGCAGTTTTACATTTGGGTAAAAATAACCCTAAACAAGTATACACTTTGAACAATATAATTATTAGGGTTTTCTGCTTAGAAAAAGATTTGGGGATTCTAGTAAACAATAAACTTTCCCCATCTCCCCATTGTAATAAAATCGCCAATCAAACTAATGCCCTTCTGCGAAGGATAAATAGCACATTTGTCTCTAAATCTGAAGAGTGTATAGATCTCATGTCAGACCTTATTTGGACTATTGCTCCCCTTTTTGGAGTCTGTATCTAGTTTCAGATATAAACAGAATTGAACAAATTCAACATAGGGCTACAAAAATGATTCCATATCTTGCTCACTTAGATTATGATTCTAGATTACAGAAGACAGGTTTCTATTCACTTAAACAGAGAAGAATAAGAGGTGACCTTTTACAACTATTCAAGATTATTAAATCACCCGCTCTGATGAAGCAATGTGGTATAACATTATCCTCCAGAAAAATTGTACCCAGGTTACATAATAAACAATTGGATATTAAAAAATGTAAAACAAATAAAAGACAAAACTTATTTTCCATAAGAACTCCTAGGTTATGGAATACTCTACCCCAAGATATTGTTGATTCACCTACTGTTATGACTTTTAAAAACACACTTGACAAATGGCTAATAAAATAGTATCATAATAATGATCCACACATGTGGAGGACAATCTTGATGGGCTAAGGCCTTCTTTTGTCCTTTTAACCAAGTAACCAAGTAAATGGTATGCAGTCAGAAGAGATGCAAGTCACAAGTGGGGTACCTCAGGGATCAGTCCTGGGGTGAGTCCTCTTCAATATCTTCATCAGTGACATTGCAGATGGACTAGAGGGTAAGGGTTGTCTGTTTGCAGATGACATCAATATCTGCAACAGAGTAGATGATCCAGATGGGGTAGACAGAATGAAAAGAGATCTGTATAAACTAGCAACATGGTCGGAAGAGTGGCAACTGGGATTTAATGCAAGGAAGTGCAAGGTCATGCACATAGGGAAGAGAAACCATGAAGCCACCTATAGGCTGGGAGGTGAGTTGCTGGCAGTCACAAAGGAAGAAAGAGACTTGGGCATCATCATCACTGATGACCTGAAATCATCCAAGCAGACCTCTAAAGCAGTAGGTAAAGCTAGGGGGATGTTAGAGTGTATTAGTAGGGGTATCACAAGTCACAAGAGGGAGGTAATAATCCCTCTTTACAAGACACTGATTAGGCCCCATCTGGAGTACTGCATGCAGTACTGGGGGCCACACCTTCACAATGACATTAACCAAATTGAGGCAGTCCAGAGAAGGATAACCAAAATGGTACAGGGACTGCATCAGAAGACATATGAGAACAGATTAATGGAGCTTAATATGTATACCCTAGAGCAAAGGAGGGAGATAGGTGATAGGATCGAAAGATTCAAACATCTTAAGGGCATTAACAAGGTGAAAGAGTCTAACATGTTTCAATATAAGAAAAATAGCAGGACAAGAGGACACAACATGAGATTAGAGGGAGGCAGATTAAGGGGTAATGTGAGGAAGTTCTTTTTCACAGAAAGGGTGGTGGATGCATAGAACAGCCTACTTCAGGAAGTGGTGACTATGAATACAGTGCAGGGCTTCAAACAGGCATGGGATAGGCATAAGGGAGCAATACAGATGAGTATGAATAGATAGGCCCTGACAGCAAAGGACGATGCCACATTTATAAGGTAGAAAAAGAAATGGGCAGACTGGAATGGCCTTGTGGTCCTTATCTGCATCAACTTCTATGTTTCTATGTTTCTATGAACAGATCACACAGTAGTATACCTGAGTAGGATGTTACTTCTCAGGGAGCAAGCATACTCCATGGTGGAAAATGAGTGTCTTGCCATAGTGTGGGCCCTAAAGAAATTAGAGCCATACTTATATGGGCAGCATTTTATGGTACAGACTGACCACAACCCCCTGGTTTGGCTGACGTTGAGGGGAAAGAACAATGGTAGATCGCTAAGATGAAGTCTTGCTTTGTAAGGGTATGATATGACAATATTACATAGGGCTGGAGCCAAAAATCAGAACTCATATGGGCTGTCTAAGGTCTATGAGGAATGAACTGATTTGGGAAGCTCATCCTATGCAGGGGATAGAGCCCCCAAATTCAGTCTAGGTGGTTAGGATTGTGACGTGGACAGCCAGTTCTGAGTGCTGTATTATTTTTTGTAATATAAAAATGTATATGGACTGTCTGCCATGAGAAAATGCTGAAACAGCATGTAAGATATCACACACACACACACGCACACACACACACACACACACACACACACACACACAGGTTTTAGATACACGGTGTTACCTGGAAGACTGGAAACTAATTACAGACTTTAAGTTAATTATAGCTGTAGTTGCTAAGAAGGAAAATCATAAACTTTGATAATGCTTAGAGGAAGAAGAGCAGGTTATGATGTTTTAGTGCAAAGTCATAAAAGATGCTCTCATGTCCTAGAAGGGGAAAGCTTATCATAAGATCAAAGAGAGTCATTTGAAGACATGAGTTATGCTGAGGTTGCAGAATGTAATACTTGGAAAAGACATCCTGTTTTTATATAGATATATTTTTGTATATATTCTGACAGGGAGGAGCTAGGTGACCTCATGCAAATAGGTGGGGAAAACCAGCTTTTAAACATTATTCTCTTTTCCTTCAGAGACACAGCTATCTAGACTCTGACAAAGAAACATCTGTGAGCACTTTAAGCAGGTATTTAGAAAGAGAGACAAATGTTAAGTACTGTAGTAGGAATTGCACTGTTAAAACCTGTTTTGTTTAAGAGATGTGTATGTCTTGTGATATAATAGTTCTGTATTTTATGTGTTACATATTTTTATCTACTGTAGTAAAACTCTATTTTTAGAGCTTACTTGGTCTGTCTTTGATTTATTTCCTTTACAAGTAGAGTATATATGGTTAAAGCAGACACTGTGCATACACTTGAATGGTGATACCAAACTGGAAAAAGGTAACCGTTTTAAATCTGATGTCTTTTATTACAGTTTTTAAGGGTTCATTTCTGTACACCTGGTTAGGTGCCCATAGGCAAAGACATCTGGCCCTCCGAAGACAGAATTATCTGAGCCTGTACATTGGGTACGCTAACAAGAGGTTCACATTTTGAATCCCTCCAGAACTTGAGACCAAAGGTTGATTCAAATCCACAAAACAGACAAGAGGGTTACCTTGTTCTGTTAACTGTTCACAAGACTGTGCTCAGAGGTTGGCACTTTGGGAGTAGAGGGCTGACCTGCTGAGTGGGTTTGTGACAGTGGACTCATCCAGAAGAGAGTTGATGGAGCTGTCACATCATTGACGATGCTAGACAAATGAACCAATCAGTCTGCATAGCACTGTTAGAAATGCAACTCCTCTGTTCCTCCCTCCCTCCCTTCCTCCCAGTTGCTTGCCAACTTTCTCTCGTCTCTCCAATACTTACAACAGAGTTGGAACTCTGTTGAAGAGAGGTAACTGTGCTAGCAGGATTGGATCTACTACTGTATCCCCCAGCACCATGTATTCCTGCTAAGATCAGAACCAGTCTAAATGTCCATAGTTATTTGCATATACATCCCATGATCCTTTGCATTATGGTGGTATAATTACCTTTTTGGAAACTCTTGCCGCAGTGCTTTTGTGCTTAGGATCTTTGACTTTTTAGCTTGTTTTCATACTTTGGGCCCACCAAAACCCAAACTGATAAGACAACATAAGGGCTTATTCATTTCTCCCATGGGTTGAGATACAAAAAAGGCACACTGATGAGTCCTAAGTAAGATGCAACACATACCTGTGTCTTCAGTTTTCAGCTTTTGCAGATTTTGTGAAAAGTCTTTGGGCACCATACATTCCTGCATAGAGCAGAACTGGCTTAAATTTTCATAATGATTTTTATACACATCCCATGATGCTTTGCATTATGTGGGCAAGTGTGATTTTTGTGCATCTTTGAAACATGGCTTTGTTGCTAATTCCCTTTTCGGGTAACCCTTGTCAAGGTTCTTTGTCTTTTCAGCTTGCTTTCTTATTCTGGGCCCATCATGACCAAAACCTTTAAGACAACATAAGGGCCAGTTTGTCTCTCTGCTGGGTTGAGATACAGATGAGGTACACTGATGAATCCTGAGTGGGAAAAAACATGCCTCTGTGTTTTCTGTTCTCAGCTGTTGCAGATTGTGTTAGAGACTCTTTGGCACCGTACATTCCTCTTAGAGCAGAACCAGCCTAAATGTCCATGGTGCTTTGCATATACATGCCATGATGCTTTGTGTTTTTTTGGTGGGGGAGGGATATGTGATTTTGTATTTCTTTAAAACCCGGCTTTGTTACCAATGCCCTTTTTTGGTAATCTTTGCCTCAGTGCTTTTGTGTTAAGTTTTTTTTGGGCTCACCATTATCCAAACCCATAAGAACACATAAGGGCTGGTTCATTAATCCCCTTACAGATGAAGCACTTATATGATTCCTAAGTAGGGTGAAATATTTACCTGTGTCTTCTGTTCTCAGCCTTTGCAGATTGTGCAAGAGGCCCTTTGGCACAATGCATTGCTGCTTAGAGTAAAACCAGTCTAATTTTACATGGGGATTTATATATCAATCCCATGATGCTTTGTCTTATGGGGGTATGTTTGATTTTGTATTTCTTTGAAACGTGGCTTGGTGTCAGTACTGTTTTGGGGTAACCCTTGCTTCAGTGCTTTTGTGCTGAGGTGCTTTCTCTTTTCAATAATACAAGATTTATTTATTTGCTACAACTAAAATAAAGTAAAAGCACTTATTTTCCTCATACTATATAAATTAACATTTCATTTCTAGTTCTAGGCTTAATGGTACAGAAAAGCTTTGTAAGGTTGAGGGTGCTCTAATCTGAGTCAACAGTTCGTTCAATACACTGTATAGTACTGGGCCAAGTTTGTAGTACTGTTTCGAAATTGCATGAATTTGCCGATTTCGCTTCCGCACAATTTTTGCAAAATTGCACCAACCTCTGGCATAAATTTTGTGAAAATTTGCCATTTTGATTTGAGATTGTACCTTGTTTAAATCCTGAAATGGTACAATTTGAAAGAAGTACACTTTTTTGAAATTGTGTTTTTTTTTTTTAGAAAAGGCATATTTTTAGTGTGTTTTTGAAATTGTCCCTCCTAGTGTGAAAATGTGTGATGCACTTCCTGTCAGTGTGCAGGAAGTAGATGTAGTTAAAGTGAGAGAGTTTGCCATGTGAGTGGAGAGTGAAGACTGAAACTGAGACAGACAGACAGACAGATAGATCTATATCAGATAACTGAAAGAAAAGGCCCAAAGTTAGCCATCATGATATTGCAGTGTTTCTGGAACTTTGTCAAGGAACCACAAGTAATTGTTTGGAGCTGGTTTGTTTCCCTTCCTTGACTGGGAGGAGAGCTGTGAAAACATCCAGAAGTGAATGAAAAGGGCCACATGTGTTGAGTACAACATCATTCAACTTAAAAGCATTTAATTAATGTGTGCCACTGGGAGCCAGACAGTTATCACATTGTCACCAAGCTGCATGGGAGCAGGACCCAGGCCAGGACTGCATAGACCAAGAAGGAAGGAAGAAAGGAGAAGCTGCTGGCACTGAAGCACTTGGTGAGTACTAAATTTTAACATTATTTGTTATCTATCTACAGTATTTTTGTATCAGATTCAACTTTTATTTTAACAGTCCTAAAAAATTGTTACATCACTAGCTGTAATTGCTCTCCACAAGGCCCATTTCTCTTTCCCACTGTCACCAAAAACATGACACCATAGAGCATACTTACCCGGTTACCAAAAACTAATAAATAAATAAAATAGTGTTGGAGACTGGCACACACAGCATCCTCTGCTTAGCAATGCAATTCATCATGATATGGATTGCAGCACTGTCTTTAACAGTCTGTATCTTAATTTTTTTTAAATATTTGGTTAGGTAATTACTCATTAGCCAGAACAAATATAATCATAGCACTTTAATTCTACCTCTGCTTAGTCACCCCCTCAGATGGCAGCTGTTTGAATGAAGGAGGTGGTTGAACACTTATATGGCAGTCTGAGCTACATGGGCCCAATGCAGGGGTACTGTCTTTAGCTCATTGTGGGTTCTTCTGCTCTGTAGCTGTCAATGTGTTGAGGGCTCACACTATCCAATAGTGCATAGTGAAGTTATTTTTATTCCTGTGTTCAAGGCTGGTACACAGTAACAAACAAAAAAGAAATACCGAATTCCAAATTCTATTCACCCAAAATTGATTTCCAGAACCATCTTTTTTTGGGGGGGGTGGGACTCAAAACACAATACTCTGAAAATATGTGATGCATTTAGATGTAATCAAAAATAATTCTTAAATATACAATATTTTCTTATGTACTTTCTGTGCTTTTATTATTTAATATAACAGAGCATTATTCAGAGGAGGCAGAGTCAGGAACTACGTGGACAGGCAATATTCTAGATGGTGGTGAGTTACCTTTTTTCCTGCACATTTCACTGATATCCAATGCCACATTGATGTTGCAGATGTGACTCCGTGTCTTATGGTATGAATGATGCAGGTTATGGAGTGAGCCTGGGTCACTGAAGGGTCATCCGGGGAGGATGGTGAAGCATCCCATTAAACACTTGTCTCAGCAGGGGCGGGAGGGTATCTGGTCTCCTCTTCAGTAACCTCACCTGGGTGAGCACAGTTGGTGGTGCTAGTGGAGCCAGAATATCAAGGGCTGGGGGAAGGTTTGACATAATTTTTTAAGAGAAATGTGAAGAGTACCTTTGGAATGTTTTCCTCCCTGAGAGAAATGTTTATTAAAATAGTTCATCCACCTACTGTTCAATAATGCTTCTTCAGAAACAGAATTCATCATTCCAGTCATTCAGCAGTGAAAGAGAATGGAATGCTGACAAGAAGAGTTCATGTGCTCGCCTTAGCTCAGGCTCTCATTCACTGTGACATATGCACAGTGAGGAGTATGATTGTACATAACATTATAGTCAAGGTGCAAGTTCTCACTACAGATTTTCTTGTTTTAATTAACAATTGGAGGGTAATTAAGAACAGCCTTGATTAACAAGTGACTTACTAATTGATGACTGTCCTTAATTACCCTCCAGTTGCTAAGTAACATAATTTAATCTGCATGTAAAAGTCGTGCTATTAACTGTAGTTGGACATTCGATTGGGAGCAACAATAGTATCCCTTCTCACATGAACAGGCGGCAGTAAAAATAATCAGTCCCTGTTAGGTATGTTTTTGCTTCTGTAAGCGTTCCCACAGAAAAGGTATGTACAGTACTATAAATACAAAAACTTTTTAAATTGCTTTACCGTCAGGCTTTCAGAATGTTGACAAACAAAATGTAACATTTCTTATACAATTTTTATAGTCAAGATAAATGTATTTACAATCTGGTGACAAAGGAGCTAGAGAATATGTTTTAGAAGCAATTACTGCAATGTTTTTCTGTCTCTCTTTCTGTATATTGGAGATAGGGAAGAAACAGGGCCTTCAAGCTATCAGCCCAGAAGCCCTACCACCAAAAAAACAAGATGCCAAATCATGTCCAAGCAAATGGAAGCAAATATCTTCAAAGACTGGAGAAGCACCAGATGTCTGAGGCCCTGAAAAGAAAAAAAAAAGGCAAAGAAAAATAAAGAAGTTCCCAAAAGCTAAAAAAAAAAAAAAAAGATAAAGCAGAAAAGCAAGGCTGGCAAGAAAGAAAAAAAAAGAGAAAAATGCTCATCACACTCAACCACTGACATGTAGACACCACAGTAGCAAGAACACTGTAGGGTTCTTGGGAGGAGGGAGGGAGGGCAACATTTGGCTAGGAGCAGCTGCTAGGCCCTCTTATCCAGTCTCAGCACAGGATCCCATCACCTCAACCGGCTGTTGAGATGACCCTCTGTCTGGTTGTCACTGCATAGCAACAGGACATTGTAGATTTGCAGTAAGGCATTGTACATGTGGAAGGGGTGCTGGCAGCATTTCTTGCCATGTAGCAGATCCAGGAAACCCCAGTTTAATGCTTGGTAACTTAATCATTTTTGGAGGGTGTTACGTTTCCAGCATGTGTCAGGCTGCGAAGTGCACAGCTTGACACCTCCAAAATATCCTGTTACCCAAACCCTCATTATTGAATACAAAAAATTAAATATAAACATTGTCACTGGTGCCTTTTGGGGGTCTTATTTGTTTTATTTTTACGTTATTTGGCAGAGTGTAGTGGGAGTTTGTATCAGCAGCAGATGGGATAGAGAGATAGTTGTTTCTTTTTCGAAAGGCTAATGGGGTTGCACAGAGTTCTAGAGGCATCTGGTAGGGAACTAATCAAACACAGAGCTAATCAAATGGTAGGCAGCTGTTCAAACACAGAGTTAATCAAACAAAAAAAAAACTCTGGAACATCCATATAAGGAACACTCTGGAAACATCCAGATAGAGAAGACTCTGGAAACATCCAGGTAGGAAGCTAATCAAACACAGCTGAAGTCAATGTTAATTAGGGCAGTTTATAAAACCCACCTAGCAACACCAGAGGGAGAGAGTCCTGGGACTTGCTGGAAGCTGTGCTGTAGATGGCAAGTTCTGGCCACAGAGATCTTTGGAAAGGACTGTGAAGTTTGTAAGTGGACTTTGCTATATTACCTGGAGGCTGGGAACCAGAGTAGTTAGTGACCAGAGGTAGTGAAGGAATTGCTGTGTTTATTTGAACTCCAGACAGGAGTATTTTTTTCCCATGATGTTAAAAGGGCTGTGACCCCAGTTAGTTGAAAACATTTCCTGAAATAAACTGCATTGTTGTACTTGACCTTGGACTGTGTATGTCAACTTGGACACACCAACACCAGCCCATCCAGAGAAATAACAGAGGTGACTCTACCATGGTTAATAACAAAATAATTATGTATCGTTAAAATACATATTTTGTAATTTTTTATAATGTCTCATTTTTTTTTCAGTCTCATTCATGGGTGGGGGAAGGGTCTGAAAAGTCTTCAGGCCAGGGTTGTAAGGGGTAAATTTCCTTCTCCTAGGTAATGTGAGTTCAGCCACATCTTTAATTTTGCCCAATCAGATTTGTAGTAAAGAAAATAACTCCCTCTCACTGACTAGCAGCCTCTTCATGTGTCCAGTGTGTTGATGCGCACCCCCCAAATAAAACGAGAACTGGTCGTACAGTTTCATTTCTAAAGTTGTTACACTGTAACTTAACTCAGTAGGCCATAATCCCAGCCCACTGCAATCAACACTACTTGGGCCTTCATTTCAAAAACACCCTGCAAGCCAGAAAGGGAGTGATTAGTAAGTAACCCAGTTTACTGCACATGTTGCATCCAAATTGCACAGTCTTCACTAGTTATACGTTACCACGATTGCAAAAACTAGCTAGGGCCAGTCATAACAACTTATAAAAGAGGTAGATCCATTGCCATAGTACCACCTCCTGTTCCAGCACAATTATGATCTCATTCCAGTGAGTTTTCACCTTGTTATATGGTGCACCAACTGAGCGGGGCAGGGGACAACAAAGGGTTACACTGCTGGTTACGATTCAGAAATGCTGATAAATTGTATCCCAGCAGTGCAGGTGTACTATGTAGCCACAAAAGAAGCAGGACCTCTCCTTAGCAGTGTGTGGAGTGTATTTTTACTGGCTGATCAAGTCCAAAAAGAAATGTCATAATTTTCTTTTTAAATCAAAACAGTGACACGGTTTCACAGGCTCTATGATGCCGGTTCGACCACACTTTTGTCATTCAACATCACAGAGACAGGATTTATGTCGACGGCAAGTTGCAGTTGACATAAATCTTGAAAGTCTCCCTATCCTTGTTTCTGTGGGGTGCTTTGCCCGCTGAACCCTTCATGCAGGGGTTTCTGCCCCCAGCACGCCCCGTACTTTTTATAATGAACTCCGAGTCAAAGTTGATTCAGGGAGGTGGTGCAGGACCAGGAGATAGTGTGCCCCTGTCTCATGTGCACCAACACAGTGACCTGTCAGTGAGCTGCCAATTTTGTTGACAGCGATGTAGTTCACTATGTTGGTGTCACTGTGCAGGGGGCATACCGGTTTCACAGGATTTAAGGAAATGCTTTGCTTGTATTTTGTTAGGTAGCTAACACAAACATGACAAATTCCAATGCTGCACTGTTATTATTATAACTCTGCAGGCTTATGACATTGCAACAGAGGATGGAGGACCCCACTGAGCAATACAGCATTTCTAGGAAGTAACACAAATAAAAAATATACCTTCCTTACTTCTTTTGAAATATGAAAATTCACACTTCCTAAATAAGCACTGTAAACTACAGTGACTGAAACAATAACATAAAAAACATAATTGCCACTCTTTTGTTGCAGATTTCAAAAGGAAAAAGAATCAGTTTTAGACTTTCCCTGAAAGAGGAATGAATAAGATTCCAACTATGTAGGTCTGACTGCTCTGATAGCTGTCTCTTGAATGCATCGAGATGGCTGGCAAACACTGAATCATGCTCAGTGTAAAATTCAAAGCATTCATGGAAAACACCTCCCTTCCCCTTTAAAAAGGCACTTTTAATTGAGGTTGTGCTTGTTTTATGTAGAGCTATTGCACATTTTTGAAAGTGTGCATTTTTTTGGAAATGTTATTCATGAAAATAAGGGTTACTGGTCACTTTGTAAGGTAGTGTAAACAGGAAGATTGGATAGACCAGGCGGTCCATATCTGCCGACAGAATCTATGAATCTATGAACATTGCAGTTCATTCAAATTGCAACAAAACCCACATAGTCAGCAGAACATGGTTCCAATATCACATTTAAACTTTTAGGTGAGTCACATGACATATAACACATTCAAATTGCACAAATTGAACAAGAATGCACACTATTTCATAAATCGAACTTATTACTATGTAGAAAAATTGAAGCAAAATTCATGAAAATTGTGCATGTTTGTGAAAAGTACACAAATCAAATTTGCACAGTTTCACTCACCACTACCCCACACCTCACCACCCCTTTGATGTGCCTGGAAATGATAGACTTCAGCTCATTGTGCTTCCTCTGCACATCTTTCAAACAGACAAATAGGACTGCTATATTCCCACATATGAATCTATTATTATATTTTGGTGCTGACCAATAACTAACCCTTTGACCCCAACTAGCTATGGCAGGGAAGCAGGTAGGGCATGGACAGATGCTCTCTGGTTAAGACACTCCTTTTCTTGCTATAAAGCTATTTTGCTTCTAGGGCAATTGGCAGGCTTCTCAGCACTGTTCCTGTCCTTCAAGGCTGTTGTTCATCTCTCTTTACTCTGGGGTGACAAGTTTCCCACATGGAGGAGGCCAGGAGGGAGGGAGTTGAGTGACAGTGTTGGCCATGAGGGAGTAGGATGGGCTTCATTGAGCCTGTCTTCCCACTTTTTCCATTTTCTCCTCTTCCCCTGCTGCAGCAACATGGCAGCATGTGGGTGTGGAGACATGCATGTTCTGCAGTGCCACTGCCCAATTTGTTGAGCTGTTCTCTATCTGCACTACCATCAGGCCTCCCCTGGTAGCAGTCAGAGGCTGAGATGACTGGCCACCCCTCCTTGGGCGAGGAGAGCAGTCCCTGGGACATTTGATACCCTCGCACTCTGCTGATCCACAGCAACCCATTCTTGCTCCTGAACATGGGTCACCAGTGTGGCAGGAGATAAGGTGTTCAACACCTTAGCCATCCACACCACTGAATTGGCTATGGAAAAGGCATTCCTAACACCATGTCAGGGAGCTGATTTGCATTTTTTGTGGGCTTCACCTGCCATAAATCCCACACATTCTTGACTTCAAGAAGCTGTGACTTCCTATTGCCACTGTTTGCAGTTGCACCCTTGACATGCCTCCATCATGGCCTGTTGCCTAGTCACCTGTGTAGCTCCACAGAAAGGCCAGGTTTGGGATGAGAAATTTGCACAAGTCTCAGGCAGATTTAGAGGGGAGGTTAAGGGTGCTATAGCTCCACCATCATGGAGCTCCTCTATTAGTAACATACTGTGCTGCATTTTTAATCAGTATGCACTAATGTCTCCATGAAAGCTGCCTGAGCCACACAGGTCTCATCTGTCCTCCAGCTGAGCTGGCCTTAGCTAGCTGCAAACTGTGCCCCTGCACATTGGGAGCCCATGTTTTTTTCTTGAGGAAAAAAATAATTTAAAACATTTAAAAATGCCTAAATTTTGTTAGAGATGAAAATGTTTACCAGCAAATGAAAGTGGAGACAACTGGCTCTGTTACTGTTACAAAAGGTGGGGGCAGCTTTGAGGCAGTGGAAAAGATTGGGTTAAGTAAGTGCTGATGGTGTTAATGGCCATACTTTACACCTCCAAGGTTGACTACTTTCACAAACAAAGGGCTATATTGACAAGAGAACTTATTTGTAACCTGGACATGTAGGTGAAACAATGAATGATATGACAAAATATGTTTCAAAAGTATGTGAGTACTCAAAATAGCTCAAAAACCTGACCAACACAGAGCAAAACCAGATTTCCTGATAGGGACCCTGAACACCTGATCACCGGGTATAAAAACTAATAGGTGGCAACCTTACTGGTGTCCCATGATAATCCTCTCTATTCTCTCTCTCTCACACCTCCAGAACAGTTAAATTGTTTAACTTGTTTGCAAATCAGAGTATCTGAGGTGTGAGTGTCCAGTGATGATGTCCCTGTCCTTACAGAAATGAATATGATAGTAGTACTGTATTTAATTAAGTGCTTGCTCCAGGCTCAGTCATGATTCATTTCCAATGGTGAAGTCAAATAATTCAGTGCAGTCAATGGCACTAATTAAAAGATGCTGGTTAAACTAGTAGACCTGGTACTGCTTTAGTAATTCAGGACAGGAGGGCTAGTTAAATGTAAATGTTGGACGTGGTGGGCCCATAGGGAATGGAGTGGTGGGGCCCAGCAAGGGCTGCACAGGAGCGCAGAATGGTTAAGGCTGGCCCTGTCCTCCAGTGTCCTGGTAGTGCAGCAAACAACCATCCCCACCCACATTACATAGTTGACCCCACCAAAAAAGCCAGTCTCCAGCATGAATTTCTTACTAACGTTCATCCTGTGTCATGTGATCTGGTCCCAGCTCTGGGGCAGCAGCTGGTTTTGCCTTGGTGAGCCTCAGCATTCATTCTCCACTTTTGCAGGCTTGGTGCAGCTCCTTTGTTCATGTGCAGAGGGGGTGTTCATGGATGGGGGGTACAGTTGCAGCAAAGCTGAGTGGACCTTAACAATACAGATCTCAACCAGGTTGTCTGGTGCTCACTGCTCCTGATTTTCTGTTTCGTCCAGTAGTGGATGTGGCTAGCAAGGGTCACCTTCTTTAAATGTCCAGGCTGCTGAAACAAGAGTGAGCTGTAATTCATTAACTCAGAAGATTAATGTTGGAGCAAGAGATGAGCAAGTGTACCACTGAGGAGGAGACAGAGAGAGAGATTGAAGCCCACAAGTGAAGATCAAAGCCCGAGGTTTCAGGCAGCAGTAGTGCAGTAACGCTGGGTCAGTGTAGCCTTGGTAAATCAGCACAAGGAGTTGGAGTGAGGTTCAGGTCATCTTCTAGTAGCTGAAGCAAGCTGTAGCTGAGAGCTCTGCTTATTAGGAGTCATGGGGTCAGTGCATGCTGTCTAGAGAGAAAAAGTTTAGGCCAGGTGACCGGAGACAGTACTCAACTAGGGGCACAGAGAACTCAGCCTGCTGAAAATGGATTAAGTCTTCATTTAATCAGATACTTCTTGCTTTAAAAAAAATACTTTCACAGTCACAAACTATGGTGGGTAGGGGCAGCTGCTGGGATAGGACAGGATATTAATGTTCCATAAAATTGGGTGTGTAATAAATGTAGTACTAGTGTTATTAATTTCTAGTATGGGAAGCTTAAATTCATGACATTTAAATTATTTAAGGTCAATGCTAGTTTTGTCCTATATGGCAAACTGATTTTGGTGTGGATTTTCAGAAGAGGGAGTTGGAGAGTAGTGCCCTCCTGTAGCATGCTAGGAATGATACAAAACTAATGCTGGAGCAGGTCTGGTCTCAGTGACAGCATGAACCAGGAGAGGCAGAAACTGGTACATGAAACTTTTGAACTGAGGTAAAAACTTCAGCATGTACTGTATGTCTAATCTGTGTGGTCTTTTCAGTTGTGGTTGTAGAGTGTGAATGAGCACAGAGGGAATTAATAGACATGGGGATGTTGAAGGTGTTCTTCTGTATATTATGGCATGTGCAGGAGTTTCTGAATGCTTGGAGAGCAAAATTGGCAACAGAAGTCGTAAGACCTTGTTTGGATCATTGACACAGGCAGTTATAAAACTGGAAAAAAAAGTGATAGAATCAAATATTTAGTTTATGTAGTTATATGTGTTGAATGGGGAAGGGGTGCAAGTTGTGATGTACCCAAGCAAGTGCTGTTGCTAATTAAAAAAAATGCATTTTTATATTTGTTTAAAAACTGTTTTTATGTCTGCTTACTGACTTCTTGGGCCTATCTAAAAAAATGAGATGCCTCATACCATGGGGTTATCCCAGTAAAGGACATTTTAAAACAATACAAAATATTTAATTTATTTAAAAATGCATTTTCTTTGGAATAAATTATTCTATAGAATAAAATCTGTTTTGCAAAAATAGCAAGCAAACTTGAAATTATATTTTCAGAAACTAGATAGCAAAGTGACTGTTTCCATATTTCTATAGTTATTATATTTATTTTTTTACTGATGTAAGGTTGCGGGATTGGTTAATCTGTACTGCAGGACAAACTGGGGTGGGTTGTCTTTATGGTAATGTCATAATGTGCCAGAGTGAGTGACATTTATGAACTTATTTACTTAGATTGTCATTTACTTTGTCTGCAATTTGTCTTTATCACCAAGTCTCTTTCAGCTTGTTTCATTTTTATGTGTTTTGATGTGCTGATGCCCAGATGTAGTCTTTTGGTATTTTATTTTTGGGGTGGGAGGGTATTTTGGGCAACATACTGTCATGTGGACTGTGGGGACTCTGGGGATGGTGCTAGGGTACAACTCACAAAGCATGGGGAGGGAGGAAGTGGGTAGAAACTGCATTAGAAATACCCTCCAAAATTCACCAGAATGCACCAAAATGTTAAAACATTTCTGGGTGCCTAGGCAGCCCACCAGACCCCTGGCCTATTATTTTTATTTTTTATCTGACTTGAGCTCCCCATCTATAGGACTCTTGGATCTGCCCCTGATCTTGACTGATGTTATCAATCGCCACTAGGGACATCTTTGTCTCCTGTTACATTGAAGTTGGTTGTAAGTGGGCCTACATGCTATACGTAAGAAAAAAGCACTTGGAGCAGCATGCCAAGAACACTACATAAAGCTATTTCCTGCAGAAAAATATATGTTTTCATGGAAAAAGTCAACACTAACAAACCATCATTAAAGACTTGTAAGAGATGCCACACCATTTATCATGCACTATGCTTTTTATTATTTATTTATTTCTAATAGTTGACCAGAAAGGGCACATTAAGCTATGATTGCTTGTTTAAAGGTGCATCTTGGGGATGTTATACATGGACCTGTTTTGTTGACAAGGAGAATGTTGGCCATTTCCCCACAAAAAATCTCTGACTGTTCAGGGGGGCTATTGGTCTTCTTGCTTGTAAAAATGAAGGCTGACCTTTAAGGATGAGAAGAAATTCCACACCAGCCATAGTGTTGCTGGGTTTTGAGAATGAAGTAATTTGAAGGTTCATACTAAGGTAATGAGGAGCAAAGGAGGTGTTAGTCCATACAGTATTAGCTCGTATGTGTTATAAGTGATACTGTAGTTGTGATCTGCTAAGAATATAGTTATCCAATGTTGCATTAAATTTTGGGCTCAATTTTCAAAGCCCAGAGAATGCCGCAAGCCTCTGATGTGATGATCATGTGGCGTATACAGCTTGCGGCATTCTCCTGGCCGATGGTCGGGGTTTTCAATCCCAATCACCAAATCTTGCAAGTTACACTAGCTTCCCCTGGTCTAACCTGTGGCACTTGAGGAATCCTTTTTAGAGGGCTTGGCAAAATATTTGGTGCAAGCTGCCGTAAAATAAGCTGTTGCAACTGCTTCCGACAATATACAATTGGGTGCAGTTGTGGCAAACAAGTTTGGTGCAGCTGCAACAAAAATGGCTTTGTCACAGGATTTAATGCAAACCCTGTATCAACCTTTTAAAATTTAGCCCTCTGTCTTATTTTTACTTAGGATAATGTCTTCTGGCAGTCTAGCCCATGGATTAATAAGTTGTTCTATATAATAATATTCCCTATTATTGGTGTTAAATTTGTGCCTAGAAAATTGTAATGGATGACCTCTGTAGCATGATAGATCTAGATCCATTTATGTGGGTTCGTATTGTAAATGCTGTAACGTACTTTAGAATTAAGACACTGTCCCTTTAACAGGTAACTACAAAATAACTGTTACTTATATAAAGGCTAGTGTGGACCTGTTATGTCTCAAGATAAGGAAGACAGGTATATAGCTCAGAAAGGCATAAAATAGCCCACTGTGGCTTTCCATGACATGGAAAGATAATGTAGTGACTTGGGGGTCAGGGGTTAAGGCTAAATGCATGGACCAGACATCACTGGGATTGACATGGAACCACAGTGATACCTACGGGAAAAGGCAAACTGTTGCACCCTTATATCTGTATTGTCTTGGAACCCTTTAATACCACCTCAGAGAGAAAAAAGGTGTGTGTGTCCAAGCAAATGGCCACCAGGTATATAATCAGACACATTTTTAACTCTGAGCAGTTGAAAACCGTATAACTGGAAGTCAGATAGTCTGTGTCAGTTTGCATATACTTGTAGACCAGAAGTATATGTATAGGCCTGGAGAAATCTCTAAAACCAGACCCGAGTGTGTGGAAGTTTGACTTCTCACATACTGAACAGAAAATTCTGATTTTAAGTAAGAATTTTGGAAACCAAGACTTTGCACCAAGGTAGTGCCTAGATACTTTTTTTAAAAAGGACACCTGGAACACATACTTGCTACACAACTGTTACTTAAGGACTAATCTCTACAAGAACATTTAAAAACTTGTCTGGACTCTGACATCACAACAAGGTATAGTTTTAAAAGAACTGTATCTAGTGTTTTCTGTAAACCATCCAGTTTTACTTTTGATATTGTCTGCATTTCAAAGTTCTTCCAAATTGTAGATTTTTCTGCATTCCTTTTATTTTAAGTAAACTTTTCTGATTTTCTTATCAACTCTGTCTGGAGGTCTGATTGTGTGATTTAACATCTTAACAGAAGGGTTTTGAAAAGACTGTGTGCCTTGACAAGATAGAACCGCTCGGCTATCTTATAAAACTACCTATGCAAGACGTAGTCATTGGCCGTGGTGGGATTCAAATACTGAAAGTAGTGCAGAATCAAGGGAACTCAAAACTACAGAATCCATCCTCCCACTGGGAAAAGGAAGGCTGGTAAGTCTTCCAGAATCCCTTACTCCTGCTCACGAGTTCCTGAAAAAAAGGGGGATCCTCTCTACAAACAGAAGGTCCTGCCTGGGTGCCAGAATTTTGGGGTCAGGGGTGTGACAGATTTGGTGCCAGCTACTGGGATTTTGAATGGTCTTGCAAAACCATCACACAGTCAAGTGCAGAATTTGGAAAGGGGAAAAATAAATTTGTCTGCAGACAATAGACCCTACCCTGTTTAATTTTTTTTTGAGTAGAGTACTATAGATAGAAGAATGGCTGTTCAGTACAGCAAGATGAACCTGGAACAACTGAAGATCTGTGGGGAGAAGGGCATTCCTAGTTAAAACCAAAATAAAAGGTAACTCACGGATGCCCTTCTGGCAGTGGAGACAGAGGACGTGGCATCCCCCTTAGTGCCAGAAGTGGTGACTTTGGAGGTCCAGCACCCAGAGGAGAAGTAGCCATCTACAGACAAAGAGCTGGAGCTGAGGAGGCTGTGGATGCAGGAGAAACAGCTTGAGAATGAGCAACAAAGGGTTGAAACAGATCAAAATATGTTTGGGATGGAACTGGCGAAACAACAGCAACAGAGAAAGGCCGAAGAATGACAGTGCCAGGCTGAAGAAAGGCAGTGCAGGTGGAAGTCAATGCATGGCAGCAGCAGAGAGAGGCTGAGGCCAAAGAAGAACAGTGCCAGAGAGAACATGAGCTGAAAAAGCTGGTGCTTTAACTGACATAAAGCCTGAGCAGGTAAGTGGTGGAGTGGGTTTTTAATCTCCAGGACTGGGGTACATGCTAAATTCAAAATTAATTTATGAGTTTAAAGAGGGGGAGGATATGGACATGTTTTTAAATCCATTTGAAAAGGTCTGTAACCAGGCCAGTCTGCCCAAAGAGACCTGGAGCCTTCACTGGCTCCACTACATATTGGCAAGGGGAAGGGAGTATTGGAGAAGATGGACAATGTTGAATGTAAAGATTTTGACAAGTTAAAAATTGCTGTATTAAAAATAATATGATTTGAACCCTGATGCATACAGAGCAAAGGTCTGGAAACTCCGAAAGGGGCCAGAAATGAGCTTTGAGGAGGTAACCACAAAACAGCATCAATATTTAAAACGGTGAGAGTGGGTGAAAGCAGATTCTGTTGAAGCTATTGAAAGGGTATTGCTTGAACAGTTCTTTGGATTTGCTCATCTGACTTAAAGCTTTGGATAGAGAACTAATATCCTAAGACTGCCAAAGAGGCTGCAGAGCTGGCAAATCTCTATGTTCAAAGCAGGGCTGCTCCCAAGAGGAATGCAGTGGTGAAAGAGAAAAGTAGGCATTTTGGACAACCAAAAACCACAGCACCTCTGCAAAAAGAAGGGAATCCCCAGCTGCCCAAAAGGGAGGTTGGGGACAAGAAACATGATTAATGCTGGTATTGTCACCAGATAGGCCATCTGTCTAGGCCGTGTCCTAAGAAAGCCCAGAAGGTAAAAGGACCTGTGCAATCGTAAACAATAGCCCACTGTATAGCTGAGGCTCTGCCTGACAATATGAGGGGGCACATTCACCCAGTCACAGCGAATGGTGTACAAACTAGGGGGCTAAGGGATACAAGAGTATCTCTTACCCTGGTGAAAGAGGATTTGGTGGGGGCTGAACAAATTCTGCCAAACCAGTTTGTCTCTGTTAGGGATTACACAGGAGAAAATAAAACTAACCCATTAGGCAGTGTTACCCTGGATTGGAGAGATGCAGGAGAAGGGGTAAGGAAGGTGGCTGTAGCTGAAAAACCAATGATGTATGTTATTGTTGGGAATGATGTTCCACAAGGAGTGGTTTGTGCTGTGATCAGGAGCCAAAAGAATAGAGGCTCCTCTGATCCTCGGGACCCCACAGAAATTCAGGCAAGAGAGGTTGGGAGACAGGCCAGCCAACCTGTAGCTCTTATAAAAGAGGGTAATAACAGTGGGATAGAACTTCCCCTAGTGGCAGTTAACCCAACTGCTACTGAAGGTTTCTCTCAGGAGGAAAGGGTGACACATAGCCCAAGGGAAGGGGAAGGTTGTGATACTGAGTTCCCTAATGCCACAGCTATGGACCTCAGCCTGGGAACTGTTGGTGCATGCTCCATGCTCTGGGTAAGTTGGAAAACTTTGCAGCATCACAACGGACAGACCCTAGCTTAGAGAAGCTGAGGGCCTGTGGGGAGTCTGATGGGACACAGGGAGGTGACAGAAAACATAGGGTGTATTGGAAAAATGGACTATTATACACACAGGACAGCAGGACAGAGGGAGGAGTGATGGACAGGCAGATTGTTGTTCCCCAGGAGTATCATGGGTTATTACTCAAGGTAGCTCATGATATTCCCATTTCTGGACATTTGGGCATTGCTTACACTACACAGTGCTTAGCCCACAATTTTTATTGGCCCAATATTACCAAGCAAGTGAAGGAATACTGCAAATCCTGTCACCAGTGTCAGGAAATAGGAAAGGCCGGAAGCAAAGCCAAGGCTGCCCTGATTCCCTTACCACTTGTGGACAAGCCATTCAAGAGGGTTAGAATGGATACTGTGGATCCTTTGAATACCCCAAGTTCCTCGCGAAAAAGGTATATATTGACATTTGTTGATTATGTTACCCGCGATCCCGAAGCCATCGTGCTGTCCTTCACTAAGGCGGATAAGGTGGGAAATGTTTTGCTGGTGATTTTCTTCCATGTGGGGTTTCCACAGGAGGTTATCTTTGATCGAGGGGGTAACTTCATGTTGGACCTAATGAAGTGCTTGTGGGAAGAGTGTGGTGCCATACAGAGGTGCACAATGCCTTACCACCCACAAGCCAATGGTCTCGTAGAGAGATTTAATGGGATCCTAAAAGCTATGTTTATGGCATTTGCTGAACAGCATAGGTGAGACTGGGAGAAATACCTTCCCCACCTGCTGTTTGCCTACAGGGAAGTGCCACAAGAGTCAACCAGGTTTTCACCATTTGAGTGCTTGTATGGATGCAGGGTGAGGGGGCCCCTAGATTTAATACAAGATTGACTGAACATGACCTTTTATTGGAAACGTTGGTTTACCTAGGGTTTTCCCCATTGGTGGTTGAGTGGTGTAAATATTACTTATCAGAACATTTGCAGTTTGTTGCCATTGGTGCAACAATTTCCTCTATTTCTTCAGTTAAATATGGTATTCCCCAGGGCTCAGTTTTGGGCCCGTTATTGTTTAGTTTGTTTCTTAATCAGTTGCCTACTATTTGTAAATCATGTGACTGTTTATTGTATGTGGATGGTTTGTTTTCGTTTTATCAGTCTAATTCTATTTTGGAAGTGTCATCTATCATAGAAAGAGTTTTCTTTGGTTTGTTGAGAATGGATTGATTTTGAATGTGAATAAAAACTAAGTCAGTGCTATTTGACACATCTCAATGTTAAAGGTTAATCCTGAGTTTGTGGTTCATGATGCATGCAGGTGTTCTGTTAGACCGGGTTTTTGATTTTAAATATCTAGGTTTTATACTTGATCCCTGTTTGTCTTTTTCTTTACAGGTAAGGGTGTCCTCTCGTACCATGAATCAAAAACTGAACTTGCTTTACAAGGTTCATTGTTATTTTTCTCCCATTATTCGAAAGTCTATTGCTCAAGGGTCATTAATGCCACACTTTGACTACTGTGAGAGTTTGTATATTAATCTTGGTCAGAAGGAGCTTAATACTCTGGCTGTAGTTACAATTACGTGTGTCACTTTGTTTTAAGTTCTCCAGTTTGTACACATCATTTTAGCTTATATTCACAGTTGCAGTGGTTATCTCCCAGACAAAACCCTTATATTTTTTGGTTGTCAAATTTACAAATCTATTTTTCCAATTTCAAAGTTCTCTTTAACTGATTTTGTGTCTGTTCATAGTTTTTCAGTTCCACTACGCACCCCCCATAGTACATTCTTACAAACTATAGCATATAAGACCAAAGCTGGCTCTAGGTCATTCTCTGTGGCTGCTCCTATGTTTTGGAATGCTTTACCTGTTAACGTTCGACCATCTACTTCATTGTTGAGTTTTAAAAAAAATCTTAAACAACATATAATAAATGTGGATAATTGGAATTGTTTCTTGTAATTAGTTCTTGTTATCGTCTAGCAATGTTCTTCTTTTATGCCTATATCTGTAATTTATGTCCGGGCCAGGCCTGAAAATGGACTAGTTCCAGTGCCTTATCCCTGTTAACAAAATAAAAAATTAAAAGTACTTGGAAGGTAAGCATGCCACCCAGGGGACTCCCATAGTAGAGTATGTGTTAAAATTCAGGGAGATGCTGAAGAAGATTATGGGCATGGCCCAAAGCAACCTGGCAGCTGCCCAGCAAAAACAAAATACCTGGTATGATCATGGAGGCAGAGCTTGCTCATACAGGGTAGGACAGGCAAGGCAAGTTTTATTTGTATTGCGCCTATTCCCGGAGGCTCTGGGTACCCCACAGAAAAATAAAATAAACATACAATGCATGAATATAAAATAACATCAATACAACACAAAGTAACTAAAATATAAAATGCTGGAAACTAATAAATTATCATAAATAGGGACCAGACAATATGTTAAAATTCAGAATTCAATAAAAGCCAGGCCGAAACGGTGTGCCTTCAACCTCCATTTAAACACTTCTACCAAAGAAGCCTCCCAGACTGTAGATGGTAATGCGTTCCACAGGTTACATCCCCGAAATGCTAAAAGCATGATCTCCAGAAGTCTTGAGCCATACCCTGGGAACAACCTGGAGGCCCATCGAAGCGGCATGGAGGGAGCGGTCAGAGGTCACCGGTGTCAGAAGCTCTAACAGGTAGCCAGGGCCCAGTCTGTTTAGGGCCTTATAAGTGAGAAGCCCCACCTTAAAAAGGACCCCCCAGCTAACCAGCAGCCAGTGCAGAGCACGCAGAACAGGGGTCACATGACTAACCCTAGAAAGGCCAGTCAGTAGCCAAGCTGCAGCATTCTGCACTAGCTGCAGTCTGTGGATGGTCCCTCCCGTGGCCCCGAAGAAAAGGGCATAGCAGTAGTCGAGTCTGGAGGAAACAAAGGCTTCCACTAGCATTGGCAGGTCCTCGGGCAGAACGAGGGACTTAATCCAGACAATGTTCTGTAGATGGTAAAAAACACTGCTGACAACAGATGACACCCGATCTTCAAAGGTTAGCCTGCTGTCAAGGATCACACCCAAATTTTGCACCCTCGGGGAAGCTGTCAACAGAGTAGAACCCAGAACGAGACTAGAATCAGCCATGGACAGCAACCCATCATGCCCGTGACCAGGCTCTATCACCAGCACCTCCGTCTTGGCAGGGTTGAGTCTCAGCCAGCTGGAAGTCATCCAGTCATTGATTTTAGCCAGATAAATGTTAAGCACATTTACAGCTCCTGATGTTCCTGGAGCAAATGACAAATACAGTTGGGTATCATCTGCATAACAGTGAAACTTAACACTGTATTGTCGGATGATCTCACCCAGGGGCAGCATGTACACTGCGAACAACATTGGTGACAGGATCAAGCCCTGTGGAGCTCCACAAGACAGAGGCTTTGGGGAGGAGGAGAAATTCCCCATCACCACCCGCTACACCCTGTCTGAGAGATAGGACTCAAACCACCTGATGACAGTACCGGCGAATCCACAAAACTCACAGAGCCAATCCAGTAACATGATGTGATCCACAGTGTCAAAAGCTGAGGAGAGATCGGGGAGTACAAGAACTGATCTGTCTCTTCTATCTCTAGCCCTGAGCAGATTATTATGCACCCTTACTAGAGATGTTTCAGTGTTGTGTCTAGCCTGAAAACTGGACTGAAATGGCTCATAAATGTCTGAGGACACCAAGTGATCCTCGAGCTGTTGTGCCACCAGCTTCTCAATAACCTTGCTCAAAAAAGGCAGGTTGGTGATAGGACGGTAATACACCAGGACATCTGGGTCAAGGGAAGATTTCATAAGGAGGAACCTCACCAGACCTCCTTCAAGGCAGCTGGGAGAACCCCCTCCACCATCAAGCACCTGACAATCCTGGTGAACACAACCCGAGACATCCCATTAAGAACCATGTCAGGGCTGGGTCCAGTTCACAAAATGTGTGCTTCAGCTCTACGATCACCTTAGTCACATTGGATACCTCAACGAGCCTAAACTCTTCCCAGACAGGCAGAGTTCTTCTATTCCCCCCAGCCCGACCACTGCTAGGCAAAAGCCTAACTGGTGGAATCCTCAACCGGATGGCCGACACTCTGTCGGAGAAGAACTGAGCAAACTCTTCACTTAAAGTTAATGAAAAAGCTTTTTTAGGCTGCAGACAGGCAGGATGTAAAAGCCTGTCTACAGTTCAGAACAGCAGAGAATGTCTGTTCCTCCCAGCAGCAAGCCTTCTTATGGGAGATTGCCCCCTGGTACTCACAGTACTGGGCACGTAGGGCCAGCTTGTCAGACTCCAACCGGGTCCTCCACTAACAATGCTCCAACTTCCGATCCCTGATCTTCATCACTCTGAGATCCCCATCAAACCATGGGGATCTCATGTGAGAAGACCAGGGTCATAAATGAACTGGTGCGATGGCATCCAGAGCTTCAGAAAACACCCTTTTATAGGTGGCAACCTCCTCTCCGGTGCCAATAGCACATGCTGCTTCAACCCTAGATAGAACAGCTACAGCCAACAATCCCGCTGGGTGCAAGCCCCTCAAAGGGTAATAGCTGACCAATTCTGCAGGGGAGGGGCCCCAAAAAATGAACTCCATGGTGTAATGATCAGACCAAATGAACTGATAAATCTTGAGCTTATCAACCTGAAAACACAGCTGGAACACCAGATCTAGTGTGTGGCCAAACTGGTGGGTAGCAGAAGCAACTGCTTGTGACTGGCCAAGAGACTGCATCAACTGGAGAACATCATAACAGAACCAAGAGGATTCATCGTCGATCCAAGCATTGAAGTCTCCCAGAATTAAACATCTGGAGGACTCAAACACCTGGATGACGATGAAGTCCGCTACCTCCTGCAAGAAATCTCCCCTTGCCCCGGTGGGTGGTAAATAAGGAGAATCCTGCAGCCTGCACCTGTACCCCCACGGACAGCAACACACTCAAAAGATCAGGTGGTACCAACTGGGTGCACTGAGAAGCTCAGGCTGGATTGAAAAACAATGGCCACTCCCCGACCCCTGTGATCCTTCCTCGGGCAGTGAGCCATGGAGTACCCGGAGGGAACAGTGGCCACAAGAACTGGGCCAGCATCGTCACCCAACCAGGTCTCCATAATGCAGGCCAGGTCAACAGAGGAAATCAAGTCTGCAAAAATAGCGGTCTTGTTCCTCATTGACCTGGCATTGCACAGCACTGCTGGAAGAGGATTAGAGGAGGTGGCCGGCCCTCTAGCTACCGGCCCACTCAGTCTGGTGGGAACCCTGGGCATGGGAACCAAACACATCTGGCTTCTCCCAAGGCACTGCTTATACTCAGGGCATCTTCTGCACCAGACAACCTCAATATCACTAACCACCCGCTCCTCTGCTGCCCAAAATCTATGATCCTTCCACCACCTAGTTATCCCAACTGCCTTGTAAGGCCTTGCTGTGGTAGCTGGTACTAGGAGGTCAGTAAAGGGGCCAAGATCCCGGAGCAGGGAAGCAGCATAACTAATGTGGACCAGGTAATGGCACAAACACATCTTGACCTGGCAATTCAGTTCCTCAAGTAGCACAAATCCCCAGCAAACACCTCAAATAATATTATCAACAAAAACACTCGCATTCAAACAAGAATGCCACTCTCCCCCACCCTTACACATTAATTCATACAAAAATCTCAACCATACGACCATACACTCCCAACCACAATACATGCCACTCACACAACTCAAAACAATTAAAACACTACACACCCATCCCACACAACCCCCAAATACCCCAATAATAATACACACATAGACACACACACACTCACTAATAAATCACTAAAAGTAGAATAACTTCAAAATAATCCCCCCTTACCACCAACAAAATGATAAAATATAACAATCTAAAATAACCCTGCCCCACTTTCCAAAACAATATGAAGGGAGAAAATGAAATGGTCAGATTGACAAATGTCTTCAAAAAGTCCAGCTTTGTCCAAGCAGTCTCTTCTTTGCAATCACCAAGATAAATGACTTGTATAATTCCCAGTAGAGTATTGATAAAAGGCATTAGAAGCTTTCACATCCCGGTGCAATAACCAACATAAAACATCAGTCCAAGCAACTTTCATTCACTGGTTTCTATTTTTCTAAATTTAACTAATGTGTTCCATAATAGGCACTCTCACTGCCCAGATCCTAGGTATGCAGAAATAAGATTAAAGACCATCCTACTCTGATCATACTGTAATCCTTACAGTCACTGGATCTCCAGATAGATTTCTGTCCTTATATTTCTTCCCAGACAGCAGGTATTCCAAAAAAATCTTCCAATACTCCAAAGCTCCATGCAGTTGGTGCCAGACAGCAACCCCCAGCCCGGCACATGACCCAAGCTGGCCAAGGCACCAGCCACCCTGTGGTAGCTGACCCTTAAACCAATCAGACCAATACACCATCCACCCTCCAGTAGCTGACCCCCAGACCAACAATGGGCCATGACCAGGCCCAGTTGTGCTGCCTTCCAAGCAAATCCAGAAGACTCCTCAAGTCCTTCCTGAGAAGGAAAGTAGATTTCAAAGGAGGGCCACCCATGAACCTATCCACTTCCCCAGTCTTAGCTGAGACACAGACAGTCTTCCAACAGCCAGTTCCCAAACCAACCAGGGTTGTGCTCTGACCCAAAGAAGCCTCTCTATCTGTCAATCCCACACTTGAAACAAGTCAGATTAAGATTCTGATTATTAACTACAGCAGGACAACCATCCAGATTTCTTAATCAGTGAAGGCTCCATTCTCCTCACCATCCGGGAGCAGATGTCACCCATTTTCTCCATTTAAAATCACTCCAGGCAGATAATCTATGAAGGAGGGCTGATCAGGTAGGTAATCCGTCTTCAAATGAAATGTCAGATAAAGTTCAAATCAGGTTAACTACAAAACTTCAATCCTGGTATGTCGAATTCCAAATTTATATGTAAATGATTTTTAACATTCCTGATCACAGCCAACAAAATAAACAAACATGCTGAGTACAGACACAGCAAAGCAGGTCCAGAATGGAGTTGTTTCTGGTTGAGTCATGCACCAGCTGTCTGAGTCTAACCCACTTAGGAGGTAATAGTTCTGATTCCGGTCCGAAAGGACAAGCTGCAAGCTGAGTGAGCAGGGCCATACAAGGTAGTCCATCAGGTAAACAATGTTAATAACATTGAAGAGTTACCTGACTGAAAACATGCTCACAGGATGTATCATGTGAACATGATGAAGCCATGTTTTAAATAGGGCTGACATGGTACTTGCAGTTTGCAGTCCTGGAGAGGAGCTAGGTGGGGAAGACCCCCTTCTTGACTTGTTAGCCAAAAGCAAGCAGCCATCATCTGTAGAGGCCATCATGCTGTCACCCCAGTTGCCACTTGGACAGGCCCAAGAATTGAGGACCCTTTTGTGAGACTTTGCCCCTTTATTTACAGCAAAGCCTGAATGGACCCCACTAGTGGTTAATGACGTTGACACGGGGACCCAAACACCCATAAGTAGGACAGCTTACCGGGGTCAGAGACAGTCCTCAAGGACATTAGGAGAGAGATGGGGGAGACACTTGATCTAGGGGTGATCCATAAATCCCACAGCCCCTGGGCCTCACCTGTAGACCTTGTACCAAAACTGGATGGGACTACATGGTTCTGCATAGATTATTGTGGGCTTAATGCCATCACAAAATCTGACACCCACCCAATGCCATGCACAGACAAACTGCTTGACAAACTGGGTGGGGTGACATACTTGACTACAGTAGACCTGAGAAAGGGGTACTGACAGGTAGAACTGACTGACAGGGCTAGGGAAAGGTCAGTATTCATCACCCCAGTTGGCCTTCTCGAGTTCAAAGTCATGCCCTATGGGATGAAGAAGGCCCCTGTTGCATTCCAGCAGTTAGTAAATCTAGTGTTACAGGATATGGAGAACTTTGTAGTCACCTACCTGGACGATATTGCTATCTTCAGCAATAGTTGGGAGAAATACCTGATACACCTGAGGGAGGTGTTGGGCCGAATACAGGCCACAGGTCTGACTATTAAGGCAGAAAAGTGTCAGGTGGCCATGGCAGAGGTAGTTTATTTGGGACATGTGGTGAGGTGAGGCCAACTTTGCCCAAACCAAGCAAAGATAGAGGCTATTGTGTCATGGCCTGCATCTAAAACCCAGAGACAAGTCAGGAGCTTTCTTGGCACAGCAGGGTATAATAGAAAATTTGTTCTCAACTAAAGCTCCCTGGCCACTCCTTTAGCTGGGCTGCTGACAAACAATATGAAAGTAAACCGTGACGCAGACTGTGAGCAGTCCTTCATGATGCTGAAAACCTCGCTGTTTAGGGCCCCAGTGCTGGCTAGCCCAGACTACAACAGGCCATTTGTGGTGCAGATGGATGCCTCAGATGTGGAAATAGGGGCAGTCCTTAGCCAAGTATCCACTCAGGGGAGAGAGCACCCTATTGTATACTTAAGCAAGAAGTTGCTTCCATGGGAACAAGCCTATTCAACAGTGCAGAAGGAATGTCTCGCCTTAGTTTGGGCATTAAAAAAACTGGAATCATACCTGTATGGGAGGCATTTTGAGGTCCAATTGGACCACAACACATTAATATGGTTGGGCCAAATGGGAAAAACAAATGAAAAACTTCTGAGATGGAGTATTGCCTTGCAGACTTATGACATGGAGATTTCGCATAGGCCTAGATCCAAAAAAGGGAACACAGATGGCCTATCCTACATACTGGATCTATAACAGAACTGAGAAGAACTAAATCCAATGGGGCGTGTTCTCCCCACGTTCTGTTTTAGGTGGGAGGAATGTCTCATAATAGGCCTAGATCCATTTATGTGGGTTCATATTGTATATGCTGTAAGGTACTTTAAAATTAAAACACTGTCCCTTTAACAGGTAACTACAAAATAACTGTTATTTCTATAAAAGCTAGTGTGGACCTGTTATGTCTCAAGATTAGGGAGACAGGTATATAGCCCAGGAAGGCATACAATATCCCACTGTGGCTTTCCATGACAGGGAAATGTAATGTAGTGACCTAGGGGTCAGGGGTTAAGCCCAAATGCATGGACCAGATGTCACTGGGATTGATATGGAACCACAGTGACACCTATAGGAAAAGGAAAACTGTTGCACCCTAATATCTGTATTGTCTTGAAACCATTAACCCCACCCCAGAGGGGAAAAAAAGATAGGTGTGCCCAAAAAAATGACTATCATGTATATAATCATACATATTTTTAACTCAGAGCAGTTGAAAACAGTTTAGCTGGAAGTCAGGTAGTCTGTCCCAGCTGGCATATACTTGTAGACAGAAGTATATGTGTAGGCCTGGAAAAATCAAACCTGAGTGCATGGAAGTTTCACTTCTCACATACTGAACAGAAAATTATGATTTTAAGTCAGAATTTTGGAAACCAAGACTTTGCATTAAGGAAGTGCTTGGATACTTTTATTTAAAAAAAGGACATTTCAGGTTGTTGGCCCATTGGCTAGTGACCTGGGTTCAGGAGTGGATCTGGGTCATCGGAGGGTATGCCGGGGAAGAAAGATCAAGTGTCCCATGGACTGCTCTCCTTCTCCAGGGGGAGGGTGCCATGTGTGACCGGTGCTTGAATGACCCCTGGTGGGGGCTGGTGGCACCACAGTGACCAGCACTAACAAGGATCTGAGGGGTGGGATGGGCACTGGCATCACTGCATGTTCCCACCACCCCTTACAGGGGAGAAAAAGCCTGCCACCCACTGCCTCGATGACGCACTCCCCCCAGCTGCAATCAGCTCCCAGGCTGACTCCCAACCTATCCCGTTGATTGTGACACCTTTCAGAAGGGTCGAGTACCATGACCCCACCCTGAGGGGTAAGGCAGGGGGTACCTGGAGGGTGGCTAATATGGAAAGCTGCATCCGAGGGGTCCATGACAGGGCAGATGGTGCTGGCAGTGGGAGGCACCAAAAAAGTAGTAAATAAATTAAAAAAAAGGACATTTCAAAGAACTGACTTGGAACACACACTCGTTACACAATTGTTACTTAAGGACTCATATCTACAAGAGCATTTAAAATATTGTCTGGACTCTGACAATAAAACAAGGTATAGTTTTAGAAGAACAGTATCTAGTGTTTTCTGTGAACCATCCAGTTTTACTTTTGATATTGTCTGCATTTCAAAGTTCTTCCAAATTGTAGATTTTTCTGTATTCCTTTTATTTTAAGTAAACTTTTATGATTTTCTTATCAACTCTACCTGGGGGTCTGATTGTGTGATTTAACATTTTAACAGAAGGGTTTTGAAAAGACTGTGTGCCTTGACATGATAGAACCGCTCGGCTATCTTATAAAACTACCTAGGCAAGACGTAGCCAGTGGCTGTGGTGGATTCGAATATTGAAAGTAGTGCAGAATGAAGGGAACTTCAAACTACAGAATCCACCCTCCCACTGGGAAAAGGAAGGCTGGTAAGTCTTCCAGAAACCCTTACTCCTGCTCATGAGTTCTTAAAAAGGGGGATCCTCTCTGCAAACAGGATGTCCTGCCTGGCTGCCCGAGGTTTGGGGCCAGGGATGAGTGACAACCTTAAGTTCCTTTGTTGTCATTTTTGAATCCTACTTGTAGCTCATTTTTTTGATAAAGGTCTTTACAGATGTCATACATAAACAGCATGTCTCATTTCAGTCTTCTTGTCTCAAGGGACATAAGGTTCACATTTTTTAAATGATTCTCATAGGGTTTGTTTTCCTGCATGGAAATCATTTTTGTCATATTATGCTGCACACTCTCCACCATGAGAACATCTTTCCTTTTAAAAAAACACCACAAACGGCTTCTGTTTTCAAGAATTGGTCTGACATATGCCCTATAAGGATACATAATTATCTCTTCTTCTAAAGTTACTTTTTGTAGTCCACAAAACCCTGTGAGCCTTAGCAATAGTGGATATGCACTGATCATTAAATCTGAATTTCTTATCTATAAGGACCCCCAAATCTTCTTCTCTATCTATAGTTTCGAATACAGTATTACATTATGTATAACTGTGTGGGATGGGTTGGTGTTCAAGGTGTCTCATACAGTGTTTATGTAGATTAAAACACATTCTCCATCTCTAGGCTTATTTTGAAATATGGTCCAGGTGTAATTCTAAGGATTCTGTTTATGAGATATTACAAACTGGCCCACCTAACTTAGCATTGCCAGCATATTTATTGGCCCAATTCTGGACATTATTTATTTATCTAGTTTTTGTTAATCAAGTAGGCATACTAGGCAACTGAATGCCTATTTTCAGTTGCAACCTGGGAAGTTAAAACTAAAATGCAGACAGTAGAAATACATTGTGTTACAAAAATACAGTGGAAAGAAAACAAAAGATTGACCAAAGCTATGGATCTATAAACAAAATATATAATCTGCAGTATATCCAAATATAGTGTGGAGAAAAATCAAAAACATGAACATGGCTATGTATCTGTTATGGAAAATAAATAATTTGCAGAGCATTCCATATGAAACATTGGAGTACATGAACACTGAGACAAAGGAGTAAATCATTTTAGATAAGACACATAGTAGAAAGGGAAACAATTTAGAAGCAGTGTTCATAAATACAGATATTACATCAAAATGGCACACTGGGGCAATGCTGACAAATCAAGTTATTCAACATATTGGATACAAAAATCTGAAAAAGATGAGGCCAAGCATCGACTCCGATGAAACTCTACTTGTCACTTGTTCCAGATTTGAAAGGTGGATATATAACCACCTTTTTAGTACTTTTGTCTTACCAGAAATTTAATCCAATTAATGATATATTTATTTATGCCTGATTTGATTAATTTATCTATTATTGCCTGATGTGGAACGGTATCAAAAGCTTTTGAAAATCAAGAAAAATGCAATCCGCTGGCTTATTTTTCTTTAGGTTATCAGATAATTTTATAGAAACTCAGTATATTTTTAATGTATGTTCTTTCTATGCTAAAGCTGTGTTGCCTTAAGTCAGTGTTATCTGTGGTTGTGCGTAGTGGAGGGCGAAGTGGCCGAAATTCGGGCTGTGAAGTGATTCGCGGAGTAACTCAGAATCCACAAAGTACTCCACAAAGCGAAGTACAGTACTTCGCTTCATAATGGGGAATGCAAAGTCCATTGAAAACAATGACTTTGCATTATTCCTCCTTCCCCAAACCACTTCTCCACTAATTTTAAGGTGAAGTACATTGAAACTAATGTACTTTGCCTAACTTTGCATTGTTTTTCAGCTCCTAAGGTGAATTATGCAGTGCTTCATGGGACTGCAGGTCACATGGACTCTAGATTGTTCTGCACAGCCTCAGTTCTGTGTAGTTTGTGTGTGTAGTGCAAGATGGAGACAGTTTCCTCTCAGAGCTCTGTGATTCAAATCCTCTAAAAGCTGTTAAAAAAGCCTTTTTGAGTTTTATTTTTTCCTCACAATTTAGTACATCGATTGTAGTAAATCCTCTTGTGCTCATATCATCAAGTGTTTATTGTTTGCCTGTGTATTTTGAATGTTAATTTATAACAGTCAGTCTGTGTACTGTGTACTGTGAAGTTTGCTTTGGGGGAAGGGTGTATCTTTGGTGTAGGTAGAGTAACTGGGAGAAAAAGGCAGTGTTTGTGTTTTGGTTATATTTTTCTTGTATAACTGTGCTAACATACACGCAGTAATATTTTCAGTAATTCTTGACATTTTTTTGCTGATTGTTGTGGTGCAGCAGTGTATAATTTCAGTTTGTTTAAAACATTTGGTTATATTACTAAAGGTTTCCAATTTTCTACGCATTACTTGTAGTGTGCGTGAGTGTGTGTGTGTGTGATGCGTGCCATTAAATCAGATACATTTTTTTGTGCCACAGAGTAATTGCAGAAGTGTGAACCTGCTAACCACCTCACCTGCATGAATTTTTTTATACTGCATTGTGGTAGCTTTACTGGTAGTGGACTGTTACTGCCATCAGTACCCCCACCCCCACCGCCCCCAAACCAGCAAAAGGTATTCTTTTCCAGATTTGGATTTGTGACTTGTGAGCACTGGTTAGATGTTGTTGTGCCTTTGCGTCTGCATCTCTTGAGTGCACAGCATAATCTTAATCTATCTGTGTGTTTGCAGTACACCATTAATTCTGGCAGACTTTGCATTTCTTGTTACACTCTCATTTCACTTCATCAGCACTGAGAAATTTTCTGGACACAAGACAGTAGCATTTTGGGGATGCACATTAATTCTGGTCACTGTGTGTGACCACTGCACGCACAATGGAGTGCACCGTTAATTCTGGGAGACTTTGCATTTTTTGTTACCCTCTCATTTCACATTGTCAGCACTGGGGAATTTTCTGGACACAAGACAGTAGCATTTTGGGGATGCACATTAATTCTGGTGACTGTGTGTGACTACTGCACTCATGACATCTGAGTGCACCATTAATTCTGGGAGACTTTGCATTTCTTGTGCTGTCATTTTACTTCATCAGCACTGGGGAGTTTTGTGGACTCAAGGCATGAGCATTTTGGGGATGCACATTAATTCTGGTGACTGTGTGTGTGAAGGGCTACTAATATTGTTGTCACTTCACCTTACTTCGCATTAAGGTGGATTGACAATGCAAGGAATAATTACAAGGTGAAGTGAGCCTTTTGCATTGGCCACTTCTCATAGTGGAGTGACATCTCAAAGTGCCTACCTCACTGGCACTTCACCTACGAAATTTAAATTCACTGCATCTCTAGTTGTGTGGTGTTCGATTATCTTATCTTTCAAGATGGACTCAAGCAATTTACATAGAAACATAGAAGTAGATGGCAGAAGGAGACCACTGGGTCCATCTAGTCTGCCCATTTGTTTTAGACCTATTTTGACACTCTAGTTGCCCTTTGTAGTCAGGACTCCCCTTGTGTCTATCCCATGCATTCTTGAATCCTCCTGCAGTGTTTACCCATCACAACCTCCTGGGGCAGGCTGTTCCAGGCATCCATCACTCTTTTGGTGAAGAGAAGCTTACTTCCTGGTGTTGGTAGAGAACCCCCTCCCCGTAGCCTGAGGTCATGTCCCCTGGTCCTTGAGGCCTTCTTGAAGTGAAAAAGTTCCTTTGCCTGTATCTTTGTAATGCCTTTTATGTACTTGAATGTTTCAATCATGTCCCCTCTCTCTTTTCTCTGCTCCAGGGAGTACATATTCAGTTCCTTAAGTCTTTCCTCAACCTTGCCAGGGATAGAAATGAGACATACAGGTTGATAACTGTGGAAGTCTGCTTTATTTCCCTTTTGGTGGATCAGACTAACATTAGCCATGTGCCAAGCTGGTGGTACTACCCCCCTCCTTTACAGGGGCTGAAATAAGATCCTCATGGAATGTGCTGTTTGATTTTTAACAATTTTGAGTATGTGTGACAAAATTCTGTCAGGTCCCATGGAGCTATGCATTTTGTGTTTGGCAAAGTTATTAATAATTTCTTCTTCAATCACAATGGGCAGTAGAGAGATGTTTTCTTGCAGCTGGTATGGTTTTGTATCTGGAACTACACAGAGGCAGTTAAGAAAGCAACAAGGATCTGGATCCAAATGCAAATGGTACTCACAGAGACAGCAAAAAAGGTAGACTTGGTTTCTCAGTCACTACTTGCAGAAATAATCAGCAGCACACGTTGCTCCAAGATAAAAGGTAGTTTAATGTTCAAAAGCTAGCAGCAAATAAGCATTCCTCAGATTCTGAATGGACCAAGCTCCATATTTTACATGCCCAATTTTCGGATTTGGTGTACCAAAAAGCGGAACTATCCTTAAAACGTGTCCAAATAAAATATCTAGAATCAGGAGAACGTGCTGGCAAATTACTAGCATACCGAATTAAACAAGTGGAGGCAGCTCGCTTTATACCTGGGTTATACTCAGGTAAAGAGGGCCCTCTTGTTACAGATCCGAGAGAGATTGTGTCCAGTTTTGCAAAATATTATAAAGATCTATACCATTGTAGAAATGAGGATATCCCAAATAAACAAGTACAAGCTTACTTTGACCAGTTAACGCTCCCAGTACTACCTGAGGATAAACACTCATCTCTAAATTCCCCCATTATGAAATGGGAGGTAATCCAGAATTAAGCAGCTCACAGTAGATAAGTCGCCTGGACCGGATGGCCTCCCAACCAATCTGTATAAATTATACATTGCAGAACTTGCCCCCTTGTTAACCAGAGTTTTTAATTCATGGTACGAATCAGGTTTCTCGGAGCACACATATCTTGAAGCCCTGATTACTATTATCCCTAAGCCAGGTCGGGACCCACATTATGTGGAAAATTACTGCCCTATCTCACTCCTTAATACCGATGTTAAAATACTAGCAAAAATACTAGCCAATCATCTGGGACCCTTAATGGACACACTAATTAGTAATGAACAAGTTGGTTTTATGCCAGGAAGATCCTCAAGTGATCATATTTGTCGATTACTGCATCTTATCCCCCTAGCTAGTGAGTCACCCATACCTATGGCCCTGATAGCCTTGGATGCAGAAAGGCTTTTGATCAGGTCTCCTGGCACTTTTTGTTTACTGCACTCTCCCGGTATGGTATCCCACAAATATTTATTAATTGGGTCAGATTGCTATACTCATCCCCTACAGCCTGGATCTGGTGCAATGGTCACCTTTCAGAACCATTCCCATTGAGTCATTGCACTAGTCAAGGATGCCCCCTTTCACCACTCCTTTTTAATTTTTATTTAGATCCTTTTATCCATAAATTACTTACGACTCACGGTCTGCAAGGCATTCTTGTAGGAAACAGACAACATCTCTTGTCTGCCTATGCAGATGATCTCTTAGTATATATAATGAACCCAAGTGTAAGTGTTCCTGCCCTCCTGCAAGAAATTGAAGCCTTTTCTAGGATTTCCTACTACTAGCTCAACCTGACTAAATCCACTGTTTTCCCCTTAAACCAAAAACTATTTAAAAGTGATATAAAGCAATACAGATTGCAATGGGAACGCAAAAGTATAACTTATCTGGGTATTACAATTTTTAAATCATATTCTGCCATTGTTAGAAAATCTCACTAAGCTAATAAAAATAATCAAAGCAGACCTGGAAAAATGGAATACCTTGCAGATTTCATTATGGGGAAGGATCAACATCATCAAGATGAATATTCTCCCCAGAATCCTCTACCCTCTCAATATGTTAGCCCCCTACCTCCCTAAAGTATGGTTTGTGAAACTAAGGAATACAATTAATAAATTTATTTGGAAAGGTAAGCTAGTGAGACGGGCATACCACAAGCTGACTGCATCAAAGCCTCAGGGAGGGCTTTCCCTGCCATCATTTTTTAATTATTATGGAGCAGACATATTATAAAACTGGCTTTCTGGATGTATGGCCCACACGAGGGAGAAACAGGGTCTTATACTCCTGCATGGCTAAATATTGAAGAGACCCTCGTATCTCCCACTTCATGCTCATTACTATCGTTACTATATTCATCCTTGAAACATATCCCCAATCATATCAAGAAATCCCCAATAGGGTGGTCACTGAGGGCTCTGAGTCAACTGCAGAACCACCTGAAAATAAACTGGCATGTGGATGGAGAACAACCACTCCTAAATAACGCTCATTTTAGGATCCAACATAAACCTATCCCAATAAACTTCTGACCTGCACTAAAGAATGCTAAACTTAAGGATGTCTTCGTCAATGGTAATATGCTTTCATATACTCAGTTTTTGCAGAACTTCACTGAACTAAATGGTCACCCTTTTAAATACTGGCAAGTTATGCATGCAATTTCTTCTTTCATGAATACAGGTCGACCCCTTGAGGCCCCTAGGACTGCCTTATCCTCCTTACTAAACACTGCTACCCACCCACATTCAATATCCACAGTATACAAGGAACTGCAGTCCCTTGATACACGACTACCATTAGGCATAAACCAATATTGGGTCAAGACCCTATCTCTTTCACCCACACCTGATTTTTGGCAACAAAACTGGAATAATCTATATAGGTTTATTAAGCAAAATCATTTGCGGCTTATACAATTTAATGTGATGAATGATCTATATTATACCCCCCAAAGGCTTCATAAAATAGGTAAGATACCATCTCCCTGTTGTCCCCGATGTTCCTGTAAGAACGGGGACCTTTACCACATGTTATGGGTGTGTCCCAAAGTCCAACTATTTTGGAAACCTATACAAAACTAAAAGGCATTCACTAACAAAAGGAAATATTTCTTTACTGTTAGAACTGCAGTTTTGTGGAACTCTCTGCCACAGTATATAGTTGATGAAACATCTCGGGATAAATTTAAGGTCCAACTCGATAGATTATTTCTGGGCAGTTAAAAAATAATAAAAAGGGAAAGAGAAGACATTTCCCCTCACAATTGTGGGGAAAGTGGTCTCGATGGGCCTAGTGCCTTCTTCCACTTTAATAAAACCGAGTAATACCGAGTAACTGAGTAAACTCTTTAAGCCCAATGCTGGCTCTAAGTTCATTGTTTTCCCCAGACACTTGTCTACTCAATTATTTTCCAAAAGGAACTTTGAAACAAAAGAAATATTATATGGCCCTTATTTCCGCAGTGGCCAAACTTGTACTCATGAGGCATTGGACCCTGGATACCTTGCCTACAACACTAGAATGGCATAGAGAAATGTTACTTGCCCTACAGCTAGAAAAGCATATTGCAAGTATGAACAATCAGTTGCAAAATTATCTTGATAAATGGGGTGCCCTGGATACATTATTAGCTACATGGAACCCCGAAAGTAAGCAACCCGATGATCATTGTCATCCTCCTTGTAGCAGGTTCTAATCTGGAGAAAAAATACCCCTAACCGCAGTAGAGGAAAATGTTTAGTGCTTGATGTTGTTTCTGATGGAGAGAGGAGAAAATGACGGAGATAGGATATTTAGGGGTTCTTTTTTTTTTATATATATAGGGAAGAGAGTGGGGAGGGTGGCTTAGGGGAGTGAGGGTGGGAAGGGTTGGAGATTGGGAGGGGATATTAGGAGAAGGGTTTTTTTGTTGTTGTTATTTTCTTCTCTTCTCTTTCTCTCCTTCATATACCTTCTTGATTCTATTACTTCTTGTTTACCCAAAGGTCAAACATGACACATTAGCAAGACTGCAGTAAACTGTTATGTTAAGATTATATTCAGCTACCAGAACATATGTTTATGGTGTTATGATATGCCTATGAAGAGATGTTTGACCCACGACACAGTGACTAGGGTAAATGCATATATTATGTATACTAAGTCATTATTTTCAGTTTTTTATTTCATTTTAATTTTCTTATGTGCATTAATGTATCAGAAATAAATAAAGCTTCCTGAATTATAAAAAGTAGCAGCAAGGATATTTTATGCCCCTCCCATAGACAGCCAAATGTTTTCACATGTGACTTGCACTTTCTCAAGGCTTGAGAAAGCACAAGTCACACGTGAAAATGTTTGACTATTTGTGGGATGGGCATCATGTATCCTTGCTGTTAGCTTTTGAACATTAAACTACCTTTTATCTTCAAACAATGTGTGCTAATAACTGTTCCTGCAAGTGGTGACTGAGAAGCTGAGCCTACCTGTTTGCTGTCTCTGTGGTTTTGTAACTGTGTTTCTTCAGTAAACACTGAAGAAAAATATTGATTGAAGGTATTTGCTATTATGTTTGGGTTAGTGATTTAATTACCTTCTAATGTTATACGACATAATTTCATATTAGAAGTTCTTAAGGAATGAACATAACTGTAAAACTATTTTAGATTGTTGTACATTTCATTGCCATTTTCTGTTTCATTTGTTGATTTGCATGCTTCATTTTGTTTTTACATTTTTTTGAGCATTTCCTTATTTTTCATCCATATAGTAGTTTTTTATGTTGGCTCGCGCATGCGCGCCAACCAACATATTGCAATAGTAGCAGATTTAGGGGTGTGATCACTGTGGACGAATGCAGGGCACAGATCAGTAGGTGCATCCCTTATTCCCCCAATAAGCCAACATGCAAGCGCTGACACCAGCAATATGTAACATGGTCACCATATCTAACAAAAGTGCTGCTGCAGTGAGAGGTAAGTTTGTCATGCAGTGGCACAAAACACACCTCCCGATGTGCCTTTCCTGGTGAAGCAGTTCAATAAACATGGCGGTGCTGACTACCGCCATGCAGAGTGCCAATTTCAGGGGTGCCCAGTCCCCCTGTCAGCATGCCCTGATCCAGTTCATTTACCTACAGGGGAGCCCACTCTCAGTAGGCATCATGCCCCTCCTTCCATTCCAATTATGAGCCGAGGGGGTGCCCAATCTGCCTCAGCATCATGCCCCCCCAAGCAGACTTTCTTTGCCAATGGGGGAGCCCACTCCCCATTGGCATAATGCCCCCCCACTTTCAGCTGTGTGCCGAGGGGGTGCCCAATCCCCCTCAGCATCATGCCTCCCACCCATTTCTGTACCGACGGGGGGCCCAATCCCCATCAGCTTCAGTCCACCTCCCCACAAATGCAGGTGGTACACTGGGAGCCCACCCCAGTGTACCAATCACACTTGTAAAAAAAGAAAACTGAACTGCATTGTCTTTTTTTTTTCCCCCTGTAAAAAAAGAAAACGGTCCCTCGCAGTCTGTCCTGCCCAATCCCCCAACCTAGGCCCACCCTCTGTGTACTCTGCCTCCCCACACACACCTCTCACCCCATACTTACCTCCGAAGCCCGGTGCGACGATCTTTGGTTTACTGGGAACATGTCTGCACTCTTCAAAGCCGACCGCAAACTGAAGAAATGATGGTAAGCTGTATAATCACATAACTAGGGTTTTTATAACTTTGGTGCATATCTTGGGTGCATTGGAGAATTTTGGCACCAAATTTTCAACATGGGGTTATTGGGACGCCTTCTCATGGATTCAGTCACTGTCATGGCGTTATTCAGGCCCGGAAGGTGATTTTGCGGTCACTGCGTGGAATCACCTTTCAGGACTGATTAATGAAACAGTGCTGCTGTTCATGAGGTGGGATCTCAAAAAGCCTATGTTGCAAATTTAGTGAAAGAAATCCCAAAAATGACTGTTTTATGAGCGTGCGTTGCGCAGTTTCCATGCACACTCATAACTTTGTGAATTTGTAATATTTTCACTCCAGATTTTCAACATTGCCATTTTTCTACACCTCCTTAGGAACAGTACAGCTGTTATTTTTCATATTCTGGCTGAAATGTGTTTTCGCACTTCTGGTGCAGAATAGTAGGGTCACTAAGGGAAATCAGTTTTAGGGACAGATTAAGACAATGACAGTGCCACTGTTCATGAGCAGAGGTCATAAAATGTCTATTTGGAAAATTTGGTGGTGAAAGTACATAAAACGACTGTGTTATAAGCATGCATTGCGCAGTTTCCACGCACTCTTATAACTTCGCAAATTTGCAATATTTTCATGCCAGATTTTCAACACTGCCATTTTTTCACACCTCCTTATGAACAGTACAGCTGTCATTTTTCACATTCTGCCCAAAATATGTTTTTGCACCTGTGGTGTACAATGGCTTGGTCACTGTGGGAAATCAACTTTTGGGACACATTAACAAAATCACAGTGCAATTGTTCATGAGGGAAGGTCCCAAAATGCCTATGTTGAAAATGTAGCTAAAAAAATTCCCCAAATAATTGGGTTATGGACATGCGTTGCACAGTTTCTATGCATGCTCATGACTTCACCAATTTTTCATATTTTCACTCCATTTTTTTACACCTCCTCATGAACAGTACAGTTGTCATTTTTCACATCCTGTCCAAAAGTGTTTCTGTACCTGTGGAGCCAAATGGTGCAGTCACCGTGCAAAATCACCTTTCCGCTAACAAACTGATAGTGCTGCTTTTCATGAGGTGGGGTCACAAAAAGCCCATGTTGATAATTTGGAGTGAAAATACCAACACACACCTAAGGTGTTAGGGTTTCCAACTGTAACACCCCAGCCTGTAGAGACTTACAGGCATCAGGGGTGTGACTTGGGATCATCAGCTGTAATGCTCACATCATTCCACTCCCATCCCCCACCCTGGAGCCACTGACAGGCATTGAGGTGTGCCTAGGAGTGCTCAGCCCCAAAGTTCACCCCTTTCTCCTATACTGCACTCAGCTCAGCATACTTCCTTATGGAATGGGGTAAGTATAAGGCCCAAAGACCCCAAAGCACACCACAACACTTGTCAGTGTCTACAGGGTAGGGTGGGGTAAAATGGCATGAGCATTATAGCTGACAACCCAAAGGCACACCCCAATGCTTGTCAGTCTCTGCAGGGTGGGTGGGGTGGGTTGGCATCAGTTCAATACTTCACTGCCATTCCTATTATGCATCTCTAACTCCTGCACTACCAATGCCAATGCCAGTGAGATAACATTCGGCATTGACAAATGCTTGTTTATATTTAGAGTATAATTTTTGATTAAGTTTTAACTTCAAAACTCTCTTGTTCATTCATTTTGGTTTTATGCCTTTCCCATAATATCACTAACCACTGAGTCAGGTAAACCTGTGAATGACCAGAATGTGTTGACAAATAAACTACTGTCATTTCATCAAAATCTTAGAGGTTGTGAAGTCCCATTTCAGCAAAACCCCCCAACTGCCAAATTTATATCAATAAACGCTAGGAAAACCTTATTTAAGTGGGCCTTAGGGGTTGCAGTAGACATCATAGGGGTTGTATAGACATTTATAAGGGTCTCAGTTGCAACCTTGGCTACCCCTAAATGATATCCCTGGACAGAGAATGTGATGGAGATTCTGAAAATTCTGAGTAAAGCTGATATACCTAAAACAGAAAATGAAATAAACATGAGCCTGCTGGAAGAAGATGAGGCTAATTCTCAAGAGACAAGTATACCAGCAGAAGTTATCTTGACTGCTGCAGAGTTGGAGAGGTAAAGGCAGTTACTCTGACTTCTGGCAGAGGAAGATGTGAAGGTAGCCTGAGAGAATCTCCAAAGAATCTTAGCCCAACATTAAATGGAAAAACTGCTCCCAGTTGGGATGCTGTCACTGGAAAACTGACAGTATCAGAACAAAAAAGGTGTCACTTCACAACCCAGATGATGCGAGTGAAGCTCTTGGAATGCAGAGGGGCTGACCTGCTCTGACCACACCAGTACCGGTGACTGATCCCTGGTCTTCAGAGGTCACTTTGATGGCAGCGGGTGGCAGAAATATAATGACATCAGGATGTGGCTGCCAGGTTGGTCCCTGAGTACTGCCAAGATTATAGATCCTGGCTCCTCCTGTAAATACCAGCACTACAAAACACCAGTTGGGCTGAACCATCTACATTGGGCCCCTTTGAAAAGCAGCAAACAACTGACTCAGCAACTGACTGAGCAAACATGGTATCAGTACAAGACTGATAAGGCCACAGGACCAGATGGGTTACATCTAAGGATACTCAGGGAATTGGCAGCAGAACTGGTTGATCCCAATAGGTCTATTCAACAGCTTTCTAAGGATATGGGTGGTTTTGAAGGACTGGCAGGTGTCAGACCTAGTTCCACTCAATAAGGGGGGGGCAAGGAAGAAGCAAGGAAATGCAGATCTGTCAGTCTTTCCTCTTGTAATCCCCCAACCCCGTCTAGGGCATATACATTACAGATCTTCCTGGGGCCTTAGGAGGGGGCCACCTCAAGCACCAAATTAGCCTGACAATGCACTCCATTACAAGGAAGAAAAGATATGGCTTACCTTACTGGCATCTTCAACCACCTGTGCACTCTCCAATTCACCCATTGGATGTGGATTCTCTCTGAATGCTGGCACACAGGAACAGGAACTCCACACTGCACATCACCAGAATCTCTTGAGGCCCCAGAGTCCCTAGGTCCCGCCAAAGGCAGGGTGGAAATTTCATCGGGAATCAAACTTATGAGAAATTAATTTAGCTGCAAAGAAATGAGAAAGGGAAAAATGGTTTCCATTTCATTAGCTCCTCCCTTTAGTTAAATAAAGCACATCGCTGCTATTCGTGTCCCAGCTATTTTTTTATGTTTGCTTGCACGCATGCGCAAGAAACATTTTGTCACAGCTTAGGAGAGAAGCGGAGTTTTGGATGTACAGCACAGTGGGATCCAATGGCCCCAGTGCCTGTTGAGGCTTGGCCCACTTTCCCCCATGCAGTGGCACACTGCTGCTGACACTAGTTCAGCCAGCATGCCACCACCTTGAAATGAATCCACTGCTGCAATGAGGGAGCGACCCATCATTGCAGGGCGGTACCTTGCCGTCCCTGATCCAGTTCATATGCCGATGGGGGAGCCCACTCCCCATCGGCATACTGTAACCCCCTCCTCCATTTGTTGTGTGCTGAGGGGGTGCCCAATCCCCCTCAGCATCATGCGCCCCCAAACAGTCTTTCTTTGCTGATGGGGGGCCCAATCCCGTCGGCTTCAGTCCACTCTTCCCAGTTCAATTCTACAATGGGGAGCCCACTCCATCATCATAATGTCCCCCATTTTGTTGTGTTCTGAGGAGGGTGCCCAACTCCTCAGCTGTCCCTCCCCGCAGTGTGTGTCAACATGGGTGCCCAATCCCCGTCGGCTACAGCCCCCCAAAAATTCTCAGGTGGCACACTGGGAGCCCACCCCATTGTGCCAAATGTTCCTGTACAAAAATAGTCCTGCAATGTTTTTTTTTTAAACCTGTAAAACAGAAAACGGTCCCTTGTTGAGTTTGATGGCCCCTTCCCCAACCTGCACCCACCCTCTGCTCAACCTGCCTCCCCAACACACCCCTCACCCCATACTTACCTCCGGAGCACAGTGCAACGATCTTTGGTTGACCGGGAACACGTCTGCACTCTTCAAAGCCGACCACAAACTGAAGAAATGCTGGTAAGTGGTATAATGGAATAAATACCATTTTTTCAACTTTTGTGCATATCTTAGGCATTTTTGGGAATTTTGGCATCACATTTTCAACATGGGGTTATTGGGACCTCTCCTCATGAATTTAACCACTGTCATGGCATTATTCAGTCCCAAAAGGTGATTTCACGGTCACTGCCCTGAATCACTTTTTGGGACCGAATAACAAAATGACACTACCAGTGTTCATGAGGTGGGCTCTCAAAAACCCTATGTTGCAAATTTGGTGGCAAAAATCCAAAAAATTACTGTCTATGAGCGTGTGTTGTGCAGTTTCCATGAATGCTCGAACCTTCACAAATTTGTGATATTTTCACTCCAGATTTTCAACATTGGCATTTTTCTACATCTCCTTAAGAACAGTACAGCTGTCATTTTTCACACCCTGACTGAAATGTGTTTTCGCACTTCCGGCACAGAATAGCTCAGTCACTGTGGGAAATCAGTGTTTGGGACACATTAAGAAAATCATAGTGAACTGTTCGTGAGCAGAGGACCTAAAATGCCTATGTTGAAAATTTGATGACAAAAGTCCATAAAATGACTGTGTTACAAGCGTCTGTTGCGCAGTTTCCATGTATGCTCGGAAGTGAGCAAATTTGTAATACTTTCACTCCAGATTTTCAACATTGGCATTTTTCCACACCTCCTTATGAACAGTACAGCTGTCATTTTTCACATCCTGACCAAAATATGCATTTGCACATCTGGCGCAAAATGGTGCGGTCGCTGTGGGAAATTAATGTTTCGGCCAGATTAAGAAAATCATAGTGACAGTGTTCATGAGCAGAAGTCACAAAATGCCTATGTTGAAAATTTGGTGAAATAATTCCACTAAATGACTGTGTTACAAGCACGTGTTGCGCAGTTTCCACGTACACTCAGAACTTCGAGCATTTTTAATATTTTCACTACAGATTTTCAATATTGCCATCTGTTCGCACATCCCTATGGATGGTGCAGCTGTCATTCTTCACATCCTGCCTGATCTGTGTTTTCACACATCTGGTGCAGAATGGCATGGTCAAAGTGGGAACTCGAAGTTCGGGACATGTTAACAAAATTACACTGCCACTGTTCATGAGAAGAGGTCACAAATGCTTTCATGAGGTGGGGGGGTCACAAAAAAGCCATGTTGAAAATTTGTAGTGTAAATACCAACACACAACTGGGGCATTAGGGTTTCTAACCATAACATCACACCCTATACAGACTGACAGGCATCAGAAGTGTAACTTTGGATCACCGGCTGTAATGCTCATGCCATCCCACCCCCACCCTGAAGCCAGTGACAGGCATCGAGGTGTGCCTTGCACTCTTCAGCCCCAGACTTCACCCCATTCTCCTGTACTGCACCCATTTCAGCGTATGTCCTTATGAAATGGGGTGACTGTGAAGCTGAACGCCTCAAGGCACACTTCCACAGTTGTCGGTGTCTACAGGATAGAGTGAGGTGACATGCCATGAGCATTTTGGACAATGACCCACAGGCACACCCCAAAGCCTGTCCATCTCTGCAGGGTGGAGTTGGGATTGGCATGAGTTCAGTACTTCACTGCCACTCCAATTTTCATCTGTCTAACTCCTGCACGTCCAATGCTAATATCAGCAAGCAAACATTTGGCATTGACAAATGCTTGTTTTATCTAGCTTCTGCATAGCAAATAATTCCCAGCAATGCAGGGGTCACATACTTCCTACAAATAAATAAAGGAGCTCCATGGGACTAATCAAACCTTTTTACACACATGCTGGCTGGACATTTGGAGCAGCAGAAATTATGGATTTATGGCAGTAACAAGAAAGCATTCTTCTACTCTCTCTCGGATGCTTTACCCAAATTCCACCAACTCAGATCCCTAAATTTCCGGTCTCTCTGGATCTGGAAAGCCAAAAGTTTCTCTTTATTGCTGGGTTACCCACTCTCACACTGGCAATGGTCATCACCCTAACTCTGGCATGGGGAAGTGGTCTGCTTCCCCCATCTGGACTTCTGGGCGCTGGCCCAAGCCACAATTGGTATCAGGATTTTTCTTTATGACCCAGGCCCCGTAACCCACTCGAGCCTGACTCTGTGACTCGTGCTACGCTTTCAGCACCTGCTCCCTCATTCTGCTCAGCCTCTCATCTCATCTTCACAGGCCCCTGATACAGCAACCCCAAAACCCAGCCCACTCCAGCTCTCTAGCCCTGTACTACAGGCTGTCCTGCCACTGGGGAGTCCCTTGGCACTGCCACAGCCCAGGCCACTCTGAACAACCTTCCTTCTCAGAATTTCAGGGCCAGATTAGCTCCACTGCTGTCTCTTCTGTGAGGAATCCCTGCCAGGCCCACATCCCCATAGCACATCACTGGCTTGAAATAAGCTACCTTCCAGGGCCTGTCTTTTGACCTGCAACCCACCTGGCCATGATGTACTGGTGCCCTGGAACCTGCCCCTCCAAGCAGGCTCCATATTTGGGTGAAGGGCTCCCTGGCTCCCTCTGCACAGCCATGCCACCCTGCCACACTAGTTGCGAGGGAAAACCACTGCCACCAGCTTCCCTCCTTTGGAGGCCCTGCCACTGCACCCACAGCCCTGGCAGCCCAAGAAATGCACACATTACCAGGGTCTCTAAGGGACCCTACCTTTCCTGGCCCCACATGGCTACCTACAATCCCTGCCCCAATGACACAAGTCCTGGCTAACCAAACACCACCCCAGCTCCTCATCACCATGATGCTGAGAAAGCCATCCTGTCTACACTTGGAGGGGTCACCCCACTGGCCCACCCATACTGCCGAGCTCCCTTACCACCTATTTCTGCTCTTCCAGCCACCCCCTCTAGCCTGGCCTAATGCCCATGCTGGAAAGGCCCCGAAACTTCCTGTCTGCTCCCTTATATACTCCCTAAACCTACTTTCTGCTGCCACCTTGAGGCATCCACAACCTACATCCTCCAGAGCAGTAAAAAATTCCCTAGCTCAGGGGGGTAGGAGGGGTAAAGGGATGCCTAAATTGGGAGCATAAGCCCCTCCTTTAAGGGGAGTTTACACTGTCTTCCCCACCCAGGAAATCATTCCCTGCTGGGAATGATGGCAAGGGCTCAGTGATTTTATCCTCCCATCAAACTAGGTATGTGCACTCCCCAGGCTTCTGGCAACAGACACACCATGCCTGACTAGAGGCACCACCCAACCTGCCTTTCTAGCCCAATGAACTTCTAAAACCTACCTGTGCCAGGAGATAATGTAAATGGCTAGGAACAACCTTCATTATTTCTCTACCAAACAGACAACCTTAATCATGTGTCAGAATGATTAAACTTCAGTACTAAAGATTTACATCAACAGTAATAAGGCAGTTTTCTGACAGTTTAGCTATACCCCAAATATCTCCCAGCAATTTTAAAACAGGTTACACTGTGTGCAGTCCCCAAACCACTCACTCACACATTCACTCACACATTCTCTCACCAGTCTCCCTTATCTATTGAACCAAACATTTCTATCATGATTGTAAAATGGTGCAACAAAAATTTTATTTTTAAATAAAAAAATGTTCTGATTTTAAGAATAAGAACTCTATACAGTCACTGTAACTCTGGTCCGTAGACCAATTGTCCTGGTGCAGTTCATAAGTTCAAAATTCCAGAAGGCCTAGGTTGCAGGCCCTCCACGTGGAGGGAAATAATATTCTGGATCTGGCTTGTGACCAGATCTTTAAAGGAATCCCGGTCCAGAGTGTAACATTTGGTCTGAGTCCCAGCCAAGTCCTGGACCATGGTGAAATGTTTGAATAACGTTATGCCAGCCCAAGTCACTGTGCGACACATTGACTATGCCTGTTGAATCATCTGCTGAGATGGGGCACCTCCTCCACCGGGCAGATTCTTTAAGAATTGCATCTGTTCCTTAAAGATCCATTCCTCCCTCATCTCCTTGATGATGTCCCATATCCATTCCGGCACATAGGGAAAGTTCATATGAGGATACTGTACCTGTAGCCTCCTGCGGACCCACCTTTTGGACTGGCTCCACTCTTGCAGTTCTCTCACACTGGTCCTCCTAGCTTATCCCATTGGTAGCCATATCCCCCATTGATACTTTACTTTTAACGGGGTTACTAGGATTCAACCCACCTATTAGGGTCTGGAGAGTCTTAGCCTGGACCGGAAGCTGTGGAGTGTTGTCGGCTAAGGTGATTACAAGGTGATGGTAAGGCCTGGGAATTGCCCTAGCCACCTGATAGTCCTCGAACTGAAAAGTGCTACCAGTATATTTCTCCTCATTCAGTTCCTCCAGCTCCTTTCAATAACCAGTGCTCTTTCTTGCTGCTTCTGGTGCAGGGCCAGGCTCAGAGCCATGCCAGTAGGCTTGATTCTAAACTTGGCTGCTAAGGTAGGCTCTGACTTAGTCAACAGGGCCTGTGGTATACTGCCAGACAGGGGCCATGGCGAGGATCTCCGGCTGGTTGTTTGAGGCCCCTGCCCCTCCCTCTGCCACTGGGATAGCCGGTAGCTGGTGGTGGGGAGCGGGGCAGATGACTGTGCTCCCCATCACCTTCCTCCTCAACTTTTGCTCCTGCATCTTGCTCCTCTACAGCCTCCACAAAAATATCTGGGGATTCACTTCTGGTCTCATCTACCTGGGCACGAGTGCTTTCTCCAAGGGACAATCTCTCAAAACCTCCTGAATCCCCACTGGCTGGTGACCATGGCACAAACAAAGGGGCTGGTGGTGAAACTGGGAGAGAACATCCCCAAATTAGGAACTTGCGACCTGCCTATACAGTATGGGCATACAGGCAACCTGGTAACTCCTTCCCCCTAAACCCTCACCTCACACAATGTTCATGTTCTCTTCCTTTTCCCTCAGCTTTCCAGAGCCAGGAGAGTAGTAAGGCATAAACCATAGCCATGGGTTTCTCCTGGGGGGTTACTTCAGGTCCTTTTACAATCCCACAAGACACAATGCGCTGTCAATCCATGGTGGATGTCTGTTTAGGTCCCTTAAACCCTCCCAGTATGCACAGCTAAAAATTTGCTTACTCAATTTGTTCAGTTGTCTGTTTACGTTATTTGGCAGCCCAGTCCACTTGTCTGACAGTGGGTGCGCAAATGAAAAAAATATTTTTCCTTTTCCTTTAACTCGCTGGGTTTGTTCTCCTGCTCTTTATCACCTCACTCCCTCTGCTTGACTCTCTCCAATTAACCTAATATGGCGCTTCTTGTTGCAGCTGCTGTAGCTCCTTCTCCAGCCATCCTCCAATCAGAACCTTGCCTGAGGGTCATATGACCAGCAGGTCACATGCACACACCACACTAGCAGGCTGAGGCCTCCACCTGCTCCAGGCCTAGTCCCACAGCTAGTCTTTGCTGTACAACAGAGCTCAACCAGGCCAGGAAGCCTGGCAACACACCACACTGCAAGGCTTAGCGTCTGGCGGTGTTTTGGGGTTCGGGGAACATCCCAGACGAGCCCCCACAGTATAATCCTCAAGCCCCCCCCTTCTAGGGGAATATACATCACAGATATTCCGGGGGCCTGAGGAGGGAGCCACCTCAAGTGCTAAAAAATCACCCAGACAATGCACTCCCTTACAAAGCAAGAAGGATGTTGCCTACCTTACCCGTGTCTTAAATCACCTGTGCACTCTCCAATTCACCCATCGAATCTGGACTCTCCCCAAAAGCTGGCACACTGGACCATGAACTCCACACTGCATATCACATGAATCTCTTGAGCCCCCAGTGCCCCTTGGTCTCATCAAAGGTAGGGTGGAAATTTCATCTGGAATCAAACTTATGAGAAATTAATTTAACTGCAAAGAAACGAGAAAGGGGAACATGGTTTCCATTTCATTAGTGCCCTCCTTTAGTTAAATAAAGCACATCACTGCTATTTTTCTCCCAATTATTGTTTTTTTATTCAGCTCCTGCATAAAAAATAATTCCCAGAAATGCAGGGGTCACATGCTTCATACAAATAAATAAAGAAGCTCCATGGGGCTAATCAAACCTTTTTACACACATACTGGCTGAACATTTAGAGCAGCAGAAATTATGGATTTAAGGAAATAACAAGCAAGGATTCTTCTACTCTCTCTTGGATGCTTTACCCATGGACCTCCCAGCTCAGATCCCTAAATGTGCTGGCTCTCTGGATCTGGTAAGCCAAATCTTTATCTTTACTGCTGGGTTACCAACTGTCACACTGGCATTGGTTGTCACCCTAACTCAGGCATGGGAAAGTGGTCTGCTTCCCCCACCTGAAACCCTGTGTACTGGCCCAAGCCACAAGGGGTGCCAGGACTTTTCCTTATGGCTCAGGCCCCGTAACCCACTTGAGCTTGGCTCTGGACTGGTGCTACCCTTTCAGCACCTGCTCCCCCATTCCTTTCAGCCTCTCATCTCATCTTCTCAGCTCCCTGGTGTAGCAGCCCCAAATCTCAGCCCTGCTCCAGCACTCTAGCCCTGTACTACTGGCTGTCCTCCCACTGGGGAGTCCCTGGGCACTGCCACCACCCAGGCCCCTCCAAACAACCTGCCTGCTCAGAATTTCTGGCCCAGATTAGCTCTGTTTTCTGCTGTCCCTTCTGAGGGGAATCCCTGCCAGGCCCACATCCCCTTAGCACATCCTGGGCTTACAATAAGATCCGGCCAAGAGCTACCCTCCAAGGCCAGTCTTTTGACCTGTGACCTGCCCGGCCTTCATGTCCCAGTGCCCTGGGACCTGCCCCTCCAAGCAGGCCCCATATTTGGGTGAAGGGCCTTCTGGCTCAGTCTGCACACCCATGCTGTCCTGCCACACCAGGTGTGAGGGAAAACCACTGCCACCACCTCCCATCCTGTGGAGTCCCTGCCACTGCCCCCAGAGCCCTGGTGGCCCAGGAAACACAAGTTACCGGAGTCTTGAAAGTCTCCTACCTTTCCTGTCCCCACATGGCCACCTACATTCCCTGTCTCCAACAATGCAGGACCTGGCTAACCATACTTCCCCCACAGAGCTCCATTCTCTGAGGTCCTCATTGCCATGATGCTGAGAAAGCCATCCTGTCTACACCTGGGGGGGGGTTCCCCACACTGGCCCACCCAGACCGCTGAGCTCCCTTACTTGCCTACCTATCTCTGCTCCTTCAGCTGCATGCCTCCAGCCCCAGACTAATACCTGGGCTGAAAAGGCCCCAAAACTTCCTGTCTGCTTCCTTACAGGTATATACTCCCTAAACCTACTCTCTGTAGCCACCTTGAGGCATCCAGCAGCCAATGTTCCCCAGAGCACTACAAAATTCTTTATCTCTGGGGAGGAGGTAGGATGGAGAAAAGGATGCTTTAAGTAGGAGCATAAGACCCTCATTTAAGGGGGGGCTTACCCTCTAGTGTAGGACGACTGATGGAATCACTGGTCAAAGAGGATGTCATGGACTACTTGGAGAGAAACTGTCTCCAAATTAGTGAGCAGCATGGATTCATGGCAGGGAGGTCCTGTCGTACTAATCTGACAGTCTTCTCTCTCTCTCTCTCTCTCTCTCTCTCTCTCTCTCTCTCTCTCTCTCTCTCTCTCTCTCTCTCTCTCTCTCTCTCTCTTTCTTTTACAAATTTTGAACCGGAGGTTCTTTTTCAAAGGTTCCACATTGGATACAATAGTGAAACAACTGAACAATAATCAGCAAATGAAAGGTTGACTTAAAAACACAGCTAAAGAGTAAATTAAACAAGCTTAGTAAACTCTAAAGATTAAACAACATTTGACAGATGCAATTGAACAACCAGCCAAATAAAGTGGGAAGATTTGAGAAAATAACAGAAGGAATACAGACAATCATAGAGCAATAAGATAATAGAGAGCAACATATACAGTAGAGGGGAGTGGGTATGGGAGTATAAAGCAGTCATGGATGTGACATGGTCTTTAAAGTGCTAGTGGTGAGAGAAGTGTGAGACAGGTTAGAAGAGAAAGACAGTGCCAATGGCTAACCAGTAGTGATGGTGAGGGACTAAGACAGAGATGTGAGGGGCAGGTTTGAGGAGAGGTATGAGAAAGTAGGAGTAGGTCATAGTGCTAGAAGGCTGGAGGGCAGTGGGGAAGGGTAAAGGACAGGAGGAAGGAGGTGAACAACAAGGAAAGGGGAGAAGGAAAAGAGGTGGGCCAGAGTGGGAGGGGTGGAGGAAGGAAAAGGGTGGGGGGGTAAGGGTAGGCTATGGGGGTAGAGCTGTGGATGACATATAAAAGGTGGAGAAGAAGGGGAGGTGGTAAGAGAGGGTATGATGAAACAGCATAGTTTCACAGGGTGTTAAGGGGAGGGAGAGAGGGAGGAGTCATGGTAATTAACGTGGTCTAAAGGTGGGTGGAAGCAAAGAGTAGGGTGGGCTACAGTGGGTGGAAGAAAGAAGTGAAAACAGGAAGGAGGAATGGAGAAGGAAGGTAGAAAGGGGAAGGGAGTGAGTGGAAGGAGGGTGGGAATAGAGTAGCAGAAGAGGTCTAAAAAGTGAGAGAGCTTTGTGTATACCTAGTGGGTATAATCACACTTACTGTGATTAGAGAGATGCTGATGAAGTTTGCATTTGAATAGGACTAGCTTATTCTCAGCAGAGACCTCTGAGGGGAGCCCATTCACCAGGGATGGGGCCCTGACATAGAAGGAACGTTGGTCTTGAGTGGCTCAGCAGAAAGGAATCAAATAATAGGATTTGTTAGCACTGTGAGTGCACTACATGTTAGTGGTGGGCAGCATAAAAGCATGTGTTGCTGATGGGGTAAAGGAAAGGCAAATTTTCTTTGCTAGGAGGCAGGTCTGGTGGGCTAGCCTGCCTTGAAGGTTGAGCCAATCTGAGTGTTTATAGAAGTCATGAGTATGTGTAAGTTTCCCTGCTCCTGTTACAGGTCAGCAGAACTTATTCAGGGCAGTCCTAACCCTTTTTAAGGTAATATTTGTAGCAGAACCATAGAAAACCAACCCATAGTAAATTATGGACAAGATTGAGCTAGTTACTACAATGCACATGGCCTCAGTGGTTGGACAGTGGCAGTGGCGGTAGAGGATCTCTATACTTGAGTTTATAGCTTTGGGGAGGAGACTGACATATGAGTTGTAGGAAAGTAAGGAATCAAATGTAATTCCAAGGTATTTAAACTCCTTTACTTGATCGAATGAGAGGTGTTTTTTGCTTTGACTGGGTGACGAGGGAATAGAAATGCAGAGACTTAAAAAAGCTGGAGGGGTGGTAAAGGGTTTGACAGTTGAAACTGAATGTCAAAAAGTGTAAGGTGTTGCACCTAGGGAACAAGAACCACAGAACAGAGTACTAGATTGGAGGGGTGAGATTCAGTACCACTGCTGAGGAATGAGACCTTGGAGTTTTTACTCCCTAAAGCAATCAAGTCAGTGAAACAAGGCTTATAGCAAGGCAAATAGGAAGCTTGTATGTATCGAAAGGGATGTCTTTCAGATGGGATTTTAAACTGAGGTCCCATCTTCCTTGTCTGTTGGTTGTTCGGGTGGGTGTAGAATCACGAACACACAGTCACAACATAAATTCAAACATTACAAAGAACAGGGTGATTCATAAATGAAAGATAAAAATATTGTCTTATGTGTCAGTATGAAACACAAAAAAACTAAAGAAAGGAGTAAATGAAAAACAAAACTTACAATATTTCATTCTTATTTTACCATAAAACATACCAGGTCTGGCAATATAGCCTAGCGGTTAGAGTAATGAGCTGTGAATGAGGGTGGTACATTCAGCAGATCTGGGTTTGATTCCCACAACCTCCACTTGCACACTTTGTGACTCTAAACGAGTCACTTAACCTCTCCAGTGCTCTCGGGTCACTCCTGAAAAGAGGCGCTTGTGCCTAATGGGCCTTACTCAGTTACCAAAGAGTAATAAAATAATAAATAAAATATACATAAAAAATGCTATTCAAAATAACATATATTTTGCAGGTCATGCTATATTCAACTAGAATTTCATATATTTGAAAAGGTGTCCCACAGATCCTGGTATTTTCTGTTTTGTAACATATTTGGCTTTAGTATCCCTAATTTTTCTGAGTTCATTTAAGATTACATTAAAGAGTTGTTCTTGGGTAAGATATTGCTGTTGAATTGTCAAATGACATCTGATCTGCCAAGACTGTCAGATTCAGTATTTACAAATGTAACCCCCACCCAGGTATGCCGTTTCTATCTTGACAGCACTACCTGGTGGGCTGGGTTCGGGGAGAAATATGTCACTCGGCACGTTGGCTAGGTTTGGCTACTCTGCAACAGGGGCACCCAGGTAATTCCGGACAAAGGAAGCAATAACTGTAATGTCCAATACCAGAAGTGGGATTCTAAAGTGTGGCTTTTATTTACATCCAACAGAATAAACAAAGCTTAGATGGACCCCCACGGGGCTCCACTGCTGGTAATGCAGATTTATGGAGATCAGAATACATCCTATTCACTTTAGCCCTTAGGCTCTGAAACACACTGGGCACACAGCCCGAACTTGTACGCTGCTCTGGGTTTTCCCTGGGTTTTCCTTGGCTTGGCTCCCTTGCCAGCCCTTTGGACACTTTCCATTTACTGGTGGCTCCCTAAACTACCTATGAGCTCTTCTGACTCCATCAGGGAATCTTCCTCATCAATCCCATGTCTGGGTACTTTCCTCAGGCACTGGCCACGTACCTGAGAGAAAGCAACAGGTGCCACGAAGCAAACCCGTAGAGTTGAATTTGATTACTACTGATAGGGGGTCTCCCACCTCTCACTCCCATAATTCATATCTGGCCATTTCTCTGGACTGTAACACCTCATTTTTTAACACACATTGCTGTGTAGATTCTTTTTAAATGTATTCACATTCAGTCTACTGTCTTTACATCCCATTTGTGCTGAATTTGAACATACTTAATAAATGGCTGTGTCCATTACTCTAGACTCCCCACAGAGTTAAGCAGTCCAATCCCCACATCTTCCAAACTGTACTTGGCTGTCTTTTCCTGACCCCCACAGTAACAGTCACTTTAGTTTCATCTTGTTTCAGGTGAAAACATATTGGCCCTTTAGCAGAGTGAACTCACCCCTTGGTTGCAGGTGCCCCACAGGCATTTTCTCCTCCAAGAAATCTTGTCCAGAACTTCTGGTGCCTCAGCATGAACTTAACTCAGGCAGCTTCTTTTTTTCTAGCTGGACCAGGGGAGTTGCCCCTGGAAGCAAGCTGATTCCTTCCCCATTTCCCCTCAGGGATGGGGCCCTGAACTACTGAAAGCGGTCTCTATCACTTCAATGTGCTCTTGTTGTGTTCCTCTTTAGATGAGAACACATACATAAAAACAAAAAATAGCTCTTTGACAGAGCTTAGAGCTCTGAGAGCCTGCCTACAGCAGAGCACCTCTACTACAGACTGCAACAGACTCTACCGAACTAACTTCAAATTCCCCAACGTTCTACTCTAACCTCCAACTGCAACATTCCAGTGTGGCTTATGCAGCTGTGACAGTTCTAAAATGATGTCATCCCTCAGTCTCAGCTGAGACTGAGAACAGAGTGAGACAGTGTGAAATTCATTTAACTGGAGTTTCACAAGCTGCCTTCCCTGCCTACCACTAGGTCTTATTGGGATTCTTGTAACCCCGGGTAACAGGGGGGTTACACAAACTGCAAAAATCACTCTCAAGTTTTTCAGATTGCACCCGCTCCAATTGTATAAGATAATTCCTAACACAAAAGTGTCATAATTAAGGTACTGGAAGGTTAGTTTTGTCCAGGTTTTGATTATTAAGTCCCAAACTATTTTTATAAATGGTCAGTCAAAGTATAGATGCTATATAGTTTCCAAAGTGTTTACGCAACCTTGCCTTGGCAATACCTTTCTGTGATTTATTTATATTTAAGATTTTCCTACACATTTTATTTACCTTCAGCTCCCAGCCTTACAGTATCAAATGGTTTGTTGGGATTCTGGGTTTGTTTAGCATTTTTACAATTCTGTGATCGTTCAGAGGCACGTTTCCCCTGAAAGGGTTGTTCCAAATAATAATTTTCCAGTATCCGATTATATACATAACATTTTGTTGTTAAGAGAAATCATATCTTTTGTGAGTTGCCACTGATTCAATTTATCAAAACAATATTTAAAATAAGTTGGTAAAGTGACTATTCTAGTGTTTTTGGGAATGGGTGCATTGTTATTCCACTTATTAAGAAATGGGTATAAATATTCATTCATCCAATGTTCCCACTGATTCTTTTGCCATTGCAATATTGACTCTACATTTGCAAAGAAAAATATGCTATAAAAGAAAACTAGTTGATTGATCATGCTCAGACCTCCCTCTTGAAAAGTATAAATAGGTAATTCCTCTTTTGAATGTGTTATGTCTGCTCCCCAAAGGCAATGGAAGAAACATCCAAAACCTTTTGTTTCAAATTGTTTAGGAATATGGAAAATGTAACTTACATATAGAAAAGTTGGAACTGGGTAGGTTTTTGTAGTACAGATTAATTTCTTTTTACTCATATTCCAGCGTTGCCATTGTAATATTCGTGGTTGAGCCATATTTTAATCAACCAGTCAATCATTTATATACAGAAAGAGCAATTCCAAAAAGATCAAAGTGCTTGTACAATTAAATAATATTAAAAAGAATAATATAAATACAGACAATGACAGTGAAATCTTAGAAATATTAAAAAAGAAACAATTAATCTTAGTCCGGCAAAGCCAAACCAAACTGATGAGTTTTAAGAGCAAATTTAAAGCTCTCGATGGTTGGGCACTCATGTATCAGAAGAGGTAGAGAGATCCACAGAGTAGGGACCATAAAATAAAAAAATGGGCTCCTGAGGACTTTAATTGTACCCTGGGAACCTCTAGCAATCCCTCATCAGAGAAGTGGAGTGAGCAGAGGGGGTGATAAGGACAAAGAAGATTTTGCAGGTACCAGGGTCCCCATCTGTGTAGAGCATTCTAGATCAGTAAACTTACCATTAAGGTGATCCACCACTGTATTGGCAGCCAGTGCAGGTTTCAGAGCACCAGTGTGACATGACAAGTTCTAGATAGGCCAGTCCATAGCCTGGTCACCGTATTCTGCACTAGCTGCAAATGGCAGATATCAACCCCCGAAAGTCCAAGGTACAGGGCATTACAATAGTCAAGACAGGAGGTCACAAAAGCATGGACCAGAGTTGGAAGGTTGGCAGGTGAAGCCAGGGTCCAGATATTCAAAAGAGTTGAGCCATGTGCAATAGGGTTGCACCTGCGCAAGTCCAAAATGCGCCATTCTGCGATATTCAGCAGGAGGCAGTTGAGCCCCCCAAATCATACTGAGCAACAGCGCAATGATAATGAAGGCATGCACAACCGAAGGGGGAGGAACCATGCATAAACTGCATAGCCCGATATTCAGCCGGGCTGTGCAGAGTTATGCAGGCGCAACCCCTACCTGTGCTGCACAACTTTATGCTGAGAAAAAAAGGATCACGTCGAGGGCCACCCATAGGTGAGCTGCTGCATTGCAGGGCGCAACACAGCAGCTGCCACCAGTGGGTGACCCTCCACTCATTCCGGGCAGCGACCCCCCATGCCCCGATCACAGGGCTGAAGTGCCACCCCCAGCAGCCCGATCGCAGGCATAACGTTATACTTCCCTCCCATTAGCCCGATCGCAGGTATAACCAAACGTCCCCCACCCCAAGTAGCCTGATCGCGGGCATTAGGTTATTCTCCCCATTAGCCTGATCACAGGCATAACGTTCTGTTCCCCCTTAGCTAAATCGTGGGCATAACGTTATGTCCCCCGAGCAGCCCGATCACAGACATTAGACCCCTCCCCAAAGTCCAATATCCCTGTAGTATCCACAAGTAGCTCCGATCACCGGCGGCATCCCAACCCCACGTAAATCCCTGGTGATCTAGTGGCCCCACCCCATCCACCATGGGCGCCCCACCCCTCCCCGTCACCTGGTGGCGGCGGCACCACCCGCCTACCACCCTTTGCCGCTGTTCGCGACTCGACAGGCCAGCATGCCTATTGGTTCAGAGCAAGAGCCAATGGGCATGTAGCCCAGATCGCATAAGTCAACCAGATATGTGAATGAATGAATTCATTCACATCTGGACTGACTTGTACGGTCTGGCTGCACGCCCATTGGTTCTTGCTCGAACTAATGGGTGTGCAGCCCTACCAAGCTGTCAATCGGCGGGCGGCAGGTGGGGTGTTGCCACCCGCTGGCTGGACGGGGGGAGCGTGCAGGGGCCCATGGGTGGGTGGGGTGGGGCCAATAGATCACCAGGGATTTCCAATGGGGGTTAGGATAGCTGGCTATCGGGCTACTCGCAGTCCACTGGACCACCAGGGATATTGGACTTTGGGGGGAGAGGTCTGATGCCCGCGATCGGGCTGCTCAGGGGGACATAACGTTATGCCCATGATCGGGCTAATGGGGAGGAACAGAACGTTATGCCCATGATCGGGCTAATGGGGTGGAACAGAGCGCTATGCCCGCGATGGGGTTAATGGGGGGAAGTATAACGTGATGCCCGCGATCAGGCTGCGGGGGAGGGAGTACTATTATGCCCGCAATCGGGCTGCAGGGGGGCGTCAGTCCCCGACGGCTGCTGCCTGGCAGGGTGCCAGGTGCAAGTCGTCGAGGATCGGTGCACCTGCATGCTAATGGCATGCAAATGGGGCCATAATCAGATGCAAATGGACCCCCCGCACCTTGCATAGATTATGGCCCCATTTGCATGTCACCCTTTGAATATCACAGGTGCTGTGCATAGCGCAATGGAACTTGTGCCACTGCATCTCAGTGCTCCACTCTGACCACTTGCGGTGGTGCAGTTCCACTGCACCATGCACAGTGGGTGTGGCCAGGGGGCAATATTCAAAGAAGTACCACCATAGCACAACTCCGTTGAATATAGCCCTGGCCACACCCCTGCGGAACTATTTTGAGCAGTGCAGGGGCTTGCGCCACACAATGGCGCAGTTTGAATATCTGGGCCCAGGTGTTTAATCCAGATGATATTCCTCAGATGATAAAAAGAAGTCTTGACAACAACCGACAGCTGAGCCTTAAGCGTCAAACCACTATCAAGTGCAATGCGCAGATTCTGCACCCAGTCTGAGGTCAGTAACTGGCTTCCACTAAGCCAAAGCCCAGACAGCTGTCTAGCAAACAGCCACAAACTCTGTCAACCTGGATCCACTACCAACACCTCAGTTGTATCAGGGTTCAATCTCAGCCAGCTGGCACTCATCCTGTCTTGGATCTTAGAGAGGCAGCTATTAGAGAGAGTAAAAATTGCCTCAACTTATTCGGGTACAAAGGACATGCAAAGTTGAGTATCATCTGCATAGCAGTGAAAACTCAACCTATACTGCCTTATAATATCTCCCAACAGCATCATATACACAGCAAACAACTTGGGTGACAATATGGAGCCTGTGGAACCCCACAGGACAGGGGAGAGGAGTCAAGGAATAAATCCCTGATGGCACTGTCTGAGTCTTGCCTGTCACAAAAGATCTAAACCACCTGAGGATTGTACCCAACAATCCACAGATCAACCGCAGGTGCTTAGGTAACACTCAATGGTCTACAGTGTCAAATGCAGCAGAGAGGTCCAAGAGTATGAAGATTGAATGACTCCTCTGATCCCTCGCTATCAGGATGTCATTAGGTACCCAAATCAGTGTCATCTCGGTGCTATGCCTTTTCCGAAATCTAGACTACAGAGGGTCATAGATATCACTAGTGGTATGATGATCCTCCAGGTGCAACACAACCACCTTCTTAATAACCTTGCCCACAAAGGGCAGGTAACAGACAGGTCTGCAGTTAGCTAAGCAATCAGGGTCAAAAGAGGGTTTCTTGAGGAGAGGCATCACAATCGCCTCCTTCAGGGGGTCCAGAAACACCCCTGTCTCCAATGAACGTCAGACAGTTTCAGCAAGGACTGGGCTAAGCATCTCAAAACACCCCAAAATGAGACATGTTTGGCTCAGGTCCAGACTACTGTATAGAAGGTTGGTTGCATACCCTGGATGATCCTCATGATATTGGTGACTACCAGCCAGTCTCAGTCAGACCAGCCAAATTTGGCACTTGCAACCTCCTGCTGACCTCTACTACACCCATTAGAGGGTGCTGAATCAATCACAGACCTGATGGTGGCAACTTCATCTGTGAAGACCCAAGCAAACTCATCACATTTACTTTGTGAAAACAATCTCCGAGACTGAAGGCAGGTTGGACTGCACAGTCTGTCAACAGTGTGGAAGTGTTGAGCTGGTTGATTCTGTGTAGTGGCAATCTCTCTGGACAGGTATTATACCTTCTTACGGGAGATTGCCAATTGATAGTCTTTATAATGGACATCAATCTAAGTTTGTCTTCAGCCAGGCCTGATTTCTACCAGTGTTCCTCCAGCCTTTGACCTCCTAGTCTCATCTCTTTCAAAGTTCCATCGAACCAGTGGGACTTAGAGCAAAGAGTGAGTGGATAAACATGAACAGGAGCTAGGGAATCCATGGCCCCTGTCACTGTCTTGTTATAGGCAAGTAAATGGTCCCCAGGGTCTCTGCTTGCACTCGTCATACTCGATAGGTCCAACACTGTTATAAGACAATCAGGGTCAAACCCCTTAAAGGGTGTTATCAGACCATTTCCATAGGGGCAGGTCTATTGGGAGGAGCCTCAAAACTGAACCTAATAGTATGATACTCTGATCATCCAACCAGCTCCACCACCAGATAGGAGATCTCCATCCCTAGGAGGAAAACCAAGTCCAATGAGTGACCATGATTGTGGGTCACAGAGGTGATTACTTGTGTAAGACCCAACTAAGACATAAGTTGGAGGAAGTCCTGACCAAATTGCAGAGTTCATCATCGACCCTGGCATTGAAATCCCCCAGTATTAATCATCTAGAAAACTACAACACCACATCGATGATGAAGTCTGTGACTTCCTGCTGGAATTCCTTTCCATCTCCAGGTGAATGATAGATTAGAAGTATCCTGTAACCTACACCTGCATCCATGATACACTCAACAGATCTGGTTACCCCCATTGGTATCTCAACAAGGCCCGGTTTCAATTTAAAACAAATTATTATACCCCTACCCCTGCGATCCACCCTTGGGTGATGTATTACCAAGTACCCAGCTGGAACCACTGATTCCAAAACTGGACCAGCATTATCGTCCAGCCAGGTCTCAGTGATGCAAGCCAGGTCATTTGTACCCACAAGATCGGCAATCATAGCTGTCTTATTTCTTATAGACCTTGCATTGTACAGCACCACTTGAGAGTGAGGAGCAGACATGTTAGACAGTACTACTTGTCCACTGAAAGCAGAACCCTTGGGTATGGGAACAAGGCAAGGAGGACCTCTTTCCTGGACCCATTTCACCCCAGGGTGTCTCCTTGATCCCACCACCCCAATCCATTCACTCCACGTCATAGTCCCACTCAGCCCAGTTCTCTCCACCTTCCTTCTCCTCCTCACTATCCCTAGTGCACAGCAGCACCTATATGTATCAGCAGATAAAGGGGGACAGTTAAAATTACAGAGGTCCCTGAGCCAAGAAGGAGAGTAATATCTAACAGTCTGCGACCTCTTCCAACACATGACTGGCAGATTGCAACTAAACAATAAAAAGTCAAAAACACAATAATCATCAATCACACAACTCACACACACACACACACACACACACACACTGCACAATCAACAATAATGGTACCCTCCACCTCCACTATTGAAAACAATAACACAAACCCCAATCCTCACACAGACTATAAGGCAGAATAGACAAAAAAGGATTAGTTAAACAGAATGTAAATGGTACACAGCAAATCTTTTCAAGATAGTAGTCTTTGTATTATATTTAATAAAACATTCCAATTATATATATATATATCACCTGTCCCAAAATTTACCCCCAGTATTTTGCATGGACCTTCTATCATTAAGACATCAATAAAAGTACTTCCTGTCTTTGGGATATGCCCTGTGAGTAATCAAAAGCTTTTATTATAGTTTATTATTGAACCAGTAGACTGAGAAGTTTGTCAAAACGTTTTTTGCTAACATCCCGGAATTTTCATCTGCTAAAATTGGACACAAATTGTCTGTGTATGCTGTTGTTTTTACCATATGCTGTTGGTTTAAAGGTGTGAGTCATTTAATATTTCAGTTAGAATTTAGGGGCCCAATTAAAGATGACTTACGCATGGTGAAAGGTGATTTATGCCAAACCCTATGGTGTAAATTGCAACTTAAGCCATGAGATACAGAAGTCAAGATTCCAAGTCGCGACCTGTGCCATGTCTTATGCGGGTTGTGCCAAAGGTGAGTTATGTCACCCACTATGCCTGCAACCCACAAAGGCATGGCACAAGAGTGGGTTATGGCAGTAACTATGCCCTATTCCAAAAAGGCAGCTGCTGTAACCCACATACGCTATTCCAGAAGGCGCAATGGTGCAGTGAAGTTAGACCATCAGGGAGATGGTCTACAGGGCATCCGGCCATGCCAATCGATGGATGCCCACTCCACAGCACAACAGACTGTACACAGCTGTGCTCCCCATGCCCCTCCAGCACAGACATTCCCCCATCCTGAATGTCGGGGTCCCCAGGGGTCCATTTCCCGAAGTGCACCCTCGAGTGCCAGCGCCACCTGTCCAGTCCCCCATGCCCCCTGGTGCATGCGGTGATGTTCTGGGGCAGAGGGCCTGGGGGGGGGAAGTTTCAGTGGGCTGTGACTTGCAGCATCCAGGTACACTGAACCATGCCCATGGTGTTAGCCTGTGTCTGCCACACAAGTCACAGGACGTAGGTGCTGGGGACCCTGCCTGTCATGGAATGTGGTGCCTGGTCCCTGGCATAGCACCACATGGCACAACTTACATATGCCCACGAGTTGAGCCATGCATCTTGGAATCAGGCCCCAATGTCTAATTAGCAGGTCTTTTGTTAATATATATAATAGTCAGCTTAGAGGACAGCCCCGTCATACTCCTCTATTACTATGACATGGAATCCCTAACCGTCCATGTATTAAGGGTCTAATTATGGTTGTTTTGTAACAAAGTTGAATCCAATCTATAAATTTCTGGGATATGTCAAAATTTTTTAAACACATCCATAGGTATTCATGACCTGTTTTATCAAATACCTTAGACTGGTCCAGGCTTTCAATATATCCTCCATTTTGTGCTGATGTGCTGCCCTCTATTATTTCTCTCAGGAAAATCAAATTATCAGAAACCTTCCTTCCTGCTATTGAGCAAGTTTGAGCTGGATGTATTATTCTGGTAAAAATTCCTGCTAATTGAGTACTTAGAATTTCAGAAAAAAAATTAAAGTCAGTGTTAAGGATGGCAATTGGTCTCCAATTAGTCAGTAAGGATCTAGTTACCTTTTTATATAAAAATGTTAATATCCCTTTATTCAGTTTGAGGGGAATGTCCTTGGCCTCCAAAAAGCATTATATACTTGTAGAAGTTCCTTTGGCATTTGTTTCCATCACCATGTATAAAATTCAGTGGAAGGTCCATCTGCTCCTGGTGCAGTGTAAGTGCTCAGTCCCTTAATGGCTTTTTCTAGTTCTACTTACAATATTGGGGCTGTTCATTGTGTCTTTTTTTGGCAAGTCAGAGTTTGATTGTCTTCCAGTTTAATTCATTCTGATATTTTTCCAGATTTGTGAATTCTGCGTTTATTTTTTTTAATACAGGCATCCATTTCAGACAAAATTCCTTTTCTGACAGTAATTACTGTTCCTGCTATTGTTTTAATTTGGTTTAAGTTTTCCTCTGAATTCTCATTTTACAATTCTCATATGGGTTAATTTTGTCTGCTCTACCCCGTGTTCCAAATTTTTATTCAAGTTCTAAAGTTTTAAATCAATCATATTGATATATTTTCATTTCTTCCTTTAAGTTCTGAATTCTTGTTATGGTGTCCTGGTCTTTATGTGGTGTGTTCCGTAATTCTTGCAAACCTTTATTTCAATTCCCTATATATATTTTTTTGTTTTGTATAGTTCATATCCCTGAATACATTTTTAAAGCATCTAGTGAAATCCCATTTTGTGTATATCCACCATTGTACAAAGGAATCATATAAACAGGTTACTGATTTATGAGCTAAGATTAAATCTTGTAATATGTCTAAGTTACATTCCTACCGTAGTAACAAGGCATTCAATCTCCAAATAACCTTTTCTTCTGAAAACTCTGTACAGATAGTTGTAGGCTAATTAAACAATTGTCCAAAGTGGCCTCCATTGAGGTAGTAGATCTTTTGATTGGTATATTCTTCAAAATGAACCAACAATCTATCCATGTGGATAGAGACCCTTTATGAAATGTGTGTAGTGGAGACATGCAGGCAGCCTGTCCATCAATCAGACTGGCATGAACAAAACCTCTTTCAAAAAAATTACATTGCAAAATATTTTATTCATTTTAATTCCTCTGCCAGGTTGCAATAAACCCACTTTAACCCCCCCCCCAAATAATACTAGTTTATTTGTGAATACAAACAGCTGTAATTAATCATTACGAGCAGTCTTCGTCTTGGGTGCATATATGTTAACTAGTCTGAAAACTTGGTTAAAAATGATATATCCAATAACATTGCTCTCCCAGAGTTTATCGCCACCATTTTCAATACTTTCATATCTGGGTGATTAATGTCACTTTCCCAGTCCACTACATGTGTCTAAACCTAACGACCAGTATGATTGTCCCCAGATCCATTCTCTTGATGCTTTATTTGCTTCCTCCCTATGATGTAACCTAGTATCCTATAAAAGGACAATATCAAAATGTTGTTGTTCAAACAAAGCAAAAGTTGCATTGCATTTTTTTTTCAGTTTTTATGCTATTAGTATTGAGGGAAGCTATGCATAATTCAAATTGGGGTGACATAAGATAGTGTTAGATGTGATCATTTGTGTACCATAATTTTTGCTTTTGACTGAGTTCCCCATCTTTTTTCTTTGTTGTATTACCTTGGCAAGGTCCTCATTTTCAGAGGAAATGTCTGAATGCGAGGAGGCATCAGATGATTCTCCAGTCTCACTCTCCCCCTACTGTAGCACCTCAAATTTGTTTTGTAAGGGTATCGTCTGATGAGTGGTTTGTGTTGGTTTCTGTTTCCCTTTGGCTTACTTCACCAAATTAAACACCTCAGTAGCTGGAGCAGGCATGTTTTGTTCTGAGCTAGTTGGTTGTACTTTGTTTTGGGGGGACGGGCAATTCTGTTAATGATTTTTCTGGAAGTTTAACAGCAGGGATCTCAACTACTGGAATCAGTTTCTGGTTTTGAGGTGCACTTGGGGGGAGTCCTGATCAGAGGTCTCCACTGTGGGCTTGGGGTGTGGGGGGGTTGCAATTTGGTGGTTCAAATTGTGGTAGGGATGTTTTGTGTACAGCCTTGCTAATGTAAAACTTTTGTTCTGCAAAGTCCTCATCAGTGGTATAATGTGAAGCCCAGTGGCAAGGGGTGAAAACATGTCACTCTGCCTCACACAATCCACAGTGTGAAGTGAAGGTACAATGCACCCCAGGGTGTCCCATGATGCCACACATCATACATTTTATTTTATCACAGTTCCTACTCATGTGAATTGGAGAAACACATTTATAACAAGCTTTTGGCTGACTGGGATAGAAAGGAATCCCTATATCACAGCCTAGAAAAAAACTGTTTGGCAGGTACTGGATGCCTACTTCAATGTGTTTTAATTGTACTTTACCCCCCCCCCATCCAGAAACCTTTGCTATCAATTATTGGCACAGGTAATCCATGAACCTCACACTTTTTCTCCAGCAAGTACAAAATGTGTTTTCTCTTTGCAGATGACACAAAGATCTGCAACAGGGTTGATACACAAGGAGGGGTGGAAAGGATGAAAAGGGACTTGGTAAGGTTGGGGGAATGGTCAAATGTATGGCAGCTTAGATTCAGTGCAAAGAAGTGCAAAGTAATGCACCTGGGAAGCAAAAACCCAGGGGAATAGTACACAATGGGGGGTGAGATACTGACAACAGCAAAAATGGAAAGGGACCTGGAAGTAGTCATATCAGATGACCTAAAGGTGGGCCAGCAATGTGAAAGGCAGTAAGGAGGGCTGGGGGGATACTGGGATGCATAAGAAGAGGCATCACCAGTAGAAAACAGGAAGTTGTTGGCCCTCTGTACAGACAGTTGGTAAGACCACATCTTGAGTGTGGTGTACAATGCTGGAGACCCCATCTCTGCAAAGACATAGACAGGGTGGAGGCTGTCCTGAGGAGGGCAACCAAAATGATTCAGGGTCTGCATCAGAAGACATATGAAGAAAGACTGAAGGAACCAAAGATATATAGCCTCGAGGGATGGAGGGGGAGGGGGGCAATGATAGAAACGTTCAAATACCTCAAGGGAATCAACACTGTCCAAGAAGGTAGCATATTTCAGAAAAAGAGATGTGCAAAAACAAGGGGGCACAATTTGAAGATAGAGGGGGGATGGCTCAGAGGTAATGTGAGGAAGTATTTCTTCACAGAGAGGGTTGTGGATACATGGAACAGCCTTCCTGAGGAGGTCGTAGAGTCAAAAACAGTGGGGGAATTCAAGAATGCATGGGACAGACATAAGGCAATTCTAGTGGGGGGTAGGAGGAAGTAGGCTGTTGGTTTACTAGGATCTGCAGCTTATCCATTAGGTAGGGAAATGAGCAGACTAGGTGGGCCAAGCAGTCCTTATCTGCCATCAAATTCTATGTTTCTATGTTTCACATTAACTCCTTCATTCCTAAGTAAAAACCATTATGGTCATAAAAGTCAGTTTGGAGAGAGGAATAGCATAAAAATGAATCCATACTGTGCTATTTTTAACCAGTTGATTCTGCTGCCAGAATTTTTCCAATAGAAAGGCTGTACAAAAGCTGATGTAAAAAGTTTGTTCCCCAGGGGCATGTATAAATGCAAACACATTAGAAGGTGAAAACTGTAGTGATTGTTTAATTAGAAATTTGGCAACACATGTTCTGTCTGGGTGAGGTTTGCACTGCATGTCTGAGTTTGGCATTTTCTGGAGAGGGTGAAATAAACTTGCAAAACTGGATTTTGGTCTAGTTTCTGTAGTGGGTTGGTCATTGTCTGCTGGATCTGGTATTGTTTTCAGTTGGCTGAGATATCAGTATTTTCAATTGAAGTTACATCATCTATACTAGTATTTGGAAGGACTTTTCTACCTTCCTGTAGATTTTCTGCCTGCGGAGGTTCTGCTGCTGTAGCTGGTTGTACATAGTCATGTTCTGTTCCAAGTCAGTTCAGTTCTGTGTTAGCCTGGGGCTGTGGCTGTTTGTTGTTTAAAAACTGTGGTATAGTCCACAAATTTGTGCCCAGTAGTGGCATACTGGGATCAGGAATCCATATGCCTTCTTTAGTTTGCATCCTTCCAGCTCCTTGTAATGCAGAACCAGGCATCCATTCTTCAGTTCCATCTGGCTGCCATCCCTACAGTTGGATTGATACCAGGTTAGTCAGATTGGTGCCAAATGTATAAACCTGTACTTGAGTTTAGAAACTTTTTACCGAAGCTGTGTGTTGGACTTACTTCTTGCCTTTTCCTTTTTTTCTCTTCCTCTAGTTTATTTTTTTCTTTCTTGTACTGTTCTTCTGCAGCCGTCGACCAGTCACTTTTTCTTTTACTCTAAGTTCTTTTGTAAGTTTGTCTCCACAGCACCAAAATCCATATCCAAGTCATGCTCAAATATAGTGGTGCTTTTCTCTGTATGTGTTTTCAACAGTTTCACTGATCTATTTCTCCTTCTCCTTCTCCTTCTCCTGTTCTGGACCCACAGAAGGGAGATTGGCTTCACTGTAGAAGCATCAGCAAGTTGTCCACTCCAGTGGACTGCCCCAACAGAAAAGTGAAACGGAGCAGTTTTTTTTCCTTTTACACTCTCATCTGGGTTTCCTGTACCAATCAGGGATTTTATAATGTCATCCGTTGAACCCATAACATCAAAAAAGTGGTCGGCCTCTAGCGCCACAGAGGCAGGAGAAGAGACCTGCTCCCCAGCCTTCCACACATCCATGTTCTCCGGCTCCTTATCAGGACTGGCCATCTTGCAGATGACCAGTGGTTCCACTACAGGTGAGTGGGGGAAGTTTTTATTGGGACAAAATGCCCAAATGGGTAAACATGCAGTATAAATTGTACATGACTCTAGGTCTAAAACAAAACTACAAAATGAAAATACACAATCATGTTAGACAAGGCCATGTAAAACACAACTGAAGTAGGGGCATTTATTAGACACCAACCCCCCCCCAAAAAATCTCATCTCCCTACAAATAATACCAAAGCAGTAGAACCCAAATGACACACTCACCAAGCAATAGGTGGGGGACAATAGGAAAACTTGGTAGAAGAGAAAAAAAATGGCACTCAAGGTGGTTCAAAATATTTCCCAACATTTCACCACCTAGGAGGACTAAATCTGAGCGTTGACAGGAGACCAATCATCCGATAGGTAGAAACCCCGGTCTTCAATATGTACTGGCCAGTCCCCCTTATTCACCACCCCAGTAGGCCCAGCTACCAAGTCATGGCCCTCCAAACTGACACCCCTGCCAGCAGTCTCATGCCTCTCTCCAAAACTCATATGTACACCCAGGTCAGTAGGGTACCCTGAACCCCTATTGTTCTTTTAGCCTCTTTATGCAACATTGCATTATCAGACAGTAATGCACCACTGTGATCCCCTCTTATCGGGATCGAGTCCAGAACACATTCTGATGCAAAAAGTACCTTCTCTGTGTTATCCTGAGGCCTTTCATCCTTTGCTGCACTATCCTCCCATCTAGAAGGAATGTGTGAGTTTCCTTTCCCCAGTTGTTGTTATGGAGCCCATTGGAATAACTCTGCCTCCCTGACACCAAACTCCTCCAAGCCCGTTGTGTCCAGCAATTCACAGATGAGTTCCTCCTTCCATCTGAGAGCATCTGACAAGTTAATCTCCCCCTCCAACAAACGGGGTTCTGGGAGAATGTACTCACCCTCACAGTAATCCACTGCATGAATTCCGCTGTCAAATGCTGGTCCATAGAGCTCACTCTCTATCCTTTCAACTCCCTCCGATGTATCCTCAAAATCCTGCATGAGGCACTCACCAGTCACACTTCCAGCTCCAAGATTGTCCTCCATCGTCATGTTGGTAACTGGGAATCCAGCTCCCCCTACTGATGAGTAGGGAAATTTCTCAGGTGTCATGGTCAAATTTCAACCCATTCAGTAAAATACCACCAACAGCTTAATCTGGTTGTGTATGTCAGTTTGCATCTGTATCTTCCCCCTTTCCCCCAGGATGAGGCTGAACATAGACATAATTGCCTAGTCCTCCTTTCCTGGTTAACAAAAACTAAATACAAATAAATATTGATAACAGGAAAAGGGAGGTAATATTTCCTCTCTATAGATTCTTGGTGAAGCCATATCTGGAGTACTGTGCCTAGTTCTGGGGTCCTCACCTTCAGAAAGGATAGGGATAGGTTCAAGACGGTGCAGCTCAGGGTAACAAAAATGATTCAGGGCCAGCAGGGCAAGAACTATGAGGATCACCTCCGGGCACTGAAGATTAACTCTCTGTAGACCAGAAGGGAAAGGGGAGATATCATATGATGGAGACCTTTAAATTCCTAAAAGGAATTTACACGGTGAACTGCAGGGAACTATGTAACCTGATTTCCAGCTCGCAATCATGTGGCCATGTGTGGAAACTAACAGGAAGAAGGTGAGAAAACAGAAAAACAAACAGTCTGATAGCAGATAAGGGCAAATTAGCCCTTCCAGTCTTCCCAATTTATTTATATATTCATAGATACATATAATTTGATGGCAGATGATGACCGCTTGGCCCATTCAGTCCGCCCACATACTCTACCCCCCAAGTACCGTTACTGACCGTTAATCTGTCCCCACTAGAATTCCTTCATGCCTATCCCACGCATTCTTGAAAGCCTCTACTGTTTGTGCTCTTACCACCTCCATGTGGAGAATGTTCCATGCATCCACCACCATTTCTGTGAAAAAGTACTTTCTCACATTCCCTTCAAACCTACCTCCCACCACCCTCATATCATGACTCTTTGCCTTTGTGCATTCTTTCTGATGAAATAGGTTCCCCTTCTGGACTCTGTTAACACCCTTGAGATATTTAAATGTCTATATCATATCCCTTCTATCCCTTCTCATTTCCAGCGGATATATGTTAAGGTCTCTTAGCCTCTCCTCATATGTCTTCTAGTGTAGTCCCTTCACAATCTTCATAGTCCTCCTCTGGACTGCCTCCACTTTGTCAATGTCCTTTCTGAGATGTGGCCTCCAGAATTGGACACAGTACTCCAGATGCACTCTTGCCAGTGATCTGTAATGTGGCATTATTACTTCCTTGTTCATGCTGGATATACCCCTCCCTATGCATCCCAACATTCTGTTGGCTTTCCTTATCACTTTATCATATCGTCTGGCCACCTTTAGGTCAATAGTTATAATTACCTCCAGATCCCATTCTTGCCTGATGGTCTCCATCAATACCCCCCCCATTGAATACTTATCCCCTGGGTTACCACACCTCAAATGAATCATTTTGCAATTTTTCACATTAAAATTTCAGTTGCCACACCCTTGACCATTCCTACAGTCTGCCTAAGTCCCTTCTCATTCTTTCTACTCCCTCTGGAGTGTCAACTTTATTGCAGATCTTTGTGTCGCCAAACACTATTTCACAGAAAGGGTGGTGGAGCTGTGGAACTAATTGCCATTTGAGGCAGTGGGTGAAAAGCCATTTGTGGATTTAAGCATGGCTGGGACAGACTGGAGGGTGGAGTTGGTGTTCAGGGTATCAGAATCAAGGAGGAGAATGGAGGGGATGGGGGGGCTAGGCTCTGGAGGAACAATAAGCCCTAGGGCTAAATAGGGAACTTGGCCAGACTGGATGGACGTTTTGCTTTTTTTGCTGAAACTGTCAATGTTTCTGTGTCCATGTTTCTGTAGAGAGTTGGTTACCAGATACGGACAGTGCAGGCAAAACAGATGCTGACAGACCTGTCAGATAAATACAGACATTCCAGGCCCTATTGATTGTAGAGCAACAGATCAACAAAAAGTCACAGAGCTGACAGGAGAAAAGTGATTGAAGACAGTTTGACTTCCTGTATCATACCCTCCTGAGGCACAAACTGTCTCATCTATAGCCCCCAAGTACAGTATGACTCCAAATTTTGCAGTTACTGTACAAATACAAGAATACAAAGATGAGGGAATAGGGAGTGAGTAGACCAAAATACTACAGACTCGAGAGTTAAAGATGCAGGAGACATTCTTAGTCACAGCAAGCCTGTTTCAGGGATTTCCTATGAGGTGAGGGAGGAGTGGGACTCTACAAAAGCCTCAGGCTACAAAGCTAGGCCAAAGTGAGTCACAGCAACAATGGAAAGCTTTAGAATGACAGATATATTTTCCACAGCCAAAGTATCTGCCTAACATAAAACCACTATCAGACTGTGATACTGGGGTGAGTTAGACCTACCCCTAAACCACCTGTATGTGGGAAGAACTCTATTAAAATAATTCATTACATTCCTTTCAGCAGAAATGTATGCATTAATATACAGTTCTGGAGATAATGGGCTTGATTTTAAAAGCCCCCCTAAGACTGGCATACCTTATTTTGAAATCCTGATTGTAGCAAACTCAGGTACACCAGGAACCCTGCGACTGATTTGGAAAAATCATGGTCCCAACACCAAATGCTGTGAGTTTACCGCAAGCTATCCTCTGCGACACACAACCTGCACATATGAGGGGAATGCCCAAGCAGTGGCAAGTTCAAACAGCAGTAGTGGCTGTGACAGGGACCCACAGACTGTGTATCAGATATCTGGCAGAGCCTGTGGGGGGATAGAGAGGGCAGGTTGCGGGAAGTGGAGGTGGTGATATTCCCCAAATGAGAAGAGCACGGCAAACTAGGTACCAAACACTGGGGGGTTGGCCATTTGCTGGCTGCGGGAGGCAGCCTTTGATGTCACAATCTGTGGATCCTCCACTGCCAGGACACTTGGCTGGGTGCAGAGGGGCCCTAGACAGCCACTGGAAGTGGCAGCAATTGAGGCATGGACCAGTTCCCACCCTTCCACAGCATCCAGAATGTCGCATAGACCTTTAGACGAGCTCCACACCAGTCCAACTCCAGCAGCCCATGTAGACTGCTGGGAGTGGAGATCTGGATTCCCATTTAAGGGGAAGTGGCAGCTCAGACATGGCACAAGCCCCCTACTACCATGGTGCAACCATGTGGCTGGCACAAGGATGATACAAGGCAGTCTGGCATAGGGGGCCCTGGGGCTGCCATAAGTCTCCCCTGAAAATCGGAAATGCCATAAAGTTTGATGCAAGGTACACCTTGTGTCACTTTCTTTTGATGCAAGGCCCTTGAGTCAGACTCAGAGCTTTCAAAATCTGGCCAATGATCTTTGACATTACATTTAAAATAGCAGTCAGTCGGGAAACATTTTGGACAAAATGTAACTCCATGAATCACAGAGATTATGGATTCCTATCTAGGAAATCCCATCACAAAACCATCTCTAAGAACTGTGTGACAGGGTGACCCCTGTCTTAGGTTTAAACACCCCCCCCCCCCAGTAAAGAAAGAAATGACAAGTGATGTGATGTGTGCCTTGCAATAATGAAATGGTTGAAAAACATCACAGGTGCTTGTAATGTTTGTAAAATGGAATATATGCCCTGGATAGCCTGTAGCCATAAAACATGTTGGTAATTGGCAGGCACTGAGAAAAGAGTTGGCTTGGAGTTTATTATTGTCTAAAGGGAAGCCACCCATTGTGAAATGCTGCCTCTTGCAGCTGTTTATTCTTTATTTTAGTTCTGTTCCCCCTCTTAATTATGTTTTATTTGCAGTAATCTGTGTAAATGCCATAGAGAGAGAGCCTCCTTCAAGATAATGAGCATTCTTGCCCCTCCTCATAGTGTGTGCTTTCACACTGTTTATACATTCTGATTTAAAGATTCTTTATAGGCTGAAGTGAAGCCACAGAAACTGTGAAGGGAAACAGTTATCTGTGTTAGTCTGACTAACCTATCTCTTATTTTTTGTATAATTTTTTGTTTTACCTTTAATTAAAAATAAAATGATAAATGCTTTTAGGCATTTTGTATGCACCTGACTTCATGTCTGCCTAGTTTTGTGTATCGCAATCCCAACCCCAGTACAATTGATGTTAGAAGTGAGATCTGACTGAACATCCGAGGTTACAAGGGGGAGTTCTGTCAGTCGTACCAGACCTGGTACCTAGGATACACAGCAGAGGTGCATTGCACCAGAGATGAGGAGGACAATACCTGCTGGAGATGGTGACCTGGACGAGGCACCATGGATGGGACGAGATGGACCCAATGGCCAGATGGAGAACCTGATATGTCTTCAGTACTGGATGAGTGGGAGATGGCTGGAGGTTGATCGATACCAGAGATAGGTGGAACGTAGATGACAGGAGCCACTGGTGAGGACCTGATCTGAGGATGTTGAGGAGGAATCTGGGGAGTAGGATCCATGGGTTCTGGAGGAGGAGGACCCCTTGATGGAACATTTGTGGCTGATATTCGAGGACATCCCTTTATTGCTGATTTTTCCCTTGACTATTACTTAGAGGAGGACGATCTGGAAGAGGAGAAGTCCCTAGATAAGACTGTCTCTGATCTTGTGCCTCTTGGGGTGAAGACTTCAAGCAACTTGGAAAATGCCAATAAGGCTGAAGGGACTTTCCTATGTTGTGAACCCCCTACCATAAAACAGGAATGTTTGCCAGAACCAGATTGGGAAAAGTTACAGGGGAAAGACCCTGCAGTTACCTGTTTAGGGGAATACATCAAGGTTAAGGAGGGGAGTCCAGTCAATGGTGGTATAGGAAACAGGCTATGGTTGTACGAAAGGAGACAGCGAGTTCTCTACCACATGAGGCCTAACCCTGTACTGGACAAGTGAATGCCAGAGTAGTAGTGCCCATAGCCTATAGAAGGGAAGTACTGGAGACTGCTTACTCTAGCCACTCTAGACTCCTGAGCCATGGGGAAGTTCTGGGAAAATTAACACCGACTGATTATTGGCCAAGGATATACAGGCAGGTGGATGCCTATTTAAAAACTGATGCTGTGTACCATGAGGTACCTGACAGATGTGTAGGAGGTGTAACCCAAAGGAGGGAGAGACAGAGGAGATGGCACCCATGGAAAAGGGGGAGATACATACATAGGACAGAAGGCACCAGGTGGTAGCCAGCATCTAATTATGTTACACTACAACAAAATGTTTAAATGTCAAGTCACCCCTGAGATTTGGTGGAAGTAGGAACAGGCTGTTCAGCATTCAGCATTATAAATTCCTAAAGTTGCCTTTTAGGTGTCTGTTGAGACCCATCTGGGATGGGAGGACTCAACGTTTGGGGGATTAAATGTTTACCCTTGTGTGTCAATATATATGCAATGGATCTGGGAAAGTAGTATAAGGATACACTTATTATAATATATGAAACAGGAAATATTTAAATGACTTTATGAAGAAGGGGCATATTTTATGCCCAGGAGAAAAGCTGTAGCATGGGACTATTTGAATGACCAGCTAGGTAAAGGAAGACAGAAGTCAGCATAAAACTGCTGTGGATTACTTCCTCAATGATATGTATTGAAGATTGTATAAGGATAATGTCTCAAAGATTATACAGTGTGATGAGTGGAATTAATCTGCCTTTTAGAAATGCTTAGAAAAGTGTTTTGATTTGAGGGACCCTGAAATAGAGCTTATGGAGAGGGTTGGCCATAGCTCCATCCCCTTCCAGAGAAAGGGAAGGTGGATACTTCCTGTCACAAAATAATGGACTATATGTTTCTAAGTTTATGAAAACTTCTGTCATGATAGACTTTGCTATCCTGTTCTCTGTCAGTTTCACCTTCAGGTGAATTCCTCTCCTCTTTTGATCTTTTTTTCTTTCTGCTTATCTGTTTTCCTTTTCCTTCTTCTGGTCCAGGTATAGGTAGGTTACAGAATTTCACCTCCAAAGAATATCAGGTATTGTGCACCACAAGGGGAGTGGAAAGGATGAGAAGGGACTTGGCAAGGTTGGAGGAATGGTCAAATGTATGGCAGCTAAGATTCAATGCAAAGATGTGCAAAGCAATGCACCTGGGAAACAAAAACCCAAGAGAAGATCACACAATGGGGAGGTACTAACAACAACAAAAATGGAAAGGGACCTAGGGATAATCATATCAGACAACTTAAGGTAGGCAAGAATGTAAGAAGGCAGTAAGGAGTGCTGGGGAGATACTGGGATGCATAGGAAGAGGCATTACCAGTAGAAAACAGGAAGTTTTTATCCCTCTGTAACAGACAGTTGGTGAAACCCCATCTGGAGTACCGCATGCAGTTCTGGAGACCCCATCTCCACAAGGACATGGACAGGATGGAAGCAGTCCAGAGGAGGGCAACCACAGTGGTGCAGGGTCTGCAACAGAAGCCATACAAAGAGAGACTAAAGCAGCTTAATGTGTATACCCTGGAGACAAGGGGGGGGGGACATGATAGGAACTTTTAAGCACCTCAAGGGAATCAACAAAGTCCAAAAGAGGAACATCTTTCAGAAAAAGAGATGTGCAAGAACAAGGGGCACAATTTGAACACAGAGTGAGGATGGCTCAGGGGCAATGTGAGGAAATATTTTTTCATGGAAAGAGTGGTGGATACATGGAACTGCCTTCCTGAGGAGGTCATGGGGTCATAGAACCACCTTCATAAGGAGTTTGTGGGGTTAAAAACAGTGGGGGAATTCAATAATGCATAGGACAGACATAAGGCAATTATAGTGGGGGGGTAGGAGGAAGTAGGTTGTTGGTTAACTAGAATCTGCAGCTTATCCAATAGGTAGGGAAATGGGCAGACTAGGTGGGCCAAGCGGTCTTTATCTGCTGTCAAAGTCTATGTTTCTACAGTATGTTGCACTTTTTAAAAGATGCCTGATATTTCATATGAAGAACTGTGTGCCAGTATCCAGAGTTTTACGATTATGGTGTAACCAGTATGGCTGATAGAAACTGAATACAGTAGGCATTGCTAAATTCTATACTGAATTATTCATTAGCCCCAGGGTAGAGTTATATACTTATTGCTATATTGCAAAGCCATTGTACATTGGACAATGCTGAGCAGAGCAGAGTTAAGGTTTCCTGGGGCAGAGTTATGTGGTGAGGGTGGGCCAGAGATTCACCACACCCCTATAGAGTAGGTAGGAAAGTTTGGGTAACTATAGGATGGTTGACCTCTTGAGTGGGGGAATGTGTGGCAGGGTAACCCCATCTTAGGATTTCCCCTTCCCCAGTAAAGAAAGAAATAATAAGTGCTGTGATGTATGCCCTGCAATAATGAAATGGTTGCAAAACGAGCATAGGTGCTTGTAATGTCTGTAAAATGGAATATGTGCCCTGGATATCCTGTAGCCATAAAACAGGCTGGTAATTGGTAGGCACTGAGAAAAGAGTTGGTTTGGAGTTCATTATTGTCTAAAGGGAAGACACCCATTGTGAAATGGGTTCCATGTCATAACGGCGATCAAAGAAAGCCGATCATCGTTTGGGCGAGTGTACATTGCCAAAAATCAATTTGGGCAATGTATACTCAAGGCACACAGCAAAAGGGTGCTGAGACTTACATTTTCTTTTTTGTGGGGGCTGTGCCCATGCACCCCCTATTAAAGGACTTCAACTCCAGGGGGTGCATGTAGGGGTGCAAAAGTAGAATAAAAAGAAAATCCCAGAATGGCACAAAAAACGAGTGTGCCCAGAACCGAACTCGACACCCTCCCAGCCCTGGCATGCCACCAACCCACCACACCACATGGCCAGCTCTGCAACCCACATCCACACTACACCCCACAAACCCTACCTTCCCTTTTGACCATCGCATAGCGTGTTTCCCCCGCTCATGTTTATATACAGTATAGCAACATCCTGTTGCTATATTCACTGAACCCCTATCCGGCGCCCTCCTGCTCAGTAGGCCTATGCACAGGCGCCGTGATTGAGTCGCCCTTTTTGAAAGTGCTTAATCGTGTTCACCATCATCACAGGCTACCATGAAATGCTTTCCTCTTGCAGCTGTTTATTCTTTTTTTAGTTCTGTTCCCCCTCTTAATTAATTGTATTTAATTTGAAGTAATCTGTGCAAATGCCATACCTAGAGAGAGAGAGAGAGAGAGAGATAGATAGAGACTCCTATAAGATAACAAGGAGCATTCTTGTCCCTGCTGGTAGTGTGCGCTTTCATACTGTTCATACATCCTGATTTAAAGATTCATTATAGGCCGAAGTGAAGCCACAGAAATTGTGAAGGCAAACAGTTATTTGAGTTATTTTAACTAACCTATTTCCTATTTTCTGTATAATTTATGGCCTGGATATTCAAAAGGGTTGCGCCATGCGCAACAGGGTTGCGCATGCGCAACTCCAAAAATGCGCCATTCTGCGATATTCAGAAGGGGCCAGTTGCGCCACAGAAAACATGCTGAGCAACAGCACAATGGAAATGAAGGCATGCGCAACCGAAGGGGGCAGGTCCATGCATAAAGTGCACAATGCGATATCCGAACACTTGCGCAATGTGCAAGAGTGGCTCAGCCGGAAGTTGCGTGCAGGCATCGATTTGAGCAAAAATAAAAGGCTCAAGGAAGGGCGCAAGAACCTAGCAGGCCGCAAACTGGGGAGAGAGACAGAGAGAGAGAGAGACAGGAGCTGGAAGGGCAGAGAGGGACAGTGGGTCCAGGAGGACAGAGAGGCCAGTGGGGGGTGCCCGGTGCAGTGGAAGCAGCAGTGGGGGCAGCGGGGGTAACACAGGAACAGCAGCCAGGAGGGGCAGAAGCCAGGGAGATGGACAGTGTCAGCTTCCACATGGAAGCTGTAATGAGGGGGGTGAGACACCATGCTGCAGGGGGACATGGCCACGGAGGGGCCCGTCGGCGGTATGCCCCCGACAGGCGGAATCGTGCCCGCATCAGCCCAGCTGTACACAGATGCCTAGGATTGTGGCCCGCACCGCCTGAACAGGGCAATACTGAGACGGCTCTGCAAGCTGTGCAGTGATGTGATGCAGGCACCCTCACGACGGAGTCATGCTCTGTCCGTGGAGACCAAGGTGACAGCCTGCATGTGCCTGCTCACCACGGGCACCTTCCAGAGGCCGACAGGGGACACCACAGGCATTACACAGTCGGCCACGTCATGCATCCTCACCCAATTCCTCAGCGCACTGCTGCCACATGCTGCGGAGTACATCCATTTCCCCAGCACCACGGCAGAGCGTACAGCAAACATGCAGGAGTTCCACAGGGTAGCACGTATGCCTGGTGTGCTAGGGGCCATAGACTGCACCCATGTGGCCATTCGCATGCCACCTGGCCCCGACAGCCAGGCTTATCGGAACCAAAAGGGCTTTTCCAGTGTCAACCAGGCAGCATACATGGGCAGCAGCACAGCACTGCAGAAATGACAGTGCCAACACACAGCACCACCTACCACCCCCACCACCTGGACTGTCCACGTACGTGTGTCAGGACCTGGGCACCCTTGCACCTTGGTGTACAGTGCAATGCAGGCATCATCATGCACACGCACCTGTGGACAGCAGTTGGGAGAGTGTGCAGGTGGTCCGTGTGTCAGCTGGTGAGCAGAGCACCCAGCAGTGCACTGCCCACCACATGACTACACATTGCACACAGGGCAGCACCAGACAGGGCCTGCACTGGGAGACAGCTCAGTCAGGTAGCACTGTCCCATGGCCACCACGGATGCGGGCGGCCCGCCTGTGCCTCCAGCAGCACTGGCAGGCTGAGCAGGGCCACATCGGGTGGTGCTGGTGCACCACCAGGGGTCCCACTGCGCGAACGCGACCTTGCCCGCACAGGGGTCTGCATCCTGCCAAACAAACTTGCACCAGGGGTGCTCGGGATGCCCACAGCAGAACCCGGCGTCGACAGGCCTGGTGTCGCACGACGCCGGGAATGGGGAGTGGAGAGTGCACTGTGTGGGGTGTGTGGTACAGGGGCACCTGACAGTGTGGCCAATGCGTCTGCGACAGAGACCACTGCCTGGGTCAGCCTGTTAATGGCAGCGGTCACATCCGTCCGCATAAGGACCAGCTCGGCTCGGTCCCGAGCACACTCCCTGCTATGCCGCTCACGGACACAGACAGTGCCTCCACGGACCTTGCAACCCGCCCCTGTAGCTGTACTGACTCCTGCAGCAGGCGGGTGTGCGCATCCAATGGGTACTCAGCCCCAATGGCATCGTGGACTCCCAGGGTGTGGACGGCCCTGCTGCACAGCACCTTTGAGGGTGGGCGCGTGTTCGCCAGGACCAGGTATGGGCGGATCAAAGAGCGGTGACATGCGCCACTGCTTGACACTGTACCCCCAGACCTGGTGTGCGACTGCTGCTGCTGCCCCTCCAACTGCTGAGCCCCCAGGTCCACCTGTTCCACCTCCATGCTGACAACAGTTCCAGACACCTACACAGCCACTGGTGCTGCCCCACCGGTGCTGACAGGCACAGCCTGGGACTGTGCCAGCATGCTGGTACACAGGTGTGAACCAGGAAGGCCCAGAGGCACGTGCTGGCCTGCCATGTGTCCGTCATGGGACACACACCTATCACTGCCCATTGCAGGCCTGCTATCATCAATGGTGCAGGTGCGTGCCACTGCCATAGGCACAGCATGCTGGCATACCTGAATGCCAGACTGCTGTGACACAGGCTGTGCACCCCCTGAACCCGTATCACTGACACTGGAGTTGTCGGCCCAGCCTGCATGCTGCTGCAGTGCCTGCAGGCTGGTGGCAGAGGTGGATGGTCCCTCCTCCACGTCCAGCAGGTCTGCCTCACTGTCTGGACCCACCACCACCACCGTCTCCTGCAGACGAACAGGATCTGTAACAGAAAGAGAGTACATGTGAGTGCATGTGAACAACAGCCCCCCCCCAACAACACCACCATGTCATACCGTGCAGTGATGGGCTTCCACCTGTCTGGAATCCTCCGCCAGGTATGCCCGCAATGGCACTCGGCTGCATGGCCGCAACCAGTGTCTCCTCTGTAGGGGTCAGCTGCAACACCACTGGTGGGCCCCCACCAGTGCCACCAGTGCCAGCACGTGCCGCCCTGAAGGCTGCCACCTTCTCCTTCAGCCTCCTGCGGTCAGTCCCCATCTTCTTCCTGCATTCCTGCACGGAGCGCTGGTGGCTTCCGTGCAGGTTGACGGCCCGAGCTTCCCCCTCCCATGCAGCTGCACGCTCCTGAGGGGTTCCCCTCCATCCACTCAATAGTGGCTCATCCTCCAGGTAGGCCTGTCTCTGCCGCGGTGAAGTTCGGCCTCCTCCTACGCCCGCTGTCCACACCCTCAGCTTTGCTCTGGTCAGTCATGGTGATCTGTATGGTTGGAAGTGGACACCTGTCTCTGTGCAGTCAACAGCATTACCCCATGAGCATAGCTGCCGGCCCGGTGGGGTGCGGAAGCCCCCCCCGGTTCCTCTCCGCATGGCAGATACTGATAGAAAGAGTGCCCTTTGTCCCTTTCTAAGTGTCCATTTCATGCTCAGCCCCCTCAGCCTTTATCATCCTCCGCCCATGAGCATTGTCCTGAGCATCACACAGCATGTAACTCACCTCTCACCTGCAGTAACCAAATCTGGCCAGCACAACCCACTGTCGCATTTTTATAGCGCAACACATGCAAATGAGGTGTGGCTCAACTTTAATGACATGCTAATCACACCACTGCGCCTTTGAATGGCTGATCGGATGATTTGCATATGTCGGCTGAATAACCTGTATTTGCGCTTTGCGCAATACGGAAGGTCCGGCTGAGCCAATGGCGCAGGTTTGTGGCTGCGTGCCACACTGCATTGCGCATGCCCAGACAGCTTACACATGCGTCTATTGCACTGCAGACCTGCTGAGCGCGATAGGCGATTCAGGCCATGGCCACCATTGTGCCAGTGGTGCTACAGCACTGGGCACTATATGGCGCTGTGGCACTACTGCGCGATAGTCCACTGTGGCTGGTGCGTATCTCTGCAGTCGCGCAGGATGCCTATATGACCGGTGGCGCTGTGCGTAGCCTTGCGTCATTGCCGTGACCTTGTGTATGGCCTCTGACCCCTGGCGCTGTTTGCATGCCATGTGTACGTCCCTATTGCACTGTCCGGTGACAGCGCTATGTACAGTGACGGCGCTGATCGAACAGCGCGATTGGAGCCTGTGGTGGTCTATTGCGCAACAACTCCACGTGGGGTTACGGCGCAGCGGGGCGCCATATTGCCTGCTGTAAAGTTGGTGCCATGGCACGGAGAAGGGCAGTGTCCTGGAGCCAGCTGGAGGTGGCCAACCTGTTGGCCCTGGTGGAGCCCCACTGTGAGGCACTGTATGGTGAGGCCCCCCTCACCATGCCAAGGAACACATGTGGCAGCAAGTGGCCACTGACCTGGTGGAGTTCACTGGCCAGGGCCGGTCCAGCTGAGCAGTGCCGCACGGTACAGTGACCTCGCACGGAGCGGAACTTTGGGACGCGCTGCAGTCGCTGGGCCAGGGCGGGCGAGTCCCTAGGGCCAGGTGAGTGTACCATCTATGCACCTATGTTCTCTGTAGGGTGTGTGTGTGCTTGGGTGGCTGTGCATAGGTGCCGGCTCAGACACGGTTGGCTGTGTCAGTGTGTGCAGCTGTGCGATGGATGGTTATGGCTGTGTGGGCAGGCACTCTCACTGGGGCAGGGGGCACTCTGCTTTTGAGTCACACTGATGTTTGTCTCAACATATGTCTCCCACAGGGCGGATTTTGAGGACGCCGGGCGAGGGTGAGGTGGGCCGTGCCAGGGCCCCGGTGCCAGGGGGTGTTGTGCCCCAACCACAGCAGCAGCTGCAGCAGCAGCAGCAGCGGCAGCAGCAGCAGCAGACCCAGCTGCTGGAGCAGTGTGAGTATCATTACTTCATGGATGCTATTGCATGCTGGGGGGGCAAGACCACCAGCCATGCACAACACAACCAAAGGGGAGGTCATACTTCCACTATACAAGACACTAGTGAGGCCCCACACTGGAGTACAGTGTACAGTTCAGGAGACCATACCTACGTATGGACATGGACTGGGTAGAGAGGGTTCAGAGGAGGGCAACACGGATGGTGCATGGATTGCAGCACAAGTCCGATGAAGACAGGTTGAAGGAACTGAACATGTACTCCCTGGAGGAGGGAGGGAGAGGGGGATATGATGGGGACATACAAGTATCTTACAGGGGGGAACAGAGTGCATGACAACACTATTTTTCAGCGTAAAAGACGTTCCAGGACTAGTGAGCATGGGATGATGTTGGAGGGGGGACGATTCGGAGGACACATGAGAGTGTATTTCTTCACAGTATGGGTGGTGGACAAGTGGAACACCCTGCCAGAGGAAGTGGTGGGGGCTGACTTGGTCACGGAATTTAAGAATGCATGGGATAGCCATACAGGAATTCTGGAGGTCAGGGGTAAGGTGCAACAGACTTATAGGAAAACAGAGTGAACTTACAAGGTCAAATGGGCAGACTGGGTGGCCCATAGGCCCTTATCTGCCGACACTGTCTAAGTATTTATGTATGCAGGCACGACACAGGTGACATGCATCACAGTGCAGTAGCACAGCACGCCTGTGTATGCGTCACTGGTGGTCCAGGCATGCACTGGGCACATAGCTGTGTAACTGGCATCGCACCATGTTGCCACGTCACTGCCAGCCTAGTTTGTACTGTGATTGACGGGCAGTGTGTGGGCGGTGGTGCACATCGCTGGTGCCGCCTGTTTGTGATGGCCATGTGCATGTTCACTGTGGTGGTGTATGCCATCACAGGTGCGGGACACTGGCTATATGGCTTGCAGGTTGGGTGGTGTTCAGGGTTGTGGTCAGTCACAGCCATTGACTGTGTTCCCATTTTCCTAGGCCTCGAGGTTCTCAGGAGGTTGTCGGGCGATGTCAGGCACCTCGCACAGGTCAGCGTTGAGAACCAGGAGATCCTGCAGGCCATCCGCGACATGGACGTTGGCAGGGCGGCACAGGACGGTGCGCCAGCAGGGGAGGACCAGGAGCCGGCTGGGCAGAGAGCCATCACCCATCCCACTTCTCCCATCCCTACCACCCTGCCTTCCTCTCCAAGTTTTTAATCCTCTCCCTTGAACACCCCTTCCTGTACCTGTCCCCCTTTGTAAATAGTTTTTATCGCTGTTGTTGCACTATGTTCAATATACATTTCTATTTTGATATATGAATACTGTGTCGGTCTCTGATTTGCAGCTGGCTATAGGTGCTCAGTTGCAGGTGTGTACATGCCATCTGGGCTGGTATGGTCCTGGGTATGTGTGTGTGTGTGTGTGTGTGTGTGTGTGTGTGTGTGCATGTGTGTGCATGGGGCGGTATCTCCAGCATGGCAGTGACTTTTGGTTGGTCTTGCCATCTGCTGCCACCCACTGCTGGGTGCACAGGGTGTGTCTGGCTTGTAGGCTTCTGTGTTGCATGGGGCTGACGTGTGCTGGGGGGATTGCATGGTTTCCTGCAGTGCCAGTCACTGCACATGGGTGGTGTCTTGGGGTCACAGTGCAGGGTGTGCTGTGCATATGGGGGGCTGCTGTGCACTGTGGTTGTCAACCCCCTGTGTGTGTGGCACTCTCCACCTGCCAGTGGTTGTGCTGGGGTGTCAGGGCTCTGCTATGCTGTGTTGGCTTGTCCCCATGGGCACGTGGATCATCCATCCCACCCCCAGTGATGCTGTGCTTAGGGTGTGCCGGTGGTGTGGGTTCTGCAGTGTGTTCCTGTGCCCATGTGTGGCATGGCTGGCGGTGGGCCCCAGCCTGCCTCTCTGGATGTGCAGTTCCATTGCTCTGGGGGGCTGTGCTTCGCGCTATGGCAGCTCTGGACTGCTCAGCTGAGCTTCCCTGGTTGCGCCATAGCGCAACATTTTGGCTCAGCTTCTCCTTACTGGTTGCGCGATGGCGCAGTATGTGCGATATTGAGACATTGGTTGCTTGCGCAATTTGCTGTGCTCCATGTTTGAATATCGCACCTGTTGCGCATTTGCGCAACTGGTTTGCGCTTGCTCCTGCTGTTGCGCCAGTTTTGAGCGCAGTTTGAATATCCAGGCCAATGTGTTTTACCTGGTCTTAAAAATAAAATGATAAATGCCTTTAGGCATTTGTTATGCACCTGATTTGATGTCTGGCTAGTTTTGTGTATCGTAATCCCATCCCCACTTCAAACTGTTAGCATTCTTTTCAAAAGTTAGGGGAGCAAAAGCAGATGACATCAAATTTTGGTTGTGACATTTTGGGCTTGGATGAAAAGCTGATCTGGAAAAGTGGATGGAGATTTTAAGAAGAGTCGAAGCAGACAGAGGTAGATATACAGCACCTACCTACAGTAGCTATTTTTATCTGGTCCGGGACAGAGGCCAATGCTTTTACCAGGGGCATTCTAAATCATGCTTCAAGTGCAGGTTGGCCAATCACTTGGCAGTGTAATGTTTTTCTAGACTATGGATATTTTAGGAATTACAGTGCAAGTGACTTGCAGTGTAACCTAAGTGATGAAAGATGTCATTCCTGCTGGGCATGTAAGTGGGCAACACATTAGAGAAGAGATAGGCCAGATCAACAAGACTTTCTGGCCTCCACACAAAAATCCATCACAGTAAGACACCAACTGTTAATAGCCCAGAAAGCAGCACAATACCCTAGACAGGTATCCTCCTAGGCACAAGGAGCAAAGACTCTTGCTGAACAGCTGCAATTCCTATAGGCTCAGCATGAACTTCTCCCCCAACCCCATGGTTTCAGAAAATGTTTAGGAGCACATGGGGACAAATGAGACCTTAGTGTCTCCCAAATACTCTTGAAAACACAATAGAAGGAGTACAGTACATCTCCAGTTTTCCGGATTTGATACTATTTCCAAAGGAACCGGGAGTGGAGGAATATGCCCATCACCCTGGGACCTTACATGAGGGATGGAGGAGGAAATAATGCCACCTCCCCAGGAATGACTATAATCACACAAAAACAAATACTAAGAGGACAACAGTCTAAACCCAACATGAAAAGGAAGAACTCCCTTATATCAGAAAAACCTTTACAAAACAAATTTGAATCGCTAACTGTGAACAGAAACTTGGGTGATACTGATGGAGGAGAAGAATCTGAAGCTTCCTTGACTAGACAGCAACAAATCAAGTGTCCTCTGAGAGAGATGACTTCCAGAGTTCAACAAAATCAAAACATAGAAAATGTTTACTTGGACCTAGGACTAGAAGTGTCAGAATTGCTAAGGACTGAGCCACCCGTGTGACATAGACCCCATTTTTCCCTTTCCAAATAGCCACAGATATTTGTATAACAGCAAATTAAAATCATTAGTGTTAAGAACTAAGGAGGCAGTATAGAGCAGTGGTTTTTAGGCTCTGGGCTGCAAACCTGGAGACTTGGATTTGAATCCCAGAGCAAGTCACTTAACTTCCTTGTGATCCCAGGTTGAACTGTAAAAAAGCTTCCAGCTTAGTAAAACTCAAAAATGAAGCACCTCTTAACCATTTCCTTAAGGACCTGCCTAATGATATATATTTGTTGCAGGAGACACATATGAATATGTGTTCAGATATGGCACAAGCCAAAAAAGTATGGTGTTAGGGTGAATCTTTGTGGTCATTCATAGAGGACAGACGTGATGAGGTAGGTTTTCTTTTTAAGGGATCTGGTTACACAGTCACCGAACTATTATATAGAAACATAGAAGATGTCAGCAGATAATGACTTCCTGGCCCACCCAGTCTGCCCTATTTTTTCTACCTACAGTGCCATTGCTGACCCTATTCAGTCTCCAGATTTTACAACATCCTCACAGCCTTATTTCTAATATCTCCTTCTGTCTATCCCATGAATTCTTAAATCCTGTAACTATTTTAGCTCCCTCCAACTCTCCTGGGAGGCTGCTCCATGCATCCACAGCCTTATCTGTGAAGCAATACTTCCTCACATTTCCTCTGAGCCTCCTCCTCTCTAGCTTCATATTGTGACTCCTTGTCCATCAGCATCTTATTCTTTAGAAAATGCTACCTTCTTGTACCTTGTTTATACCTGTGAGGTATTCGAATGTTTCTATCATATCACCCTTTCCCTCCTTTCCTTCAGGGAGTGCATACAGTATTTAATTCCTTAAGCCTTTCTTCATAGGGCTTTTGATGCATGTCCTGCACCATTTTGATTGCCCTTCTTTGTACCACCTCCATTCTTTGTATGTTCTTTCAAAAACAAAGCCTCCAGAACTGGACACAGTACTCGAGGTGGGGTCTAAGCAGGGATCTATACAAGGGTATTATTACCTCACTATTTCTGCTGGTGATACCACTGCCTATGCATTCTAGCATCCCATTAGCCTTTCCCACTGCCTTGTCATACTGTTTAGCTACCTTCAGGTCATCAGAAATGATTATCCCCAGGTCCCTATCCTGTTCTGTAACTGCTAATACCTCTTCTCCCAGTTGATACATTGCCCTCAGGTTTCTGCTTCCCAAGTGCATGATTTTGCACTTTTTTGCATTGAAACCCAGCTGCCAAACCCTTGACTATTTTCTAACTTTTTTCAGCCATCCTTCATTCTTTACACCTCTTCCAATGTGTCTGCTCTGTTGCAGATTTTTGTGTCATCCATGCAGTGTCACTAATAAAGACATTAAAGAGGACCAGGCCTCGTACTAACACTTGTGGCACCCCACTAATCACTTTGCCTTCTCCAGAGTGGATGACAATAATCACTACCCTCTGACTCCTATTGCCTAGCCTACTCTCTATCCATTTTACTACCTTAGAACCTACTCCTAGGCTACCAGTCTTCAGTTCAGAATGGTGTTGAAGGCCTTGCTGAAATCCAGGTAGGCCCCATCTACCACTCCTCCCTGATCCACTTGCTTGGACACCCAGTCAAGGAATTTAACTCAGTTTTGTCTGGCAAGACCTCCCTCCTGTGAAACCATGTTGCCTCGGATCCTGTAGACCACTGTTAACATGGTATTCCACAATCCTTTCCTTCAGTATTGATTCCATTACTACCAAAGTCAGGCTGACAGGCCTGCTATTCCCTGCCTTTTCCTTATTACCACTTCTGTGGCATGGGACCACATCCACACTCCTCCGGTCTCACGGTACATACTCTGTTACTAGTGACTTGCTGAACATGGCTGTCAGCAGTGCAGTCAGCTCCTCCATAAGTTCCCTCAGCAACCTGGGGGCTCCCCGTTTGGTCCCAGTGACTTGTGTATGTTTAACTGTGTTCATTCCTTAAGGACCCTTTCCTCTGTAAAAGGACAAGTGTCCACCTCCCATCCCTTAATGCCCTTGTCCTTTGTCATTGGTCTGTTACCTACCACTTCCTCTGTAAATACTGAACAGAAAAATGTGTTCAATATGTCTGCTTTTTGTAGGCCCTCTTCCACACAAATCCCTCCTTTCCCTTTTACCCTTACTATCTCTTCCTTGGTTTTTCTCTTTTTGCTTATGCATCTAAAAAAATGTTATTCCCTTTTTTAACTGATTAGGCAATATTCCCCTTTGTTTGTGCTTTTGCACTCCTAACTGCCTTTCCTGCCTCCTTTTGTTTCTCTTGGTAACTCTCCCTTAACTCCCCCTTCTGACTTTTTTGTACTTTCTAAATGCTAGCTTTTTTGCTTTTACTTTTTTTGCTACCTCTTTGGAGAGCCATAGTGGTTTCCTTTTTCTCCTACCCTTGCCAACATGCCTGATACAGAGATTTAAAGCTTTTTTAATGCCCTCTTTTATTCTTGTCCCCTGTTCCTTGACTTCCCCAGGTTCCCTATTCCTGATAAAGCATCCCTGAGGCATACTCCCATTCTCTTAAAAATCAGTCCTCCTGAAGTCCAGGATCCTCATTCTTGGGTGGATCTATTCTGACACAGTTCTTATATTAAACCCCACAGTACAGTGATCACTGGTCCCCAGGTGGTCCCCCACTGCAATGTCAGCAACATTATCCTCATTTGTCACTGCCAGGCCCAGTAATGCCCACTCGCCAGAGGGTTCCTTAAGTAATTGCCTGAGGAATACTCCTTGAATGGAGTTCAGAATGTCACTGCTCCTGGCTGTTACCACACCAAGGAGACTCCAATCCACATCTGGAAGATTGAAGTCTTCTACTACAGTAATAACACCTTACCCTTGCAAGCCATCCTTTGGATTGCTTCCTTCATTTCCTTATCCAACTGTCCTTCCTGTGTTGGAGGTCTGTAGATCACTCTTGTGTGAATAACGGCCCCTTTAATTTTCTTCAGGGTAACCCATAATACTATCAGTATTAAATAGAGAATAATGCACATGTAGGGGGGTGATATGCAGTTTTTTTTACACACCCAAGGTGTGTGATAATGTAGAAACCTCGAGAGCGAATCTTGAGAGGTTTCTATATTTTTACACACCGAGGGTGTGTAAAAAAATTGCTGACCACCCCCACACATGTGTTTTATTTTTTATAATAACTGGTGCAAAAGAACGATGACATTGACACAGCAAACTTTGGTACCTTATGGGTCCTGGATTCGAGTTGGGTAAAGTGGATGGATCAGGTAATCATCAATCGCAGAATTAAAGTTAAAAAAAAACAACTAAAAAACGTGCTATTTAGTCTGTCTGCAGCATTGTTGATTCGTCTTTTAAATGGATGGGGTCATTAAGGTTGCCGTGACATGGAGGTGAAAGGTCAGGCTGCCAGTGGAAACAGTGAGAGGAGGTAGCAAGAAAAAGTACATTTTTGCTGGGGGAGATTTTTAGTAGGTGCATACTACTTTTCTGAGTAAAGGACTACTTGCTACGGACATCTCGGCTGTCTTCTGTGTGAGCAAGGTAACTTTCTACTATATGGAGATCGCTCACAATGGTTGGAGAACTGTCTCGAGCTGACTGGGATTGTTAAATTGTTCTGGCCTGCTGGAGACAATATGACTTTTTACAGTACTCCAAAACGGGTTGATAACGGGGGTCACCAGTTATTATTGTTCAATATCATGTATAGTACCAGGGAGAACAATGCAGATTGACATGAATCACTAGTTCAACAGATATAGGATACCGAATGCATATACCCCACAAACAAAAAAAAAAGTGAATAAATCTGATTACACTGAAACGTCTCTTTCTGTATACATCTAGAGAACTGATCTGTGGACGTGAAAATAACTATGTTCTCCCTGCCTACAGGATGTGTACTGGACCAAGTGTAAGTTGGAAGGATAAACATATTCTATATACAAATTGTCTACTAGAATATATTTCATCTTTATCTCTCAGTATCTCACAGCACAACAGATAACATTAGTTCCAATAAAGAAACATAGAAACATAGAATCTGACAGCAAATAAAGACCGCTAGGCTCACCTAATCTGTACATTTTCAGTACCTACTGTAACAATGTAGACCGTACATGATCTGCGGATTAACCATGTATTTCTTAATGACTAAGGTTCCCTTATGTCTATCCCATGTGTTCTTGAATCCTGTTACATTTTTTGCCCACAGCTCATCTGCTGGAAAGTTGTTTTGTGAAGAAGTACTTTCTTATATTTCCAATGCATCTACCCCACTCCTGCTTCATAGCATGCCCCTATGTTCTTAAGCATCTTTTTTTCTGAAAAATATTTCCCTCTTGTACATTGTTTATACCCGTGCAGTATTTGAATGCTTCTGTCATATCCCCCCTCTCCCTCCTTTACTCCAGGGTGTAAATATTGAGGTCCTCTAGTCTCCTCTCATAGGGCTTGTGATGCAGACACTGCACCATTTTGGTTGCCCTCCTCTGGACTGCCTCTACCCTGTCTATGTCCTTCCGGAGATGTGGTCTTCAGAACTGGACACATCATTCTAAGTGAGGTCTCACCAATGATTTATACAGTGGTATCACCACCTCCCTCTTTCTGCTGTTGATACCCCTCCCTATGCAACCTAGCATCCCATTGGCTCTCCCTACAGCCTTGCCACGTTGTTTGGCCACCTTTATGTCATCAAATACGATTACTCCCAGGTCTCTTTCCTGTTTGGTGGTTGTCAGTACCAATCTTCCCATCTTGTACTCTGCCCCTGGGTTTCTATGCCATAAGTGCATGATTTTACACTTCTTCACATTGAAACTTAATTGCCACACTATTGACCACTCCTTTAGCTTTCTTAGATCCCTATTCATATTTTCCAGACAACCCTGGAGTGTCTACCTTACTGCAGATTTTAGTGTCATCTGCAAAATGGCATACCTTCCCTTCTAGCCCCTCCACAATGTCACTAATAAAGACATTAAAGAGAACCGGTCCTGGTACTGATCCTTGTGGCAACCTGCTGGTCACCTTCCCTTCTTCAGAGTGAACTTCATTTACCACCACCCTCTGTCGCCTAGAAACCAAACAATTCATTATTCAGTTTACCACTTTTGGACCCACTCCCAGGATGCCCAGTTAGTTTACTAGTTTCCTATGTAGAACTATGTCAGAATTCTTACTGAAATCTAGGTAGGCCACCTCCACCGCTCCACCCTGATCTACTTCCCTGGTTATCCAGTCAAAGAAATCTATCAGATTTGTTTGACATGCCCCCCCCCCAAGTGACTCCATGCTGCCTTGAATCCTGTAAGCTGCTGGTTTTATGATATTCCACAATCCTTTCCTTCAGCAGTGATTCCATTAATTTCCCCTCCACTGAAGTCAAGCTCACTGGCCCGTAATTTCTAGCTTATTCCCTGCTACTACTCTGACCCTCTGTTGTTAGGATGTGTTATTGGAAGGTCAGAAAATTTTGAAACAGAAAATGAGGTTGGCAGTTAAACAATGTAACATTAGAACAATCAAAAACAGAGACAGCTTTGAATAACCTACTAAATACAAAACTAAACCATAAAGCATAGTAAATAAACAAAAAAAGCATGCCAGTAATTTATCAATATGATAATGTGGGGATAGGGTGGGAAGCAGGGGTGTAGCCAAGGATTTCAGATCTGCACACCAAGTGGACTCACTGCTACCCCTCCCCCCCCTTGTTAGGGTGTGCTACCCCCCCAAGGGTGTAGCCAAACAATATACAAATATACACCAGGACTGTGTTTGTTGCCTCATTTGGCACAATAAATACAACTTTTGTATCTCATGACAGTGGTTGTTGCCATGCATGGGTAAATACAAATGCCATGCATTGCTCCCTAAGACACCCACATACCAGCCCAGAGCTTGTAAAGTTGTATTGTCCTTGAGATGCAAAGAGATTATTAGTGACCAGTCCTTCTAGTTTCGAATCCTATGAATAAAATTACAGAAAGGTTCAGCATTTCCTTTGTTAGTTTTCATGAAAAAAGGAAGCAGTTCAGAGCCTATTTGCTACCCCCTTAAATAAAATTGCACACCATGGAGTATTTGGAGTATGCCTGGCTACACCCATGGTGGGAAGATACATAAACAGACAAGCATTTGTCAATGCCAAATGTTGCTTGCTTATATGTGCTGTTTAGGTATTTGGAAGTGATAGTACCATGCCTAAGAACTGTCATGTGCACCCCCCAGACATCCACTGCGTCTTTGTGTTCAGTAGTCACAGAAGATGGGGAGGATCAAGGGCTACAGCAGTACAGCAGTTGCCAAGAGGGTGAAGAGGTGGACAATAGTCCATTCACAGACAAAAGGGTCCTGCAGGAGCTGACTAAACTGAAGGTGGATATAGTGATGGGACCAGATGGCATACACCCACGTATATTAAGAGAACTGTAAAGGGAGATAGCAGTATCTCTGACAGCCATGTTCACTGAGTCATTCAAAACAGGGATGGTGCCAGAGAATTGGAGGAGGGCACATTTGGTCCCTCTACACAAATCCAGCAGCAGGAGGGCAGAGGCGGGAACTATGGGCCCGTCCGCCTCACCTCAGTAGTGGGGAAGATCATGAAAACATTGCTTAAAGAAAGGATAGTGGGCATCTAGAAGCTATTGGAGCTCAGGACTGTAGGCAACATGGATTCACAGTGGGGAGATCATGTCAGACAAATCTGGTTGATGTCTTTGATTGGGTGACAAAGGAAGTAAATCAGGGTGGGGCAGTGGACAATGCTTACCTTGATTTCAGCAAAGCCTTTGACACCGTCTCACATAGGAGATTAATAAACTAGCTGAGTAGGCTGAGCATGGGGAAAGGGTGGTAAACTGGGTTAGAAAATGGCTAACAGACAGGAGGCAGAGAGTGGTGGTAAATGGGGTGTAGTCTGGGGAGAGGGGGTGACCAGTGGGATGCTGCAGGGATCGGTCCTGGGGCCAGTTCTGTTCAATGTCTTTATTAGTGACATTGCAGAAGGTCTGAAGGGAAAGGTCTGTCTGTTTGCAAATGACACCAAGGTCTGTAATACAGTGGATACCCCAGAGGGGGTGGAGAACATGAAGAGGGACCTGGGGAAGCTTGAAAAATGGTCTAAGGACTGGCAACTGAAGTTTAATTCAGAAAAGTGCAAAATTATGCACCTAGAACATAGAAACCCTGGGAAAAACTACAAGATTGGGGGGTTGGGAGAGGAGTTGCTGACAATCACAAAGAAGGAAAGAGACCTGGGGGTTCTTATTTCAGATGACCTGAAAATTTCAAAGTGCTAATGCAGCTGGGAGGGCCAGTGACATGCTGGGGTGCATAAGCAGGGGTATCACCAGCATAAGGAGGGAGGTAGTGATGCCATTATATAAAACCATGATTAGGCCTCACATGGAGTACTGTGTGCAGTTCTGGAGGTTGCACCTTCAAGAGGTTATTAACAGGCTGGAGATGGTCCAGAGAAGGGTGAATACAATGGTACAGAGCTTGAAACACAATACTTATGAGGAGAAATTAAGGGACCTCAATATGTACTGACTGGAAGAGAGGAGGGAAAGAGGGGATATGATAGAGACATTCATGTACCTCAAGGATATAAACAAGGTGCAGGGGGGAGACATTTTCCAATACAGGAGGAGCACAAGAACGAGGGAGCATGACATGAAATTGGAAGGTGGGAGGTCAAGAGGGAATGTGAGGAAGATCTTCTTCACAGAGAGAGTGGTGGACGTGTGGAATGGTCTGCATCAGGAGGTGGTGGGAGCGAGCACTATGGATGGATTCAAGCATTCTTGGGACAGGCATGGGGAACCATACAGGTACAGCAGCGAGTGGGTCAGAAGCAGTAATCCAGTACAAGGGCTTATGGGCAGACTAGATGGGCCAGGCAGTTGTTATCTACTGACAATTTCTATTTTTATATGTCTGTGTCTCTTTCTCTTATGAATTACAGACAGACAGAGAGAGACACACAAGCATATGCCACTTGCATGTGCTGTTCCCTACCATGTCCTCCCTAAAACATTACTATCCAAAGACACACAGAGAAAGGACACAGAACACATTGTCCCTTCAATGCTGCTCCCCCATTGTCTTTGTCTCTCTCTCTCTCTCACTGTTACTCTCCCTGTCTCACTTTCTCTATGTTGCTCTCTCTCTAAGCACAAAGCTCCGTTCTTGAACGTCAGGGTGAGGGGGGGAGCTCAGTTGCACTCTCTCAGTCTCTCTCACTGGGATTGGGGGAGGGGTTGGCAGAATGAGACATAGAGAACTTGTTGTGTGGAAGGTGGGAAAGCAGCACAGAGGTTCAAAAAGAAAAAGACACTGAGAGAGAGAGAGACAGAGAGAGAGAGTGAGAGATACAGCAAATACACAGGTCTCTCCTGCACACAAACTGTAGCACTGTACATAGAAACATAGAAACATAGAAACATAGACTTTGACGGCAGATAAGGACCACTTGGCCCACCCAGTCTGCCCATTTCCCTACCTATTGGACAAGCTGCAGATTCTAGTTAACCAACAGCCTACTTCCTGCAACCCCCCCACTATAATTGCCTTATGTCTGTCCCTTGCATGTTTGAATCCCGCCACTGTTTTAGACCCCACAACCTCTCCAGGAAGGCGGTTCCATACGTCCACCACTCTCTCCGTGAAAAAGAATTTCCTCACATTACTGTACCAGGGAGGAAGGGGAGGCCACAGGCAACAACATCCCAATGTTTTCTCTCTTGCTGTCTCACAGGACATTTTAGCCATTGTACAGGTGCGGCAGAGTGACAATGATGTCTCTCACTCTCTCTATCGTCTGTGCACTGAGACTGGGGAATGGTCAATGGGCAGCCACAATTGGGGGAGGTGGCAGGAAATGAAACTCTGGGTGGCCAATGTGACACTCGCTCTCCTTATACATCCCAGCATCCCATTATCCCTACCCACTTTGTCTCACTGCCCTGGCACTTAGCAATTGTGTGTGTGTGTGTGTGGGGGGGGGGTGATTGTGAACTGGCAGAGGAGACAGAAAGCGAAGAGGCTGGCAGGCAGTCAGTCATACTGAGGTTGGGATTAAAAAAACAAAACACTTACCTGCAGATAACTTTGACCACCACAGAATAATATCAATTATACAATGGGATATGAGAATAGGAGTCCCTGATTGGCTGACTGGCATCTTTCTGCAGTGGCTGCCCCTTCAGTAGCTGCCCACATGCAGTGACATAATGGACAAGATCCACCTTCTCAAACACTTGTGTTTGGATTGTCTTGGTGTGCCCAAACTGCACTATCACCTGCATACCTCCAGGTAAGCACTACACCCTCCCCCAAGGGAGGACAGCCATCCATCAGGGGCTCGATCCTCCCCTCCCTCCCTCCCCAGGCCAACCCCTAAATGACCTGACTGCTTTCTGAACTCGGGTCACCAGTCTGTCAGGAGGTAAGGCGCTAGACACCTCAGCCCTTCATGACACTGGACTCTGCAGTTAGCTCTTTAAGGACAAAATATGATCCCTTCCCTTTCCTTCCTTGAGCACTGTTTAAAAAATTACACTGGTGTCACAGAGGAACTCCTATTCAGGTAATGAGCTTCCTCTTTGTCATTGTACAGTTTACAACAGACCTTCTGGAGTATTCGATGCTGCCCCATATGCATGTATCTTGCTGGATTGAGGAAGGAGCTTGACAGCTTGGGTTAAAAGGATCTACTCCAAAACACAGGCACCACCTAGTACACCTCTGCTGTCTTAGAGGGTGCCAGGAAGGAGAATCGGTTTGACAAGGTGGGACCTAGGAGTTACAGAGTTGAGGAGCGAAAGCCTGTTCCACATCCCATACCACTACGTAACTCGTACGCTGCAGTGGCCGGGCAGAATTATCCCACAGTGGCACCCAATGCAGTGACTGAGACGGATGTGGAGGTCCTCCATTAGGGAAACTCAAAGGGGAGTAATAGAGGTCCCCAGAGGAGGAGGAGGAGGAACCGAATCCTGGTGTGGCACTCAAAAGTGAGTTGGATTCAGTTGGGGACAGGTAGGGATGAGGTGAGTGAAGTAAGATGCCTTCCAGTGCCACAGCTCAAAGAGAGGGGAGGAGGACCCTAGGGATTGCTTGGGATTGACTTGATTATTCCCACAGCCTGCATAAGGTGAGGAGTCAAAGACTAGGTCAGCAGTGACAAAATGGGAGCTAAGTTTTTCAAGGATTTGAGAATTACTTTCTACAACTCTACCATTGTTGACCATCTTAGTTGGAATGGAGGGTGCAGAAGGCCATCCTTCAATAGATTTCACTGCCTTCCCCCTCCTCCTTTTCTCTATACCTCCTTACAGCACTTCTTAGCTACTTCACTCCCTACTCCTTCAATTGCACTTGTTTACTGATTTTTGAGCCTAGCACTCGGAACATTATTGCACATTATTGTAATACGGTATCTTAGATCTGTGCACTCTTATTTGTTGTATTAATTTTATAAGTTGTAATTGTCTATACTTTGCTCTAATTGTTGTATTATATTGTCTACCTGCTTCCTACATAATTTGTAGCTGTCCTTACCATCTATTATCTATATAATCTGTTTTCTTATCCTTATTGTACTCCCCCCACCCTGGTCACACCGTGAGATGAGCAACTTGTTCAGTGTGCCTTCTTGGTGAAACATTTCAACGAATAAAATAAATTAAACAACACCAGCCCCAGCACCGAGCCCTGTGGGGTCTCACTGGTTACCTCTCTGGTGCCAGATAAGATAACTCTCCCCCAACAACCACCCTCTGGGTTCTGTCCTTCAGTCAGTTTTCCACCCATCTGGCCATCTTTTCCCCAACCCCAAGATCCATCATCTTCCTGATCTACCTTTTGTGGGGCACAGAGTCAAAGGCCTTGCTGAAATCAAGATAGAGGATGTCTACCACTTTGCCCCTGTCTACTGTCTTAGTGACACAGTCAAAGAAGTCAATCAGATTCGTTTGACAAACTCTCCCCTCACGAACCCATGCTGCCTTGCATCCTGGAGACCATGCTTCCCTAGATATTCCACCAAACTTTCCTTTAGTACGGTCTCCATGAGCTTGCCCATAATGGAGGTCAGACTGACTGGTCTGTAATTCCCTGGGTCATCCTTGGGACTGCCTTTGTGGAGGGGCACTACATGTGCTGTTATCCAGTCCTGCAGTACCACACCTAACTAGTAAACTATTAAATAGGTCTGTCAGTGGCCCTGCCAGCTCTTTAGCCATTTCCATTAGTATCCTTGGATGTATTCTGTCTGGTGATTTGTCCACCTTCAATGCCAGCAGCCCCTCCCTCACTCACTCTATTCTCTATCACTACATCTGTATTCCCCTCCTCCAGCTCCTCTTTCCCCTCCTGAAAGCACTGGCCCGTCCTTCTCCCTGGGGAAGACAGAAGTATTCATTTAGTATGTCTGCTGTTCCCCTATTATCCTCCACCCACTGCACATGTGGGTGGGGGGACCAGTCCCCTGTAACTGGGGTGGAAACCAGTACATGGATGGCTGTCCAGTAGTCTGAGAGTGGGTTGGGACCAGTACACATTACTTGAGGGATGATGTTCTGGTCTCTGAACTTAGGTGGGGGTAGACCAATCACTTCCCTAGTTGGGGCCAGTACCTGTATCTTGGGGACCATTTCCCATGCATCTGGGGTGACCAGATCCCTAAACCTGAGGGGCCAGTACCCATCACATTCAGGGACAGATACCAGCACGGGGTGGGGGGGAGCAATATGCTGATTGTGGGGTTGGACAACTACTATCCACATGTGGGGAAACCAGTGCCAAGCACTTGGGAGATGACCAGAACCATGCACTGAGGGTGAGAGGGGGACCAATAGCAACTCCATATTGGAAGGTGGGATGGGTGGGACAGTACCCTGAACATGGGGGGGTTGTGGAAGGGCCAAGTACCATGCACCTGGTGAAGCAGAATCATGCAAATAGAGGGACAGGGGGCTAACCAGTACATTATTAGTGGGGGTGGGGGTACCAGTAACATCACACTGGGGATGGAATACACTAATTGGAGGATGATGGGAAACTGGGGGACCAAACACTGCCCCTAATAGGAGGCCAGTACCATGCATCTTGGCTGACCATTTCCCCATGAACCTGGGGGTTGACTAGACACTTACACCCAGAGGGTGGGGGCTATTACCCATCATCTTGGGGGGGGCAATACCACTACATGGTGGAGGGGGTAAACAATACACTGCAAGTTGGATTGAACCAGCACCCTGCATCTGAGGGAGGGGACTGATAGCAAAATTTGTGGAGAGGTGGGGTGGGACAATACCATTAACATGGTGGGGGGTTGGGGAATGGCCAAGTACCATGCACCTGGGGGACCAGAACCATGCACATGAGTAAAGTGAGGAGGGTAACCAGTACACTGCAAGTGGGGTAGAGGGGTGCCAGTAACCTGACACTGGGATGGGGACCAGTACACACTACTTTGGGGGATGATGGGAAACTGGGGGGGTAGGGGACCAATCACTTTCCCTAACGGGGGGCCAGTACCCTGCATCATGAGGGACCATTTCCCAGTGCACCTGAGTGTTGAGTCACCAGACACCCACACACCTGGGGGTACCTGTCATCTTGGGAGTGGGGAACTGTTCCCAGTAAATGGGGAAGGGAGGAAGCAATACCCTGCTCATTGGGCTGATCCAGAACCCTGCATCTGGGGGGTAGGGTGTCAGATACTAGCACCTTTTGGGAGGTGAGCTGGGACAGTACCATGAACATGAGGGGGTTGGGGAAGGGCCCAGGACCATGCACTGGGTGGAACAAGAACCATGCACATGGTGAGAGGGAAGGAGGAACCAGTGTGCTGCACATGAGGGTGGGGGGATCAGATCAGTGGCACTGAGTTGTGAATCAGTACACAGTACTTGATGGGGGGGCAGTAGCCTGACAATGGGGTTGGGACCAGTACACACTACTTGAGGGATGATTGGCCAGTCTCTGAACCTGGGGGAGAGGGGGGAACAATCACTGTCCCTGATTGGGGGCCAGTGCCCTGCATCTTGTGGGACCATTCCTCATGCATCTGGGGGGTGACCAGACTCCTAAGCCTTGGGGGAGCCTAGTACCCATCACAATGGGGGGACTGGTATCAGTACCGGGGGTTGGGAGACCAATACACTGATTGTGGGGGTAGAAAACTACCATGCACATGTGAAGGAACCAGTCCCCAGCACCTAGGGGGAGACCAGAACCATGCATTAGGGGTGAGAGTGGACCAAGAGCAGCTCCATATTGGGAGGTGGGGTAGGTGGGACAGTACCCTAAACATGGCAGGATTGGGGAAAGGCCAAGTACTATGCACTTTGTGGACCAGAACTGAGCACATGGAGAGTGGTAACTACTACACTGTTAGTGATGGTGCCAGTAACATGACTTCCTCCAGATAATGAGTTTGTTGGGCCTTACACAGGTTGTTAACTTCCTCGGCCCATATTGGTGGTCACTTATTGGACTTGGTGTTCCTCCTGGGGATGGAGATATCCAATTTTGTGGTGGAGCCAGTCGAGTGGTCTGACCATCACACCATCGAGTTCAGTTTCATGGCTCCCCACATTAGGCCTGCCACTATTGAAATGGTCCAGTACCGCCCTTTGAGGGGTGTTACCCCAGATGCCCTGATAGCAGTGCTGAATCTATCGGGTGTACAGGGTGAAAGCATGGATCCAGGGGATCTAGTTCTTGCCTATAATAAGGCAGTGGTTGCAGCCCTGGATTCCATATCTCTTGTTTGTGTTCATCCACTCACTCTTCATTCAGGGTCTCCTTGGTTTGATGAGACCTTGAAGGAGTTGAAGACAGTGGAATGAAGGCTGGAGAGGAGCTGACGGAAGTTGGGTCTGGAGTGTGACAGGCTTAGATTGACGGACCTTTATGTGGTCTATCAATCGGCAATCACCAGTAAGAAGGCAGAATTCCTGTCCAGGAAGATTGCTGCTGTGCAGAATCGACCAGCTCAGCTCTTCTGGACTGTGGACAGATTGTGCAATCCAATCTGTCTTCAGCCCGTGGGAGCTTTTTCACAAGTACGGTGTGATGAGTTTGCTCAGATCTTCACAGATAAGGTTACCACATTCAGATCTGGCTTCTGTCTGGCCTCCTTTAATGGGAGCTGTGGTCGTCAGCAGGAGATGTCAGGCCCTCAGTTTACTTGATCTGACTTTTGCTGACCTGCAATCACTGACATTGTGATGGTCATCCAGATGTTGCGACCAACCTGCTGTAGTTTGGATCCTGGCCCCACATGCCTCCTAGTAGGATGCATAGAGAAATCTAGCCAGGTCCTTGTCGAAATAGTCTGGAGGTCATTGAAGAGGGGGATCTTTCCGGATCCCTTGAAGGAGACAGTTGTTTGGCCTCTCCTTAAAAAACCCTCTCTGGACTCAGACTGTTTGGCGAACTACAGACCTGTCTCTAACCTGCCCTTTGTGGGTAAGATTATTGAGAAGGTGGTTGCGTCACAGTTGGATGACCATTTGACCAGCCACAATGTCTGTGATTCTCTCCAGTCTGGATTTAGGAAGAGACATAACACTGAGATGGCCTTTGCTTGGGTACTAAATGACCCCCTGATAGCAAGAGATTGTAGGACCCATTCCATCTTGGCCCTTTTTGATTTCTCTGCAGCATTTGACACTGTTGATGACAGGATACTGTTGGAACACCTGCGGTTCATCTGTGGACTCTCTGGTTCATTCCTCAGATGCTTTCAATCTTTCCTTGAGGGTAGGACTCAGAGAGTGGAGTCTGGAGTGCTTTCCTCAGCCCCACTCCCCCTGCACTGTGGGGTACCGCAGGGTTTCATTCTGTATCCCATGTTGTTTGCAGTGTATATGCTGCCATTGGGAGAGATCATTAGGCAGTACAGCTTGAGCTTTTACTGCTGTACAGATGATACTCAGCTGTACATGTCTTTTGTACCTGATCAGGATGTGTTCCTCTCAGTGTTTAACAACTGTTTAGCCGAGATCCAAGACTGTATGAATGCAAGCTGGCTTAGGTTGAACCCAGCTAATGCTGATGTGCAGGTTGTAGACCCAGATCATTGAGAGGTGGGTATGTCAGCAGAATTACCCTCTGGGTTGTGGCTTGGGGGTGTACAGCTGACTGCCTCAGTCTGGGTGTGGAACCTGGGTGTTATTTTTGATGATGGCCTAATCCTGTAATCTCAGATGGCAGCAGTAGTCAAATCCTCTTTTTACCATCTGAGGAATATCACCCAGGTGAAACATTTGGTTCCTTCCAATGATTTTCCAACTTTGGTCCATACCTTTGTTACCTCCCACCTCGGCTACTGCAATTCCCTTTACCTAGGGCTACTGGGGGTTGAGATCCACTGTCTGCAGCTAGTGCAGAATGCGGTAGCCCGGCTATTGACGGGTTCTTCTAGGACCAGTCATATAGCACCTTTGCTCCACGGACTGCACTGGCTGCCAGTACAGTGGTGGATCACCTTCAAGGTCGATTTGCTGATATATAAAGCCCTACATGATCAGGGGATTAGTTACTAGCAAGATCTCCTTTGCCCTTACTGCCACCTCCACCATCTCTGATTCACTGACGAGGGATTGCTAGAGATTCCCTTGGTCTGTTTAAAGACATCTGGGGTAAGGTCTTTTAGTTTTGTGACCCTGACCCTGTGGAATTCTCTACCTCACCAGGTGTGAGACTACCTGACCGTCCAGAGATTTAAAATCGCATTGAAAGCATACTTATTTAGCCTGACTTGTAGCTTTTTGGCTGCCTCTGTAATTCGTATAGTTTAAACTGTTGGGTTTTATCGATTAATTATGTTATTATTTTTATAATATTTTATGATGCTCATTTTATGTACAAGCACCTTGGTTGCAGAAAGGTGCTTTTTACAAATAAAATTTTGATTGACTGATTGATGACACTGAGGTAGGAACCAGTAGACACTCATTGGAGGATGATGGGAAACTGGGAGGGACCAAACACTGCCCCTAATGGGGGGCCAGTTCCATGCATTTTGGCTGACCATTTCCCCATGCAACTGGGGGTTGACCAGATACTTACACACAAAGGGTGGGGGAGAGTACCCATCACCTTGGGGGGTGGGGGCTAGTACCAAAACATGGGGGAGGGGAGAAGCAATACACTGCTAGTTGGGTTGAACCAGAATCCTACATCTGAGGGGGGGACCAATAACAACACCTGTGGGAAGGAGGGGTAGGACAGTACCCTTAACATGGGGGTTCGGGAATTGCCACGTACCATGCATCCGGGGGACCAGAACCATGCACATTGGGAGAGTGAAGGATGGGTAACCAGTACAATGCAAGTGGTGGTGTAGGGGGTGCCAGTAACCTGACACTGGGGTGGGGACCAGTAAACACTACTTGGGGGATGATGGAAAACTGGGGGTTGGGGTCCAATCACTTTCCCTAATGGGGGGCATGTACTCTGCATCACGAGGGACCATTTCCCAGTGCACAAGGGGGTTGATTCACTAGACACCTACACACCTGGAGAGGGGGTACCTGTCACCTTGGGGGGACCGTTACCAGTGCATGTTGAAGGGGAGAGCAATACCCTGCTCGTTGGGCTGATCCAGAGCCCTGCACCTGGTGAGTTGGCAGATACCAGCACCTGTGGGGAGGTGGGGTGGGACAGTACCCTGAACATGAGGGGTCGGAGAAGGTCCCAGTACCATGCACTGAGGGGGTGGGGACAAGAACCGTGCACGTGGGGAGAGGGAGGCGGAACCAGTCTGCTGCACATGAGGGTGGGGGATCAGTTCACTGGCACTGAGCAGGAACTAGTACACAGTACATGATGGGGGCAGTAGCCTGACAATGGGGTTGGGACCAGTACACACTGCTTGAGGGATGATTGGCCAGTCTCTGAACCTGGGGGGAGGGGGGAACAATCACTGTCCCTGATTGGGGACCAGTGCCCTGCACCTGGGGGGTGATCATATCCCTACACCTTGGGGGGGCTAGTACCCATTACATTGGGGGTACCGGTACCAGTACCAGAGGTGGGTAGACCAATACGCTGATCGTGGGGGTGGACAACCACCATGCACATGTGAAGGAACCAGTGCCCAGCACGTGGGAGGTGACCAGAACCATGCATTGGGGGTGTAAGTGGACAAATAGCAGCTCCATATTGGGAGATGGGGTGGGTGGGACAGTACCCTGAACACGAGGGAATTGGGGAAGGGCCAGGTACCATGCACCTGGTGAACCAGAACCATGCACGTGGAGAGGGGTAACCAGTACACTGTTAGTGGGGGTGCCAGTAACATGACTTCCTCCAGCTAATGAGTTTGCTGGGCCTTACACAGGTTGTTACCTCCTCGACCCTTATAGGTGGTCACTTATTAGACTTGGTGTTCCTCCTGAGGATGGAGATATTCAATTTTGTGGTGGAGCCGATCAGGTGGTCTGACTATCACACCTTCAGGTTCAGTTTTGTGGCTCCCCCAAGTAGGCCTGCCCCTATTGAAATGGTCTAGTACAGCCCTTTGAGGGATGTTACCCCAGATGGCCTAATAGCGGTCCTGGATCTAGTGGGTATTCAGGGTGAATGCATGGATCCAGGGCATCTAGTACTTGCCTATAATAAGGCAGTGGTGGCAGCCCTGGATTCCATAGCTCCTGTTCGTGTTCATCCCCTCACTCATCATTCAGGGTCTCCTTGGTTTCATGAGACCTTGAAGGAGTTGAATAGAGTGGAATGAAGGCTAGAGAGGAGCTGGTGGAAGTAGAATCTGGAGTGTGACAGGCTTAGATTGATGGACCATTATGTGGCCTATCAATCGGCAATCACCCCTAAGAAGACAGAATTCCTGTCAAGAGAGATTGCTGCTGTGCAGAATCGACCAGCTCAGCTCTTCTGGACTGTGGACAGATTGTGCAATCCAAACTGTCTTCAGCCTGTGGGAGCTTTTTCACAAGAATGGTGTGATGAGTTTGCTCAATTCTTCGCAGATAATGTTACCACATTCAGATCTGGCAATGGTCTGGCCTCCTCTAATGGGAGCTGTGGTCGTCAGCAGGAGATGTCAGGCCATCAGTTTACTTGATCTGACTTTTGCCGACCTGCAGTCACTGACATTTTGATGGTCATCCAGACGTTGTGACTAACCTGCTATAGTTTGGATCCTGGACCCACATGCCTCCTAGTAGGATGCATAGAGAAATCTAGCCAGGTCCTTGAAGAAATAGTCTGGAGGTCATTGGAGAGGGTGATCTTTTCAGATCCCCTGAAGGAGGCTGTTGTTTGGCCCCTCCTTAAAAATTCCTCCCTGGACCAGGACTGTTTGACGAACTACAGACCTGTCTCTAATCTGCCCTTTGTGGGTAAGATTATTGAGAAGATGGTTGTGTCGCAGTTGGATGACCATTTGACCAGCCACAATGTCTATGATTCTCTCCAGTCAGGATTTAGGAAGAGACATAGCACTGAGATGGCCCTTGCTCGGGTACTAAATGACCTCCTGATAGCAAGAGATTATAGGACCCATTCCATCTTGGCCCTTTTTGATTTCTCTGCAGCATATAACACTGTTGTCCATGGGATACTGTTGGAACGCCTGCGGTTCATCTGTGGACTGTCTGGTACATTCCTCAATTGCTTTCAATCTTTCTTTGAGGGTAGGGCTCAGAGAGTGCAGTCTGGAGTCTATTCCTCAGCCCCACTCCACCTGCACTGTGGGGTACCACAGGGTTCCATTCTGTCTCCCATGTTGTTTGCAGTGTATATGCTGCCATTGGGAAAGATCATTAGGCCGTACGGTTTGAGTTTTATCTGCTGTACAGATGATACTTAGCTGTACATGTCCTTTGTACCTGATCAGGATGTGTTCCTCTGAATGTTTAACATCTGTCTAGCCAAGATCCAAGACTGGATGAGTGCAAATTGGCTTAGGTTGAACCCAGCTAAAACTGAGGTGCTGGTTGTGGACCCAGATCATCGAGAGGTGGGTATGTCAGCAGAATTACCCTCTGGGTTATGGCTTGGAGGTGTACAGCTGACTACCTCAGTCTGGGTGTGAAACCTGGGTGTTTTTTTTGATGATGGCCTAACCCTGAAATCTCAGGCAGTGGCAGTAGTCAAAACCTTTTCACCATCTGAAGAACATCATCCTGGAGAAACATTTGGTTCCTCCCAATGATCTTCCAACTTTGGTCCACTCCTTTGTTACCTCCCGCCTTGACTACTGCAACTCCCTTTACCTAGGGCTACTGGGGGTTGATATCCGCTGCTTGCAGCTAGAGCAGAATATGGCAGCCAGGCTATTGATGGGTTCTTCTAGGACCAGTCATATAACGCCTGTGCTCCATGGTCTGCACTGGCTGCCAGTACAGTGGTGGATCACCTTCAAGGTTGGTTTGATGACATATAAAGCCCTACACGATCAGGGAACTAGTTACCTGCAAGATCTCCTTCTCCCTTACTGCCCCCTCCACTCTCTCCAATCCACCGATGTGGGATTGCTAGAGATTCCCAGGGTTTGCTTAAAGATATCTGGGGCCCGGTCTTTTAGTTTTAAGGCCCCGACCCTGTGGAATTCTCTACCTTGCCGGGTGCAAGACTACCTGACCGTCCAGAGTTTTAAAATCGCATTGAAAGCATACTTATTTAGCCTGACTTGTAGCTTTTTGGCTGCCTCTGTAATTCATATAGTTTAAACTGTTGGGTTTTATCGATTAATTATGTTATTATTTTTATAATATTTTATGATGCTCATTTTATGTACAAGCGCCTTGGTTGCAGAAAGGTGCATTTTACAAATAAAATTTTGATTGACTGATTGATGACACTGAGGTAGGAACCAGTAGACACTCATTGGAGGATGATGGGAAACTGGGAGGGGGACCAAACACTGCCCTTAATGCGGGGCCAGTTCCATGCATTTTGGCTGACCATTTCTCCATGCAACTGGGGGTTGACCAGATACTTACACCCAATGGGTAGGGGTGAGTACCCATCACCTTGAGGGGTGGGGGCTGGTACAAATACATGGGGGAGGGGAGAAGCAATACATTGCTAGTTGGGTTGAACCAGAATCATGCATCTGGGGGGGCGATAGCAACACCTGTGGGGAGGAGTGGTAGGACAGTACCCTTAACATAGGGGTTGGGGAATGGCCAAGTACCATGCACCTGGGGACCAGAACCATGCACATGGGGAGAGTGGGGGGGTAACCAGTACAATGCAAGTGGGGGTGGACGGGGTGCCAGTAACCTGACACTGGGATGGGGACCAGGAAACACTACTTGGGGGGATGATAGGAAACTGGGGCGTGGTGTTCCAATCACTTTCCCTAATGGGGTGCCTGTACCCTGCATCATGAAGGACCATTTCTCAGTGCACCAGGAGGCTGAGTTACCAGACACCTACACACCCGGGGAAGGGGTACCTGTCACCTTGGGATGGATCATTACCATTACATGGGGAAGGGGAGAGCAATACCCTGCTTGTTGGGCTGATCTAGAACCCTGTACCTGGAGGTGGTGGCAGATACTAGCACATGTGTGGAGGTGAGGTGGGACAGTACCCTAAGCATGAGGGGGTGAGGGGTGGTGGAAGGGCCCAGTATCATGCACTGTAGGGGGAGACCAGAACCATGCACATGGGAAGAGGGTGGGGGGAACCAGTGTGCTGCACATGAGGGTGGGGGTAAAAGTTCTCTGACACTGAGCTGGGAACCAGTACACAGTACATGATGGGGGGCAGTAGCCTGACAATGGGGTTGGGACCAGTACACACTACTTGAGGGATGATTATGCCGGTCTCTGAACCTGAAGGGGAGACCAATCACTGCCCCTGATGGCGGGCCCATACTCTGCATCTTAGGGGACCATTTCTCCATGCACCTCAGGGGGTGACCAGACCTGTACACCTGAGGGGGCCTAGTACCCATCACATTGATGCACTGGTACCAGTACTGGGGGGAAGAGAGTAATAAGCAGCTTGTGTGGTTGGACCACTACCATGCACATGTGGGGGAACAGTGCCCTGCCCGTGGGAAGTGACCAGAATCCTGCATTTGGGGGGGGGACAGCAACTCCACATGGGGAGGGACAGTACCCAGAACATGGGAGGGGAGCGTCCTATATTATGCGCCTGGTGGACCAGAAGCATGCACATGGAGGGGGGGGATGAAACCAGTACACTGTACATGGGGGTTGGGGATACAGTACAATGACATTGGGCTAGATTAGTACCCTGACACTGGCTTGGGAACCAGAAAACACTATTTGGAGGATGATGGGCCAGATCTCAGTTCGGACCGCCCGTGGAGTAGCTCCCACTCACCTGACTGACTGACCCTGCTAGATCTCAGCTCAGACCGCCTGTGGAGCAACTCCCACTTGCCCGACTGACCGACCTTGCTAGATCTCAGCTCGGACCGCCCATGGAGCAACACCCACTTGCCCGACCAACCGACCCTGCTAAATCTCAGCTCAGACTGCGCATGGAGCAGCTCCCACTCGCCCGACTGACCGACCTTGCTAGATCTCAGCTTGGACCAACCATGGAGCAGCTCCCATTCACCCGACCGACCAACCCTGGTAGGTATGCCGCAGAGGATGCTGTGACCACGCTCCCTCTCCTTTGTTCTCTGCATTCGTACTTGGTGTCTTTTTTCAGTCTGTACCCCATGTTGGCTCTCGGGGCTTATAGGCAAGGGGACCTGATTGTAAATCATCTCTGGGATCTTTTAAGATTTTTTAAATTTGCTACGGCTATGCTAAAAGGCTAGACTCATGTGCATTTCTGCTCCAGTTTACCTCGGTGCACTTTCTGCTGCCTAATTCGGAGCTCAGTCTGGCGGGCACACTTGAAAACTTGAAACACAGACTCAGTTGGGCATTTTCATCTCCAGTTTAAAATGGGGCTCATCCTGGGAGGGCTGCTAGTATTCAGGTGCCTGCTTGTGTTAGAAACTATTGCATTCTTGTGTATCCATTTAATGTGAACAGGTTTTAAAGTATTTTATGTAATCTATTGTGTCTGCTTAAGCACTGATGCATGGCTAAACTTAGAAACTGGATTCATTGGTTCGTTTTTTTTTTCAAATATCTGCTGTCCCTCTAGTACTCTGCTTTGACTTTCTACTCCTTTTCTGCCCCTGACTGATACCCCTCACCTTTTCCCATCTCCTTCCTCCTCCACTGTCTTTTATACTTGCTTGTCCATCCCTCTGTAGCAACCTACTTATCTGACCTACCCTTGTCTTCTTTTCCTGATCTCAGCTCGGACCACTCGTGCAGCAGCTCCCACTTGCCCGACTGACTGACCCTGCTTGGTATGCCGCTGAGGACACTGTGACCGTGCTCCCTCTCCTTTGTTCTCTGCATTCATACTTGGCACCTTTTTCCAGTCTGTACCCCCTGCTGGCTCTCAGGGCTTATAGGCAAGGGGACCTGATTGTAAATCATCTCTGGGACCTTTTAAGATTTTTTAATGTGCTCTGGCTAAACTAAAAGGCTAGGCTCATGTGCATTTCTGCTCCAGTTTACCTCGGTGCACTTTCTGCTGCCTAATTCGGAGCTCAGTCTGGCGGGCACACTTGAAAACTTGAAACACAGACTCAGTTGGGCATTTTCATCTCCAGTTTAAAACGGGGCTCATCCTGGGAGGGCTGCTAGTATTCAGGTGCCTGCTTAACCACCGCAGTCACATTGCAACTGCTCCCCACCCAACCCCCAATACTCTCCCGCCCTTAGCTGGTGTTACATTTAAGTGCTGTGCTGTGCTGTCGTGAGACTTGCTGTTTTTTTTCTATCTCCCTGGTTTCTTGCTTGCTTGTTATAGGAGTTCTCCACCAGAGGTCTCCTGTACTCTACGTCTGATTCGAAGCTTCCCGTTCCCTGCCCTAATGTTCTCCTCTAAATAGCCCTACGCTGTTAGCAGGTTCTCCAACTGCCTGATCCGATTGAGCCCTTTTTCTCATTTTGCCCTGTTACTTTGCCCTCTTCACGCCTCCTTCCTTCTCCCCTGATTACTTGATCTCAGTTTTCTCACCATTCTATTTTTATTCTATTCTCTCTCTTCCCTCTACTTTATTTCTGAGTTGCCTCCCTAGTACCCTCTTCATTCTTTTCCTCTCTCCATGAATTCTTGGGCTGTATACCCCCTCCTTCTAATATTTGGAACAATGTTTTTTCAGGAATTCACTACAGGACCGACTGAGTATCACTCCGCTCGACTAGTATACTCACTTGATAACTTCTGCTACTTCAGATTACTGTCTGACTCCTCCCCTTATCCATCACCTCCATTGGGGCTTAATTTTAAACACCTAGGGGTATTACTTAGGCTTACCTTGCGAAGGTACTCAGTCTCCCCTGGGGGGGTCTCTCTGGCTTTTTTGTCTGCATCTCTATGTATAATTTCCCTTTCGGTTACCCTGGCTGGGGATATTGAGTCTAATCCGGGTCCAGCTCTATCCAATAATACCTCCCAGTCTCACCCCTCCAATTGCTTGCCTCCAATCCTCCCATTTTACCTTTGCTCACCTTAACATAAGGAGCCTTACTGCCAGCTTCTCCAAACTTGAGGCTTGGGTATGTTCTAATAAACCTGATATTCTTGCCTTATCTGAAACGTGGCCAAAACCCTCCATTGATGACTCCCACTGCTCCCTCCCGGGTTATAATATGCTTTGGGCAGATCGCTCTACCTCCAAACGAGGAGGGGGCTTGGCTCTGTATTTCAAGTCTCATCTCAATGTGACTCACCTACATAGTCACCCTTTTGCTGTCTGTGAAGTGCTTCATGCCCTTCTGTTGCTTGGGGGTGCAAAATAAATAAACGTCTTGTGCATTTACATACCTCCTAAAACCTCCAGGCTAGGCCTGGAAGAATTTATTGATCTATTGCCGTCTGTGCCTGGGAAAAATAAAGTCATCTGCTTGGGTGATTTTAATCAGGACTGGGCTGGGCCTAGCTCCTCTCTCCTATCATCCATTACTAGTAAGGCAATCCTCTCCTAACTCATCCAGGCCCCCTCAAGGATCTCCCGTTGAGGTTCCTGCTCCACCCTCATCGACTGGATCCTGACTAATAGGAAGGAGAACTTCCCCTCTGCTGAAATACTACTGGACTCCATAAGTGATCATAGTCCAGAGTATTGTGTTTGGGACACCACCTCCAACTCATTCCCCTCCAAAGTCTTATCTTTTTCCAACCTATCTTTGCTTAACCCTGTTGTGTTCCTTCATGACCTAAAACAGGTTGACTGGTCATCCCTCTACACAACTGATGATATTAATTTAGCAGCTGAATATTTCAATGCTGCCCTACTCTCTCTTCAGCACCAACATATCCCTGTCCCCACTCACAGGGTAAAAGGGAAAATCACCAAATGGCTCAAGCGACCCCTGCGCCAACTGCTAAAATTGATAAACTCTGGGCTACATGGAAGTCCTACACCCTACAAGCTGACTTTGAGGCCTACAGGTCCTTATGCAACACCTATAAGAAGGAGTTTCATTTGGCTAAAAGCAAATACTACAGGAACCTTCTCGGTTCCTCTGTCTCCAACCCTAAATGGTACTGGTCACAAATTAAAGAAATCTTTGGGAACAACAATCCCATGTCCCCAAATGAAATGTTAATAAATAACACGCATTGCAATAACCCTCTCACCATCGCCAATGCCTTTAACTGCCTCTTTTCCTCTCTTCCCTCCCCCTCCCCGCCTTCACCCAGCTTTTCCATGGTGTCCCCTACCCCACTAGGCACTTCTCCACCTACTCTTGTGTTGGATCCGATCACACGTCTAGAGGTCCTTAAGCTACTAAAATCTTTGCCAGCTAACGGTACTGGTGGCCTGATGGTATCCAACCTAGGATCCTTAGACAGTTTACCTTGTGTCTGGCAGCGCCTGAATCCAGGCTTTTCAACCTTTCAATTTGCTCAGCTCCAGTCCCCTTGGACTGGAAAGTTGCTAGAATCATCCCTGTGTACAAGAAAGGTGACATCAAACATTTATCAAACTATTGTCCCATCTCACTCCTGCCCACGCTCAACAAGTTGCTTGAATAATTGATTCATCGGCAGGTCACTGCACACCTTCTTAACTCTAACCTGCAATCTCCTGTACAACATGGCTTTAGGGCTGGACACAGCACAACTACTGTTCTAACCCAGTTTACCTGTGATGTTAAATGAAACATGAACAGGGGCCTACTTACAGGAGCAGTGTTCATAGACCTTTTCAAAGCTTTCAACATAGTGCACCACCCCCTTCTGCTGGCCAAATTGCATTCTCTCGGCGCCTCTGATATGACCCTATTCTGGTTTGGCAGTTACCTAGAATCTCGCTTTCAGGCTGTCTCTTTCTGTAAAGTTCTCTCATCTCCAGCTACTATCTCCTGTGGAGTCCCACAGGGATCTATTCTTGACTTTTTTCTCTCTTTCTAAATGACATCCCTACTCCGTCTACTCGCTGCAGTCTTATCATGTACGCCGATGACTTGGTTCTTTACTCAGCCTCCAAGTCTATTGCTGACATCAGTCTACATCTCTCATCAGCCTTTCAGACTCTCCAAGCTTGGTTTTCCTCCAACTATGAAATCCTGAATATATCTAAGACCCAGGCCATGCTCTTTGGGTCCTTTAAAAAGGTGCCGTCTGAGTCCCCTAAGCTCTTGATCCACTGCTGTGATGGATCAACTGTCTCTAACACGTTATCCTTCAAATATCTTGAGGTTACCCTCAGTCCAGAACTTGATTTTACTGCACACATCAAGGAGGTATGCCGCTTTGTCAATGCCAAGATTGGTGCAGCCTACTGAGTGCGTCACTCACTCACTCCGGCTGCTTGGATCTCTGTAGCGAGAGGAGTTCTACTCCCACAACTGCTATATGCCCTCCTGATACTCTCTCATGCTCATGTAGGGGTCTTTTGACAATGGACCATATCTTATAACAATATCTGTAGATTTGCCTTATCGGCTCCTCACCTTACACATCACTGCCAACTCTATTCTGCCTTGAACTGGCTGTCTCCCACTGCCCTCCAGTCTTATACACTTGAATGTTTTGTTGACTCCCTAACCAGAACCCCATGCCCCTCCTCACTAGGTGATATGATCACCCCGCTCTCACTCTCGTTTTCTTAGGTCCTCCACCTCCCCCTTGCTCACTGTTCAGCCCAGCTCCACTAAAATGGGGGAGCAAGCTTTTTCCTATTTTGCTCCCAGGTTCTGGAACTCACTCCCCCTCCATGTTAAGAACTCCTCTTCTCACCTTACATTTAAGCAAGCTCTGTTCTCTCACCTTAATGATCTAGATACCTGCCACTGCACTTAACTTTTGCTTGTCTCTCAGTTACAGGCTATCAGCTTGAGTTCATGCTCATCCTTATGTAAGCCTTATGTGAATGTGTGTCTACTTGCCTTTGTCTCCCCTAGCAAGGTTACTACTAGTCTATTTTTCACTATTATGATACTAATGTGCTATGATGCTATGTACTTGTGATGCTACCACATCTTCACTGTTCTTGATGTTAGCTTGATGCTGTTCTAATTGCTGTTACTGACTCAGCTGATGTAATTGTTTGCATTTACTGTTTATCTTCTTTATGTACCTTATTGTTGTCACTGCTGTAAGTTCTATTGTACTCTCCCAGGTCGTGCCTGAAAATAGGCAGATTTGTGGTCCTTCACCACACTCTGTCTCTCTCACAGAACAGCTAGCAAATAGGTGACAGAGGATGAATTTAACATAAACACAAGCATTTGTCAATGCCGAATGGTTGCTTGCTGGCATTTGCAGTAGAAGTGCAGGAGTCAGACAGATGCAGTATAGGAATGGCAGTGAAGTGTTGAACTGAGCCAACTCCACCCCCACCCTGCAGAGAAGGACAGGCATTGGGGTGTGCCTTTGGGTCATCACCCATAACGGTCACAACATTTCACCTCACCCTACCCTGAAGACACTGATAAGTGTCGAGGTGTGCCTTGGGTGTCTGGGCTTTATACTTACTTCATTCCATAAGGAAATATGCTGAAATGGGTGCAGTATAGGAGAATGGGATGAACTCTGGGGCCAAAGAGTCCAAGGTGCACCTTGATGCCTGTCACTAGCTGTAGGTTGGGGGGGGGTGGAATGGTGTGATCATTACTGTCGACAATCCCAAGTGACACCCTTGACACATGTCAGTCTCTACTGGGTAGGGCATTATGGTCATAAACCCTAATGCCCTGGGTGTTTCTTGGTATTTTTACTCCAAGTTTTCAACATGGGCTTTTTGTCACCCCACTGCATGAACAGTGACACTAACAGTTCATTAGCCAAAAGGTGATTTTGCACAGCGACTGCGCCATTTGGTGCCACAGGTGCGAAAACACATTTCAAACAGGATTTGAAAAATGACAGCTGTACTGTTCATGAGGAGGTGTAAAAAATGGTAATGCTGAAAATTTGGAGTTAAAATATAAAAAAAAGTGGTGAAGTCACAAGCATGCGTAGAAACTGTGCAATGCACACCCGTAATTATTTTGGGGAATTTTTACACCGGATTTTCAACATAGGCATTTTGGGACCTCTGCTCATGAACAGTGTCACTGTGATTTTCTTAATCTGTCCTGAACACTGATTTCCCACAGCTACCACGCTATTCTTTGCCAAAAGTGCGAAAACACATTTTGACCAGATTGTAAAAAATGATAACTGTACTGTTCATAAGGAGGTGTGGAAAAATGCCAAGTTTGAAAATCTGGAGTGAAAATATTACAAATTCGTGAAGTTACAAGAATGTGTGGAAACTGCACAATGCACACTCACAACACAGTCATTTTATGGACTTTTGTCACCACATTTTCAACATAGGCATTTTAAGACCTCTGCTCATTAACAGTGTCATTGTGATTTTCTTAATCTGTCCCAAACATTGATTTTGCACACTAACTGCACCATTGTGCGCTACATGTGCAAAAACACATTTTGGGCAAGATGTGAAAAATGACAGCTGTACAGTTCATAGGGAGGTGTGGTAAAAGACAATGTTGAAAATCTGAGTAAAAATAATAAAATTCTCGAAGTTACGCATGCATAAGAACTGCACAACACACTCAGAAAAAGTCATTTTGGGAATTTTTCACCAAATCTCAACATAGGGTTTTTGGGGGCCTAACTCATGAATGTGACACTGTCATTTCATTAATCAGTCCTGAAAGGTGGTTCCACACAGTGACAGTGAATCACCTTTTGGGACCAAATAACAAAATGACAGTGACTGGGTTCATGAGGCGGGGTCCCAAGAACCCCATGTTGAAATATTGGTGAAAAATTTCCTAAAAATGACTGGGATATCCACTTAATTTGAAAAAACCCAATTTATGCCATTATACAGCTTACCGGCATTTCTTCAGTTCACAGTCGGCTTTGAAGAGTGCAGACATGTTCCTGGTCCACCGAAGATCATCATGCCAGGCTCTGGAGGTAAGTATGGGGTGAGGGGGGTGTTGGGAGGTGGGGTGCATAGAAGGTGGGTGCGGGTTGGGCGGGGGGTGCCAGAGACAGCGTGGGACCATTTTCTTTATTTTTACAGAGTATTATAGAAACAGAAGAAAAAAGACACCGCAGGATGATTGGCATGCTGGGGATGGGCTTCCAGCATTCCACTTGGATGTTTGTTGGATAAGGGGAGTGGAGCCGGTGGGGATTGGGCATCCTGTTTGCAGTACACTGTATTGGAGGGGGACTAATGAACCGAGGGGGGATTGGGCACCCCCCTCAGCACACAACAAATGGGGGGGTGAATCATGCCAATGGGGATTGGGTTACTCCATCGGCAAATGAACTGGGGAGTGGATCATGCTGACAGGGGGATTGGGCACCCCCATTGGCTTTTATTTATTTATTGAAATGTTTCACTAGGAAGGCACACTGAAAAGTGGGTGGCGGCTTTCTGTTGGCTTTGTGGGCACTGTGAGAGGCCGATGGAGAAGCCATTGCCATGGGAACACCACACAATGCAGCTGTGTAATTGGCTGCTTCAGTCAGGGATGTCCCGAAGCAAAAACTGCTGATTGCCTAGTGACGCGGCACTCCCTGATTGCAGCGGCTCAGTTTCTTTGTTCACAGTGGCCTGCTCATTAACTGCCCTCATCGACAGCATGCTCCTCTATTCATTGTGCAGAGACCAGTCCCTGAACAGGCTGCTGCCATTTGGCACAACACTGCCGTGCCTCCACAACCCGCTTGTGAAGGAAGCCTGACGCAATGTGTTTCTTGCACATGCGTGCAAGCAACACAAAAATAACACCATATTATATAGCATATTGAGGGATGCATACATAAAAGATATATACAGTCATAGAGGCAGTACTTTAGGTAAGTATTGTTTGAGACTGGCAATGGGTATATCAAACTGTGTAATACAGGACCTGGGAGGTGAAGGACAAGAGGGTGGAGACAACTGCATGGGCAGCACAAGTGGAGAGTGAGAGCTAAGGGGAGTAAAGTGAATAGGGGAAGTGAGGAGGTGAGGGGAGGAGGTACGAAAGATGGGGAGGGTGGAGTATGGACTAAGGGGAAAAAAGGAAAAGAGAGATGAAGGGGGAAGAGGGGTAGTATGTATGATATATAGCATAAAGTATGTGGTGGTGTGTGAAACAGGAAATTTACACACACCCCACGTAAACCCAGAGAGTGAAGCGTGAGGTGTTTGTGAAAGCATCTAACTCCAAGGGTGTGTGTAAACTTTGAGTTTAAATACACCACCCCATATTTTATTTTATATAATTGATGGGTTTCCCCTTTTGACCACAGCAATTATATAAAATAAAGATGTTCCAGTGCGGACACGGTTTGGCTGGGTTTAAGTCCGGTCCCCATATTACCAATCAGCAATGTTTTAAGATGTTTTTTTTTTTTTTTTTTTTTAGTAAAGTTCCCACATTTCTGATGTTCAGCTTGTCTAAAAAATAACTTACCACCAGGGTCATCTGGTGGTGAAGTTTTCAGGTGAGATTAGAGATGCGGCGTAGTGGCTGGTCGCTTTGCCAGTGGATCATAAGCAAAAAGCGGATCCAGGAGTGCCCCCACAACATGAAGTGGAGTACTTTGCATTATCATGGGTAACACGAAGTCCATTGAGAACAATGACTTGTCACTCCTCCTTCCCAAACCACTACTCCACCAAATATTAAGGCGAATTTCATTGAAAGCAATGTACTTCACCTTACTTTGCCTTGTTTTTTAGGCTCTGAAGAAAAATTTTGCAGTGATTCATGGGATTTCAGGTCACATGAGCTCTATATTGTTCTGCACAGCCTCAGTTCAGGGTAGTGTGTGTAGGAAGCTGTAGGAGACAGTGTGCTGAGCGATCTCTGTGATTCAAACCTTCTAAAAGCTGTTCAAAAAGCCTTTTTGAGTAATTTTTTTTGCTCAAACTTAGTTCATCGATTGTAGGAAATCATCCTGTGCTCATATCATCGAGCATTTATTGTTTGTGTGTGGATTTTGAATGTTAATGTACAACATTGGGTCTGTGTAATAGGAGACAGTGAAAGTGTGCTTTGGGGAGGGGTGTATCTGACTGTGACTGTGGTGTAGGTAGATTAACTTGGAGAGAAAGACAGTTCTTTCTATTTTGGTGATATTTTTCTTGTATAATAACTGTGTTAATGTACTGTACACACAGTAATATTTTCAATAATTCTTGCCATTTTTTTGCGGATTGTTGTGAAGCAGCAGTGCATAATTTTAGTTTGTTTAAAATACGTGGTTATATTACTGAAGTTTTCAATTTGCTACGCATTACTTAGTGTGTTTGTGAGTATGAGTGTGATGCGTGTCATCAAAACAGCCACCTTTTATTGTGCCACATAGTAATTTCAGCAATGTGAACCTGCTATCCACTGCAGCTGTGTGATTTTTGTACTTCTTTGTGGTATCTTTACTGATACAGGTACTAGTACTAGTGACTGTTACTGCAGCAGTGCAGTACACTGCCCCCCCCACCACGGCACGCCACAACCGGCAAAAGTATTCTTTTTGAGATTTGAATTTCTGATGGTGAGCACTGGTTAGGTGTTGTGCCTTTGCATCTGCATCTCTTCAGTGTGCAGCACAATCTTAATCTGTCTGTGCATTTGCATCTATTTAGGGCCCAATCTCCATCTGTAACTTAAGTCACAGTTGTTTCTTTGGCTTCCCTTCAGAGTGCTGGACTGGTGCGGTGCATAATTCTGCATAAACATTGCACTAATTAATATGCATTTTTAAGTCAGGACCATTATCACATTCACGAGTCACTCGTGAATGATACAAATCACATTCTTCATCATTACGGTCACAAATGCAGTCACAATTCATGATTTACGATCATGTCACGAATCACAACATAATTTGTTTTTACTTGTTACTTGAATGTATTGTAACTTTTGTAAGCCTGTTTTGTAGTATCTCTCAATGTTTCACCACCCCACCATTGTACTCATTAATGAGTGTTTTCAAGTCGGGGAGTTTTGTGCTACACCTCATCGGGGCCCTGGGAAGTACAGTCTTAGGCATTCACGTTTCTTCATCATCACGGTTACAAATGCAGTCACAAATCACGATTTACGATCATGTCATGAATCACAACATTATTCTTTTTTACTGGTTATTTGGATGTATTGTAACTTTTGTAAGCCTGTTTTGTAGTATCTCTCCAGGCTTCACCTTCCCACCATTGTACTCATTAATAAGTGTTTTTAAGTCAGGAAGTTGGACAGTGTCTGCAATACATACACAGACTGGAAAGAAGGCCGACTGCGCACATGCAGTTTAGCACACAATATACTTGCACTGCTCAGAATACGAAGTGTCAAGCATACGGAAAACAACAAAAAGAGGGCATTATTACATACAAGAGTTGGGGATGGTTGAGGAATACATTTTATAACACAGCAAGGAAGGTGTGGGGGGGCACATCATGGTGTGAGGAAAAAAAAATAATGTGGGATCCCATGGTGATCCAGCAGCAGTTCCAGCATGGACATAATTTGCAACTGATGTTCCTTTATGTGATCCAACTGCTGCTTGACAGCACTCACCCTCTCATTGTTCTCCTCAACAGCACTCCAGAGAACTGCTAAGTCAGCCTGCATTACACGCAATTCTCGGGGCTCCACACCTTCTACAGACTGACCTGCTGGTGGTGGTTTGGGTGCTGGTAGAGCAGCAGGTGCTGCTTTTGCCCTTCTCTTCTTAGGACAGCCACCATACACAGCTGCAAACTTTGCCACAGAAGGGCCAGTAGGTGCAGGCATGGCCCATTCTGTGGCAGCCTGCCACTCCAACTGGTGGTGATTGAGCATATGGGTCAGGGTGCACTGGTCCCCAGTCCCCAGGTGAGTCCCTGGGGAGCCACAGTGCACCTCCACCTCACATGGGTGACACCTGACCACACTGCTGTCCTTCCAGACACAGTCAAAAACTGCCAAACAATGGAGGTGCAGGGAGGACCAGGCACAGGCAGGGAGGCCTAGATGAACTGGCAGCTGGCTGGTCATGGTGCTCAGCAGGGTTGGGATCCATATCTGGGCCCAGGGGCACATACACATCCTGCTCCAGAGGACCTGATGCTGGATCTGGTGCTGGACGTGGTGGTGGTGGTTCAACTGCCTCAGAGTCAGGAGGCGGTGCTGGTCCTACTTCCAGGGGGGGACACACAGAATTTTTGATTGGTCCAACAGGAACCGGTGGCCATGCTCACCATGCATCCACATGGTATGACACCTACCACCAGTACCACGCTCTACCAGAACTTCCCCTGTCCCAGACATTCCCTCAGACCTTCACTCTGGTCCATCTCTCCTACTGTGGTCCCTCAGTCTGAGCAAAAACTACTTACACTGTAACACAACAAACACACAGTCACACAGACAAACAACTAACTACTTATAAAGGTAAGAAAAATACATTTACAGAAAGAAAACATTTAGTAAAAAAAGACTACAGAAAAGACAAAACAATGTAGCTTAGTTATAAAAAAGCTGTTGCATCTATATATCAAAGTTTAAATCTCCTGCTCGCTCTGCTCTCCAAGTCTCAGCAGTGACAAAACACACTCTCCTCTCTCTGTCTCCATCTGCACAGGAGAAAGTGAAAGTGTCTGCTTGTATGACTCACTCACTTCCTTTTCCTGCCTGGCTATAGCTAAAGAGCAGGGCGAAGTCTATTGAAAACAACAACTTTGCCTCACTTCGCGTTGTCATTCCACCATAACACGAAGTGGTAATGACAAGGCGGAGTAAGCATTTTGTACTGGAGTGGCAACATGAAGTGCCCACTTCACGGACACTTCACTGGTGGAATTTAAATTCACTGCATCTCTAGAGAGAACCTGCTATCCACTGCACCTGCATTAATTTTTTATACTGCTTTGTGGTATCTTTACTGGTAGTGGATTGTTACCACTGTGCACTAATCCCACACCTGGCAAAATGTATTCCTTTTCAGATTTGGATTTGTGACTTGTGAGCACTGGTTAGGTGTTGTTATGCCTTTTCGTATGCATCCCTTGAGTGTGCAGCGCAATCTTAATCTGTCTGTACATTTGCATGGCACCATTAATTCTGGGAGACTGCATTTCTTGTTACACTCTCATTTCACTTCGTCAGCACTGGGACATTTTTTGGACACAAGACAGTAGCATTTTGGGGATGCACATTAATTCTGGTGACTCTGTGTGTGACCTGACCACTGCATGCATGACTGAGTGCGCCATTAATTCTGGGAGACTTTGCATTTCTTGTTAAACTCTCATTTCACTTCATCAACACTGGGGAGTTTTCTGGACACAAGACAGTGGCACTTCCGGGATGCACATTTATTCTGGTGACTGTGTGGGTGGGATGCTGCCAATATTGTTGTCACTCTGCTTTACTTCGCCTTTAAGGTGAAATGACAATGCAAAGTAATAATAACAAGGCAAAGTGAGCCTTTCCTATGGGGCACTCTGCGTAGCGAAGCACCAATGCGAAATAACCACTTCGCATTCACTTCGCCGGCGGATTTTAAATTCACTGCAACTCTAGGCAAGATGGAAGCTACAAGCAATCAGGAGCACGAAGGCGGTGTGCACATGTGTAGTTTAGGAAACTGCAGTATATTTGCCATTATAAACACTCCTCTATAACAGCAAATTGCACCACGGTTTCCCTATGGGAAAAAGGGACACCCATTTATTATGTAAAGAATATTCAGAAATTTCTGTTTTAAATGCACTGATACAGACTTTGGGAATCAGTTATGGGCATGGGGAAGCGGCATGTTGAAATTGGGAGGAAAACTGAATCTTTGCACTGAAAAAACTGTGAAAGGTATGGCAACAGGCAAACAAACAAAAAATGTGTCTATAGTGAGAACTTTTTTTCCCCTATATCACCTTTTTATGTCTAGTATATCCACCACTGGGAGATATGGATACCCAAATCTTTAGCTGGGTCTTTCAAATAATTTGGGAAGTAGGAAGAATCCAATAAAATGAAACATGTTGTGTTTACCAATTAAAAATGTCTGAATTTGCTCAGCAGTATTGTGTGGTGTGTGTGTGTGTGTGTATATATATATATATATATATATATATATATATATATATATATATATATTCATGGCAAAAAACTCCTTTTAGTGCATCAGTTAGGGTTGTTCCACAGAGACAAAAGTGAGAATTAATTGTTCACCACTTTCACCTCACCCTCCTCATCCCCACCAACAGCATCGGGATGCGCGTTAGTCATTGGTCCTTACCTCACCCCATCCCATGTAAACAAGCTGAGGTGGTGCAGTATAGGGAGAATAGGGTGAGAGTTAGGACCGACAACCCCAACGCACATCCCGATGCCTGTTGGTGGTGGCGGGGTGGAGGTGGGGTGCAAGGGGGATGGGAACCCTAACATCGAATTTCCTCACTTTTGTCGCTGTGGAACAACCCTAACTGATACATTAAACAGAGTTTTTTGCCATGAATTTCCCTTCTTTTTGAGAATGTGCACTATAAATAGTGAAGTAACAGCAATGCAAAAGTAAACACAAATGCTAACGCACATGGTGAAGCCAACGTAAATGATAACGCAAACGGTAATAGAAATGCAAGCACAAACATTAATGATAACAGAAACGCAAATGCAAGCGTGTATGGAAACGCAAACTGTAATGTGCATGGTTACGGTATTGCAATTGGAAATGCAGACACTTACAGTAACAGCAATGATGATGCCAAAGGAAACACAAACAGGAAAGGAAATGCAAACGGAAGCACATACGCAAACACAAATGGAAATGCACATGTTGACGCAAAAGGAAACGCAAACAAAAACAGTAATGGAAATGCAAATGTTAACAGTAACACAAATGCATGTGCAAATGAAAACGCGAAGGTTAATGCATATGGTGGCATAGACATGAACGCTAATGTAAACAGTAACGGAAATGCAAGTGGAAACGCCAACTGTAACAGTAACGAAAACGCACAGCCTTTTTTTTCCCTCCAAAAGCTGCATAGAGAAACACAGTGAATACAAAGAATGTATGCCTAACAATGGACCTGGGAGCACAAAATGAACACTTGGAATACTAAATTGCTTATATCTCAGGAACTGTACGACATAGAAAAAAATTAAAATTTCATATAATAAATAAATATATATATATATATATATATATATATATATACACACACACACACACAGTAGTATCTCTTTTTATTGGAATCTGAAACTTTTTCCTAAACAGAGAATACATGCTGTGGCATCTCTGGGCTCATGGTTGGTTGGTTGCCTCCTATATGGGAGAAATGGTGACAGTATATCAATAAAGGAAGAAAGTCAGAAGGAATCTGGAAGTATGTCATCCCATTATTGGATAAAACTAGGAATTGGAAGTTGCAGCCAGCTCCCCTTTTTTGGCAGCTAGACAACAATTGTATAGAGCAATTCAAGTAAATGGCTACCCAGTGGTGGCATAATATTGAGAAGTAAGGGATCAAGTAATGCCAATGTTGGAATCCTCTTTAATGGACAAAGAACTGCTATACACATGTCAGATATAGTCTGTGTAAGTAATCAGGGAAAACTATAAAAGGAAATGCCAAACATAAAAATATTGATGAATGGACTTGCTCACATCAAGTCTGTACAAATTAATTTAAAACATGGAGTAGCCGGCCCACCGGCGCAGCGGTTGGATTTCCGCTTGCGATGCCAGCAACCCGGGTTCAGGAACGAGCATGGGTCGCTGGAAGGCCGGTCAGGGGGAGAAGGATTGAGCATCCCATGGACAGCTCTCCTTCTCTGAGGGGAGGGTAGGGGACTGGTTCGCTGCCTGCTGGCTCGTAATGGAGGCTGGGAGTATCACAGGACACATGGCCCAAATGCTAACTGGGGAGGAGCTGACGTCGGTGTATGCCATGATGTCACTATGCTGCCCCCAACAGAAAAAGGGAAAATTGCTCGCTGGCTGCCTGATGATGGCTCTCTGTTCCCTAAGTGCCTCCACTGCCTTCCCAGGGCCTCCTGCTCCTCATCAGCATCCCCGGGCCCTGGTAGTGTGTGCTGGGGTCATCCCATCTCCCCCAGTGCCTTCCCCCTCGGAGGAGAGGGACCGCCCGGCGAAGGGATATGCCAGGATGCCCAGGAATTGGCTGCCATATGAGGACCAGAGGAGAGCTGGGTAAGAACAGTGGGGCTGGAGGGAGCCTGTGGAACCCGAAGGAGTGGGGGACCAGCGAGCATGGGGGATGGGAAAAAAAACATGGAGCACTTATTTTTATATTGCCCCATTGTACAAGGCATCTGGACTCAAACTGTGAATAAATGGAAAGTCATGGAGTGTACTTCATGCTATACAAAAACTTCACTGTGGGCTCCAGTGGAGGGGCTATGGGATAACAGATGGACCAGACACCGAACTTCAAGTTAAACACACAATCTCTGTGTGATGTTTATTCAAAATACAGGAGATAACCTTAAGCAATGGCATATCTCTTCTTCAGCACATCAGTTTGTAGCAACAAACTATGCAAATCTTTCCTCTACACTTAGCCAGCACCTACTGATTCACTGATCTCTGATCTAAACTTTTCAGTGAATACCCTTCATCCCTAAGTGGGCCTTGTTGCCTGAGTAATGGAGTCTCAAAATAAAAAAAAACCAAAACAAAACAAGCTATAGACAAAGAACCTCAGTGCAGAAGAACTGAAAAAAGCGTTACCACATAGGGCATTGGCAACAAATCAAGTTTCAAAGAAATACAACATCATACATACTTCCATAATGCAAAGCATCATGGGATATATGCAAAACACCATTACATTTCAGACTTGTTCAGTTTACAGCAATTTACATGCATTTTAAATAGCACAACTAACTTAATTTTTATAATAGTCACCTAGTATTTTTTACTATTATCAAAAACACCTAGTGCCATGGTAGTTTCAACATTTAAAGGTTTCGTAAACATACGGTATATACATTAAGGAATTTTATGACATAGTGCTATTACATACTAAATCCAACAATGATAAACACAACCTGTTTTACATATGTTTGGTGGTCACCACAATAACCTCTCTGAATGAAGACCTGAGAGGGAAAAGGAAAATTAAAGAGGACACAATAGCATAGTCAAGGAAGGGAAGGGGGTACCCACAGGTGGCCAATCTTATGGACTAGAAATTGTAAAGGATAGCTTAGGCTAAGAAACAGAAGAACTGTTACAACAGATTTAAGAAATGGTCAGTCCTCAAGAGTGGCAGGAGCATCCTGTAACATATCCCCCACCTTATGAAGGAAGCAGTTATTGCAGACTGCTTACCACCTTCCTGTCCCAGGAAGGAATGGAGCTTCCACCCATCCATCTTCAGAAGCTCTATCTCAGGGTCCCTATTAATGATAAACATTCTATCATAAACAAAAAGGATATCATCATTTCTTACCCTGAGGCATTAACACATTTGTCAACAGAGACTAAATGTACCTTTCCTGAACTATCTCCTTTTAGGTAAAGTCCGTCATATTTCTTAACCAAAAATCTGGATGGCTATAAAGTCCAGTACCATAGAAAGACTTTCTCCTGCATGAGTAATTACTTGCTCCAACCCTACCAGACATGCCGGTTTTAAGTAGGGGCCCAGTCCTAGGCTCAACCCCTCTACATACACCCCCTATGTCTCTTGATTCATTTCACTTGCTACAGATACAGACACCTGATGGTAGACATTCTAGGTGTTACCCTAACACAGGTTCCAATCCATTTTCCACCCACCTCGTCCTTTGTAGGTTTTTCATAAAAAAATAGAAAACACATGTACCACCTCCTTGATCTTAACATATTGTAACATTTTGGCAATATTAGCATCTTTAGCCTGCAGTATACCCCAGTCAACACTATTAAGATTTTTAGCTGCATCAATACAAGAAAAAGTCCCTTCAGCCTTGTAGGCTTCTTCTTGCTTGCTTGGAGTCTTCAACCCCAACACAATATAACTAGACACAGTCTTACCTTTGGTCTCACATTCAAGTTCCATACTTGCATCTCTGATCTCCAACAGGTAACATCCTAGGAACACAGGAAACAAAGGACTATCCTGCTCAGTCAGGGGCCCTCCTCCAGCTGCGCCCATAAAAAAACCCTCTTCCGATTCTTTTTCCAAACTCTCTGGCAAGGACCTATCGAGCACCTGGCACTAGTTTCCACATCTCTGCATAGTCGGTCTGCCTCCAGCCATTGCCCACTCATCTGGTGGATCATTCTCATTAGGGTCTCCACCTCCTGGGTGTTGTCTGTTGCACCTCCAATCTGCCTCGACCTGCATTTATTCATCAACTTCAGACTTGGCCTTTCTCTGAGCTTCCAGATCCAGTCCAGGCAGCAGCTTCTCTCTGTCTGTCAGCCATGGTTCTGGTCAGAACTCCACAGACTTTCTTCTCTGGGTTCTCCTCTGGCAACTCCTGATGCATCAGTCCACCGGGATATCTGGGCGATATCCACCAGAAAACATCCCTCTTAAGCCAGTCCAGATGCTTCCTGCAAGTTATCCCACTTCTGACAACATGTCTGTGGAGGGGTTGTGGGATAACAGATGGACCAGACACTGATCATCAAGTTCAACACACAATCTCTGTGTGATGTGTATTCAAAACACAGGAGATAACCTTAAACAATCGCATATCTCTTTTTCAGCACATCAGTTTGTAGCAACAGACTATGCAATTCTTTCCTCTTCACTTAGCCAGCACCTACTGACTCACTGATCTCTGACCTAAACTTTTTATGGAGATCCTTCACCCTATGTGGGCCCTGTTTGCTTGGGTAATGGGGGCTCAAAAAGAAAAAAAAAAGCCATAGACAAATAACCTCAGTGCAGAAGCACTTAAAACAAGGGCTACCCCAATGGGCATTGGCAATAAATCAAGTTTCAAAGAAATACAACTTCATACATACTTCCATAATGCAAAGCATCATGGGGTATATGCAAATCACCATACAATTTCAGATTTGTTCAGTGCACAGCAATTTACATGCATTTTAAATGGCACAACTAACTTTATTTTTATAATAGTCACCTAGTACTTTTTACCATTATCAAAAACGCCTAGTGCTATGGTATTTTCAACATTTAAAGGTTTCATAAACATAAGGTATATACATCAAGGTATTTTATGACATAGTGCTATTAAATACTACATCCAACAATGATAAACACAACCTGTTTTACATACACTTGGAGATCACCACAATAACCTCTCTGTATGAGGACCTGAGAGGGGAAAAGGAACATTAAAAAGGACACAAAGCATAGTCAAGAGAGGGAAGTGGGTGTCCATAGGTGACCAACCTTATGGACTAGAAATTGTAAAGGGCAAATGAGGCTTAGAAACAGAAGAACTGTTGCAACAGATTTAAGAAAAGGTCAGTCCTCAAGAGTGGCAGGACAGGAGCTCCCTGTCTCAGCTCCATCAGTACAAATAAAGACTATGAGGAGAGAATATCGAGATTTATCTTTACCAGTTTAAAATTCTTTGTTTGGCAGGACAGTTTTTCACTTAATAGTCTAACAGCAAGAGTTCAGTGAATGAAATTAGGATAATTGCACATGAATTGCAAGCTATACATAGACACATAAAAAAATGATGGCAAAAGGAGACCAAGGGTTCACCTAGTCAGCCCTTGAGTTTTCCCCAGACCTTCTACTGGACCAGAGACCTAGCCCCCCTTGTGATATTGTCCATCCAGGTCCCATGCCTTTCCCTCACTCTGTCCCACCCATGCTTGAATGCTGCTACTGATATAATGCCTACTACCTTGACAGGAAGGCTATTCCATGGTTCCACCACCCATTTGCAAAAGTAGTGCTTCCTTAGACCCCCTTTTGAATTTCCCTTCCCTTAACTTCCATTTGTGACCTCTAATATTTGAGCCATCAACCCTGTTGAATAGAGCTTCAGAGCAGTGCACTCTATTTATTTCTCTAATGAATCTAAGTGTCTCAAACATAGCCCCTCTTTCCCTCCTTGTCTCGAAGGAGTACATATTTAGTAACTTTAGGCATTCCTCATACGAAAGCCCATGGAGTCCCAGTATCATCTTTGTTGCCCTGATCTGTATGGTCTCAAGCCTATCCCTGTCCTTTTTTTTATTATTAGTTACTCCCTGCCTCAGGCTGCATTGGGATATGACCCCCGCAATCTGAGGAGGTCCTTCCTATGGCCCGACCCCAGCTAATCTAACCCCAAGGTTCCCCCACAGATTCCCCCTCCACAACAGGGCCAGATGCAGGGATGGTGCAGGGGTGCCGGCAGTGCCCCACCAGCCATTACATGAAATCTGGTGGTGGGGGCAGACTTTGTCAGAGTGGTAAGGCCATCACGGGTCCATGGAGCCCCATCCATTTTTTGTCTTTCTTCCTTCCCTTCCCTCCCCTTCCCTCCCCTCCAACATAAGCATGTCAGCTTCCCAGCCTCCTGACCTGTACTGCCCTCCAGCCACCACTAGAGAACAGTCAGCGAGTGAGATGACTAGCCCTTTTCCCTGGAGAGAGGAGAGCAGTCCTCTGAATGCTCAATCCTTCCTCCCCCTGCCGACTCCCAGCAGCCCTGGGTCATTCCCAAACCTGGGTCACAGGTGTGGCGCGAGGTGTGGCGTCCAGCACCTCAACCCTCAGTGCCACCAGGTCAGCTATCCCTGTCCTTTTTTAGGTGATGATTCTGAAACGGGGCACAATACTCCAGATGAGGCCTTACCAGGGAGCTAGGGGGGGAAGATCACCACTTTTCTCCTGCAGTTGGATACTCTTCCTATACACCCTAACCTTCTATTTGCCTTGCTATATGCTTTATTGCAATGGCTTGTTTGCTTGAGAGTGTCACATATGATGATCCCCATGTCCCTCTCTTCTTGTGAGGCACTGAGCCTGACCCCATTGAGCTGATATTCTGTCTTCCGTTTTTTTTCCCAGATGCATCACATTGCAATTATTCATGTTAAACCACAGCTGCCAGACATTAGATCATCTTTCTATTCAGTGGAGGTCTTTTGGAAGGTCTCTAACTGCTTCTTCACTAGTGACTCTCGCATCAAGTTACCTGTCATCCATGAATAGGACAAGCTTGCCCTGGATACCTTCTCGAATATCACTAATAAACATGTTAAATAGGATCAGGTTGAAAACTGATCCTTGTGGAACTCCTCTTGTAACTTCTCCTTCAGATGATCTCACCCTATTGACTGACACTTTCTGTTTTCTATCCTTGAGCCAGTTCCCTACCCACCTAATGATGCACTTAGCAATGCCTAGGTCACCCAGCATTTTAACAGACGGCTATGTGGCACTGAGTCAAAGGCCTTGCTAAAATTGAAGTAGAGGAGATCCACTGGATGGCCCCTATCCAGTTCTTTATTCACTCATTCAAAAAATGTAATGAGGTTCATCTGGCATGACCTGTCTGCTGCTATCCCATTTTGTCTGCCATCCTGAAGACCATTCCCTTCAAGGTACTCCACACGGTCCTGCTTGATCAAAGTCTCCATGAGTTTCCCCACAACCTATGTGAGACTAACTGTTCTGTAATTGACAGCCTCCTCCCTGCTCTCTCCCTTGTGGAGTGGAACCACAACTGCTCTTCTCCAGTCATCCGGTACATCACCCATCTGTAGCGTTTGATTAAACAGATATGCCAAGGGGTGAACCAGTTCCCTTAGTACTCTTGAGTGCAGCCCAACATACTGTAGGAATGAAAGTACCTTTCTGTCTGAACATCTTCTTGGGGTAAAACAGAAACATGTAGGATGTGTAGCTTGATTTACTGTAGAATACAAAAGTGCCGCGTTACTTATATTTAGTGGTCTGAGCATTGTCAACTCATTAGCATTACAAATTGTTCACATTACTAACACCCTTTAGCTGATGTAAGAATTGCGTCATGAGGTTTAATGAAATTAAAACAAATTGCAAGGTCTAGCAGATTTACCGGATCACAGGAGTGCTTCAATTAGCACTGTAATTATGGCCATTAGTAGCTCTTTTAATAGCAGGTTTTATGTGAGTGAGCATACCTGCTTGCCTTTATTGTGTTGCAGTGTTGTGCATCCACCAAAAATGTCTCTGGTTTAGTGGTTGCAAAGGAAGGGAGTAAAAAGAAACATGTCAATTATGGAGGATATCACACCAACTGTTCTTTCTGAGTGCGCCAGAGTTAACATCAGAACTGCGGACAGTGTGATCAGTGAGCTGCAGAGAGCTTACCCCCCCACTAAATGATGGAGAACAGATTACGCACACTACAGCCCTGAGATTCGATTTGAGTTGGGGAAGTATGCCACAACCAGTGGCGTGACGAATGCTGTCTGCTTTTTTAAATCAAAATATGGACAAAGCATTAATGAAAGTACAATACGGAACTTCAAAAAAGACTACATTGATAAAATAAAAGATGTGAGTGACCCATCTTTGATTGTGCCTTCATTGCCCACCAAACCCCATGGCCGACCAACCCTCTTGTTAGAAGATGTAGAGACTGACATGAAAAAAATTATCCGTAGTCTCCGAAATGAGCGTGCTGTTATAAATGCGAGGGTAGTTGCTGCTGTAGCGATTGGGGTTGTAAAACTAAAACATCATAAAATGCTGACTGAATTCAGAGGGCCGATAGCAATCACTAGGCACTGGGCCTGGCAATTTCTTAACAGAATGGGATATGTGAAGCGAAAAGGCACTAAGGCAGGTCGCAAGACATCGTGTGATTTTGGCGAGCTGAAAACAAACTTTCTCACCTGCATCAGCAAGGCAGCAGGACAGGAGCTAGTGCCACCAGACCTTGTAATTAACATAGATGAGACTGGAGTGCACCTAGTTCCCTGCAGCCAGTGGACCATGGCAGAGTGTGGAGCAAGGCAGGTTGATATAACTTGTTTGGGCAACAAGAGGCAAATTTCACTGCTGAAGGGGTACACTCTTGGCGGCGTCTTTCTACCACCTCAGGTAATTTACTAGGGAAAGACCAAAGGGTGTCTGCCTAATTATAACTTCCCACCTGAATGGAGTATAGCATTCACAGAAAATCATTGGGCAAACACAGAATCCACTCTTTTGTACACTGAAAACATTTTGACAACACAATTCAGAAATGTTTGTGAGAAAAATGGATTTCCCAAAGAACAGCATTCCATTCTAATTATGGATTTGTATTGTTTCCATACCACAAAAGAGGTTCCTGAAAAGCTAGAATGCAAGCAAATAATACCAATATTTGTCCCCGCATCTTGCACCAACCTCTTGCAGCCACTAGATGTTGCCATAAACAAACTCCTTAAGGATTACCTAAAGGAGGCTTTCGCAGAATGGTGCAGAATGGTCCGCGGCGCTTATAACTGAACAACTGAATGCTGGTTCACAGTCTGAGGACATTACAGTTGATCTAAAATGTCATCAATTAAATCTAAACACACTGAATGGCTTGTTCATGCCTTTAACTGCCTAAAAGACAGAAGTGAGGACTGTATCTGTGGATTTCTGCAAGCGGGCATTGTTGAGGCTCACAACACATGTCTGAATGTGGTAAGCAAACAACATTTTCATTCAGTATTATTACTGTACCAGTTGTTGAAGTTATAGCCCCGATGTTAGTTTTTTTTTTGCAGGTTATCCTCAGTGAATGTGAGACTGAGACTATGTGAGACTGAAATGGAATGACCCCCCCCCCACACACACACATCCATCGCAGATGTCTCAGCAAAATACGTTTTTGAAAAGAGGACTCCCTTTTTTTTCACTAATTTTGGCATTCCTTTTTAGTTCGCATCTAATAAAGATTGCTTTACATTTATTTTGCTATTGTTTTAATTTAGTGCTTCAATACACAACGCGAATATAGCGACATTTTTTACAAGCTAATATTTTGTGTTCTACAGTATACATCTGCCATGTTGCATTTAACCTTTTTTAATCCAATTTCCCCATATTGGACTTGGAAGCATGGACTGAAACAGTATATTCCTAAAATGTATACATGATTAAAACAATGTGACCATCATATAGTCTATTTTAAAACTGAAGGGGTTCAAAATACTGCCAGGACAGGCATAACAAAAAAACTAAGTTTTAGCCGGGCTGATTTTAAGGCTTAATATGTCACAGTGGAAGTGGGGGAAAGAGTTTAAAGACAAGACTGTAGATACAGTGTGGAACACTTTTTTACTCAGAATTAAGCAGAGATTCAGAATCACATTCTCAGTATAAAAAAGTATAAAAATAGGAAAAAAGCTCCAGGATGGTTAAATTCCAACATAAAGAAGCTAATTAAGAAAAAGTACAAAATGCATAAACAGATTAAACACAGTAACAATCAAGAAAGTTTTATAGTTTATAGAGAGTAGGCAAGAGAGGTGGAAGTGAATATTAGAAAGGCAAAAGCATAGTATGAGATTTGGTTGGCATCTAAGGTCACAGATAACTATAAAGCCTTTTATGCCTATTTAAATAGTATGAAAGGGAGGTCAAACACAATAGGTCCCTTCACAAATAAGAAAGGTCACATAACTGATTGTAAGGAGATGGCTGATATCCAAAATAATTATTTCTGTTCAGTTTTTAATAACAGCGGCTCGGGATTACAAAAAAGTAGTGTAAAATCAACTCTGGGACAAATTTAGATTGAACTGAATGAAGTATTAGATAGATTTCACAAGCTAAAAGTTAGCAAATCACCAGGGCCAGATGATTTGCATCCCAGAGTGCTCCAGGAACTATCAGAGATCTTAGCTCTTCCACTCACCTATATATTTCAGTCCTCACTGGATAATGGAGAGGTACCACAGAGGTGGAGAGAAGCTACAATGGTTCCCTTCTTGAAAGATGGCCCTATATCTAAGCCTGAGAATTTCAGACCTATGAGTTTGACCTCATATATGGGGAAGATATTGGAGGGCATTCTAAAAGAACATATACTATTATATTTGGAGTCAAATGACTTAACAGGCCCCTTACAACATGATTTTACAAAAACTAGGTCTTGTCAGACCAACATGCTTGTCTTTTATGAAAAAGTTAGTAAAGCATTGGATCAAGGTCTTTCAGCTGCTGTTGCCTTTCTGGAGTTTTCTAAGGCCTTTGATAAACTTCCTCATATGGAATTAATAAACATCTTAAGAGAGATAAAATTGGAAATAACATAATAAATTGGATTAAGGAGTGGCAGATGGGAAGAAAACAGAGGGTTACAGTAAATGGTATGCTTTCTAACTGGGCACAGATGACAAGTGGGGTCCCCCAGGGTTCGGGTTTGGGTTGTTGTCTTTTTAATATTTATGTAACGTCATTAAAAATTGAACAGCCTAATATTTTGATATCTAAAATTGCTGATGATTATAGAATAGGGGCAATTGTAAATAACTTTGATGATGGCACAGGATTGCAGCACGCTCTGGATAATATTTATAAATGGTCCATCAAAAACAAGCTGGAACTAAGTCTGAAGAAGTACATTGTAATGCACATGGCTAGGTGAAATAAGCATCACAGGTGTAAAATGGGGAATAAATACCTAGCAGAATCAACAGAAGAAAGAGACCTAGTGATTTAGATAAGTGCTGACCTGAAGTTTAGTTCACACTGCAGAGATGTAGTAAAAAAGGCTAATCAAAATCTAAATTGCATTCCAAGACATATAGCAAGCTGGGAGAGTAGCGTGTTGATGCCACTGTACGGATACCGGTGAGACTACATTTGGAATATTGTGCTCAGGTTTGGTCACCATATAAAAAATGCAATATACACAGGATTGAGGGCGTACAGAGGAGAGCCACAAGATCAGTTGCTGGCTTGCAAAATGTGCCTTATGAAGAGATGCTCAGAAGGTTAAATCTTTAAACCCTGGATTATAGGAGGCTCGGAGGGGATATGTGCATGTTGTACATGGCCATAGAGGATACTAGGCTAAGGGATTATTTTGGTTTGATATTAAAGAACTGTATGTATGAAAACAGAAGGCATCCCTTACAGCTTTCCATGGGGAGATGGAATTTGCTTAAAAGAAAGCAATGGTTCAGTCAGTCGGTGGTCCCATTCTTGAACAGCCTCTATGCAAAGGTAGTAGGAAGTGCGAATATGGATACATTTAAAATGAGACTGGACACATTCTGTACTGACAAAACCAAACAAACTTAATTTAAAATGGCAAACACTAAGGACGAAGTCTATTTGAGCTTGTATGTACCTATGAAACCTATGAAATGTGTTTATGTCTTCCTACCAAGATATTTGTTATGTGACAAAAGAATCCCTTGTTCTTTCATGTAAAAAATTTGCAAACTCCCTCCCCCAGATTCTCTGAAGCTTTAATTACATTTGTTCATCTATCATTTCCTTTCCCAAATTAATACCAATTTACCAAAACATTCTACAATACTTCCAAGCAATCCCCTGCAAGCTAGGTGAGTCTAAACAACTTTATTCCTGCTTCACTCTCCCTGAGTCTGTCCTTTCTCTTTTCTATTTCTCTTCACTTCCATACATATCATATGTTGCCCACAGCAAATCATGAACAGCACAGCATGAACTGTATTCTTCTCTCTACCAGGATGTTTGCCCACATCTGCATGGCTGTTTTCATGTTTCTTAATAGAATCTGCACCCCAATCCCAACTGAGAGTTCTTGCTTCTCAGTATATTATCTGGTCTGACTGACACAACAGATTAGAGCTGCATATGGTGATCATGTTTCAGTTTGCCAAATATGTATGAACATGTACATGAATGCAGGTGTGAAACTGTTATTTTCCTTGCCTCATTTTCCCATCAAGCTACAGTGAATCTGTTTTTTGTGTTTCAATACCACAAGACAATGAGTAAGTAGCCCCCTTGGCTGTTACTATTGTTGAAAAGATATTTGCAAAGTCAAGGACTACTTACATGCACAACTGCATTGTTTCGTTTTTATTTCCAGTTTTGTTTTTTTTTTCTTGGGGAAAAAGCTATGCAAATCAATTCTGCCTTCTGACTACTCAATATATACTTTCTTTTTCTGGAAGAGTATTAAGGCTTTCTAACTTTTGTTTTGTAAATGATCTTAGTAATTTAGAAAAATGCCAGAAAATTGCAGGTGCTTTTTTGAGAGAGTGGCAGAAGTACATCTAATTGGTGTTCTGTTAAACTGCAGTCATGAAATGCTAGCATTTGAATGAAACCAAATGCATAATAGTTGTTTACAGAAAATTAAGTTTTAAGGCTTCTGGTTTTGAACTTGAACTGAGCATTTTGTGAATATGAAAGTGTAAACTTAAAAGACCTACACTACATTAAATGCCTATAAAGAAAAGGAATGTGATAGTCATCCCACTGAAACATAGACTATATTATAATTGATTTACTTGTCATCTACATATGTATTGGGGGGTGCAGTGGCTCATTGTGTTTTTCCCTCCAATTATCTCAGTTGGCATACACCGTCTCCCCATTTTCTTCAATGTACTTGTCTAGTCATAGATTTATGATTGTTTAAAGGTTTATTCTGAGAATTATTTCTGCTTTGAAGTCAAAAATTTGTAACAGAAGTAATATTTAAAACTGGTCCATGTCTTATATTTATAACCATAAAGTACAGGTTTTCATTGAATATGGGTCCCTTATTTATATTAAGTAGCAAACTAAAAAGAGGTATGGTGCTTCAAAAATAATAGTAATACTAATAATATCCAACAGAGAACAGGCAATTTATATGATAATTCTTGGTATCATATCATATCACTGTAACTTTTCTTTTTACTGTTTACTTATACAGGATACTCAAGCTGAGATGCAACTCCTTGTTTCCACTGCGGTACTGCTTCTACCCATTCCCACAACTTGGTGAAAAAAAAATAATTTCCCATATAAGGATATTGTAGTCCTTGGATGACTTCCATATTCCAGAATCCCCTGCTTCACATAATTCCCGAGATACACACTGTAGGCAACTTGGCCTTCTGATTGGATGCCCAGTGTTTGGTTTTGTTCTGACCCTTGGCATTCTCCCAGCCACTGTACACACCTCTGTTCATGCACATTGAGCTGCCATGGTTCTTGGATTCAAATAAGTGTACTGGCATTCACAGGAGTGGAGATATTGACCTAAGACACATGAATCTCATGAACATTTACTCCCATTTGTGTATTGTGCCTGGTGTGAATAATTGTGCTATGGGAAGTAACCCTTTCTGAAAAAATATTTGTAAATCTGCAACATGGCTTTGCTACCTTGCTACCCACACTGGTCAACATATCAGTGTGCATTACAGTTTGAACTGTGTGTTTCCTGAACATTAAAGCAATTGTTATAATGGCACAGTGACACCCACATCAAGTAGTTAAGGTTAAGTACTACGTGATGACAGTTAGCCAACTAGAACATCAACATGTTTTGATTTCAGGAGACAAAACTGGCCTGCAGCCTTTAAGTGGCAGTAATTTAGGTATGCAACAATTCAATAGTTTGTAGGTTGGTGGGATCCAAATTCGAAAAAATCTGCTGGGTTTTTTTTTTAGTTGTTTTTGTTTGCTCAAAATTAAACTTTTATTTTCATTCCATCCTGTCAGAAGGGAGTTTATTTCATAGTTTCCAGAACTAACAGTTGTAAAATAAGAAAGTTTAACATTATTTTAGGAGCAGTCAGACATGCATCCATGGTTCCATTTTCATGATGTGCTGGTAAGTTCCACACATGGGCATAATTACAACAATGTCACATTTCAGTGCATTTGCAATAGTATTGTTCCTGCATTTGCTGCTACTATTTACTGTTTCCCCTGGTCCCTGGACTAACAAAGCTCTGATTCCAGGAAAAAATCTTTGGTGTCTGTGAACCTGTCCAACAATTCTCCAACACCTGGAACCACTTCTACTGAGTTGCATCGACGACATAGTTGTCAAGTGAATAAACAGTGATACCACTTTGCCAATGGTGGTTGCATCGCTATGACACAGTGTCAATGGATTGGTGCAGTGCCAAAATCCTTTACTGTTTGTGGGGGTATCTGCACCCCACACCCTCTATGTGGGGGGCTCTGTCCCTGCACTCCCCAGAATTATAGATTACCAACTCTGGGGGAGGTAGATTTTGGGGGACAGTGGCCAACACTGGATTTTGGTGTATCAGCACATCGCTCTGACAACCCATTCAACACTGTGGATATTGAACGAGTTGTGTCGCTGTGATGGTTTCACTGTCGGGGGTTCATTCTTCTGAGATGATACCGCTGGAACCAATCCCTGGTGACAGCACACTTGTTTTCTTAATGCATCAACACTGGGAGTCATCCTCATTATCAACATACTTTTTATACATTCCATGAAACTGAAAGTTCATTCCTGGTGTTAGTATCCACAGATCTGTGCAATTTCAAACCCCTGCCTATGGCCATGACTATGTGCCCTCACTGTGAGTTAATTTCCTTCTTTAATGTCCCACCCACACCACCACCACCATCACCACCAAGTTAAATAAAAGTCCAGCTATCAGGAGTCCTAATTTTTGAAAATAGAAATATTTAAAACACTCCTTAAGGTCATTAGGACTGATGTGATCATGATGCCACTGAAAAGCCTCCCAAACTGTACTCTCCAACACGGCAGCTGGCAAAAACCCTCCCCTAACTTCATTTGCTGACCATAACCAGAACTCTTAATTGTGAATTGTGATTTGTTAAATTCATGTTCACAGCATATATTTAACAAATCACACAAAACCTAATTTTACTGTGGGTGATTTATGAACGATATATATATATATATATATATATATAGTTTAACCAGGTGAGACACACTAAGCTGAAAGCTTGTTTAGAGGTGCAACCTGGGAGCATAGGGAAGTTAAGTGACTTGCTCAGGGTCACGCAGTATGCAAGTGGGGGCTGTGGGATTCAAACCCAGGTCTCCAGACTTGCAGGTCAGAGCCTTAAACCACTATGCTATACTGCCTCCCTATATGCATATATGATGCTGAGGACACACAGGTTGTTTGATGTTGTCTTCGTATATGACAAGGTGAGGCAAGAGACATACTTAAGATCAAATTCTATCTTGATTGGAAGACTGCAATGCACAAGATTAGACAGAAAAAGAAGTGCCTAACACAAGCAACTTACTTTAACTCTAAGGTTTCTGAGACAGATTGGTCACTCTAAGACTCAGCCTGTGCACTGTTAACTAGCTTTCTTAACCCTTCAGACACCTGAAAGGGTTACCTTGCTATGCTGCCACCACTCAGCCACAGTTTCACCTGGGGTATCTCTAGGTCCAAATCCCACCAGAGCCACAGCTCACACAGTACAGTGCTCAACCAAAAGGGCAAGCGGCCCACACCTACTGCACAGTTGAGAATCAATTTGCATTGCAAACAAATTATGTTAACCATAGCCTTCTCTTCAGAGACAGAACACCAGTTCTTGTCAGTTATAATCCAGTTACCAGTAGTTCAAAGGACTCAGTCACAGGAACATGAACTTTATAAAAGAAATATTTAATACTTCAAGATATTTATGCATACAGTATAATACAGAATACTACACTATGGAGAACAATAATTCTACAGAGATATAAATAAAATGTTTTGAGTAGTACAAAAACACACAGAAAAATATGACTACAATTCCTAACTTTCCCAAAGTAGAAAAAAATTACCACACAGGGCACATTAGTGAATCAGGGCTGACTCAAAACTTAGATGATACCTACTTGAAGTTCCAAAAATCCAAATCTTGACTACTTTTGCTAGGATCTGGCAAGTCCTCAAAAAAATTCAGCTGCCAGCCCCCTATGGTGCATCTTCAGACATGTCACTCTGACATCATAGATTCAACATTTCCTTTGTGTCCTGGGAAACTTCCCTTCTTGAAATCTGGCCAGACTGGATAGGTACAAAAGACCCTGGTTTCATGGATTTCAATGTCCTGCCTTTTGTCTTCCTATCTGGTAAAGTCAATGAGGTTTCAGCTTCCCTTGCTCTGACTTTGTTTACACTCAAAACTGAGCCCATGATTATGAAAGCAATTCATCTCTTTGAATTGTAAGTATCATTTAGCTGACAGGAACTCTATTGTTTACCATAATGTTCCTTTGTCTGACTGCCTCAGGCCTGGGTTTCAGAGGCTTGAAACCTTTAATTTATCAGGCAGTTTTATATTACTGAAATACTCAAGAGAGGTCTAGCTGATAATAAAACTTAAATACAGAAACACGAACAAAAAAAAAATACACGAACATTTTTATATCCTCTCTCGGAGAAACGAAAAATAAATCCATTAGCACCACTAAATGCTGCTTGTTTTTTTTTTTTTATGTGAATTGTCTGCCTCCTTCTGCTATGCTATCAGTTTACTTTGGGGTGAACCTCACATTAGTTTCTCATAGCATTGCCTGACTTCACACTTCCAGACTCTGACCTCATGGTCATACCTTGTCTTCTGACTCTGCTGTGCAGTGACTAGATGCTCTTGAGCAAACTGTAGGACACAAAGCACAACTTCTTGACCTGGAAGGACACTACTTCTTTATTAAGCTGTGAGCTGTGTGGGAAATTCTATATTGCACTTGATATCTGCAACAACGTGCACTTTTGCTCAATTCTGTGGGAGGTGAAACTAACTACCTTTGGTAATTGCTTTTTATTTACATATTTATTTAGTGTTTAACCAAGAAGGGGCTTGAAAACTCTGTTTATCTTGTAAGTAACTTCAGAAGGATTTAAATACTGCATTTGGGTAGACCCTTGGAGGTAGCCAGATTGTCTACTAGGATTTTATGACAGTTAAACTATTTTTAAATAAATTACAGGTGACTGAGGTGTTGAAAAAGGAGCTTGCAAACTCTGCTTATATTGGAAGTTACTTCACAAGGGTTTGAATACTGCATTTTGGTTGTCCCTTGAGGGTAGCTGTATTGACTACTAGGATTTTGGGTCAGAAACTGTTTTTCCAAAATTTAATGATGCGTAGGATTTTGTGATAGTTAAACTATTTTTAAATAAGTTACTGCAGGTTAGCTAAATTACTATAAAGGGTAGTACTCACCAGGGTGGTGGAGCAGTGGTGTATTTGATTTTTTCTAACAGTCACCTGTGGTTGCGGACTACCCACCCCCTTCCCAACACCCCACACCCCTGGGCATGGCATTTCCTTTACAGTCAAAGTTCTGACATCATTTCCTGAACAGGTCTTGGGGCAGAAGTGCCATATTCTTAATAACACATCACAGTGCATAAAGGGTAAGTACACACCACCAAAAATATATATATATATATATATATATATATATATATATATATATATATATTGTATATTATATGGGAGAGGGACATGTGGAGAGTGGTGCAATGCACTGGCTGTGGGGCAGCAGTTTTCCATGAGACATTCTGGAAACTGCATCGCTGTCCTTTTTGCAGGCAGCTGTCAGCTCTGAGGGAGGAGATTGCTCACCTCCAGGCTGAACTGGCAAGGAATAAGGAGGCCTCCCCCACCCAAAGAGCACCACTGCCATGACCACTGCCTCAGAGGTTGCCAAATATGAAAAGCAGTTGGACCATAGTGGGTTCTGGGAGGGTGCGGGTGGTGGAACAGAGGCAAAGCCCCCTAGTTGTACCTCTACACAAATCACACGCCAGTCTGGCAGAGCAAGGTTCCTATATGATGGCACCCTCAGTGGAGACCAAGAAGAATGCTGAGGATATCCACAAGGGTGGCAAGGGACACCACAGGGGAAGGAAACAGCTTCTGATAGGGGACTCATTTGTTAGGGGAGGTAGAACTGGGGAAGGGAGAGGAGAGGGAAGTAAGGTGCCTGCCTGGTGCCATGGCTTGGAGGGACAAGAAGCAAATCCTCAGGATTGCAGAAGCAGCATCACAGAAGAGGTAACTAGATATCAGTGTCCACCTTTGGACAAATGACCTAGCTAGGCATGGAATCAGTGCAGTGCAGGATGAAGTTGTGGAGTTGGGGAGGGGCCTCAGACAGGTAACAAGCACGGTTACCTTCTCAGAGGTGCTGCCAGTCCATGCCAGGGGTGAGGCTAGGGTACTGCACACCATGCAGTTTAATGAATGTTTGCAAAACTGGTGCAGAGCATAGGGCTTTGGCTTCATTGTGGACTGGGGTTACACCTAGAGAGATGTAGGTCTATACTGGCATGATGGTCTGCATCTGTCCATGAAGAGACCCAAGCTCCTAAGTGACAGGTTTAAATGCTTCCTTGGCAAGCTTTTAAACTAGCCAAGGGAGGAGGTGCTGATTAGAGACAGGACATTTCAAGCCTCCCCCCACAAAACATGGCAGGTAGTAAGGTAAACACTGAGGTACAGAGCTCAAAAAAGGGCAGGACAGGGGCAAATGGAAAAATAGACAAGGACAAAAAGAGCAGGGATGGGGGAGCAAAAGGATAAAGCCAACATTAAATGGAGGGCAATGAGTACCAATGCCTGTAGTCTGGGACACAAGCTTCCTGAGCTAGTAGCCCTGATGGAAGATGAACAATTGGATATGGTGTCATTCACAGAAACATGGTACACGGAGAACCATGACTGGGATGTCAACATACCGGGGTACACAGTCTACAGAAGGGACAGGGAGGGTAAAAGAGGAGGTGGAGTAGCTCTATACATAAGGGAAGGGATCAAAGCTACTGAACTAAAAAGTAAAGGGGGAGGACAAGAGGCACTCTGGGTCACCTGGGAGACAGAGAATGGCATCACAGTCCGCACAGGGGTTGTATGCAGACCCCCATCTCAAGGGGTGAAAATGGACAAGAAAATGATAGAGCACATTCTCAAAATGGCTGAAAAAGGGGACATACTGTTGATGGGGGACCTGAATATGCCAGATGTTAACTGGATGACATGTACTGCAGCCACATCCAAGAGAAGGGTCATTTTTGATGCCCTGCAGGGGGCAGGCCTTAGACAGCTAGTGTTGGAACCCACTCGGGAGGGAGCAATATTAGACCTGGTACTCTCAGATGGAGAGAGGACCATAAATTTAGAAGTCAGTAGACATCTGGGAACAAGTAACCACTGCGCAGTGTGCTTCACAATAAGCACAACCATGGAGACAAGCTATACAAGAACACGGATACTGGACTTTAGAAGGTCTGACTTTGGCAAAATGGGTGAATACCTGAGGAATGCACTAGCAAAAGGCCAAAAAGGAGGGGTGGAAGAACAATGGAGAAAAATCAAAACTGCTATCATAGAAGCAACAAGCCTTTGTGTGAAACAAATAAAGAAAACAAAGCGAAGTAAAAAACCACTATAGTTTTCAAAAGAGGTGGCAGGGAAGGTTAAAGAGAAAAAGGCTGCATTCAAAAAGTATAAGGAATTACAGAAGCAGCACGACAGGGAACTGTATCAATTAAAGCAGAAAGAAGTGGGGAAGGCAGTCAGAATAGCAAAGGCCCATACCGATGAAAAAATAGCCAACTCATTTAAGAAGGGGGATAAAACCTTTTATAGGTACATTAGAGAGCATAGAAAGGTTAAGGGAGGAATAGTGAAGATTAATAAAGGAGAGGGGAGGTGGGCAGAGGGAGACAGTGAAAAGGTAGAGATACTGAATGAATACCTTTGCTTAGTATTCACAAAAGAAGATGAGGAGGAGTTACCAAAAGCAGACAATAGAAGCACTCTGGGTAGGAGGTTTGACACCAGTCCATTTACAGAAGAAAGAGTCCTGAAAGAACTCCTAAAACTCAAGGTGGACAAAGCAATGGGGCCTGATGGGATTCACCCCAGAATCTGATGACACCACTGACCACATTTTTTAACAAATTATGGGAGGGTGGGGTGGTACCTGAGGACTGGAGGAGGGCAGATGTGATTCCCCTTCACAAAAGTGGGAGTAAGGCAGAAGCAGAAAACTACAGATCTGTAAGTTTGAACTCAGTGGTAGGTAAAATGATGGAATCACTTCTGAAAGAAAGAATTGTTGAGTACCTAGAGGCCAGCGGGGCACAAGACCCAAAGCAGCATGGATTTACAGCAGGAAGGTTATGTCAGATGATTCTAATTGATTTCTTTGACTGAGTGACCAAAGTAATAGACCAGGGAGGGACTGTGGATATGGCCTACCTAGACTTTAGCAAGGCATTTAACACAGTCCCACACAAAAGACTAATAATTAAGTTATCCAGCCTCAGAGTGGGTTCCAGGGTGGTAGCCTGGGTAGCAAACTGGCTGCACAACAGGACACAGAAGGTAATAGTGAATGGAACACATTCCGAAGAAAGAGGGGTTACTAGTGGAGTACCTCAGGGCTCAGTACTGTGTCCAGTCCTCTTTAACATCTTTACAGGTGACATTGCAGAGGGTCTGGAAGGAAAGGTATGCCTCTTTGCAGATGACACAGATCTGTAACAGAGTTGATATACAAGGGGGGGGGTAGAAAGGATGAGAAGAGACTTGGCAAGGTTGGAGGAATGGTCAGAAATATGGCAACTTAGATTCAATGCAAAGAAGTGCAAAGTAATGCACCTGGAAAACAAAAACCCAGGAGAAGAGTACACAAAAGCAGGGGAGGTACTAACAACAACAAAAATGGAAAGGGACTAGGGGGTAGTCATATCAGATGACCTAAAGGTGGGTGAACAATGTGAGAAGTCAGTAAGGAGAGCCAGGGGGATACTGGGATGCATAGGAAGGGGCATCACAAGTAGAAAAAGGGAAGTGGTTATCCCTCTGTACAGACAGTTGGTGAGACCCCATCTGGAATACTGTGTGCAGTTTTGGAGACCCCATCTATGCAAGGACATAGACAAGATGGAAGCAGTCCAGAGGAGGGCAACTAAAATGGTGTAGGGTCCGCATCAGAAACCATATGAAGAGAGACTGAGAGAGCTTAATATGTAAACCCTTGATGAAAGGAGGGACGGGGGGGACATGATAGAAACTTTCAAGTACCTCAAGGGAATCAACAAATTCCAGGAGGGTAGCATCTTTCAGAAAAAGAGATGTGTAAGAACAAGGGGGCACAATTTAAAGATAGAAGGTGGACGGCTCAGGGGTAATGTGAGGAATTTTTTTTCACGGAGAGAGTGGTGGATGCATGGAACCACCTTCCTGGGGAGGTTATTGGGTCTAAAACAGTGGGGGAATTCAAACATGCATGGGACAGACATAAGACAATTGTAGTGGGGGGTTGCAGGAAGTAGGCTGTTGGTTAACTAGAATCTGCAGCTTATCCAATAGGAAGGGAAATGGGCAGACTGGGTGGGCCAAGTGGTCCTTATCTGCCATCAAAGTCTATGTTTCTATGTTTCCAGCTCCTTGAGCTGTGACCCGAGATTCAAGACATACTTCACAACAGATTCCCCTTGGGGAACAAACTCACCATCCAACTCTTTCCTTACCAAATCAAGGGGACCCCTTATTCTTTGGCCAAACAGAAACTTGAAGGGTGAGAACCCTCTGGGCTCCTGGGAGACCTCCCTCTATGTAAATAAGAGCTGAGATAGTTACTTATCCCACTCTCTTGCATGCTGGTCAGCAAATGCCCTTTAGATGGTCTTAAGAGACCCACTGAATTGCTCGACCACACCGTTTGCCTGGGGGTGGTATGGCAAGGCCCTGCACTGAGTTACACCACACTTCTTCTAAAGACTAACCATCAGATAAGACCTCAAGATTCTGTCCCTGTCTGACAGACAGAATCTCCTGTGGAAAACCCACACATAAAAATATCCCCAGCAGTTTATCAGCCACCGTCTCAGCCTCACTGGAGGACAAGGGCACTGCCTCTAGGTACCATGTAGCATAATCTCTAAATACCAAAATGTACCACTTGCTGGTGCAAATTGGGGTATGTAGTGGCCCCACAATGACTCTTCAGTAAGAGGCAAGGGAATCAATGCCATCACTGCCTTGCTCCCAACCTTTCCCACCCTCTGTCACTGCGGACAAGTCCAATAGTAGTTGCCACATCTTTATAAATACTGGACCAGTATAAATTGTTAGTCAGCCACATTTTTGTACAGTTGACAGCTAGGTGTCCAGGAAAGGGCATGGTATGGGGTTAGGCCAGATGCTGCTTCCTGTATTCCCTAGCAATCACTATATGCCTGAGTTCTGCTTCTTCTGATAATCCCTTAGGAACCCACTCAATGCACAGGAGCCCATTCTCACAGTACACCTCCCTTTTCTTAGAACTTGGAGAATCACCTTCCACAATGGTGGGTTACTCGCTTACTTCTTGCAGTAATGGGTCATCCTGTTGAGCTCTCCATAGCTGTGCATGCCAGATCTTCCCCCAAACCCACTCTGCTGTAGGAGAGCCACCCATGGCTGGGCTCCCCTTAGTCTGCAGCTATGGCTCAGATCTGCTTCTCCCAGCTCATTCTTCAGCTATATCTTCTCCTGCTTCTGAAGTATGGGTTGTTTCCTCCTGCACTGCCTGCTCTGTGGCATCAGGAGATAGTTCTTTTGCCTTGCTATGTGTAATGACACACACAATGTTGGCACTATTGTTGAAATCATTACCTGTTATTACATCCATGAGCAGATCGTGTACAACACTCACCTACTGTATGCCCTGACCACCTTCCCAGCATAGAAATATCTGGGCCATTGGTACTGAGACTGTACGGCCTGCCACTCCTCTAATCCCAGAAAATAGGCCAGGCAGCATCTGTTCCTCTTGAATCAAATCCTGCATTACCACAAAAATGGAGGTCCCAGTGTCCCTAATCCCTGGATCACTATCCCATAAACAAACACAAGGTGCACATATGCAGTGGAGTTAGATGGCACTGCAGTCTGCTTACAGGCTACTAACTGCTGCGGGCTTCCTGACCTACCCCCTCCAGCTGCACTCACTCCTTTTGATATATTTTTTGGGCACTCATATGACAAATGCCCTTGTTTCTGGTAGATATGGCACCTGTGTTCATTGGTCTTCTTGCTTTTGAAACCAAGTGGCTTCCCTTTTTGTTCAGACACATGCTGGATTCCTTTTGGTTACTCCCGCAAGATTCCCCTATACCAATTGTTGTCCCTCACCCATAACCTTTACGATGAACGGATGCTTAGCTGGATATGAACTAATCAGGCTTCTTGGCTGCCTTCCTTTCAGAGCTCAGAGCTCTATCCAACAACCATACCCTCAATTCCTCAAGTACAGTTTTTAGTAACTGTTCCAGGAGAAGGAAATATTTTATTTCCTCTACTGAGTGAGATTTTGCGCCTTATATCCAGTGTTCTAACAAATTACTTAGCTGCACACATATTTTATCATAGCTATTTCCCAGTGCTTTTTTTAACCCTCTACATTTTTGCCTATAGGTCTCAGGAGCTAACTCAAAATGCTTTAGCAAGACATTTTTTAACTCTATCATAGTCCATGCAGGCCATTTGTCCATTCTGGCAAAAGCTTCTAATGCCTTGTATGTAAGCAGTGGCAACAGGTGAGTCACCCAGAAAGCTTACCCAATTCAAATTTCCCACAAATTCTCTCAAAAGATATTAAAAACAAACCAAAAACATCTTCTTTCTAATATCAGTGAAACACTTTAGAATTAACTTTGGCTTCCTAGTTCAAACCACTCATATCATTACTCAAAGTTTGTGGTGTTGTGCTGTGATGCAGAATCTCAATCTGTTTCTCATGCTCACACTATTTCTCTCTCCTGTCTCATCCGGATATCATGCTGGTGCTGCCTCTATCACTCCTCTCACTCTTGCTGGAACTCATTTTGATGCTCCTTTTCTTGCTCCTCAGCCTTCTGCTTCTCTGCCTGCTCTCACTCTATAGCTTACAGCTTCATCTTCTGCAGCTTTGCATCTGCCATTTACATCTCAATTTCTGCTCTCACCATAACCTGGGTAAGCTCCAGCTTCAACATTTGCACCTGCTCTGCTTGTGCATCTGCTCTAGTCCTAGGCTTTGGCTCATCTGCATTCTCCCAAGCCTTTGTCTCACAACTTTGGCTAGCAGTGACCACTGTCACACTGCTTCCTTCCTCCCCATTTGTCAATGTTGTCTAGGAGCTATGCCAGTGTTCAGCCTTCCTCATAGCAAGTTATCTCCTGCAGAACTCCTGCTGGTTTGGAAATGTGCATTTTTTCATATGACACAGGTGTAATGTCTTCTATCTAGCTTCTCTTGCTTATAACAAAATAAAACTGGTAGAATATACAGTCCCCTGTTCTATATCTTGTTTTGTGACTGGACAGATAACCTTTGTAATGATATGACTGTTTCAAATCCCACCACTGCCACTAGATTGTGACAGACTCATCTCTCACAAAGTCAGCCTGCATACTGTCATCAGCTCTCTAAACCCTTCAGATGCCTGAAAGAGTCACCTTGGTATACTACTACTGCTGTTCAGCTACAGTCTCACTTAGGTATCTCTAGGTCCAAATCCCACCAGAGCCACTGCTCAAACAGTACAGTGCTCCACCATAAGGTCAAGCAGGCTCCCCCTACTGCACAGCCAAGAATCACTTTGTATTAGAAACAAATTATGGTAATCATAGACTTCTCTTCAGAGTCAGAATACCAGTTCTTCTCAGCTATAACCCGGTTATCTGTACATCAAAGAACTTGGTCACAGAAACATGAAGTATATTTATTTATTTCTTATTCGAATGAAAAACAGGTGAGCAGAAGTGTTCTTTTACAAAGGTTTCACCTCAGTAAAGAAACAAATAGGTAAAATACAAACAATAGCCAGCTCCAGGGGATCCTGTTCAGGTGCAATACATACATTCGCCAGCTCCGTAGGTTGCTTGGCCAGGTATAATACAGGACATTAATGACAGAACTGTGTAATATTTTAATGCTTTACAATATTTACATATATAATACAGGATATTACACCAATATTACAGAGAACAGTAATTCTACAGAGATAAAAAATATTTTGAATAGTAGAAAATAGGCACAGAAAAATCTTAATTCACTTCCTAACTTTCCCGTAGTATAAAGAGCTTACCACATAGGACAACTTAGTGAATCAGGGCACACTCAAACCTTATTTTTTTTTATTTCATTTTTTATTTAATGTTTGAGCACCATGGAAAAACTCAAGGGCATCAAATGCCAAATTTCATGGGTAACCCTGACACAAACAACAGTAATATAATACAATTTACATATAGATTAATTATAACAAGAACATGTCAAGTGAGTCAGATAAAGCTGCTTCAGGCATTTCTTAAAAACATATAGTGAATTACATGTTAAAATATCATTAGGCAAGCCATTCCACAGCTTTACATCACAAAAAGGTCATGATCATTGGTCTAGAAAAATCTCCAGTAGGGAGGATTACATTTTCCAACATTTACTGATCTAGTAAAATAAGTAGCTGTGATATGTAAAATGTTAGATATAAATAATATAATATTTGGGTAGACAACAACCTTCTAAAAAATAATAAATTAAAATAATTCACTTTTTCCTCAAATGAAAACCAACCTAAGGTACTATGTACTGTACAACGATGAGTTGAACGAATGAGAAGCTGAACTAGCAAATCTACAAACTGAGTGGTGCAGTAACTTTTTGCAAGACAAGTTATTACTAACAGCAGATGAGTAAACTGAAAGACCATAGCCAATAACTAGCAACAGTAAAGACTGAGCTAGTACCCTTCTAGGCCAAACAGAGAGGCAATTACTCAATCTGTAAAGTTGCCCTATCTTAGAGCCAGCCTGCTGGTGCAGCGGCAAGGTGTCCAATTGCGGTGCTGACATTCCGGGTTCAGAGATGGACTTGGGGGTTGGAAGGCCAGGGGGGAGAAGGGTTGAGCATCCTGGGGACCACTTTCCTTCTCTGGGGGGAAGGGACAGAGTGTCCAGCAATTTTGGGACCTCTGGATGATGATGGGGGTACTGCTGCCACTGGCGCTATTACCTAAGGGTGGCAGGACAGATGCTGTACATCATTGCATGCCTCCACACCAGGGATCCACACTTCTATACTGCCACATCTCCTTTTATTGCTCCATGCATGTCCATTCCCTGACCCTGCTGGCAATGGATAGAAGTGCATCCACTGGTGCATCCTGATTCCATGGCCCCACCCTGGGCGGCAAGCCAGGGGGTTCCTCCAGTGGGATATTCCCACCTGAGTCCCGACCTCGGATCCATGGGTCCACAGATGACTGATGGGCCCACCCGGGGGGGGGTCAAGCCTGGGATTGGCTTGCTACAACAAGTAAGTCTGGGGGATGATCAGGGCTCAGGGTGGCAGGAGCTGAGCATGGGAAGTGTGTCACAAAAAGTATACTAAATTGTAAAACAAAAAATTGCCCTATCTTAGAATGTAATGTCTTAATAAGATAATTGATATGTTCCTGATATGTTAAATGTTGATCTAAAAAAATGCCAAGATATCAGAACTGCATAATTTGTTCAATTGTAATACCACATAAATCATGAAAAGTAGGTAATTATCCCAATTGAGTTAATTTGCGTTGAGAACTAAAAAATAAAGATTTAGTTTTGGTAACAATAATTTTATTCAGTTATGCAGTAACCATTGTTGAAACTTTAGAAGCTCCTGTAAATGAGTGGTAATCTCTAGAGGATCATCTCCAGCCCAATATAAAAGGATATAATCTGCATACATAGTAATAGTAGTATTGTTATCCCATATAACAGAAGGCAGCACATTCAAAAAAAACACTAAACAAAAGGGGCCCTAAAATCAATCCCTGGGGAACACCCATATGTTTTTCTATAATGGGTGAAGTAACTGAACCTAAAACAACGGATTGGTTTTCTATTAGCTAAATACTGAGAAAACCACTGTACCACATCAGCAGATAATCCAGGTTCCTCCAGACAAACAAGTAAGTGCTCATGGTTAACCATATCAAATGCTTTTGGCAAATCAAGAAATAATGCTCCTACCAAGCCACCTCATTCAAGAAACTTGGTCAGAGTGTCTAATAATGAAATGTGATGATAATTATTTGAATTAGTACAATCACCATACTTAAATATCAGGACCACTGTGGCCTGCTTCAGAGTTGCGGTATTTCTGCGTAAAGCAAAGAGTGATTAAACGATATAATCAAAGGTAAAACAATGAGATCTATCATTAATCCAAATCCAGTCTGCCCATTTCTTTTATCTTATGAATGTGCCACAGGCCTATACTCTATTAATGGCCTATCCATGCTCATCTGTATTATTCCCTTATGCCTATCCCATGCCTGTTTGAAGCCCTGCATTGTATTCATATCTACCACTTCCTGAGGTAGGCCGTTCCATGCATCCACCACCCTTTCTGTGAAAAAGAACTTTCTCACATTATCCCCTAATCGGCCTCCCTCTAATCTCATGTTGTGCCCTCTTGTCCTGTTACTTTTCTTATACTGAAACATGTTAGACTCTTTCACCTTGTTAGTGCCCTTAAGATGTTTGAATGTTTCGATCACATCACCTCTCTCCCTCCTTTGCTCTAGGGTATACATACTGAGTTCCATTAATCTGTCCTCATATGTTTTCTGATGTAGTCCCTGCACCAGTTTGGTTGTCCTTCTCTGTACTGCCTCCATTTTGTTAATGCCCTTGTGCAGGTGTGGCCTCCAGTACTGCATGCAGTACTCCAGATAGGGCCTAACCAGTGTCTTGTAAAGAGGGAGTATTACCTCTCTCTTATGACTTACGAGATCCCTACTAATGCACCCCAACATCTCTCTAGCCTTACCTACTGTTTTAGTGGTCTGCCTGGATGATTTTAGGTAATCTGCAGGGCCACTGGAAAATTGCACCAGTATTTTTTTTGTGGAATCCACAATTTTCACCATTCTCTGCAAAAACTGACATATTCCGCAACTTGTTGCAATTTTTGAGTTTTTATATTGAACTGTGTAAAAAGTCTTAACATTTTAAATAAAATACTCTCAAATATATTGACAATTTTGCATGCAGACTTGGGTTTGGCCGAAACAATGCAGTGCAAGGTAGGGCAAGGGTTTTATGTGACACTGATTTTTTTTGAATCCTTGTCTTGTTTGGTTTCAAAATCCACTGGCCTAGCTTAAGAATACTTAAACACTTAACATTTGTTTTGTGTTGAAGTATTCTATCAGAAAACTTTTGGTTGCCACACAGACTGAAACAAGAGATGGGAGAAAAGGTGCAAATTATCCCATTCACTTAAATGGGGTGCTAACTATGAAGCCTTTTTGTAAGTGGCAGGGTAAGTTTTTCCTTGTGAGCATACTTTCATTCAGACTAGTTTTGATTCAAACAGCCAAGGATTTTAGGATGACCCTGCCAATTTTAAACTTGAATAAGCTAGCTCCTAATAGTGATCTCACTCTTAGCAACTACTCCCTAGATGCTCAAATGCAAGGACTACAACAACAACCTGACTAAAGTCTAAAAACAAACTTATAAAGCACAAAATGTATCTGAACATTTATCTTTAACTAACCAAAATCATTTCAGCCAGAGTAAAACAAAGGCAAATTGCAGGTACCCTGACTACTTTATGATGCAGTAAAAATATATTGGTATTGTTTTTACATTTTTGGGTAACCACGTAAGGCCCACTAGGCACAAGTGCCTGTTTTCAGATACAACCCAGGAGCCCTGAGGAGGTTAAGTGACTTGCTCAGAATCACACAGAATGCAAGTGGAGGTTATGGGTATCAAACCCAGGTCTGCTAGATGTCGTCAACTCATTCACGGTTTGTTACTCTAACCTCTAGATTATACTGCCAGCCCCAATAACCCCCAGATTTAATGTTTGAATATGTGATTTCAAAAATAGTGTACAGTACCTACAGTGCAAATTATAACTATTAAACACTTTAATAACATTTTACTAAAACTCAATTATTCACCACTCTAGCTGCTTATTTATTCCTGTACCAAAGTGGAAGAATAGCTGGCAGAGCACTGTAAACAGCTATTGATTAGGCTTCACTATTCTACAGCCAGAAACCAAAAAAAATATTTCTTCTGGCTTTATTTAATATTGATTTGCTGTGGCTCACTTTATAGAATCTATTTAGCACTGTACGAAGCAGATGCTTTTAAATTTTGGAAGACAGGCAACGCTTATGATAGCGTATCAGTTTAGTATTCTTTTTAGGAACATAGACTCTTCTTTATGTTTTAAACATATTCTGGTGTCAGTGTATTCATTTAGCAATTTATACTGACTAAAATATGCTGCAGAAAACATTAAAAGATTTATTGTGAAGCACTCAGGGTCTATAGTAGAACCCCTACAATTTTCTGCAATTTTTGCAAAATGCTCCGCAATTTTGGGTAACCTTTTCCATGATTTTCCAGTGGTCTTGGTGATCTGTGATGATGATGCCCAAGTATCTTTCTTCCCTTGTGATTGCCAGCAACTCCCCTCCCAACCTATAGGTGGCTTCAGGGTTTCTCTTCCCTATGTGCATGATCTTGCACTTCTTTGCATTAAACCCCAGTTGCCACTCTTCCGACCATTTTGCCAGTTTATCTAGATCTCTTCTCATTCTGCCCCCCCCCCCATCTGGATTATATACTCTGTTGCAGATCTTGGTGTCATCTGCAAACAGACAAACCTTACCTTCCAGTCCGTATGCAATGTCACTGATGAAGATATTAAAGAGGACTGGCCCCAGGATTGATCCCTGAGGTACCCCACTTGTGACTTGCATCTTTTCTGACTGCATACTGTTTACCACCACTCTCTGTTTTCTTCATGCCAACCAGTTTGCCACCTAGTTGATCAACTTCTGACCCACCCCTAGCCTTCTCAGCTTATTAATAAAATCTTCTATGTGGAACAGTATTGAAAGCTTTGCTGAAGTCAAGGTAAATGATATCAGCTGCACCCCCTTGGTCCACCACTCTGGTTATCCAGTCAAAGAAATCTACGAGATTAGTTTGACAGGACCTTCCTGTTGTAAACCCATGCTGTCTTGGATCCTGTGCTCCTATGAATTCCAGGTGTTGTGCTATCCTTTCCTTAAGGAGTGCCTCTATAATCTTGCCCACTACTGAGGTAAGATTGACTGGTCTATAGTTCCCTGCCTCATCTCTGCTATCACTTTTGTGGAGTGGGATTACATGAGCCCATCTCCAGTCTTCTGGGACCTCTCCTGTGCTCAGAGACTCATTAAACACTTCTGATAATGGCTCTGCTAGTTCCACCCTTAGCTCCTTGAGTACCCTGGGATGTATGCCATTAGGTCCCATTGTCTTGTCCACTCTGAGCTCAGTGAGCTCTTGTAGGACTCTTTCTTAACATAAATCATGTAAATAAGCATAAGTGCATCATATCAGGTCCCATACATGATCTAAATTTAATACCCTTAAGGTAGTGAAATGTTTGTTCAAGTGTTAAGAGTTTAAATTCAAAATTTAGTAAACCAACATAACTATAGAATGTTTTAAAATCAATTGTGGTTAATGAAGGGGCTAATTTAAAAAGATCTGTAAACACTTGATTTAATTCTTTAGCAATGCCCAATTGATCTATAATGTTACCATCATGTTTGTTTGTTTGTTTTGTTTATTTAAACTGATAAGACCATGGACCAAAGACCAGTTTTCATTGGTGACTAGTATACATACAAAAATATGTACAAATAGATAAAATACAACAAAAATCAAAAGACAAGTTTCATCCACAGGTAATCGATTAACAATTGGACAAAGCATTTATATTCACTCTCAACTAATAAATAACCTCTCAACTTCAATCTAATGGTTTGTAGAGAGAAACATCCAAGCAATCAAAAATAGACAGAAGAAAGTTAAAAAAAGTACGGGAGAGTATAATGCAAGGTCTTTTGACCAACAAATTTTTTCATTCTTGGTATAGCAAAAAAATGTCGAATAGACAAATGAGTGGTGACAGAACTAGTACAGTGCAACCCCATTTATCCAACTGACTTTCTGAGACATCTGAATTGGTCAGATAAATGAGAAAAAGGATAAATGAGAGATGCAATAACTTTGGCTACTCGCGGTAGCGAATAACATAACAAGCAGTCAGTACTGTACTTTTAAAAAGCCTTTATTTAAATACAGGGCATAAATGGCATTAAAAGTAATGTAAATAATGTAAATAATGTTGACTTTATAAATTAATGAATTCAGTCCATGGATCGCTGCTTAACAGTCACTTAAAGTAGTCAGTGACCGACTTCTGTTTCTTTTTATCCATAGCTTTTCTTGCAGCTCTTTGCCTCATTGACCGAAGCAGCATAACCTGTGCAGGGTCAGAATCGGATTGACTCTCCATATACATGATGTGTTTCTCAAACATATCAGCTGCCTCAGAATGTGTGGGCACAATGGGGGGATCGTTGTCATCTTCCAGGTCCTCTTCTCCATCATCTGTATTATTCTTGATATTCTCGTCCTTCTGTACCATAGCGATGATGGCATCATTGCTAAGCAGTTCTTGCCTGACTTCTCATTCATCACATTATTGCTAATCCTCTATGTCTTGTTTTGATACTGGGGTTGGCAGCAGAGCCGCAAGTTTCAGAATCTCCTGGCTATCATCATTATCATTCAGCACCACTTGCTCACTAGGGCATGATTGTGGATCTTCATGAGACAATTAAATTCCACCCTTAATCCACACCTTACAGATTGACTCTGGTCTTACCAAGTCCCATGCATCTGCACTCATATACATTACATCTTTTATGTGCATGTACCCATCCCTGCTTCTATCATCAGCCTGTTCAGGGTGGGCAGGGGAGTTATAAACCAGCCCCTCAACAGAAGTCCCTTAGCCCTCAGATGACTCTTGACTTGAGGGACAAATTGATCCTTAAACCATCATGCAAAGACTGTGCTGTCCATTAACACAATATATTGGACTCAACAATGCACAGGAAGGGCATTCATGTTGACACACCTTGAAACACCTTGGCTGTCATGATTTGCCTAGCAACACAAGCTTCGCAACACAAGCTTCAATTTGTGTGACCCAGTGGCATTCACACAGCCAAGGATTGTTACACAATCTTTAGCCTTTTTAAACCCTGATGCTTCAGTCTCACCACCATGGGCTAATGTTTTGTCTGGCAAGCAGCGCCAGAACAGCCTGGTCTTGTCTGCATTATAGATTTGATCAGGGATGAGGCCGGTGTTTTCTACAATGTCAAGGCAGTTGTTAATAAAAGGTGTAATCTCAAGCTCAGCTGCACTGAGCTTTTCACCATTCAGTCAGAGCTGGCAGATTCCATGTCTTTTCTTAAACCGCATCAGTCATCCCTCACTAGCAACAAAAGGCTATGTGCTGCCAAGCTGGGAGTGGAATATCAGGGCCTTCTCTTTCAGAATTGGAGCTGAAAGAGGTGTCCCCTTCTCATGCTCCTAGCAAAACCAAAGATAAAGCGCATTGTCCCACTGCTCGTCCTTACAGAAGTGCATATTCTTTCACTCCTCAGCTCCAGCAGCAGTGTCCATCAAGAGAGCAAAAGCTGTAAGTTTGGTTTTGGCAGCCTTGATATCACTGATTGTTGATTTTCCAACACCATACTCATCAGTGAGTACAGCTGCCCTTTTTCCATTCTCAAGGCACTCGACTATTCTTATTTTCTGCACCACATTCAAAACAACACACTTCTGTTTGGTTGCCATCTTGAATCACACTGAATCTGAATGTGCGTGTGAAGGTGGTGTTAAGTATCAGCTAATGGGGGTTAAGTTGGGGTAGGTGGAAGCAGGTGTGAAAGCTATGCTTGCAACTGGGACCTTGATGTTGTGGTTGACAGGTGTGATTCATTGCACAGTAATTGTGTGTGATGATTACAATGTACTGAATAATACAGGGACAACCCGACCATCCATTAGACACGAAGTCCGGATAAGTGAAGGTCGGATAATTGGGGTTGCACTGTATGTTTCTTAAAAATTAAGGGTAGAGAAATAGGTACCTAATTTAGAGTTGCTTTTTTTGCTAGTAGTACAAACTGGAATTTATATCAGTCTTCAAGAGGAAGCCAACCTGCCTGCCTTAGCTGGCTACCATAATGTGCCTAGATGGCAACTATGTAGTGAACCTGGCTATCTGGTTTAAAAGAACTCTGACATTGGATAATAACCCCTCCCCAGTGGAAAACTAGAATAACAAACCATAGTCTATAACAGGTAAAAGGAAAACTTGGGCCGGAAGCATCCTAATTGATGAGGTCAATAAAGAATTCAATTTGTAAAGGACCTTCAATGTTTTTTGAACTACTTTGAACATGTTAGTATTCTGAGGTTCATTGGTCATACCCTCATGCATAATAAGGCCAAGGTATTTGAATTGCTTAACCTGTTCCAGTTCTACCCAAGATACTGTATACAGTGAGGTGATGGGTTCCACAGTCAATCTTTTTCTAGGTTTACAGAAAAAACAAACATTGATTTAATTTTCTTTTCATTCAGGACTAATCTAATTTTTATAGACCAGTTCTGAACCTCCAAAAAAATCATAGGCCAAATCACTTTGAACAATTTCCTTTTTTTTTTAATACTCCTTGGCTGAGGGGATTGAACCTATTGTTCCCCCATCCAGCTATCTCCTCAGCCCCACCCCAGCCACAGCCACAGCTCTGACCCCTATGTCCTACCCCTCCTAGCCACATCACGGTGGGTACTTACACCGCACATTGTGGAAGGCCAAGGGGAAGACACCAGGGGAGCTAACTTGAGTGCATCTGATGAGATGCCACTGAACTGCCATTACTGTGTTCACAGAGGCTTTCTGCATTTAATCCCCCCCCCACGGCACAGGTGTAAAATGTCAGCAAACATGTTTCAGTGCACATATCCATGCACGGGACATCCAACGTCAGCTCATGCCAACCCACAGCTGACTGTGGCATGTACCGACCCCCAGCCACCACTAGGAGCCAGTGTGTCCATGGTAATCCCTTTCCACCCTCCCTAGAGGAGGAGAGTAGTTCCTGGGATGCTTGATCCTCCTCCCTCCCAGCTGACCCTCCAGCATCCAAGGTCGCTCCCAATCCCACGTCACTTGCATGGCACAAGGTGTGGCAAAAGTGCTTCAACCCTCAGTGACACAGGGCCGGCTGGACAATTTCAAGATCAGGTCAGTTTGAGATGCTCATCCAAGTATAGTATTATTTGTGATTTAGTGCAAACAGAGGGAAGAGAATAAAAAAAAAAAGACTAAACAAAAGAGTGCCCAGTATGGAACCTTGAGGGACACCCAGTGAAACAGAAGCCGAGGGGGAACATTGGCCATTGATTTTTGTGGCCTGTGTATGGTCACTCAAATAACTTCCATACCACCAAACAAAGTCTTCAGATATACCAAACTTCAGTAGTAAGTAAATGAATACTGGCTTTGATAGCCTTTCCCTTGCAACTTATTAGGAACTAACCAATGTTCTGTTTGATTCTTAAAGCTTGAAAATTGATTTTGCAAGAAAAATTCAGCTTTGGGAGAGTTACAAGGAAATTTTTAATTTAAACCCTTAACACTTGAGCAAACAATTCACTACCTTAAGGGTATTAAACTTAGATCATGCATGGGACCTGATATGATCACTGGACAGCATGATTTAACATAAGAACAGGGCCAGAATCAAATGACATGAGGATGAGGGTCCTGGACTTCAGGAGGGCAGATTTTAAGAACATGGGAGAATGGCCTAGGGATGCCCTGGCAGGGATTGTGAAACTAGGGGGAGTAGAAGAACAATGGGTTACAATAAAGAGAGGGAATAGAAAAAAAGGTACTTAACTCTGTGTCAGGCAGATCCACAAGGGTAAGACAAAAAAGAGACTGCTATGATTCTCCAGAGAGGGAGTGGAGAAAGTCAGGCAAAAATCTAGCCTTCAAAAACTACAAAAGAACACAGAAACAGGAAGAAAGTGAGAGTTACCAGGAGAAAAAAGAGAGCCATGGAAAGCTGTAAGGAGTGCCAAAGTGAAAACAGAGGAAAATATAGCCAAATCAGAAAAAAAGGGGATAAAACATGTTTTAGATACATTAGTGAAAAGAGGAAGTCCAAGGGAGGGATAAGTAAGACTGAAAGGGGGAAGGGGGTCCTGTAGAAGAAGACCACCAAAAAGCTAACATATTTAACAAATACTGTACTTCTGTTCAGTTTTCATGGAGGAGGTGGTAGGAAAAAGACTGTTGTTACAAGACAAGGGCATAAAGTGTCAGGAGGTTGATACTAGGCCTTTCACAGTGGAAAGAGTCCTAAGGGAGTTGTCAAAGTTAAATTTAGACAAATCAATGGATCCAAATGCAGTGCAACCCAAGTTGCTGAGGAAGCTCAAGGAGAAGCTAGCTGCACCTCTGACAGTCCTGTTCAACCAGTCACTAGAAACAGTGGAGTTACCGGGGGACTGGAAAAGGACAGAAGTAGTCCCACCCCACAAAAGTGGAAATAGGGAGGAGGAGGTAGGAAATTACAGGCCAGTCAGCCTGACTTCGATAGTGGGCAAGTAATGGAATCATTACTGAAGGAAAGGATTGGAGAATACCTTGTTACCAGAGGTCTACGAGATCTGAGCAATATGGATTCACCAGGAGGAGATCCTGCCAGACAAACCTGATTGAGTTCTTCAACTGGGTAACAAAGGAAGTGGACCAGGGAGGGGTGCTTGATGTGGCCTATCTGCATTTCAGCAAGGCCCTCAACACTGTTCCACATGGAATCTGGTAAACAAACTGAGTTGCCTAGGAGTAAGTCCTAAAATAATAAAATGGGTGGAAAGCTGGTTTAGTGCTAGGAGCCAAAGAGTGGTGGTAAAATGGGGATACTCTGGGGAGGGCAAGCTGATTAGCAGTGTGCCGCAGGGGTCTGTATTAGGTATGGACCTCTTCAAGGTCATTATTAGTGAAATCACAGAAGGTCTGGAGGGGAAAGTGTGCCTATTAGCAGATGACACAAAAATCTGCAACAGAGCAGACACACAAGGGGGAGAGGAGGTAGGTTGAAAGAATGAGGGAGGATCTAAAGAAGTAAAAACAATGGTCAGGAGTTTGGCAGCTCAGATTCAATGCAAAAAAGTGGAAAGTCATGCACTTAGGACACAAAAACCTGGGGCAACTTATCACATCGGGGGGGGGATGTATTAGCAGACAGAAAACGGGAAACATACATGGGATTTGTCATTTCTGATGACCTGAAAGTAGCTAAACAGTATGACAAAGCAGTGGGAAAGGCTAGAGTAATGCTAAGATGCATACGAAGGAGTATCACCAGCAGAAAGAGGAACTTAATAATTCCCCTTTAGAGATTGCTGGTGAGAGCCAACCTTGAGTACTGTTTACAGTCCTGCAGGCTCCATCTCAGAAAGGACATAGGGTGGTGGCAGTGAAAACCAAAATAGTGCAGGGCCTGCCTCAGAAGCCCTCTGAAGAAAGGCTGAAGGATTTAAATATGTTCTGCCTAGAAGACAAGGGGGAACAGGGGGAAATGATGGAGACATTGAAATACCTCACAGGCATAAACAAGGCACAGACAGGGAGCATTTTCCAAAGAAAAAGATGCGCAAGGACAAGAGGTCACAATATGAAGCTGGTGAGGGAGAGTCTGAGATGAAACTTGAGAAAGTACTTCTTCATGGAGAGGGTGGTGGATGCTTGAAACAACATCCCAGAGGAAGCGGCAGGGGCTACAACAGTCATAGGATTTAAGAATGCATGAGATATACACAAGGGATTCTTAAAAGCAAGAGGTGGGTGTAAGCCAGTGTCCAAGTATCATCTCCTGTTGGAAATTTAGGGCACACTAGGTGGGCTAATTTGTCCTTATCTGCCGACAACTTCTGTGTTTCTATGTTTTTTTCTGACTAATATTTTACGTAAATTTCTTAGTTGTTCGTATTTTAAAAGAGAATCAGTTGTACAATGTTTATGACAATGACCCCAAGCAGTGTCTCTTTCCTGCATTTTATCTATTAAGTCTGTTGTACATTCCTGGCATCTGTTCTTAACCCTTAAATTATGCTTTGGAGCAAATACATCACAAACCCTATTGAACTCAGTATTTATGAAGTCCAACATACAATCTGCATCAGGAATAGAATAAAGGTACTGTAGAACCAATAAAGAAGAGCAATAGAATTATGAAAAACAGTCAACTCCAGTCTTTTTAATGAACATGATATAATGCACATAGGTGGAACTTGTGGTTTCCGAGTACTCCAGAAAGAGACAATTGGGCAATGATCTCTAAACAATCAGCAAATGGAAATGCTTGTGCAATACGATCTGGTCGAGTGGTTTAAATCCAATCAGAGTCTTGGTATCCTACTTATAATGAAACCAAGCCGGTGAATTAATAACCTGATGTAAATCTGAATTTGCCAATCGGTCCCTAATTTTAATATTAGCTTTCTCTAGCCAAATAATATTGGCATCTCCTAATAGCATAACTTCCTTATTTGTTTGGATGGAAGCTTAATAATCAATAATTAGTGATAGACCTTCGTTTGAAAAACCTGGTACAAAATAAAAAGTAGCCAGATGTAACTGTTTTATACCTCCTAAGTAAATAATCAAGGTTAAAGAGTCAATTTCAGGATAAGAATTAGAAAAATAACATGTACCAACTGAATAAGGATTCTTTACATATATCAGAACCACCCCTTTGGTCTGTCTATCACAATGGTATAAATTAAATCTATCCAGGCAAATGGCAGTATCAGATATGCTGCCTGTTAAGCATGACTCTGAAACAGCAATGATATCAAAGTTATTTCCAAATACCCAAGTCGGAAACTCATCAGTTTTGTTGATATACTCCTAATGTTAACATGAACAAATGAAATAGTATACTTCATGGCTGATCTGTCAACATTCAATTCTTGTTCAATATCATCAGGCCAGGATTAGGTTTAACAATTACCTGCTCATAGTAATACTAATCGAAACAAAAATACTTCTTAATAGCCATATTCATCCTTAATAAATCTCTCCAAGATAAAACAAAACCCCTACTAATAAATCTACTCATAAGACTCTGCCTATATAAATATTCAAATATTAAATTTAAAACGTGCACCCAAGAATGCATGCTATGGATACAGTATATTCCTGCTGGATTATCCGAAGCCTATGAGCATCTTCAGTACCAAATGATTGTACATTGCAAAAGGACAGTCCTCTCAGAAAAATACACTGTTAAAATATTAAAACGTAAAAGGAACATTCTTTGAACTAGTGTAAACTTAATATTTGAGCAAAAATGCCATGCCCCAGCACTACTGACTACACAAACTCCTCAGGCTCCTCAAGCTGTCGTCCCACAATTTGGCCACAATTTACCAGCTGTTTGGCTGTCACTTCAGATGCAGCTACATCTGGTTTGCTGACGTTTTAAACCCCCCAACCCCACCATGTGGGCTGCCACCACCAATCAGAGGAGGGAAAGACAGGTTGGATGTTATACAGGTAAGTGGGGCACAAACAGCTCAGGCAATGCAAATGGATTAGGAGCAGCAAAGTCCACCTAAAAGAAACAGCAGGTATGATATTCTACAAATGAACAGGGCACACAGTTCTACCAGTGTAAACAAATTGGGAACAGCATAGTCCCCTTAATAAAATAGCAGCAATACACACATTAAATAAAAAAATCACTCAGTGCAGTTTAAAACAGCAGCACAGTTCCCAGATAAAGCAACTTTTAGCACAGGCACTCAATACATGAACAACTATGAAACACACACTCAACATACAGGACATTTTTCAGTGTAGGCAATGGGATGATAAGCTATGCAGCTCACTGGTGCCCACAGCTGACTTCGTTGATACCTTAGATGGTAACTGCTTGAGGTCCTCAAGGTCCCAAAACCTGACTACTTTTGATATGTTCTGGCAAGTCCACAAAACCCTTTGGGTGCCAGCCCTCATAACGCATCATCAAACATGTCACTCTGACATAATGGATTCCACACTTCCTTTGAGTTCTGGGAAACTCCCCATCGTGAAAACTGGTACAAGCCATATATGTATATGACAGACTGGTTTAGTGGATTGCAGTGTTTTGCCTTTTGTCCTCCTTTCTAGTAAAGTCCATGTGGTTTCTGTCTCCCTTGCTCTGACTTTGTTTACACTGAAAATAGATCCTGTGATTATGAAAGCAATTAACTTCTTTGAAATGTAACTACCTTATAGCTAATAGGAAATGTATTGGTTGCCCAACTGACAACCTCTCTAACTGCCTCAGGCCTGGGCTCCAGTTGCACACAACATTAGATTTATCAGACAGTTTGTCTCAGCTGAAATACTTAGAAGAGGTCTAGCTGATAATAAAACTAGCTGATAATAAAAATTAAGCACAGAAACATGGAAAAGAAACATATATACAAAGGTTATTAGTTTCACATAAACAATGGGCATTTTACAAGTGATACTAAATGTACGGGAAGCATTAGCACTAATCATTCAAAGGTATTTTTCAGCTGGAATCATCACACTGCAAGCTACAGTATGGACATAGTAAAAAGACGGGCTAATACTAGGTCTAATACAGAGTGTCTATAATGGTTCACTGAAGTTCAAAAACAGGAACTAGGGGTTCTGAAATTGAAATTCAGAAGAACAGATGACGGATATTGAATTTAACATGGCCTTAAGCTGTGGACCAAAGTCTGAATTAGCAATGCAAGTAGCAATGACTGAGGGAGACACTGGGCTAGGAAAGAAAGCGAGCATCATCAGAATAAAAATTCTCTGAGAGGAGTGAAGCTAAGACTGAAAATAAGGCTGCCATCAGATGAACAAGACCATCACACAGCCACTAGAACAGTAATTCTAGTGGCTAGGCCTTCTACACAGGCATAAACACTGCCTTACTACCGAAGCCCTCAGATTAGCTATCCAAAGTTCAATTCTGTCTATTACTAACTATGGTTTGGTCATTAATGGTTCCGCCACAGTCACAACCCTACGTCAGCTCACCACAGCTCTGAATAAGGCATGCAGTCTACTAACTGGTGCAGCATATCGTACTCACACTTGTGACCTTTATGAACAAGCACATAGCTTCAACTCCATGCTCGCATTGAATATTAAACCTGCCTTCTGGCTAAGAAGCAGATCTTGGTCTCCTATCACCTGGTTCCCTTCAGCTTTTCAGTCCTTTCCGGGGCACTCGGAGCACACGAAGTTCTGTGAGCCAAACTTTTACTGTCCCTCGCTGTCAAACCTCACTCCAACAGTGATCCATTGCAGTTAGAGCTGCTAATTTATTTAATTCTTTTCCTCTTGAGATTGCGAGAACTGCAACCTTGGGACCATTTAAGTGGAAGCTGCATCAATTCCTAGTTTCCAGAGCATGTTGTGACTGCTGTACCTAATCTCTGCTGACAGCTAAATGCATTGGGACCTCTCTGTTTTACCATTTGCCCCTGTATATCCCTATCCTGTTGCGGTGCTATTCCACTCAGAACACTTCCTCCCATATCTCTTTCCCATTCCTGCCCTCTTTTCATCCTACCCCACCCCCCTTCCTTTATCCCTCCACTCCCACTTCCCTCTCCTCTATTTCCTCACCTTGTTCTCTCCCTCTACCCCCCCATGCCATGGGTCTTTCCTGCTTAAGCTTCATTGTGGAATCTCCCTCCTTGCACTTATTTTGCTCCTTCCTCCCCCAATTCACCCCCTGTACTTCTCTCCTTGTAATCCCTTTCACACCTCTTCAGACAAGGCCACTGCCTGAACTTGACACAATATTTATCTTGTCATGTTGTTCTTTTGTTTATGTAATTACTTTCCTCGTGTTGTACTACTTACTGAAACCATTGTAATTTGCCATTCGTGTGACTTGACGTGGAACCTCTGTAAAAGAGCCATTGGCTCAAAGGTCTTTCCGATTTGTTAAATAAATAAATACATTTTCTGAAACTCTGCTGCTCAGAAAAACAGGAACCAGCAATGTTGTCGGTTGAACAAAACATTCATATACTGTAGCCACCAGTACCATGAGCCTCTGTTGCTAGGAAAAATTGAAACTAAGATCATCATAAGATAAACAAGGGCTTCACAGAGCAAGTGGAATTATGATATCTGGAACATTAGTGCAATTTAGACTTATTGCGACTACACCCACAGCCAAAGTCTGTACCCCACAGCACTGCCCCCTTCCCCAGTGGGCACAGTGCACTTTATTGTCCACTTGTCATTGTGATGAATTATGCTGCTGTTTACCCACTGGTTCATCACATTGCTTGTGCACATGTAATGTTGTCTATGTAACTGTATTGTGATGTTTTGTAATTTTATTCTTTCTGTACTCTCATTTCTTCTCTCCTCCTGGGTTGCACCTGGAAATGAGCCTCAGTTCAAAGTGCATTTCCCGGTTACCAATTTTTAAAGCAATGAATGAATGAATGAACGACTCAATCAATCAATAAATCAATAAACAACTCTCTGGATCCCATAGAAATACCCCTTAGAATAGAACATTATATTGTTCTTGCTCACTTAGAATGTAGTAGAATGCTATCCTAGTATTGTAAACCTGGAAGGTAAGGAATAGCTGACAAAGAACTAAGAACGCTGTTTTTGAATAGTGGGAATTCAATAGAATGATGTGAAGAGCTACTATGAAAACTGTTCTGGAATACTGGAAGTGCAACTGAGTGCTGTCAAAGAAGTTGAAACACTTTAGGAATTTGGCACCGGGCTGTTTCAGCATATACCTGAACTGATAAAAAGTTGCTTTACTGTACACGTGTAAACATTCCACTGTTGAAACAAAAAAAACAAACAAACAAAAAATATCAAATGAAACTGTGCAATCACTTTGCTTTCACAAATACAGGTGCAACATGTACACTCCCACAGTACATACAGTAAGCAGGGATGAATACATAAATTATGCAAGAATGTAATTATTTATAGAGATTCAATCAATCATTTTATTGCAATCTGGTTACCATGCTCCATTGAGTTTCATACATTGCAGTGTCAAGCGCTACCAAGAGAGGACTCACTGCTGTACTATTTTTTTAGCTCTGTAAGGCTCTGTCACTTGCACATGATCACATGTGCTGTAGGAAGGAGGGGGGTTGGGTGGAAGCAGGGTGCAATAAGGCAGAAGCACTAAATGATTACTTCTGCTCAGTATTTACTAAGGAGAAGAGGGGGTGACTCCCAAGGGGGGGAGGAATGGCAGAAACAGAGGGTGAGGGGGTGACAGATGGGGAAATCATGGAAGGCAGAGTTCGGGAGGGTTTGAAGGCACTAAGGGTGGACAAGGCACCAGGCCCAGATGGCATCCACCCAAGGGTACTGAAGGAGCTGGCAGAGGTCCTTGCGGGAACTTTGGCAGACCTATTTAATGCATCACTACATTCGGGGTGTGTATCTCAGGACTGGAGGATGGCTCATGTGCCCATCCACAAGAGTGGCACCAAGGATGAACTGGGAAACTACAGACCAGTGAGCCTCACATCCATCTTGGGTAAGCTAATGGAGACCATCCTGAAGGAGAGGCTGGTGGCTCTCCTAGAGGCCAAAGGACTACATGACAGCAGACAGCATGGCTTCATATGTGGCAGATCTTGCCAAACCTACCTGGTGGAGTTCTATGACTGGGTAACTAGGCAACTGGACAGGGGGCCATGCAGTGGATGTCCTGTATCTGGACTTCAGTAAGGCATTCGACTCGGTGTCACATGGAAGGCTAGAAAGTAAGTTAGAAGCCACAGGGGCGGGTGCAAAGCTGGTGAGATGGGTAGGAAACTGACTTCAGGGAAGGCGACAGAGGGTGCTGGTGGGTGGGGAGCTCTCACACCCAAGAGTAGTGATGAGCGGTGTTCCACAGGGCTTGGTGTTGGGGCCAATGTTTTTTGGGATATTCATTGCAGACATATCATTGGACATCAAGAGCAAGATCAGTCTGTTTGCTGATGATACCAAGGTAGGAGTGGTGGTGGATGACCTAGGGGGGATGGCAAGGGTTGCTGGATGATCTGGCAAAGCTTGAAACCTGGTCAGACACCTGGCAACTGGGGTTTAATGCCAAAAAGTACAAGGTGCTGCATTTTGGGATGGAGAACCCAAGGAGGAGTTACCAGCTGGGGGGGAGGAGTGCAGCTAGCCCAGACAGAGGAGGAGAAGGATCTGGGGTGCTCATTACAGGGACAATGAACAACTTGGCACAATGTAGGAAGGCAGCTGTAAAGGCCAACAAAATGCTGGGTTGTATTGCAAGGGGTATATCCTCGAGGAGGGAGGTGGTGATTCTGCCACTATATAGTTCATTAGTTAGACTGCACCTGGAGTACTGCATGCAGTACTGGTGTCTGTATCTGAAGAGGGACATTAAGTTACTGGAGAGGGTGCAGCACATGGTGACAAAGATGATCATGGGGCTGGGGGACTTATCATACGAGAGGAGGCTGAGGGAGTTGAACATGTACTCGCTGGACGAGAGGAGGGATGGGAGGACATGATTGAAACCTTTAAGTACATGAAAGGTATAAACAAGACAGGTACAGAGGGCTGTTCAAAGTAAGGAAGGGGAGGGCCACCAGGGGCCATGATATGAGACTTGAGGGAGGAAGGTTCAGGAGGGAGATGAGGAGACACTTTTTTACAGAGAGGGTGGTGACTGGGTGGAATGTGTTACCTGCAGAAGTGGTATCCAGTAGAACAGTGGACTGCTTCAAAAGGGGATGGTACAGGACAAGGGGTAGGGGGTCAATGAAGGGGAAGGGTAGAAGAGAGGGGCAGCTGCAGAATAAGGGGTGCTAGCTGCATATTCGAGCAGACATTTTAGACCTCTAGGCCATTATCTGTTGGTAAATTTCATATGTTCATATGTTTGTATGTGATGCTGCTTCTCAAAGCCTGTTTTTCTTTCAGAAATGCTGCTATATGCCATATTATGGGTCTAATTTTCAGACTGGTTGTATTTGCATATTCAGTCTAGAGATATGAAAGTAACTCTTTTTTTGCACTGTGCATGTTTCATGCAAGAAAAAAAACTGTACAGTGAAAATGCATTTATAAATAGAGGTGAGTCCTCAACTAATTTTTGGTGTACCATTTCCATTTTTTAGTGGGACCCCTATTACCTTAACATACCTATCATTCATACTTTGAATGCCGTGTAGAAGATCCAGGTAGCTTTAGGGCATTCAATCAACCTTTGCTCAGTGATTGACCACGTGTTATACAACACACCTCCCTCTGCAATTTCTCTTTAATATCTTACTATAATGTAGGGTAGAACACTGTTAACCTTAGGAAATCATCATTTCCTAAGACTGTTGACCATCGTTCATCTGTTCTAGTGTTGTTAACCTATCAAAGCTATGTCACATCAATGGGTTAACAACAGGGATCGCTTTCCTCATGTGTACTACGCAGCCAAAAGCCTTCCAGAAATGGCCGCTGCGATGAAAGCATGACCTGGAATGGCTGCAATGGTGACTAAAATTTAAACAGTAAGGATTGTGCTTAAGTTTTTAAATTGAAATGTATGGCCATACACTATAAAATATAATGTATGGTCATACATCGGTAACTGGTTTGAATACCCGTCTTGAGGTTGCCATGGAGACATAAATCTCCCGAGCTTCGTTCTCGAGGTTTACATGGTCACCATGGAGATCTCTCACCAGTTAACAAACCAGTTACCAATGCATGCCCATACATAATCTTCTATATTCTATCTGTGTGATGTACGAATTTCTCTGTATTTAGACATTTGTAGGAACAAATCTCTTCCTTCCTGTTTCTGGATTGCAAGAACTGTAGGGTACCATGTAAATAAAGGGTGCTACAGAATATAGAGCCATATTTTCCCTTCCCTTCCCTTCCCTTCCCTTCCCTTCCCTTCCCTTCCCTTCAACAGCTATATCTAGAACAAATGGGCACATGAACTAATATTGAAGCACTGATCATACAAACAATGGCCAAAAGATGAGACTTCAGCCATTCCACACAAGGGGTAACATACCTAAGTCTTTAGCTAAACAAGCTTGGCAGCATGTGTCATCCAGTATGGTTTGATACCACACCAGAGCTTCAAGCTGCTCCTGTATGTTAAGTTATTAAATGATAGTGTGAGTAGTCCAATGGACACTAAGTTAGGCAGATAACACAGTAAGGCATAATTACAATGAAAAACATACAAAAAAGTTCTAACCAAGATGCAAGAAAAGGATTATTGTACATCACTCATTCAAGCAGAGGCACAGGGAGGATGACCTGCCTTAAATTTTCAACATTGAGGATATCTGAGCTATGGTAACAAGGGCATTTTTTCTTGAGACTATCTTATTATCAAAGGGAACTTACAATAACTTTATTGCAGTATTCCTACCCCTACTCATTCTGGGTACATAATCTAAATTAGGCAGATGTTACTGGATTATATGAATTAGTTGGAGGAGAGAATATTGGCACAATTTCCTGACGGTACTTCACACTGGTTTCTGAATTTTATCCCATTATGTTCCTTGGGAGCATTTAGTACTACTTATGACAGAGGTTAAGGGGTGTTAACTTTGAAATGATTGATTGTGCTTACGTTCTCAATCTTTTACATCTCCTCTTTGTAATAGTGTTGTAGTTGCAAATTGTGCTGACAACACACTTACTGAGCAATTAATGAATTACTCATGTGCCTAATTATTATCTCAGTAAATGTCGGAGAAGATTGATCCTGTGTCCTTTAGCAGAATACAGGGACACAGGAACTGAAGCACAGAGGTGGTAGATTCAGGGACAATGTTATGATGTACTTTTTGCCTCAGAGGGTAGTGAACTTATTGCCCTCAGTATACATTTACTTTACTAATAGGTCGGTTTGGTAAACAAATTTATAAGCCTTCCCAGTGCTGTCTAAGTGGAGGTATGAGATACTATTGAAAGTGTCCTAAATAATTATGTAAATTTCTGCACTGAACATCACATGAGTGAATGTAATATGTATTTATCATATTGTAACATTTTATTTTTATACTGTTTTTTATAATAATATATCCTTTGTAACTAATGGGAACTAGTCTGTGGTTGTAACATTGAAACCATTGAAAATGAGGGTTACCTCAATGGTGTGTTCCAGCTGAAGTACATGAACAAATGGATTCCTACTACTACTATTACTACTACAACTATTGCTGCTACTACTACTACTGCGTTTACTACTGCTACTAAGGAACAGTTACCAGTAGAGACAGTGGATATGAAGGCAGTAGATGTCTTTAAAGTAAGCCTGAAGAAAATGTCTTTCAGTGCCAAATGTAGTAACAGTGTACTCTATGTAGTAGAGAGAGAGCAGGGAATCAGATAAAGGCAGTTGGCTCTAGATCAGTGTTCCCATACAGAAGGTAAAATGTACATAGAAACAAAGAAACACAGACTTTGATGGCAGATAAGGACTGCTTGGCTTACCAAGTCTGCCCATTTCCCTACCTATTGGATAAGCTGCAGATCCTAGTTAACCAATAGCTTATTTCTTCCTAACCCCCACAAGAATTGCTTTATGTCTGTCCCATGCATTCTTGAATTCCCACACTGTGTTTGACCTCATGACCTCCTCAGGAAGGCAATTCCATTCGTCCAACACCTTCTCTGTGAAAAAATACTTCCTCACATTGCCCCTGAGCCGCCCTCCCAACTATCTTCAAATTGTGACCCCTTGTTCTTGCACATCTTTTTTTCTGAAAGATGCTACCCTCTTGGATGTTGCTGATTCCCTTGAGGTACTTAAAAGTTTCTATCATGTCCCCCCTCTTCCTCCTTTCCTCAAGGGTATACACATTCAGCTCCTTTAGTCTATCTTCGTATGGCTCTTGTTGCAGATGCTGCATCATTTTAGTTGCCCTCCTCTGGACTGCCTCCATCCTGTCTATGTCCTTGTGGAGATGGGGTATCCAGAACTGCACACAGTACTCTAGATGGAGTCTCACCAACTGTCTGTACAGAGGGATAACAACATTTTGTTTTCTACTGGTGGTGCCTCTCCCTATACATCCCAGTATCCTCCCAGCCATCCCTGCTGCCTTCTCACATTGCTTGCTAACCTTTAGATCATCTGATATGACTAACCTCAGTTCCCTTTCCATTTTTTTCTTGTTGTTAATAACCCCCCCCCATTGTGTACTCTTTCCCTGGGTTTTTGTTTCCCAGGTGCATTACTTTGCACTTCTTTGTATTGAATCTAACCTGCCATACTTCTGACTATTCCTCCAACCTTGTCAAGTCCCTTCTCATCCTTACCACCCCTTCCCCCAGATTGTGTATCAACCCTGTTGCAGATCTTTGTGTCATCTGCAAAGAGGCATACTTTTCCTTCAAGTCCCTCTGCAATGTCACTTATAAAGACATTAAAAATGACTGGACCCAGTACTGAACCCTGTGGTACCCCACTAGTAACCCCCCTTTCATTTTTTTGTTCAATATGGGCCTCTTCTTAACTTCATTTATTTGTTAACTGGGAGGGCACTTAGCCATTTACAAGGGTGACCCAAGGATAGCAAAATCAGAACAAAAGACAATCACAGGAATATTAAATTATGAAGGAAAACAATGTACAATGAGCAAATAGAAGTATATTATTAAAAAAATCATGACCTGCCAAACCAGTGGCACCAGGACTTGGTGCCATGATGAGGCTTAAGCAGATATTTAAAGTTTATTTGGGTATTTAGCTTATAGATAAGTGTTGATATTGTTGTATCATAATTTTGAATGTGTAATGTATAGATCTTATGGGCTTAGTAGGCAATATCTATTTTTGCACTGTTCAGTATGACTTTGTACTGAACTTCAGCTTTTTATCAAGCGTTTGCAGGCTGTTCAAAGTATGACTGACAGGTATGCTAAAGTAATAGGGGACCCATTAACAAGTGGAAACAGTACACAAAAAATTAGTTGAAGACTCACTTCAATTTTTAAATACAATTTTATTATACAGTTTTTTCTTGCATAAAATATGCACAGTGCAAAAATGAATTCCTTCCATGTCTCTAGACAGAACATGCAAATACAGCCAGTTAGAAAATTAGACCCTTAAAATGGCGTATAGTGGTATCTATGAAAGAAAAAAAAACTTTGAAAAGCGGAATCTCATACATTAAAACACAACGCAAATGACACAGCCTTACAGAGTGAGAAACAGAACAGCAGTGAGATCTCTGTTTGTATCTCAGGAGACTGCAATGTATGAAAGTCAAAGAAGCATGGTGACCTGAAGGCAGGGAAATTGCTTTTCACTTAATAGTTAGAAGTTCTGCCTTCAGGACAGCCAGTGCCAGATCTGACTCCCAGTAAGGGCTAGAGGTGAAATTATCAAATAGCAGAGGAGAGGCAGTCATGCCAAAAATTCTCTGTCAGTGGCCAAGCAGTCGTGAATCATGCTCATTGACATTTCCTGGAGACAGTTGAAGATACTCTTTTCTGTGTTTTTACTGTATGTTGTATTTAGGAGAGATGTGATAAAGTAGACTATGTAGTGAGTATGTCCATGGCACTCCAGTCCTTACCTCGTGGGTTACTGTTTTCAGCTGATTGGATGCTCGGTGCACATGTAATCAAGAGATCGAATTTCAAATATCCCTACATAAGTCCCTGCAATCCCTAGCCTCACCAGTTCATATCTACAGCTGACTAGTCTGCAGCACACTCACTACCCTTGTGATCCTACAAGACACTAAAGAGGTAAGGCCCATTTACTCACAGCAATTAGTTTCAAATGCCACAAATTTTGGCAGGCAGTATAGCCTAGGGGTTAGAGTAATGAGCTGTGAACTAGCTTGGTACATCCAGCAGACCAGACCTGGGTCTGATTCTCACAGCCTTCACTTGCATACTGTGTGACTCTGAGCAAGTCACTTAAGTGTCCAATGCTCCCAGGTTGCCCCTGAAAACAGGCACTTGTGCCTAGTGGGCTTTACCCATCTACCAAAGATTAAAATAAAAAAAATAAATTCAGAGTTATATCGTACTAAAATAAGAACAAATATTGCATCATGTTGGAGTATACTGTATGTTGCAGCCTCTTCGACTAGTCTTTATTCCGTTAGCCAGCATGTGCACTCGGCAGAGAGGACTCCAAACTAAATGATGTTTAAGCATGGTGGCAAATGGAAAATTGCATTACACACAGCTTCAAATGGGGCACCAGAAAAAGAAGATCCTCACACACTGGTGGCTCTCCCTCATCAGCTAGAGTGGCTTCAGCAAGGAAAAGAGTGTTCCTCCAGCCTCTGCCTAAGCAGCTGTAGTAGAGGGCATGCACTTTCTCCCCAAACAGAGCTGGCTTCTGCTTTAGCAGGATAATGATTTAAAAAAAAAAGTGAGGAAGTGCACAGGTTGCAGGCCTTATGGTTCCCTCATAGAGCGACCCAGGGACTGTGTCATTAAAAGTTAAGCATCAGAATCGGTAGAAGTCTTAAAATCCTACATGCCACTGTCATGACCCACTATGCCACAAAACAGCAGTACCTGAAGGGAGACATTCCCACACATCTTCTCTGAGCCATTCCTCTCAGCAGACTCACATTAAGCGAGCATCCAAGGTCCCTCCATCATAGCATGGTTGCTCTGGGGTGCAGGCCTGCAATCCCCTTTTTTCCCCTGGTCAAGATGGCACATAGTCCACGCAGTAGGATAGTGGCTTCCTTGATGACTGCTCAGCTACTGGATGACAGCACTGCTGCATGGAAACTGATCATCATAATTGGGATGTTGGGCACACATGCATGCACAGTACTATTGCCACCATCTTGAAGATGGCAATAACTGCTCAGGGAATATGCACAAGTGGTAGCCATCTTGAAAGGGGCATACTGAAGTACAGAAGTTTCTATCACTAGATGTCCATCATTATCCTCCTGGGTTGCCTCCAATCACACACACATGGTGGCACCACCTGCAGACAACCACCAATATTTTGCCTTACATTGAGAGCATTTTTTCCATACAGGCAGCAGAATCCCTGTAGGATTTAGCCTGAGTGGAGCAGGGTTCCTGACTCGCCATGCATACACATTCTACTACTAATATGAGATGGCAAGTACGTAAAAACTAGCTCCTTTTTAATGAAAAGGAAGAATAACATGAACATGAAATGCAAGGATATGACTGCATTAATATGGAAGACTTCTTATAATAACAGGAAATAAAAGCATAAGGGTGTCTAACTATGCCACCACTGTTTGCTGTCTTCCAGATGGCAAAGTTCCAAAAATTCCCCACATGCAAGGTCCCAATGGTGACAAGCAGGAATGGTCCACAATGCCCAGGGTATTAGGTAGAGGAATTGGTCTTGGTAGTAGATAAATCCTCATCCCTGGAAAACTCCCCACTGACCAAGGCACGACAGAGATGGAATGGCAAGTGGACTCATCAGCCAGAATAAAACTAACACAGCTGACCACAGCCACTATGATGAAACAACAGTCCTTCACGCTAAGGTTAATGGATCACCTAGAGGCCATATTCATTTTATTTATTTAAATTTTGATGACTGGGTGAGTGTGCTGGCAGCAAGTGCCTTTTTCAGTCACAACCCAGGTGCCGTAGCACAGATAAAGGGGGAAAAATATAATACACAAAGATATAATATATTAGAAAAAGAAGAAAATACAAGATGTCAAGTATGCTACAACACAACAGGCTTATGAATAAATACTAAAAAGGTCCAATTTTGGGTGCTAAGAGAAGAATAACAGTGTACTAATAAACTAGTTAATAATAATACATCAGGCATAGGAGAAAATGCAGCATGATAAGTATGATAGCCAGCATTAGGCCTAGGATTGGGATGAGAAGAGCCATAGCAGCATTGTACAAGTTAACAAAGATTTTTAGAAGATGTACAAGGGGACTGAGAGGTGAGGAAATACAAGGGAGTTGGAGACAGGAAGGCATTGCAATCTGGATTCTGGCAATAGGTGTTAGGAACTGGCATATTCTATAGAGTAAATAACATTTCTGGTAAAGGAGTGATGTAGTGTGCTGGATATGAGACTAAAAAGACAGTGTGGGATCAAGGTGAACACCAAGGTATGGGGTTCAAGCTACCACTTCCTCCACCAGAATCCAAGTTGAACTCAATGATTCAGCAGAAACAAGAAGAGGAAGGATTCTTTCCAGTATGTCATTCCATATCAAATGTGGTCTTCAAGGAATGGGAGGTCAAGGATCTAGAACGGGTCCCTGAACAGGGGTCACTAGACCGAATATACCCAATACAACTGAACTTCCTCCAAAACTGGTGTTCTGCTCACTGATTGACCCATATAGCACCCTCCTGAGCAAGAAAACAGTCCTGCTGACAGATGGCACAACAGGCTTGAAAGATCCAGACGATAAGTAATTGCAGGAAATGATTAAGACAGTATTAAAAAATGGTGGGGTTAGCTACCCGGGACACCACAACTACAAAATATGTAGCCAAAGCACAGATGACCTGGCTAGAGGAAGCACATAAAAAACTCATCCAGAAGCCTAAAGAGAATAAAAGTAGAAAAAAACCACCGCACCATGGGATAACGGTGCACCTGGAAACTCTGGAACTCACAACAAAAGAACGGGTCACCCATACAAGGACTGAGTCAAACCAGCAGGAGCTAGTGCAAATAAATCTTTATTAGAAAAGTGTCTCCAGTTACGAAATATTAAAAAGTAAAGCTGCACAGATAAGTGGGCCACCCAACATGTTTCACACTATCTTAAGTGCCTTTTCAAGCATTTAGGATAGTGTGAAACTTGTTAGGCAGCCCACTTAGCTGAGAAGCTTTACAGCAATTTTTTTTAGCCGAGACACTTTTCTAAGTAAGCACATATTTGATAGGTGGGTTTATAGATACCAGACCATCCAGGGCATAATAGCTCTGGAAGGTCTGATATTTCCCAATAAAGCCCACCATGGATGGTTCTATTGCACTTAGAAAATGGGCTACTGCATTTTATATGTTTGGAGAAAAAATATGTGTAAATGTTAGAACACTTAATTGTGTGAGATATTTTTTTGTCATAAAATAGTTCCTTGCCTGCATTTCAGTGCTGTTTTTTCCTTAAAACTAGAGACTTTTGTGCCTCTGAAACCTCCATAGTTTTTACTTTTTCAGGTGGTTGTCATGCTTACTTGTCCCCCTCTCCACATACACAGACACTCACAGGGCTTACGTTTTAAAACTTTTTTCCCCTCTATCCCCCATGCTCTACTATACCTGATTTCCCATTGCCAGCCGCTGAGCTCATGTCATCCTTCCCAGCCACCTACTCACTCTCCCACTGGTACGCCTCCCTTTTGCCAATCAATCACCTGATTGTTGGCTCTTTCTCTGTCAGCCCCCCAGTCCTGCCCCTACCATCTCTGCTCTGGCTGCCCTGTCACTCATTCACTCAGCTAGGCTGCTCTATTTTGAACGGCAAGGAGTTTTATTTTATAAATAAGGGGGAAAACAGCACATTATAGCTTGCTGAGCTTGCTTCTTTCAGGAGTTGTGGGAATTGGCTCCTATTTCACTGCTCGCTTAGCTAGCGGAAAACATGGCTGCTCCTCCATTTGAAAATGCAGGGTGCCAAAGGATTCTTCAAGTAATAGGGCACCCTGAAATTGGCACCTGTTTTTTTGCGGGCTCTATTTAAAAATAAATACATGCTGATTATGGCTTTCAGCCAATCAGCATGCTTTATTTTTCAAGCCCATTTTCTAATAAATAATTATTTTCACTAGCACCTGCTACTTTGACTCGGTCCTTGTATGGGTGCTCCATTATTTTGTTGTTGTGAGAAGTCCAAAGAAGCAGACCTAGTAGACTTCTTTCTTGCAAATGGCAAAGTAGCTGGGGGACATGGCAGTAAATATCCAGCTACTGAATGCAAAAGCTTCAGTGGTAGTTAACAGGGCAAAACACTACCTTTGGCTTAAGCTGTGGGATAAAGATGCAGACTCTAATATCAGACTACAGAAACTACCCTTCAAATGAGGGTTCCTATTTGGGGAAGACCTCAAGGAATTCCTGAAACTAAAGGAAGAAGGTGAGGACCTATCAAAGGACAACCTAAAATCAAAATACCGCCCATCAGCATGCAGACAGCATGCAAACAGGGTCAGTCATGCAGAAGGGGCAATCACTCTTTTTCTGACAAAGGAAATGCCTATACATTTAAAATGCAGTTCAATCAATATTACTTCAACTTGGCATATAAGGGAAGAAGAACCCATGGCACGGGAAAATTCAACACAGGAGGAAGAGGCAGTCATCAGAACAGACAATGATTACCTCAACCCAAAGAAGCAGTCAAAGACACCCAAAATAGCATACATTGTCCCAGAACCCATTACAGCCAACAGCTAAATGGCTGATTCCAACAGTTCATGAACATATGGATCAAAACAACCACAGAGAGTTGGGTCACAGAGGTAGTCTCAGAAGGCTATGTGACAGAATTTGAAAAAAAAAAGCCCAAATGGAATTGACTAATTCTCTCCCCAGTATCAAAGGAAAGGGCATCCCCCCAATAAGTCAGAACCATACTAGAGAAATTCCTAGCACACTGGACCATCCAACCGGTACACCAGTCGGAACACGACACAGGAAATACTCAATGTTTTTCATGGTACCAAAAAGACAGGGGACCTCAGACAGTTGCTAAACCTAGAATTCTTAAACCAGTCAATACAAATTAATCATTTAAAATGGAGACCATAGGATCCACCCTCAGGTCCATCAGACAGTGGGATTTCCTGGCCTCCATAGACTTGAGGGCTACATGCCTACATATACCTATATGACCATCACACTACAAGTACCTCAGGTACCACATACTTATTCAACACTTCCAGTACCAGTCTATCCCATTTGGGCTGGTATCAGCTCCAAGGGTTTTCATAAAATTATCTGTCATAGTAGTGGTGCACTTCAGGGAACAAGGGGTGCACATAATCCCATACCTAGATAACTGGCTAATCCAAACCAGATCCAAAAGGCAGTCAGAAAAAGATACAAGACTAGTTCTCAAGGCCCTAAAAGCACACAGATGGATAGTCAATGAGGGTGAAAACTCACTGCACCCAGTGCAGAGACTAAAACACTTAGTGGTGGACATAAACACAGTCAAAGAGATAGTGAAGCCATCCCAGAAATGAATGCACAACATGTCAAAACTTGCAAAGCAACTGAGCCACCAAATAGAAGCCAAATGAGCAAAGCTGGACTAGGTTCTAGGGTCCATGGCATCTTGCATCAAACTAGTCCTATGGGAAAGATGGAACATGAGACCACCTCAGATGCTGATGATAAAGGAAGGGCCTGTCACCAAGAGAATGTGAATGAGAGACTAGCTATAACAGAGACAGTGAGTTCATCACTACAGTGGTGGATGGACCCACACAACCAACCATAAGGAATGCCACTGGAGATAACCTATAATGTGACCATCAACACAGACACAAGCCTGCAAGAATGGGAAGCATTGTTCAAGCATAGAATAGTGCAAGGGAGATAGTCCAAGGCTGAAACAAGACTGTCAATAAATATCTTAGAAATGAGAGTGGTCTACCAAGCATTGTGAGCATTTGAAAAACACATTAAGGGTTCAGTGGTAATGATAACATCAGACAACAGAGAGACAGTGACTTACAGTGAAGCTCACCATGATGAAGTGCAGCACTGCAGAATTCTGCAGTAGAGTTACTGCAGCATGCAATGCAATTTCAATGGGAGTTAATCCCTTGTGTCATGTAGTAAACCTGTGACACTGGACTTCATCCTTGCAGGCTTCACTGTACGTCAACGAACAAGGTGGCATGAAGACTTGAACCTTCCTAAGAGAGACCAACAAGGCACTAACATGGGCCCAAGAGAACCTTCTACACATTTCATTCACACACCTTGCAGGAAAGCTGAATACTACAGCAAACTGGCTCAGATGACAGCAGGTCCACCTGGGAGAGTGAATGCTCCACCCACAGACATTCAAAGCAATTAAGAGACAATCTCACAATGGACCTAATGGCCACAAGACAAAATGTTCAGGTTCTCATCTATTTCTCCAGGTTCAGGAGAAACAGGCAGTGGGAGTAGATGCCCCATCTTAACCATGGACCAAAGAGTTTGCATACTGCTCCCCCCCCAATACCCCTGATCCCTCAAGTGCGTAACAAAATCTGGCAAAATCAAATATTCAGATCCAGATGACCTTCAGCTCCTGGCCTGACTGTTGAAAGGGAGAGACTGCTAAGGGCAGGCAATGCACCATCTACACTTATGACAGACAGTGACGCATATTTATCAAATGGAGCATGGTTTCGGGCCTACAGCCCAAACAAATAATTCCACAAGTGTTGCTGTACCTACAACAAGGACTAAACAAGGGGTTATCACCAGCATCACAATGACTAGAACTGTCAGCCATACAGCAACCTTAGACTGAGTGGGAAATATGATCATGGGTATGCACCTAGATGTTTTACATTTCCTAAAGGCAGCAGCAAATCCTAGAAACAAGCCAGTGGTGGCACTCGTCCAGTCATTGCTTTGAAAGATAGCATCACCATTTCACACCAGCAAAACACAGATTCTACCTTCATTTATCATAACACAGCATGCAAAGGAAGAGGGCAAATCCTTGTACACACACTGGACAGAAAACAGACCTGTCAGGTCTACTTGAAAAGAACTGATTGGTTCAGAAAAACAGACAGACTATTTGTCATCATGCAAGGCTCCATAAAGAGCATGGAAGCATCTAAAATGACAATAGCCACATGGATAAAAAGAACAATAAGGGAGGCATAGAGAGGCAGAACCTTGATGCCCATGGAGAACTTGAAGGCCTATTCCACTAGGGCATTTGTACCATCCTAGGCAGATAGAAATCAAGCGTCAGCAATAGAAATCTGCAGAGAAGTCATTTGGTCATTACTACACATGTTCACAAGACATTTTTTAGACTTGATACATGTGATGCAGACAGGGCCTCACTTACCATAATAATATTAGCCGCTGCCACTGCCTCAGGTTCTAGTCACAGTTGCTGTCCCCCTCCTTGTTGAATGGGTACTGCTTGTTACAAACCTACAAGGTAATGATTGGTGTTCCATGGATATACTCACTGCATAATGGCAGTTAACTCACCTGGTAAAGGTGATTGTGTTAGAGAATATCCATGGCACTCCATGGCCCACCATATTGGAGAGCGACCAAAACAGAGCCCAGCACTCAGTGACACCATGAATACAATGCCTACATTTTCCACAATGGCATCTGAGTAACATAGTAATTTGAAATGTTTGCTAGAGTGCAGCAGGGACAAAGAATGGTGATGACTGCACACCACAAAAGAAACCATTTGTTTTTTGTCTCCGTTGTATTATGTGTCTAGTAGATAGAAACAATCATAGCTAGGGAAGAAGTTGAACTGTAGAGGCTAGGGATTGCAGGGGCTTTGGTGGGTGTATTCAAAAGTTGATCTCTTGATCACATGTGCATCTAGCAGCCTATGAAATTAGCATAATAATCCACATGGTAAGGACTGGAGTGCTACGGATATATTCTAGCATAATCTCCTTTACCATATGAGTAAGCTACTATTCTCTTTATGAAGTCCGTATTACATATATTAGAAAGTAATCTTGAAAATATGTTTCCCTTCCAGAAGAGACAAATCTACATAATCAACAAAACAAAAGAGGGAGTATTCTTCTCATTGCTGGAAATCATTTAATTGCCTAAAATAGAAGTGGGGAGCAAAGGTAAGATACATACCATATCTAAAAAATATAACTGCTAATGAAAAGAAAAAGTTGTTAAGAAAACAAAGAAAATAGTTAAGTTTGTTTTATCCTTGAACGAGTTATGTCTTTACAGTATTAAATTACACCATAAATAAATTATATTACAGTCTAACATCAAAGTCAAGTACAGAAAAAAAAACTATAATAATACAAGTATAACATAAAAATATCAAAAACATCACACCACTCTTTCCTTATAAAAACTCTATGGGACACTGCAAAATTTCTGCTGAATGCTCAGTGTATTCTCATTCTAGTCTGGTATTATCCAAGAAATTTAATCTTCCTTAATCATATCTAGTTCTTTCCTTCGATAATCTTAAAGAAAGAGGCCACCGCCTCTAGTACTTTCAAAGAGACAGAGTTTACCAAATATGAGGTCAAATTCTTCGGTTCCAGATCCAGCTGAGATAAGTTATCTCCCAGGAATTTGTTTTGATATTTATTGTATAATGGGCAGAGGATCAATAAATGGGTGAGCTCTCTATCTTCCATTTTATATTAACATATGCCACTGAAGATGCTTTTCATTTTCTTGGTCCAGTATGTCACTTTCATAGTATTCAAATCTATATTTTGAGAATAATTTCCTGTGCTGTGTGTTTTTAAAAATAGAATAATGGATAGGTTACTATTCATTACCGGTGAGTAATACCATTGAGAGGTTCTGGACACAGAATAACCTTGAGAGCGAAGCTCAAGAGGTTCCTGTGTCCAGAACCTTGAGATGGTTTCACTCACCGGTAATGAAAAGTAACCTATCCATTATTTTTTTTAATATATGGATCTGAGAAAATAATGTTTGTGCCATTTTGTAATGGGCAGTTGGCCACTGCAGTGAAAGATCTTCCAGGTCCTGGCTGACCACTGCAGTGTCTGGCAAGAGGTATCACCTCACCCCCCGCCGTGAGGCTTTAGCTCAAAAGTTTTTGTTTTATGTATGGTGGAGTGTCTTACCGTTTGTTTGTTTTGGTAATGCAGGGCAGCTACATAATTTCATTTTGTGAATGGAACAAAAGGAATGTGAAGGACACGATGCATTCTTGCTAACCAGGGGCTGCCACCATATTTGTCAGACTGTTCTGCCCACCCACTGACAGATAGCAGCCAATTACATGTCATTATAGACGATGTATTGTTTTGATTCACTTTTTGTACCAATGGTAATACTATAGTTCAATTGTCGAACTATAGTATTAACATTGATTGACAGTAGTATTAACACTGGAGCTGCGATGGTATAACCAATTTTTTTTGTATGCTTTATGAGTATATTAAATAAGGTATCCATATATTAAATACTTTTAAATATCTTTCCAGTCCAACATGTTTCTTATTTTCTGCTAACCATTTACTTATAGTGAGAGCATTTTTCTAGTTCATTTTGTCTATGGATTATCTTTAATCTGTCTTTCATCAATATTTGAATCTCTTTTAAAGGTTTGAAACAAATATGCATAAAACACAATAAATCACATGGTTTCACAACTCTTTTGACAATCCAGACACTAGGGAAAAGTTATGTTGGATTGCCGATATTGTATTACTTGTTCAAGACACATACGAGGGAATCTATATTCATTCATGGTGTAAGCTTTTAGCCAGTACATGACTAATCTTCCCTGGACTGAACATTCTGTAGATATTTGGCCAAGTACTGCTCTCACTAATGCTGAAGGGGCACATTGAGGAAGACCCATTTTTTTTCATTTAGTGAATATTTAACAGTTTTTTATATCAATTTTAGGCACTACCCTCATGCCGTTGTTTCTTAAAGAATTTGACTTCTAATTTTGGTGTTTATCACTGTGAGGAAACCTATAATAGAATTACCACCATATTTGTGTGTGAAACTTATCATCACTGGAAGGAACTGTTTTGTTTTTATTTCCAATTCCTTCATGTGCTTTCCCCATAAAAGATTCTGTTATAATTCTCAGATAACAAAAACTTTGGTTCCTAGTTCTATATTATTTGTTGCTATCCTTTATTTTTTCTGTCCTTTATTTCCACAGACCATCATTTTAGTCTTAGTATAGTTAATCTGAAGATCAACAGAGGTACATTCCTACTGGAATTTCTGGAAAATTCTTATCCCAAGAAAACTGTTGGAGAATAATACTATGTTGTCCACGTATGTGAGATACGGACAATATAATTTCCCAATGCAGGGCATATGGAAGATGGGATTATAAAATATTATTATTTGATACAGGAGTAGATTGAATAGCATGGGTGACAACACATACCCTTGTTTAACTCATATATTGGTTATAAATGATCCAGTCTTGCCTCTTTTTGCATTGCACCTAATCTGTGTCATGTTATTGCTATATAAAGTAATTAGGATGGTAATAATAGCTTTGTCCACCACAAGTTTTTTTAATTGTTGTCCAAAGTAAATTCCAGTTTATTCTGTCAAAAGCTGCTTTTTGTATATAGCACTTTATAAATTGCAGCACTGCAGTGGTAATTTACCTTGCTATATGTACACATTACATGTACATGCTCTACATGTCTACACGTCGGCACTGCATCTGAAATGCTGTCATAGACAGCTCCATTTCCCCACCCAACAAACACCCAAGTAGCATGCTGGGAGCCACCCCAGCATTCTCATGCACTCCCCCCCACACACTGTATGGCCGATGGGGGTGCCCAAACCTGTCGGCTCCATTGCCCCCCCAAATAGACTTCAGGGTGCCATGCTGGGTGCCCACCCCAGTGTGGCAACAGTCTTTATGGCCAATGGAGGTGCCCAATCCTCTGTCGGCTCCAGTGCCCCCCCAAACAACCTTCCAGCTGCCACACTGGGAGCCCACCCCAGCATGGCAAACATCCCGTATCGTCTTCCTAAAAAAAAAAAAAAAAAAAACACAACCTGTAAGAAAAAATGGTCCCTCATTGACTGTCTCAACCCCCCTCAAACCCGCACCCAACCTCTGAGCATCCACCTCCACCCCCCCAACCCCACTCCCCATACTTACCTCCGGAGGCCGGAACGACAATCTTCGGTGGACCGGGAACACATCTGTACTCTTCAAAGCCAACCGTGAACTGAAAAAATGCTGGTAAGCTGTATAATCTGAACCAGAACTGGTGGTTGGCCAGTGGAGCTTGTCAGTGCTTTCTCGGTGTCGTCTTCTTGCTCCTGCCTTTCAAACTCATTACTTAATTTTGCTGCTGGGATGGTATTTGCAGCATAATAGCAGAAAGGATTGGTGCATCTAGTATCTTAGATGGTATAAACAGTGCAGGGCATTACATTTGGTAAAGAAAGCACTGTTTGGGGGATTTGATATTTTGGAACAAGATTTGGTCTAGCCTTGCCTGATCACCTGAATGAATCAAAAACAGTCACTAATGGGAAAGGACGTGGGAGTTCCCTGAATTGTGACTGAGAAACAACACTTTTTACCAGAAAACAGCCAAACAATAGACTGCCTCTGTACTTTTCTGAAGAGACTGTTTAATTGCTGAAAAAGTTTGTTGTAAGTTACTGCATTTCTTGTGAGCCAACAGCCTTGGGCAGAGTATCTCGTCTTTCGTCTTTGGTACCTTAACTGATCTTTCACAGACAGAAATCAGAAAGCAAGAAATTCAAGAATAAAAGCCTGAAGGGGACAGCATGACCAAAGAAAATAATTATATTTCTGATCACAGGGAAGGATATTTATACCTAAAACATTTCAACGTAAGCTTTAAAAAGAAGAAGAAAAAAACTGTTGTTTTCTTTCCGAAGTACAGATCTGTAACTGAGCAAGTCAGCAAGCACACGTGCCTACAGTCAGTACCTAGGAGGCAATACCGAGGTTATCTGAGTCCTCAGGGGCCAAAATTATGAACACTGTAGTTCAAAGTATTAAAGCTATTGTGAAGTGCAGATTTTACAATATGCCATAAGTGACTGGGGTCTTGGAGATCAGAAGAGCCTTCTTTATGTTCTAAGGACAGAGCAACTTTTCTTTTACAAAATTAAACCGGTCTTTAGTCTGAAAAAAGTCCTTTGTACTGAATGCTTTGGAAGATGGTAAATGACCCCTGGAAAAGTATGGCTGGTACTGCTCAACTGGAAGAGGGTACTCAGCAGAAGCCTCAGGTAAAACAAATACTAACTGTAAGGCAGTATGTTGAAGAACAGTGTCTCACCCTATATCGTTAAGCCATCTATGCAAGTGTCTGATGTACTTCAAAAACAGCTAACATTCTGTAAATCCAGCATGATATGTAGAGAGTACCAGCTGTAGGTGCACTGTGGAGATGGAAACCAGAGTCAGGGTGTGACTGATCTGTGCAGACCCAGCAGCACAGACAGTGTCATATTTGGGTCTGGGTTTATGATCTAGTGTCAGTGTGTGACTGGTTTGGGTTGATCCAGCAGAGGCACATAGTGTCAAATATGGGTCCAGGCTGCACCACAGCTGAGGGGATGGGGATCCAATTAGTTGCAGGAATTGCATATCATCTGAGAGGATCTTTAATTTTTCCCCACATAGTACTATATTATACAGTCAATTGTCTAGGGTGCCAAAATAACCACCTATTATTTATTGTTTACAGAAAAAGTTCAGCATGTTTTTAAAGTAGGGAGGGATGAGAAAAGACACATGCTGACCAGTTTCACACTTTCTATCAGGGTCAGTTGTCACACAGCTTATATTAATGGAAAAGGAAGGTTTTTATCGAGTGTGTGGTCTTGTCCCTGTGTGCCTCAAATTTCATGTCTGACACATTGCCAAGTGTAGCAGGACACATTGCTTGCCACACAAATGATCTGAAGTCTCACAGATCAATCAATCATTTTTATTTTACCAGGAATAACACCATTGAGCAAGCTCATTTTCAAGGTGATCCTGGAAGGACACAGGGAATATTACAATACATACACTGGTTTCAATGTAAAAGCAAATAAAATACATGTGGTGGTTAGAATGTAAATAAGGTACACAATACATACAGGTAAGTCCTAGGTAGGACAGTTGGTACAGATCAATGGAGGAATACTGAGGAATAGTACAAAGTGCCATGCTTACTTAGGTGATATTAAAATACAAGATGGACTACAATCAGGATGGAGGCATAGGTTGCAAGTGCTGACAGCAGGTGTGCTTGAACCACATCTGATACTGCAGATCAAACTGCACCCCCAAACACAATTTACAGTTACGGTACTTTGCAACAATGGCAAAACTCACAATATTGTAGCACCCCCCCCACACACACACACACACTTTGGAAATCTAGAGAATCCCTGCCCAAGTAAATTTTTCTGTTTTGAGCCAGGTTGACTATTTTTTTTTTTATTTCTGTTTATCCACCTCCCTGCCTGCCATCCCCGACCCTTCAGGATCCTCAAGGCAGACATCCCTCTACCTTCTACCTTGCCCGTATGACCCTCTGGAACCCCATGTAGCTTCGGTTTACCCCCGAGCGGGGATGGGGCAGAGCCCCCTTACCCCATCATTCAACTTGCGTCAGTCCAGGGGCCATCGGGCGGGTGAAGGCAGATCGAGGGCACGTCTCTGAAGGCTCCATCTTCCCGGTGACAGCAGGCATTTTTCCACTTTTTCTCTCCCACCCCTTACAGCGTAGGATCCCTGACGTCAAGGCGCAAGGTGCCGATGTCATGCTGTATCTAGGCAGCCCATCCCCTAACATTAGGGCTTGCAGTACTCCGAGCCTCCTCTCGGAGTCAGGCAAGTGTTCGGGCTAATGCCTTAACCTCCCCGGAGTAGGCGAGCTGTCATGGGACGCCTGCCTAACCCCTCGCCGACCCACCAGCTTACCCGAGTCTGCTCCTGAACCCAGGTCGCCGGTGTGGAGCGAGGTGTGGCGTCCAGCGCCTCAACCCTCAGCGCCACCGGGCCAGCCAGATTGACTATTTTGTTACATTTTTCTCCTCCCTATCTAATTGCTGGCCCTCCCCATAAAACCTAGGTGACTGGATTTTATAACCCCTGTTCACAACATCAGAAGGCATTTCTGCTTTGAGATGTCACACACCAACTCCCATTCAGTTGCTGGTACTCTTTGTTGATCAACTGTCTGGATAAGGCAATTATTTCTAGTACACCAAAGACATGGGTCCCTATCCCCTCTGCAGATCAAATGATGCCAATCAAACTGACCAGGGCATAGGTTACTGGGGGAGACTTGTTGGGGGGGGCAGTTTTTAACAGCTGTCATGCTGAACAAAATGTTCTAAAAAAAATACAGGCAGCTAGTATAATGAGCTGCTTCAGCACCTGTTGGTGTTGTACTGCAAAACAGATAATTTTTTCTACTGATGATTTAACCAGGCTAGCCCAGCTGAAAAGCAACATCTCATTTTTAGCAGGGTCTTGCTTTGACCTATTTTTACAGCTAGGCAGACTGAAGCACCAAGTGGTTAAGAGACTTGCTCAGGGTCACACAGCAGCTTGATGCTGGGATTTGAACCTTACTATCCTAGTTTCCAAGTTGGCGCCCTACTCACTATACTACACTTCATCTGGAATGAGAAAAAAATCTGAGAGAAGTCTGATTCAGTTTGCCTAAAGTTACTCAGAGTTGTTTTTTTTTTTTTTTGTTATTAAAATTTTTATTGCGTTTTTTCCACTATAACAAAACAACTTATGCATAGGCAAAGAAGTGCTGTACCGAAAGTGCAAATTACCTTACCTACAACAATGATTGTGTAAACAGAGCACTTTCTGCTTATATTACAACAACAAACAAAGTATTCCCCAACCCCACACACCTCCCCCAACCCCAATTATAAGCCACCAAATCAACTGAAATAGGAAAAGTGTTTTGCTTCTAAAACAAATACTACTTAGTTTGGCTTCCAGGTCATCAAAAATGCTCTAAAGAGCCCCAGAGAGAAGCATAAAGCTCTAGATTTACCCCTTATCGCAATGTGTTTTCAAGTTGCAATGCTAGAGTACATTCTCTATGCCACTCCACTAGTGTTGGAACCTTATCCGATGCCCAATGTCTAAGTATTAGCAACTTCATAACAGCTGAAACCAGAGAGACTCGTGCCCTCCATACTTTAGGAGTGTTCATGGGGAAAGCGAGCAACAAACAAAACTCAGGAATATCCATTTTAACTGAGCCAAGGATAGGGTCCAGCATACTACTCATAGTCCTCCAGAGACTGCGAATCTCCGGGCATAACCATAATAAATGATATAGGGTTCTCTCTTCTTTTTTGCACTTCCAACAACAAGGTGAACTAAGCGCACCCTTTCTGAATAGGTGAGTAGGAGTCAAATATAAGTGATGCATGATATTGAAATGTATCAATCTAAGCCTATCTTGTTTAATAAACCTGTATGCGGTCATCCAAAGTGCCTTCCAAAACTCTGGGGAATCTCTTATATTCAAGACTTTTACCCAATAATAGCAAACACCCGAAGGAAGCCTGTGATCCCATTCTTGGAGGAGCTTGTAAACCAGAGTTGTTTTTCTAACTCATCCCTTACAAACGTTGTATGATGTTTGTGTTTCTGGGCAATGTTTACATTAATCTGCTTTCCTCAGCTTTTATTAATCATTTAGAGATGACATCATTGCCTTGGGCGAAACTTGGCTTTCTCCCTCTATTCCTGATTCGGCCATTACCTTTCCTTTCTATAACCTCTTTCCCACTGATAGGGTAGGTACGCATCGGGGTGGCTGTGCACTCTACTTTAAGGACTCGCTTTCTCATCAATTGCTGCTTCCACCTCAAGTGGTCCAGGGGGCACAGGCACTGACGCAAAACTAACACTAGGTAGAACTACTACCCCCATTCTACTCACTGCCATCTATATCCCCCCCAGGGACCAGAAACAGTCCTTTCATGATATCATGTAGCATCTCTCCACCCTACCGCTTCAACATGAAAAAATTGGCATGGGTGATTTCAACAAAAATTGGCTGGCCAAGATGGCTGCGCTCTACAGTGATGATGCTGCTGCGTTCAATCTCACCCAGGTAGTCACCATCCCTACCCAGCTTAACACCAGTACGGGTACCTCCTCCCTCTTAGACCTGGTTTTCACTAATCGCACCGCAGAATCACTAACACCTCAGTACTCCCTTACACTTTAAGCGACCATTCTCCTATACTCTGCACCTGGTCCTGCAAAGCCCCCAACCCCCCCCCCACTAAAATTACCACTCATCGCAAACTCGGTCCTGGTAAACTCTCCAAACTTAAAGCACACCTCAGAAGCTGGGACTGGACCCCCCAGCTAATACCCTTGACCCTGATCATGCCCTTGACTTTTTCATCACTATCTTTAATGCAGCCTGTGACAAATTTGCACGCCTTATTAAGAGAATGTCCAAAGGTAACCATGCCAGTTCATTCACTGACCTCCTCCTGGATCACCTGAAATACAGTGACTCCCTTTGACATCTTGCAAATGAGACCAACCAACCATTAGACAGGCAGCAGTATAGGGAAGCCCGTAACAAGTGCACTTGGTCCTCACGCAAAGCCAAAGCCAAATACTACAAAGCCTGATTAACTTCTGCCTGGGGCTCTGGGCATAAATTTTGGAATAATATAAAGGAACTCTGTGGCAAGGTCCCAAATCCCCCACCTTATCTGTTGGTAATAGACAGCAACCCTACCTCTGATCCCCTCAGTATTGCCTCAGCCCTTAACTCCACCTTCACAGATCTTAATCATGTCCTCTCCCCTAATTTCTTTGACCCCCCGGCCCTACCCCACCCCTCACTCCACCCTTTCATCTATGCTTTTTTCCCCCAGAGGAAGCCAGACCCTACCTGGTCAAAGCCCTAAGCCACTCGCACTATAGCAGTGATTCTCTTGACCTGCGACTTCTCCGACTCATGCTCCAGGAAGTCCTTATTCCACTCACTTATATCCTTAACTGCTCCCTCTGCCTGGGAAAATCCCCCAACCACTGGAAATCTGCCTCCATTACCCCAATCTACAAAATCGGGGACCATACCTCCACCTACAACTACCACCCTATCTCTATTCTTCCCCCTCTATCTAAAGCATTATAACATATTGTCTCCAATCAACTCCCTGACCACCTAATGAAATATAACCTCCTATGTCAACAGCAACATAGGTTGAGTAAGGGACATAGCACTACCACAGCCCTCCTTGAGTTTACCTTGTACATTCACTCCGCTTTAGACAGTGGCCACATCTCAGGTGCTGTCTTTGTGGATCTCTGTAAGACATTTGACACCATAAACCATGCCCTATTGCTGATCGCTCTCTCCTCCCTTGGCTTCTCCAGTGATGCCCTAAGCTGGTATTCTGACTACCTGTCTGAAAGAACTCAAGAGGTCAAGATTGGTTCCACCCTGTCCACCAGCCTCCCAGTCCATTCCAGTGTCCCACAAGGCTCCATTCTTGGCCCTCTCTTATTTAGTCTGTATCTTAACTCATTGCTGTCTGCTTGTCCCGGCAACCTGCTCCTATATGCGGATGACACTGTCCTGTATGCCGCCTCTCCAGACCCCCTTAAACTCCAACAAGCCTTCCAACACTTTTTCAGTGAAGCTGAAAAATGGTTGTCTACCCAACGCTTAATTATCAACTATAAGAAGACAAAAGTCATAGTTATATCACACCCTCAGAACTCCCTTAGGAACCTCTGCCCCCAAATTCTTGATGCCAACCAGTCCCTGCTTGAGCAGGTGAACACCTTTAAATACCTAGGTATCACACTAGATCCTGTCCTCAACTTCCATCAACATATTCAACATCTCTCTGCTGCCCTTAACTCTAGAATTGGTGTGCTCTATCGGTACAAACATTGCCTCACATCTGATGCCCTCTGGCTCATCATCTCCTCCTTGGTCATCTCCCTCCTGGACTATGGCATTCTCATCTACAGTGCTGTGTCCACCTCTGGCCTCAGTAGACTCTGATTTGCTCTTAACAAAGCCTGCTGCCTCTTCCTTGTCTGTGAATGTTACACCCACACCTGCACCTCTACAGGGCCACAGACTGACTGAACCTAGACAACAGAATCAGGTACCACACTTGTCTAATGGCAAAAAAGATTGGACTTGGTCTCTCTCCCCCTGCTTTCTCATCCCTTATGCACCCTACATCAGCTGTCATTTCCACCCATAGCTCTGGTACTCTGCAGACGGACATTTCAATTCCAAAGAACTTTCAGTTACAAGGCCCCTTCTTGGATGAACTCACTCCCTAGCCATATAACTCATGAAAGAAGGCTTGGCTCCTTTAAATCCCAGCTAAGGCAGCAGTTTCAGACCTCCAACCCATGCAACTGCCCCTGATTCTTCTCCCATCTGTTGCTTTAAATTGAATTTTGTCTTCTTAGGCTCCTTAGCCTGAAGGCTCCAAAACTACTTCCAACGTTGACCATCAGCCTACTGAAGAACCAGCTGCTACTCTATGGCTGTACCAAAGTACTGAAACTCCTGTTATGTCATATGGTTGTACCCACTTAATGTTCTCCTATGTACTCCAATGCCTTTACCAATGTTTTTAATTTGTAATCCTGTTGTCTCTGTACTCTATATGTCTGACGTAGAACCTTTGTAAATGAGTCCTTGACTCAAAGGTATTTCTGAATCCTCATTAAATAAAATAAATTAAATAATAAAGGTTTAGTAATTGTAGGCTCTCTTATGCGGGTTCACAGACAGTGCCTGGTTTCTCCTAGTTTTTCAGTGTTCCCTCCTAATCTGCCTGTCTGGCAGAGGTAGGCGAGTGACAGAGAGAGATCGCACTGGATTACACATCACTTTCATAGATAACTATGCTGGGAAAAAACTTCACCAGAACATCACTTGAACAACATACACAACAAAAATAACCCACCCACCTTATAAACCTCATAAACACTACAGAACTGGAACTGGAGACACTAATTAGCAACCCCAAGATTTTTTTTTGTATTGGTCTGGAAGGGGGGTTAAATATCATAGAGCGCCTGTCTTCTCTGCGATATCTTTACTCCCCCAATTTCTTTATTTTTTTTTCTTTGTTTTTTTTGTCATAACCCCCATCCACCCATCTATGTAGTGGTTGCAGATGGCAGTGGCAACTCCAGCCCAAGACCAGCCCCCATGTCCTGGTAAAAAATCTGCCCTTTTTAAATTGTGGCCCCAGCAGTGATGTGTAGTTGCCAACAGACTGAAATTCCACCTCGGTGTTTAGTGACAAGACATCTGTACCCTACCTATACCCCAGTGATCCTTAATTCATGGCAACCCATCATAGGCAGATGGTGATACCAAAATTAGTTTCCACTACAGCATTGTGCAATGGCACACACAAGATAAAATTTAGAGAGGTGAGAGATAAAAAGGATCTTTTATCACCACTCCCCAGAATACATTCCTGGATACATTTTCAAACATGTTCTGAACTGCATGGCCCTGTGTCTCCCTGGGATCTCCCTCCATGCACCTATGCATGCAAATATATGTCAGGCCAGACACAGAAACATGGAATGCAAGATGCAGAAACTGACCAGGTGGTCCATTTGATAGACGTCTACATCATAAGCTCAGTTGAACCTGTAATGGACTTACATACACAGTCAGGAGAAATAAATTATGTAAGTCTCTCACAAAGAAGATCCCCCCATTTGCATTCCCTCTGAGGAAGAAATTGCCAAGCATGCCTTGCAAGGAGTGCCCTTGTTTGGCACACCTCATCATTGTTTCCACTCACATTTTCTGAACTGTTGTGGGTTGTTTGGTGACCAAAAACATTTCTATATTTGTATGTTTAAACTGTTAATGGAGCTAATCATTTTTATGCTAGCTTGCATGCACGTGCAAGAAACATAGTGCCACCATATGAGTTTTCGTAGGTGTGCTACCTCGCTTTCAATGCCTGCTCCTTTTTGCAGGCACTGCCTCACCACAACAATACATGTCCGAGCTGTCTATGACAACAGTTCAGATGCAGTGGTGTACAGTTCACAGCAAAACACTACCATAATCAGTGGTGGTAACGTGTAGGCAATTTCAGCGCTGCTGTCGGCGAGTATGCAAACTCTACGGTAGCACTACATCTAAAAAAAGCTGTCATAGACAGTCCCATTCCCCAAACAAACACCAAGTTGCATGCTGGGAGCCCACCCCAGCGGCTCATGCACTTCTCCCCCCCACTCACTGAATGGCCAACGGGGGTGCCCATTCCCCCGTTGGCTCCACTGGCATCCCCAAACAACCTTCCAACTGCCATGCTGGAAGCCCACCCCAGTGTGGCACAGTCCGTATGGCCAACGGGGTGCCCAATTCCCCATCGGCTCCACTGGGCCCCCCCAAACAACCTTCCAGCTGCCACGCAGGTAGCCCACCCCAGCGTAGCAAAGCTCCCGCGTCGTCTTCCTAAAAAAAAAAAAAACACAACCTGTAAGAACAAACTGTCCTTCGTTGACTGTCTCACCCCCCTCCTCTAACCAATGCCCACCCTCTGTGCACTCACCTCCCCACACCCCATACTCACCTCCGGAGGCCAGCGTATTGATCTTCGGTGGACCGGAAACATGTCTGCACTCTTCAACACTGACTGCGGATTGAAGAAATGCAGGTAAGCTGCATAATGGCATAAATATTTTTTTTTCAACTTTGGTGCATATCTCAGCCATTTTTTAGAATTTTTTCACAAAATTTTCAACATGGGGTCCTTGGGACCCCACCTCAGGAACTCTGTCACTGTAATTTTCATGGTCACTGTGTGGAACCACCTTTTGGGACTGATTTACAAAACAACAGTATCATAGTTCATGAGGTAGCCCGCCAAAAACCCTATGTTGAAAATTTAGTGAAAAAAATTCCCAAAAATTACTGTTTTATGAGCGTGCATTGCGCAGTTCCAGCTCACACTGATAACTTTGAGAATCTTTAATATTTTCATTCCAGATTTTTAACATTGCCATTTTACCACACCTCCTTATGAACAGTACAGCTGTCATTTTTCACCTCTTGCTCAAAATGTGTTTTCGCACATGTAGCACACATTGGTGCGGTCGGTTTGCGAACTCAATGTTCGAGACACGTTAAGAAAATTACAGTGACACTGTTCATGAGCAGAGGTATTAAAATGGCTATGTTAAAAATTTGGTGACAAAAGTCCATAAAATTACTATGTTATGTACGTGCATTGCGCAATTTCCATGCACCCTCGTAAATTCACAAATTTGTAATAATTTAAGTCCAGATTTTCAACATTGACATTTTTCCACATCTCCTTATGAACAGTACAACTGTCATTTTTCACACCTTGGCTGAAATGTGTTTTTGCACTTCCAGTGCAGAATAGCACCGTTGCTGTGGGAAATTAGTGTTCAGAACAGATTAAGAAAATCACAGCGAAACTGTTCATGAGCAGAGGTTCCAAAATGCCTATGTTGAAAATCTGCTGTAAAAAATCCTAAGACAATTTAAATTATGGGTGTACATTGTGCAGTTTCTACGCACCATCGTGACTTCACCAGTTTTTTTATATTTTCACTTCAGATGTTCAACAATGCCATTTTTTACACCTCCTCATGAACAGTACACCTGCCACTTTTCAAATCCTGTTCAAAATGTGTTTTCGCACCTGTGGTACCAAATGGCGCAGTTGTTGTGCAAAATCACCTTTTGCCTTATGAACTGATGGTGTCACTGTTCATGTGGTGGGATCACAAAAAGCCCATGCGAGAAACTTGGAGTAAAAAGACCAAGAAATGTCCAGGGCATTAGGGTTTTTGACCATAATTCCCTACCCTGTAGGGATTGACAGGTGTCAGGGGTGTAACTTGGGATTGTCTAGAGTAATGCTCATGCCATTCCACCCCCAACCCCCAGCCAGTGACAGACATCAAGGTGTGCCTTGGACCCTTTGCTCCGAGAGTTCACCCCATGCTCCTATACTGTGCCCATTTCAGTGTATTTCCTAATGGAATGAGGTGACTGCAAAGCCCAAAAACCCTAAAGCACACCTCAACACTTGTCAGTGTCTGAAGGGTAGGGTGAGGTGAAATGTCGTGACTGTCATGGGCAATGACCCAAAGGCACACCCCAATGCCTGTCCATCTCTGCAGGTTGAGGGCAGAGTTGGCATCAGTTCAATACTTCAATGCCATTTCTATATTGCATCTGTTTAACTCCTGCACTACCACTGCTAATGCCAGCAAGTAAACATTCAGCATTGACAAATGCTTGTTTATGCTTGCTTGCACGCATGCGCAAGTAGCATTATGTGGCAGCTTAAGAGAGAAGTGGATTGTGGAGGTATGGCACTGTGCAGCCAACACCAGCACTGCATTTGTGGGCTTGGCACGTTTCACCCAATGTAGGCTGAGTGTCCTAATGACACTGGTTCTGTAGAGTTGGAGAGGGGCCTAAGACAAGTAGCACACACAGTATCCTTCTCAGAGGTGCTGCGTGTCATTGGCATAGGTGAGGCGAGGGTACTTTGCACCATGCAGTTTAATGAATGGTTGAAAAAATGGTGTGGAGCACAGGGGTTTGGCTTCATTGAGGACTGGGGTTCCACCTGGAGGGACACCAGCCTATACTGGCAGGATGGTCTGCATCTGTCCAGAAAGGGAACAAGTCTTTTGAGCAATTGGTTTAAATGCTTCATTGGCAAGCTTTTAAACTAGTCAAGGGGAGGCACTGATAAGCAGCAGGAAAATCCCAGCCTCTCCCTACAAAACAGGGTGCAAAATGAGAAAAAGACTGAGGTAGAAAGGTCAGTGGGGGATGCTGCAACAGAAGGTAAAGCCATCAAAAAATGGAGAGCAATGAGTACCAATGCCTGTAGTCTGAATAACAAGCTTCCTGAATTAGTGGCCTTGATGGAGGAGGAACATCTGGATATCGTGGCAGTCACAGAAACATGGTACACACAAAACCATGACTGGGACGTAAACATACCAGGATACACTATCTACAGGCGGGACAGGGAGGGTAAAAGAGGAGGAGGAGTAGCTCTTTACATAAGGGAAGGAATCAAAGCAACAGAACAAAAGGGAAAACAGGGAGGAGAAGAAGCACTGAGGGTAAATTTGGAGACCAGCAATGGCACCACAATCCGCATAGGGTTAGATACAGCCCTTTCTCAGGGGAGGAAATGGACAAGGAAATGATAGAAAGTATACTTAGAATGGCAGAAAAAGGGGAGCTATTGCTGATGGATGATCTGAATATGCCAGATGTTAACTGGAGTGCAGTTGCAGCAGCCACTTCGAAGAGTGGGGTTATTCTAGATGCCCTACAGGGGGCATGCCTTAGACAACTAGTACTGGAGCCCACTTGAGAGGGAGCAATCTTAGACCTGGTTCTTTCAAATGGAGATGGAGAGAGGATCACAGATGTAGAAGTGGGTAGCCATCTGGGAACTAGCGACCACCGAACAGTATGGTTCACAATAAACACAGCAATAAAGTAAAGCCATACTAAGGCAAAAGTACTGGACTTTAGGAGGGCTGACTTTGCCAAAATGGGTGAGTGCCTAAGGAATGCACTAGCAAATGGGCAAGAAGGAGGGGTGGAAGAACAATGGGGAATAATAAAAACTGCCATCACAGAGGTAACAAGTCTTTGTGTGAAGCAAATAAACAAAACAAAATGATGTAAGAAACCACTATGGTTCTCAAAGGAAGTGGCAGTGAAGGTTCAAGAGAAAAAGAAAGCATTCAGGAAGTACAGGGAATCAGAGAAGGAGCAGGACAGAGAACTGTATCAGTTAAAGCAAAAGGAAGCTGGGAAGGCAGTCAGAACAGCAAAGGCCCAAACCGAGGAAAAGATAGCCAACTCAGTTAAGAAGGAGGATAAAACCTTTTATAGGTACATCAGGGGCTGACGGAAGACCAAGAGAGGATAATGAGGCTTAATAAAGGGGAGGAGGGTGGGCAGAGGATGACTCATGAACGGCAGAGATACTAAACAAATATTTTTGCTCAGTATTTACAAATGAAGAGGGGGAGGTACCTAAAACAAACAGTAGAAACACTCTGGAAACAGAAGTTGATACTAGCCCATTTACAGACGAAAAGGGTTCTGAAAGAACTCTTAAAACTAAAGGTGGACAAAGCAATGGGGCCTGATGGGATTCATCCCAGAATTCTAAAAGAACTAAGGGTAGAACTAGTGACACCACTGATTACCCTCTTTAACAAATCATGGGAGGATGGGGAGCTACCCGAGGACTGGAGGAGGGCAGATGTGATTCTCCTTCACAAAAGTGGGAGCAAGGCAGAAGCAGGAAACTACAGACCTGTTAGTTTAACCTCAGTGATAGGGAAAATGATGGAATCACTTCTGAAGGAAAGAACTGTCGAGTTTCTAGAGGCCAGAGGGGCACAGAACCCAAGTCAGCATGGTTCACAGCGGGAAGGTCAAGCCAGACAAATCTGATAGATTTCTTTGACTGAGTGACAAAAGTAGTAGATCAGGGAGGGGCTGTGGACATGGCCTACCTAGACTTTAGCAAGGCATTTGACACAGTCCCACACAAAAGATTAATATACAAGTTAGCCAGCCTGGGAGTGGGTCCCAAGATGATAACCTGGGTAAAGAATTGGCTGGAGAATAGGACACAGAGATTAATAGTAAATGAGTCCCTCTGAAGAAAGGGGTTACTAGTGGGGTACCCCAGGGTTCGATATTAGGACCGGTCCTCTTCAATGTCTTTATAAGCGACATTGCAGAGGACTGGAAGGAAAAGTATGTCTCTTTGCAGATGACACAAAGATCTGCAACAGAGTTGATGCACAAGGTGGGTGGAAAGGATGAGAAGGGACTTGGCAAGGTTAGAGGAATGGTCAAATGTATGGCAGCTTAGATTCAATGCTAAGAAGTGCAGGTAATGCACCTGGAAACAAAAACCCAGGGAAGAGTACACAATGGGGTGAGATACTAACAAACAAAATGGAAAGTGACCTGGGAGTAGTCATATCAGATGACCTATAGGTGGGCAAGCAATGTGAGAGGGCAGCAAAGGAGGCTGGGGGATACGGGATGCATAGGGAGGCATCACCAGTAGAAAACAGTAAGTTATTATCCCTCTGTACAGACAGCTGGTGAGACCCCATCTGAGTACTGCATGCAGTTCTGAGACCCAATCTCCACTAAAGACATAGACAGGATGGAAGCTGTCCAGAGGAGGCAACTAAAATGTGTGGGGTCTGCACGGAAGACATATGAAGAGACACTTAAGGCGCTTAATATGTATAGTCTCGAGGAAAGGAGGAGAAGGGGACATGATAGAAACTTTCAAGTACCTCAAGGGAATCAACAAAGTCCAAGAGGGTAGCATCTTTCAAAAAAAGAGGTGTGCAAGAACAAGGGGGCACAATTTGAAGATAGAGAGGGGGTGGCTCAGAGGTAATTTAAGGAAGTATTTTTTCACAGAGAGGGTTGTGGATGCATGGAACGGCCTTCCGGAGGAGGTTGTGGAGTCAAAAACAGTGGTGGAATTCAAGCATGCATGGGACAGTCATAAGGCAATTCTAGGGCGTGGGGGTAGGAAGAAGTAGGCTGCTGGTTAACTAGGATCTGCAGCTTATCCATTAGGTAGGGAAATGGGCAGACTGGGTGGGCCAAGTGGTCCTTATCTGCCATCAAATTCTATGTTTCTATATTTCTATGTCTGCAAAAGTGCCACCAACTTAAAACAATTTGGCTGCTGCAATGAGGGGCAGCCTCGTCATTGCAGCATCAGCCATTCCACTGCAATGATGGTGCCTTGCCTGGTGAAACATTTCTAGTTACATGGCATCAGCTGTCACCACCTCAGAGTCCCCAGAAAAGCTGACAGGGGTGCCCAATCCCCCAGTCAGCATGCCCTCTCCCCAGATCATTTGCCGATGGGGGAGCCCACTCCCTGTCAGCATAATACCCCCCATACATTTTGTTTGCTGAGGGGAGTGCCCAATTCCCCCTTGGCATCATGTCTTCCCCCAAAAAACACAGATCATTCTTACTTTTCTGATACAGGCCCCAATCTTGTCAGCTTCAGTCTCTCAAAACAAACACACAGGCGGCATGCTGTGAGCCCACCCGAGCATGCCAAATCTACCTGCAGAAAAGGAAAACCTTCCCACGATGGTTTCAATTTATTTTTAACCTGAAAAGTAGAAAACGGTACCACGCTGTGTCTTGTGGTCTCTCCCCCAACCCACTCCCACCCTCTGCATACCCCACCTCCCCACACCACGCCTCACTCCATACTTAACTCTGGAGCCCGGCGCAATGACCTTCAGAGGACCAGGAACATGTCTGCACTGTTCAAAGCTGACTGCGAACTGAAGAAATGACAGTAAGCTGTATAATGGCATAAATAGGGTTTTTCAACTTATGTGGATATCTCAGTCATTTTTTTTTTACTTTTGGCACCAAATTTTCAACATGAGGTTATTGGGACCCCTCCTCATGAATTCAGTCACTGTCATGGCATTATTTGGTCCCAAAAGGTGATTTTGCAGTCACTGTGTGGAATCACCTTTCAGGACTGAATAACGAAATGACAGTGCCACTGTTCATTTGGTGGGCTCTCAAAAAGCCTGTGTTGCAAATTTGGTGAAAAAAATTACTCTTTTAAGAGCGTGCGTTGCGCAGGTTCCATGCACACTCATAACTTCACAAATTTGTAATATTTTCACTCCAGATTTTCAACATTGGCATTTTTCCACACCTCCTTATGTGCAGTACAGCTGTATTTTTCTACATCCTAGCCGAAATGTGTTTTTGCACTTCCAGCACAGAATAGAATGCTTGCTGTGGGAAATCAGTGTTCGGGACACATCATGAAAATCCCAGTGACACTGTTCATGAGCAGATGTCCTAAAATGCCTACGTTGAAAATGTAGTGCCAAAAGTCTTTAAAATGACTGTGTTACGAGCGTGTGTTGCGCAGTTTCCACTCACCCGCACAACTTCAAAATTTGTAATATTTTTACTCCAGATTTTTTAACATTGGCATTTTTCCACACCTCCTTATGAACAGTACAGCTGTCATTTATCACATCCTGGCCAAAATGTGTTTTCGCACTTCTGGCACACAATATTGCAGTCATTGTGGGAAGTCAGTGTTCAGGACAGATTACAAAAATCACAGTAACATTGTTCATGAGCAGAGGGTTAAAATGCCTAGGTTGAAAATTTAGTGACAAAAGTCCATAAAATTACTGTGTTACGAGCATATGTTGCTCAGATTCCATGTACCCTCATAATTTCTCGCATTTGTAATATTTTCACTCCAGATTTTCAACATTGACATTTTTGCATACCTCCTTATGAATAGTACAGCTGCCATATTTCATATCCTGCCTGAAATATGCATGTACACATCTGGTGCAGAATAGCATGGTTGCTGTGAGAAATCAATGTTCAGGATAGATTAAGAAAATCATAGTGACAGTGTTCATGAGCAGAGGTCACAAAATGCGCATGTTGAAAATTTTGTGAAATAATTCCACTAAATGACTGTGTTACGCACATGTATTGCTCAGTTTCCACATACACTTGGAAGTTCAAGCATTTTTTATATTTTTACTAAAGATTTTCAACATTGCCATCTCTTCACACCTCCCTATGAATGGCACAGCTGTCATTTTTCACATCCTGCCCAATCTGTTTCCGTACATCTGGTGAAGAATGGCACGGTCGCTGTGGGAACTCAAAGTTCAGGACGTATTAACAAAATCACAGTGCCACTGTTAATGAGAAGAGGTCCCAAATGCTTTCATGAGGTGGGGGTCACCAAAAGGCCATGTTGAAAATTTGTAGTGCAAATACCAACAAACGCCCGGGATGTTAGGTTTCTAACCATAATGTCCCACCCTGTACAGACTGACAGGCATCGGGGTGTGCCTTTGGATTGCTGACTGTAATGCTCATGCTATTCCACCCCACCCCCCCTGCAGCCAGTGAAAGGCATCAAGGTGTGCCTTGGACTCTTCGACCCCTAAAGTTCACGCCATTCTCCTATACTGCATCTATTTCAGCATATGTCCTAATGGAATGTGGAGACTGTAAAGCCGAACACTCCAAGGAACACCTCAGCATGTGCCGATGTCTGCAGGACAGGGTGCGGTGAAATGGCTTGAACATTACGGGTGATGACCCAAATGCATACCCCAATGCCTGTCCGTCTCTGCAGGGTGGAGGTGGGATTGGCGTGAAGTTCAGTACTTCACTGCCATTCCTATTCTGCATCTGTCTAACTCCTGCATTTCCAATGCTAATACCAGCAAGCAAATATTCGGCATTGACAAATGCTTGTTTAATCCAGAGACAAGAAAGCACATCACTTTGTCTTTTGCAGCATAGAGAGGGTCAACCTGGGGCCAAGAGGAGGGGGCTTGAAAGTTAAACTGAATGAAAGAGTACCCTTTTTGGATCTATATGTTTGGGCTGGGGGGTGACGGAAAAACCAGGACTCCATGAAGGAATAGATCTTTCTGTCTTTTTGAAAAAGTGACTCTTTTCTGTTATAGGAATGTTCTTTTTCCTTTACCAACTGCAATAACCAATAGTGAGTTTTCACTTTTAACAATAGTGTTATTACTTATTACCACATCTGGCACTTGGGTTAATATCCTAGTACTGACACTGTAATGCAGCATGAGAGGGGTGCTGCATTTCTGAGGTGCCGTCTTTCAGATGAGACGTTAAACCGAGGTCCCATCTGCCTGGATTGGTGGTAGTTCAGGTGGATGTTAAAGATCCCATGGCACTTATCGAAAAGAGTAGGGGGAGTTTTTATTGAATTTCACATAAGATATATCATAACAAAGAAAACATATTACATCACTTTATCCTACATCACATTTCCATAGAAAATTACAAGAAAAGAAAAGTTTACACATTGATATACATATAATGACTATAAACATAATCTTTCCTTACTCAAAACTTTTACTTATATTTAATAAAAATTTGAAATCCCTTCCACCATCTATAAACCTTAGCCCCTGAATAGTGCATTAAATCAGATTGATAAACCGACTTCATTGCTTGCATAATCAGATAACTAAAAACTTGGTATGACATCATTTTTTGATAAATTACCCATTGACATCTTGCTTGCCATAAATAAAATCTTAAACAACTTAGCAGGAGAAAATAGGTTACTAGGTGAAGAGTAGAAGCTTCTCTATGAAGAACCCCTAACACTAAGGTATCATAATCCATTTTTCCTAACCAACTCATGTGCCATTTTTCCGCAAGAAAGGGCCAAAGTGATTTTGAATAAGAACAAGTCAATAAAAAATGACTCATAGTCTCTTCTATATTTATACACGCCTAATATGGACAATTCCTTTGTTCCAGATTTTTATGCTTTGCATTACCACGGACATTCAATCTACCATAAACTGTAAGCCATGATATTTCCCACATTGCAGCTGGCATTCTTTTATTATTCAATTGCCTCAAAACTTGGTCATTAAGGGAAGGGGGACAATTCTTAAAACAAGGTTCTGTAGGGTACAATCGGGTCATTAAAGTAGAACAAAATTTCTTCCTACTGGCTTGTAAAATATCGGTATGAGTGATCCTCCTTTTAAACAATTTTTGAGCTGCCGGGCGGAAATATTCAGGTACCTGCAGTCTAGTATGAAGTTTGGGCGCCACCACACCCCAGGCTGCAAGGTAACGCTCAAGAACTAAATGTATCATCCCCTTGAAACCACCTACACTGCTAGAAATTCCATACCAAACAGTATGATAAATAAATAAGGAATAAAAAAAAAACAATAGGTTCAATCATTCCTAAACCTCCTTTTTCTCTACTTAAATAGGTATAACATCTTTAACTGTTGCTTGTTGCTCCACAACATTTGAAAAACATTCCATAAATTTTAGTTTCTAATACTGAAGGAAGAGGAAAAATATAAGCCACATACTGCAACTGTGGGACTATAAAACTTTTCAAAATCTGTATTCTTTTTAATTTCAACAGTTTCCATGACTGCCATCTCTTAACTTTAACCAAAGTGCGCTCTATGACCTGTTCCCGATTAACCAAGGCCAAATTCGGAGCCCCGAAAATAATACCCAAAATACTTATCGGCTCTTTTGAAAAAAGTATTCCAGACACTTGGCAAGAGGAAATCTCCCATTGACCTATCAATAACCCCTTGCATTTAGAAAGGTTAAGCTTAGAATTTGAAACTCCCGCATATTGTGCAACTGTCTGTATAAAAAGGGAAACTTGATTGTGATGCGAAAAAATCCCACAAATATCATCTGCATAAGCCAAAGCTGACAATTTAGCAAACTCATTCTGTGGTAACAAATTTCTCACTCTTAATTTGGTTAAATGCTGTAGTAAGGGATCAATTGAAAAAAGGTACAATAAAGGGCTGAGAGGACAACCTTGCCTTACCCCAGTGGAAATCATAAACCCCCTCTGTAATCTGCCCTTTAAGAAAAACTTTGACAAATACATGTGAGTATAACATTTTAATATAATTAATGAATACCATAGGAACACCATACCTGGCCAAAGTTAAAAAAAGGAATTTTCGATCTATATTTATCAAAAGCTTTCTTGATCAAGCGAAAGTATACAACCCTATTCTTTTGTAAAGACAATACTTCAACAAAATCTCTAATCAAAATTAAAGCATCTTGTATTCTTCGTCCTGGTATACCACAGAATTGATAGTTTGACAAAACCAGAGAAGCATAGTTTTTAAGCCTAGTATTAAGGATTTGAGCCAGGATTTTATAATCAGAATTTAAAAGAATTATCGGTCTCCAGTTTGCAATATCTGCTCTATTCCCAGTTTTAAATAAATAAACTAACAAACCCTCCGAAAAAACAGATGGAAACCCAAGATTCTGAAAAAAGGATGAATATACTGTATATAAAATAACAGAAATTTCTGAAATAAAATATTTGTAAAATTGGTTTGGCAAACCATCCAACCCAGGTGAAGTGCCTACTTTAAGACTTTTGATAGCTTCTTGAATTTCTGCTAGAGTAATACTTTTGAGTAATGCTAATACCTCTTTTGGAAACTAGAAATATTAATACTTTGCAAATAATCCTGAATGTCCCCATCTGAGGGGGTCTCTGTGGGCAGTAAAGACCTTAATGTGACTTAATCGAATTTTCCATTCCTACTGTCGTATCAAATCTATTACCACTTATATCATGTAAATATTCAATAGTACTATCTAAATGAATTTTCTTACAAGCCTCATAAGGGTCCCCAACCGGCCCTTTCCTGGTACCCATAGAAAGCATCGCTGAGATTGTGGATGCCCTATCATATTGATATGTCACCATTTCTTTCTTGATTATATTGATCTGAGCAGAAAAATCCTCTTTACTTGAGTAGGATAGTGTGTATAAATGCTGCAGCTGGCTTCTAAGAGAGAGGTATTTCAAAAACTTTTTATTTCCTAAGGATTTACCATGTGCACAAAACCAACTCCGGATATCTTCCTTAGTATCCACCCACCAGTCTCCAGCCTTGTTGTAAAGACATAACACTGAAACTCTAGCGGCTAATAAAACCTCTATTCCAGACTTAACCATCGGGGACTCCAATATGTATGTATTTAATCTCCATCTGTTTTTTTTTCTAGTCTGTAAAGGGATATCTGAAATAGTAAACCGTAACAAAGAATGGTCTGAAACTCACTAGGATAATCTGAAAGCAACCTTTCTTTATATTCTGAGAGTGAAAAAGGTGATATATTGTAGTTTTATAATTTCCCCTACTATAGGTGAACCTACTACCTTTATTGTAACAGCTGCAATTAATCAATTTTGCAGTATCAATTATGGCCGACAACATGTGCGAGTCACAATATACCTTCTTCCTTTTAAGTCCAGCTACTTGGTCCCTCACAATATCACAATTAAAGTTTCCCCCCAAAATGATAACATAAGAAGACACTAAATATGGTTGTATTAGCCTTAAAAGCTCTACCCGAGTTGCCTTAGTCTGGGGTCCATACACATTAATAAAGCGAAAAGCTCTAGACTTCCAAGTTCCATCTAATAAAATTAAACGTCCTGGGATTAAATCAATCAGTTTTACTAAAGAGAAATCATATGAACCAGAAAGGATACTTACCCCATCCGCACAATCTGGTCCAAAGGACCAATAAGAAGGCTCCCAAATCCATTCCCTTTTAAACATTAATAACTGTTCTTTAGAACACATCCATGTTTCCTGAAAAAAGAAGATATAACCGGAACTGTGAATAAAAGAAAAAAACGCTCTTCTTTTAACCACATTTAACAAACTATGAATATTTAGAGACCCTATAACAAGAGAACCAATGAACCAGGAGATTAAAAGAAACACAACTAAATCAAAAGAATCTATTTTTTTCGCTTTTTCTTTTTTTTGTCTTTATAATCCCCATATTCCATCCCAAAAGAGAACTGACTACTTCCAACTGACTGGGAATCAGCTTCACTATGTTCCATGTCAGAACTCCCCTATGGAAGAAATAATGCTGCATATGAGTTCCCATTCTCCTTGATACCAACCTCTTTTAACTTGCTTAAGGGATTTGGCTTGTTATGCCTAGATGAACGCCTCCTAGCTACTGGCTTGAAATCTAAATCATCAGCCTGGTCTACCCTTGACACTACTTTTTCTTCATAACAAACAGGTGAAAGAAGTGGATCAACTTTGTCACCCGTGCTTGTAGTAGCCTGTTTAAGCAAGGGACCAACTTCAGGATTAGCTACCGGGGAGGGAAGACATGTTGCCGAAGTATGCTCTAGAGTAGATTTAGAGACTGGATTAGGAGAGGAGACTATATTCTGAGGGGGGGGGTCAACCTTCTCCTCCAGCAACTCTTGTGCCTGCTGAATCAAAAGATCGGGGCTCGCACTTGGAACCTTGTTCTTGGCAGCCCAAGAACAATCCCCAAATACATGACCCTCCTCCTCACACAGATCACACCTAGTATCGTTAGTACAATGCAATGCTATATGCCCAATGCCCCCCGCAATTATCACAACGGGCCTGGTCACAAGTACTGGATAGATGCGTCCGTGCCCCACATTTATAGCATGCCCTTGGCTGTCCTGCATAAAAACACACCCCTCTATCCCTGCCTAACAGAAAAGAATTAGGGATATGTTCTAAACCAATTCCACCAACCCGTAGTTTAACTTTATATTTCCACCCCCCCATCCAGAAGGACTCGGAATCCAATAAGGCCTCAGGTTTACTTAAAACATCACATTTCTGTGACAACCAATATGTAATGTCGTCAACATGAACCCCTTCATTTCGAAACATCACAGTCACAAATCTAACAGAGGGCTTGGTCAAGGGGATAACCAAAAAAGGAGACCATGGGGAAAGAATTTTACCAGTGCATAGCGTTCCCAAAAGAGCTCTAAAGCATGAGTAGTTCTAAAACTAACATCATAGTTGTCTTCACCAGAAATATTAATCAGTGCAAAAAACATCTTTAGGAGAAAATTGCAAGGAGTCTTTTAGCAGTTTACGACCCACAAACACACGATCAGGCCTATCCGCTAAACCCCTTGCGGATCTGAACCACGTTCGTCTAGGTGCAGCTTCTTTTAATATTAGAAAACAAATCCGACAATAAGGGTGGTTGATTTACTTTAGGGGTTTGTGACTGAGTGTTATTAACTATACTACTGTCTTTCACAAACACTTCCCCTTTAGCAGTCTCAGTCCGAATAACAGGAACTGAAGTGACCCCATTAGTCCCTAGCAGCTCCTGCCAATCTATGTCAGAAGGCTTCCATCCTGGTGGTGCCTGGGAAAAACCCGTCGAATAATCCCAAGTGGGATCTGGAATCCAAGTGCCTTGTTTGGTTTTCACCCATCCTGCTCCTTGCAAGGCCTGGGTAGTGGACCATGGTTCTACTGCGTCTGGCAGTTTTGAGGAGCTAGATGTAGAGACAGGGATAGCCACTGGAGCCCCTAACTGCTCCTGGGCAGATACAGGGCCTGTCTTAGGTTTAGATCCAAAAAAAAAAGTAGTAGCTCCTTCCTGCGTAGCTGGGTCTGTTTGATAAACAATATTGTCTCTGGAAGCAATCCCATGCTTTGCTAATGATGCTGGTATTTTAAAAACAAAGCCTGATTCCTTCATTAAAGTAGAAGATTGAAATACAGCCTCATTTTCCTGATGTGGTGCCTTTTCTGGTATTAAGTGCTCAACACCACTGTGCTCCTCCATAGCAACAACTGCATCATGCCAATCCAAAGATTTTCCAGGCTTCAGGCACACACCTTCCTTGGCGTTAAAACTGCCAGCCTGATCAGAGCACATAGTCAGGGACGCACATACAACTGGATGCAGAGGTGCTGCGGATGTACTTGCCACCTGCACCTCTGTCAGAATCTCCGCTGTGCCATTAGTCTCCATAACAGTTTGTAATTTAATGTCCTCAGAATTCAGCCCCTCAGAAACAAAGTGCTCACCTTTACCTTGGTGTTTTGTTTGAAAGATTCCAGTCTCCGACCGCGCCGTTTCAAAAGCTTCACCAGCATAGGATTCAGCTGCCGAAATACCTTCCGCATCCTCCGATAACTTCTGCGCTGCACACAAATCTTCCGTTGAAACAAAAATATCCTCCGTTTCTCTTGATTTCCCGTTACAGGGCACTTCTCCACTTCAGGCCTCTGAGTCGAGAAAACTAGGAGAGGAGGCCCGCTCTCCTAATCGCGCGACATCCTGCTGCATCAGCAGCTCTTCCCGAGTGGCCATTCTGCTGGCCTCAGGCTCCCTCTACTGACAAAACAGCCGCATTGCCCAGCAGAGAGTAGGGGAATTTCCCTGGTGTCCTGGCCAAATTTCCCTCATTCACTAAAAAAATACCACCAACAGCTTAATCTGGTTCAAGGTCAGTTGGCATTCATCTGTATCCCCCTCCCCCGGGTCGTGCCTGAAAATAGGCAGGATTTGTCTAGTGCACTTACCCGGTCAACAAAACTAAATAAAAAAAAAAAAAAAAAAATTACTGTTCATGGGCCTCTACTTTCTATAATATCTACAATGATATGTGCCTCCACATAGCTCATGAGTTGGAGTTGTTAATATTATGTGAAGATAAGTAAAATAAATATAATGTTTTGGATCATGTTGTCACTTGTTTAGGTTGATAAAAAAGGGGGGGATTGAATATTCATTGATACTCATGAATTTGTTTTTGATTCATTACAGAGTTTATAACTTTTTATAACTTTCTGTTTCTGTGATAAAGATGGTTAAGATTAACAGTGTTACTATGAAACATATTTATGTGTATTTTTGTATTATACACGTTTACATAATATGTGTGCACCCCTGTAAGCACAAAGTTTAAGTTGTGTTGGTTACATGCGGTTGCCGCTCCATGAGAATGCCTTGTCAGCAAAACTGGTAGCAGGTGGCAGGTAGTTCTCTGTTCTCCCTGTAAGATGTATTGTTGCACACTGCTGGCAATAAATTTGCTTTTGCACTTTATATTTTATGCCTCTTTGACTGTGCTTTGAAGGATGGTGGTGGTAGAATGTAACCCTTTTGTATTATACTTAATCTGCATCATGTTATTGCTATATAAAGTAATTAAGATGTTGATTATAGCGTTATCCACCCCCAAGATTTTTAAATGTTGTCCAGAATAACGTTCAGTATAAGCTGTCAAATGCTGATCTCAGGTCTATGAAAATGCTAAAAGAACTGTATTTTTTACCACTGTATACTTGTGAATTAACTGTGATAGAATGATGCATTGGTCCTTTGCTGCATGTTGAGGTATGAAGCCTGCTTGTGCTTCACCTAGTATCCTGTTTTCTTGAATCCATTCTAATAGTCTAGTATTTTGAATCCTTCTAAGTGTTCTTTATGTATTGTCAATTAAACTGATGGTCCTGTAACAAGATGTATCTTTTTCTCACCTTTTTCGAAAAGGGGTGTTATGATGGATTCTTTCAAGGAGTTGAGTATTTTCTTCCTGATTTATTTATGTAATTACATACTTTATGTAGACAAGGGGCCTGATATTCAAATGTGCCAAACTCCCCTTAAGCACGCCACTGAAATGCTGCAAATCTGACTCGGCTGCACTGTGCTGGAGGCAGCTAAACCTCCACATAAACATGACATACAATTCACAGTGCACTCACACAAGAATTTCAAAGAAAAAGCTGGAGTCCAAAAAGTATAGAAAGTATCACTTTTAGTGAGCAAATTCAATTCCAGCATACAAGTATACAAAGTGTAGGACTGCAAACTCAGTGCTAACCCCAAGCGCCTAGACTCATATGAGTCTTCAGTGGGGTTGAAGCTACAGGAAGAACAGACTTGTATTTAAGCTGTCCATACCACACACATAATTAGTTAAATAATTCACCTGACCAATTGGGCCTTATTACAAATGGTGCATCTTAAAGTGCTCAATCCAACAGCTTCAGAAACATCATGAAGTGATAAATAACAAAGAATACAAAGACAGAAATAGTTAATTTCTAGAAAAAATACATATGTAGAAAAATGGTAATAATCTTTAGAACAAAGTGCTTATAAGTAAGGCTTTAAGGATTTTTTGTGCATTTCTATATGTCACTTCTATATGCCTCTTAATGTCCAATTAAACTATCTAAGTATGTTTGTAATACTATAGATAGCAGGATACATGCAGGGAGATTGTTTTCCAATACAGATACAATCAAAACAGCTACAATTTCATTTTTCCCAGGTAAGATGGAGTGACTTCTGGTATGGTGTCAAATTTCTGATTACCAGTTTCAATGTGAAAACAAAAGAAAAACAAAAACATAATTATAATTACAGAACAATGATCAAAGCATAAAGAATGTATCAGAAAGGCATCTCACTTAAGTTTATTCATGCGGTGCATCTACTAACCATTTCATTATTTCTTTAAAAATGGTTTTATGTCCCACTTATCATTGAGACCATGCGTTTTAACAGAGTTTAACTTAAAAATCCACATACTTTCTTTCTCAAGTAAAGTGTTGGATCTGTCTCCCCGTAGATTAAGTGGTGGTATCCACTCCATACTAAAAAATCTCAAATCATCAGGCCTGGAATTATGGTATAAGGCAAAATGGGTTCCTACAGGGGTATCCTGACTTTTATTCATAAGCATCTGTAACTGGAAGGGACACAGCCATGTGGGGAGTGGTGCAATGCACTGGCTGTGGAACAACAGTCTTCCCAGAGACATTCTGGAGACTGCATTGCCACCCTATTTGCAGACATCTCTCTGGGAGGAGGTTGTTCATCTCCATGCAGACCTGGCAAGGATTTGGGAAACCTGCTCCCCCATCCAGGGACCACCCAGGCCACTGCCACTACCTCAGAGGTTGCCAAGAAAGATATGGGGTTGGACCATGGTGGGCTCAGGGAAGGTGAGTATGGTGGAACATAGGCGCATCCCTCCAGTTGTGCCTCTCCACAATTCATTTGCCACTCTGGCGGAGCATGGTTACTCTATGGAGGCACCAGCAGTGGAGACCAAGGAGGATGCTGGGAACATCTACAATGGAGACCCACAGGATGGTGGCACAGGACCCCACAGGGGAAAGAAACAATTCCTGGTGAGGGACTCAATTGTTATGGGGGTGGAACTGGGGGAGGGAGGGAAAAGGGAGGTAAGGTGCCTGCCCGGCGCCATGGCTGGGAGGGACAGGAAATAAATCTTCAGGATCATGGAAGCAGCTGCAATGGGGAGGAACCTGGATGTCATTATCCACCTAGGGACACATGACCTGGCTGAGAATGGGATCAGAGCAGTGCAACAGGAGTTTGTGGAGTTGTGTAGGGGCCTTAGACAAGTAGCACACACAGTAATTGTTTCAGAAGTGCTACCTGTCTATGGCATGGATGAGGCTAGGGTACTCTGTACCATAGGATTCAATGACTGGTTGAAAACTGGTGCAGAGCTCAGGAATTTGGCTTCATTGGAGACCAGGGCTCCACCTGGAGGGATGCAGGCCTATAGAGGTGCGATGGTCTGCATCTATCCAGGAGTGGAACCAGGATCCTAGGTGATAGGTTTAAATGCTTCATAGGCAAGCATTTAAACTAGCCAAGGGGAGAGGCACTGAAAAGGAGAAGGGAAATCACAGCCCCCCCACCCCAAAAAAATCAGAGTAATTAGTGAAGTAAACACCAAGATAAAGCAGTCGATAGGGAGAAGGACGGGGTAAATGGAGAAAAAGACAAAGGCAGTAAGGACAGGGATGGGGCAAAAAGAAATAAAACCATAAATAATATAGAGTAATGAGTACCAATGCCTATAATCTAGGTAAAAATCTCCCTAAAATGGTTGCCTTGATGGAAGAGGGATGCCTGGATATTGTGGCAGTCAAAGAAACATGGTACACAGAGAACCACGACTGGGATGTCAACATACCAGGGTACATAATCTACAGGATGGACAGGGAAGGAAGAAGAAGAGGAGGAGGAGTAGCTCTCTCTATGTATGGGATGAGATCAAAGCAACAGAACTAAAGGGTAAACAGGGAGGAGTGGAGGCACTGTGGGTCACCCTGAAGACTGGAAATGGCTCCACAATCCACACAGGGGTTGTATACAGACACCGATCTCAGGGGGAGGAAATGGACAAGGAAATGATAGAAGGCATCCTTGGGATGGCAGAGAAAGTGGAGGTATTGCTAATGGGGGATTGAATATGCCGGATGTTAACTGGAGCACCTTTGCTGCAGCCACATCCAAGAACAGGGCCATTCTCGATGCCCTACAGGGAGCATGCCTCAGACAGCTAGTTAAGGAACCCACTTGGGAGGGAGCAATCTTAGACCTGGAACTCTCAAATGTGGACGGAGAGAAGATCTCTGATCTTGAAGTGGGTAGCCATCTGGGAACAAGCAACCACCAAACAGTGTGGTTCACGATAAACTTAGCTGTAGAGTAAAGCCACACAAACATGAAGGTACTGGACTTCAGGAGGGCTGATTTTTTCAAAATGGGAGAGTGCCTCAGAAAAGCACTAACAAACAGACAAGAAGGAGGGGTGGAGCAACAATGGGGAAACATCAAAACCACCATCACAGAGGCAACAAGATTTTGTGTGAAGCAAATAAACAAATCAAAACAAAAGAAAAAAACATCATGGTTCTCAAAAGAAGTGGCTGGGAAGGTAAGGGAGAAAAAGATAGCATTCAGGAAGTATAAGGAAACACAGAAGGAGCAGGACAGAGAACTGTACCAGTTAAAGCAGAAGGAAGTGGGGAAGGTGGTCAGAATAGCAAAGGCCCAAACTGAGGAAAAGATAGCCAACTCAGTTAATAAGGGGGATAAAACCTTTCATAGGTACATTAGGGAGCAAAGAAAGACTAAGGCAGGGATACTGAGGCTGAATAAAGAGGAAGGTGGTTGGGCAGAGAGTGACAGTGAAAAAGCAGCGATACTGAAAGAATACTTCTGCTCAGTATTCACAATGGAAAAGCAAGGGAAGATACCAAATCCAGTCAATAGAAGCACTCTGGATAGTGGGGATGATATTAGTCCTTTCACAGAAGAAAGGGTTCTGAAAGAATTCTTAAAACTGAAGGTGGATAAAGCAATGGGACCTAATGGTATTCACCCCAGAATTCTAAAAGAACTAAGGGAAAAACTAGTAACACCACTAACAATCCTTTTTAATAAAACATGAGATGATGGTGTGGTACCTGAGAACTGGAGGAGGGCAGATGTGATCCCTCTTCATAAAAGTGGGAGCAAGACAGAGGCAGAAAACTACAGACCTGTTAGTTTGAACTCAGTGGTAGGGAAAATGATGGAATCACTTCTGAAGGAAAGAATTGTTGAGTACCTAGAGGCCAATGGGGCATAGGACCCAAGGCAGCATGGATTCAGAGCGGGAAGGTCATGTCAGACAAATCTAATTGATTTCTTTGACTGGGTGACCAAAGTAGTAGACAAGGGAGGAGCTGTGGACATGGCCTACCTAGACTTTAGAAAGGCATTTGACTCAGTCCCACACAAAAGATTAATATACAAGTTAGCCAGCCTGGGATTGGGTCCCAAGATGATAGCCTGGGTAAAGAATTGGCTGGAGAATAGGACACAGAGACTAATAGTAAATGGAGTCCACTCTGAAGAAAGGGGGTTACTAGAGGGTACCGCAGGGGTTCAGTATTGAGACCAGTCCTCTTCAATGTCTTTATAAGTGACATTGCAGAGGGACTGGAAGAAAAGTATGTCTCTTTGCAGATGACACAAAATCTGCAACAGAGTTGATGCACAAGGTGGAGTGGAAAGGATGAGAAGGGACTTGGCAAGAGTTAGAAATGGTCAAATGTATGGCTGCTTAGATTCAATGCTATGAAGTGCAGGTAATGCACCTGGGGAAACAAAACAGGGAAAGAGAGTACACAATGGGGGGTGAGATACTAACAACAACAAAAATGGAAAGGGACCTGGGGTAGTCATATCAGATGACTTAAAGGTGGGCAAGCAATGTGAGAGGGTAGTAAGGAGGGCTGGGTGGATACTGGGATGCATAGGGAGAGGCATCACCAGTAGAAAACAGGAAGTTGTTATCTCTTTGAACAGACAGCTGGTGAGACCCCATCTGGAGTACTGTGTGCAGTTCTGGAGACCCAATCTCCACAAGGACATAGACAAGATGGAAGCTGTCCAGAGGAGGGCAACTAAAATGGTGCAGGGTCTGCACCAGAAGACATATGGAGAGAGACTAAAGGAGCTTAATATGTATAACCTCTAGGAAAGGAAGGAGAAGGGGGAAATGATAGAAACATTCAAGTACCTCAAGGGAATCAACACAGTCCAAGAGGGTAGCATCTTTCAAAAAAAAGAGGTGTGCAAGAACAAGGGGGCACAATTTGAAGATGGGGGGGCAGCTCAGATGTAATGTAAGGAAGTATTTTTTCACAAAGAGGGTTGTGGATGCATGGAATGGCCTTCCAGAGGAGGTTGTGGAGTCAAAAACAGTGTTTGAATTCAAGTATGCATGGGACAGTCATAAGGCAATTCTAGGAGGTGGTGGTAGAAAGAAGTAGGCTGCTGGTTAACTAGGATCTGCAGTTTATCCATTAGGTAGGGAAATGGGCAGACTGGGTGGGCTAAGCGGTCCTTATCTGCTGTCAAATTCTATGTTTCTATGTTTCTAAATCAGTCCATGGCACTGAGGAAATTCCCCTACTGACCTGTAGGGGGAACCTCTGACCATGGCTGTGTCAGTCTCAGTGTAAACTGCAATGGACGAGGACGTGTGCATGGTTGTGGAGTTGTTCTCCCTCCTAGCTGTGGGAGGCATGGAGACAGAAGTTTTTTACAATGCAGCAGGACTAATGTAGCAAACTTTGGAGCAACCTGAGGAAGTGGTTATCCAGAAAACACAGGATGAATTGCCAACTTCAATTTCAAGTACCAAAGGAAAATCACAAATCGTGGAAACTATTGCTGCCTTATTTAAAGTCGAGGAAGAAAATTTCCTAAAGAAAAAATAAGAACTAAGTGCTGCATTATAAGAGGTGAAATCTGCAGCTGAAGAGGCTGAGCACCATGGTAACCAGCCTGCATCTGGCAGGAGTTGCCTGGAAACTGCTCAGAAGCAACAAGAATATACAGAGACTGTCACTGATCCTATTAGCCTGAGAATTAATTTTCAGTCAGACTCGGGGAAACCAAGAGTCAGCTATTGTCTTCTCCTTTACTGCACAAAAGAATCAGAAATGCATGTGGAAAAAAGCAGTCCCTCCCAAAGCATGTTGGGCAGATCTGGGAGAAGATATCAATGAACCCTGGTCTGTAGAGCACTCACTGCAAGCCGCAGGATGGGCTCATACTCCAACATCAGGACAGTGGATATCGGGATTTGCACTCATAAGAATTCCTGGGGTAAGCTTACACCAAACTGCAACAAATGTTATTGAACCATTTAAAACCCCTGTAACATCAATAACTGCTCATAATTTGACTGAAGGAGTGCTAGAGGATAATGCGGACCCCCCTGACAGTCTCACAAGAACTTTGTATGACTCAAAACCCATGTTAACTTTTAAAGATCTGGGATCAGCGCAAGATATTGTTCAACAAAAGGAGACTGGGCCTGAAGATACATCTAGTGAACTTTCAGAAATTCATGATACATCCTTTGAGCATGCTGAAGGAAATAGAAGTAGGCCTGGCCAGTCAGGGACTAGGCAGCATTTGTGACCTTATACCTCTTTCTTCTGGCAACCAGTGTACCCGGCCAAAAAGACATTACATCATGAGGCTGGTCTATAAAGGAGGTTTAGAGGTATTCCCCAATAGGGTATATGTTGGTCAGGTGTTGTTGAAAGAAAGTTTGACATTTAATGCTTCAGAATTGTATGCACTAATTTATGTGTCTGGTGAATTTTCTTTCAATGTCAGTTTTTTTTTTGCAGTTAAACTTTTTTATTAATTTTTCATAAGATATACAGACAAACCTCTTACAGTACAGTACAATGTGAGGATTTTTTTTTTTAAGAAATTGAGGCAGCATATAATAAGAACATTGCTACAATAATAAAAGGAGCTTTTGGTTTAAAATATAGTAAACAATACAGGTCATGTAATTAGCATATACTTGACATTTGTAGTGAACTAAAGCGGATAGTATGATTAGATACGGTTTATATTAAATGTTACATAATTATATATGATGCTGCAAAGGAAAAAGTACATTCGTAAAAGGATTGTGGAGTAATAAAGAATGATTGAGAACAGAGTATAGGAAAGAAAAGATATATAAGAAAGTTAAGAAGAGAGAGGAACTATAACAAAAGGGAAAAAGCGAGACTACAATGATGTATCAGTAAAAGGGAAAATCCATATATATAAGTCCATACATTGGTGTTGGAAGATTTAATTGATTCCAAAAATTAAAAAGCCCTGCCAACAATTGTTATATAACATGAGTCGGTCAGACAAGATATATGTCATACGGTCCAGAGGCATATTGCAATAGTTGGTTAATGATACGGAAGGGTAGGGATTATGTTGGATCTCCAATGCATGAGGATTATGCGTTATCTTGAAGGAAAGTATATTTAACCATCTGCTCTGCGAATATGAAATTTTGTAAGAACGGTGATTAAAAATACCAAGAATGCAATGTTTAGGGTCTAGTGTAAAGGTTGACCTACCACTTTCATTGCAAATCTGTAGTACAGTGCCAAATCTTTGTATGAGGGACAGCCATAAGATATGCAATAAATCCTCATTGGGGAACTGCAGCACCAGCAATTGTTATTGTTCAATAAACCCATTTTTGTAATACAACAGGAGTTCTGTACCACAAATGAAGGATCTTGGTTTGAATGAGGCAACTCGTTTATCATTAAAGATTTGTGACAGGAGAGCCAACATCTGGACCATTGTGCATTGGTGATATTATATTGTAGCAAAGTACTCCATCTGTTTTAGCATTGACAGAGTAGTCAGGAAGGATATCACAAATATCTTTGTAAACAGTGCTATTTAAATTGGATGTTGTTTTTATCCATTTAGAGATGTGCTTATCATACAGAGAATTAATAGAAGAGTGTGAGGTAAGAGTTGCATGCGGTACAAAGCTGTAGATATTTCCAAAAATCCTGATGGGAAGATTCCATATTTCAGGGGTCAGTGTAAGATTTTACTTTCAATGACTTGGGTTCAAGTATATCCTGCAAAAGAGAATAATTCTTATTTTCCAGGTACTTCCATAAAATGGGGTGATTATCAAGAGATATATGGTGGTTACCCCAGATGGGGGTGTAAGCTAAGGATTTGGGGTTAGATTTAATATGCTTGTGAATGATTTTCCAATAGAATATAGAATATAGAAGCAGCTATGGTAGGGTGAGACTTTAAAGAAGAGGTAAGGGTGTTATAAAGGAAAGAAGTCGACACATTACCAGGACATAAGGATGTTTCCATATTGACCCATAAAGGAGACTGGATATTGGATTTGTTAAACCATTTAATTGTTTGAGATGTACGGAAAGCCCATAAGTAGGCTTGGAACCAAGGAAGGCCAAAGCCACCTTTTGACCAATGGGATCTAAGTTTATTACAATTAAATCTAGGTATTTTGCCTTCCCAAATGAAGCTGCCGATAATTTTGTCTATTTTGGTAAGAAAACTAGAGGGAAGTATCAAAGGGATATTGGAAAATAGGTATAATATTTTAGGAGTTATTGACATTTTAATGGCGGAAATTTTACCATTAAAAGAAAGTTTAAGTAGCTTCCATCTATCAAGTGTTGTTTGGATACTGGTTAACAGAGGGGAAAGATTAGCATCCCATAATTTATTCAATGTAGGGGTGATCCGAATGCCAAGATAAGATATACCTTGGGGGGCCCAATGAAAGCCTAATGAGTTGTTCATGAGGGGACTACAAAGGGTATTCAGTGGTAGCATTTCAGATTTGTTAAGGTTTAGAGCTAGTCCGGAGTGGGAGGTGAAGTCATTCAGTAGTTTAACTCAAGGTTGCCCAGAACTTTCAAGGTTTTCAATTAAAATAAGGAGATCATCTGCATATGAGAGTGAAGTATAGTGAGAGTTACCAATATTAATGCCTTTAATTGTACCAGATTGACGTAGGGATGCAGAAAGAGGTTCCATGGCAAGTATAAACAATGAAGGCGATAAGGGGCATCCTTGTCTGGTGCCTCTTGCTAAGTAAAAGGAGGGGGACAAAATAGAGTTCGTGAGAACTCGAGCTGAAGGGGAGGTATACAATAATTGAATCCAAGCACACAAATTATTTGTAAAGCCAAAATGAGATAGCACCTGATATAGATATTCCCAATTGAGAGAGTCAAATGCTTTCTCAAAGTCAATGGCTATTGCAGCTGCAGGGGTTTTAAGAGTTTTTTCTTTGTGAATTAAGTTGAGTAATGAACGAAGATGATTGGAACTGTTTCTATTTTTGATAAATCCTGATTGAGAAGTATGGATGAGTTTAGTCATTAAAGATTCTAAGCGGAGAGTTAATAATTTGGCAAAGATTTTTCCATCAGTATTAAGAAGTGAGATCGGTCTATAGCTTGAAGGAAGTAAAGGGTCTTTGTCTTTTTTTGGTAAGACTGTTATGATGGCTTCGGTCATTGTGCATGGGAGTTTCTTTATTAAGGTTGCTTCTTGGAATACATTGACTAATACAGGACAAAGAGTGTCAGATAGGGTTTTATAAAAATCAATAGGGAACCCATCACTGCCAGGTGCTTTACCGTTTTTTAATGATGATAAAGCAGTTTGGATTTCCTGTAAAGTGATTGGTTTATCAAGCACAGCTTTGTCCTGAGGGGATAGGTGGGGTAGATTCAATTTTTCCAGAAAATGTTGTATTAGGTTGGGATTTGTAGTATTAGGTTGCGAGTATAGTTGATGGTAAAAGGATTGCATAATACGATTGATTGAAAGGTTGTCTGTGTGTGTCTGACCTGATGGATCTTTTAGACCTGCTATATGTCTCTGCATCTGTTGAGTTTTTAGCTGGTAAGAGAGCAACTTTCCACATTTATCCCCTTGTTCCCAATAACCGTGTTTAATCCTAAAAAGGGCAAGTTCAGCTTTCCTGGATATCAACTCGTTAATTTTAATTCTTAATTGTAGAATTTCCAGATGAAGCTGTGAATTATGATTGGGTTTATTTAATTTATAGTATTGGGTTTCTTTTTTCTTTAAGGGATTTTCTAAATTAGCTAATTGTTGTTCTCTTAATTTCTTTCTATGCGCTGCATAACTAATAATTTTACCTCTAATAGTGGCTTTTAATGCTTCCCAGATAGTACCTTGAGACATATCTGGAGTATCGTTAATAGAAAGAAAATCTTGAATCTGGGTTTTAATCCAAGGAGGGAATTCAGGGTCTCTGAGTAAAGTGGTCTAAACGCCAAGATGGGGATTTAGAAGAAGGTGGACCCCAGAGTAAATGCAAACTGATAGGGAATGACTGATATAATAATAGGGAGAATCGATGTATCAATAATTTTTTCAGTAATGAGGGGAGAAGAGAACCAATAATCAATCCTACTATATCATTTATGTAAAGAGGAATAAAAGGTGTAATCTCGTTGTCTGGGATGATGTAGTCTCCAAATGTCAGAGAGACCTAAATCCTTCATAAGCATTGATAGAGCATTAATACTACGGGGGTGGGCATCATGTGATGAGTTACTTCTGTCTAAATATGCTTGTAGTGCTAAGTTAAAGTCACCACCAATAAGAATAGGTGAATTATTTTTATTATTAATCATAATTTGTTGGGATAGATTATGGAAGAAAATGGGTGAATCAAAGTTGGGTGCATATACATTCACAAACATAAGCGGACCTGCTGTGGTGTTTAATAGGGTTATAATCCACCTACCATCCGGGTCTCTAATGATTTTTATGGGGGCCAATTAAGAGATTTATTGTATTAAGATAGCAACCCCATGTTTTTGATGGAGAAGATGACGATATACTTGACCGACTCCAGTCCCTTTAAGTCTGTCGCCATCCTCTGACAAAGTTTAGTTTCTTGTAAGAAAGCAATATGTGTTTTATGCTTTTTAAGATAGGTAAGTACTTGCTTGCATTTACAAGGCGAGTTGAGTCCCTTGACATTCCATGAATGTAAGATTAGATCACTCATGGTACTAGGATATAAGGTAATTAGTTACAAATAGGAATGAGGGACTCAATACCATTAATTTGGAGGATGTCACATATTCAAAAGGTAAATATATATAATAAACAAATGTATGCAGGGCCCTTAACTTGTATGGGTTCGAGATGATTGAGTATTTGTATTCATTTTGTCTCACAGAGGGAGAGTATAGAGATAAGAATATCAAGTAATTAAACATTAGAACCAACAAACGTTAGTATAAACTCAGTAACAAGAATATTAATTGAAACTTTTATGAAATGCAGAGCAATAAGAATCATAAATATACCAGGACTCTCACTCTACACTACTAGGCATGTAGAGTAATTGAGTGAATCTCAAGATACGGTTTACCCTATAATCTTAAGATACTAAACTTATATAACAGTATATTAATGAAGTGTAATTGAGATTTGTGCTGAGGTAATTAAAGCATTACCCTGGAAAAAAAAAAACATCATTCTACAAATAAAAAGGATAATTATGTAATAGTGTTAAATTCCAAACATAATGAATTAGCTTGGACCTAGCAATGAGTCCAATATTAAATAAAGTATACCAACATGATGGCAGATAATGCTGAAACAGTGTGAGCCAGATAAAAGTATGCCCGATGTGTATTAATCCACATAAGCTAGGTTAGGGAATGCAGTATATACTATAGGTTCATAGTGCATCAGTGTATTGTGGAATCATTTTTATAAGTTCCAATGAATTGGAAGAAAATAGGATGAAGAATAATGTGAAAAGGCGGAAAAACTCAATGTATAGAAATACAATTGGAAGCATACTTTGGTGCAAAATCTGTGAGATATAATGGAATGCACCTGATGCACTACATACCAGAAGTGATGCAAAATAAATATTAAATAAGTAAATGATTTAGAGTATTTGTCTAATCATCCTCCACATTCCAAATGATAGGATTTATGTGGAAAAATGCTATATAGTAGGGGTTAAGGGCACACTGATATGAAATACAGAACTCTATATATGTATGTATGCGTCTGACCACATGGTGGTGCCAAAGCTTATGAAAAATTAGAGTGTAAATAGCAATTATATATACTAATGTCTGGCACCACACAAGGATTAATTAGAAGAGATCTTACAAACATTGTAATATTTATTCTTTCTCTCATTTTTATTTTTTTCCATTGAATACATTAAGAGTAACTCCCACATGGATTAAATACCTCCAGTGTCAATTGGCTCACCTCCCACAGACAGATACAGGCTTCTCAGCAGCGATAGTGATTTACTGCATTTTAGTGCTCCAAACCTGTTGGGTGCGATAGAGACTGCACTTTGCGGTAAATGTACTGAAGGAATCGAGTGAGGTGGTGTGAAGAGGAGGGATTCTGGTGAGAAACTGCTATATCACATCTAATTATGGGCCATAGTATTTATTACAAAATTTTTTTTTGTTTTAGTGGGAAAAGCCTCAGATAGCTTTGCTCTTCGATTTTCTTCTCCTTTTCTTTTTGGGTGGTTCAGATGATTTAAAGGGAGAGCTGGACACAAGATCAGCCCATAAAGAATTGGGAGAGTCATTACCCATTGAGAGCTTCTTCTGGTCTTGAGTAAAGGGGTTAGATACAGTCTGTCTCAGATCTTCCGTAGATGAGTGCAGATCTTCTTGGAGCAGATCTTCTTGGAGTGGGAGAATTTGTTAGACAAGGTAAGAGGAGTAGAAAAACTGATGTGACGTTCCACATGGGAAGCTGGAGAGGTGGAAATATTATTTAAACAGCAGGTATTATTATTTAGAGAAGAACCAGATGCTTTTTTTTCTTGTATGCATGCAGAGCTTCTGGCAGGAGCTACAGTGGCAGATATGATGGCTGCAGATTTCTCAGGGACCTGAAGGACAGTTTCAGCAGGAAGGGCAAGACATTGTAATTGCAAAGTGCTTGTGCTGGAGCAGGAATGAGCTGCATTAGCATAGCAAGGCAATGTAAGTGCGGGCTGTGTCCAATTCAGAAATTCAGAGAGAGATTCTGGGGTACTGAAATCTCTGGTAGAATCATTCAAAAAAAGGCTCATTGTTGCAGGGTAACGCAGTGCAAACTTAATTCCACACTGATGAAGGATTGTTTTAATGGGGTTGTAAGCTTTTTGTTTGTTAGATAATTCTTTAGAATAGTCTCTGAAAATTAGGATTCTGTTTTCTTGCCAAGTAAGTGCACCTAATTGCCTCACTTTTTGAAGAATCAGTTCAGTATGTGCATGGTTTAGAAATCTGGCAATGATGGGCCTGGGTTTCTGGTCGGGTCCAGGCCTCGGATTTAAGGTGCGGTGAGATCTCGATGATTAGGTCTTGGCGGCTGGTAATTTAAGCAAAGAAGGAAGTACATGAGTTAGAAGAGCACTGGTGTCTCCTAGTTCAACACCTTCAGGAAATCCAAGAAATCTAAGGTTGTTATGTCTGTTTCTATTTTCAATATCATCTATTTTGTCCTGAAGGTTCCTAATAACTCTGTCCTCTCCTGATGGTAGCCTGTAATGTGTTAATGGAATCTTCATTTTGAGATGCTTTAACATCAGTAGCGCTGATTTTTGATCAAGTGCCTGCATATTATTGATATTTTGTTGAGATGCAATTTTAATACATTGATTTCACTTATTAGTTGCTGAAACATTGCCTCACTCTATTAAGAGAACTGTTATGTGGAGATTGGTCTGCCATTATTGTAGGCCTTAATAGAAATTGAAAAGCTGTAGATAACTCGTTCAGTAATTATGAGGCAATAAAATACTGTACCAAGACTGTTCTACGATGTACATATAGTAAGATCTCAGATGTTGGTGAAGGTAGGAAGTCTGGAATCTGTAGGATGGATGATGATATTTGGTGAATCCAGGGAGATGAAGAATCAAGCAGCCATCTTCAGCACAGCGCCCTCTGGCTGTCTCAATGTCAGTTTTAAACTGAACAGTGGGTTAGAGCATTTTTGGACAGGGTATAGGAAGATTACACACTCCCCATTATGGTCCTCTTTTGAAAGTGATGTCTCTTACCAGACCTGCTCAAAAAATGGTCACAGTTTTATTTAAAAATGAGGGGATAAGTGTAACCAACCTCTTACTTTGGCTGAAGCAAAGATGTAAATTGGTGGGTCCCCCAGAGGCTATTTTTGACTCTGAGAATATATGGATGGGAGGGTGGAAGGTACACGTCATACTGCGTACACAAGAGGGGGAATTACAGCATCTTCTAAACTCCTTTTTCTGGGAGGGCAGAGGAGTATTGTTTTACCTGGGGCAGCCAAAAAATTGTTATAAATGTGACTCCCTGGGTCATATCACTGCAAAGTAACAACAAACATAACACAGTCACCACAAAGACATGAGAAAAAACAAACAACAGGGGAGACAAATATGGTCATGATGTGGGTATGCTACTTTTGAATGCCAGAAGCCTGAACACTGAAATGGATGAGCTGCAATACGTACTAACAGAAAATGATATAACAATATATGGGATGACAGAGACTTGGGGCAAAGAAGACAATTGGGAAATTGAAATCAAGGGCTATTATTAGAGTCCCATGAAATTATTTTTATTTTTTATAATTTTTCTTTTTATTTTTTTGGAATTTCTTATTTCTTTTTATTCATTGAAAATGTAGTTTTATTTCTTGTTATTACATTTACATTCATAAACAACCTCAAAATGACTATATACACACTAGAAATCACATTCATAATTTACTGCATTGTTTTAAGGAGCGTTATGCTATGGTCTTGAAAAATTTTGTGACTAAAACAATTCCACTGTTGCTTCATTGTGGACCGTCTCTGTGGTAACAACGGAGCCTAAACAACTGCTGCAAGCATTTATTTAGTTTTTGCCCCCAGAAAGTAATTTTTTGACTTTATTCATGTCTTTTTTTGTTTTATTCTTTTTATATGTTGAATTTCTTGTTATACCTTGAATTTCTTGTTATTTGTTTATACCTTGCATTCTTGTTATTTCTTATTTAAGAAAAACACGGTTCTCTAGCTATAATAGATTTCACAAAAACACAAAAGGTCACAGGGGCTGTGGAGTAGCCCTTAGCATAAATGAAGAGGTCAAGGCTTTTGACATATATGATTGCAGGGACAAAGATATTGACAGTATTTGGGTAAAACTAAATTTTAGAAATAATAATCTTACAGTAGTATTAGTATAACCCACCAAGTCAAACAATAGAAAAGAGTAATAATCTGCCAAAAGTAATAGAAATCAAAGATATTACAGGGGACTATGTCCTTATGAGTGACTTTAATCTCCCTAACAGAGAGTGGCAAACTCTTAACAGCAAGGTTGCATTAGAAAACAAGTTAATTCACTTATTTATCCAACTAAATCTGGAGCAACTGGTTCATTATCCAACAAGGGGGTCAAATACACTGGACTTAATTTTGACAAATGATGAGGAGAAATTTCATAAAATTAAGTTACCACTACCACTTGGAGATTCAGATCATAATATGGTGACTGCTCTTTATAAAAACAAAATAATCCACACAAAAGGAAATACCTTACTAAGATATTTTCATAGAGCTGATTACCAGTAAATGAAGTCACATTTAGAATACTGGAATTGAAAGAGGTACTTAACTGATACTGACCTTGAAAATACTTGCCACATAATTAAACAACTTGATTTTTGTATAGACAAATATGTCCTCATAAGGCCTAAATATAGCAGAGACTGTTTTGTTCCCCCATGGTGGAACAAAACAATACAGAAACAGATATACAAAAAGAAAAAAATTTCCATAAATATAAGAAGAGAACATCTCCTGAGATACTGGATAAACTTAAGTCCTGTTATAATAAAATAAAGAGTATGATAAAAAGCTACAAGAAAAATCTTGAACTAAAATTAGTTACCAAAGTTAAAAATAATAAGAAACAATTTTATAACTATATTTGTGCTTTAAGGGGTAAACAACAAACCATAGGACCCCCTATGACAGACAAAGGTGTAATAATTAGAGAAGAGGACCTAGCAGAGACATTAAATAACTACTTTCTGAGTGTTTGTGATCCAAATGTCCATCAGGCCAGTCAAGTTGTCTTGACTAATGGCTGTCCAATAAATATCAGTACTACTGATGTAGAGCACATCACACACTCTCTAAAAGCCAATAGCTCTCCAAGGCCAGATGGTATTCCCCCCAGACTTCTCCAGGAACGATGCACACAGATCATAAGATCACTCACAGTCCTCTACAATAAATCTATCCAGGAAGGAAAAACATTAAAGGATTGGCAGGTAGCAACTGTTACACCAGTTCAAAAAGTAGGAAGAAAAGATGACCAAAAAAATTATCGGCCTATCAGTCTAACTTTGGTAATCAGAACGATCATGGAACGACTACTACAGGGGCTAGTGAATGAGCATTTAAAAGGGATGGGCCAAATAGATCATAGCCAGGATGTATTTATTTCTGGTAGATCATGTCTGATGAACTAAATCAATTTATTTGAGCCTATAAGCAATGCCTTAGATGAAGGCATTCCATGTGATATAGTTTTCCTTGATTTTGCTAAAGCATTTGACAAAATGTCACATTATACACTAATACAAGAATTACAAAAGTTAGTTCTGTCCCCTAATATCACAAACTGGATTAACTCCTGGTTAGGAGATAGATATTAACATGTGGCAGTTAAGGGTTATTATTCTAAAGTGGGTAAAGTGACAAGTGATGTGCCACAAGGATCTGTTCTGGGCCCCACTCTTTTAATATTCTGGTCACAACAATGACAACCTCAGAAATGTATGGCTATCAAAACATGCAGATGATTTTAAGATGGGGGGGGCTTGTAACATCAATAAGAGACAGTATAAGTATACAAAAACAACTGGACACTTTTATGGATTGGGGCAAGACAAAGCACATACAATTTAGTATAGACAAATGCAAGGTCATGCACTTTGGTAAGAACAATCAAACCTTTAATTATAAATTAGGAATCATAATAACACTACAGATGACTAAAGAAGAAAAAGACCTTGGCACAGTAATAACAAATTATCTCAGTTTTGAGAGGAATACCATTCTGAAAGTCAAAAAGTGTAATAAAATAAGGTTCTACCATGCCAGTTCTACATCTTTAATGTCAACCGACGTTACAGAGACAGGAATCATGTTGACCACAAATCTTGGTTGGCATGATTTCTTGCAGACTCACGGTCATGTTTTTCTATCAGGGGGCTTTGCCCCCCAAACCAACTCATGCCGGGGCTCTGCTTACACCCCACAACTAAAGATTGTTAACTCTAGTTGGAGTTAACCTTTCGGGGTGAGGTGCAAGACCCAGGCAGCATGCCTCTGTCTTGGGTATACCAACACAGTGACCTGTCGGCAAGTGTTGATTTTGCCGACAGGAACATAGTTCGCTGTGTTGGTGTCACCGTACGGGGGGGGGGGCATACCATAAAAGTATAGGTTCAATTATAGCTAACATTAAAAGCAAAAAACAGGAAGTTTTAATGCCGTTTATTCTAATCTTGTTAGTCTGCACCTAGAATACTGTTCGTAATTCAACAAACCACACAGTAGAAGAGGTTGTAAACTCTTAGAAAGTGTCCAGAGGAAATATACTAAAAAGAATACCTGAAAACTATGGATTATAATACAAGACTTAGAACCGTTATCATATACTGTATACAGCAGGATACAGGCAAATTCATGGTAATCTATGCTTAACATATAAAGCTGTAAAAAATGACTACCTGGGGGCAACTATAGGGCTAGCTTTGGGTGAAGTCAGAGCTAATACTAGAAATAATGGCTACAAGCTTGAAGGGGAGTAGAAACATAGAAACATAGAAACATAGAAGTTGACGGCAGATAAGGACCGCAAGGCCCATCCAGTCTGCCCATTTCTTTTTCTACCTTATAAATGTGCCTTTGGCCTTTGCTCTGTCAGTGACCTATCTATTCATAGTCATTTGTATTGCTCCCTTATGCCTATCCCATGCCTGTTTGAAGCCCTGCACTGTATTCATAGCCACCACTTCTGTGTGGTAAGCCATTCCATGCACCCACCACCCTTTCTGTGAAAAGAATTTCCTCACATTCCCCTTAATCGGCCTCCCTCTAATCTCATGCTGTGTCCTCTTGTCCTGCTATTTTTCTTATATTTAAACATATTAGACTCTTTCAGCTTGTTTATGCCCTTAAGGTGTTTGAATGCCTCGATCATATCACCTCTCTCCCTCCTTTGCTCAAGGGTACATATTGAGCTCCATTAATCTGTCCTCATATGTCTTCTGATGCAGTCCCTGCACCATTTTGGTTGCCTTCTCTGGACTGCCTCAATTTGGTTAATGTCCTTGTGAAGGTGGCCTCCGATACTGCCGCAGTACTCCAGATGGGGCCTAACCAGTGTCTTGTACAGAGGGGATTATTATCTCCCTCTACGACTTGTGATACCCCTACTAATACACCCTAACACCCCTAGCCTTACCTACTGCTTTAGAGGTCTGCTTGGATGATTTTAGGTCATCAGTGATGATGATGCCCAAGTCTCTTTCTTCCTTTGTGACTGCTAGCAACTCCCTCCCAGCCTATAGGTGGCTTCAGGGTTTCTCTTCCCTATGTGCATGATTTTGCACTTCTTTGCATTAAATCCCAGTTGCCACTCTTCTGACCATTCTGCTAGTTTATCCAGATCTCTTCTCATTCTGTCCACCCCATCTGGATCATCTGCTCTGTTGCAGATCTTGGTGTCATCTGCAAACAGACAAGCCTTACCCTCTAGTCCATCTGCAAGGTCACTAATGAAGATGTTGAAGAGGACTGGCCCCAGGACTGATCCCTGAGGTACCCCACTTGTGACTTGCATCTCTTCTGACTGTATACCATTTACCACCACTCTCTGTTTTCTGCCCGTCAACCAGTTTGCCACCCAGTTGACCAACTTCTGACCCACCCGAGCCTACCCAGCTTATTTATCAATCTTCTATGTGGAACAGTGTCAAAGCTTTGCTGAAGTCAAGGTAGGTGACATCAACTGCTCCCCTTGGTCCACCACTCTGGTTACCCAGTCAAAGAAATCTATGAGATTAGTTTGACAGGACCTTCCTTTGTAAACCCATGCTGTCTTGGATCTTGTCCCCTATGGATTCCAGGTGTTGCCTATCCTTTCCTTAAGGAGTGCCTCCATAATCTTGCCCACTACTGAGGTAAGACTGACTGGTCTGTAGTTCCCGCTCCTCCTGCTACCGCTCTTGTGGGGGCGGGATCACATGAACCCTTCTCCAGTCTTCTGGGACCTCTCCTGTGCTCAGAGACTCACTAAACAATTCTGCTAATGGCTCTGCTAGTTCCTCCTTTAGCTCCTTAAATACCCTGGGATGTGCCATCAGGTCCCATTGCCTTATCCACCCTGAGCTTAGCAAGCTCTTGTAGGACCCTTTCTTTTGTGAAGGGAGTAGTGCTCACCTCCCTCCCCTGTGTCCATGATGCTGAGCTGTGGGCCCTGTCCTACCTTCTCTTCAGTAAATACTGAGCAAAGTATCTATTTAGGATAGATGCCTTTACAGGGTCCTCCTCCTCATGCTCCCTTTTCTCCATTAAACATAATACCCCCTCTGGACTTTCTCCTTTCACTAATGTATCTATAGAAAGTCTTGTCACCTTCTTTTACTGTTCGTGCTAGTGTTTCCTCAGTTTGGGACTTTGCCTGCCTTACTGCCTTACCTGCTTCCCTTAGGCAGTTTGGTATGCCTCCCTATCTTCATCCCTCTGTGTTCCCTTATATTTCCTGAAGACAGCCTTTTGGCTCTGACCTTTTGCTACTGTATTTGAGAACCAAAGTGGTTCCTTCTTCTTTTGCACTTCCTTTTCTGTCTAACACAATGGGATGTTGCTTCAAGTATTGCATCCTTAATGCTTGCCCACTTTGCCTGTACCCCTCACCTGTGTTTCTTTTGCCAGGGCTAGCTTAACTCTGTAGGCCATCTTATCAAAGTCAGCTCCTCTGAAGTCCCATATTTTTGCCTTGGAATGGGATGATTTAGATGTAGTAGCCAAACTGAATCATACCATGTGATGGTCACTGGCCCCCAGGTGACCTTCTACCTGGAGATTTGTGATCCCTTCTATGTTAGTCAGTACTAGATCTAGGATAGCCCTGTCTCTTGTGGGTTGCTGTACCAGTTGTTTATGGGCCCTCACCCTGCAGGGAATCCACTATGAGTCTAGTTCTGGCAGATGTTCCTGCTGGTATTGACTAATCTGTATCTGGCATGTTGAAGTCTCCCATTATCAGAACCTCCCCTTTAGCTGTCATGTTTTGTATATCTTCTAACAGTAATGTGTCTATGTCCTCCCTCTGGTCTGGGGGCCTGTAGACAACCCCAGTTCTTATGGCTGTCCCATTTCCTGTTTCCAGGGTGACCACAGTTCTTCTGGCTCCTTATGTGTATTCTGAATTTCTGTAGCTTTGATATTTTCATTAACATACAGGGCCACTCCTCCCTTTTGCACCTCAGTCTCTTCTGAACAATACATAGCCAGGTACTGAAGTCTCCCAAGTGTGGTTACTGGTAAACCACGTCTCACTAATTGCTACTATGTCCAGTTTAGCCTCTGACATTATTGCCTGCAGGTCTGGGATCTTATTCCCAGGCTGTGAGCATTTTGTACATGATTTTCCATTGGCCAGATTTTGGTGGGTTAGTTGTTGGGTGAAGTTTGGCATTACCCCTGTGCATCGTATGGGGAGACGAACCTTTTTTCTTACCTGGTGATGCAAATGAACGGCAAACAGGCTGAATTCCTGTTTGACCACTAGCTGAGGGGGGAAGGGTGTTCTTCCCATTCGACGTATGGGGTGCTGCACCCCTCTCCCCATTTGCTAGTTTAAATATTCTGCAAAGACGTCAAACTTCTGCCCCAATGCACTGACTCCCTCTTTAGTCAGATGCAGTCCATCAAATTTAAAGAACTTTCGCTCCCAGAACTGTTGCCAGTTCCCTTACAAATCTGTGTCCTTTTTCCTGGCACCAGTCCTTGAGCCATGTGTTTAGCTCCCCTGTCTCCCCTTTTCTGACCTTCCGTCCATCTGCTCCCTTCTCCCAGACTGGCAGGATCTCAGAGAAGGAGATGCCAGACGAAATAGATGATAGTTTGTCACCCAGCCTAGTCAGGTGTTCCTTGGTCTCCACAACTGACCGGCTGGTGAGATCATTAGTCCCTATGTCTACTAGGACATCAATGTTTTCTCCTGCCTTGTGAACAATTTTAGCAATGCGGTCAGTGTCTCTCCATGCTGATGTACCAGGGAGACATCTGACCATCACCCCTGGCTGGAGATGGGTATCAACTCCCTGAATCATGGAGTCTCCTATGATCAGAAGTTTTTTTGGATTTCCTTTGTGCTTGTTTAGTTTTGGTTCCTGATTTGGGTGAGTTTTGTTGTGCTAGCTCCTGTGCTGCAGTGTCCTGCTCTGCAGTGTCTTCTGCCTCTTTATTTGATTTCAGAGATAGAGGCAGATACCTGTTTGTAGTGTTTATATGGTTTTGGAGGTAATGTGTTGGAGAGCAGAGTGATGGGGCACCTGATTTGCTCCTCTAACCACCTGCCAACCTCCTGGACCAACTACCCTCTGCGGTCGAGGTTTTTCTGTTGGATGCTGGGGAAATGGCAGGTGGTTCTTATAATGTATTTCCTCTTCAATACGAAATTTGAGGCATGCAATCTCTGCCCATGCTGCCCAGAGCTGAGCCCTAAGATCTCCAAAGGCCCAGCACGTAGGACAGTGTCCTAAATCCTGTAAGACTGTCCTTCTGAAAATTGTTCCACAGTACCTGCAGTTAATGAAATCCATTCCAAATAAGTTGCTGGGTTTGTAACCTAGTCAGAGTAATTAGAAGGAAAAAAAATGCAAGTAATGGTTTAATTGTGCTTTGTTTAACTTGTTATAACAAGTTAAATTACTAATACCCTGTAAATGAGATCACCTTGTGGAGGCCCCACTGATCCACCCTTCCTGCTCTGCACAGGATAATCACAACTGTGGCACCCTATAAAAGGAGGTAGGGGTGGGATGGGGTGGGTGGCTGGGCCCTTCCCCTGCCTAAAAGAAGAACCACGGACGAAAGAACAAGGAGGTAAGAGCAGAAACAATCAGTCAACAACAAATGCAGTAACCCTGAAAGCTTATCCTAATGTTAGATAAAACTGTAAAACCTGTAAGCACCACCTTAATAATTTCAGAGAAGATATACCTGTAAGAAACACTTTGCTCCAGAGAAAATAAAGCAGTAACAGAAGATATACCTTGCAAAAGACAATTTGAATCAGAAGATTATAGCAGTAATCTGTTAGCACACACCTGTAGGCACACCTTGTAATAATGCAGAAGAAGGTATACCAGCAACAACAATTTGAATCAGAGAAAAATAAAGCAATGAAATGTTAGCAACAAACAGTAGCAATCCTGTGAGAAAAATAAAAACACTACACAGTAAATCTGCTTAGCCAAACTAAGTCTTAATCCTTCTCCCTTGCTCTGGTAAGTTTCTCTACTCTGTCTTTCAAGCAGTCTTAGAAGGAAAGAGCTCAGGTGAAGCTAGGTGCCTTGGCCAGCAAACCAAGTCTTCTACCTCCAAGATATCAACTAACCTGACTTTTTAACCCTTCTTTCTGTTGGAAATTACTGACAGTTTGCCAGCTCCACCCCCACATACACACCTAATCCTTTGGAAGAGCTGTGGGAGGAAAAGCAATTAGCTCCTTCAATGTGAGAAGGAGACTGAAACACCTCTGAGACAACAAACCTTTCAACAAACAAGAATAAAATAAACACAGTGTCAAACAGTAATTTTGCTTAGTCCAATGATAAAAAGTCACAAAATGTAAGCTCCACCTGTAATACAGTAATTTCAGAGAAGATATACCTGTAAGAAACACTTTGCTCCAGAAAAATAAAGCGTAACAGAAGATATACCTTGCAAAAGACAATTTGAATCAGAAGATTATAGCAGTAATCTGTTAGCACACACACCTGTAGGCACACCTTGTAATAATGCAGAAGAAGGTATACCAGCAACAACAATTTGAATCAGAGAAAAAAAAAAGCAATGAAATGTTAGCAACAAACAGTAGCAATCCTGTGAGTAAAAAATAAAAACGCCACCACACAGTAAATCTGCTTAGCCAAACTAAGTCTTAATCCTTCTCCCTTGCTCTGGTAAGTTTTTCTACTCTGCCTTTCAAGCAGTCTTAGAAGGAAAGAGCTCAGGTGAAGCTAGGTGCCTTGGCCAGCAAACCAAGTCTTCTACCTCAATAAGAACTACTAAAATAAGTAGCTTTTTCCCACAGAGTTGTGAAAGTATGAAACAGCTTCCCTTCACATGTAGTCTCAAGCCCAAATATTTAGACTTTAAAGAATAGACTAGATGTTTACATGGGAGACAGGAAATACGAATATCACCTATGAGAAGGTGGCTTGTTTTTCAAAGGGCTAAAAGCCTACTGAACTCGTATGAAAACCTATGAACCTACATCAGCAATGCGTGTGACAAATTACAGTGTACTCTGTGAGTAAATGTAGTTAACACAAAAAAACTGTAAAAGTGAAGTGGTATGCAACTTTTGTGGAGAAAAAAGACACTATTGTGCTAAATGTTCTCAGGCTGCTCACAGTGCAGCAGGGCCCATGGACCTGGAGGAGCAGTATCTAATGGTGGCACTAGCACAAAGAGAACATGGTAAAAGTAGTCTTTCAAGACATGAGAATAGTCAAAGTCCCATTACTCTTGTAGATAATGTCCCCACATCACCCCCCCAGCAAAGAGCAGAGAGTAGAGGATATTTCTGAACAACTAGAGCCTGATATTTTACCAAGGCCAGAAGAAGAACCTGTTGTTATAGCTAGCACTGATGAGGCACACCAAATGGAAGTAAGGGCAGAAGCTCACCTCTCTGATTCAACCATCATGTCCCCCTCCCCCTCCTTCCCAAGAGAGTGAACAAAAGAAAATAGTCATTAGGAGGAAACAGACCTCCATGCAATCAGCACCTAAAGTTCCAAAGATATCTGTTACTTCTACGTCTAATAGGTATCAATCACTGGCTGACACCATAGATGTTTCAGGTAATGAATCTGAAGGCTCTTCAGGCAGGATAGAAATCATGTCATATTCAGACTCAAGTGACTTGTGAGATAGAAAAGAAAACACTATAAAAGGGTGCAATAAAACCATAAGGAAGAAATTAGGAACGTCTACAAAAAAAACCAAAATATAAAACCACCATGGGGAGCTAATCAACTTTTGGCATCTAGCACCAGCTGAAATTCTTATCTGTTAATGTTATCAGCATTAAAAATGAAATTAAGAGGGGAGGAGTTTTTTCACATCTCTGATCAAATAATGTAGATATAATTTTTATACAAGATACCAGGCTACATACTACATGAAACTTCAAAAGCAACAAATGAATGGTACTCCAGTATATCTTATTGGTTGTTAGGCTTAGAGGCCTGCTTTGGTGTGGGATTTCTCTTTACTATATCCGTCCAGGTCCCAAATATTTTAGATTTAATACCTGGGAGGGCATTGCTTTTAGATGTAAAATATGAGGGAAGCTACTATAGATTAATAAATATCTATGCCTCATAGAAAAAAAGTTGATAGGGTATCAGTTTTCAGTCAAATCTGCCCATATTTATTTTCTGCTCAAAATATCATATGGCGAGGGGGTTTTAATTGTGGGCTTTCTAAGAGAGATAGAGGTAGAACCTTCAATACACAGAAAGTATTCTGTGATATGTCCTTTTTACAGAATACCATTCAAATGACATCCTTAGTAGATGCCTATTTCAAAAAAAATCTAAAGCAGATCCTACTTTTCAGAAGGGGAATCTTGATAATGTGAATAGATATTTTCTTTCTTAATAAAGCACTCTTAATACATTCGGTACCTACCGAAGCTGTTGAGTACTCAGACCATAAGGAACTGAATAAGACAATAGGTCCACCTCTTAACAGTCAAGGTCTGGGCATATGGAAATTTAATCCATCACTTCTAAAGCTAGATTTTATTAAGCAGCACATTTTATATTTGGACATTTGTAAAAAAAAAAAAAAAACTTTGGAAATATATGAAACTCCTCTACAATGGTGGCAGCATTTCAAAACAGATCTTCATATTTTGCTCATTTCACTTAGTAAAGGAAACAGAGATATTGAAAAAATGCAATATCAAAAGCATAGACAGCAGCTGCAACATTTAACGAGCTTAGCCCAGTGTGCAGTACAAGTCACATTAAACTGTTCTCTCAACTCACTGGTGTAGCATTGTTCAATGAGTTTCCTAATCTGTGCAGTGTTTAATTCAATGAATTATTAAAAGTTTAGTATTGGTTTGCAACTAGCTGTTAGGACTTTATTTTCAGCTGAGTGCTTATGAGTTTCATTTCAGAAGATGGACTAAACAACTCTTAAGGAATGCTGTGACATTTATAAACAATGCTCTTAAGGAATGCTCTGAGGTCGAATCTGGAAATGAGTGGATGTACACTCAGTATGCTTATCTGGTTAATCTTGTTAATAAATAAATAAATAAATAAATACATATTTATAAACAATGCTCTTAAGGAATGCTGTGATATTTATAAACAATGCCATAAAAATGCTTTGCATAAACACTGCAAAACAGCTACTGCCATATCACTAAACAGGTACAAGTGAGTTGAATAGGCAGTGAAGAATGGTTGGAAAAGAATTAACAGCTTCAATTCAAGCTGCCACTGCAGTAGAATCACACACAAAAAATGCTACACCAGTGAGTTGATGGAACAGTTTAATGTGACTTGTACTGTACTAAACATAATTACGCAATGCAGATTTAGCTTATACAACAAAAGATGAAAGAATTCCATAATAAGTAAATATTTTCTTTAACAATGCAACAAAAATATGGGACTCAAGGGAGATCAGATATTATATGTCCATTTTTAAATTGTACAGAAATAATTAAACAAAAACAGATGGAGGCAGTATATGATGAAGAAAATAGTCTTCGAACATCCCAAATAGAGATTTTAACAACAGTTTCAATTTACATGAACAGTCTCTATAGTAAACAGAGTGAGAATATGAATGCTTTCTCATCATTATATAATTTAATCTCAGTCCCTGAATACCTAGCTGAGATCTTATGCTCACTCACATGTCCTATTAAACCAGAGGAAGTGGAACAGGCTAAAAGGGGTAAGGCCATCAAGAAATGGAGGGTAATAAGTACCAATGCCCATACTCTGGGCAACATGCTCCCTGAACTGGTGGCCGTGATGGAAAAGGGATGGCTGGATATCGTAGCAGTCACAGAAACATGGTACACAGAGAACCGTGACTGGAATGTTAACATACCAGTGTACACAACCTACAGGAGAGACAGGGAGGGGAGAAGATGGGGAAGAGTAGCTCTCTATGTAAGGGAAGGGATAAAAGCAATGGAACAAAGGAGTAAACAGGGAGGAGAGGATGCACTGTGAGTTACCATAGAGATTGGAAATGGCACCACAATTCACACAGGGGTTGTATATAGACCCCCATGTCAGGGAGAGTGAATGGACAAGGATATGATGGAAGGCATCCTGAGGATGGCAGAGAAAGGGGTGATACTGTTGAAATGGGACTTGAATATCCCAGATGTTAACAGAACCACCTTTGCTGCAGCCACATGCAAGAACAGGGTCATTCTCGATGCCCTAAAGGTGGCATGCCTCAGACAGCTAGTTTTGGAACCCACTCATGAGGGAGCACTCTTAGACCTCATACTCTCAAATGGGGACAGTGAGAGGATCTCAGATGTAGAAGTGGGTAGCCATCTGGGAACAAGTGATCACTAAACAGTGTGGTTCACAATATACTCAGCTACAGAGTCAAGCCATACAAAAGTGAGGGTACTGGACTTCAGGAGGGTTGACTTTGGCAAGATAGGAGAGTGCCTTAGAAAAGCACTAGCAAATGGGCTAGAAGGAGGGGTGGAGCAACAATGGGAACACATCAAAACTGTCATCACAGAGGCAACAAGCCTTTGTGTGAAGCAAACAAACAAATAAAAATGAAAGAAAAAGCCACTATGGTTCTCAAAGAGGTGGTGGGAAGGTTAGGAGAAAGATAGCATTTAGGAGAGTACAAGGAAACACTGAAGGAGCAGGACAGAGAACTCTACCAGTTAAGGCAGAAGGAAGCAGGGAGGGAAGTCAGAATAGCAAATGCCCAAACTGAGGAAAAGACAGCCAACTCGGTTAATAAGGGGGATAAAACATTTTATAGGTACATCAGGGAACATAGAAAGACAAAGGGAGGGTTAGTGACGTAGAATAGAATGAACAGTGGGTGGGCAGAGAGGGACAGAGAAAAAGCAGGGATACTGAACAAATACTTTTGCTCAGTATTCACAAAAGAGGAGGAAGGGGAGGTGCCTAATCCAATTAACAGAAGCACTCTGGATAGGGGGGTCAATCCCGGTCCTTTCACAGAAGAAAGGGTTCTGAAAGAAGTAAAACTGAAGGTGGACAAAGCAATGGGCCCTGATGGAATTCACCCAGAATTTGAAAAGAATTAAGGGGAGAACTAGTGACACCACTGACTACCCTTTTTAACAAATCATGGGAGGATGGTGTGGTACCTGAGGACTGGAAGAAGGCAGACATGATTCCCCTTCACAAAAGTGGGAGAAAGACAGAGGCAGGAAACTACAGACCTGTCAATTTGACCTCTGTGGTAGGAAACATGATGGAATCACTTCTGAAGGAAAGAATTGTTGAGTACCTAGAGACCAGTGGGGCATAGGATGCAAGGCAGCATGGATTCACAGTGGGAAGTTCATGTCAGACAAATCTAATTGATTTTTTTGACTTGGTGACCAAAGTAGTAGATCAGGGAGGGGCTGTGGACATGGTTTACCTAGATTTTAACAAGGCATTTGACACAGTCCCACACAAAAGATTAGTAGTCAAATTAACCAGCCTGGGAGTGGGTCCCAAGGTGGTAGCCATAAAGTCCACTCTGAAGAAAGAGGGGTTACTAATGGGGTACTGCAGGGTTCAGTACTGGGTCCAGTCCTTTTTAATGTCTTTATAAGTGACATTGCAGAGGGACTGGAAGGAAACTTATGCCTCTTTGCAGATGACACAATGATCTTCAACAGGGTTATTACACAAGGAGGTGTGGAAAGAAAGAAAATGGAATGGGCAAGGTTGCAGAAATGGTCAGAATGGGTTGGATTCTTTGATTCAATGCAAAAGAAGTGCAAAATAATGCACCTGGGAAACAAAAACCCAAGGGAAGATTACACAATGGGGGGGGAGGTAGTAACAACAACAAAAATGGAAAGGGACATGGGGGTAATCATATCAGATGACTTTAAGGTTAGCAAACAATGTGAAAAGGCAGTAGGGAAGGCTGGGGAGATACTGGGATGTATAGGGAAAGCATCACCAGCAGAAAACAGGAAGTTGTTAACCCTCTGTACAGAAAGTTGGTGAGACCCCATCTAGAGTACTGCATCCAGTTCTGGAGACCCCATCTCCGCAAGGACATAGACAGGATGGAGACAGTCCAGAGGAGGGCAACTAAAATGGTACAGGGTCTGCAAGAGAAGCCATATGAGGAGAGACTAAAGGAGCTTAATATGTATACCCTTGAGCAAAGGAGGGAGAGGGGGGACATGACAGCAACTTTTAATTACCTCAATGGAATCAACAACATCCAAGAGAGTAGCATCTTTCAGAAAAAGAGATGTGCAAGAACAAGGGGACACAATTTGAAGATAGAGGAGGATGGCTCAGGGGCAATGTGAGGAAGTATTTTTTTTCACAGAAAGGGTGGTGGATGCATGGAACAACCTTCCTGAAGAGGTTGTGGGGTCTCAAACTATGGGAGAATTCAAGAATGCATGGGACAGACATAAGACAACTCTTGTGGGGGGTAGGAAGAAATAGGCTATTGGTTAACTAGGATCTGCAGCATATCCTGTAGGTAGGGAAATGGGCATACTATGTGGGCCAAGCGCTCCTTATCTGCGGTCAGTCTATGTTTCTATATTTCAATTCTGCACTTCATACTGGTAAGGCACCAGGGAAAGATGGGCTTACTGCAAAAATATTTAAATATATAGGTCCTGAGCACCTCAAAGAAATAGCGGAGGTATTTGCAGGTATATGCTTACTGTAGAAAATATTCCACTTGATACGTCTACAGGAATAGTGAAATATTTGCTCAAAAAAGGAGACAAAAATTGCTTAGACAATTTGAGGCCTATAAGTCTGCAGAATGTAGATTTTAAATTATTAACTAAAACATTAAATACTAGAATACTGTCAGTAGCCACCTATGTAATCTGTCAGGCACAATCTTGTGTCATACCAGGGAGGTCTATGACAGACCAGTTGCTTTTGCTTAGAGAGATTGTAGAAGCAGATAACATGAAAGGACTAAAAGGGTACATGTTATCACGTTATCAAAATAGAGCGTTTGACTCAGTGAGACATAATTTTCTGTGGTATACATTACTTTATTATGGGATACCTGCCACTTTTGTATCTTGGGTAAAAACTCTATATAAAACTGCAGTAGTCATTCCATTAGTTAATGGGTTTTTGGGGACAATGGTTCCAGTTAATTGTGGAGTGAGGCAGGGCTGCCACTAAGCCCACTCCTGTAAGTGTTTAGTATAGACCCTCTGTTAAGTTTGTTAAATAATGTTCATTTCTTTAACCCCATAAGTATGACTCAGCAGAGACTTCCCTTTACTGTTATTGTGTATGCAGAAGATCTGTGTTTGTTAATTAAAGATCCACATGCTGCAGAAACAGCTATTCATTTCTGCAGTTGATATGGCAAGGCTTCTGGAGTGACTCTGAATACCCTGAAAAGTAAGGGTAGGAAGCTAGGACAATCCTTGGACCTTCATAGACAGGTAGCAGGGATTTCCATAACCAATAAACCCATTAGAATCCTAGGAATAAAATATGGACCAGATAGACTAGACCTGTTGAACTGTGATAAAAAAATTCAACAAGGTAGAGAAATGGTTTTAAGATGGAATTAACAGTCTATGAGCAAGCTTAAAAGTTTATATTTAGTAAAAAATATATCTACTCCCCCTCTTCTTGTTCATCAGCTCCATTTTTCCACCACCTAAGGAATGGGAAACTAGCATTTTAAGTATTTTTTTTCAGCCCCTCTGGAATAGCAGGTTAAATCCAATTAAGAGAAACACTTTATTTATCAGTATGTAAGGGTGGGTTAAATATGGGTAAATCTTATTTTATTTTTGTTTAGTCATTTCTCATTTATTAATTTTAAACTGGTGTGTATCCAGGAAAAGAAATATTGGACAAGTTGTTTGAAATACACAATATCGGCTTGGTACCCAGGGTGGATAGCTGGTACACAAAAGGTTTTTAAGAAGGTAAAACATGTCCCTCAGTATTTCAGAGAAGTTTTTGTTAGGTTAAAACAGTGGCACATCACCTGTAGATCTCACTACCAAAACAAAAAAACAAATCTACCAACAAGTACAGGGTTCCTTTTTTACAGAACAAGAAACATTCCTGGGACGTCCAAAAGAATATGTTCAGAATCTAAACACATTTCTAAAGTGTATGATGGACTTTGGGAACAGGATCACATCCTTAATATGCAAGGTCAGTGGCTCAGCAGGTAGCACAGTCTCCTCTGAGGCCGGGAGATCAAGAGGTTGTGGGATCTATCCCACACCAGACACTTGGGTTAAATGCCCAAACTGACACTGTAGTGCAGCATGAGGGGTGCTGCACTCCTGAGGTGCTGTCTTTCAGATGAGAATGTTAAACCGAGGTTCCATCTGCCTGTTCTGGTGGTAGTTCAGGAGGATTTTAAAGATCCCATGGCACTTCTCTAAAAGAGTAAGGGAATTTCCCCTGTACCCTGGCCAAATTTCCCCCATTCACTTAAAATACCACCAACAGCTTAATCTGGTTCAAAGTCAGCTGGCATTCATCTGTATCCCCCTTCCCTGGGTCATGCCTGAAAATAGGCAGAATGTGTCTAGTGCACTTTACCAGTCAACAAAAACTAAATAATAACATAAACCCCTATAGAGACAAAATCAAGATTTGGAGTTTGTTTTATTGACGATGTGCTGTTAATTTGGTCTGGAAATGAAATGGAACTTAACCAGTTTATAATTTACCTGCACAACATGAATGGACATCTTAGATTTACATATCAGCAGAGCCTGAGCAGTATGAACTACTTAGGCAAAACACTCAGTAAAGGGGAAGATGGCAGAATAGATACAAGTCTCTATAGAAAGCCAATGGATGGAAATGGCCTTTTTTTTAAATTAAATGTACTTTATTAATTTGTATCCATATATACAGGTAGTACAAGAAGTTGCGCAGGTACAAATTGATACAGGTAAAACGAACAGGAGCCTTAGGGTTACATTGACTCAACTAACGCAATCTAACTATCCCCCAACCATCTACCTCCCTCCCCCCAAACCATCTCACCCTCCTTACACTACCTTCTTCACATATCATTATAACATATGTTTATAAATAAGGCAGCAAGTTAACTGAGCAGAATGACTTCTACTTGATACTAGTTCCCATACTGAACCTTCCCATTGCTTCAACAAAGGGCTTAGTTGTTGTCATCAACCACTTAAATACTACGAGTTATAAAATGTGGCATAATCTCCACAGTGGGATGGGCCTTATTGATTAGGCAGGGAGTAGAGTGTATGGATTTTACCCCATTTCTTATCAAAGACAGATGGAACATGTCTAAGAGATGCTATCATTTTTTTCCTTCCTCAAGTTGAATAGGATCTCATTTAACCATTCAGAGTAGGAGATGATGGTGGAGTGCTTCCAGTGTTTTAATACCAGTTGTTTGACGGTGTGGGAGATAACGGTCATGGTATATCTTCTTTCATTTATCAGGATCTGGGAGAAGTCCCTCAGTATACAAATTTCAGGCTTGAATAGGTCTTCTGTTCCCAGTAGGGGGTCTGCCCTGGCCCTTATCTCACTCCACAGTGGTCTAATTATGGGGCAGTCCCACAGAAAATGAAGTAGGGTACCTTCACTTAGGCCACATCTGTTGCAATTTGCATTCTTCACCTTCCCCATTTTAAATACTTGCAGTGGGGTATAGTACATATTATGCAGGGTATAGAATTGCATGAGGTGAAGCCTATCATTAGAAGTGTACCAGTATACTGCTTGCCAAATCTTATCCCAGCTAACTTCTTTATTGGGAAACTGGTCTGCCCATTATGGAGAGGCACCAGGCCCCTCATAGCAGATGGAGGGGTATAACATCAAAGTTATCTGGGAAACTGCATGAGGTTGCCATGCCAAGTTGCGGAGTGAAATAATGAGTTCAGAGTGGTCCGTGTGCCATATTCCCATGCCTAATTTAGTAATCAATAAGTGCCAAATTTGATATCCATTAAAGATCTGTTTCTTCAGGAGATTCAGAAGGAGTAAAAGGTCTGGTGTAGTCTTAAGTTTTCTGCTCTCTTGCAGATTGGATATTTTAATCTCTGTCATGGTAGAGTTGTCTTGCGGTTTCAAGCAATGCCCATTCAGTCTAATGTTAAAGTTGTAGTATAAGGGCTGTGAGATGTCTTTACAATTGTCATATTTAAGTGCTCTGCATAGCTGGCCATGTATTCTTATTGACATTAGAATCGTCTCATTTTCAATGACAGCAGAGCAGGATTTAGCGTTGGTATAGAGCAGACTGAGTGGGGATGTGCTGCTCTGGCTGATTATATAGCGTTCCAGGTGAAGCCATGCTGGAATAAAGGGGTAGTCATTTTGTTGAAGATTGGGGGGTATCCAGTGCATATATTTGGCTACATTACTGGCTAAATAATAGTGAAAAAAGTTAAGAAGCTTGAGACCGCCTTGGAGTTTTGCTGCCCCCAGTTTGACGTATGATCTTCTTGGTCATTTATCGTGCCAGAGAAACTGGGATATAATTCTATGGAGCTTTTGAAACCAGGATTGTGGGAGACAGAAATTCAGCATGTTTAGAGGATAAAATATCTTTGGGAGGATATTCATCTTGATTACACTAATTCGTCCTTGCAAGGAGAGTTATAGGGGCACCCACCTTTCCATGTCTTGTTTTAAGGTCTCAATCAGAGAGTCTAAGTTAAATTTCTTAGTTTGGGACATATCTTGGGTTAGGGTTAGTCCTAGATATTTGAGTTGAAGTGTCCAGGCTAGATGTAACCACTCTAGTTGTGAACTATAGGTGAGTTATTTAGAGGCATAATTGTCGATTTTTCTATATTGAGTTTGTAGTTCAAGAGGGCTCCGAAGGATTCATCTATGTCTAGAATTGCAGAAATTGAAGCTTTTGGGTCAGAAATAAGCAACAAGATATCATCGGCATAAACAAAAGTTAATGGGTGCAATTGGGATGCCTTTTATCAGTGGGGAGTTTTGAAGAAGATATAGGAGTGGTTCAAGGTAAAGATTAAATAACATCAGGGAAAGTGGACACCCCTATCTAGTTCCAGAGCACAGTGGGAATGATTTTGAATAAACCCCATTACAGTATATTTTAGCAGTTGGATTGGTATAAAGTACTTTAATCCATTGTACGAACTTCTTTGGAAAACTGAATTTATTCAGTACCTCAAACAGAAAGGCCCTGCTGACCCTATCAAATGCTTTCTCCGCATCCAGGGAGACCAAAGCCATTGTGCATGGGGCCCCGCCAGACATGGAGAAGATGTGGAAGAGCTTGTGCAAATGGTCCACTGAGGAGTGGCCTGCCACAAAGCCCACTTGCTCAGCACTAAGCAAGGGAGTCCATATTCTTGCCATTCTTGAGGCCAGAATTTTGGTAAAGAGCTTAATATCGTAGTTCATTAAAGATATGGGGCGATAATTGCACACCCTATTTCGAGGTTTATTTGGTTTAGGGAGGACAATTATAAGAGCTTCTAGTAAGGATGGGTCAGAAACTCCTACTTCACATAGAAAATTAAACTTCTGTACAAGAAGGGCAGAAATTTGCTCTTCAAAAGGTTTGTAGAAACCCAGAGGAAAGTCAGCAGGACCTGGAGCCTTATCATCTGGAAGAGAACGAATAGTCTTTGACAGCTCTGTCTGATTTATTTTAGGTATGAGACTTTCTCTCTGTGCAGCACTGAGAGATGGGAGAGGGATGGAGGCTAGATAGTCCTGGATATCTGAGATTTAAGGTGCATTATCAGGAGGGGAGTACAAAGATTTATAATAGTTTTCAAACTCCAGGACTATCTCCTTTGGACTTGTAATAAGGGAGTCAACTTTAAGGGAGTTTAACACTGTTACTAGCCTCGACTCTTCTTGCTTTTTAAGTCTAAGGGCTAGCAAGTGGCTAGCCTTTTCTCCCTGTTCCACATAGCGAGTGTGGGTTTTGAACAAGGCATACTGCGCTTGCTCTAGTAGAGTTTCTTGGTATTGATTTCGGATTTATGTTACCTGAGCTAGGGTAGACTCATCTGGGTTGGAGGGTAGCTGCTCTTCCAGGGCCTTGATTTGCCCTAGAAGCAAGGGCTTCTCTTTTTTTTTTTCCCTAACTGTAGCGAGCCAGATGCACTCCCCTCTGATTACACATTTGAGAGCACACCAAATATTGTCAATTTGCTGTATTGAGTTTTGGTTGCGGCAGAGTTATTGTTCAATGGCTTCTTTAAGGGTTTGAACTATATTTGTGTCTTGGAGCATTTGGGTGTTTAGTTTCCAGCTGTTTTCTTTGCACGAGGCAAGTGGGAGGGTCCTTCTAGCCATACTGGAGCATGATCTGAGATAGTCCGGGGGACCATACCACTGCTCTGGAGCCCCGACAGCACTGGATTATTGATCAGGAAGTAGTCTATGCAGGACAAGGATCCGTGGGCAGAAGAATAAAAGGTAAATTGTTTAGACTGAGGGTTCAGCAGTCTCCAAGGGTCAGTAAGGCCATGATCAGCCATTAATTCTGTCAGGGCCTTCTGTGCTGAGGAGAGGACCAGTTCCTTGTGAGAGGGGGATCTATCTAGCTCTAGTGAGCAAACTAAATTCCAATACCCAGCCAGAATAATGGGGAGTTTCAGATAGGAGCTCAAGTGAAGCGATAGCTCTGAGAAAAACTCAGGAGAGTCAGCATTGGGCCCATATATCGAGCCCAGCTCTACCTCAGCATGATCTAGTAGCCCTTTTATAATAATATATCTTCCTTGGGGGTCAGAGTGAGAACTCTGCATCTGAAATGATGTAATTTTTGTGATCAGTATCGCCACCCCGCTTTGCGCAGTATCATTTCCAGCCGCATATATTTGCCCAATTTGACGTCTACGAAATAAGTTCTGTTCACACACCAGTAGGTGGGTTTTTTGAAGAAAAATTATATTACTGTGCAGAAATTCCAGATGTTTAAGGATCTGACATCGTTTAGCCCTGCATCTAGCCCCTTTCACATTCCAAGTCGCAAATCTCATAGCCATAATTACCAGTTAAATAGCAGAGCAGGGCATGTAAAAAGGGAGAAGAAAAGGAAAAAAGGCCTCAAGTAGGTCTGTATTGGTCTAGGTCTCCGAAATGTAGTGGTTATTAAGATCGGTGAATCCCGTCCTCGCAGCACACCTGATCGGAACTTTGCTGCCTTTGAACAATAGCAATATTTCACATCCCCTTCAACTTGCCTCCTCCCTGAACCCCCCTTCCCCTTAGCCAAACCTTGTAAAAAAACATTGAATTGACCAGACTCCCCAACCCCTCTGCCCCCCAAAAACCTACTGAAAGAGAACAAAAGAAGAAAGAAAGTAAAAAGAAACAACCACAAAACCCCAGTCCTCTCAACTGACCTCCCAATAGATGTCCGATTGTCATAGACCACTGTCAAGTCATATGCATCTCGACAGCTCCAACTCCCCCCATAGAAACATAGTAACATAGAATGTGATGGCAGATAAGAACCGCTTGGCCTACCTAGTCTGCTCATTTTCCTACCTAACAGATAAGCTGCAGATCCTATTTAACCAACAGCTTACTTCCTCCTACCCCCCACTAGGACTGCCTTATGTCTGTCCCATGCATTCTTGAACTCCCCCACTGTTCTTGACTCAACGACCTCCTCAGGGAGGCTGTTCCATGCATCCACAACCCTCTCTGTGAAAAAATACTTCCTCACATTACCTCTGAGCTGTCCCCCCTCTATCTTCAAATTGTGCCCCCTTGTTCTTGCACATCTCTTTTTCTGAAAGATGCTACCCTCTTGGACTTTGTTGATTCCCTTGAGGTACTTGAAAGTTTCTATCATGTCCCTCTCTCTCTCTTTCCTCAAGGGTATACATATTAAGCTCCTTTAGTCTTTCTTCATATGTCTTCTGGTGCAGACCCTGCATCATTTTGGTTGCCCTCCTCTGGACAGCCTCCACTCTGTCTATTTCTTTGCGGAGATGGGGTCTCTAGAACTGCACACAGTACTCCAGATGGGGTCTCACCAACTGTCTGTACAGAGGGATAACAACTTCCTGTTTTCTACTATGGATGCCTCTCCCTATGCATCCCAGTATCCCCCCAGCCTTCCTTAGTGCCTTCTCGCATTGCTTGCCCACCATTAGGTCATCTGATATAATTACCCTCCGGTCCCTTTCCATTTTTACTGCTGTCAGTATCTCACCCCCCATTGTGTACTCTTCCCCAGGATTTTTGTTTCCCAGGTGCATTACCTTGCACTTCTTTGCAATAGAACCCCCCCCCCACTTTGAGTCTGGCATTGGTACTGACTAGAGATCAACCTTTGTAAACCATGAACATGCATTTTAAATAAACTTTGACCCCAATATCAGTGACAAATAAAGGAATTCGAGCTAAGTACTTAAGCAGTATAAAATTCTGGACTACCAGCCATATCTTCATTGCATCCTTAGGGCCATATATCAGTCCCTTCTATTAATTTTAAGGCACAAACATATCATAGTTTATTATCATGAAGAGCTTCAGGTGCCTAGGCTTACAAACCTACACTGTCTACGTAATCATACTCACAATGAGAGAGGTTTCCTGGGCCTTCTGTGATACTACTTAAACTACAGGCCCTTTTTATGTTTCGGCATCACCCCTATACATTTTGACACAGTTATTTACATAAGTCTGGAAACATTTTTTTGAGGGAAGTACTTGCATCAATGAGGGATTCACAATAGTACCATTTGTCATCGTGGTACACCTGTAGAATGGCAGGATATCTCATTCTGTATTGTATCCCAGCTGCAATCACCTTCGTGACTAAGGGATGCATTTCAATGTGCCTCTGCCTCACAGTAAGTGGGAGGTCTTGAGCGAGCCTGATTTTTTTATTTTCCCATTGGATGACTTTAGTTTCTCTTATTTTCTCCATAATAACTTGCTTATCCAAATAGTTCAGGAGGCGAAAGGTCAGTGGTCTTGGAGGAGAGCCAGGTGGTGGAGTGGGCCGGAGAGAATGATGGGCCCACTCTATAATGTATGTAGGGCTGTATGGGGATGGATCAGCAATTTTGGTGCACAGCTTCTGGATAAAAAGGATGGGGTTAGCCCCTTCTTCACCCTCAGGAAGCCACAGGATAACCATATTGTTCCTGCATGAGTAGACTTCTAAATCCTCAAGCTTATCCTCAGTTTTGTGCAGCCGCTGCTTCAGGCTAATCAGTTCTGGATCAATTCGAGCCTTCCAATCATCCAGGGATGAAATTCACACTTCATTGTCCCCGGTCCAGATGGTAAGCTGTTGCATCGATGTCTTAAGAGATTGCAGGTCCCTCACAACAGCTTGCAGTGTATTTTTTATGGGGCAAGCCCTTCAAAAGATGTTGCCTCCGTGAGTAGGGCATGTGGAGCAGGTAGGCTAGCTTCATTTTCTTCCCCAGCTTTGTTCTTCTTGGCCGGTATATTTTTTGCTGGAGACAGGGGCGGTGTGTGTTTAGGCCACAAAGTCTTCATTTCCGCGTCCATACAGTAAGACGATATGTGGGATTACGGTGAATGGTAAGCAGATTTAATTGTTGCCACATCTCCAAGTGAATTTAGATTGAATTTAGATCGATATTGGGAGGCTTTTATTTACTGTAAGTGGGGGGAGTTAGGGAAGCAACCAAGAGCACATCTATTCAGCAGTCATTGCAACCAGAAGTCGGCAATGGCCTTTTGATCTCCTCCAGTTGCCATCCACCACATGTTAGACATAACATCCCCAAGGGGCAGTTCTTGCACACTAAGTGGAACTGCAATTCAGAGGAGGCTTTTACACAAGAGGCAGAAATTCTAAGCAGGAGATTAGAAGATTGGGGTTATAGTACATCCAATACACAAGCAGCAAGATTGTTGGCAGACAGTGCTGTGAGAGAAACGCTGCTAGAAGAAAATAGAGAAGAGGTAAATATTGATGTACACCAGTTTAATTTTGTCACAATGTTTTCCATACAGGCCAAGCAGGTGCAACACATTGCTAGACAACACTGGTGTTTTTGGCAAGCAATCCTGGATTAATTGAAATTTATAGTATACCACCACGCATGACGTATAGGAAAGCCCCCACCATCAAAGACTGTTTAGTTCATAGTCATTTTGTGGATGAAAGAGAGTGCACTTGGTTAGAAATGCAAGAATGTTTTAGATTCAGGAATTGTCTGTATTGCTTCTTGGTAAAAAATTGTAAGACTTTCACAAGTGTTAATGTTTCACAGGAGTTTAAAATCAGATAGCTCGTGTCTTGTTCTACTGCAGGGGTTGTGTATATGGTGCAATGTAGCTGCAATGCATTTTATATAGGGAAAACAGAGTCCCTTCAAACAGCTCTTAGGAGAGCATGTGAGGGAATTTGAGAAAAAAGACCCTTTACGCACCACTGCAGTACATTTGAATACAACAAGAAATACGGACAAACACAAACTGCGATTTACTGTAATAAACAAAGTAAGCAGAAATTCTAGGGGGGCAATTTTATCAATTTATTACTCAGTCATGAAACAGTTTGGATAATCAAACTGTGAGAAGCTAAACCACCAGGTTTGAATACTGGTTTTAATTTGAAGCCCTACTTTGATAATAGATAATGTTTTCCTGAGTTCTTGAGTTGTGATGTTGTTTTTTTAATAGAAACATAGAAACAGAGAAGTTGACGGCAGATAAGGACCGCAAGGCCCATCCAGTCTGCCCATTTCTTTTTCTACCTTATAAATGTGCCATCAGCCTTTGCTCTGTCAGTGGCCTATCTATTCATAGTCATTTGTATTACTCTCTTATGACTATCCCATGCCTGTTTGAAGCCCTGCACTGTATTCATAGCCACCACTTCTTGTGGTAAGCCATTCCATGCATCCACCACCCTTTCTGTGAAAAAGAATTTCCTCACATTCCCCCTTAATCGGCCCCCCTCTAATCTCATGCTGTGTCCTCTTGTCCTGCTATTTTTCTTATATTTAAACATGTTAGACTCTTTCACCTTGTTAATGCTCTTAAGGTGTTTAATGCCATTCTATTAAACTTGTGATATATACATTGTTGAAACATTTAAGTACTTTAAAAATATATCTGTGCAATATATGTGAACTATTTACAGTTAATGATTTCAATAGTTATGTATGTAATTTTTAGTACACATTTGTTTTTTCCTTTAGGCACTCAGGATGTCTCCCCCCCCCAATGTCTTTATATTGTGTGATCACACTCAGTTGCCATGAAGGTGTAGAGAACAAACTGTGACAAATAAATTTTAATTGATTTGCACTATAGAGCTATGGACAGGTGAGGTATTTGCACCAATAAATTTGAATGTAACAATTATGAAGTCACAGGCAGGGCAAAACAGCTTTTGATAAAGGGTCAGGTATTGATCCAAAATGTGTCAAGCATTTTTGCCCTTGTGGGTCATCTTTATGTTTTAAATAAACTTTTCTACATATTATAAGTGGTTGGAGTTTACTTCATATTGCTGGTGAGTGCCCAATTTTGTGTCATACAAATGTTCAGAATCTACAGACTTTAATTGCAGAGAAAAGAGAGTGCCACAGAAATTTAAGGATATATTGTGGTTATACTGCAATGAGCGGTTGAATGTAAAAGCAAATTAAAAGCACGAAAGGCTAGAGGTAAGAATTTGTTCAAAACCACTTTGCATAGCAAAATTGGAAACGATGAACCAATTGTTCTTCTCATGTTCATATAATAAGGAGTCTGTGAATTATTTTGCATTAAAATGGGGTTTTAATATATTTGCTCAGGTCACTTATGAGAATTTGATTGATGGTGTATATTGTTCTGGGTGGGGTAGATGGGACAAGAGTATTTTAAATATAATATTTTTCTGTTTTAAAGTGGTTTATTTGGAATACCCATTGCCTTTTCACCTTACAACAGAAACAGACTTCTCAAATTGAATTATTGAATGAAATTACTAAAGAATTACAAACTATTTATTATACTGCGAAAGCTACCCAGACTACACAGTATGTAACAAGAATGTGGAAAAACTTAACATGGATAACAGATTCTGATGTGCCAGTTACTTAAGAAGTTTATTATGTTAGATATAAGGTTAAAATGAAATTAAAATTTTGAATTTATATGATTTAGATTATGTTTGTAAGTGTATTTTGATGAATTTCAATAAAAACAAATCCCTGTATTCTTTTCTAAAAAGTGCCATTGTATCTTTAATATCCACCTAAACTACCACCAGAACAGGAAGATTGGACCTCAGTTTTAACCTCTCATCTGAAAGACAGCACATCAGGAGTGCAGCCCCCGCCCCCCCATGCTGCACTGCAGGGTTCAGTTGTAACCAAAGTGCCTGGTGTGGGGATAGAATCCACAGCCTTATGATCTTCCCACCTTAGAGATGAGTGTGCTACCTGCTGAGCCACTGACACTGACCTTACCTACATACCTCACATAACATTATTTGGGGTGGAGATTTTAATTATGGCATTGCTATTAAAGATAGGGGAAAAGGTACTAAAACACAAAAAATGTATAATGATATGATGTGTTTAAAGAATATTATCCAGACAGCTGGGTTACAGGATGCTTATCATAAGCTTACATCTAGAGCAGATCCTATGTTTTACAAAGGTGTATTAGTGACTTGCATAGATTTTTTTCTTTACAAATAAATCCCTACCATTACAAGCAACCTGGGTTAAATGGTGGAATATTCTGATCATTGTGAATTACATTTGGACATTGGGAAACAACCAGTTCACCCACAAGGCCCTGGTCTGTGGAAATTAAATTCTTCATTTCTCTTACAAGCAGAAGTGCTTCTACACATACAATATTTTATTATTAGCAGAAAATCAGTTTATGTGATGTATGATGACCCTATACTATGGTGGATGGACACAAAGTCTGACATAAGTAAACTTTTGAAATCTATCAGTAAGGCTTTTAGGGATGCTATCCCTGACCAAACAAACTCAGCCAGAGATTACTGGGCAGCAGTTTCAAATACCACAATTTCAGACAAGCAATGGTCTCAATGTTGGCAACATGCTAATTAATGTAAGGATCCCAAAAGCTGACTTATACAAAACAAAATCATCCACTGCTGGTATTGTACCCCTGAATTATTATATAAAGCCAAATTGGTGCCTTCACATCAGTGCTGGTGCTGTCACATGCCACATGGTTAGTGATGGGTGATGTGGCCCCAGTTCGCTCCGTGAAGTGATTCACGGAGTGAAAGCAAGTGTGAGGTACTCACATGCTGAAACGGAGTACTTCCGCGTTATAATGGGTAACGAGAAATCCATTGAAAACAATGACTTTGCTTTACTCCACTTTCCACTTCGCCTCCTCTCGCCTTGTCTTTAAGTTGCAAAGGCAAATTTTGCAGTGATTCATGGGATTTCAGGTCACAAGGCCACTAGATTGTTCTGCACAGCCTCAGTTTGGGGTAGTGTGTGTAGGAAGCTGTAGGAGACAATCTGTTCTGAGAGCTCTCTGTGATTCAAACCTTCAAAAAGCTGTTAAAAAAGCCTTTTTGAGTAATTTTTTTTTGCTGAAACTTTAGTTCATCGATTATAGGAAACCCTCCTGTGCTCATATCATCGAGCATTTATTGTTTGTGTATGGATTTTGAGTGTTAATGTACAACATTCAGTCTGTGTACTGAGAGACCGTGGAAGTGTGCTTTGGGGGAAGGGCATATCTGTGGTGTAGGTAGATTAACTTGGAGAAAAAGACAGTGCTTTCTCTTTTGGTGATATTTTTCTTGTATAACTGTGTTAATGTACACACAGTAATATTTTCAATATTTCTTGCCATTTTTTGCTGATTGTTGTGGTGCAGCAGTGCATAATTTTAGTTTGTTTAAAATATGTGGTTATATTACTGAAGTTTTCAATTTGCTATGCATTACTTAGTGTGTGTGTGAGTATGTGTGTGATGCGTGTCATCAAATCAGACACCTTTTATTGTGCCACATAATAATTTCAGCAATGTGAAGCTGCTATCCACTGCAGCTGTGTGATTTTTGTACTTCTTTGTGGTATCTTTACTGGTACTAGTACTAGTGACTGTTACTGCAGCAGTGCAGTTCACTGTCCCCAGCCGCCCCAATGGGGAAAGGTATTCTTTTCTAGATTTGAATTTCTGATGGTGAGCACTGGTTAGGTGTTATGCCTTTGTGTCTGCATCTCTTCAGTGCACAGCACAATCTTAACCTGTCTGTGCATTTGCATCTCTTTAGGGCCCAATCTCCATCTATAATTTAAGTCACAGTTGTTTCTTTGGCTTCCCTTCAGAGTACTGGACAGGTGTGGTGCTTAATTCTGCATGAACATTATACTCATTAATATATGTTTTTAAGTCAGGACAATCATCATGGGTCACTCGTGATACAAATCACGTTCTTCATCTTCAAGGTCAGAAATGCAGTCACAAATCAAGATTCACGATCATTCACGTTATGAATCACAAAATCTATTTTTTTTCTAGTTACTTGGATGTATTGTAAGCCTGTGTTGTAGTATTTCTCCAGGCTTCACCACCCCACCATTGTACTCATTGATATGTGTTTTTAAGTCTGGGAGTTTTAAGCTACAGCTCCCCGGGAAAGTACAGCCTTAGGCATTCGCTTTCCCAATACAGTTTCATACTGGTTATCTCACACCATCAACACCGAATCATGTTCTTCATTATCATGGTCACAAATGAAGTCATAAATCACGATTCACGATCATTCATATTATGAATCACAACATAATTTTTTTTTCTAGTTACTTGGATGTATTGTAAGCCTGTTTTGTAGTATCTCTCCATGCTTCACCACCCCACCATTGTACTCATTAATGTTTGTTTTTAAGTCACAGAGTTTTTTGCCACACCTCATTGGGGCCGGGGGAAGTACAGCCATAGGCATTCACATTTCTTCATCATCATGGTCACAGATGCAGTCACAAATCACAATTTATTATCACATCACGAATCACAACATTAATTTTTTTTAATAGTTACTTGGATGTATTGTAAGCCTGTTTTGTAGTATCTCTCCATGCTTCACCACCCCACCATTGTACTCATTAATGTTTGTTTTTAAGTCAGGGAGTTGGACAGTGTCTGCAGTACATACACAGACTGGAAAGAAGACTGACTGCACACATGCAGTTTAGCACAGTATACTTGCACTGCTCAGAATACAAAGTGTCATGCATATGGAAGACAACAAAAAAGGGCATAATTATATACAAGGGTCGGGGACAGTGGAGGAATACATTTTATAACACAGCAAGGAAGGTGTGGGGGGGCACATGGTGTCAGGAAAAAAAAACTAATGTGGGATCCCATGGTGATCCAGCAGCAGTTCCAGCATGGACATAATTTGCAACTGATGTCCCTTTATGTGATCCAGCCGCTGCTCCACAGCACTCACCCTCTCATTGTTCTCCTCGACAGCACTCCAAAGAACTGCCAAGTCAGCCTGTGTTACATGCAGTTCTCTGGGGTCCACACATTCTACAGGCTGACCTGCTGGTGGTGGGGGTGGGGGTGCTGGTGGAGCAGCAGGTACTACTGTGGCCCTCCTCTTCTTATGGATGCCACAATGCACAGCTGCACCCTCTGCCACAGAATGGCCAGCAGGTGCAGGCATGGTCTGTTCTGTGGCAGCTTGCCACTCCAACTGCTGGTGATTGAGCATATGGCTGTGCTGGCCCCCAGTCCCCAGGTGAGTCCCCCAGGGGCCACGGTGCACCTCCACCTCACATAGGTGAAACTTGACCACACTGCTGCCCCCCCGACACAGTCAAAAAACTGCCAAACAATGGAGGTGCAGGGAGAACCAGGCACAAGCAGGGGATGGCCAGATGAACTGGCAGCTGGCTGGTCATGGTGCTAAACAGGGATGGGATCCACACCTGGGTCAAGGGAATAGGCACATCCTGCTCCATAGGATCTGGTGCTGGACTTGGTGTTGGTGGTGGTGGTGGTTCAACTGCCTCAGAGTCAGGACAGGAGGTGGTGCTGGTCCTGCTTCTGATGGGGGAACTCACAAGTTTTGAGTGGTCCAACAGGAATGGGAGCTCATGCCCTCCACACATGCGCATGGTATGGTGCTTACCACTACCACGTTCTCCCAGAGCTGCCTCCACCCCAGACATTCCCTCAGCCTGGTCCATCTCTCCTATTGAGCTCCCTCAGTCTGAGCAATCACTACTCACACTGTCACACAACACACACACACACAGTCACACAGATACAGACAAAAAACTAACTACTTATAAAGGTAAGAAAAATAAACTTTACAGAAAGAACAAATTAAGTAAAAAAGAGTACAGAAAAGGCAAAAAAATTTAGCTTTTAAAAAAGCTGTTGGGTCTAAATCAAAGTTTAAATCTCCTCCTCGCTCTGATCTAAAAGTATCACCAGTCACAAAACACACTACTCTCTCTCCAACTGCACAGGAGAAAGTAAAAGTGTCTGATTGTATGACTCACCTTCTTCCTGCCTAGCTAAACAGCATATGACTTACAGTACTGTAAGCCATGTGATGTTTGGGGGGGGGCTGCCAAATCTGAAACACCAAGTGGATCACTTAGAATCATAATGAGGAACGCGAAGTCCCGTAAAAACAATGACTTCACCTTACTTCGCATTGCCATTCCATCTTAACGCAAAGTGGTAATGACAAGGTGGAGTGAGCACTTTGCATTGCCCACTCCGTGTAGCGGAGTGGTAACATGAAGTGCCACTTCACGTTCACTTCTCCGGCGGAATTTAAATTCGCTGCATCTCTACACATGGTGGACCTTTATCATATCCTTTGGAGATGCCCACTTATACAAGATTACTGGAGGCAGGTGACAAAGCTCCTCCAACAAATTCTACAAAGCACTACAGTCACAACCCATGGGTTGCTCCTGATTGTTATAGATGAAGGCCACTATAAATACTTTAAAAGAAAGAGATCTCTGCTGATACATGCCAGTATCATAGCCAAACAGCTACTATTACAAAGGTGGCATACTTCAGAGATACCAGCTACAATAAAATTCATGGCTAGTCTATCTCAACTAGCCACATTTGACAGACTTTCCCATCTTATCAACAATACTTTGCGTATTTATGTCCTCACCTGGAACCCCATGTATAGATATTTACAGCAATTTAGCAATAACCCATCCAGAGGGTCAAATTCTCCACCAAGACAAGACATAGCTTATGCTTCATATTAGTAGACCTCACAGTCTCTCAAAGGCAGCTATCAACGTGGAGAGGTTAAAGCTGCATACAGTCCTGCAACAGCTCAAAAAATTCACTATCAGGTAATCAGAGCCAAATGTTTAGGTTTAGGTTTTGTGGTTCACTCAACTAATTGAAGGATCCTGGCTTCCGGGGCCTATAAAATAACCTGCTGCAATCTGACATTCATATATAGTTTCATGATATATAGCCGTGAAATAACCATTCATCACTTAGCAGTAACAAGTGAAGACAGAGTTTATGAAGGCTATTTAGGTATTAGCAGAAATACAGAGACATTCCATCGTGTGTCATTTCTCAATACCAGTAGGTTGATGCATTGCTTGTACTAACCATTACCAGTGACACAGCATGTAATACAAAGTGTCAAGCTTATAAGACTGCTGTAGCCATCCTTCTAGTTAGGGCACTTTAACTGTACACCTTGATGTAATCCAAGTACTTACACTATATGTAAGTCATATCTTATGTAAAATGTAAGGGGTGGATTTTTGATTTTCATGTATGTATCTTGTACTTTGAAAATACAATAAAAATGTTGAATAATGATTACTGTCGATACTTACAACAGCGTTAATAGTTACAGCATCTCATGTCATTGGCTCAAACCACTAGACATGATTTTATGGATCAGATAAAAACAAAGAACAAATGAAACTTTACCACAATAAACAAACCCAATCTCTTATAATGCATCAGGAATTTGATACACAAGGTAAGCAAGCAAATATTTGTCCCTTCATGAGCTGTAAAGAAAGAGTAAATAGAAAAACCCTCAAAGGACTGAAAACAGCAGATAACAGTGTCACGACAGAACCAGCTGAAATTATGCTGGAGGTCACCAAATATGTACAAAACATTTTTTAAGGAAGAACCAATAAAAATCAGTAACTTTTTTCAATTTTTTAGATCTTTGGACATTCCAGATTGCCCCACAGCAATCCTTTAAAACTTAATTAAACCTATAATGGCAGAAGAAGTACTTTCTGCGATTCCTTCACTTAGGGTGGGGAAAGCCCCCAGGAAGGATGGGTTGACTGTGAATTATATAAAAAGATAGGGGAAGATATCACCATAGAATTGGCAGCAGTTTTTAATTTTATGTTGATGAAAGCTACTATACCATTAGAATTAGCTGGCAACATGTTAATTTTCCTGCACAAGAAAGGAGATAAACTCACCCTAAATAACTGGAAACCCATTAGTCTGCTACATGTGGATTTCAAAATGTTAACAAAAATTCTGAATAAACGTTTATGCATTACAGCTCCATACCTCATTTCTCCAGCACAGTCATGTGCTATACCAGGTAGGTCCATCACTGATCAGCTTATTTTATTAAGAGAGCTATTTGAAAGGAAAAATACATTGGGGGCCATTAGATATGTTCTTTCTTTAGACCAACAAGGAGCATTTGACTCCATTAACCATACCTTTTTGTGGTATACTCTGAAAGTATATAGGATTCCAGACTTGTTTATTTCCTGGCTCCAAACATTTTACAAAAATGCTACTATAACACCATATGTCAATGGATATTGTGGGCCTTTAATACCTCTCAAAAAAGGTGCTAGGCAAGCCTGACCTATTAGTCCACTACTGTATATTTTTAGTCCTGATCCCTTACTTAGGAACTTGAATAAATTCATTCCAAAAATCTGTACAACATCAGGAATAGTTCCGTTTTCAGTCATGGCATATGCAGATGATATCTGTGGTATGGCACCTAATGCCATGGCAGCAGAACAAGCAGTACTATTATGCCAAGAGTTTAGTACAGTTTCAGGGGCCTCTTTGAATAAGGAAAAATGCATAGGTAGTGAATTTGGAGCACAGGTCTTAACCAGGTGGGAAATTGCAGATATAAGAATAACGGATGATCCCATAAAGATTTTAGGGATAGAATTTGGAGCTGTTGCACAGGACCTACATAACTGGGATTACAAACTTAGCAGAGGTAAAACAATGGTACACAACTGGAACAAATAGGCATTAAGCAAAGCAAAAAGGGTGCACTTAATCAAACATTTTCACTATTGTACCTGTCTTCATCTTTTTGAGTTAAATATTCCCCCACCGAAATCTAGAGAGACTGACCTACTGAATACATTTTTTCAAGGAATTTGGGGGAGTCGACTTAATCCTCTGAAAATAAATATTTTATATTTGCCATTACAAAGAGGTAGTCTGCGTATGACAAATCCTGTTGTATTCTTGTATTGTTAATTTTTCTTTACTAATCTGTGTCACAAATCCACTCCAGGGGTCAGGCACTCTATTCCCACAGTATCCAACCTTGAAGTGCGATTTGTGAACAGGAGACAAACAGGGACACCCTCCTGTTTGTTTTGGGTCCAAGCAATTACCAGTCCTGAGTCCTGGGGTCAATTATGAACCCTTTTTAGCTAGCAAACTCAGGAAACTGGTCAAAATATCACACTCTCATCAGAAAAAGCAGCGTAATACTTGACCCAACAGGCATACAGCCAACCTGGTTCACAACCACCTGCCGATTCAATTGAGATGCTGGTATTTTCGTACCTTGCTGGATCTTTACACAGATTCTTGTTAGCATGGCTGCATATGGTGAAACTCTAAGCAATTTAACAGTTATGTCAGAATGTCTCTGCCCTGTGGGTGACAATCATGTCGTAACCCCGTAAGACAAGACTCCATCTTAGAAGCCTATCATTCTTTTTACACATTTGTGACAGCCAAACCATGGGGTTATGATCCATCTGTACCTCAGAGTGTCTCCCGTACAGGTATGGCTCCAGTTTCTTCAGTGCCCTCACCAGTGCAAGGCATTCTTCTCCACTGTAGAATAAGCCTGTTCCCTGGGAAGTCATTTTTACTGAGGTACACTATTGGGTGATCTTTTCCTTGGTTAGAAGTCTGACTAAGTACTGCCCCAATACACACACCTGAGGCATCTGTCTGGACTACAAATAGTTTACTGTAGTCTGGACTGGCTAACACAGGAGGAATGCACAGTGCCTCCTTTAGCAGTGTAAAGGCTCGTTCACAGGCTGGCTCCCATTTTATCTTTGTAGGCATTCTTTTCTTTAGCAGGCCAGATAGGGGAGCTGCCAGAGCACTGTAGTTTGGTACAAACTTTCTATAGTACCCTGTAGTCCTTAGAAAACTCCTGACCTGCTTCTGTGTTTCAGGTTTGGGCCACACCTCTATTGCCTCAACCTTGGCTTGATTAGGATGGAGCTGTCCCAGTCCTACTACTTGCCCCAAGTATGCTACCTGCACCATGGCCACCTGGCACTTTCCAGCTTTAACAGTGATCCCGGCATCTGTATCCTGCCCAACACTTCCTTAAGGTAGGACAGGTGTTTCTTCCAGCTGGCACTGAAGATGGCAATATCATCCAGGTACTCTACTGCAGACTCTTCAGTACCATGTAACACCAGGTTCACCAACCTTTGGAAGGTGGCAGGGGCATTCTTTATTCCAAAAGGCATTACCTTGAATTCAAATAACTTAATCAGGGTAATGAAGGCTGACTTCTCCCTAGCTCTGGCAGTTAACTCCACCTACCAATACCTTTTAGTCAGGTCAACGGTAGTTAGGTAGGTTGCACCTCTCAACTTGCCAGTTGTTCATCTGTCCATGGCATTGGGTGGGTGTCAGACTTCATGACTGCACTGAGTCCATGATAGTCTTCACAAAAATGAGTAGAGCCATCTGGCTTGGGAACGAGGACTATGGGTTAGGCCCAGGGGCTGTGAGATTTCTGCATTACCACTAAATACAGCATTCCTCCACCTCCCTCCTACTGTCCTTTAGGATGGCCTATGACACCCAGTATGCCGTCTGTTGTATGAGTGCTTGCATCCCCGAGTCTACATCATACATCGCTAATGGGGTTAGTCCAGACTTGGCATTAAACAAAGGGGCAAAGTCTGCTAAAACCTCCCTTACTTTCTGGGTCTGTTCTGGGATCAACTGGGGTAACAGTTTGATTGCCTCCACAGAGGACTTCTGCTTGCTTTCCTCAAGAAAGTCTAGAAAGGGGTCTTCTTTGTCCATCCCCTCCCCAGGACTACACACTGCAAATACCATGTCAGCCCTATTTGCATATGGCTTCATCATGTTGACATGGTACATTCTATTGGTATGTCTCCTGTCAGGCAGTTCTACAATGTAGTTCACATCATTCACCTGTCTGACTACCTTGCATGGTCCTGCCCACTCAGCTTACAGCTTATCTTTCCATACTGGGATGTATGACCATGACTTCCTGACCCACAGTGTACAAGAGAGCTCTGGCTCTGGTGTCGTACCATACCTTTTGCTTCTGCCGGATGGCTGCCAGGTTGCTCTGGGCTGTTCCTATAAGCTCCATCAGCTTTTCCCTAAACTTAAGGACATAATTCACTATGGGAGTTCCCTGGGTGGCATGCTTGCCTTCCCAGTCATCCTGGATCAAGTCTTGGGGCCCATGCACCCTGCGTCCATCTAAGAGTTTGAAGGGGGAAAACCATATCAACTCTTGGGGCACCTCCCTATATGCAAACAACAGGTGGGAAAGATATATTTTCCAGTCCCTCCCATGCTGTTTAGCAAACACTTGGAGCATCAATTTAAGGGTACCATTAAACCTTTCCATAAGCCCATTGCCCTGTGGGTAATAAGGTGTTGTCCATCTCTCCACCACCCCACACTTCTCCTACAAACAATTCATCAGGTCCGACATGAAGGTAACCCCCAGATCAGTGATAATCTCCTACAGAAACCCGACATGGGAGATAATATCTAGCAAGGCATCTGCAACTTTGTCTTTCCTCAGTGAGGATAGGATGACTGCCTCTGGGTAACTGGTGGTGTAATATACCACCTTCAAGATAAACCTTTTCCTGGATGCATCAGGGGTATTCAAAAGTCCCACCATATCCATTCCTACCCTCTGGAATGACTCCTTCACAATGGTCAAGGGAAGTAGGTAGGCTTGGGTTTCACTACCCGCCTTCCCTTTTTGGTGGCACCATTGACAAGACCTGCAATATTCCTTCATCTGCTGGGTGAAGTTGGGCAAATGGAAACTCTGGGTCAATTGCTGCACAGTGTGTGTGATTCCCAGATGTCCATACATGGGGATATCATGAGCATTCTTGAGCAACCACTCATGGTACCCTTGGGGAATGACAAGCTGTCTGCCCATCACACCTCCTTCTGTCCTTACATCCTGCGTATACAGCAGTCCACTGTCCCAATACATTATGTGTCTCATGTCACCTCCCTGTGTCCTGTCAGATTCTGCACAAGCCCTCAGCCTCTCTAAACTAGGATCAGTCCTCTGAGCAGCTGCAAAATCTGCACATTTTACCAAGGCATGGGACATGTACCCTTCAATCTCTTAACTTGGGTCCATAGCTCTAGCATCTGGGCATTCAGGGTCACTGCCATCCCTAGCCCTCTGACCATTGGCTGCCCCTCCCTCCTCAGAGTAACCTTCTGTAGCTGTTTTGTGAACTGTTACTTGGGGAATTTCTACCTCTCTTTCACTACTCCCTGTTTCAAGAGATACAGGCTGGGGAACTAGCCTCCCAGTGTTTCCCACAGGGACTTCTACAGGATTCAGGGAACTGCAATCAGCCTTTGCTGTCTCACTGTGGGTAACCACACACACTGACCCCCTTGTAGATTATTCCCTATAATCACCTCCAGAGCGAGGTTGTCTGCTATAGCCACTTTCTGCACCCTCTCTCCTGTCTCATCCCAGTCCAGGAGAACATTTGCTAGGGGCAGAGTTTTTTCCTCCACAGCAAACCCTTTTACAGGGTATCCAGTGAACATGGCTTCCACCTTTAAGTGCCATACAAAAATGGCAACTCAATTAGGGCACCTGTGTTCGGGGCTATCTGGCAGGATAGCACCCGGATACTGAAGTGGGCAAGGTAGGGTGAGAGTATGCTATGCGCTAGCACATGCGTGGGGAGGAGAGGAAGGAAAGGGAATGTATGTGGGAGGGTTTGTGGTGGGCAGCTGATGAGCTGGTCCACTAGAGTGGTGGGGAGGGTTGTCAGTTGGGAGGTGCAGAGTGCAGGGTTTGGGTTTGGTGTGGAGCAATTTGTCTTTTTTGCTGGCAGCCGGCTTTTTCTTTTTTAAAGTGTTTCATCCCCTCCTGAGGTCCACCCCCCCGGTGTTCACAATCCTTTAGTAGGGGGGTGTGGAGGGCACTACCACCCACATTAAAAAATACATCAGTGGATCTTGGGTGCCCTCTTCCAGTCGTCACAAATGTGCATCACCGCAATTCATTTTCCACAATGTAAACTTGCCATTATGGCGATCGCTATTCTGTGATCACCGTTAACACATAGAACCCCTTGACAGTCATGAACTGATTAGGTGTAAGTTGTCCAGGCTCAAACAAATCACCTTTTACCAATGTAAGAGATGCCCCCATGTCCCTTAAACCATGGGTCTGCACCCCATTCACAGTAACTGGGTGTATGTGATGCCTCATGTTTACTGGCATGCTTTCAGGGATACACAAAAAAACACAACTCTTTCTCTGCATCTCTTTGCCCACTCTATACCTTTTTAGGACACTGTTTAGCAAGATGCCCTGATTGCTTGCAAAACCAACATTCATCATTTCTTTTATCAGACAAATCCTTTCTCAGTAACCAGGGGCTCCCTGCTTTCTGGGGAGGTAGTGAGAGTTTTAGCTGTCCTGAAGGTGTGCTTTTCCCTTTCTGCGCTGCCACACTCGTCCCACTCCCATTCAGAGCAGGCTTGTTCCTGGCATAGCAATCCGAGATCTTAGTAGCCTTTTGCACTGTTTTTGGAGCTCAATCCTCTAGCCAGCTTTTCAACTCTGGTGGACAAGCCCAAAAGAATTGCTCCAAAAGTACCACATCCTCAATTTTCTCTAAAGAGTCTGCTTTGACCCCCTCCCACCAACATTTCAAAAACTGATGTTGCTTGGTGGCTAGTTCCTCATAGCTCATGTCAGGGCTTCCCCTTAGCTTACGGAACTTAACTCTGTCCTCTTCAGACATCAGTTAATACTTTTTAAGCAATGCTGCATTAAGTTTGTCAGAATCATTACTCTCCTAATTTTCCATTTGACCCAATGCATCGCAAGCTTTCCCGGTAAGCAACGAGGATAGCTGGAAGCTCCAGGACTCTCGGGGAAGTTTTTACCTGAATGCATACCTTTAAAATGAATTTAAAAATACATCCATATCATCCCCCTCTTTAAATTCAGCTATCAATTTATTATTTAATTTGTACCACTGTCCTGGAGTTACAGGTTCACCCATTCCACTTCCCTGCTCTGGTGTTGGATGCTGGAGTTTTAACTTCTGCAGTTCAAACTCCCTTTGGTGCTCTCTCTCCTCTTTCTTGGCCTGTCACTGAAGCTGACACTCTCTTTCCTTGGCCTCTCTCCAAAGCTGTTTTTCTTTTTCCTGCTTCTCCAGCTCCATTTGGAACTTCCTCTATTCAAATTCCATTTCCATTCTCCTCAACACTAGCTGCAGTCTGATCCCTTCTGACTCAAGCATGGTGGTGACCTTCCCATGCTACTATGGTCCTGGGTTCCCTCTGGTCCTGCTGTCCTCCTTCTTGGGACTGGACAAGGCAGTGGACCCTGGCCACTCCACTTCCAAGGACTGGTCCCTTTCAGTCACTGACTCTAACTCGAGGTCCTGGGCAGTTGCTTGTGCATCGGCTGCCACAAGAGCTTCCATGAGGTGCTGTTTGGTTCACCCCTCACACTGGACTTCTCTTTCTTGGCACAATTGCATCAGGTATTCCGCTGTGTATTTGCTGTAGGTGGAAGCCATTTTCTTCCCTAATTTATGGCTACACTAGCTTGACACCCGAAAGAAAATACAATAGGTAGGTAACTTTACAATAACCAGAATTCCACATTTCTTCAAAAGCCTCTACCTAGTTTGTGTGTGAACTGTTACAGTTTATCAATCTGACACACGGGACTATTAATGCCCGTGCCAGCAAATAATTTCACAATACGAAGACAAATCTTTCATATTCCAGCACTGTGCACCAGATCTTTCACAAATCCACTCTAGCGGTCAGGTCCTCTGCTTCCATAGTGCCAAGCCTTGAAGCACGATTCGTAAACAGGGGACAAACAGGGACACCCTCCTGTTTGTTTTGGGTTCAAGCAAACTACCAGTCTCAAGTCCTGGGGTCAATTATGAAACCCTTTTAGCTAGCACACGCAGGTAACAGATCCAAATATCACACTCTCTTTGGGGAAAGCAGCACAATACTTGACCCAGCGGGCATACAACCAACCTGGTTCACAACCCCCTGCAGACTCAATTGAGACGCTGGTATTTTCTTACCTCGCTGGATCTTTACACAGATCCTTGTTAGCATGGCTATATATGGTTACAATCGAAGCAATTTAACAGTTATGTCAGAATTATCAATACTGTCCCACCATTCACACTGAAAATGAGCAAGTTCACAGGTAGGTTTAAGGAAAAACAAGATTTACTAAAATTAAAAATAGTAAATAAATACAGAACATATATACATTATGGTTACAGTCAAGAAAGAAATGGACAATTACAAAACAAAGTACCTTGTAACTGATTTAACTAATTCTACCTCAGGTTTTCAGTTGGCAAATGATTTGGGCTGTTACCTATATTTGCAGAAGTGTCCCTTAGAAGTCCAGAAACAAAGATGACTCTTAGAAGTCCAGAAAAGAGTGTCAGTCCTTTCAGCCAAGCTTCTTCAATATCTGGAAGGCCAGAAAGTCCCTACCTCCTTGTAATGTCACAGCTCTGAGCTGCTAGTGTGAGGTCACACTCCACCCACTCCTTCATACTTAATTTGCAACATACAACTGCATAGGCAAACAGGTCAGATTACTACTTGATTGGAAACTGCAAATATAGCAATATTTCTAATTATAACAAGACAGTCTGTCTTCTTCAGAGTATGATTTACAACATCCTTTGATGTTGCAGAAATATCCTGTAAGGTTAATTCACATATGCTTTCCAAAAACAATCTTTCTCCTCTTATCCTATGAAATGTAACCTTTTACGGCAGTCTTCCTAAGTTCAAAGCAGTTGCTTATTTATCACCTGGTTGTATAACAGCTACACATGTTCCGGCAGATAGATGTCAAAACAGGAAATGAAGCTCTAGTCAGCTTATCCTCTAGGTCAGCGAGAGGGCAGACCATTTTTTTCTTCTCTTTTAAAAATCCAATGTCCCATGATGCTCTGCTGCTTGGCCTGTTTCCTGAGCAGGACTGCCATACAAAACGTAGATTTATAATAAAATTATAAATACATAACTGGCACACAGCTATTCCTGTTGCAATATACAGCCATTATTAAAACATGCTGGGACATTTTGGTTGGATTTATTTATTTCCTCCATAACATTATGGTTTAAGGACTGGGAAGCTGGGGTGCACAGGATTTCTAAATTACGGCCCCATACCATATCATACTTAAGAGAGATTTTTATAAAATTGAAGACACGAGGCATTGGTAGTCATATGATACTAACTAGTACCAAAAAAACAGATTTACTTACAGGTTATAGAAGCACATTTCACGGAACCCATTACCATTCCAAAATGTCCTCAACTATATTTGGAGTCTCTACAGGCTTTACTTAAGGAACCACAAATTACTCCTAAACTCAGAGATATACATTGGCTCTATTGCCATGACAAATTAAATGTCAAATATAACCAGCATCACAAACAGGTGAATGAAATGATCTGTTCCAGACCAGAGTGTATACAGGAACTATAAACCATGCCTCATCTATTTTTTCATGTTCTTACATTAAGTTCTTCTGGACTTATGTGTCTTCAACCTGGAATGTACCAATATTTGCTAAAGTATCATGTAAAAATCTTATATATGGGGTATATCCTTCCCAATGGAGGAAATGGGATAAAAGTACTCTTCATGCCATTTTTTTCAGTTTTTAAATGGTTTCTTTGGAATAATAGAAGCCTCTTTACCTTACAACAAAAACAAATTTCTCAAATAGAACTGTTACAAAAAAATTCCAACAGAATTAAAATATATTTATTTTTTTGAGTCCAAAATATATGAAAAGAAAGTTATACTACATACTGTAATTGGAGAAACTTGCCATGGATTACAGACAATGATGTTTCTATCACATAAATGTGAGCATGTTTCCATGATGCAAAGCATATGTTTTTGCTAATTTCTTTTTCTGTGGATTGTGTAAATTTAAGTTGTAGTAATTTTTATTATATTAATTTGGAAAGACAGGATGTCTGAGTGTCATTTCATTTTGTTTGCATGTTACTTACATCTGTTCTGGATTTTTTTTCTGTCTGTATGATTATCAATAAATAAACAAATTCCCCAATTCTTTTCCAGAAGTGTCATGGGATCTTTAACATCCACCTGAACAAGCAGATAGGACCTCAGTTTAATGTCTCATCTGAAAGATGGCAACTCAGGAGTGCAGCACCCCCCTCATGCTGCACTACAGTGTCAGTACAGGATTTAGTATATGATTTAATCACAGTGCCTGGAGTGGGGCTAGAACCCACAGCCTTCTGATCTTCCAGCTTCAGAAGTGAGTGTGCAATCTGCTGAGCCACTGATATCCATGTGCTGCAGTATAGCTGTCTGCTTGCTGGTGTGCCTGGGGGTCATCTGACAGCACTGGCATATGGCAGCTGGGCATCCACATTCTGGGAGTGGTATGGGGGATGGCTCTCTGGGTGGTGTCCATGGTGTGCCAGCACCTGAGGCTTTAGGTACATCTGACCTGGCATGTCTGCTGTATATGGGTGCCTGGAGCACATCCTGGTGCATCTCTGAGTGCTTTCTCAGGGTCTCCTGTCTTCAGTTCTGTAGCCTGCCTGTGGGTGGGTGGCCAATTTAGGCATCCACTGACATGCCTAACTTTGTGCAGAGCATTTTTGAGATGCTCAGCAGATGAGCTGCACATTTTGGCTGAAGAAAGCAATTTGTGACTGCACCTACAGTAGGGATATAGTGGTGCCTGGCAAAATAAATATAGAGTAAAAACAGTATCTTGTTGACCTGCATCCACCAAGGGCATAGAGTCCTGCTGTCCTAGAATTCCAAATACACAGTCAGTTCTTGTTTCCCTTCTTAACTAACAGACAATTGTAGGCATCCATATGGTGCAATAAAGTTACAAATCCACACTTGTGCAAAAGGTACAATTTGGTTAAATAAATGTGTAAAAGCAGGAAAGTGTTAATTTCAACAAATGGCTCCTATACAACCTGGATGTGTGACATATTCACGTACATGCCCCATTTATTTGCACAGCATACATTATACCTTTGCAATTGCACATTCAGAAATGCTCAACACATCTCTCCTTTCAAATATTGTGGTTCCACAAAGTTTCTGGGATGCACTGTGCATCTTCACTTTGGACCATGCATCTCCTTTGAAAATGTAAGCCTTTGTCTATAGAATTTCTAAGGTGACTTACATCATTTCTTTCTCACCCTACAAGGAAGTCTGCTATGTCCTTGGTGGTTTCCCTGCAGTGCCCAATTTGTGCACTAAAATCTCTTAGTAACGCAAGTCTAGAATTTGGGTTATTAGTTATGTCATTATATTTTCTAACTGTCTGAGCATATCCTTTTTGCAGTCTGGACTATTATAAGGGGGTATATAGATGCTTAATATAATTACCTCCTGTTTATTTTTCCTCTAGGATTCTGGTCTCCAATATGTTGTCATTAATGGTTGTTAATTCTTGGGTTATGGTGTTCTCTCTTAATTTCCATAATATTAACAGACCACCTGAGTTCCTTCCAATTTTTCCTTTTGCTGGTTTTAACAAATGACTTTTACCCACTGAGATGTATTTCTCTTTCAAACCATGTTTCTTGTAGACATATGCATTCAAAGGTGTTTATGTAAAAGTATGCTTTGTAGGACTTCCCCCACTTTTGATTTTAAATTTCTAATAGAGTCATTATGAAACTGATTTAGAACAAAAATAGATAGTGTTCTGCAATTCCTCTTCTCTTTTATATTTCTATTTGATTTGTAATAATCTGAGAACAGAGTGTGCAAGGTTACTACTTTATCAACTTCAATGCCCAGCTGTTGTAATTCTTTCTTTTTTTGTTTGGTCTTCGTCACTTTTAGGATGTAGTATTGGTCAGATATTAATATAACATTTTCCTCTTCTGGGAGAGTTCCAATTATACTTACACATTCTACTATGTTTTCAGTTTTGTCAACTAATGTGATCAGAAAGTTTTTAAAGGCCCCGTGTAACATTTTCTCAGTTTCGATAGGCATTATCCCAGCTTTGAATAAAGGAAAGGGCAAAGTCTGCTTGTTCTGCTTTTCTCATAAAATTCTCAAACTTTCCAGCTGTTTAACTCCCTTTGACTGCCCGCAGGAAATGCTACCTTGTCTTCCTTCCATTTGGTTTATATCCTGTTGTATGTTATTATTAGAGGTTCTAGGTTCTAGGTAAGGATCTATTTTTCCAGTTTTTTTTGGGGGGGGTCCTTTGTGCTTTGTTTTTACTCCTTTTCATTGTATTTAGGCTTTTGTTATTTTTGCACTTATTAGTTAACTTGGACTTTTTCTTGGTTCTGATGTTCTCTCTTTCCTTTTATTTTTAATTTTCTTTCTTTTGTCTTTCTTTCAATAGTCACCACTTCTATATCATGTTTAATGTTATTATCTGTTCTAGTTTGTGTGTCAATGATTCTTTTCCAATGATTAATTTTGATTTGTCTTATTAACTAAAAATCTATTTGCATTCTTCCCTTGTTCCTCCCATTTCTTCCTCTTCTACCATACAGTTTGATTTCCATTCCTTAATTCTTCTCCCATGCTGTCTCATCTATAATCCAAATGGGGGAGCATTATTAATTCCATATCATAACCGGAGTCTACTATATCTTCTTGGGTGACATTCACCTCTTTTAGTGAATTTCTTGACTTCATGTAGATGTTAGGATCCATGTTACCTGGGTTTCCCTTTTATAAGCCCTATTGAATTCTCATATTCTTTATGCTTAAATCTTTGACAAGTTTTAACTCATGTTTGACGTTGATCAATTGTTCAAGATCCTTATGTTTGCTATGTATGAGTCTATGAGAGTAAGTGCCAAGTTTTTTGAGATAATATGTAATTCATGATACACTGTAAAGTAAGGGTACTCTGGGCCCAATTAAATGATGGCTAAGGTTCCAGCTAAGTATTTCTGGTCCCTGGAGTGATGTGTCTGTGGTGCAATCCATGGCCCCTAGCTTTTCTTTCCCATGCACACACAGCAGTATGGAGGGGTCTTGAGTGCAAGAGGTGCTGTGAGGCCAGAGGCTGAGTATTTCATTCAATGCCCAGCCTGCTGCCATACTGAATCCCCTAGCCTGGATTTGGCAAGGGATTGAGGGATATGACATTTCTCCAGGGACTTCCATATCCAGGAATTTTAGATAAAAATAATTCCAGTAACCACACTGATGGCCCCCATCACATTGTGATGACACAGAGGGTTGGGGGTATCCATAGACAGGGCAATCATGCATTGAACATTTCTGGCTGAGACCAGATGTGACTTACATGGGGGGCCAGCAAGTATTCCTGCAGATCCCTGGGTTATGTAATATCATTGGACCATACTTGCGCTCATTGGTTCTAAAAAATTTCCCTGCCCTGACTAGCCACCTGCATGCATAAGTAGATGGCTCAGGACAGAGTTTGAAGGGAGAACATCTAGTACTATGGATGTGCTGGGGTTCCCAACATGTGTACAGCATTTGTGGATGTGTCACTCTGTGGATTTTCATGGAACTCTTGTCCTATCTCAGGTGTGGTCCTCAAAGAGGAAACAAAAGTTTAATTTGTATATAGGGTTATGTAACATAGTAACATAGAAACATAGAATTTGACAGCAGATAAGGACCACTTGGCTCACACAGTCTGCCCAATTCCCTATCTAATGGATAAGCTGCAGATCCAAGTTAACCAGCAGCCTACTTCTTTCTACCCCCAACCCCTAGAATTGCCTTATGACTGTCCCATGCATGCTTGAATTTAACCACTGTTTTTGACTCCTCACAACTGAACATAATACATTTAAAAACATAAATGAAAAACAATCATCAGATAGTATATTTGTGCATAGGATATTTGAATTGTTGGTGTTACTTTTTAGCTTATCTTTTCCAACATAAATAATTATGCATCATTTTAATACCTCAGCTGGAATTAGTTATATAAAGACATCTTCAAGCAGGGATTAATACAATTATATATAAAATAAATGATATTATAAAATGAGCTGGGAAATTCCTGCATTCTGATTGGTTGTTACCTGTGCATTGAATCTGTTCAATGCACAGGTGAAAACAAGGTCTCAAACACATGACCCCAGTACAAGAAAAAAAACCCACAGTGGTGGCCAGGGAGAATGTGGAGTTCCTCCTGAGAGGAGGCCCCAAGGTTGGTGGAAGAGGACCCTATAAAAGTGGCAGCAACTTCTGTTGGGGGACTCAATCATCAGGGGGATAGAGTTTGGAGTAGAATAAGGAGCAGAGATGGAAGTCAGGTGCCTATCTGGCACCACAGCATGGAGGGATGGGCACAGTACTCTAAGGATTGCTAGGCCATTAAGAATGGAGGGGAAACTGGATGTCATTGTCCACCTGGGTGCAAATGCATGTCCAGGGATGGTTGAGAAAGAGTACAGGGGCAGATCATAGAGCTGGGAAGAAATCTTCGACATGTGGCACACTATGTAGCTTTTGTGGAGGTGTTGCCTGTCTATAGAAGGGGAAAGATAAGGGAATTCCCTAACAATGCCTTAAACCTATGGTTGAAGGAATGGTGCAGAGTGAAGGGGTATGGCTTCATTGGAGACTGTGGGTGAGCTGGGAGGATAAGAGCCTGAACAGCAGTGATAGTCTACATGGGCAGACTGGGGGGGGGTCACACATATCTTTTCTGCCATCAACTTCTATGTTTCCATGTTTCAATGCATCCATCAGGGAGGTGAACCACAGTTCTTGGTGCATGGTTTAAATGTTACTTCAATGAGTAATTAAACCAGCTGGGGGTGTGTGAGATAAAATAGGAGATGCAGAGACTGCCTCCACTCAGACTGAGATAGTGTGGAGAGAGATCTCAATGGGCAAGAGTTCTACCACAAAGCAAACAAATCAAGGAAGTAGGAGGATAGCCAATAGAGGTTGGCAAAGTGGCCAAAATTCACTCCGTGAAGCAATTTGCGGAGTAATGCAGAATCTGCAAAGTAATCCGCAACGCAAAGAAGAATTTTTCATGTCATAATGAGGAACTTGAAGTCCACTGATAACAATGACTTCGCATTACTCCACCTTCCCCCAACCGCTTCTGCACCAATTTTAATATGAAGTACATAGAAATCAATGTACTTTGCATCACTTTGCCTTGTTATTGAGCTCCAAGGCAAATTTTGCAGTGATTCATGGGATTGCAATTCACATGTGTTCAAGTTTGTACTGCATAGTCTCAGTTCTGTGTAGTGGTAGATGGAGACAGTTTCCTCTCAGAGCTCTGCAATTTAAATCCTCTAAAAGCTGTTAAAAAAAAGCCTTTTTGATCCATTGTTTCTGCTCAAAAATTAGTACATTGATTGTAGGAATCCCTCCTGTGCTCATATTATTGAATGTTTATTGTTTGTGTGTGGATTTTGAATGTTAATTTAGGACATTCAGTCTGTGTACTGACAGCCACTTGAAGTGTTCTTTTGGGGGAGGTGCATAACTGTGGTGGAGATAGGTTAAAACTGTGAGAAAAAGGCAGTCTTTTTTTCCCTATTTGTTTAACCAGGTGAGACACACTAAGCTGAAAGCTTGTTTACAGGTGCAACCTGTGAGAACAGGGAAGTTAAGTGACTTGCTCAAGGTCACACAGTATGCAAGTGGGGGCTCTGGGATTCAAACCCAGGTCTCCATATTTGCAACTCAGAGCCTTAAACCACTGTGCTATACTGCCTTTCTGTTTTGGTTATATTTGTAATACAGTGTCAGTGGCTCAGTAGGTAGCACACTCGCCTCTGAGGCTGGGAGATCAGAGGGCTGTGGGTTCAGTTCCCACATCTGGCACTTGGGTTAATATCCCAGTACTGACACTGTAGTGCAGCATGAGAGGGGTGCTGTACTTCTGAGGTGCCGTCTTTCGGATGAGATGTTAAACCAAGGTCCCATCTGCTTGGATTGGTGGTAGTTCAGGTGGATGTTAAAGATCCCATGGCACTTATCAAAAAGAGTAGGGGAATTTTTTTTATTAGAATAACAAATCAAAGCAATACAAAACAGTGTTTCCTCACACAAAAGAAAAGTACTAAACATAAGAAAAGCAAAAAGTATTACTGTCATGCATATCCAAAAAACTTCTCTAATACAAAATTAAAGATCTATTTCAAACCCTAAAGGTAAAGGAACCCCCCCCCCAAAGTATTAGAATAACAGAATAAAAAAACAATACAGAAACAGTATTACCCAATGCAAAGGAAAGCGTTTGAAACATAATAATGGTATTACAAACATGCTAAATCAAAATCAGATTAGAAAAAGCAGAAAAATTAAATCAAATCCCAAAAAACAAAAAGAATCCTTTTTGTAATGAGAACATAGTAAATCATATACAGTTCGATAAAAATAATAGCAATATGTCCCCCTCTTATCGAAAAACCAAAATCCTAGACATAATACAAGCCTAATTTCCCACAAACTCAAGGTTCTTCCACAAAACATACCACTGGATCCCAGAAAACCTCTCTCTTTCTTCCACTTTCCATTTATGCACTTCTGTATGAATAATCTGAAAAAGTTCCCAAGGAGAAATAACCTGTTGTTGCAAAGCTAATCTACAATGACTTATCCAAATCCAGTAAAGAAAATGAGCATAAATAATTCTGAATGTTCCATGATGTACTCCAAGAGGTAAGGATGGAATAATACCAAAATACAATAGATTAGGTGCCGGAGGAAGAGAACCTATCCTTTTCCATCTATTTTTAACTATATCCCAAAAATCAGTTATATATGGACACTGAAAATATAAATGGTCCATTGTTTCAATTTTCAATGTACGTGTCTCCCTAGGACAATATTGATCCATTAAAGCCTTATGCTTATGATTTCCCTTTACATTAATGCGCCCGTGTAAGCCCAACCAAACAGTATCCCACATGCAAGCCAGAATTCTGGAATCCAAAATATATTCTGAAATTAGTTTTTGCTCTGGCTGATTAAAGTTTATAAATACTAGTATATTAAAATACTGTATAATAATTTGCATATAAATGGTTTTCCTGGAAAGAAGGATGGTATCGTTCATCAATACTCCCCATTTCTTAATATAATCAATAACCCCATCCCATCGTTTCGGTAGATGAGGAGTACATTTATTTTTATGTAAAAAGATATTGTTTGACCATTCCTTAATTACCCCTACTAATGCTGCGTACCCCCACTTACTCCATAGCTGTGTACATCCTTTAACTAAAGGAACAATGTTATTTTACAGAAAAATTGTAAAGAAAAATACCACTGGATGTACCATATCCAAACCCCCTGATTTAATGGGGTTATATAAAATGTCCCGTTTTATCAGATTTAACCTGCTACCCCATACACAAGAGAAGAAACAACCCATTAAGGAAGTTTATAAGCACAATGGCAGGGAAAATATTGAACTAAGAAACAAAAACTCAGGTATTAAAAAGGATTTTAATAAAAAGATACTTCTTTTTTTTGATAACTTCCACCTATTCCATAACTTAACTTTAGAATGTGCTATATCTAAGATTCTTTCCTAATTCGTGCGTGCCATATCATTTCCACCAAAATAAAGACCCAAAATATGACAAGGTACCCCAGAAATGGGAATATCACTTATAAAGTCTTCCAAATAATTAAAACCGGTAACATCTAAACAACAAGATTTGGCTACATTTAGCCTGGCTCCAGTAATTGTTCCCAGTTCTTGTAACAAATCATAAGCTATCCGAACAGAAGTACCATCGTGAACCAATAAACAAATGTCATCCGCATAGGCTAGTACTTTATGTTGAAACACTTTACCCATACCTAAAGCATGAATATTTGGTGAATTTTGAAGTATGCGAAGCAATGGATCCAACGTAAAAACATATAAAACAGGACTTAAAGGACAACCTTGTCATACTCCTTTCTGCAGCAAAATCTTCTGTCCCATCCAGCCATTTTCACAAGGTTTAACATATGCTAATGCATAACAAAGTTTAATCCGTTGTATAAATAAATCCGGAAACCCATAGGCAGCTAAACAATTCCAAAGAAAGGTGTGAAACCCCATCAAATGCTTTGCCTGATCCAACTCACGATATACCCTGCACCAACCGACTCTGTTAAAGAATTCTTACTGTCCAATATCTCCCGTAACAATAATAAAGCCTCTGTAATGCGACGACCAGGGAACGAACAAAACTGTGTGGGAAAAATAAGCCGATCCATGACTGACATCATTCTATTACTAATTAATTTAGCAAATACTTTAAAGTCGACATTTAATAAAGTAATAGGTCTCCAATTCCGAATATCATCCCGCTCACCTGATTTGTACAGCAAAATCATCAAGCCTTCATACATAGAAGAGGGTAAAAAGAAATCTGTCCAAAAGTAATTAAACACGGCCAAAAGGACCTGTGGAATAAAGTGCCAAATAAGTTTATATAATTCACCAGTCAAGCCATCCAAACCAGGTGCCGTATCCCCTTTTAAAGATTTAATAACTGTATCCAGTTCTAAATAAGAGAACGGTAAAATTAAGCCAGCCTGTGAACTAGTAGATAACTGGGGTAAAGCAGCAGATTTCAAAATTTGGTCAGTATACCCTATATCTGGGTTTGGAGTCCCAAATACTGATGCTATATAGTCCTCCAAAGGTGCCGTAATACCCGCATTATCAGTAACCGACCCACCATTCGATGTAGTCAAACCATGAAAGAATTTCTTTTCTGTTCGTTTTTGACAGTTAATAAAGGGGTTCCCCTGGTCCAATTTCCCTTGGGTTCCAAAAATTTGTTTCTGTTGGAGTGACAACATTCTATCACATTGAAACAATTCCATCGTAATCCTTATCTCTTGAATTTCCTTAGACACATCTACCTGTCCCAAATGATGTTTGGTGAGTAGGTCACCCAATTGTTTCCTTAATGATAAATACATAGAGTATTTTGAAAACTGTTGACCCCATCCCAGTTCCTTAAAAAAAGCACATAAACAGCACTTCAGATCTTCCCACCACTCCCCCAAATTATCATACAGAAACCTAGTAGAACGATTATCCTGAAGTATCCCAGACAGAGTTGACAAAATTACAGGGTCTTTTAAAAGTGAAGAATTCAACCTCCAATAACCCGGACCTACCATTCTTTGAGAAGGAGAATCTATATTAACCCCAATCAACATATGATTGGAAGATTCAATCGGTATTGAAAACATAGTACCTTGTTCTAATGATTTGTTGATAAAAATCATATCAATACAGGAAGCCAAATGACCTCTATAATCCATAGGTTTTGCCAACTTCGACTTCCCAACAGATACTTGTTTCAAACTCGCATGATTTATCATATCCTGTAAAAATGTTCGGTCACAATAAACTTTATGGGAAGAACCTTCATGTAATACATTAATATTAAATCCCCTGCAAAAAAAATAAGTCTATTAATATATAAATATGACTGTATTTTTTTAACAATGTTATTCTAAGAGCTTTTGACTGATAGCCATAAACATTAATCAATCTACAACGAACATTTTTCATTTCTATGTCTAACAAAAAAGCACGGCCTGGTTCACTATCAACCATACGTAGACATTGAATATCAGAAGTGAAACAAAAACCTACTCCACTACAAGTATCCACACCCGAGGACCAAAAGGATAAACCTCCTTTCCATTCTGTCTCAATCTGACGCTCATCATTAAGACAGTGTATTCTAGTGTCTTGCAAAAAGAAAACATCATAAGGCAGTTGTTGAAGAATCCCAAAAGTAACAAGACACTTTCTTCTGGATAATATACTATTCACATTCAAACTAGCAACCCGTAAACCAAATAAATTAGGGGTGAAGATCTACTCGCTTACCACTGGATCTAGTCTCCCTTTTTTGTATAAGCACAGGTTGATTTTTTTTGATGTAGAAGAGCTGGCAGTTAGAGGAGGGAAGGGGTCTGGATCCATCCCCGTCATGGGTAAGTCAGAATCCACCTGCTCACTCCAGGAAATTACTGAAAACCTATTTGATAGAGGCAAAGGAGAAAGAGGAATCACTTCCTTATTCTGTGAACAGGATAGGGATTTTAGAGGAAGCAAAAAGCCATCCTTAGTTGCAGAAATACCCGACTCATCTCTCTTATCCACCAAAGGAGGAGCAGCAGTATCTATCACAGCAATGGCTGAAGGGTCCAATAGAGACAAATCTGGAGTATTCCCACTGTGGTCTGCCAGAAAATTATCTAATGTCACTGTTCTTACCGGACAGCTATGTAGAGTAACAAAGGGGGTTACAGAGCCAGTTTGCTCATTTCGTAACTGTACTTGTGGATTAGAGGAGAAAGTTGGAAGTAACTCTAAGTTGTCTAAAGCCACATTTGCAGCAGAATTGGAAGGACGGCCACCCCGGAACCCAGGTTCTGGTGTACGGCCCCGTCCCCTACCACGGTTTGGAAAAGAACCTTCATGAGGCTGTTCATTGGCATGATCAAAGCGCTGTTTAGCTTTAATCAGAAAATAATAATGATCTGATTCCCCCTCCATATTGTGGGCAGCCCAGGGACAATCCTGAAAAGAATGTTCTTCTTCCCCACATAGATTACAAAATGGCCGGGCAGTACACTGAGGAGCAGTATGCCCTAACATCCCACAAGGGAAACACCTCGTCTGGTCACAATCAACATTTAGGTGATCTAATGCCCCACATCTATAACAGCTCTTGGGCTATCCTGCATAAAACTGGACTCCCCCGATCCCGACCTAAAAAAAAAGAACTGGGCAAGTGTGAAATTCCGATCTCAGTCTGATTCAATTGTACTCTGAATAACCAACCCCCATTCCAAAATCCATTCTCATCTATAATGGGCTTTGGCTGTTGCATAACAGTGCATTTTTTTTCTAACCAAAACATAATATCATTGATACTGACCCCCTCATTCCGAAACAAAACAGTAACAGTTTTAATAGTCGGTTTCGTAACCGGAATAGCTAAAAAGTCATGCCAAGCACCAAAATCCCGAAGAGTATAGTATAATTTCCAAAACTTGTCCAGTGACTGCATAGTACAAAAGCTTAAATCATATATCCGATCCCCAGGAGCATGAATAAATGCATATACTTCTGAAGGAGCAAAGCCCCACGGAGTCCTTAATTAGTGTTTTACCCATCCAGATCTGATCCGGGACCATGGGTGCAGTCCCTGTATATTTGAGACAAACCAAAAAACGTCTCTTCGCCACTTCTGCAGGTTTTTTAAACAGACCTGCAAATGTTTTAGGCAATTCTTTAACTAGTATAGTTCTCTTAGGACCTTTGGTTCCATTAAGTGAAGAATCCGAAATAGTTTTACCTTGAATCTCCGATAAGGCAGCACTATGAAGAGTAGTATAGGAGTCTGAGTTTTGCAGTACACAAGACCCCTGGGGGCCTATGAGTCCTTGTTTGTGCACCATAGCTCGCAGAGTGGAGAACACTACTGCAGCCACCATTTGAGCAGCAGGCCCATCTTGCACAATCAGTGGCTGTAAGTCGCTGTCAAAGGCAGTCGGGAAAGAAGCTACCACAGGTTCTAGAGACCCCGGTAAGGGTGTGATTGAATCCGGAATCCAGCGATCCCCCTCCTGTATCCATCCGGCATTCTGCAACGCCACCCCAGGGGTCCACTCAGTAGCTGGGGTAAGCGTCCCAGACATGATGTCATCAACCTGTTCCTGACCCTCTACTGAAGGAAACTCAGACAAAAGGGTAGATTGATCCATTTCAGGCTCCAAAGGTAACCATTTATTTCCTCCAGGCAGTGGACTTAATGCTGATCTTTTCCTTTTTCGTTCCTCTAACGACAGTTTGCTAGCCATAAATTCTTGTTCTGCTACTGTAATGAGGTCCAATAGTTGTTGCTTCTTGACATCCAAATCCCGTCAAAGATTCTCTTCTCTTCTTCCGAATCTTGTACAGCCGTGAGCAGCTCTCTCGATGTAAAAGGTTCCGGAGGCTGAGAGTCAGCCCCCAAATGTTGGCATTCCATACTGGTCATAACTTGGATTCTGACAACCTCTGGTAGCTGTTCCACAGTACGTCCTTCCCCTTCCATATCTGAAGTGACACTGACCTCCATTCAACTCTCCTGCAACATGTCTGCGTCATGTACAGCAAGAGTAGGGGAATTTCCCCGGTGTCTGGTCAAATTTCCCTCATTCGCTAAAAATGCTACAAACAGCTTAATCTGGTTCAAGGTCAGTTGGCATTCATCTGAATCCTCCTCCCCTGGGTCGTGCCTGAAAATAGGCAGGATTTGTCTAGTGCACTTACCCGGTCAACAAAAACTAAAATAAAAACAATTAAAAAAGTATTGTATAACTGTGCTAATGTATACACAATAATATTTTCAGTAATTCTTGACATTTTTTTTGCTGATTGTTGTGGTGCAGCATGGTATAATTTCAGTTTGTTTAAAAGATTTGGTTATGTTACTGAAGTTTTCAATTTGCTATGCATTACTTGTAGTGTGTGTGTGAGTGTGCGTGCGATGCATGCCATCAAACCAGACACATTTTATTGTGCCACAGAGTAACTGCAGCAGTGTGAACCTGCTATCCACCACACCTGTGTGATTTTGTACTGCTTTATGGTATCTTGGTTTTGGACTGTTCCTGCAGTGCACTGCACCCCCACCCCCAAACTGGCAAAAGGTATTCTTTTCCAGATTGTATTGTGATGTGTGAGCACTGATTAAGGTGTTGTTGTGACTTTGCATCTGCATCTCTTCTTGATTGACCAGTGCAGTCTTAATCTGTCTCTGCTTTTGCATCTGTTTAGGGCCCAATCTCCATAGGGCCCAATCTCCATCTGCAAGCCACAGTTGTGTTTTTTTTTTTTTTTGCTTCACATCCACTGTCTACAGATTGAAAGTTCAGACATCTAAATTTGTTTAGAATTTTCTTGGTGATACCCCAAAATGCCTGCAAAGAGATGTGCAACTAAAGCTGTTTCTGGCCATGTCACTACTGCCAGTGGCAAGATTGTCCATGGTCATGGTAGTACACAGAAGTGCATAGCTGATGTCAGTAAAGGGATTTCTCCATCAATGTTTTTTTTACAACGCAATCTATAACTTCTCTCATAGTCGGAGGAGATGATGTTGTTCCAGCTGGTGGTGTTAGTGCAGTTTCTGCTGGTATGAGTACTGCTGCCTCAAGTTCCACTTCTGGCCTGTTAACTATTTCAAAAAAATATAGTTAAGTCTAAAGCTGTGACTAATAGTGTAGATTATGTCATACTCCCCATTAACATCCCCTGGTGCAGTAGCTGAACATGATTCTGATCCTGGCAATGATAACTTACAATGTCACATTTCTTTCAGCACTGTTGAGGTCATGCCTTTGCCATTGAATGATTCAAAGTGTGGAGCAAATATTTCAGATGATGATGATGATGATGATGCTATGGTTGGAACATGTTCTCCACATGACAGCATCCAAGCTGAAAATGTGGATGCTGATGATGTTGATGAATATGATAATGATGTCTGTGACCCCTGTTGGGAACTGGAGAAAAAGAAAGACAAGAGGCAGGATTCACAAATAAAGCCAAAAATCCCGCAGCTGCGGGAAAAAGGCCTGCAGCACTGTGGAAAAGCAGTTGCATGATATTCTGAAAAGAATTATGTGCAGGTGCAGAATTCCATAAACTCCCCCAGCTGTGGAATTCAGCAGCTGTGGAAATTGAGCAAGTGCTGAAAATCCACAAATGCGGATCCGAAGCTATGAAAATGGCTTAGGAGGCACAACAACAGTGAACCTAATTAGCTGGAACAGCAGACTTTAACATTGCTGCCACAGAATGAAGCTGAGAGCACCCACAAAGAGACCAGCAACCAGTCCCTGAACTGGGACAACTGCAGCACCCCAGGCACCAGCAGTACCATGGCACCACAGTGGCGATCTGTCACTGCTGGTCCTCCCTCCTTGGGGTGTTCCTGTTGCCTGCAGGAGTAGCACTCGCTGCAGGCTAGCTGAGCTCCACTGCCTGTGGGACTCCGTCATGGGCTGCACTCAGTCTGGTGGCTGTTGCCTGTTGCCATAGTATGGCAATGTGTGCTTTTATTGCTGTAACATCAGCCACTGCTGTACTATCTGGGATGCTGTTACCTGTGCATCACCTCCACCTTAATTGATTCCAATTGTTGAGTCACTACTGCAGTTTGCTGAGGGAGAGTTACACCTCATTCCACTGTGTGTAACATTTTTTCCACAACTGCGGAAAAAAATCTGGTTTAGGGAGGGCTGGGGGGATACTGGGATGTATAGGAAGAGGCATCACCAGCAGAAAACAGGAAGTTGTTATCCCCCTGTACAGACAGTTGGTGAGACCCCATCTGGAGTACTGTGTCCAGTTCTGGAGACCCCATCTCCGCAAGGACATAGACAGAATGGAGGCAGTTCAGAGGAGGGCAACCAAAATGGTGCAGGGTCTGCAAGAGAAGCCATACGAGGAGAGGCTAAAGGAGCTTAATATGTATACCCTTGAGGAAAGGAGGGAGAGGGGGGACAAGATAGAAATGTTTAAGTACCTCAGTGGAATCAACAAAATCCAAGATGGTAGCATCTTTCAGAAAAAGAGATGTGCAAGAACAAGGGGACACAATTTAAAGATAGAGAGGGGATGGCTCAGGGGCAATGTGAGGAAGTATTTTTTCACAGAGAGGGTGGTGGATGCATGGAACAGCCCTCCTGAGGAGGTTGTAGGGTCTAAAACTGTGAGAGTATTCAAGAATGCATGGGACAGACATAAAGCAATTTTTGTGGGGGGGTTAGGAAGAAATAGGCTGTTGGTTAAATAGGATCTGCAGCTTATCCTCCAGGTAGGGAAATGGGCAGACTAGGTGGGCCAAGCGGTCCTTATCTGCCGTCAAAGTCTATGTTTCTATGTTCTATGTTTCTATGTTGTGAATAGCCTTTCAGGGGATGTGCCTTACTTATGTCACTACATTTTTTCCTCAGGGACTTCTGCAGCTGCACTTTTTTCCACAATCTGTAGTGTTTTTGACTGCAGCTGTGGAGGGTTTTGTGAATAGCACTCAGTGCAAATTCCTCTTTGTTTCCATAGCTACGGCAGTTTGGAGAACTTAGGGAAGGTTTTGCACCTTCAGAAAGCTTTGTGAATCCAGTCCAAGGTGGCTGTGTCTGGGTCTGCTGGTGTTAAATCCTCTCCCTCCTCAAAAAAAGTTGTGATTTAGCGGTTTCTGTTGATGATAATGATGATGACACAGTAATAATCATAGGTAGCTGTGGTGGTCATTTAGAGTCCAAGTGTGTTCAGCCTGAAAAATCATGTAGCACCCCCCCCCCATTTTAGGGGTTCACAAATGGAGTCTAATAAGCAGCATCAGGGACATGTTAAAAGTAGGAGATCACAATCCCTTGTTTGAGATTTTTTCGTCCAAGATGCAGATGATGAGTCAGTTGCAATCTGCTAGTTTTGCCATGCGTGTTTGAGTCAAGGTAAAAAGGGGAGTCATCTGGGCATGGGAGGCCAGCATACACATCTTATGAACAGGCACATGGTGCTGTGGACCTGGCACCAGATGGCAGCTAATGCCATAGTGGGGCATTCACCCTTGTTGTCAACCTTACTGATCCTGTTATCCCCTTCCATGAGTGTAAGACCAAGTAGGAATGTCTGTAGTAGTGATGAAATAACACCAGAGGATTACTACAAGCATGATGAGAGGGAGGATTATGATTTAGAAAACTTATCAAGTGGTGGTCAGAGTAGCAGTGGTGGTGGTGGTGTTGCTAAATGCAGTATGTCTAGTGCAAGTGGTACGTCAACACCTGTACGTAAAACAGGGAAAATAACTTCATTTGTGGACTTGTCACCTGGTCATCCCTCTTCATCACATGTCCACACCCCACCCTCTGGCCATTCACAGAGTCATTTGTCACACCCCATTCAAAACGTGTAAGCCAGCCCAAGTTGGAGCATGTTTTTGCCTGTAACCTCCTGCTTGCCTGCCTGAAGCATGTGACCTACACTGTGTAAGCCATGTGATGTGTGTGGGCTGCCTGTGAATTCTCACTGCACCTTAAAGTGGAATAAGGTGGAGTGCACAAAGCAAAGTCATAATTACAATGCAAAGTGGCAAAGTGAGGGTTTAAAATGGGAACTTCGTGTAGCGGAATACTAAGGTGAAGTGGACACTTTTTTTCCACTTCAAGGGTGGAATTTTACTTCACTGCATCTCTAATAGCAAAAGAAGGTGGGGGGAATCAGGCAGCCAGAAAAAATGCTGTAATGAGGTATAAAACAGCAAAGATGGAGGCAACAAGCAGAGAGCTAATAATGCTTGGAAAGCCATGTGTGCAAATGCGAGAAGTCTGGGAAATAAGATCCCAGTCCAAGAGTTCATCATGGCAGAAGCTGACCCGAATATTGTGGCCATTACCAAGTCATGGTGCATGGATACCCATGACTGGAACATGATCATACCAGTCTTCATGATGTTCAGCAGGAAGAGGGCAGGAAGGAAGGGATGGGCAGTAGTAGTGGGCAAAGTGGCCAAAATTCACTCAGCGAAGTGATTCACAAAGTAACGTGAAATCCACGAAGTACTCTGCAACGTGCAGTGGAGTACTTCATGTCATAGTGGGGAATGTGAAGTCCATTGAAAACAATGACTTTGCATTATTCTGCCTTTCCCAAACTACTTCTCCACCAATTTTTAGGCGAAGTACATTGAAATCAATGTACTTTGCCTCACTTCACCTTGTTTTTGAGCTCCAAAGGCAAATTTTGCAGTGCTTTATGGGACTGCAGGTCACATGGGCTCTAGATTGTTCTGCACAGCCTCAGTTCTGTGCAGTGTGTGTGTAGTGGAAGATGGAGACAATTTCCTCTCAGAGCTCTATGATTCAAATCCCCTAAAAGCTGTTAAAAAAGGCTTTTTTGAGCTATTTTTTTGCTCACAATTTAGTACATCGATTGAAGGAAACCCTCCTGTGCTCATATCATCTAGTGTTTATTGTTTGTGTGTGGATTTTGAATGTTAATTTGGAAGAGTCCGTCTGTGTACTGTGAAGTGTGCTTTGGGGAGGGGTGTATCTGTGGTGTAGGTAGATTAAGTGGAAGAAAAAGGCAGTCTTTCTGTTTTGGTTATATTTTTCTTCTATAACTGTGTTAATGTACACACAATAATATTTTCAGTAATTCTTGAAATTTTTTTGCTGATTGTTGTGGCGCAGCAGTGTATCATTTCAGTTTGTTTAAAACATTTGGTTATATTACTAAAGGTGTTCAATTTGCTGCACATGACTTGTAGTGTGTGTGTGTGAGTGTGAGTGTGTGTGCGATGTGTGCCATTAAATCAGACACCTTTTATTGTGCCATAGAGTAATTGCAGCAGTATGAACCTGCTATCCACCATACCTGCATGAATTTTTTATACTGCTTTGTGGTATCTTTGCTGGTAGTGGACTGTTACTGCCATGCACTACCCCCCCAACTGGCAAAAGGTATTCTTTTCCAGGTTTGGATTTGTGACTTGTGAGCACTGGTTAGATATTGTTGTGTCCTTGCATCTGCATCTCTTGAGTGCACAGCGCAATCTTAATCTGTCTGTGTGTTTGCAGTACACCATTAATTCTGGGAGACTTTGCATTTCTTGTGCTGTCATTTCACTTCACTTCATCAGCACTGGGGAGTTTTCTGGACACAATACATCAGCATTTTGGGGATGCACATTAATTCTGGTGACTGTGTGTGTGGGGGCTGCCAATATTGTTGTCACTTTGCCTTACTTCGCGTTAAGGCGGAATGAGAATGTGAAGTAATAATTGCAAGGCGAAGTGAGCCTTTTGTATTGGCCACTTTGCATAGCAGAGTGACGCAGGCACTTCCCTGGTGAAATTTAAATTCTCTGCATATCTAATGGGGAGTGGTGCTTAATGTGAATAAGAGAATAAAAGCTACAGAAATACAGGGAACTCAGGGAGAGGCGGAGGTGCTGTGGGTCATCCTTGAATTGGGAAATGGGGCCATTATTCAGAGAGGGATGATCTACAGGCTTCCAGCACAGTGGGATGACTTAGATGAGGCAATATTAGAATCAATTGGCATGGTGTCTGAAAAGGGAGTGGTTTTGTTTTGGGGGACTTCGTTCTACTTGATGTAGATTAGAGCCTCCCTGCAGCATCTTCGGCTACAAGCAGGGGCATCCTGGACTCCATGCAGGGGGCATTCCTCAGAAAGCTAGTCAGTGAATCCACACATTGTGGGGCAATCTGGATCTTGTGCTTTCTAACAGAGAGAGTGTTGTGGATGTCAATGTAGGAAACCTTCTGGGAACCAATGCTCATCATACAGTGTGGTTCAACATAAGAACAGTTGCAGACACCAACAACACAAAGGTATGAGTCTTCAGCATCAGAAGGGCTGAATTTACTAAGGTGGGTGAATCCCTCAGGAATGACCTGGCAAGGAGAGAGGACCTGGGGGACAAAAATGGGACAAAAGAAAGGAGGATATATTAAAGGAAACAAACCTCTGTGTCAAGCAGACAAGCAAAAGTAAAACAAAGAGGAGACTGTTATGCTTCTCAAAGGAGGCAGCAGAAGAGGTTAAAGGCTAAAAAGGTAGCATTCAGAAAGTATAAGAAGACCCAAAGAGAGGAGGATAGGGAAGAGTATCTGAGGAAAAAGAGGGAGGCAGGCAAAGCAGTAAGGATTACAGAGGCAATCTGCTCAGTATTCACAGAAGAAGCAGAAGGGGAGGGACCATGAAAAGGTCCCAGGAGCTTTGAGGGAACAGTGATGGACACTAGTCCATTTTCTGAGGAGAAAGTCCAGGAAGCACTCATTAACCTGAAGGTGAACAGAGCCATGGGGCCAGGTGGGGCAAATACAAGAGTGCTGAGGGAGCATATGAAGATACTGGCTGCACCTTTGATAGACCTATTTAACAGGTCACTGGAGACCGGAGTAGTTCTGGGGGACTAGAGAAGGGCAAAGGTAGTCCCACTTCACAAAAGTGGTAGCAGGGAAGAGGTGGGCAATCATAGGCCTGCCAGCCTGACATTATATGTGGGTAAATTAATTGAATCACTACTAATGGAAAGGATTGAGGATTATCTTGTATCCAATTAATTGCAGGATCCAAGATATCATGGTTTTACAGGGAGAGGTCATGTCAAAGAAATCTGACACATTTCTTTAATGGGGTGACCAAGGAGTTGGATCATAGGAGATTGGTGGATGTGGCCAACCTGGGTTTTATCAAGCTGTTCGATACCATTCCATATAGGACACTGATAAGTAAATTGGAAAACTTGAGGGTGGATAATAAGGTGGCAACCTAGGTAAGATACTGGTTAGCAGATAGGACCCAGAAGGTAGTGGTAAATGGAGTTCTCTCAGAGGAAGGAAAGGTGACGAGCAGGGTACCTCATGGATAAGCGCTGTGACCAGTCATCTTCAATGTCTTTATAAGTGACATTTTGGAGGAACTGGAAGGAAAGGTCTGCCTCTTTGTGGATGACGCCAAGATCTGCAACAGAATGGACACTCCAGGGGATGGACAGGATAAATAGGGATCTAAAAAGCCTGAAGAAGTGGTCAGGGGTATGGCAGCTAGGTATTAATGCAGCAAAATAGGTAAAATAATGGGCATGGGACATAGAAATCCAGGAGTGGAGTATGACATGGATGGAGTGACATTGACAAAGACCAAGCAGAAAAGAGACCTAAGGGTAATAATATCAGCTGACCTAAAAGTGGCTGGGCAGTGTGACAGGGCAGTTGGAAGGGCTAATGGGATGCTGGGCTGCATAGGAAGAGGTATCACCAGCAAGAGAAGGGAGGCAGTGCTGCCCCTATATAAATCACTGCTAAGTTCTCACCTTGAGTGCTGTGTCCAGTTCTGGAGATCACATCTCAGAAAATGCATAGACAGAGTGGAGGCAGTACAGAGCAGGGCTACCAAAATGGTGCAGGGTCTGCATCAAAGATCCTACAAGGTGAGTGTTAAGGAGCTAAATATGTACATCCTGGAAGAGAGGAGGGAGAGGAGGGATATGATAGAGGCCTTTATGTACCTCAATGGGTACATATGATATAGGTTGAAGGTATGTTTCAAAGAAAAATATGCTATAGAACAAGGGGGCATATTATAAAACAGGAGGGGGCTAAATTCAGGAAGGATGTGAGGAAGTGTTACTTCATGGAAAGGGTGGTCGATGCCTGGAACAGCCTTGCATCGGAGGTAGTGGAGGTGAAGTCAGTGGTGGGGTTCAACAATGCCTAGGACAGACACAATGGAATCATAGGGGTAAGGAAGGGATGGTGCCATAAATCAAGTACAGCTGCAGGAAAATATGAAGGTCTAACAAAAAAAAAGAAAACTGGGCAGACTGAGTGGGTCCAAAGGCCATTATCTGCCATCACATTCTATGGTTCAACGTTTCTATGTAACTTAAATAGGTAATGTGATGCATAGAGATAAAATGACTAGATAAATTAATATATCCTGGAAATAAAAGACAATTTTGTGGTATTGTGTGAGGTGAGGAAGTCACTGAAGGAACATGAGGGGGAACAGGACAGTCCATTCACTTAGATTACCACCTGTTTCATGAAGACCTTCCTCACAGCATTTCTGAATCCCCACCACCACCAGTTAGAACTCATGTCCTCTAGTAATAAAAAGATGTCCTTGCTCTTCATAAACAGGTCCTTACTGTCTATCATGCTAATTTCTTTCATGAACTTGTACTGTTTATTTCAATCCTATGCCTCTTTATCTGCTGGATTCCAGTGTAGACATATTAGGACAGCAGGAACAAGGATGCAGCTGCATTCCACAGCCAAAGTAGATGTTTGAATGATTTAACTGACAAGTGCAGCAAAAGAGAAATGCCATAAATACTGAGCATTGATACTAGCCCCTGACAAAACTGTTACGGAATGAAGCACTGGGGTGTCTAGATACTAGCTCATGGCATCTGTGTTAAGTATTCATGGTATTTCAACTTTGCTGCACTTTGCAATTAAATATTTCAAACAACTATTTTGGTCATGAACTGAGTCTGTCTCTAGGAGTGCAGTTGCATCCTTATTCCTGTTGTACTTTGAGCCTGCCTGCCCATGGCTGCACCAAGGGCCCTGCACCACTGATAGTACAACCTTTTTCCTGGACATATACATATAATCATCTACATACTTTCTGCCCATTGGTACAGCAGTTGTGCTACCACTCACAACTCTGGCAACCCAGGTTTGGAAGCAAGTTCAAGTCCTTGGTAGCCAGCTGTGGGAAGGAGGATTGTGCATCCCAGAAAACACTCTCCTCCAGAAAGGGAAGGCAGCCTGCTTCATTGCATGACTGTCACCTGAGTCATCACAAATATCAGTACACCCTGGAGTGGCTCAGTGAGTGGGCAGATGCCATCAGTTGATGGGCGCTGTTGCATGCATGCAGGTGTGCCTACATGATACCGCTGGCCAACATCTCACAGTAATGGAGAAAATGAAGAAAAAAGCAGCAAGCCCTGGGTAGTGTTATGGATCAACCATTCACAGGCCCCACACCAGCAAATTCACAAGCCTTCCCAAAACCAGATGCTATAGCAGCGGTTGGGGCCCTGCCATCCCACCAAGGGAGTAAGCCAGGGGGGCTGATTGGGGAGGAAGCCAGTGATTCCATAGGAAGTCAAGTTATGGGGCTGAGAGGTTTGATTAGGATAGGGGCATAGGCTTCAAAAAGGAGGCATAAAGAAAGAAACTATATAATAATCTATCAACGTATTCTCAAATATGAATGCACAATCAGTTGTACATGTATTGCACCAGTATTGTCAGCAGATTAAAATCCATCAGTATACTGATTTTATTAAAGATGTAAAAGTGTGCTTATAATGTTGCTTTTACACTTTCATATTCTCATTTGACATGTACAACATGACTGCACTCAATAAATGCCCTGTCTGCATTGTCACTTGGCAATATTGATGCTACACTTTATTTATAAATTATTCCTAACTTGAAATTTATGAATATTCATTGTCTTAGAGGTTAATTAACTATATGACTAGTTGAAGTGCTGCCCCAATGAAGTCTCAATGAGGAGGAGATATGTAGGTGTGTTTCGTTCCACAATGTCTTATGTGCCTGCAATTTATGTAACTAAATACTGTAAATTGTTTGCATCTCATATGCATTGATGAGTGTGCCTACTTGCATAATTCAGTCTGTTTTAACTTGCTGCCTGTACAGTGCCTAGAGACTTGGAAAGGCCCTAACAAATAAATGTACTTGCCTTGTCTTATGAGAGTGTGTTACTCCACTGAGGCTGAGCTTTAAAATGTTCATACAGGGAATGTATTTTTAACTAACTAAAAGGGTTGATAGAAGATGAAACATCTTAAACCTGTACCAAGCAGGATTTAGAACAGGTCCTCAGCTATAGATCAATGCTTCCCTTTGCAATGCCTAATAGAAAAGTACTGTCTCCATAAGAAACTAAATATCTATATATGACATTTACAAATTTTAAAGCTGCATTTGACTGTATACTAGGGAAGTTGTTACGGAAAAAAATGTAATGGATTTAAAGAGCAATATAATATTGTTAAGAATCATTAGGAATTGATATTTAGAAACCTGATTCACTGTTTGCTATGACCTTGAGGGTGTAAGGACAGACCCTTTTAAAATAAATCTAAGGGTAAAGTAAACGTGCTTGCTTATGAGTAAAGTAAGGATACTTGCTTACCTCCCTACTATTAATTTGTTTGTCAATGCCTTTTCACAAAAGCTGGATGAATGTAATTGGCTCTCCCCAAATATACAAGATAAGAACATACCAGCTTTAATATTTACAGATGACCTGGTGGTCCTTGCATTGTCATCAATTAGTTTAATTAGAAAATTAAAATGTTTGGAAGATTGACAACAACAAATTAAAAACTAATGAAAACAAAAGAAAGATCTCAGTTTTGGGGAAAAAAGTGATATAATCTAAGCTAAAAAGGAAAGGTACTCAAGACTGTATAGAAATGTTGTTATTTAAGTCTCCATTTTTCAAATAACAATGCTGGGTTACTCATATAAAACATATAGTCAATAGAATTAAACAAGTAAAAAGGGGTATTTGGAGATTCAATAAGAAGTATGGTGGCTCCACTTTTATACTCACATGAAAGTTAGAATTATGAAAATGAGCAGCATAGCTCTTTATATTACTGCAATAAGGGGGACAAGGACTTTTGGCAAAATATAGCAGACATTTCCAGCACTCCATAGAAGCCTGCTACAAATCTTCAAATCTATACCAACCAAAATGGGATTGACTGAATTTTATTTATTGAGTTTTTGTTTACCGGGTAGGATGCACTTGGCATACATTTGCCTATTTTTCAGGCATGACCCAGGAGATTACAACCATTGGACCTGATACACAAATTGGTAGAGAAGACTTGAAGACATTTATAAAGCAGACTGGGCTAACACAAGCACATATATAATAAACAGGAAGTACATTGTACATGATAAAATGCTACACAAAATTGGTGTTTAGGAATAATCTAGACAGCAATACAGACAAACACGGGTGCAACACTGTTAATATGGTACCAAGTAATAAGAGTGAATGAAAAACGGTGCTGTCACAATACAGCTAACATAAAATAACAATTGGAACTACAGCAACTAGCACTACAGCTACTGAAGTAATGGCAAAATATTTTATCTTATTTTTGCTGGGATCTATGCCACCTGCACCCCTCATTGTGTGGGGCTTCACCCCCACACCCACTTAGCTAAATTAACCATCTCCAAGGGAGGCCAACTTGGGGAATGGGCAAAACTCAGGAGGAGAGATGTTCCATGTCGGAAAAAAGTAAAACCAACAGCAAAGTAAATAAAAACAAACCATCTGGGAACCAAACCCATCTCTGCCTGCACAACCCAGCTACTCAGTGGTGGTGATTGTAACCACCATGTTGAGCAAGCAGCTTGGATTGCAGCCCACAACTGCGGCTTTAAACATCAACTGATCTCATTCCCCTCACTGTTTCCCTACTTCCATATCCTTCGGTATTTTGCCTCCTCTTTTTCTTCTTATACTCACTATGATGTACAGTTTGCTATACTTCCAGGCACTTAAACTGAGTTGCTCAAATTGTATCACTCAATTTCAGTTGCCCATATCATGGATCAATGTTCATATTAGACTATGAAGCTGGTTATAACATATATAGTAGCTATAGCTCATATTAGACTATGATCTTGGTTATGACATGTAAAGTAGCTATAGAGTGACAAATAGGAAGGTACAACAAGGTTCATACAGTACCTAAAGCAAGGATGCATAGTATAGGTAATAGGTGAGAGGAAGACAGAGTATTCAACAGTAAGTAACTGCAACTTGGTGGTAGCTGTAAGAAGGAAGAGTAGCATTATAGGTATGGTAAGGGACAAGAACAGCCGTAGGTTTGAAGAAGATATGACCTGCGTTGATGCCTGAAGAAGTGAGAGTCAAAATGTCAATGTATAAGAGTTGGTATATTGTTCCATAGTTTAGGGCTGAGACAGCAAAGGCCATCTGACCATACTTAATTCTAGGAAGGAAACTGTGCACTGTCCTCTGGAGAGCCGATGGGTCTACAGGACCCCCGGGGGTATCCATAAGTTATACCAGCTAAATGTTAGCATAACTTACATTGCCAGATCTCCTCCGGGGATTCTTGCAGTATACCAATGTGGGCACTTTATGGCTGCCCTTCTAGAATGGGGTGCAACTGCTGCCATAAACACCCTAGCGCCATGTCACAGGGGGGTTTATGTGGCGTAACTGCTGTTTGGCACAAGCGGCCTGCACCATGTCGCAGGCCACTTTTTAGAATTGCGCATGTCACAACTGCTGGTGTAAGTTGCTACATGCACCATTCTACTTGGCGCAACTGCAGTTACGCCAGGTGTAACCTTTTTAGAATCAGGTCCAATATGGTTATATAGGGAAAGGATGTCCACATGGCTGAATTTTGTGGAATGAAACTTCAATGAACTACATTTTAAACAAGTATGGACCAATTTTAAAAGAGGCATAGAAAATTATGAGGGAAATATACCCCATATATATATATATATATATATATATATATATAAAGAAACTTATGAAAAGAGGAGGGATAAGGATTTGCAAAGAATGAGACATTTTAATATTCACCCGTAATATGTAAATAATGTAACATATCTGTTGCTCTTGCTTTGAAAATCCTGCCTTGTGTCTCTTGGGAGTAATGATCATATTTTATAAGTACATTTTATGCAGCAGCATTTTCAACCCACAAGAAAAACAATAGCCAGCTTTCTGATTCCTTAAACATTTCGGCAGATGGACATTTAAATCAGAAAAAACATAAATTTAGATCTAAACTGTTACTGTGGATTAGATGCCCTGGAGAACTTAGAACGTATATTTTGACTTACCCTAAATGTATGGACTTAAGAAAAAAGTTCCTGATCTTATATCTAAGCGATATTACTTTTGAATAAAATGAATTATTGAAGTGCTTAATTAATGCTGGGGTAAACACTGTTTCAAATGACATGATGGGATATCTAAAATCATCAAATGCAATGTTTGTAAAGCAATTTGGGAAATTGTAAAGAGGCCCACTAGGTACATGTTCCTGTTATTGGAGTGACCCTGGAGCACTGAGGAGCTTAAAGGGAAAATAAACATTGCAGAAGCACTCAAATTGTGAAAACCCATAAAAAGATCTTTCTAATGAGGAACTGGGCATACCTGTAGGTGTCAGGAGTCCCAATATATGAATTCCTAAATAATCTGTAAATCAAAACAAGGCAACAGCAATTTCATTGAACCATGAGACCAACATTAATGTCACTGAGGGGCAAGCTGTAATTAACAACATGCAACATACAGTTTGCCCCTCAGTGACATCATTTCTGTTTTAAAAATGGCTGCTGCCTGTTTTGATTTATTGATCTATTAGATAGTCATATCTCAGGACTCCTTACACCTACAAGGAAGTACAGCACTTCATTTGAAATATCTTTTCATGGGCTTTCGCAATTTGAGTGACCCCTACAATGTTTCCTTCCCCTTTAAGTGATTTGCTCAGAGTCATAATGGACTCTTAAAGAGGGGTATTTATCTATTCCTCACTGGGAAACATTATGTGATAACCCATCACTATACTGTTGGGATGGACTACACTTAAGTAAGCAAGGTGCTTATAAACTAGGAAGAACTTTTGAGAATATTATCAACCAGTCTTTAAACTAAATGTAAGGGGGGGGGGGTGATGAGGGAACCCAGAAAAGACCAAACCACAATAACTTAAATTTTAATAAACTTAAGATTTGGAATATTAATGCCAGAAGCCTTAACAATATAAAATTAACTGAATTAAAAATACTTATAAAAAAATACACTATAGATATTGTTTGTGTAACTGAAACCTGGTGGGATGAGAGTAATAATTGGTCCAATAGTATTCCTGGGTATCAACTTTCATTTAAGAATCACATAGACAGGAAATGAGGTGGTGTTTGTTGTTATGTTTCTGAGCACATTCAGTGCCAAGAAATAGAAATATCCAGCACTCCTGAAAGAATAACAGAAACATTATGGATAAATATAATATTTTTCCCATTTACCTAAAATAGTACTAGGGATCTGCTATAGACCTCCAAATAGTAATAATAACTAGAACTGCACTTTAATTGATGAAATTGATAAAGCATGCAGCCTAGGTGATGCTTTATTTCTAGGAGATTTTAATGTACCGGGTATTACTTGGGACCAAATGATGGGAATTACTGTATTTGAGAAAACACTGGCTGATACACTAGTATCCCATGGCTGTCATCAAATGGTTGAACTTCCTACCAGAAGGAAAAATATCTTGGCCCTAGTAATAACAAATTCTAAAGAAAGAATTAGTATTGTAGAAGTTATCCCTCACCTAGGATGTAGTGATCACAAAATTATAGAATGCATTCTTAATATTAGAAAACCCAAACCTAATGGAATTTTTTCAGCAATTGACTATAAAAAGCTAATTGGACAAAAATTATTGAAGCATTTAATAAAATCAATTGGGGGACATCATTTTGTGAATTGGAGGTTAATTTAATGTGGGCTAAATTAAAATCTTAAATACAAGAGATAATCACCATATCCCGAGGCGTAACAATAAGAACACAAAAAAATGGCTCTGGGTGGGGTTTCATCACTGTGCTGTCTTAGGCATCTTTCACAGTTAGAAGCCAGTCAGATTGACTTTGATTTGTTTGTTGGAAGCTGAGAACCTTGCTACATTGCAAAGAACAAACTATAACTCCGTGTAGGACCTGGAAACCTGGTAAGGCATAATATTGTTGGGGACTTGTTAAGAAGGGGCGCTACGCTTTCTACAAAAAGTTTCATTTTTTTTCCTTATTGGCATTAAGCAGAGAATTGCAGGATTCCATTAAAAGTGTGGTAATTTTATAACGAGAGGGAGTGAGATGCAACTGAATTTACTGGATTTCTGGGGTTGAGACCTAGGATTTCGAAGGATATTTTTGCAACATTTTGAAAGTGTCCTGCTGGCTGAGAAGTTAAGTTTTTAGCCCTGGTTTCACTGACAGGTTTTGCATATTGAAATCAGACATAGCAGAGTGCCTACATTGAAAGGCCTGCTTAAATCACAGGTGTCACTAGTCAATCAATTGGCTCTTGGTGGGGTTTCATCACTGTGCTGTCTTACGCATCCTTCACAGTTAGAAGCCAGTCAGACTGACTTTGATTTGTTTGTTGAAAGTTGAGAACCTTGCTACACTGCAAAGAAGAAACTATAACTCTGTTTAGGACCTGGAAACCTGGTAAGGCATAATATTGTTGGGGACTTGTTAAGAAGGGGAGCTACGCTTTCTACAAAAAGTTTCATTCTTTTTCCTTATTGGCATTAAACAGAGACTTGCAGGATTCCATTAAAAGTGTAGTAATTTTATAACCAGAGGGAGTGAGATACAACTGAATTTGCTGGATTCCTGGGGTTGAGACCTAGGATTTGGCAGGATATTTTTGCAACATTTTAAAAATGTCCTGCTGGCTGAGGAGTGAGTTCATTTTTATCCCTGGACTCAGAGTAGTTTGTGTAGGAGCAGTGGTATAGTAAATTGTGGTGTTAGTTGAATTACTATAAGGGCAGTACTCACCAGGGTGGTGGAGCAGTTGTATTTGATCATTTCACCAGTGGCTGTGGACTACCCACCCACCTTCCCCACACCCCAGGCGTGGAATTTCCTTTATAGCCAAAGTTCTGACATCAGTTCCTCAACAGGTCTTTGGGGCAGAACTGTCATATTCTTAACAACCCAGCACAGTGCAAAAAGGGTAGGTACACAACACAAATAATAATATATATATATATATATATATATATATATATATATATATATATTACATATTGTATATTATAAGGGAGAGGGACATGTGGAGAGTGGTGCAATGCCCTGGCTGTGGGGCAGCAGTTTTCTGGGAGACATTCTGGAAACTGTGTTGCTGTCCTATTTGCAGGCAACAGTCAGCTCTGAGGGAGGAGGTTGCCCAGTTCCATGCTGAACTAGCAAGAACTAAGGAGGCCTCCCCCACCCAAAGAGCACCACTGCCACAACCACTGCCTCAGAGATTGCCAAGTACGAAGAGCAGTTGGACCACAGTTGGTTCTGGGAGGGTGCAGGTGGTGGACCAGAGGTGAAGCCCCCTAGTTGTATCTCTACACAAATCATATGCTATTCTGGCAGAGCAAGGTTCCGCTATGATGGCACCCTCAGTGAAGACCCAGAAGAATGCTGAGGACATCCACAAGGGAGACCCACAAAAGGGTGGCAAGGGACACCACAGGGGAAGGATACAGCTTCTGATAGGGGACTCAATTGTTAGGGGAGTAAAACTGGGGAAGGGAAAGGAGAAGGAAGTAAGGTGCCTGTCTGGTACCATGGCTTGCAGGGACAGGAAGTGAATCCTTAGGATTGCAGAAGCAGCATCACAGAAGAGGGAACTAGATATCATTGTCCACCTTGGGACAAATGACCTAGCTAGGCATGGGATCAGTGCAGTGCAGAATGAATTTGGGGGGAGGGGCCTCAGATGTGTAGCAAGCACGGTAACCTTCTCAGAGGTGCTGCCAGTCCATGGCAGGGGTGAGGCTAGGGTACTGCACACCATGCAGTTTAATGAATGGTTGCAAAACTGGTGCAGAGCACAGGGCTTTGGCTTCATTGGGGACTGGGGGTCCACCTGGAGAAATAAAGGTCTATACTGGCATGATGGTCTGCATCTGTCCATGAAGGGAACCAAGCTCCTAGGTGACAGGTTTAAATGCTTCCTTGACAACCTTTTAAACTAGCCAAGGGGGGAGGTGCTGATAAGAGGCAGGAAATTTCAAGCATCCCCCCACAAAACATGGCAGGTAGTAAGGTAAACACTGAGGTACAGTGCTCACCACAGGGCAGGACAGGGGGAAATGGAAAAATAGACATGGGCAATAAGAGCAGGGATGGGGGAAAAAGGATAAAGCCAACATTAAATGGAGGACAATGAGTACCAATGGCCGTAGTCTGGGAAACAAGCTTCCTGAGCTAGTAGCCCTGATGGAAGATGAACAATTGGATATTGTGGCAGTCACAGAAACATGGTACACAGAGAACCATGACTGGGATGTCAACACACCAGGGTACACAATCTACAGAAGGGACAGGGAAGGTAAAAGAGGAGGTGGAGTAGCTCTATACATAAGGGAAGAGATCAAAGCTACAGAACTAAAAAGTAAAGGGGGAGGAGAAGAGGCACTCTGGGTCACCTTGTAGACAGGGAATGGCATCACAATCCACACAGGGGGTTGTATACAGACCCCAATCTCAAGGGGAGGAAATGGACAAGAAAATGATAGAGGACATTCTCAAAATGGCTGAAAAAGGGGAGAAACTGTTGATGGGGGGATCTGAATATGCCAGATGTTAACTGGATGACATGTACTGCAGCCACATCCAAGAGCAGGGTCATTCTTGATGCCCTGCAGAGGGCAGGCCTTAGACAGCTAGTGTTGGAACCCACTCAGGAGGGAGCAATACTAGACCTGGTACTCTCAAATGGAGAGAGAATCACAAATTTAGAAGTCAGTAGACATCTGGGAACAAGCGACCACTGCACAGTGTGCTTCACAGTGAGCACAAACATGGAGATAAGCCATACAAAAACAAGGATACTGGACTTTAGAAGGGCTGACTTTGGCAAAATGGGTGAATACTGAAGAATGCACTAGCAAATGGCCAAAAAGGAGGGGTGGAAGAACAATGGAGAAAAATCTAAACTGCCAGCATAGAGGCAACAAGCCTTTGTGTGAAACAAGTAAAGAAAACAAAGCTGAGTAAAAAAAACACTATGGTTCTCAAAAGAGGTGGCAGGGAAGGTTAAGGAGAAAAAGTCTACATTCAAAAAGTATAAGGAATCACAGAAGGAGCACCACAGGGAACTGTATCAATTAAAGCAGAAAGAAGTGGGGAAGGCAGTCAGAATAGCAAAGGCCCAAACCGAGGAAAAAATAGCCATCTCAGTTAAGAAGGGGGAAAAAACCTTTTATAGGTACATTAGGGAGCATAGAAAGGTTAAGGGAGGGATAGTGAAGATTAATAAAGGAGAGTGGAGGTGGGCAGAGGGAGACAGTGAAAAAGCAGAGATACTGAATGAATACTTTTGCTCAGTATTCACAAAAGAAGATGAGGAGGAGTTACCTAAACCAGACAATAGAAGCACTCTGGGTAGGGGGGTTGACACCAGTCCATTCACAGAAGAAAGAGTCCTGAAAGAACTCCCTAAAACTCACAGGGCAAAGCAATGGGCCTGAATGATTCATCCCAGAATCCTAAAAGAACTAAGGAGGACCTAGTGACACCACTGGACCACTCTTTTAACAAATCATGGGAGGATGGGTGGTACCTGAGGACTGGAGGAGGGCAGATGTGATTCCCCTTCACAAAAGTGGTAGCAAGGCAGAAGCAGGAAACTACAGACCTGTAAGTTTGACCTCAGTGGTAAGGAAAATGGTGGAATGACTTCTGAAAGAAAGAATTGTTGAGTGCCTAGAGGCCAGCGGGGCACAGGACCCAAGGCAGCATGGATTTAAAGCAGGAAGGTCATGTCAGATGAATCTAATTGATTTCTTTGACTGGGTGACCAAATTAATAGACCAGGGAAGGGCTATGGATATGGACTACCTAGACTTTAGCAAAGCATTTGACACAGTCCTGCACAAAAGATTAATAATCAAGTTAGCCAGACTGGGAGTGGGTCCCAGGGTGGTAGCCTGGGTAGCAAACTGGCTGCACAACAGGACACAGAAGGTAATAGTGAATGGAACACATTCAAAAGAAAGGGGGTTACTAGTGGAGTACCTCAGGACTCAATACTGGGTCCAGTCCTCTTTAACATATTTATAGGTGACATTGCAGAGGGTCTGGAGGGAAAGGTATGCCTCTTTGCAGATGACACAAAGATCTGTAACAGAGTTGATACATAAAAGGGGGTAGAAAAGATGAGAAGAGACTTGGCAAGGTTGGAGGAATGGTCAGACATATGGCAACTTAGATTCAATGCAAAGAAGTGCAAAGTAATGCACCTGGGAAACAAAAACCCAGGAGAAGAGTACACAATAGCAGGGGAGGTACTAACAACAACAAAAATGGAAAGGGACCCGGGGGTAGTCATATCAAATGACCTAAAAGTGGGTAAGCAATGTAAAAAGTCGGAAAGGAGAGCCAGGGGGATACTGGGATGCATAGGAAGGGGCATCACAAATAGAAAAACGGAAGTGGGTATCCCTCTATACAGACAGTTGGTGAGACCCCATCTGGAGTACTGTGTGCAGTTTTGGAGACCTCATCTATGCAAGGACATAGACAGGATGGAAGCAGTCCAGAGGAGGGCAACTAAAATGGTGCAGGGTCTGCAGCAGAAACCATATGAAGAGAGACTGAGAGAGCTTAATATGTATACTCTTGATGAAAGGAGGGACGGGGGGACATGATAGAAACTTTCAAGTACCTCAAGTGAATCAAAAAAGTCCAGGAGGGCAGCATCTTTCAGAAAAAGCGATGTGGAAGAACAAGGGGGCACAATTTAAAGATAGAAGGGGGACGGCTCAGGGGTAATGTGAGGAATTTTTTTTTCACAGAGAGAGTGGTGGATACATGGAACCACCTTCCTGAGAAGGTCGTTGGGTCTAAAACAGTGGGGGAATTCAAACATGCATGGGACAGACATAAGGCAATTATAGTGGGGGTTGCAGGAAGTAGGTTGTTGGTTAACTAGAATCTGCAGCTTATCTAGTAGGTAGGGAAATGGGCAGACTGGGTGGGCCAAGTGGTTCTTATCTGCCATTAAAGTCTATGTTTCTATGTTGCTATGTAAAAAGGGGTTATTCCTTTTTGGTTCAGTAAGGAAATCAAGTCTCAAATAAGAAAGAAAAATAAAGCCTTTAGAAAATATAAGTCTAACTCATCACAAAATAACCTAAGCAAGCATAAGATTCAACAGCTACTGTTGAAATCAATAATGAAAAATTGGAAAATAAAACTTAAAAATAAATTGGCATCTAATAAAAACCATAAGGCCTTTTATGCTTATATTAATTATAATAAGCAAACTGATAATAGAGTCAATTCAGTAATAGTCAATGGAAAATTAAAAGATAAAAAAGAGATTGTGAACAGTTTTAATAATTATTTCAAATCAATCTATCAAGTAAATAAATCCAATGTGATTACCCCTAGTGTGAATGATTCGGAGGTTTTTAGTATCAGTCATGATATGGTATTTAAGGAGTTATCAAAATTATGAATATCCTCCTCTTCAGGACCGGATAACATAGATTCTGTAGTCTGGAAACTTCCGGCAGATGTGGTTGCAAGGCCTCTGACCATCTTATTTAATAAATCCATTTTGTCTGGTGATATCCCACTTGACTGGCGTAATGCAATAGTTGTCCCAATACATAAAAAAGGAAATAAATCAAATGTGGCCAATTAAAGACCAATTAGTCTTACATTTATTTACTGCAATATCGTAGAGCATTTGATCAAAAATAGAATAGAGAATGATATAGTTGTATTAGGTTTACAGGACACATCTCAGCTTGGTTTTAGGAAAGGACTTTCGTGTAATATTAACTTGTTATCATTCTATAATCTTGTTAGCAGTAATCTAGATGTTGGGAAACCAGTAGATGTAATCTTCTTGGATCTGGGTAATGCATTTGATATGGTACCACATAATAAACTTATACAGAAATTGTCCGACTTAGGTTTAAATAAATATATTGTGAGATGGACTGGTAATTGGTTGACGAATAGAAAATAAAAATTTAGAATTAATTGTGTTCTTTCCGATGAAGGCTGTGTTTCAAGTGGAGTTCCCCAGGGTTCAGTGTTGGATCCAATTCTATTCAGTTTATATATAAGTGATATGGGTAAGGGTCTGGATTCAGTCATCACTAAATTTGCAGATGATACAAAAGTAGGTGGGGAAGTTTCATCCTTATCAAAGTACAAACAATTATGTGACAGCCTCAAGAAAATTGAACTATGTGGGAGACAAATAATATGAAATTTAATGAAACCCAGTGTGTAGTAATACACTTTGGTAAAATAAATCCTAAATACCAATATTACGTTAATGGAAAAACTATAAAAAATAGCAAATGTGAAAAATATCTGGGAGTATGGATAAACTCACAGTTATCATCAGGTTTACATACAATTAAGATTGTAGGGAAATGTAATAGTATTATCCATTCCATTAAAAAAGCCTTTATTTCCATTAACAAAGATTGTGTTATGAAACTATATAAGACGTATGTCTTACCACACCTAGACTATGGATCTCCAATTTGGAGCCCTTATCTCAAAAAGGATATTAAACAGGTTGAAAGAGTTCAAAGAAGAATGACTAAATCCATTAAAGGATTAAAAAATATGGATTATAGTGAAAGACTTATGAGTTTAAATCTCTTTTCTTTGGAGACCAGAAGAATTAGAGTTGATTTACTACTAATGCATCGAATTATGAAAGATCCGATACTAATGGAACAATGTAATATAAAAAGAATTCAGAAAAAAGTAAACTTAAGATCACATGATAGGCAAATTGTTTAAAATAGAGTACAGACTGCTAGACATCAAAACTTTTATAATATACATACTCCAATGATGCGGAACAATCTCCCTTGGAATATAGTGGAGTCTTCAACATTTGACATACTTAAAAAAAGGTTATATGAATATTTATTACATAAAACCATCAACTAATAAACCCACTATGAGTGGGAGACAATTTAATGGGTGTTCGCCTACTTTGTCTATACATACCAAGTTAAACCAAGTCAAGTTAAACCAAGTTATACAAATGAAGATCGAGGGAGTCAAACCCAGGTCTGCTGGATGTACCAAGCTCATTCACAGTTCATTACTCTAACCACTAGGCAATACCGCCAGCCCTTCAAGCATTAATAAAATAATGTCTAGTCTGGGTTATTGAAAAATGTCATCACCTGTATTAACAGCACAAGATGAACTATGCACTTTATTAACACAAACAGTATGGAGTGTAAGACTGTAAGTCAGAAATATGTATATGAATGATGTAAAATTAAACCCAATTTTAAAATGTAGTGTTCTAATAAATGTTTGAGTTTTTATTGTTCCTTGAACACCGTATTTTATGTATAATGGTTCAGTATTGATCACAAATAACTTGATATAGGGAATTAAACATTACCTAGTGTGTAGTTAGCATTTTAAATTATATGTGGGGTTATATACAGTACTATATTACCCATCAAAAATAGAAATAGAATGTTTTGATAATGTAGCCCATAAATATCAGAATTTGATTGGCCATGTTCAAGTAATCCAAATGGGTGATTTCAGTGCAAACTGGGGTAAGACAATAGGTTTATATCTGAAGGATAGTTTTAGTATCCTGGGTTTAAGTCAACTTATTGGAGGCAGTATAGTGTAATTGTTAAGAGCACTAAGCTGCAAACCTTGAGACCTGGGTTTGAATCCTATCAGCTCAACTTGTATATTGTGTGACCCTAAGCATGTCATGTAACTTCCTTGTGCTCCCAGGTCACACCTGCAAACAAACTCTGTCTTAGTGTGCCTTTCCTGGTTAAACAATTTCCCCTTTCACTTTCTCTTACTGTATATTGTGATCCACCAGGATTGATAAAGCCTGAAAATGGATCAGTCTTGGATTTGATTTTTTTGTTGTTTTTTGCTTCTACATCACTAAATATTTTTGAGCTTACGGTTCTTTCTCCAAATTTAGCTGACCACAATGGGATAACATTCTGCACTGTGAGCACCAGTGAGTACAGTCTCCCAGTTTTCAGTCAAATATCTATAAAAAGAAGTATTTAAAGATTTTAATAGGGACAATTTTGTTTCTGATATAACTCTTTTACTGAAGCTGGATCTTTTCAATTGCACACTTACTGTTTGTTTAGCTATTCATGAGTTTTATGATTTATTTTCTCAAGTTTATAATGTTCATGACCCCCCACTGAAAAATAAACACCTTGGATTAATGAATTATTCTTAGAGAAATTTAAATTAACATTAGGATTTTAAATAAATTTATACTTAATCAAAAAATGATAATGACTGTAGAACCTTCAAAAAAAATGGAGACATCAGTATAAAATTTAGATGAGACAAGAAAACAAGAATTATTATGAATTAAAGTTTGATAATACTAAGAATCACTAATTTTATTAGAAAACAACAAGATAATCAAAAAAGCATGCAATTAATAGAGCATAATAACTGGTTAGAGATGATTACAAGCTGTGGGCAGAAGCTGTCAAACTCTGTTATACATGGGTGATTATACACGTATGTGTATAATCAGCCATGTATAATGGAGTTTGATTATACACATATCTGTATAATCACCCATGTGTAACAGAATTTGGTTGAGCACCTTTTGCAAAAATTGTAAAATAAAAAACAATAACAAATCAAAGGAACCAGTTATAAAAAAAAAAACATGGTGAAGTGTGTGTCATCTTGGATTTTATACACACCTTCAGTGTGCATAAAATCCTCATTATACATACTTCCCCATGCATTATTCTATATTTCTTTATCTTTCAGGTCTGCACATGGTCCCATTGTAGCTAAACCATTTGATGCAGCTGAACATTTTAACACATTTATTTTCTCTTGCTTAAGTATGAATTGTCCAGGATGAAAGTGAAATGAATTGTTAGTGTTGTGTTCCCATTGATAACCCAATACAAAATTTTAGATTTTTGTTAATTAGAATTGTAGAAAAGAGTCCAGGGAGATTTCTGCAGCTAACAATTGACTAGCTCAGCTCTTCCAAACTGTTGACGGGTTGTGCAATCCAGTCTGTCTTCAAAATCAGAGAATTTTCACAGACAAAGTGTGATGAGTTTGCTTGATTTTTTGCAGATAAGGTGGCCACCTTCAGGTCAGAGATCCATGCAGCTCATTCTGATGATCAGGGCAGTGGTCAGTTACTAGTACCCAGTTCATCTGGTATGACTTTGACCGGTTGGCCCTCATGGACATCATGAAGATTATCCAGGGTATGTGACCAACTTACTGTAGTTTGGATCCTGGTCCAACCCGCCATTGTGTGGGGTGTGTGGAGGTCATCGGATTGATCCTAGTTAAGGTAGCCTGGTGCTCATTGGATACCAGAGTGTTTCTGGACTTCCTGAAGGATGTGGTGGTGACACCACTTCTGAAGAAAGCTTCCCTCAACCCTGACTGTCTCACAAACTACTGACCAGTCTCTAACCTGCCATTTGTGGGCAAAATTATTGAGAAGGTTGTCGCGTTGCAATTGGAGGATCATCTTACCACTCACAATGTCTATGATCCTCTCCAGTCAGGATTTTGGAAGAGACATAGTACTGAGTCAGTATTAGTTTGGGTACTAAATGATCTCCTTATTGTGAGAGATTGGAGATGCCATTCGATCTTAGTCTTCCTTGTTCTCCCTGCAACATTTGACACCATGGACCATGGTGTGTTGTTGGAGCACTTGCAATTGATCTGTGGACTGTTGGGTACCATCCTCAGGTGGTTCCATTCTTTTCTCATGGGCAGGACTCAGAGAGTGATGTCAGGAATGTTTTCTTCTGCCCCTCTCCCCCTAGCCTGTAGGGTGCTGCAGGGCTCTATTTTATCATCCATGCTGTTTGTAGTGTATATGCTGCTATTGGGAGACATTATAAGGTAGTATGGGCTGAGTTTTCATTGCTATACTGATGACATACAGCTATACATGTCCTTTGTACCTGAACAGGTTGAAGCAGTCTTGGTCTTTAACAACTGCCTCTCTGGGGATTCAAGACTGGTTGAGGTTGAACCCTAACAAGACTGAGGTGTTAATTGTGAACCTGGGTCATCAGGTAAGGGGGTTGTCTTCTGGTCAACCATCTGGATTACTTCTGGGTGGAAGCCAGTTGATGACCTCTGAATGGGCATGGAATCTGTGCGTTATGCTAGACTGTGGGCTGACACTTAAATCTCAGTTGTCGGCAGTTGTCAAGACTTCATTTTACCATCTGAGGAACACTGCTGAGATAAAACACATTGTTCCACCTGATGATCTTCCAATGTTGGTCCACGCCTTTGTGACATCCCACCTAGATTACTGCCATGCTCTTTACCTAGGACTTTTTTTGGGTGAGGTCTGATCCCCCTCTTCTCAGGACCCATCCGATCACCTCCCCCATCCCCAGACTTAACCCCCAGGGTGGGCCACTGAGGGGCTTCCCACTCCATAATGGACATCGTGAACAAACCATGGATTATCCCCTGAGTTGAGGCCACGAGAGTGGGACTCTCCCGGTTGGTGTCGGAGGCAGTGGGTGGTGGAGCAGAATGGGCTGTCATGCCAGGGGATTGGCATATTTTTTGTACTTGATGCCTGGGGGGGGTTGTGCAATGACATCCAGCATCTTCCCCACCCCGAACATATTGGCGATGGTCATTTGTGGTGCCTCCGGCCACAGCCAGGGATCTGATAAGTGCCAGACACTAATCCCCTCCCTCCCCATGGAATAGGAGAGAAGTCCCAAGGATGCTCAATCCTTCTCCCCCTGCTGGCTTTCTGACTCCCTGGGTCCATTCCCGAACCCAGGTCATTGACATCATGAGTGGAAATCTATTTGCTGTACCGGTGGGCCAACTTGGCCTGGAGTATCTTTAAAGCCTATTTTAGTAAGTTTATGTTTTATGGATAGCCTAGTGAGTCTCACAACTGTCTCTTGTAATTGTCTGTCAGTGACTTTCAACAGTCTCCTGGCCAATAAAGAGGATATTAACAGTTTGTGTACACACTGTATTCATGTTGTTTGCTATAAGACATACTGCTAGTTCCATAGTGGTGAAACCAAGGTGTCACTTTGCTCAACAGTTGTTACTTACACTTCTAGAATATGCATGCATTGTTTATAATCGTATACAAAACATTTCAAGTTAGATAACACATTGAATAAAACAACACATTTAGTGCTGGCTTGAACTTTTTACACCCATTCTTGTAGAATATTAACAGTCTTTGATTGGCATAATATAATTACAAGATGTAAACAAAAATCTGACTGCCTATACTATATACATTGATTCAAATAAAAGCACCTGTTCATTTACAGAGAGTCTTTGAATCTCATTTACCATATTCACGCATGATAAATGATATCTGGTTATGTCTGATATCTGATACTAATTACAGATTTCATGTCCCAAAATTTAGAACTGATTATTGTCACACTATTATATTATATGGTTTGATACAATAAAATATTGCAATCATTAAAGTGGCAAGAATGTAACTGTTGAATATTGTAATCTTTTGTAAGCAAACATGAATGCATCTTATATTGTTCAGTGTAACTGTTTTAAGTAACACAATCATTGTTGTACTGTATATCTAAATATGGCATTGAGTATGAATGTATAATGGTTTGCAGTATGGCCTTGAGGTTATAAAAGTGAGCTATGAACAAGCTTGGCACATCCAACATACATTAGTTGTGAGTCACACAACCTCCACTTGCATATTTTGTGACCCTGAGCCTTGTGGCATGAATGAAATAGAAATATTAAAATGCTATATTTCAAATGGTCCTCTTTATAATAAAATTTGTAGACAGTTTTAGCTACATTTATGAAATACTCCTATCTTGACCCTGTAATGTACTTATTCAAATTTTTAGAAGCACAATAACAATATCTCAATGAGACTGTTGCTATATATGTGCTCTTTGTTGAAAAAATAAGAAGGAAATATAATGCTACATACTGTAGATGTCAGCTCAATCTGCTCAGATCCTGGTTCACTAAGGGTTTTTTTATATTGTTCATTGGTTTTGATATACTATGGAATTAATGTCACTTTCAAGGCATTACGTCAAATATAAATGTATGGTATATAACCCTAGAGTAGAATTATGTCCCAGCTATTAAGGTTTTGTAACTACTTCTGCTTAGTGTATTTGAGGATCAAAAACTTATAAATTTGAAATAATAAGACAAGAAAAGATTCAACACAAAAAGTGCAATATCTAGCACTTAGGGCACACAACCCCTGAGGCAATGAACCAAGCTGGGGGGGGGTATTACTACTCATAAAACAGTAAAGAGACCTGGGGCTATAATTGTGGATGACCTAAAGGTAGCTAAACAGTATGATAAGGCAGTGGGAAAGGCTATCAGAATGCCTGGATACATAGAAAGGTGTATCACCAGCAGATAGAGAGAGGTAATAATACCCCTATATAGATTGTTGGTGAGGCCCACCTTGAGTACTGTGTACAGTTCTAGAAGCCCTATCTCTGAAAGGACATAGATAGGGTAGAGGCAGTGCAAAGGAGAGCAACTGAAATGGTGCAGGGCCTGCATCAGAAAACCTATGAAGAAAGGTTTAAGGATTTAAATATGTACTGCCTAGAAGAAAGGAGGGAACAGGTGGATATAATAAAGACATTAAAATACCTCACAGAAATAAACAAGGTACAAGAATAGAACATTTTCCAAAGAAAAAGATGCCCAAGGACACGTGATCACAATATGAAGCTGGAGCAGAGGAGGATCAGAGTAAGTGTGAGGAAGTATTTCCTCACAGAAAGGATGGCGGACACTTGGAACAAACTCTCAGCAGAAGTGGTGGGGGATCTAATGGTCAAAGGATTTAAAAATGCATGGGACAGACGCAAAGAAATCTTAGAAGCAAGATGGGAATGTAAGCCAGAGTCCAAGTAGGGTCTTGGGTGGCATTATTGGTAGGTTATTTAGGGAGACTAAGTAGGCCATGTGGTCCTCGTCTGCCGACAACTTCTATATTTCTGTGGTCAGGGGGAATTGGGGAGTATTTTCTCATCATTCAACAATAAGGAACCATACAATTCCCTCATTATCATCATTCTTATCTCACATTATTTATGGTATTGGATGCAGTGTCACTGGCTCAGAAGGTAGCACTCTCACATCTGGGGCTGAATGATTGGAAGGTTGTGGATTCTAGCCTCACACCTGGTACTTAGAGTAATACTCACAACTGACACTGTAGTGTAGAACATGAGGCTGCTGTACTGATGAGGTACCATCCTTCAGACGAGATGTTAAACTGAGGTTTCCTCTGCTCATCTCCAATCACTGTTTAGGAGGAAGTAAAAGTATTTCATGGCACATATTGAAGAAGAGTAAGGGAGTTCCCCAAGTGTCATGGCCAGCATTCTCCCATAAATAAAACAGGTCCAAGCAACCCACCTCTCAGGGAACACCTGGAAACAAGCTTTAATATATGGATCGTCAATTTAATAGTATAGTAAAGCATACAATTTTTTTGCGGTAATACTATCACTCCCGAAATGATAATACCACACTTCGACAGTGATAATACTATCGTTCAGGTCCCATAATAGTATCGTTCAGGATCTGAACGATAGTATTATCACTGCAGCTCAAGAGCGCAAGCGCACAATTCAAAAAACTGGTAAAGCTGGCAAACATCAATCAAGAGTGGATATTTACAGTGTGGCTCATTATTGGATGGTTTCTCTCTGTGGCCATCCAAAACAGTTTTAAAAACATGGCGTCAATCCCTTGCTTAGTGAGAGAGTAAACCGTCTGTAGTGAATCCTCAGTTTTTCTTTTTTTTTAATTCGTACCACACCAAGGATTTAGATGTCTGATCCTGTGCTCCCTCCCCCATGAAACCAAAACCTTCCGGTACCGTGGGGGGGTGTGTGTGAGCGTTGGGGCAGCAGGAACACAGCGGCACAGCAAGAGTCTCACAGAAAGTACGGCAGTAGCCTAAGAGTCGGACACTTCTTTGTGAAAGCAGGAAAAAATACTTGCATCCAAATATTAAAAAAAATAATGGATATCTCACAGGGTATTACCGGTGAGATACCATCTTGAGGTTCTGGACACTGGAACCTCTCGAGCTTCACTCTCGAGGTTCCTATGTGCCCAGAACCTCTCGATGGTATTACTCACCGGTAATACCCTGTGAGCTATCCATTATTCTCTATATACTAGCTTAGTGTGCCTTTCCTAATAAACAAATTACAAATAATAAATAATCTTTGAGGTGTTTAAGTAAGGCATGAATTACCTAAAGACAAAACAATATTTTTACACTAAAATTTAAGACATCTTTCTGTACACATTCTTTATTAATACTGCATACCTTGCCTCTCTTATTTAATTCATTGTCATGTTTTTCTGGGTGTCACACTGCAAATAAAGACTGATTGATGGATTCTTTGATACTTTCCCTCAAAAGGACAGTCTTTATTTCATATGGCACATAATCCATGCAGATAACGAGTTTAAACTGCTTTTAGCAAAATGCATACACGTATTGGTCATTTGATAAACAGTTAGCCCTCTCAGTAAAACCACACTCTTAGTCCTTTTATTCACTTAAAAAAGATGAGATGTTAATAAAGGAGTTTGTTTGGCAAAGCCTTGCTGTCATTTTTGAACAGATGTGTTTACATGGCTTATCAAGGATAATGCTAGCAGACATTCTTTCTCATCCCGATTCTTGTCTAATCTGGTTGTAGGTGTTTGGGGCTGGTGGTCGATGCTCTTAGTAGACTGTTTTCATTATCATTTGGAGGCTTGGTAGAATTGGTGACATTATAAACTTCACAGGAGATTGCATGTTTCCTGATTCTGCTATGCAGCCCCATGGAAGAAGGATGCTGCAAACTAAGTTGTTGCTTTTTGCTAATGTATTGTAATAGTATACTTAAATAGCAGAGGTGCATCTAGTGGCTGGCACCTGTGTGTTAAGATATGATAGTGGTGGTATTCTTAGATGTTGAAAAATATCCTTACATGTAGAAAGATATCATGCCAATGCTTTTCATCATTGGATGTCAAATGATAACACTGTCATGATGAACGGTACAAGGATGCTGAAAGAAACCACACATCACAAATCAATGGCATCATTGGGTGTTGAAAGATACTATTAGCAGGATTTTCAAAAGCTTAGATCACCACCGGTCTTGGTTGAGCTGATGATATGACGCACCCAGGGCCTGCGATGATCTAATGGTATTTTCTATCCCGTGTTGCAATTGCCACAAGTTAGACCAGTTTTTTCTGGTCTAACTTGCAGAAATACTGGGAGCATTTTTTATGGAGCTTCAGCCAGATATTTTATGCAAGCTACAATAAATCATGGTAACAGTCACAACTTTGTTGGTGATTGTAAAATGTGGAGTAGTTGTAGTGAAGGGTTTGACGCACCACCTGAACCAAAGTGTCATGGTGCAAAACTGGACACAAGCACTGCATCATGCTTTTAATATCCTGCACTATATTTATTTGGAGTAATGGTTATATTTTATAAATACATTTTATGCAGCAGCAATTTCAGTCCCATGTCATTAGACAGAAAGATGTCTATGCAGAACTGATAAAATACATTACATACTATATACAGTATGAGCAGTTAAGTACTTGATTATCAAACAGGTATTCTAAACACGATCTGACATGACATTAATGCTGAACACAGACTTTAAAAACAAAAAGCAGTGAACCAGCCTAGTGGTATAGAGGCCTGAGGCTCTAGATGCCTTACCTCACACCATGCCAGCTACCCGGGTTCAGAAACGGACTCAGGTCACTTGGGGGTCGGCCGGTCAAGGAAAGATTGAGCATCCGCTGAGAGCTCCTCGGGGGGGGGGGTCTCAGCATCATGTTGTAGACTGACACCCAGTGGAGGCTGGGGGTCAGTACATGTGTGATGTTAGAAAGGGGTGGACCCATGCACAGTGCGTAAGGCTGCCTCTGCAGAGGTAGAGACAGTCGCCCCACCCATTGCACATGCATGGGTTGGGGAAGAAAATGGAAAAAGGAATCGGAGCTGCCAGGCTCCATGATGGCAGGCTATACCTGAGCCTCCCAATGGCAATCTAGATGTTGGCTTCCAGGGATGGAGGGAGGCTGGCACCCCTCACCACTGGCCCTGTCACAGTGGGGGTAACCTATGGGGGATGGCTGGTTGGGGTGGGTGTGGAGAAAGCCTCACCAGAGAGAGATGAGTCCCCTCCAAGGGAGGGGTCGGAGTTGCCTGCCAGCTCTGCCAGAGGAGTAAATTACATATGGAAAAAAAAGCAGTTTAGCAAAACATGTGTCTCTGCACAGATGATAAGCTTAATTAGCAAGGACATTGAGGGCTATGCACAAAGGTGTGCTGAGTACAGACAATTTTGGTGTACCTGGCCAGCGTAGCTATACACCTGCAGACAGGTGCAGGGGGAGTGGTATGCACTACTGTGTGCTTCCACAAGGAACCTGTTCATGGCCCATGCCCTAGTATTCATGATTACGGGGAGTGATTTGGAGGACAAAGGTAGGCATCCACTCAGATGCCCATCATGCATCTCATAGTGGATCCCCAACTCCAGGCAAGCAGGGGATTCTGGGAAGGCACAGGATAAGAAGTCAATTAAAGTATAGATGAGTGCCCTAATGGCTATCACCAGCCTTTCCTGTTAGCCTGTGGATCCCCAGTGCATGGCATTCAGATGTAGGGTTGCCTGCACACTGTGAATATGCACTATATACATTAGGCAATCTGCCCCTTTAATACATAAGGGCCATTATGAAAAAGGCAAACAGGAAAAAGAGAAATTGAATTTTGAATTTCAGGACTACTGTAACAAATGCGGGCTTATACAAGACCTACTGGTCCCATATCACACTTCCCTGTGCTTGTGAAGGCATAGAAGTAATTTTCATGATTACAACAATCTGCAATCAATACAAACTTAATGTTAGCAATGTATGATGATGATGATAACTAATTGCAAGAAACTTTGTTAATGCACCAGTTAGACACCACAAAAGTAGAGAAATATGGTGTTTCCAACCCAAACACCCCACACCGTCCCCCAAGCAGCAAAAGGAGAAAACATTAGGTTTTGGGGTCTCCAAAGTCTTGGTGAATCAGTTGTGGGGTCTTCCTTGGGGGTTGTCAACCCTAATGCTCCCCTCTCCCCCAGCCCCTAGTTTCCAATCCAAAGCACAAGATACAGCTCCAAGTCAGTGCCTCATAATGATACATTCTTCAGAGGTAGATAAGTATGTCTTGCCACAGATTGCCAAAACACAATTTGTTGTACTATTCTTCATGTAGGGCCCTGTGGGCCCTGTGTGATGAACAGCAATCATGTGTGACATTGTTTGCTCATGGAATGGGGTGGGCATTAGGGTTTGCAACCCCCAAGAAAGACCACATTACTGATTCACCAAGATTCCAGTGAATCAAAAACCTAATGTTTTTGCCTTTTGAAGTTTTTGGGGTGGGGGCTTAGGGTTGAAAACCCTAATGCCACATTTTCCTACTTTTGTGGTGTTGACTTACCGTAACTGGTGCATCACCAAAGTTTTTTGCAGTAAATTTCCTTACTTTTTGGATAGTATAATTGAATTCTCATTTGCCACTAGGCCCTGTGCTACCATCCCTACACAGATGAGTACATATATGTTGCTGTGGAAGCACAGTGCCTTCTGAGCCCTGCTCTTGGAATTATAGCAAAACAGCATCCAAATTGGCAACATAGCCTTCTTAATGCACCACCTAATGAAACTGATAGTTAACATTTTTTAACCCCTTCCGAAAAGTCATTCTGCACCACCAAGATGTCATTTCATGCCACAGGTGTGAAAACACATTTCGGCCAGGATATGAAAAATGACAGCTGTCGAATTCATGAAGTTGTGTAAAAAATGGCTATTTTGAAAATCTGAGGTCTGTTAACTCAAAAATCAAATGGGAAACTTTCCTCTGGAAGCTGAAATGATTCTTTCAAAATAAGCTCACCTAAATTTGAAAAATCCTTGTCTAACTTTTTTCAGTCATATTAATTGTTTTGTAATACATGGATTTGCTTACTAATTGTATTAAAAAGCATTGGTTCTAATGAATAAAAAAAAATGGTATGAATACATATATCCATTGCTTGCCTCCACTGCTACATATCAAATCTTTTGCTAATCTCAATGTCAAGATACTGTAGGCTAGTGACAAACAACACTGTATATTAATGACTGTAGCAGGTCTAAACATTTCGGCTCAGATATTCAAACTGCGCCTTAAAAGTGCACAATAGCAGGAGTAAGCTCAAGTCTTGTGCATCTTGCTGAGAGGCGATATTCAAAAACTGAGCCGCCAAGATGTGCCTACAGTCGACGACTGAATATCGTACCACCTGTGCTATAGCACAACTAGGGAGGGGAAGCTGAGCAGATCTGATGCACCATAGCGCAACAAGGGATGTTCAGCTGAGCAGTTCAGAGGTGCCATAGCACAACCAGGGACGCCCCCCAGTAGCAGTGCAGCAATGCAACTGCACAACCAGGGAGGTAGGGGCCCACCACCCATGCCACAGATGGGCAGAGGAACACACAGCAGAAAAGACATCGTCCCCTCACACCCCATGCACTGCACAACTGGGGGAAGGCTGGAATAACCACTGGCCCATGGAGACAAGCAACCAACCCACAGCCGGGCCATGGTGCCCCATCACACCCCCTGGCAAGCTGTGACTGGCACACAAGGAGGGCTGAACACCCTGTGCCACACCATCCCCCCAATGCAGAGCACACCCTGCACCGTGACCCCCAGACACCCTGCCCAGGAGCAGCGTCCACCACTGCAGGAAACCCCATGCATGCCACCACCCCCACTGTGACAATGCAATCCTGTGCAGCACAGAACCATGCAAGGCAGCCCCACCATGAGCACCCATCAGCAGGAGGCAGCACACAGCGATGCAACAACAGCATACACAGTGCCATCATGCACAGCCTCCCTGAGGTACAGCTGAGAGACCAACCATGCATCGGCACATGAGGTACCCCACACGGGACAGGGCATGCCCCAGACACCACCACCAGTGGTACAGCACCCTGCATACTCTCCCAAGGACACACCCCAACCCAGCACTGGCCACAACAGCCAGCGCAGACACCCACAGTAGTGCGTGGAAGCATGCACCACACCGGATGCCACACAGTGCATGGACAAACACCCACCCATAATCAAGGGCACAACAACACAGGGACACAGTAGTGGGGCAACCAAGCCCCCCAGCGTGGGCCCATGGAAACCATGTACACACAGCCTGCAGTCCTCCATGGCACAGGAGTGCCAGCCACCCTGCGCAGGCACTGTGGCCCTGTACACCACCATCATTTGCCCAGAGCACAAGTCACAGACAGTGGTGCACATCCCCTGCAACACACACAAGCCACAGCATGGAGGTGGGACAACAACTGCGGAGGCCACAGTGTCACCTGAGGCAGACATGCACCACACCAGTGACAGGAGGCAACCCAGCATTGTGACAGGTACAGTGGCTGCCCTGAATGGACAGCCACCACTGACATGCCAGCAGACTGTGCAGGTCACAGACATGCAAGGGTGTCAGCTGCACAGGCCATGGATAGGCTGACAGGGGTGCCATGAACACAGAGCATGTACCATGGACCACTGCACACAGTCATCCAGTGCACAGGGCACAACACACATACCACAGACACTGACTGATAGCTACCCCCAAACCATAGTCGCCTCCCCATGGACACACACACACACACATACCCATGACTGCACCACCCCTGATGCCATGCACACCACTGCAGCTGAGCACCTATAGCCCGCTGCAAATCAGAGACCACCACAGTATTCATATCAAAAGATCTGTATTCAAAAAACATATCAAAAGGAACCATTTACAAAACTATGTAAAAATGTGGGGGGGGGCCACAAACAAGGTGGAGGTGGGTAAGGGGCAGGGGTGAACAAATGGGACAGGAAAAGAGGAGTTTAAGGGTGGGTCCAGGGGGTAGGGGAAATCAGGGGCATATATATGTTCACTGGGAACGCCGCTCCCCACTCTGGCTGCTCCACCTGCTGTGTCGCCGCCGGACACCCTGCTCCTCAAACCCCCGCAGTATGTCCAGCGATGCCCTTGCCACTTGCAAGATCTCCCGCAGTGCCTCATGGATGGCCTGCAGCTGGCAGACACCTAGTACAAGGGAGCACAGTCAATAGGTGTGAATGCACAGCCCCATACAGCCCACCCACTGTGCATGGCATACGGCCGTGGGACATGCCTCTGCGATGGTGTGTGACCACCCACAGTGATCAGGTCCACAAGACCTGCCCACCCAGGTGCATACAGCCATGCTGACCACTGCACACGCCCACCAGCCAAGTCATGCACAGCACCACTGTGGCTGTTTAATGACATGGCTATGTGGTGTGAAGGCAGTGGCACAGCCATGTACAGGGTGCACACATGCACCACCATCGACGCACTCCCAGACATGCAGTGCCACTGGACAGTGCTGACTGTAACAAGTTGCATGCATGGCAGTGGTGTCAATGGATGGTGGCCATGCCCCGCTGCCCACCCTGTTAGACAGCATGCAATAGTAATCATCGAGGTATGGCACTCACCATCATCAGGCCGGTCCCTCGGGCGCTGTTGACCGTCGCCCCTCCTAGCAGCCCTGTCTTCCTGCTGGCGCTGCATCTCCCTGACTAGACGCCTCTCCTCCAGCCCTGTGGTGCAAATATGGAGAGAGGAACATCAGTTAGATCCTGTAGCAAAGTCCCCCTGCCCCCATGTGTGTGTGCACTCCAACCCAGCCAGACCCACCCACCCCACACCCTGATAACACCACCACAGCCAACACCAGACAGTCCCTCTCCCATGTTCCTGACACATGAAACCATGATACCCATATGCAAGATAAAGGTGTGTGGATGTAACACCTACCTGGCTGTGGCACCGTGCCCCTCCTGGCATGTCCTCACAGGCAGGCAAGCAGGTCCGGTTCCCTGCTCTGCAGGTCGCCATACCTGTGGCGGTACTGCTCCACCATCCGCCCCCTTCCTGTGGCCTCTTCCAGGGCATTGGCCACCTCCTCCCACACCTGGCTCCTGGACCTGTCCAGGGGTGCCTCCCCAAACAGTGGGCCACAAAGTGGCTCTACAATGGCCACCAGGTTGGCCAGTTCAACTTGGGTCCACTGTGCAGCCCTCCTCCGCGCCATTCCACTTGCTCAGTCAGCTCATAATGGTGCTCTGCAGCACGGCTCCACCACGTGCAGATGCTGCTCTGTACATCGCTGCCATTCCCTATCGCGCTGTCACCGAACAGCATGATAGTGGTGCACCCATGCCTGACGCATGGCACCTAGGGAGCAAAGGTCGGGCACAGGGTCAAGGGTCTCTGGCGTACAGACAGGCACAGCACCATTGGAACCCAATGCATGTAACATGATTGTATGCCTGTGTGCTACCTCCAGTAGTGGCCTACTGCGCTGTTGCCCCAGTGCGCCTATGATGGCCCAGTGCCACAGCGCCATATAGGTGAACATTGCAGTAGCGCCACTGGCACAATGGTGGCCATGCCCTGCATTGCTTCCCATGCACAGCACGTCAGCAACACGGCAGACGCCTGTGTCAGCAACCCGGGCATGCGCAGTGAGGTGTGTATTGCACATGTCACAGAACTGCGCCCTTGGCTCAGCATTTTCAACACAATTGCGCAAAGTGCAACAGCGCGATATTCAGTCGTCATATGCAAATCAGCTAATCAGCCATTCAATGGCACAGTACTGCAATTTGCATCCACTTAAAGTTGCGCCTCACCTCATTTGCATTGGTTGCACTATAAAAGTGCGACATTGGGCTGCACTGGCCATAGTCGGTTACTGCAGTCTATTGGTGAGTTGCATGCTGTTTGGGAGTGTGGACTGTGGATTTTGGGACATGCATGGGACTGCACAGTCACAGGAAACAACTTTCATTCTTACAGGCTAAACAATGACCGAGCGAATTGTGGGAGAGGAGGACCACAGTGGTGGGAGGAGGAGGAGGCCTAATTTCACCAAGGCCGAGACCGATGCCCTGTTTGATGCCTACCTGGATCGGGATCAGCTTCTCAGCGGACAGCAGGGAACACCACAGGACCATGCTGCTGCATGGGAGGAGGTAGCACATGCAGTGAACCTGCATGGCAGCCACCAGCACTCTGTGCAGGAGTGCAAGAAGAAGATGGACACAGACAGGAGGAGGATAAAGGCGAAGGTGGCTGCCATCAGGGCAGCATGAGCTGCGACAGGTGGGGGACAGCCGGAGGTGGTACACCTGACCCCACAGGAGGAGAGGGTTGCTGGAAGCATGCAGTGTAGTGCCATTGAGGGTGTTCTGGGTGGTGGCTTCCAGATGGGTGGTAGCCCGTCACTGCATGGTAGGTCATGATCTGTCTATTGGGGGGCAGGGTAGAGAACATGCAGTAACGCGACTTTGTTTTCCCTTACAGATCCTGAGCATCTGCATGGGTCAGCAGTGGTGGGTCTGTCCACTGAGGACAGTCAGATGGAGATGGAGGAGGGCCCGTCCACCTTCACAGGTATATGTAGCTCAGTGCGACAGTGCTGTCCAGACTGATGTTGTTTGAACAGGTGCAGAGGAGGCCCTGCCCGTGTCCCAATGTGCCAGCATCCATGGATGCCAGCATGCTGTCCAGACTGATGTTGTTGGAACAGATGCGGAGGAGGCCCTGCCCCTGTCCCAACGTGCCAGCATCCACGGATGCCAGCATGCTGTGACTCGGGCTGGTGCCGGGTCCACACCGATGATGATGATGTTGCTAATGGCATGGGCAGTGACACATGTGTGCCACGGGATGGCCACACAGCAGGTAACATCATGGCCATGGCTGTGGGTGGTGCAGCCATGGAGGCCTGCGTGTTATCACAGTCCCAGCCTGTGTCTGTCAGCACCAGTGGGGCAGCACTGGTGTGTGTACAGGACAGTGGGACTGTTGCATCCACTGTGGTGGCACCAGTGAGCCCTGGTGAGTGGCAGCTGGAGGGGCAGCATCAGCAGTCGGCCAATGGGCTTGGGGGTACAGGGTCAGGGGGTGGCGTCAGTGCACCACCTGTGGACAGGCCCAGACCTGGTGCTGGTGTGCAGTGCCCACCCTCAAGGGGTGCTGGGCATCAGGGCCATGCACACCCTGAGGGACAGGATGCCGAGGAGGCAGATGACCTCTTGGATGAGCACACCTGCATACTGCAAGCATCAGTCAACCAGCAGATGCAGCTTGTGACGTCAGTGAATGCACTGTGTGCGGCTCTGGAGCGGGCAGAGGAGTGTCACAGCAGAGACACCGCTCTGATCCTGGCAGGGATGGACCGGTTGCAGGAGAATGTGACCGCTGCTACTGACAGGCAGACACAGGTATTCACTGCTGTCATGGCCACAATGGGCATACAGTCATGTGCCCATGCGTTGCAGACACCACACAGTGCACTGTCCACTCCCCATTCCAGGCATCGTGCGACACCCTCCTTGTTGACACTGGGTTCAGCTGTCGGCATCCTGAGCAGGCCTGGTGCAGGCATGTTTGGTGTGCTGCAGACCTCTGCACGAGCACGGTCGCATTCACACAGTGGAACCCCTTGGGGACCATCGGTGCCACCCCATGTGGACAGTGGTCAGCCTGTCAGTGCTGGTGGGTCTCGGCAGGGCTGCCCATGCATCTGTGGTGGCCCGGGCACTGTGGCATGTGACTGACCTGTCTCCCAACGCGGCTACTGTCTGGTGCTGCCCTGTGTGCATTGTGTCATTCAGCGGGCACTGCACGGGTGGGTACCCAGCCCTGCACGCGGACACACAGTCCATCTGCATACCCTCCTGGCTGCCGTCCGCAGTTACATGTGCATGATGATGCCTGCATTGTGCTGTACACCAATGTGCAATGGTGTTCAGCATCTGACACATGCACAAGGACAGGCAGTGGGCGTGGTGGACTGTGGACATGTGTGTGGCTAGGGGTGGTGTTCTGGGTCAGTGTGCCTCCTACCTTTTGTGCATGTCTGGTGCGTTGTGTGTATATGTGTGTGTGTGTGTGTGTGTGTGTGTGTCCATCCACGTGGCATGTTAGACCTCACCCATCCCTGGTTGTGTGTGTGTGGTTCCATGCCCGGCCACTTCTCTTGAAGGAATGCACCCCTGGTGTGTGTCCATGCATGTTTGTGGGTTGTGCCTTAGCCACTGTTGGTTGCACATGGCCCCATGACTTACCTGGGTTGGCTGAAGTGCTCCTCCGTGATGGTGTCCTGTTGCAGCCGTGCCAGCTGGAGCAGTCGGGGGTCCCATCGCCCAAGGGAGGGCTGCCTATCACCATTGTCACTGGAGTCCTCATCGTCCCCATCACTGTCCCCCTCTTCGACCTGTATGGCTATCCCACATTTGTTGGCCATGTTGTGCAGGATGCAACAGACCAGGAATAGCCCGCAGGCCTTTGAGGGGCTGTACTGTAGGGTACCGCCAGAGGTGTCCAGGCAATGGAAATGTACCTTCAGTATCCCGAACACCCACTCAATGACATTAAGTGTGGTGGCATGTGCCTCATTGTAGCGTTGCTGTGATGGGGTCATGGGCTGCCGGTAGGGTGTGAGCAGCCAGGGACGGAGTGGGTATCCACTGTCACCTGTGTGTAGAGGGTGGAGGTTAGTTTGGTGATCAGCATCGCCCTGACCCAGGCCATGTAGGCCACTACCCATGTCACCTCTAACCATGCCCCCCCAGGCCCTATGATTGTCCATGTGGTTTGGATACTCACCCACTAGGTGGCCAGTGGGGATATCCCCACTCTCGAATCTGTGACACAGTGACAACTTGTGCCAGATGAAGGCATCATGTGCTCCCCCAGGGTGCGTGGCACAGACATTGATTATGCCCCCCCTGGCATCGCACACCACCTGGCAGTTGATGCTGGCATAGCCCTTGTGATTTATAAATACAGCTCCCTCGGGGCCAGGTGGAGTGTGGATGGCCACATGGGTGCAGTCTATTGCCTCTAGCATGCCAGGCATATGTGCTACCCTGTGGAACTCCTGTATGTTTGCTGTGCACTCCGCCAGTGTGCTGGGGAAATGGATGTACTCCGCAGCATGTGGCAGCAGTGCGCTGAGGAACTGGGTGAGGTGGCATGATGTGGCTGACTGGGTTATGCCTGTGGTATCCCCAGTTGGTCTCTGGAAGGTACCCGTGGTGAGCAAGCACATGCAAGCTGTCACTTTCGTCTCCACTGACAGGGCATGGCTCTGTCGTGTGGGTGCCTGCATCACATCACTGCACAGCTCACAGAGCCACCTCAGAATTGGCCGATTCAGGTGGTACTGGCCCACAATCTCGGTATCACTGTACAGCTTGAAGCTGATGTGGGCTCAGTACTGCCTGTTGGGGGCACACCACCAACGGGCCCTTCCACGGCCACGCCCCCCTGCTGCCCGCCTTCTCACCCCCCTCATTATGGCTTCCATCTGGATGGTGGCACTGGTCATGTCCCTGGCTTGTGTTCACCTCCCCCGGCAGCTGTTTCTGTATTCCCCCTGCTGTCCTGGCTGATACTTCTCCTGCACCGGGAACACCTGCCTGTGCTGGCCTCACTGCTGTGTGGTGTACTTCCCCCTTCTGCACTGTGGCTTTCCACACCTTCCCTTGTGCCTGTTGCTTCCAGGTGCCCTTTCCTGTTTGGCCCTGTGTGTCCCTGCTGCCCAGTGTTTCCTGCTGAATTTGACTGTCATGTGGCTTCCCTGTAGCGTTCTTGCACCTCTCCCTAACTCCCTTTTATTTTGGCTCATTTCCACTATGGCCCAACTTCCTCTGGCTCCCCTATTGCTCATGGCGCATGTTGTTGAATATCGCACTGCACCATTTATGCATGGTTCCTCCCCCTTCAGTTGTACATGCATTCATTATCATTGCACTGTTGCTCAGTGTGATTTGGAGGGCACAGCTGCCTCCTGCTGAATATTGCAGAATGGTGCATTTTCGGACTTGCACAGGCACAACCCTATTGCGCATGGCTCAACTCTTTTGAGTATCTGGACCCTCATGTCTTTTACAAAATTAATTGACTCAATCAGTAGTTCCAAAACAAAGTGAGAACAGCAGCTGTTAAATATCAGATGCTAAGTAAAGTTACTTCCTTTACAATGTATTACAGATTCTGATTAAACATCAACTCCATTTGTCACAGGGCTCTTAAGTAGGGTTTGCTATGTCTTTCAACCCTTCTTCCTTTTCTTTGAGTGCATACGTTAGATGCAGCAATATCCTAAATAGGAGATCCAGCCACATTTCTACCAATGGCTCCTGAAGAGAGACTCATTATGTTTTTTATACATTTGCACCCCACTGAAAGCATCAGTCTCACATTTCTGTTGTGGTCCTTGTCTAGTTTTAGCAGTAGTCCCACTATTCTTGAAATTATAAAAGTAAATCGAGTAGCTTAATTCTCTGGTTGAGTGAAATCACAGTTCCTTATTAGACTGTGTAAGGGCTTTAAGTTTAAAGACAATATTTTTAGTGGTTTATTTTATCTCTTGTAATTCTTTTTCAAATACAGTAGATCAGTATGAGTTATAAAATCTTCCTCTTCGTTTTTCAAAGCAGTCCAGGATCTCTAACAATTCCACCATCACAGCATTTACTTTCTTTGAGTTCTTGTTATCAGTTTTAAAGGCAATCTGACAGGAGCATTCTGGTTGCACTGTTACATAAGTTTAAGTGGTACCTGATTTTGTAAATTCAGTCTGTTTAAGTTTCCATGAGGCTTCTACACCTGGAGATTCTGTAGCTGCATCAGAAATCTCAGAGAAGAATTTCTTAGTGTTCATTGTCTTCAGGACCTGTGACGCTAACAATACTGCTGGCCCAGACTTTGATAAAACAGTGGCCTTTGGGTCAGTTTTATCCAGCATTACCAGGCTACTGGGCTGTGTTGCAGGACCACTAGCCTGCTTCAGCATACCATGCTCCGTAGCTTTTCATGGGTCTGTATACGTTACTCAAAGAAATCTGTCAATCAAGCTCTATTTTATTGTGGCATTTTAGTTTCAGAATAGGAACCAGCAGAGAGTTTCTCTCCCTTTCATTATTTTTTTTACATTGGAAGTCAATTTGCTTTGCTCATGTCAAGTTTAGGCAGGTAGAATTCTGGACCACTAAAGAGATATCACTGACCATGGCATCCATGAAGGGACTGCAATCAGAGAGTGGGGGGTGCCACTAGACACAAGGGAAATGGTAACTCACTGCAGCTCATAGCACGAGTTCCAGCTGTGACTATAGAAGTTAATAAAGTCCCACTGTTCTCATACAGAGAACACAGGTGAAGGGCTCCTTTCACTAAGCTGGGCACCCAGGAATTTGGCTGCCCAGAAAAGATAGTTCTGTGCCTCATTTAAAAAACAAACATCAGAATCAAGCCAAACTGGGCCCTTTTAGCTAGGTTCTGGTGTTTGTTTTTTAAAATGACATTTCTAGGTATTTTCCATGCTTGTTAGTTTGTGGAAAAAATCAACAAGATGGCAGTTGTAATGGCACATACAAATGTTTGGTGCCATGCCAAGCCAGTGGTGAGGAATCAAAATACGGTCCTGCAACATCCAATTGTTCATTTTGCCCCACAACATTAACTCAAAAAACCTTCTGCACATGCACAGAATGGAGAAAACTGAATTTGTAAGCCTTATAACTCTATAACCATTTAGTATTTTTTCACTATACCTTTCAAAGGCACTGCCTTAAGATATCCCACATAAGCCCTGCAAGCTTGGAAAAATATTTCCATTCCATGTAGGCTATAGATGAGAGCAAACAAAAAAAGAAACATGTTAAGTATAGGAAAAAACACAGGGCCAGATTTTCAAAGGCCAGAGAATGACGCAGGGTGCTTGCATCAAAAACAACTGACACAAAGAGCAGGAGACATCAAACCTTGCACCAATTCTGATTTTCAAATTGTGCTTGCATCAAAAACACATCTGCATGCTCCAGACTGGCTTGCCCCATCCTTGCACCAAAAAATGCCTGTGCCATTTCACAAGGGATGCCTACGTTATTGAAATGATGCACCATCCCCTTATTTCAGATTTTCAAAGAATGCAACTCCTCTCCTTGTATACAAAGTACAAAAGGTTTATTGATCAGCTTAAGCCATTACAATATTCTAAAAAAACTATTACATTAATTTAGACATTTCCTTAAGTAAAAGCAATAGTTCTTACAGATGTATAAGTTGGACAGAGTCATAAAATATTAACACATCAAATAAATGATTTTTTACTGCTACAAATCTTGCAGAAGAATAATTTAGAGATGGGTTTTCTTCAAAAATCTGGAAAGTTTCAGCAGCTCATTTACATCTTGGGAGGAAAAAAAATGGAATAACATTCTGTTCGGTGAGAGACTGAGACCACCAATTATATCCCCCATCCATTTTTTTCTGCTCTTCTCATATAAGGGACATAGAAGTACTACATGTTTAAGATCATCCTGGACTTTATGAATACATTTGCAATATGGTTCAGAAACATTATCTCGTTTGTGCCTAAAAGGATATATTGTGCATTATAAGTTTCTGTTCTAAATCTTGTTAATTGACATCAGAGAATGGGATCTGTAATCTTAGATAAATATCGTTCATATCCCCATGAGGTTTTGAACCATCTCCCAGTATTGTAATTTCAGCTTTGAAAGTTGAGTGAAAGTAGACTGAACATTTAAGTCTCTTATCCTTGTTTTAACCTCAAAGGATACTTTTTCCCATGGTTTGGAATATGTATTATAAAGTAGATGGCCAAATTCAACAGGGAGTATAGTATTTTTAACTACTTTTATGGAAGGAAAGATAAAACCCATCGCAGAATATCTTATTTCCTTCTCTAAACAGATTCTAGGAAGCCTAGTGCCAGGAAGAGTCAGAGTTTCAAGGAAAAACATAATCTGCCTCTCACTAATTAAAGACTGCACTGAGTGTTGCTCAAGCTCCAATTTCACAATACTGGTAGGTGTCCACCAGGAACCATTAAGATGTGCCTGTATAATTTGTTTAAAGTTATATCCAGTGATTTATAATTCACTATACCCCATATTTCAGCTGCTTATAAAATGCTAGCTTTAATTATTGCATTTATTACTTATAGCGTACCTTTACTTGAGATTTTACCCATCTTTGCATTAAAGATCTTTATAGCATTAAAGATTTCATTTTATTTGTTATTTGTTTTATATGTGTTTGCCAAGACAATTTATGAGCAAATTTTAACCCTAAATAATCATAGTGGGGTACCTCTTCAATTTTTTCTCCCCAATCCTAATCATGGGATTTTTTGAGTTTCATTACCAAAGATAATGATCTTGGTTTTATTTATTTTAAACTGTTTGTCTTTACATAACCCTAAATAATGCTCAAGGTTCCTTCTCAGCCCTGTCTTGTGCCTAAGATGCCTGTCACTGTTAGACCAGCCAGAGCTGATCTAAGGGACACTACAGCATATAAAGAGACCACAATCAGGTGATCAGACATGACTATTCTACCATTAAGGCCAGTATTCTCCTGCAGGACTAGTTTAGAACATTTTGGGGTGCTTAGTTTTGGCCATTTCATCTACCATTTTGTTTTACTTAGCTTGCATCTTTCTCATCCTTTGTGTCATTTGTTACTCAACTTGCACCATTTTTATTACTCAGCTTGCACCATTTTTACTCAGTGTGCACCTTTTTTGCACTCAGTTTGTATCATTTTCCTTCCTTGAATAATTTTTTTGACTCAACATGCACCATTTTTGACTCAACTTGCACCATTTATGTTGATGCAGCTTGTGTCATTCTCATCTCTTACACCATTTTCTTGATGCAGTGGACCTCTTGCATTATTTTGGGGGACTTTGACACAAAGACCACTTTTCTTGCAAAATATGGTGTACAGTATTTTGTACACCTAGATCTGACTCAAGCTGGTTGTTTGACACAGCTTGCATGGATCTAAGGGCCCTTTGAAAATCCAGCCCTTAGACTTTATCAGAAATTGACACATGTGGATCTCAGAAACAGCATAAGTTACCATTGCACAACTTTCAACAGATCAAAACCTTGCATACTACACAACACATGTTAAATTTCAGCTGATTTCATCAAAACAGTTCCAAAGATATCAATGTGCAAAGTATGAGGTTTAGCTCTGAACAGGCAACTGAACTGTAACTACAGTGGTGCTTTTAAAAAGCAACATTTGAAATCCAATATTTATTATCAATGTCACTTTAACTTTAGGCCCAGTGGCATGGAGGGCTGAGGCAGTGATGCCTTACCTCCTGCCATGCTGGTGACCAGTGTTCGGGGTGCAGGCAAATGGCTGTGGGTAGGCCAGGGAGGAATAGGATTGAGCTTCCAGGGGACAGCTCTCCTCTCCTCTCCTGGGAAGGGTGGGTAACATAGCCCAGCATTTGCCTGACAACTAGAGGAGGCTGGGTGTTGGCATGCCAGGTCCATATGTTGGTGCAAGGAGGAGGAGCAGCCAGCTGATACACAGTGTGTGGACATATGTGCTGCATGCCATTGTCAGCATTGCATGCTTCTCCCCGTAAAAGCAGAAAACCAGAAAAGGTCTTGCCTGGGCGGCATGAAACTGTCCCCCATGGACGCATTTTGGATCCATTTTGGGTGGTTTGAGATGCTCCCCACCACCCTGTCACAAAGGGTAAGTCATGGGAGCACAAGGGAGGGGAACTGATACTTGGGGACAGCGCTTGGGGGACAGCAGAATGCAGTAGGAGTGCTGGCCAGGACGGGGGAGGAAATACCATTAAAAAAAAAGTCAGTTTTACCTGCTTGAATTTTTTTTCTAGCATTCTCTTACTGACATTTCTGAGCATGTGTTATAAGAAACATATTTAGATTGTTTGTATAATGTAGAAGTGACACCTTACTAGGCCCATAACTAGTAATTTCATCTAGGACACAGTACAAAGGAATCTATACATTTCATAACTAGTGCTCGGTGAAATTGTGAAAATGTATTTACATACCATTCACAAAATGGCACCTTTTTTTGTAAAATTTCACACAATTTTATGAATTCAACACTTTATACAGTAATATGAAATTGTTTGCACAAAATGAGCAAAATTGCAGTTTTATAGATTAAGATTTATAAAAATACACACTTTTGAAAGTTTATGTTCAGTCTGTGACATTATTTTATGCAACTGCACATTATTAAGAATTCCCATTTTTAAAACTGTGCGGTTTTGGGGAAAGGTGTTATTTGCTGAAACTGCACATTTCAAGAATTTACATGTTTTTTAAAAAAATGTGTAGTTTGGGAAAAATGCACAATTCTGGATAAAAGGAAAACAAAGTTATGCTGGATTTTAATGACATTTTGCAAAAATTGCATGCATGCAAAATTTGTGATTTGTGCCCTAGACCTGTGCCACCCTATGCTGTGGGATCCATTAAGGGTCCCTTGGGGGCATCCCATTGGATGCCTGCCCATGATGATGACTCCTCCACCAGCTGCCCTGCAGATTCCTGTGCACCGGGGGGAAAGGAGCTGCAGGAAGGTGTCTGGCATTCGTGAATACCAGTTTGAGTGCACCTGTCCATGAGACACAGGGTCATGGGTGAGGTACGCAGCTTTTCAACATACCCCCACCTGCTTAGTGCATATCACCCAGTATCTTTTGTGAGAATATTTGGCTTGTACCAAAGGGCTCAATTCCTAATTTATAGAATGTGCCTAAATTAATCAACTGAAATGCTATACACAACACTTTAAGTCCCTAGGTCTTGAGATAGATGAGGTATAGGCTGTATATGTAGGGGCTTTATATGACCACTAACTCTACCCTTATATTGCTGATCCTACCCCACAACTTCAATGTATCATTATCTCATATACATTTCTGACCTTTTGCATGTTTTATGTGGACTATGAAATCCAAGAGCATGTCAGCATCACTCATATGGAATAACCAAGGCCCCTGGAATTCTGCGGTTCTGCAGTTGCGGAATTTGCCACAGAATTTGCATCATGCCGCAGAATATATATAGTGCCACAGAAATCATTGTTTTTGGTGAATTTTCATATAAATATACTGTTTTTCCATAGTGTCAGGCTTTCTTTCCCACCTCGTTTATCCTGAAGCCCCTCCTCTATGCTCAGTATATGATGTCATCGATGACATCACATCATATTTAGCCAATGACACTATGCATTCTGCCAGAGAAATGAATAAATCATGCCGCAGAAATCAGAAAATGCTGCTGCAGAAGTCAATGAGCCCTGCCGCAGAAATAAGAAAATTCTGCCGCAGAACACAAGGGGCCCTGGGAATAACCCATTTCTTGGATGGTTGAAGGCACTCAGCAGTGCCTTGTCCCATTGGACCTTGCAATACTACGATGATTACAAACCCAAAAGGGGACTTTACTTATCATTCAAGCATATTTTCATATCACTGCAGACAAGCTGAAGTGGATTATGCAACAATATAGCGATGGCAGACCACATAGGGTCCTGCCATCCCAACCAATCTATTGTGTAAACAGGCAGCTACGGTAAGAAGTCAAGCAAAGATTATTCACAATACTGTAGACAGAAGCGTGACTTCACAAACATCACATGAAAGATATACAGTAACAAAATGCTCAGGGATAAAATCCAGTTTTATTTCACCATGGACACCAGCAGATTGATGCAGGTACTCCTCCCACTTAGCCAAACATTTTCAGGTGTAATCAGCACTTTCTCAAGGCATGAGGTGGTATCAGGTACTGCACCCTTACAAAGAAATCCATTAAAGGAGCAGTGCAAATGCATTAGTAAAGTGCAGTAACCACAATATACTCATACCACCACTATCTAGCAGGACTATAGTTCACAATAAAAAAACCCTATTGTGCAAAATACATACATGCAATTTATCGTAATAGCAATGAAAAGTGCCTAGTGCCAAAGAAACATTCTAAATGACCTCAAAACCTTGCTATTACTCTATAATATAATTTCTAAATATAATTTAAGAATAAAGACATCTGGATCTATTTTGAAATGTTGAAAAGTGCAACAAGGTGCTGTGAATATTCATAATAAAAGGCATAAACCTAAGTCCAATATTATCTCTAAAAAACATAGTTACTTCAAATGTATTAATATAAGTAAGTTTTAGATAAATATTTTTAAGATTAACTATTTGGAAGATTGAAAATGTTCAATCTATATACCCATAATAAGTGTTGATGGTTTTTAACTTAGATATTTATATATTGTATTCTTAGAAAACATCAGTAAGGTCCTAAAGGGTGAGAATATGCATGCATCATTATGCTGGACTGTCCTAAACAGTTTCCTGCACTAATAACTAATGTGTGAATATATTATTAAATATCCTATACGTCTGTCAATCAATAGTGTCTATCAACAATATATTCTCAGTAAGGTAGAATAATGAAAAACATAGAAATAAATATAAGAAGAATTGGGGGCTATAATCTAAAAATTGAAGACTGAAAATCTGTATGTTATTAATTACAAATATGGGGTCAATTGAAAAAAGTAATTTAGTACCGGAAAAATGATATGGTTTAAATTTGTATTGACAGTAAGTCTCTCTCTGGCATAGTTTTTTATCAATGTCTCTACCTCTGGCATTTTTTCGTACTTTTTCCATTATCTGAAACAAAAATTTATGTTAATAGCCTTTTGTTTTTACATGTTGAGCCAGAGCACTAATGTCATCTAATTTGTTAATGTTTCTCAAAAGTTGTGCAATTCTTTCTTTAAATTTTTGGGTAGCCCTTTGTATGTAAAAAGCAGAGCAATGGGTGCATTTAGCCAGATACATAATGTTAGTCATACTGCAATTACAAAAAACAAGGATATAAAAATACTCCCCTGTTGTAGGATTTATGAAAGTGCTGCTGGTCTGTATGTGTTTACAAAAGTTGCAGTTTCCACATTTAAAAGTGCCCTTTGGCAAATTGTTAACCTCTGATTATTTTTCAGTGTATATGCTGTGGACTAGGGAATCCTTCAGATTCTTTACCCTTCTATACATTATCTGTGGCATGTCCTTTGTTGCTCCAATAATGCCAACTTCTGTTTTGCTTTATGCATAACATTTTTGTTATAACCTCTGGCAGTGAAGCATTCAGCTAAGTCAGCACCACTATTGTTGTAATCCTCCATACGGGAACAATTTCTTTTTGTTCTTAAAAATTGACCCACTGGTATATTGTCAGTGACAGGACCCGGATGACAGCTTTCATATATAAAATGGAATTCCTGTCAGTTACTGTCCTAAACAGTTTTGTTTCAGTATTATTGTTGTCTCCTTTCATGACTGTTAAGTCCAGGAAATTCACTTCTGTAAGGCTATGGTTGTATTTGAAACTCAGATTACTGTTAGAGGATTCCAGAAAAATGACAAATTGTTTGAGTTCAGATACAGTGCCCATCCAGATGAAAAACAAGTCATCTATGTAGTGACGATATAAGTCGATGAAGTGCAGAAAGGGGTTCTCATTACTGTAAATATATTTTTCCTCCCATAGGGAGAGATAAATTATAACATAATTGGGGGCCATAGTGCCCCCATCATTGTACCCCGGCACTGAAGATACATACTGTCTCCAAAAAGGAAACAGTTGCAAGTAAGCACTTTTTCCGTAAGGGTGATGAGAAATTGTACCATGGGCTGTAAATGAGATGTTTCTGTGTAAAGTTTTTCCCTCAAACGTTCCAATCCATCCTCACTTTAGAATGTTTCTTTGGCACTAGGCATTTTTCATTGCTATTATAATAAACTGTATGCATGTATTTTGCACATTAGGGTTTTTTATTGTGAACTATTGTACTGCTACATAGTGGAGGTATGAGTATATTGTGGTTACTGCATTTTACTACTGTATTTGTACTGTTCCTTTAATGGATTTCTTTTTAAGGATGCAGTATCCGATTCCACCTTATGCCTTGAGAAAGCGCCAATTATGCGCGAAAGTGTTCAGCTAAGTGGGAGGGGTACCTGCATCAGGCTGCTAGTGTCCATGGTAAAAATAAAAGTGGATTTTATCCCTGAGCATCTTGTTGCTGTATATCTTTCATGTGGTGTTTGTGAAGCTGAGCACCTGTCTATGATATCCCAAACAATTTAGCTTCATGATGGGGCATTACTCTTGCTCATATGTTATTCCATATCATCTACACACCAACTCACATGGGAGTTTGCCCTCCTCATCTCAAACTACTCAATGGAATGACAATGGAGGACCATGTGAGGTCCCACCATCCCAAACACACACACCCCATGAGGGGGCCCTACTCATAGCTCAAACATATTTCCTAATCAATACAGGCAGACCCAAATGGGGGTCTCGCCATCCATGCCTCGGACCATCCATTGGTGATGGTGGATCACATGGAGTTCCGCCATCCCCACCAAACATGCCAACAAGGGGGTATCTACTCATTGCTCCAACTCATTTCCATTTACTGCAGGTGGATTCACTTGGGGTCTCATTCTCTTTACTTTGGACTATGCTCTAGCACTGGGATGATGGACCATGGGGGGTCCCATCATCCTTACCTTACACAGCGCAATAATCAGGCAATGGCATACCATGTGGGGTGCCACTAATCCACACATACACACTCTCCAAGAGGGGGCCCTATTCTTAGCTCAAACATATTTCCAAGTCACTGCAGGCAGACACACGTGGGGGTCTCACCCTTCTTACCTTGGACGATTCCTTACTATGGCAATCGTGGACCACATGGGATCTTGCCATCCCAATCATGCATGCCACATGAAGGGGCCTTACTCCTATTTCCATGTCATTACAGGCAGACTCATGTGAGAGTCTTGTCTTCCTTACCTTGGACTATTCAGAACTATGGAGAGGGTGGATCACGCAGGGTCCAACCATCCCAACATGGGTCTCGCTATTCTTATCTTGGATCACGGCATAATACAGTGATGGCTGACCTGCAGGAGTGTCCTACCATCACAACATAAACATGCCCACAACTGGGCATTACTTACTGCTCAAATGTATTTCTCTATCATCAACAAAGAGTATCAGGAGGAGATTTCATCTCCTTACCTTGGATCAAACCATACCATGGTGATGGCGAACCCATGTTGGAATCACACCTCCCTGAATCTATCATGACCCATGAGGTGGGCATTTCTCTTTACTCAAACATATTCCCATCTTCACTAAGGCAGAGCCATGTGGGGGCCTCACCTTCTTCAGTATGACCACCTAAGACCTACTGTATTGCTAGAGCATTCGAACATTGCTTACACTGGACCTACATGGGGTTCCATGCACCAGCTAGTCAAGGTCCAGGCCTACCTTACTTCATCAATGTATTCACTTCTTCTACTGCAATCCACTTTCCTTTCCATTCCAGTTCCAGTCTAGTTTCTATGGCAGGCATCTCCGTAGAGCCCACCTCAATTCCTTGGATGTCTTAGGGCAATTTCTTCTTTCTGACAAGGTACTCGATCATATCCTATCATTTCATTGGATGTACAATAGCCTTACAAGCCTCCCATTGCATAAACTCCTACCTCATCATCATTCCCAGCCGGGCTACACTCTATCTTCTTATCGTTCCCAGCCATGCAGCACTCCCAACCAGTACATCATCTATGATCTCTACATCCTTCAAATTTTCAACCTTGGCTCACATTCCCCAGCCATGCTGACTGTATACATACACTTCACATTTGCTTCACTTACAGCTACCTTGGACACAGATTAACCATCGTCTCCATCTGGACATCACTCCAGTTGGAATTCTTTTCATTAACCAGAACCTTCATCTTCAGCATTGACTTTCCTGCTCAACGTTGATCTCGGAAACTGGACTCTTCGACCAGCAAGATTCAGAATTAATTCTTGGACATAATCACAACTAAATCCTCAGCTCACATTTAGGATTATTCTCCACTTAGTATGCAGAGGACAGACAGGTCAGTAGCCATGGATCCTCAGAGGTTTCCCCAAAGGGAGTTTTTCCTCTCCTGCATGCTACTGGTCACACTCTCTGGAGTTGTAGGAGGTAATCACTATTCTAAATCTCTTTCTTGGGACCTAAATGTTACACCTACCCAGTATCCCACAGAGGGTGGGATATAGACAAACGCCAAAGCTCAAGTATAAACATCAAGCATGTATGATTCTGTTCATAAGTATACACAAGCAATGAGCTATGTACCACACATTGAACTGGAAGGCTTTTAGCCTGAGGTTCATTGGGGGGGAGAGCTCCTCCCACATCACCTTTTTAAATCTCAGGCTTCTGCTTACTCTGCTATGATTGTTTAAAAAGCACCCTCCATCCTCCCCTGCATCTTACTCCTCTTTATCTGGCAGTCTTGTCTCATCCTCTCTGCTGGGCCAAGAATCTTACACCTACCCAGTATCCCACAGTGGGTGGTATATACAGAAATGCCAAAGCTCAAGTATAAGCATCAAGCATACATCATTCAGCTCATAAGTATACACAACCACAGAACTATGTATCACACATTGAGGCCCAGACTAGGTGGGCCACACAGTCTTTATCTGCCATCACCTTCTATGTATCTATGTTTCAGTTTTGGAGTTCCAATTTAAGGAAAGGCAAAGAAAAGCTGAATTCAGTGCATCATAAAGTAACCAAAATGAGTTGGAGCAAAGAGGGCAGCTCTTACATAGACTGGTTCAGGGCAATGAACATGAACTCCTTTGAGGCTTGAAGGGAGAGGGAAGACATATTAGAGACTTTCAAGTTTCTGAAAGGCGTGAGCAAGGTAAATTACAAGAAGTATTTAACAGGACTGGTGAGACAAAAACAAATAGATATGAGTGGAAGCTAGTGTGTGTGTGGGGGGGGGATTTAGTAGGCTTGTGAGAAAGTTATTTTTTACAGAGACAATGGTTGAGCCATGGAACAGCCTATTGACTGAGAAAGTGGGTGAAAACCACATTAATAGATTCAAGCATCTCTCGAACAGAGCTTAAAGTTTAATAGTTACTCAAGGGGGTAGAAGTAAGATGAGGAGCAAAGTGGATGGTGAAGGCAAAAAAAAACACATCATCTGAACAATGGGTCATGGGGTAGGATATGGTAAAATTGATCAGATTGGATTTTCCGATAGTCTTTTTTTTTGCTAACATTATCAACTTTTCTTGACCAGATGGACTTAGTGGAACTGCTTGTCTCCATGATATAATACTTAATCCTTACAGTATGAGCCAGTTACTTCTTTTTTGTTAGATCTATACCATTAGAACAATCAGAATTCTTCATTCTTGGTACCTGTATCTCCTTTATTTCTTTCCCCACTAAGTCTCTAAATGTTTCTGCACCCTGGACTTCCCATGTCATTAGGCTTTCAGGCTAGTCAGTTTACAGGTGTGATACTTATATAATCTGCTCACAAGTAAGAACTGATGTCACTCGTTGCTACCTTGCTTCAGCTGGGTGTGTACATTTCTTGTGATATCCAGCTTGAATGTGCTTCCCTTGGTAAACATGTGCATCTAATTCCTGACACTGGTGACACTCTGCACTAGCTGTCCTCCTATTCTATGGTTTGAACCCCGTGACTGCCCTCACCATTTACATGATCAGTACCCCAAAATAAAACTTTAGCCTATCCGGAGGGCAGATGTGATTCCCCTTCACAAAAGTGGGAGCAAGCCAGAACCAGGAAACTACAGACCTGTTAGTTTAACCTCAGTGGTAGGGAAAATGATGGAATCACTTCTGAAGGAAAGAATTGTCAAGTATCTAGAGGCCAGAGGGGCACAGGACCCAACGCAGCATGGATTCACAGTGGGAAGGTCATGCCAGACAAATCTGATAGATTTCTTTGACTGGGTGACCAAAGTAGTAGATCAGGGAGGGGCTGTGGACATGCCCTACCTAGACTTTAGCAAGGCATTTGACACAGTCCCACACAAAAGATTAATATACAAGTTAGCCAGCATGGGAGTAGGTCCCAAGATGATAGCCTTGGTAAAGAATTGGCTGGAGAACAGGACACAGACAGTAATAGTAAATGGAGTCCACTCTGAAGAAATGGGGGTTACTAGTGGGGTACTGCAGGGTTCAGTATTAGGACCAGTCTTCTTCAATGTCTTTATAAGCGACATTGCAGAGGGCTGGAAGGAAAAGTATGTCTCTTTGCAGATGACACAAAGATCTGCAACAGAGTTGATGCACAAGGTGGGGTGGAAAGGATGAGAAGGGACTTGGCAAGGTTAGAGGAATGGTCAAATGTATGGCAGCTTAGATTCAATGCTAAGAAGTGCAAGGTAATGCACCTGGGAAACAAAAACCCAGGGGAAGAGTACACAATGGGGGGTGAGATACTAACAACAACAAAAATGGAAAGGGACCTGGGGGTAGTCATATCAGATGACCTAAAGGTGGGCAAGCAATGTGAGAGGGAAGCAAGGAGGGCTGGGAGGATACTGGGATGCATAGGGAGAGGCATCACCAGTAGAAAACAGGAAGTTGTTATCCCTCTGTACAGACAGTTGGTGAGACCCCATCTGGAGTACTGCATGCAGTTCTGGAGACCGAATCTCTGCAAAGACATAGACGGGATGGAAGCTGTCCAGAGGAGGGCAACTAAAAATGTGCAGGGTCTGCACCGGAAGACATATGAAGAGAGACTTAAGGAGCTAAATATGTATAGCCTCGAGGAAAGGAGGGAGAGTGGGTACATGATAGAAACTTTCAAGTACCTCAAGGGAATCAACAAAGTCCAAGAGGGTAGCATCTTTCAAAAAAGGTGTGCAAGAACAAGGGGCACAATTTGAAGATAGAGGGGTGGATCAGAGGTAACTTAAGGAAGTATTTTTCACAGAGAGGTTGTGGATGCATGGAATGGCCTTCGGAGGAAGAGTTGTGGAGTCAAAAACAGTGGTGGAATTCAAGCATGCATGGGACAGTCATAAGGCAATTCTAGGAGGTGGGGGTAGGAAGAAGTAGGCTGCTGGTTAACTAGGATCTGCAGCTTATCCATTAGGTAGGGAAATGGGCAGACTAGGTGGGCCAAGCGGTCCTTATCTGCCATCAAAATCCATGTTTCTATGTTTCTATGTATCATACAGGCATACTTTTACCCTGAATGACCGCTATCTGGCCAGAAAAAGAAAACCTTCTCCTTAAAAATAATCTGAACCTAAGATAATGCAGCTTGTTTAATTTATGTAATTGTCATTCTTTACAGGCTTCAGGGGATGTGACCTTGAAGACGATCCCTCTGGATATCTTTCCATTTAGGAAAATCTCTAATTTAATAAATCACCTCCTCATGTTCTGAGAACATGCAGTCCATATCATACTACAGATTACAGTCAGCTCCCCTATCTAGCTGCAGTGCTTTGCCATGGATTGCACTCATTATGTTGCTTGCACGCATGTGCAAGAAACATAGTGCCATCATCGGAGATTTTGGAGGTGTGTCACCTCTTCCTCCAATTCAGTCAGTGTGCTGGCAGGAGTGGCCCCTGTAAGCCAATGCATTTTGGAGCTGTGTATGACACACTCCAAAATGCAGTGGCATACAGTTGAAAGGGGGAGCTACGCTTGAGTGAGCACCGATAAGATATCGGCTGCTCACGCGCAGCTCCCCCCCAACACACACAGCCTTGCGCACCCCTGCATGCACTGAATAGCCGACAGGGTACCCAATCCCTGTCGGCTGAGCTGCGTCCCCTCCCCAGTAGTAGGCTTTGGCGGCGGCAGGTGCCCAATCCCCGTCGGCTGAATGCCCATCCTGAGCCACTGAGGCCACCCCAGCGTGGCAATAAATACCATGGCGCGGGGGTGCCCAATCCCTGTCTGCTGAATGCCCCACCCCAGCGTCCTTGTGCCACGCTGAGGAGCCCACCCCAGCGTGGCAAATAATCCCACAACGTCTTTTTTTTCCTGAAACAGGCAGCGGTCCTGCGGCGCTCTCCTGACCCCCAACCTGCACCCACCCACTGTGCACCCAGCCTCCCACACCCCCTTACCCCATATTTACCTCCGGACTCCGGTAGCGACAATCTTTATTGGACGGGAACACGTCTGCACTCTTCAAAGCCGACTGCGAACTGAGAAATGCTGGTAAGCTGTATAATGGGCTAGATGGGGGGTTCAACTGTTGCATATCTCAAGCATTTTTGGGAATTTTGCACCAAATTTTCAACATGGGTTTTAGGACCCTTCTCATGATGATGTCACTGTCATGGCGTTATTCAGGCCAGAAGGGTGATTTCACACAGTGACTGCGCGGTGACTGCAAAATCACCCTTTGGGCCTGAATACTACCATAACAGTGACATCATTCATGAAAAGTCCCAAAAACCCCATGTTAAAAATTTGGTGCAAATCAAAAAATGACTGTTTTCTAGCGTCACGTTCTGCATTCCTCACGCAGGCTTGTAAGTTATGAAATTTCAATATTTTCACTCCAGATTTTCAACATTGCCATTTTACCACACCTTCTTATGAGTAGTACAGCTGTCATTTTTCACATCTCACCCAAAATGTGTTCCCACCCATGTAGCGCAGAATGGCACAGTTGGTGTGCGAAATCAATGTATGGGACAAATTAAGAAAATCACAGTGACACTGTTCATGAGCAGAGGTCTTAAAATGGCTATGTTGAAAATTTGGTGAAAATTCCTAAAAATGACTGTTTTACGAGCGTGCGTTGCGCAGTTCCTATGCAGGCTCTTAAGTTTGCAAATTTTCAATATTTTCACTCCAGATTTTCAACATTGCCATTTTACCACACCTCCTTATGAGCAGTACAGCTGTCATTTTTCACATCCTGCTCAAAATGTGTTTCCGCCCACGTAGCACACAATGGTGCAGTCGGTATGCGAAATCAATGTATGGGACACATTAAGAAAATCACCATGACACTGTTCATTAGCAGATGTCTTAAAATGGCTATGTTGAAAATTTAGTGAAAATTCTAAAATGACTGTTTATGAGTGTGTTCGCGATTCCTCGCACGCTCATAGGTTAGCGAATTTTCAATATTTCCACTCCAGATTTTCAACATTGCCATTTTACCACACCTTCTTATGAGTAGTACAGCTGTAATTTTTCACATCTCACCCAAAATGTGTTTCCGTCCATGTAGCGCACAATGCCGCAGTCGGTGTGTGAAATCAATGTATGGGACACATTAACAAAATCACAGTGTCACTGTTCATGAGCAGAGATCTTAAAATGGCAATGTTGAAAATTTGGTGAAAGAATTTCTAAAAATGACTGTTTTACGAGTGTGCGTTGCACAGTTCCACGCACGCTCGTAGGTTTGCGAATTTTCAATATTTTCACTCCAGATTTTCAACATTGCCATTTTACCACACCTCCTTATGAGCAGTACAGCTGTCATTTTTCACATCCTGCCCAAAATGTGTTTCCGCCATGTAGCACACAATGGTGCAGTCGGTGTGCAAACTCAATAAGGACACATTAACAAAATCACAGTGACACTGTTCATGAGCAGAGGTCTTAAAATGGCTATGTTGAAAATTTGGTGAAAAAATTCCTAAAATGACTGTTTCTGGCGTGGATTCGCAGTTCCTACGCACGTTCGTAAGTTCGCAAATTTTCAATATTTGCACTCCAATGACTTCCAAATACCTAAACAGCACATAGAAGCAAGAAACATTCGGCATTGACAAATGCTTGTTTGATCTTTCTGACAAGCAAGCAAATCATCTTATCTGTGATTTTTGTTTTGGAACACTGATTTTTGATCTGTCAAAACTGTCATTACCTCTTACCTATTACACTCTGAGAAAGGCGGTGAGAAAATGTCAGTTGATTCTGTGTGTCATCACACACGTGGGCTGTCTGGATGGCTGCCTGTCTTTGAATGTACTTTGGGTTAAGCACCATGATGCTGCCTATGTATTTTTTGTTCTAATTTAACAAAGTATTTTGTCACCTCATCACTCTACCTTGCTACAGTTGTAAACTTATGTATGAGCACTGAAATAAAGTCAAGAAGAGGCAAGAATGTTTTGATTATTTCTACAAGCTATAATCTATGTCTAATGGTCAAATGCTGCAGTTTAGTTTGGGGGCATTTCAGCCCTTTGGTTGTTTGCTACATGCCATAAAATAGACATTTGTTTACCTAGTGCACCCAACCAGTCAACATAAAATAATTCAATAAAAAAAAAAATCTGGCCTACAATCATGATCCTGCAATGTCCTTTTACTTTCCTGTTATTTTTACAGTGGATGCCCCGTGAATTATTACCAATCTAACCAGCCTTTTCCTTGTCCTCCATATTTGGTCAGGTGTATGCCTTGGCAAAATTAATGAATATGATTTTCCCACAATTTTCGAAAAACACCACACTTTTCTTCAACTACAGTACACATGAAATCCGACCGTCTGTACCATTGTTTTAAATTGTTGGCTTCTTGTAACATAGAAATCCATTAAGGAAGAGTTCCAAAAGTTAGCACACATAGCCTTCATTTCTACGTCAATGAACCTGCCAGTCTTGGTGACAATGTGTTTCCTAGTTTTAAACGTAGACTGCAATATAATTGTATGGTTACGTACTTGCAGAATTTAATTAAAAAATGTCTGATTGTCTGTCTGTCTGTATCTTAGCCCCCTTTAAAGTTATATGTCTGACACCTGTCACACTTTCATATGTGGTATGGTACTGTTAATATGTCAAATTTGGTGAAATGTAAATGATGTTTCTTATTTTTATAAGGTGGAAATTACTAAAAATTACATGTTGGCAAAATTTGACAAACACAGTGACAGAAGAGCCACAAAATTGAATGAAGGCAGAATAATAATTTTCCTCAAAAGCACCAGTGGAAGTTTAAAATTTGACATGCAGTAGTGGTTAGTGCCCTTACCTCCTGGCATAACTGCTTACTCATAGGGTAATCTATTTAGTTGTTGTTAACTAGGTAAATGCACTAGACAAATGCCTATTTTCAGGCATGACCCATGAGGTTACTACAGATTAAAGTCAACAAGGAGCAAGTACAATAAACAAAATCTGGTCAGAGCCAATACAGCTGCAAAATGATACCATACAGGGATTAGGAGCCATTTAAAGGGAGATTCTTCCCATAGACTTGCATTGGTTATAAAGGGGAAACACAGCAATTAGGCTTCAATAGGAAAATTGCAATCTACAAGAAAGAATAGGGAAATTGCCCTGGTGTTACAGTGAAAATACCAAATCAATCTTGGAGCACTGTTGTATTGCTCATAGTAACACAGTTGAAAAAAGAAAAGCAATATAATTATAGGCTTAACACTACTGAATATTGCCTGTCTTACAGATTTGATGTAGAACAAAGTCATGAAAAAAATGTAAACCCTTGATGCTCCTTCAAGCATCTAACATTTCTTGATGAATAATTTAGAGGGACCATTCATTTTTAGCTGCTGCTAAAATGTGTATTATGAAAGCTATTTGTTTGCTAATGCTTTTGTTTTAAAGTGGCCCTTTTCCCAAAATACATATGTTCTGCACTGTTTTGACATGTAAAATGTGACACATCTGATAACTATCTGTGTTGTTATTGTTGATTTCATGTGAATCCCTGTTGCTAAACTGGCTTATCCTGGATGGTGTCTGGGATTATTAATAATTTTGTAGTCAAATGCTGGCTGGGTGGGATAAGGAGTACAGTGCTAGGCTTTAAGTGCCTCACTTTACTATATAATAGGGCCTTCATTTACTACCAGTTGGGCCCAAGTGAGATGGGCATTGACATGATGGCAGAAGTTCTTTTGAGTGGCACAATCCGAGAACACCCCAAGGTCACCCTGCTCAATCAGAAAGTGACACTGGGAGGTGTCTCAGCAGTTATCAGTGCTTCTTGGACTGATTGGGGCTCAGCTCAGAGTCAGTGTTCCCAGAAAGTGAAAAAATGACAACAGCAGTGGGTGCAGCAGTGAGCAGCCTCTGTGAACACCAGCAAAGAGACCCCGATGTCAAGAGCAGCACCATAAAACCTCCTCCTGAGTGGCTGTCTCAGCTGGATGTTGAACCTTAGCCAGTTCAGTAGCTGTGAGGACTGGACTGCTCCCAATCTGACTGTGGTGCTGCACTTTCTACAAGCCTGCTGTCCCTGAACATTTGGTGTGTGTTGTCTGCTGTGCCTCCCTGCTGCTTGTCATTGGGTTGTTCTGTTGAACACAAACTTGACCACCTGTTCTAGTTCCTGGTGATTTGGCTCCTGCTGCCCTTCTTCAGTGTCCATTTCCAGAGCCAGGGCTTATGTGGTGCCCTAGGGACTATGCCACCAATATTAGCCACCATTGGGCAAATGCTATCCTTACCAATGTTAGTCGCTGTTGGGCAGATGGACAGTAGCCAACCTTGGGAGTGACAGAAAGCCAAGGGAGAGAACAGACTGAACAAAGCTCATTTTGGCGACATTTTCTTGGCATTCAACAAGTGCATCTGTTTTTTTTAAAAGTTGCAGTAATGTTTGAAGATAGGAATAAGAGAAACTTGCATTTAAAAATAATGCAGATGAACCACTTATCAGATTTAAAATGCAACTTAAGAAGCTGAGCTGGTGCTGTTTGAGACAGACACACACAATGTATAAAAATGAGTTATTCAAATATAGATATGTGTGTGTTTGCTGTCTAATAAAATGTATCCAACTTTCAAACAACTCAGTATAAATATTTGAGCCACTCATAGTGAAGGAAACTTTCACCACTATCCAGTTTAGTATTTCTTAATATTTTTCCTGTTTTCGTAGTGTTAAACCTAGGGTAGGAAGTCTGATGTCAGAATGCAATTGCTTAATTACAATGCAAGCAAACATTTGGCATTGACAAGTGCTTGCTAACACTGGAGACAAATCATATGGGCAAATAAACTTCTTCTATCTTGGCAACCAAGTATTGTACCAAGAATTGTTAATTATTCAATTTGGGATGAGCTGGCTGCCAAATTTCTGCTGCTGTAAGTATATTGACTCCTTGATCTCATGTCTGTAATGGTGCTCTGCTGATATCAAAACTTGTGTATAACCATTTTTACATTTTTTTGTGTGATACTAAGCAAGGCAATAGTCCAAATGAGTGAGTGATCCTGAACATGATCATGTCTTTCTGAAATCAAAATGAACATTGGAAGTGCAAAGAAACAAGTTTGAAAAACAGAGCTGATATCCTGAACACAGCACATGTTCAGGATCTTGGTTCCATTTTTCATACATGTTTTATATGCTCTTCCAGTGTTCAGTTTAATTTCATAAAGATATCTGCATGTTCAGGATCACTCATTCTTCAGACTACGCCCTTACTTATTATTACCCTGAAAAATGTAAAGTCGTCTACACACGGGTTTTGGTATCAGCACAGCACCATTGTAGACGCATGTTCAAGGATTCAAGATACTTCTGGTGGCTGATGTTTGGTATGCAAGAAAATAGTGTGGTGGAGAGGGGGGAGGGAGGAAGCAACTGCACTGTACTGAATAGAGAGGACACAGTGAGATGTGATTCAAGTCCTGTCCGGTGGAAGTGTGCCACATTTCAGATCTCTATCTTTACAAATGACTGAGTAATAAGCCCCCATGTTAGGACATTTTAAAAATACAGTTAACAACTACATAAACTAAAAACAATTGTGCAAATTGCACCACATTTGGTATGGTGACATTACCCATACCCATGCAGAAGTTTACCAAGGCTCAGAAATCTAGCTTTAAAGGTGCCTGAGTTATAATCCTCTGAAAACTCAGACATTTTAAATTACATTTCACAATCATGTGAACTGCTGAATTTTAAGCCATTAAACATTTAAAGCTAAAGAACAGATTATCACCAATGTTGTTAGGTTCCCTGACCTCAATATTAGGCTTTACGTCAACCACCATGGTCCAGCATCAGAACATCATGCTGCCATGCTGACAACCTGGGTTCAGAAGAGAGCCCCTTGAAGCCATGTTGGGAGGCAGGTCATACCTAAACTTTACAATGTCTATTTAGCAGTTTCTCTGAATCTTCCAAGAAAGCAGACATTTATGTTTTCAATTATCTAGCTTCAAAGGTGGCTAAGTTGTAAGCAAGAAATATTTTCAGAAATGTTCACTTGAATATTAAATTGCTAGACTTTGAGCCCCTATAACTTCCCCAACCTTTATCGAAATTTCATGACACTTGGCAAGCTCTTATGGCATGTACCAGACAATGTGTCTACCAGAAGTCTTATTCCTAGCATTCAAGTGGAGTACATAATGACCAATTAAATCATTCCAGAACATTCTGAAAAATGTGTAATTCTGTGAAAATTCATAGAATTTGGAAAAATTCTGCAAATTCAAAATTTTCTAATTTTACACATCTCAGTCAAATTCTATGGAGCAAAAAAATGGAGATTCCACCTCTTAACTTGCACAGCCAGCCCCCCAAATTATTTCTAGCCCTGACCAGAAACTACAAACCATTGGTACTTCACATCTGCAGCCCAACAAAGAACACTATTATATAGCAACCATTTCTATAATTATTAGCATTATATACTAATAACATAGGAACATAGACTTTATCAGCCAAAAATACTGCTTGGCCCACCCAGTCTGCTGACCTGGTCCTTGCCTAGTCTGCCTTCATAGATCCTAACTGGTCTCCAGTGACTCTCCCTCCTCTCTACCTATTCCATTCAGAAAATTCTGCTTTTCCCCTCCTTAAAAATCCCATTCATCTCACTGCATCTTCAGCAATGCAACAGTCCCCGCCCACACCACCACCACCACTAGCAGATACATAGGGGAGTCTCAGTTTTTTTAGAATTCTTTCATTTATCTATTGTTTGACAATTGCCTTTGAAAAAATGTTAAATGCAGAAGTAGCAAACTTTGGTATGAAAATAAATAGGCAACATTGCACAGTAGACATTTGGAAAGTAACCCCCTGACCAGAACTGATTGCACGTACCTATTAAAACAACAGAACAGAACTCAGACCTCAGAGGAGTCAGATTTTTTTCCCCCAATTGTTTAACCAGGTGAGACACACTAAGCTATACGCTTGTTTACAGGTGCAACCTGTGAGCACAGGGAAGTTAAGTGACTTGCTCAAGGTCACACAGTACATGCAAGGGGGGCTCTGGGATTCAAATCCAGGTCTCCAGATTTGCAACTCAGAGCCTTAAACCACTGTGCTATACTGCCTCCCTAACAAAACAGATAGGTGAGGTGGAGAGTCTGCACTCTGGAGACAAATCGCACAGCGGGTGCTGAGAGATTTTTTCATCACAGTTGAGTGGTAGCAGTAGCAGCCATCTGCTATTAGGATGGAATCCCTCATGGTTCAGAATAGAAGTATGCCAAATAAATGCTGGTCTTTTATCCTACATCAAGAGACCTGCTGGCACTGAAATTTTAATTTAAAATGATCAATAGTTTAGGGCCATCACTGGTACAAGGTACCATTGGTCCCCTGATGTCAATAATGCCTGCTGCTGAAAGGAGATCAAATCAGTTGGATAATTGATCCCTCAACCCCTCCTGACCCTATACCATCCATGGACATAAGAAGAACCAGAGGCTTGAAGAGAAAAACAAAAAGCCTCAGCCTGCAGATACCACCTGTCCTCAAACCCTCAGTGACCTATGACCAGCTTCATCTCTTGCTGTGTTGCCACTGATGACTTCCAAGCCCCCTCCACACAGCACTGGTTGATCTCTGAGGCCAATGGAACAGTAAAACAATAGGCTTAATAGCAAGCCAGGTAGCAGAACATAAAACAATAGGCTTAATAGCAAGCCAGGTAGCAGAACAATCAAAGAAAAAAGAATATCTGAATTAGTCAACCCCACCCCTCATCACTGCCTGACTATGGGGTGGTGCATGCACATTTACACAGTGGCAAGTCAGTGGCTTTTTTTTGATGGCAGCACAGAGCTAATACTAGTAAAGTAATGATAGTGCAGCAGTCATTCTGAACTCAGGGGTTCTAAATGTTTTTTTTTTGAGGGGGGACAACGATGAGTCTCCAGTTTTGGGAAGTCAAGATGCTTCTGGCAGCTGAAGTTCAGCATGCAAGAAAATAGTGTTGCAGGGGGAAGAAAGCATCTGCACTATACTGAAAGTGTTAGTATACAGAATATGATAGGTTTCCATAACTTCTAAGTAAAAATACTGTGTTCTGTGAATTATTTTAATCTGTTTGATAAAGTGCATGCCTAAATTCTCTGTTCACCACCACTCAATAGCACTCACAGCGGGAGTGAAGTGGTACGAGGAACACTGTCAGTCTTTCCTCATTTTGCCAGCTGTGAAGCCAGCTGATGTGCACTCCAAATTGACACCACATTTCATCATTTCAGAGTGACTCTATAGTAACAGTGAACTGTGTATATTACACATTGTAGGGTTTTTCTGCTTGTAAACTATAAATACAGGTTTAGGTTTTCCTGTTTGAAAGGCAGTCTGTATATGTAATTGAATAAAACTGTATTTTTTCTTTACTATTCTGAATGCTGTTTCTGATTGATTTGCAGATCAGTGAGATATTCAGTGCATTGAACAGATTGTTTTAGCATTTTGTGCAGTAATCTTTTGTTGTTATATCTCACTAGGTATTTATTGAATAAAATGCCAAAGAGATGTATAGTCTATAGCTGCAGTAATACTGCAGTTGATAACATTTCACTACATTTTCTCCCAAGTGATGAGAATATTAAAGAGCTGGTGTAGTGCCTAAGACTAATATTAGAGTTTAAAAACAGCCAACCTTTACCTTTGATATCTGAGGTATTTTTTCCTTTTCCTTTTTCCTTTGTTTAATAAGAAGATTGTCTACCTGATGTTATTAGGTGTGATGTGTGGAACAACTCTTAGCCTGGCAGCAGACATATCTTGCTCTACTGCTCCCACACTACATCATCAGCATTGTGACCTCACGGACTGTGACATCACTGCTACTTAGGAAAAGCAAGTGAGTGATTGCCAGGTCATTCATCTGTGATGTCACTGTCAGTGAGATCACAATGCTGATGATGTAGTGTGGGGCAGTAGACTAAGATATGTCAGGTGACAGGCTAAGAGCTGTTCCACACATACAGCACACTATTATCACATGGAATACTTTCTGGTGAACTAAAGGAAAAAGAAAAATACTTTAGAAATAAAAAGTTACAATTGACTTCTAATTAAAATTTGCATTTTTTTCATGTCTGCCTGTTTTGGCTCCACTAGCTCTTTTAAACAAATATAGGTGTCATTGGCTGGTGAAGCTTATCTGTCAAATCCAATGCTATTAATTTAATGGCATGTTTTAATTTATAATTTTTTTGGGGGAATGGACAACAGTGATGATTCCCCAGTGCAGCTGAGTCAAGATGCTTCCAGCAGCTGATGTTCAACATGCAAGAAAATAATGAGATGGGAAGGGGAGTAGGGAGGCAGCAACAGCACTATACTAAATGAGTTAGTGTACAGAAACACAATATTTCACTGTATATTACATTTTCTGGACTAAATAGCTGAATCTGACAGGTTTCTGTAACTTTTAAGTAAAAATACAATAATTTGTCTGTCATTTTTATCTGTTTGGCAAAGTGGAAGACTAAACTGTGCATTCATCACCATTCAACAGTACTCACAGCAGGAGTGACATGGTGTGAGGAACACTGTAAATCTTTTCTCATTATGTCAACTGTGAAGCCAGCTGATGTGCAATCCAAAATGACAGTACATTTCCTCGTTTAAGAGTGACTTCACAGAAACAGTGAACTGTGCACATTGCACTGTGCAAGGTTTTTCTATCTGCAGCAGATTTATACATGTTTAGTTTTTCCTATTTAAAAAGACAATCAGTACCTGTAATTGAATAAAACTGGGTATTGTTTTTCTTAACTACTCTAAATACAGTGTTTAATTGATTTATGGGTCAGTGAGACTTTCAGTGCACTGAACAGATATTTTGGCATTTTGTGAAGTAACTTTTTGTGTACCTCTACTCGCTGTTTAGTGGATGAAAATGTCAAAGAGCTGTGTAGTCTACAGCTGCAGCAATACTGCAGCTGATAACATTTCACCACATTTATTTTCAGAGCGATGAGAATATTTAAAAAATAATAATATTGGTACCAGCATCTGGTGATGCTAATCTGTCAAATCCAGTGCTATTCATTTAATAGCACATTTAATTTATCAAAGCAACTCATAATCGTTAAAATATATAATGTCTCTGAGGTTCATATAAGTGTGACTGCTTTGTGTGTGTGTGGGGAGGGTGGTTGTGTTCATGGAAATTTTGGCATATCACATCATCTCAGATATGGAATATTAGCAATTCAAAATAACAGTTGAAAATGGGGATAAAATAAAATCATGACTTCATATAGTTGTAGTTGTTTACTATCAAGGACACAATCTTCATTCTCAGTTCAGCTCTGTCACTGTAAAGTGGCAGCTTTGCCATGCTGTCTGTATCACAGGTACAATGCTGGCAGCGTCAAAAGAAATATTGCTGCCAAAAAGACCTAACAACCTCCATCAGAAAATAATTAGTCCATTAATAGTGATTACAGAAAATCTTTATAACAGTCCTTCACATACTATAAATATCTGCAGCAGCTTCTGTCACTCTAATTGCAGGGTTTCAGACCTTCTTTGTGGCTCAGTGTTTTTACAACTTTTCTCCCACCATGTAACTTCATTATCTACTGCTAAGAGCACGGCAGCCAGTCCAAACCTCTTTCATTACTGAAGTCAATTGGAATGAAGAGTTTCACAGGACTTAAAGATCTATTTAGCTGTCACACACAAATTGAATGAGCACAATATAGTAATGGGTTAGGGACTCCAGTAATCACAGTGTGCCTAAAATGACATGGTACACTAACTCATGCATGGAGAGGCTGTGGTGAGATGTGATTCAAGTCCACACTGGTGGAAGGACACAGCTGTGGTATATTTGCAGTCACAAGGTACCAAACTCCTCTTTTCAAAGTAATTGTGCAGTGTCATGCATAGCTCTTGCTATGCAGCCATAAAAAGCATATGTAAACAGATGAGAGGAAGCAAAATGCTGTATATATGCAGAGTACATGGCATTACAGTTCATAGTAAACATGTAGCTCATCTAGTAAAGGGCACAGGGTTAGGATAGCACTAGCAATAATAGCACAGCAAAGAACCACACAGTGGAAATAGCACCAATTTCATTTTGTGGGGAGCTCTGCCCCCGCACCCCCCAGACTGAAGGATTCTTAATCTGGGGGGCAGATCACAGGAAAAGTTAAAATTTGTGGGGTCATGGAATACTGTTTCCATGGCCCCATGTAAAACAATACTAAGCCCCAACATGTGTAAAATGTTTGGCGACCAGTATTAGAACCCTGGTCTCCACTGCTGCTAGCTAAACTACTTTATGCAACAGCCCTCCAAGCCACGGGAATAGCTTTGTTAGCCTCCTGGATTCTGGTGCCCTTGTGCTGTACCAGCACCATGGACAGCGACCATGGGAGTGCTTACTGAAAGTGATGTATATCCCCTCTCACTGTCCATGTTAGTGCTACATGAACTAGCACTCTGTAGACTGGTGCTATTCATGTAGCGCTAATCTAACCGGGTACCCTAGTAAGGCACTAATATATAGATTCTTTATATCGCTGACAAGTGGTCATAAGCTGGAAGCATAAAATAAACTCAATTTGAAATTACTGTACACATGACCAGAATCTAACATAATGAGCTAAGTACAGGAGAGTAATGATAACATGAAGAGATGGCTGTGGTATCTCTTTTTGAAGGTGGACACAGTCAGACACTGACATAGATAATCCAGTATGGAATTCCATAAATGCAGAGCAGCAATGCAGATTGCAATATCCCATAGTCTCAGTGTAGTTCAAGGCATTGAAAGCAGGTCTCGATTAGAGGACCTTAGAGGATAGCCACCACTGGGGAGTTGGAGAAGCCTTGTGACAGATGATTGGGGCTGATTGTGCATTATTTATTATCCCATCTATGGTTAGATCATACAAGAGTGTAGTGGATGCCATTCCAGTCTAGATTATAATGTGCAATGATGGGTATGGTGGTTCGATGACAAGGAAAAGAGACAGTTAGGCCCATTCTACCAAATTAAATATCTACTAACCTTAGAGGATAGGAAGAGATTAGTACAACCTACATTCTTACCTATGCTAGAGTATGCTGACTTTATCTACACACACTGTCCTTTAACGTCGCTTAGCAAACTCGACACTTTATACCACCGGGCCCTTAGATTTATCCTCAACCTACCTTTACGAACTCATCATTGCTTACTTCACCAGGAAGTGTGGTGGCCTTCAATGTCTGGTAGGAGGAAAAGAAATGCTCTTCTCTTGCTTCATAGACCACTCTCTAATAATCTTCCTACGTACAGTATATATCAAGCTTGTTTAAGCGAGCTAAGGGCTCTTATGGGTTGAGACATTTTACTTTGCTCTACTTTCAGATTCCAAGAGTAAAAAAAAAACTATGGCTCGTCTGCAATCAGCTTTACGCTTCCATCTCTGTGGAACACCATGCAAAACACATTAAAATTGTCTTCACATCCTGGCCTTTCCACATTCAAAGAGATGCTAGTCGCATTACTGAAGGAAACTTGTAACTGCTTCAGAAAAAGTTGAACTGCTACTAACCCAACCCACCTTACTAGCTCTTAATTTAGAACCTCCCACAGGGGACAACCATTAATTGCAGTCTACTTGCTTCTCCACTAGCCCTCCTCACTCTGTCTCCCCCTAGCCTAATCACACTCCCCGCTACTTTACCTTCTCTGTTTTTCCAATAATATTAAGTAGTAGACTGGATTCAATGACTTTTCTATATATTGTAAGAAACTATTGATTATGAACTACATGGCATTGAAAATCTGGCAACAAAGTAAATGCTAGCCCACCACATCCTCCTCTTCCCTGTATATTTCACATTTTTGTATATACATAGTTGTGACCATTTATTTAATGTATTGTATGTACTGTATTGTATTGTTTTCTGTCCAGGACCACCTTGAAAATGAGCTTGCTCAATGGTGTTTATGCCTTTTTAAATAAAGTGATTGAACTGAATTGAACTGAGATGTTGTTATATGTTACACCCCACTTTTGTAAGGTAGATTAGGCTGAAGCACAGAATACAGACACCCAATAGGCAAGTTAATGAAGTATGACTCCAAGAGCAATAGCTATGTATGTAGAAGGGGTGAGATTATGCTTGACCTTGTACAATAGTCACAGCCTGGTATTAATCAATTTGCAGATGCCCATGACATGCAGCAAGAAATGAGGGGTAGGCCTTGTGTTGAACCTAGGTACTTGAATGAGGACACACATGCAAGTGGAGTTCCATCACAGCAGACACAAAGTTAACTGGGTATGAAAACTTTTAATTTTGGAAGCTGAGGCAAGTAGCATTGCCTGTTATTTTTATTTTTCATTTAAAAGCAGTTTGTTTGCTAAGAGTGATTGTTGAAATCCCTGGATGTCACTAGACAGCCTTGTATTGACCTCAGTCATGCTACAAGAGGTATGTTATGACACCAGATCATCTGCATATAGAATTGGCCTGCTATGAGCTAGGACCAGGAGTATGTCATTTATGTGAAGGGAAAGCAGGAGTGACTTGAGGATGGGTCCTTGTGGCACTCCTACCAGGGTCGGGCAGGGTAAGAGACGGTCATTCTCAACCTCCCCCATCAACACTTAGGGATTGATTTTAAAGATCAGGACTGCCACAATGGGGCTTGCATCAAGGAGAAATGGTGCAAAGGGCTCCTTACACAGCACCTTGTGCCAGTCCAGAGTTTCACATGCAGTCTGTGCAATGCAGGGGAGGGACTGCCTTTTCCAACTGGGCTTGCACCATCCCTGTGATGGCTACATTGATTCTCCATGGTTGATGGGGGCATAAAGTGAGGCAGGGCTACAATTTCCCCTACATTGAGGTTTTGCAAGCCCCTCCAAGGGGCACATGGACTCTGCAGTTAGAAAAGCCAAGAGCTGGTCTAAGCTATCATGTACCACTGCTCCAGCCATCACCAGGAGGGGGGGGTGACCCCTGTGTCCCTACGGTGAAGGCACACAGACAGCCCCAACTCCTGTCAGAACACTGCTGGAGTGGGCTGTGGTCCACAACAGATGGGAGTCTGCAAACCCCACCCCCATGGTGGCACTGAAATGACTGCCCCTCCCAAGGACCTGCACTGTCCCTGCCATCCCCAGGTGGGGATAGTTGAAACAACCCTCTCCCAGCCAGACCCATCCCACCCCACTGCAAGCCAGGGCATCCTCAAGCTGACTGGCAAGCTATCAGGGTGACCAGCTGGCAGGTCACCATCACTGGCCACCAATGCCACAAGCCAGTGCCACAGCTTGTGGCAGTTCCCTTCTATGCACAGTTTGGTCAGAGCATGGGTCAGCTTGTGGGAAACTCAGGGATTTTGGTGCCCAGATCCCTGTTCTTGTAAAATCTGTTGCAGGGTCCCTGGTGCACCTGAGTTTGCCACAGGCAGCGGTTCACCACACACTGTGCCAATCTAAATTGGCTTTGTAAAATCGAGCTCCTACCATCCAAGTAATTCTTTTTTTTTTCCATCCCATGTTTATCCTCCCAGTGGGTGGTGGCTTGTGTTGGCCATCTGACACCGGATTTCCAAGGTTAGTTGGGAACCTCCTTTACTACTCAGCAGAACCACCTGAGTAATTGAGGGGGGTTTCATCCATCCACATCTCCCAATTATCCACATGTTCTTTCCTATTCCAAAGAGCCCCAGACAAGGTCGATGTGCACATGGAGGTGCACATGCACACCTTAGCCTAAGCTGATTCTGCTCTGCCCACCTCTAGCCTATCATACATCTGTCTGCCCTGCCTGCACCACCATCACTCCATGGGGTGGTGGTCAAAGGCCAGGAGAGGTTATCTTCCCTATCTATGAAAGGAGAGCTTCCAGAAGCTGTTCAATCCTCACCCAGCCCTCCCCCTGACCAACCCCCAGTGCCCTGTTCTTGTTCCTGAACATGGGTCACCAGTGAGGTGAGAGGTAAGGTGTCCAGTGACTCAGCCCACTATGCCACTGGGCTGGCTCCATCCAGGCAATTCTTGAACTAAGGAAGGTCAGAGGGGAATTCCCCAAGGTTGCCTAACTTAGTACACAGTAGGTGGTGGTCAACCAAATTAAAGGCCTTAGTTATGCTGATGAAAACAGCCACAGTGAAGTCACCCCATCCATTCATTGGTAACATTTTAGATGAAAGGCAGGAGGCCAGTGGCTGTCCTGTGCCCTTTACAGAACCCATGCTTGGCCAGAGACATAAAGCTGTACTTGGCTAAGTAATCGTTTATGTGAAAGGCAGATATTTTTATCCAGTATTTTGCTGAGAACCAGAAGAATTTCAGCTGGCATGTAAGTAACAACTAGTTTAACATTACCTTTCTTGAATACAGGGATGATATGGGACAGTTTCCATAACTCAGGTACCATCCCATATATTAGTGATAGACTGATAATTCTGGTACTTGGTGATGCCAGTTCATTAGCACCTGCCTTAAGGAGATTGGGGTCTATTTTATCTGAGCCTGCTGCTTTGATCATTGTGATATGCTGCAGGTGTTTACACACCTCTGTGATTTTAGTTACATTAAAGTGAATCTGTCGATGGCTTGGGAGTCAATAAAAGACTCATTATCTAGTAGCAAGATCAGTGAGGATGGTGGGATGGCACTCATTTAAGCTGAGAGATCGGATATGATTCTATTGAAAGCAATTGCTATGGTGGTGGTGTTATTACAATTAACATCATTTATACACATATAATAAAGAGAGAGGTTACCAGACTGACCTACAGCCTAAATTCCAGAAGTATTGTAGATTATCAGCTGATGAATCAAGAAGCATTCTATAGTGTGCACTTTTTCTGATGGTTAATGTTTTTGCATTCATTTCAGAGGGTCTGATATATTACCCAATCAGATACCAGTTTACAGGTCATATACATTGACCAGCATTGAACTGTCTAACCATCTGATAACTTGAACTGATTAAACTTGTGGGTTGACCTGTGAGATGGTTCTCTATGAGACAGACTCCATCCCCATTTCAAATTACAAAATATTGTGCTACTAGCTATACGAATATACTAGCTTGAGTGCTTCTGTGTTGACATAGGAAGCAGGAAGTGGTTGTGTAGTTCTCTTTGAAAATAGAGAATTACAGGGGGACTGCTGAAAGAAGTGTAGGGTCCAGAAAATTGTTTTACAAAATTTTAATTGCAACAGCAGGCTCCTCGCATGAGAGGGGTTTGCATCAGGTTATAATTTAACCTTTTAATTTTGTTTTTGGGTCCTTTTGATTTTGGGGACATCTGTGACCACTCCCAACCACTTCTGGGGCACTAGGGGCTTAAAACACTCACCCCTATATGCCAACTTTATTGAACTGATTAAACTTGTAGGCTGACTTGTGAGATGGTTCTCCATTATACAGGCTCCATTCCTTATTTCAAATTACAAAATATTGTGCTACTAACTGTAAGAATATCCTAGTTTGAGTGCTTGTTTGCTGACATAGGAAGCAGGAAGTGGCTGTGTAGTTCTCTTGGAAAACGGAGAACTATGGGAGGACTGCTGAAAGAAATGTAGGGTCCAGAAAATCATTTTACATGATTTTAATTGCTACAGCAGGCTCCTCGCATTAGAGGAGTTTGCATCAGGTTATAATTAAACCTTTTAATTTTGTTTTTGGGTACTTTTGATTTCAGGGACATCCGTGACTCCTTCTAACTGCTTCAGGGACACTAGGAGCTTAAAACACTCACCCCTAAGTGAACAGGGTGAGAGCGAGTGGGGCACCCGGCTCACGCACGACAAGACACGCACGTCATATGTCTTGCATGTCCTGCTGACACTGCAGGAACTAGGGCTGGATGTTATATGAGCCAAGGGTGTACACGAAGGTAAGAGGCCTTAGTAGTAGTCTCATGCAGTACTCCCACTGTACCTTACCATAAGTGGAAATAGGTATAAGGTCCAGCTGTTCATACAGTAACTAGCTAAGGCCTCTGTTCAAATTAGTAGCCAATTAAATCTTGTACTAAGAACAGTGGCAGAGAATATACAGTTGTGTGTGCAAAATTATTTCTGCTGATATTGTTTAAGAAACACAATGGCTGAAATTAATGTGCTGGATGTTATCCTTTTGATGATCCAAGAAGGGTCAATAATAAAATGCTCAGTTTGTGAAATGTTTGCACCCAACCATAAAACAACACAGACTATGGATACATGTAATAAATGTCAGCTTTTAATGACACTTAACAATGAAAATATTACATTGAGAAATGAGTTGAAGCAAACACAAGAGATTGCCATGATCCAGATGTTTATTAATACATTAACCCCTGTTGATATTCAGGTAATTAACCAAAAAAAACTACAGACTCAAAGGGAAGGAGAGGAGAGTCAAAGGTCACAAATGAACAAACTCAGTCATCAGACCATACAAATTGAAAAAAAGAATGAGGGGAGATAGGGAGGATAGCATAGATGCATCTGATCAAGAAAACTCACACAAAGGGAAGAGAGGAGGTTTCAAGTTGGAAAAAAGTCACATATCGGAGAAAACATGCAGTAAAGCAAAAAGTACAATTTCAGATACCTATACAAAATAGATTTTCTGTTTTATCAAATCAGGATACTAATGAAGCAGATAATTTAACATCAGAATGTCTGGTAATTGGAGATTCTATCATTAAATTGATTGATAGATATATTTGACAAAAAAACAAGGATACTACAACTGTTACTTGTCTTCCCGGAACACGTACACATGCTGTAAATAAAGTTTTATAGAACATCAAGTTACCATACAACTCCACAATCATTTTGCATGCTGGCACAAATAATGTGGATCATACACATGAAAAAGATATATGCCAGGAATGAATTGGCATAAGGTAGCAATCTCAAGAATTAGTCCAGTCCCTAGAGCCCATCCTCAAAAAAATCTAACCATTGAAAGGATTAACACCAGTCTTTTAATTGGTGCACCAGAGAAGAGCTGATATGCATTGATAATTGGGTTGCCTTTCAGGGGAAACATGAATTGTATGCAAAAGATGGATCATACCGAAACAGTAATGGTGCCAGATTATTAGCAAATATACTGGAAACGTCCCTGAATTCATTAAGTACAAATTGACTAAGTGGAGAACCTAACAGCCAGGAACACTCTATACTTATAAAAAGCCCAGTATACAAAAATGGGAACCTTATTAAGAACCAGTTAGAAATTATGTAATTTAATGCCAGGAGCCTGAGTAATAAAAGTGATGAACTAAAGGCCTTGATCAGAGATAAACCATATGACATAATTTCTATAACTGAAATTTGGTGGACTGATAACAGTGAAATATGGGGGAGACATCTGGCTGGCTATACATTATATACAAATAACAGAATTGGAAAAATAGGGGGAGGTGTTGCAATGTTTATAAAGAACACAATTACACATGTAGATATATCAAATAAAATAAGAGCAGAAAACACTGACACTGAAACATGGATAAGAATAAATGGAGGGAAATCCCAGTCTATTATTCTGGGTACAGTTTATCATAGCCCCTCATCAAAAACTGAGATTACTGACAGTCTAATAAATGAATTTGAAAAGGTGGGAAAAACCTCTGAGTTCTATGTTATGGGTGATTTAAATTTTCCCAATATTGATTGGTCAAACATGACTGCTACTGGAACAAATGCAAAAAAATGTTGTTAATAGCGGTAATAACCTAAATTTGGTGCAATACACAAAATTCCCCACTACAGGACACAATATATTGGATATAGTACTTGGAACAGAACACCTATTAATGAAAGACTGTGCTATTGGTCTCCCAGTTGGAAATAGTTACCATGAGTCAGTCACCTTCAAAATCAACTATAAGCATGAAACATAGCAGGGTAGAACAACATTATTTTTATATGAGAAGGCCAATGAACAGGAAATTATAGATGAATTAAAACAGTTGTATTGGGTATCAATACTTTCAAGCAAATCAGTACAACTTATATGGGTAACTATAAAAAGGATTATCCTGGGCCTAAGTGAGACCTATATTCCTCAGACATTTAAGCATAAAAATACCCATAAAAATCCTATGTAGTTAAACAGAAATATAAGAAGATTAATTAAAAAGAAAAATAGGCGCTATAAAAAATTCTTAAAAAATAAGAATGAAAAGACACTTTCTGCCCTAAAACAGGCACAACAGACCTGTAAAAAAGGCATAAGAAGGGCAAAAAATAAATGCAGAGAAACAGTTAGCTAAGAAGATCACTAAGAACAATTATGAAGCATTTTTTGCCTATCTTAGATCTCTAAAAAAAGACAAAAAAAAAAAACAACTGTGGGACCCCTAACTGTGAAAGATAGACATGTCACATCAGATGTGGAAATGGCTACCATTTTTAACAAATATTTATGTCAAATTTATGGTAATAAATCACATAGTAAACAGGACGCTACACCCCTTACTGTTGATCCAATACAGTTCAAAGTAGGTAGGTAAGGTAGGTCATTTTTATGTTGCTTGCACACATGTGCAAGAAACATAGTGCCATCATCGGAGATTTCGGAGGTGTGTCACCTCCTCCTCCAATTCAGTCAGCGAGCTGGCAGGCGCGGCCCCTGTTAGCCAATACATTTTGGAGCTGTCTATGACACATTCCAAAATGCAGTGGCATACAGTTGAAAGGAGCTACTGTTCAGTGAGCAGAGACCAAGCGTAGCTCCCCGACGCGGGCGTGCAGCCCCTGCGTGCCTAATGTAGCCCGGCCAGGTGCCCAATCCCCGTCGGCTGAGCTGCGTCTCTTCCCCCAGTTGTAGGTGCCATGCCGGGAGCCCACCCCAGCGTGGCAATCCAGTCCATAGGCCGGCGGGGTGCCCAATCCCCGTTGGCTGAACACCCCCAACGTCCTTGTGCCATGCGGAGCCACCCCAGCGTGGCAAATGAATCCCCGACGTCTTTTTTTATTTTGAACCTAAAAATGAAAAGCGGTCCCGTGGAGCGTCTCCGACCCCCTCCCACAACCCGCCCCACCCACTGCCCGGCCTCCCCGCCCCCTAACCCCTCAGTGCCTCCAGACTCTGGCGTGGCGATCTTGGTGGACCGGGAACACGTCTGCACTCTTCAAAGCCGACCGTGAACTGAGGAAATGCCGGTAAGCTGTATAATGGCCTAGATAGGGGGGTTTCAACTTTGTTGCATATCTCAGGCATTTTTGGGAATTTTTGCACCAAATTTTCAACATGGGGTTTTTGGGACCCCTTCTCATGAATGATGTCACTGTCATGGCATTATTCGCGCCCGAAGGGTGATTTCGCGCAGTGTTTATGTAGTGACTGTGAAAATCACCTTTGAGCTGAATGCCATGACGGTGACATCTCTATTAAAGAAACTGGTGCAAAATCAAAAAAAATGACATTTCTGGCGTCGTTCGCGGTTCCTCGGGCTCGTAAGTTGGCGAAATTTCAATATTTTCTCCAGATTTTCAACATTTCCATTTTACCACACCTTCTTATGAGTAGTATAGCTGTCATTTTCACATCTCACCCAAAATGTGTTTCCACACATAGCGCAGAATGGCACAGTCGGTGTGCTAAATCAATGTACAGGACAAATTAAGAAAATCACAGTGACACTGTTCATGAGCAGAGGTCTTAAAATGGCTATGTTGAAAATTTGGTGAAAAATTCTAAAATGACTGTTTTACGGCGTGCATTGGCAATTCCTCACTGAACTCGTAAGTTCGCCAAATTTTCAATATTTTCACTCCAGATTTTCAACACTGCCATTTTACCACACCTCTTATGAGCAGTACAGCTGTCATTTTCACATCCTGCCCAAAACATGTTTCACATGTAATAGCACAATGCGTGAGTCGGTATGCAAACTCAATGTATGGGACACATTAACAAAATCACAGTGACACTGTTCATGAGCAGAGGACTTAAAATGGCTATGTTGAAAATTTGGTGAAAAAATTCCTAAAAATGACTGTTTTACGAGCGTGCGTTGCGCAGTTCCTACACACGCTCGTAAGTTCGCAAATTTTCAATATTTGCACTCCAATGACTTCCAAATACCTAAACAGCACATAGAAGCAAGCAACATTCAGCATTGACAAATGCTTGTTTTGCTTTTTATACAGGATAGCAATTTGTCATTAGGAATAAATCCCTGTTTACAAGACAAGTCCTGTTAGATGTCTCAAGTATAAAAACTCATTATAAATCCACAAATACAAAAGTTACACAAAACATCTCATACCTCATACTAAATACAAAACAACATACAATCAGACACAATAAACATCAAGAAAAAAAATCACAAATTGCAAACAGACTCAAGTATGCAAACATATCAAAGTGCAATACATTATATTGAGTAGTACAAATAGGCCAATATTTTAACAATTGCACACAACTGGAAACATTGATTTCAAACCTATTCTAATGAATTAGGGGATGTCACCCTCACTGAATAAGGAAGTATATTCCACCATTTTCCCACTTGATGTTTTAAAGTTTTTACCCCAAATTTTGTTTTGTTATAGGTTTCTTTTATTTTATGTACATGTACAGATCTAGTGAAAGTCTGAGTGGGCTCTGACATATTCGTCAGTGTATTAACTGATATATAATGTGCAGGTTGCTTTGTAAAAATATGATACAGTAGTTTCAACCATATGTTTCCATTTCTTTGTTCTAGAGCAGTCCATCCCATGGAAATTAATAGTATACAATGATGTGTTCTATAATGACTACCCAGTATGAACCTTGATAATTTATAATAAATGTTGTCCAATTTGTCCCACATTAATTTTGGTGCAACCCTATATATCACAGTTCCATAATCAATGGTTGGCATCACCATCTGTTCCACTATAGTTTTCCTAGTCTTTAAATCCAAACATGTTGATGTTCATCAAAGGGCTCCTAATTTCTTACTGACTTTTGTCAGCAGTTCCTTAATATGTTCTTGAAAATTTAACTCAGCATCAAAAAGTATTCCCAAATATCGATATTCCATTACCTGGTCTATCAATACATTAGACAAAGTTACCAAACCCAAAGCTGGTTTATCTCTTTTTCCAAAGTAAAGTACCTTTGTCTTTTTTATATTAATCACCAGCCCTGACCTGTTAAACCACTCCCCTAAGCTGCTGAAGTCCCTCTGCAATTTAGCTCTCAGATCTGCAAAATCCACCCCAGTAGCAACAAGGGCCGTGTCATCGGAGTACAGCTGTATGCAAGATGTTGAAACTGCCTGGGGAAGATCATTACAAAATACCAAGAATAACAGGGGCCCCAGTATTAATCCCTGAGGACTCCCCCCTTACCACTAGTTTAGTTGTTGACAAAAACTGTGACACACATACTCTTTGGGATCTTCCTGTTAGATATGATTTGATCCTAGCCCATGGTCCCTCAGTAATACCCATGGCCCAGAGTTTTCTCAGCAGTAGGGAGTGGTCCAGCAGGTCGGAGGCTTTAGATAAGTCAGCAAACAGAACTGCTGTTTCCCTTCCTGCATCCAAAAAAGTTGCTACAAGATCGGTAAATTCTATTAAAGCTGAATTTGTGGAAAGACTTCATCTAAAACCTGCTTGATATGGTGTAAGGATATTATTTGTTTCAAAATAATCCAGTATCTGACATTGGACAACAAATCCAGAAATTGAAACCTAATACATCTCTGGCCCCTGACAGAATTTCAGCCAATCTGTTGCAAATAATGATTGATTACATCATACTCCCCCTAAAAATTTTATTTGCGCAATCAGTAAGGATTGGTGAGATAGCCGCCAGTGATTGGAAAATGGCTCACATTGTTCCATTCTACAAAAAGTGGGATAAAACTAGTGTAAAAAATTACAGACCTATCTGTCTGACTTGTCTTATTTGCAGGATAATAGAGGGTTTAGTATGGGACAAATTATATTCTTCACTTGATCTAATAGATTCTGAACAGCATGGCTTTAACAAGGATAGGAGCTGTACTACAAATTTGCTGTGTTTTTATGAAAATGTAAGTAAATCATTGGATAGAGGTGTACCATGTGATGTGATCTTCTTGGACTTTAGCAGAGCCTTTGATTTAACACCACATGGGGCTATTATAGATAAACTTAAGCTATTAAAGGCAGATCCATATTTAATACACTGGATAAAGGAGTGGCTGACTGATAGAAAACAGAGGGTTTAGATAAATGGACAACTATTAGATATTGATAAGGTGTCAAGTGGGGGTGCAGCTGGGGCTCTGTGCTTGGGACGATATTGTTTCAGATATTCATTTTGGACTTTATCAATAATTTAAATTGTTGGGCTACAAAATATGCAGATGACACAAAAATAGGAGGGCCTTGCAGTACCCAGGAGAAGACAAGGCATATTCAGCAGGACTTAGACAGTGTCACTGACTGGGTCAATAAATGGGGTATGTCTTTCAATATGGAAAAATGTAAGCTTATGTACCTAGGAAAATACAATAGCAGAGTAAAAAATATATTATGTGGAAACATTTTACATTGTTGCTCATCTGAGAAGGATTTGGGATACTATGTATCTGACAACTTTGGAACAAATGAGCAAACTCAGGCAGCTATCAAAAGATGTAACAATATTATTTAGTCAATAAAAAAAAAACATAACCAGAATGAAAAGAACTATAATGATGCCTTTATTTTGAGCATATGTTAGCCCACAATTGGAATATGCATCCCAGATATGGTTTCCATGGAAGAAACAAGAAAAATACAAATTAGAATAAATTCAGAGTAAATTTACAAAGTGCATTGTAGGTATGGCAGGATTTGCTTATCAAGAAAGAGACTGCAAAAGCTGAATTTAACGTCTATAGAAACCAGAAGGTTCAGGGCAGATCTTCTTTTTATGTATGACACTATGCAGGACTATAGGTTGTTAAGCGATCTTGGGATAACATTCAAACAGGATGGATGTAACACTAGAGGACACCCATTACAATTACAAAGTCAGAGGTTTCAGACAAATAAAAAGCAATATTTTTATACAGTAAGAGTTGTCAATCCCTGGAATGCATTACCCAAAAATATAATTATAAGTAAAAATAAATCAATTTTCAAATCTAGACTGGATCAGTATTTTTTGAATGGAAACATTCCAAAATTTTACTAGAAGAACACAAGGAGCCTATATGAGCAATTGCCTACTGGCTCCAAGTTTACCTCAATATGAACCAGAACCTCAGTATGGGCTCTGTTCTCCCCTAATTGTGGTGGAACATGCTTGTCCTGGAGGCTGGAGAATTTCTTTTTTATTAGAATGAGAGACAGCCAAATTAATTGGTTTTGCAAAGATATGACCAGTCAGTACAAGCTACATTATGTTTAAACAATGATTGGTTAAGGTGAGAGTGATCACGGAAATGAAACAGTCTAGGAGGAGCCTTGGAGGATTTACCTCTCCAGACAAGAAAGACTGGTGAGTGGTCACTGATACCTTCAAGGAGCACTCCAGAAGAAGGTGATTCTGTCAGCCCTAGGCATAAGTATCTAATCAAATAATGTAGCTGTACTTCCATTATGAGGGAGCCTGTTGGGTTCAGTGATTATTTGGGCAAGCTATAGCTTACTAAGGGACAGATCAATATTTTTGCTTTTCAAGCTAAGCCATTCTATTAATAAAGTCTCCAAACAATATAAACTTTTTATGTTTTACTAGGGGTCCACTAGTACTCCAGAGCAGATGGAATTCTTGGTGACTATCAGTTGAAGGAATATACCATATATCTTCAATTTAAGCTGCGGTTTATAATGCAAAGTTATGGTTTGAAACGTGGCTTATGATCGAGGTCAGCTAATCTTAGAGGTTGGCTTTTAATAGATTGGCAATTTTTGATGATGTGTGCTGGCTGTTACTTAAGTATGAAAACCAATCAGCCAGTGCCTAATTTGATGATGCATAGTTGGAGTCAGACAGAGAACATGTTGTGAATGGTCCAGGAGAAAATGTCAAAGTGAAATGCAGAGCCAAGTGAGTAAAACCGCCGAACCAGAAATCTGCTCAGACTGTGATCTGACCAGCGGGAAAGAAATTGAGTGAATGTACATGCTGTGAAAACTTTTAAAAGTTTTTTTTTATTTTTGTCTCAGAATATAGGTTTTGTTTAATGCTTGCCAGTCATAAAGTGTGCTGACCCTTTAAGTTTCATAGTATTGTCAGTGTTGCTAAGCACATGAGTGTGTTGCTTAGTTGCACTAGAGATGTACCCAGGCATGGCCAGAGACACTGAATACTGAAACACTGAAACATGACGAATGCAAGGAAAACTGCCTTTTTGTTTGTTAAAAGGGGGTGGGATGCTGCAAGATCAGTAACTGAAGCACAGCCTCAATTGCACATCATGGATGTGGCAAGGGAGCTTAATGTGTATTATTTCTGCAGTGTTTCTGCTCACTTGGGAGGTTTGTGGGGGGGGGGGGGGGTGGCTGGCCAAGGGTTGCTGTAATGGATTACAAACATGCCGACCACATAGAAAATATTTGTGTCCTTGAAGTTGTTGACTGATGCAACATTCAGAAGCGGTCTACATTTGAGGGTGGCTTATATTGAAACTTCATCTGTGGAGGTGTGCCTACAGATAGAGGGCAGCTTATGATACAGGGTGGCTTTAGATCAAAGATATACAGTAGATGCAAAAGAGGTGCAATTGTTTGGTGCCTCCAAGTGGGAGAACAGTATTGCAGAGATCAAAACCAATATCAGAGGGGGGCAGTGGTGCCTGTAGTGGAGATGATGAGATGGGTTTTAAAGTACACCATGGTGTCACCTCCCTGTTTATTTATTTATTTATTGATTTATTTTTATTTATTTAAGTCTAGGATTACAATTACCTTTGAGCCAAAGGCTCTTTTACAAAGGTTCCACATCAGTTTGAAGACAATACAACAAATCACGACAGTGCAAGACAATACAGTAATACAGCAATCAGAGGGCAGTATACTATAGTTTAAAGCTGGTGCAATCGATTCTTATAAAATTATACCCAGATAGAGCACAGAGACTGTCAAGGATAATTGGCAGAAGCCAGGTCTCTGAGACACATAATACATTGGGGCTATAGTGATTGATCCATGCTATGAAGTCAGCATGGTTTCAGATAAGGCTCCTGATGTTCATGAGTTTAATTTTTAGACCCTTGTCTTGATTCCATGACTGCTGAGATGAGTTGAATAGGGTCGACTGTACTGCTCCAAGCGAAGTTGTAACTACACAGAGTACCTGACAATACTTTGACTATAGCATTTCACAGCAATGGTCAGCTTGGGACCCTAGTTCCAAGGCCAAACTTTTTTTAGCACTTTGTCAAATGTTATGTGGCTTGTGCATCTTTAATTAATTGACATGAGAGGTTGAAGAGCCCTGTGATTGGGCAACTAACTAGAAGGAGTTCTGATATTCAAAATAGTGTGAACCAGTACTCTACTGATGGCTCAGATGCTCCAGTTGTATCTAAAGGTCTGGACAGTCTCCTCTCCTGACACCTAAGACTTCTAATTAGACAACTGCACCTGCTCATTGTGAGCTGTTTTAACAGTCAATATGGCACATTACACATCCATGGCAATGAAGTAATTGTTTTCTTCTAGCTTATCTAGACTCTGATCATTGCAAGCCATGATTCATTTGGATGTTTAAACCTGTTTATAGTCTATGGTCAACTCCCATTTAACTATGGGTTTAATTGTCCCTGCCATAAAATCACAGGTTTTCCTGTATTGCGTGTAAGTAGTCACATAATACATGGGGTACAGCATATAGACTGTCTTGGAATGTGTTAACCTTAACCTTATTAGTCCTTAGTTTTCATCTTTTAACACCTCCAGGCTCTTTGATATATTCTCCTTTTATGGAGGAGGGCTAAGAATTTGTGCCTTTCACCTACTCCCCACTCAGAATGCACTACAATTATCAACCCAGAATGACATTGGAGTTATTAGAACCTTGAGAGAGAGCATTATATAGAGAATAATGAACATAATTTAGAGAGTAATGGATGGGGTGGTGTGTGTTACGAGAATTTAATATACACTTAAGGAAAAAAAAAACGATGAACGGGAAGGTGCATGGGAAATAGGAGGATGGTGCCCATCCATGAATCACCATGCCACACTCAGAGATCAACTAAGTCCCTCAAGGAAAACACAGATGCAACAATGGGACCAAAAGGGTAAACAGGGAGGGAGTAGACAGGCACTGGACCAAAACAGGACCTTCCCACTGTGCCAGGAACAGACAACTGCCCTGAGTCTTCTCATTACCCATGCATAAGCCCGCATGCCAAACAGCTGAAGCAGGCATCCCAGAGCAACCGCAGCACCTCCAGCTGTGTACCCAAATGACACACATGACCACGAGGGGAGGGACATGCCAACAGGGTGACCCAGCCAATAACAACTAGCTAAGGAACAACCACAACAAAAAACACCCTCCCCAAGGGGTTTAACATATACCGAGTCAATATCCCTCCTAGAACCTCAAGTATTACAACCAGTCAAACTAAATGGAAAATAAACAATGCCACAGAGAGTGCAACAGCCAAACCATGAGATACCAACTGATCAGCCTGACTCCTTCTACCCCACCAGAACATCAATAACCACTTGAACTACCATACAAGTGTGGGAGGCACGTACCCTAACTAATCATTCTTATTTAACCAGATAACACGTGCACTATCTATACTGCCTTGATGAGGATGAACCAAGGAATGTCATGTGAAAGACTACGGTATCTATGCATGGATACCAATCATGCCACTGCAAAAGACAGAGCTACACCCAGCACAAAAACAAGCACACTCTATAATGGCCCAGCATCTGGGAAACATGCCTGCTCCATGTTGGTATTTGTTTTACATCGCAGAACTTGAAACTGAAGTACAAGCAGAGGAGACAATTTGCACAAACTTGACACAGACTGGTTAAAACATTGAACTGCAGCTTTTCATACCCACCCCACACATACACTATATGAGCATGGTATGAAAACAGAATTAGACCCCATACCCCTTGTTTTCTTTGATTGAGGTAATCACCCCATAGCCCACCTGCACTCAGTAGAGCCAAGGAAATATGCACCACTTGACTCCCGCCGTTGACACAGCTTGGGGATCCAACCTCTATGCACAATATACTACATCCCTCTTCTGCCATACAGACGCCATAAAACAAACAGAACTCCAATAAACACTCTCAGTAAAGAAAGGCAGCCACACAGGGGCCTGCTAAGTTGACACATAGAATTAAGAGAGCATAGCAGTGGGCGGTGATTGATAAACACTACAAGACATCACTGATGATCTTAGACACTATCAGGAGGGAGAACCAAGCACCACAAAGAGAAAGAAGCATGCACTTGATTTAGGGGAGGAGCATGGCTATGACCTAAAACTGAGTAACAAGCAGCAAACATGAACAAATTACAAATCAAACATTAAAAATAGGTGACATCAACCAGAACTGTATCACATGGAACAAAAAGGGGATGCATACGCAAAGGAAAAGATAGCAGGTGCTACAACACCTCAGGCAATGTAGCACTCAGATAGCATTCCTGCAGGAAACCCACATGAAGAAGAAAGACACCCTCATGATGACCCGAGCATGGGTAGGAAAAGCATTCAGAGCAGGAAATAGTAACAAAAAAGAGGGCACACAGAAACTCATACAGGAGACCCTAGCCTTTGAAGAAGACTTCGTATGGCAGCAGGCAGAAGGATGAATGCTCGCAGTTGCTGGAAAGATAGGCCATACAAAATTAGCACCAATAAACATTTATGCACCAAATAGTGACCGGCCTGAATTCTACCAAGAGCTATTGCGGCTGCTAGCTCAGCTGGCAAACTACACTACCATTATTGGTGTGGATATGAACACGGTTCTAGTCCTGGTATTGGACAGCACCAATCCCAGGAAGATACTATCTAAACGTGCAAAGGCCCTATCAGAGATCTTATCCAAAAACCACTACCTGGACAAATGACACAGACTACACGTTCAGATCCAACATGCACAGAATGGCATCACTCCATCGACTACTGGTTTAGTGGGCATCAGGGAATTATCCATAATACTGACAACCATTTCAGGTCCCTCGACAGTCAGCCTAAACATATCGTTACATACAGCACAGCTTTGTCCTAACCATATCATTATATACAGCATAGCTTTGTCATGGGCAGATCCTGCCAAACCAACCTGGTAGATTACTATGACTGGCTGACTGGGCAGATGGACAAGGGCCATGCAGTGGATGTCCAGTACCTGGACTTCAGCAAGGCATTTGATTCAGTGCCATAAGGGAGACTTGGAATAAAACTTGAAGGAACAGGAACAGGACCAAAAATGGTGGGATGGGTGACAAACTGGCTGAAGGGAAGGCAGCAGAGGGTGGTGGTGATGGAAGGGGAACTCTCATCCCCAAAAGCAGTAATGAGTGTGGTTCCACAGGGCTCGGTGCCAGGACCAGTGTTATTTGGGATATTTGTTGCAGACATTTCCATGGGCATTAAGAGCAGGATCAGCCTGTTGGCCGACAACACCAGGATAGGGGTAGTGATGGATGACATAGAGGGGTGGGGTCTTCAGGAAGATCTGAATAAGCTGGAGACTTGGTCAGACACTTGGCAGCTGGAATTCAATGCTAAAACATGTAAGGTACTGCATTTTGGAGCAAAAGATCCAAGAAAGAACTACCAACTGGGGGGGCGTAGCTGGTGGAGACTAAGGAGGAAAAGGATCTAGTGGTGGTCATCACGGGATCAATGAACAACTCAGCCCAGTGTAGGAAGGCAACAGCAATGGCCAACTAAATGCTGGGTTGCATAGCAAGGGGAACATCAAGGAGGGGGGAGGTGATTCCATTGCTGTATAGATCACAGGTTAGACCTCATCTAGAATACTGCCTGCAGTACTGGCACACGTACCTGAAAAGGGACATTAAATTACTGGAAGGGGTGCAGCACAGAGAGACTAAAATAATTCAGAGGCTGGGGGACCTACCGTATGAGAGAAGGCTAAAGGAGTTAAACATGTACTCGCTGGAGGAGAGGAGGGACAGAGGGGATATGATTGAGACTTTCAAATACATGAGAGGGTTAAACAAGGCTGCTACAGAGGGGCTATTCAGGGTAAGGTTGGGAAGGGACGCTTGAGGCCATGACATGAGATTGGAAGGAGGAAGGTTCAGGAGGGAAATGAAGAGACACTTTTTTATGGAGAGGGTGGTGGCAGGGTGGAATAAGTTACCAGTGGAGGTAGTAGCCTGTAAAACAGTGGGCTGCTTCAAAAGGGCATGGGACAGGGCAAGAGGGATGATAAAGGTAAGGGGGAGAGGAGGGAGGGGCAGCAGCAGAATAAAGCTGCTAGCTGCAAAACCGAGCAGACTCAATAGACCAAATGTCCTTTTTCTGCTGGCAAATTTCTTATGTTCATATGCTACCAACACAAGATCACCAACATGGAAATTCAACAACCAGCTACTCCAGAAGGAGGAATACAAACAGAAAGTTAAGGAATCAATCCAGGACTTTATCCAAAACAATAATCCTGAAGACACCAGCTGGGCCATGACATGGGAAGCAATGAAATGACACACCTGAGGAAGATGCATCACCCTCTGCACAGCAAAAAAAAAAAAAGCAAGGAACAATGGAGAGGACCAGACTCCTGGAGCTCATCAAGCAAGCCAAGGATAGGCTCCAACACAGAGACTCAGAGGAAACATGGATGGAGAGGGCAGAGGACAAAAAGGAATATAATAAATATATTTGACAAGCTACTAAAATTACCTACAGGGGAACACAGACCAACTACATGTCGAATAGACCCATAGCAACAAAAATAATGGCACTCAGGCTAAAACAAGAACAGAAAAAATCTCAAATCTTTATCATTGAATAGTCGGGAACCTCCAAGCTGACCACAGACCCACACAACATCAAAGTAGCCTTCACACAATACTACAAAAAAACTATACAACTCAGAATACCAGAAGACTCAGACACATTCCTCAACACAATAAACCTTCCAGCACTATTGGTCCAGCAATCAGACCACCTCAAATATGAAATTTCATTGGAGGAACTCAAAACAGCAATACACGATCTTCCAATGGAGAAAGTCCCTGGTGAAAATGGCTTCACCACTGAATTCTACAAGGCATAGTCGACAGAACAAACCCAAATCCTGGAAGAAGTCATAACAAAAGCACTACAACAAGACAGACTACCAGATTCGGTAATGAATGGTACCATAACACTCATACTGAAACCCAGAAAAGACAAAGAGAAATGCAAACACTACTAACCTAATACACTATTAAACCTCAACACAAAGATATATGCAAAAGCACTTGCAACCAGGATTTATCATGTGATGCCACAACTCATCATTCTCTTGTAATCAGGGTTTATGGAAGATTGACATACATAAGATGACGCCAGAAAGATTGACTACCTGTCAGACATTGGAAGGAATCTGGACATCCCAGCAGTGCTGATATCACTGGATGCAGAGATGGCATTCGACAGGATAGAACAGTTCTACCTTTTTAATATCCTGAGGAAATGCAACATCCTTTCGACCTACATCCAGATGATGCAGCTCCTCTACAAAGTAGCCAAAGCTACCATATTAACAAATGGACTAAAGTCCACCCCATTCACAGTCAGTCAAGGCACCAGACAAGGCTGCCTTCTCTCACCAGCCCTATTTAATCTTATGCTAGAACCACTGCCGCTCAAAATACAGGAAGATGTGGACGTAATCGGTGTCAAATGTGAAGGAAAGTCACACAAGGTTGCAGCATACACAGACAACATCATCCTTTCACTTGTAAAGCTGAAATCATCGCTAACAGAACTGATCAGTATCCTTCAGGACTTTAGGGACATATCAGGATATAAGCTAAATAAAGGGAAGTCAGAAGAATTACCAATAAACCACCTATGCATGAGATAAAGAGGTGGCCGGCCTGAGCCTGAAATGGTGCCCAAAACACATACAATACCTTGGCCTCACATTCTGTGCAACAGCATCTGAGGCAGCCACCATAAATACTCAGACTCCCCTTAAGGACATCAAAGAAGGTCAAAACTCCCACTGGGCATGGGCAGAGAATACATGCAGTTAAAATGAACTTACTGCCAAGAATCCTATTCCTTTTAAATATGCTGCACACACCACTCCCAAAGGAGTGGATTAAAGTAGTGCAACAGACCATTAATGACTTCATATGGGTGGGAAAGAGGGCCAGGTGCAAGCCACAGAGGCTTGCTCAGCTGATCAACAATGGGGGACTCAAGGTTCTGAACACACAACTATACTACTACACCACACAAATGAGAGTAGTAACAGTGGGCAAAAGGTAAAAACACAGGAAACCCACCCCCACATGGCTAGAAATGGAGAATGACCTGTGCAAATCCTCCAGAATCAAACTGGAGGCCCTGCTCTACTGCACACTACCCTCAACACTCAAGAGGTAGCCCCTACACCACATACACAGCACTTGAGGTGGAATCCTGAGAGTCACCAAAACAACTCTTAAATACAGCCTAGACCTACCCTTATGGGGGAATACCAACCTAAGGGATTACTACAGTAGGACACCTGATCACACATGACCAGACCACCACAAACAGAGATCTACAGAACATCCTTAATCTTAAGCCTATCGACACTGTCTACCTACTGCAAGTACAACATGCCATAAAGAGGCACTGGAAGAAATGGCCCCCAATCGATCCTACTTACCCATGGCTGGCGGAGCTCAACCAATGCATGTTGAACAACAGTTCAGTCTCCCTATGGTATGAATGCCTGAACACCGTGATCCTTAGCAGAGCAGAAGGAACAGAACAGTGGTGGGGAAAGGCACTGAACACAGCAATAAGGGACTGGAACTGGGGTAAGATAACGGAATTCTGGTGAAAGGCATCCACCATCCATGATTTAAAGATTCAACAATTCAAGATATTAAATTACCTTTACTGTACCCCAAAAAAGATGTTTTGGATGCCAAAAGCACCAACCCCAACATGTCACAAATGCCACAAAGGAGAAGGCACACTTCTACACATGCTATGGGATTGTGAGATCATCACAACCTTCTGGGAAGAAATCAAGTCGAAACTCAACCCTCTGCTTGACATGCACAACCTGTTCACATCAGAAATATGCATACTTTGAAACATCACCGACAAAGAACTAAATATCAACCAGAAATATGGCATATATTTAGTTGCAAACACTGCCAAGAAACAGATACTAAAGTTATGGCTAGACCATAAGAATCCAATACACAATGAGTCGCTGCAAGACACCCTGAAAACTCTACACCTAGAAAAGATGGCACATAGCATGAGAAATGCAAACAAAGTGTACAAAAAAGTATGGACAGCTAGACACTCTCATCACCTTCCCCAAAGGAACTCTAACTCTCCCACTTCCTTACAGCAGCACAACAGCAGACAAACCCTGTCAGTCACTACCCATGCCTCCCGTCCCCATGAATTCATTAGAGATCTAAGGTCACACAAGAGCTCTCCCTCCCGATGCACGTATCACAAGAGACAAATGTAAATACATCTGTATGAGCCCAGCCCCCACTGGCCTCCAGTCTCTGTTCTCATCAATGGAATGAGGCAGGAAACACACAACCGAGCAAACCCAACCAGCTATGTCAGATGGCAAAGGAGGGATCCCAGGAGAATCTGCAAAAAAACCAGCATATCCATCACATCACCTAGCTGTACATAGCCCAGTAGATATAGACCCCCCCCAACAGTGATAGCAATAAGCAGCAGTTGGAATAGTACAAGATTAAACAAAGATGAGCAAACTAGCATATTAGTTAGAGCTACAATGCCAAGGAGATATAACTACAGAGTAAATAGTAGACATTATACCTGCATGTAATCCTTACACATATAATACAAGCTACTGTGATCTTACCTTGTAACATGTGGAACCAATGGAATTTGAATGTGTTACTGACACTGAATGTTATATTTATATGTACTGCAATTTCAGTGTAGAAACAATACAATAATATTTGAGAAAAAAAAAGAATGAACTACAATTATCAACCCAGTTTGACATAGGAGTGATCAGAACCTTGAGAGAGAGAGCATTATATAGGGAATAATGAGCATAATTTAGAGAGTTATCGATGGGGTGGTGTGCATTATGAGAATTTAATATACACTTGAGATGTGTAATGCTACATAAACCCCAAGAGTGGAGCCTGTGGGGTTTATTTAACTATTACACAGAGAGGTCATGTATTACATTCAAGTTCCATGCCTACCACTCCATGTTTTGTTTAATACAATTACAGGACATCAGTTTTTTTCCTCACCTCTTCAGTATCCTCTCTCCATTTACTAGTGTGTTCTGTCCCCTCCCCCTTTACAGTACACTTGGGTCTCATTTTGTTGGAGAATCTCTGTTAATAATGGTGCTGATAACTCATGTGTGTGGGAATTTAGGCTGTGGCAAGACTGCATTTTGACAGTGGTCTAGATGATAGCAAGCTATCATTAGAGATGCAGCAAAATTAAATTCGCTGGTAAAGTGAACGCAAAGTGCCCAATTCACATTGTTCCAGAGGTACGTGGAGTGACCATTGCAAAGTGCTCACTTTGCTTTGTTATTATGACTTCATGTTGTCATTCCACCTTAACGTGAAGTAAGGCAGAGTGACAACAATATAAGTAGCCCCCCCCCACACCTCACATGGCTTACAGAACTGTAAGTCACATGCTTTGGCCATGCAGGAAGGAAGTGAGTCATACAAGCAGATACTTTCACTTTCTCCTTTGTAGATGTAGAGAGAGAAGGCATTTTGTGTAGGAGAGGTGAGGATTGTTCTTGTTCTGAAATGCTTGATCAAAACCCAAGAGCTTTTTTAAAAGCTAACTGTTTAGGTTGTTTTGTACTGTTTTGTCAGTTCATTTTTTCTTGTGGTGACTGATTTATTTGTTTTGTGAATTTTGGTGTGTGTGTGTGTGTGTGTGTGTGTGTGTGTGTGTGTGTGTGTGTGTGTGTGAGTGTGTTGTGTGTGTGTGTGAAGTTGTCAGAGAGGGAAGGAGTGATTTTTTTGCAATGTAGCAGGGACAGTATCTGGCCCGTGGCAGGAGAGGAGTAATGTGCATGCATGGGGGGTGTAGCTGGGTGGTTCTGGACCGCTCAAGAGTCTTTGGTCCTCTCCCCCAGCCCCAGAAGCAGCAGCACCACCAGTGCCACGTCCACCAAGTCTACCACCACAACCAACAATGGCGGCTGCAGGAGCTGCAGCAGCACCGCCTCACAGCAGTAGCTCGAGCCCCAGGTCCGTGACCTTGCTTCTAACATTACATCTGCCCCTCCCATGCCTGGTCACCCCAACAGCTCCCAGTCTGGCAGTTTTTCAACTGTGTCGCGGGGGACAGCAGCCTTGTGATATGTCTACTTTGTGGGGTGCAGGTGCGCCATGGCCCCGCGGGACACATCTGGGGACTGTGGAACAGAGCACCCATATGTTGAACCACCACAAGGTGGAGTGGCATGCTGCCACAGAATGGACCAGGCCTCCACCTGCTGGCCCTTCTGTGGCAGAGGGTGCTACTGTTGCACGTTGTCACAGCAGTAGGAGGCCCACAGCAGCAGTTGCTCCACTACGGCCACCAGCACCATCCTCACCACCACATCTTCCTGGTGTACCCCCACCAGTATACCCCACAATGCTTGCAACTCAGGCAGACATAGCTCTTTTGTGGGCCATGGTGGAAGAAAACAATGAGAGGGTGGGTGCTGTCCAGCAGCAGATGAATCTACAAGTTCCTGTTAATAATAACTGCCCACCTTATTTGATATGACCTTAAAGGAGATGTATGCCCTCACATATTGTACATCTTTTGTGTTTCCTTGGCACTCATTAATTCCATTTCTGCAACTTCTGGAATCATAAACTTATGTTTTTGTTTATGATTATTGTTCATACTAGGCACTTTAAACTATCCTGGGTCATTGGTTGCATTTTGTTTCTTTACTGCCTCCATATGTATCCTTATTGTATATCAATTATTGTATTGTATTGTATGTCAACATTGTGTAATGTTTACTGTTTGCATAATGTTGTCCTAACAGGACCTCCTTGTAAATAAGCCTGCTCAATGCAGTTTTCCTGACAACAAACTTGAACTTTAATTGTTAGATTTTTTTGTATTCTTGTTTTTTCTGGGGGCTGATTTAGCAGTGGAATCATGTTGGTACTATTATCAATGATAATCACAGTACTGATGTCTGCCAAGTTTAAAAAAAAAAAGAAAGAAAAGAAAAACATGTTGGAGTCACCAGCAGTGAGTATCATTTATACAGGACAACACTTGTCGAAATACTTAGGCCACATATTATACAATTCTACATGCTCAAACTTTGCTCTTTTAGGGCCAGATATTCAAACTGCGCCCAAAAAGTGCGCAACAGCAGGAGCAAGCACAAGTCAGTGCGCACATCGCCTAACGCCGATATTCAAACATGGAGCAAGACAAATGCGCAAGCAGCCAATGTCTGAATATCGCACAACCCTCCCATAAGCGCAACCAGGAAGGGAAGCTGAGCAGAGCTGATCGCCAGCAGCGCAACAAAGGTGGCCCAGCTGAGCAGTCCAGAGGCGCCATAGTGCAAGCAAAGAGCCCCAGCAGCATAGCAATGGAACTGCACAACCAGGGAGGTAGGCAGGGGCCCACCACCCATGCCACAGATGGGCACAGGGACACACTGCAGAACCAACAGTGTACCCCACACCCCAAGCACAGCATAACTGGGGAGGGATGGAACAGCCACCGGACCATGGGGACAAGCAAAGCACATCCGGCCGTGTTACTGCAGCACACCACTGGCAAGCTGAGACTGCCACACAAGAGGCGGACCACCCCAGTGTCCAGCAGCCCCCGTGTGCACAGCACTCCCAGCACTGTGACCCCAAGACACCACCCATGTGCAGTGACCAGCACTGCAGGAATCCGCAGGAACCCCAGGCCCCCCGGCACACTGCAACACGTTAACCACAGAACTATACCAGCCAAACCACCATGAGCACCCAGCAGTGGGTGGCAGCACACGACAATACTGACTGGAAGCCACACCCACACCAGAGACACCACCCCCACACACATGCACACACATACCCATGACCATACCAACCCAGATGCCATGCACACCACTGTAACTGAGCACCTATAGCCAGCTGCAAATCAGAGACCACCACAGTATTCATATCAAAATATAAATGTAATGCTGAAGATGAACAAGAAGAACAACAAACAACTATCAACATATTTACAAAGCGGGGTGGGGGTATGGGCATGAGGTAGGGGTGGGTAAGGGGCAAGGGTGAACAACCGGGAGAGGGAAAGTGGGGTGTGCTGTCCTTCAGCTAGCACCTGGCAGCCTGCCCTCCTCCTGCCTGGTGCTGTGCCTGTGGCCTCCGCCAGCAGCGCATCCCATGCCGCTGCAAATCCAGTAGGATGGTGTGGGTGTCGTTGGCCACCTGAGTGAGCCTCCGCAGTCCCTGCTCAATACGTCTCAGGATCCGGATACCTAGGACAAGGGATCAGAGTCAATGGCTGTGACTGTCCAAATCCCTGAATCCCACCCATCATGCATGGCATACAGCCAAGTGTCCCGCTCCTGTGATGGACTGCACCCACCCACAGTGACCGTGCATAAGACATGCCCAACCAGGCAGCAATGGCCATGTGTATCACTGCACACACACACCGCCCATGTCCATCACAGCACAACCAAGGCTGCCCAGTGACGTGGCTCTGTGGCGGGATGGCAGTGCCACAGCCATGTGCTCAGTGCATGCATGGACCACCAGTGATGCACACACACACATGCAGTGCCACTGGACAGTGATGACTGTCACATGTTGCGTGCATGGTAGTGTCGTCCATGGAAGGTGGCCGTGCCCCCCCCAGCATGCAATAGCATCCATGATGTAATGACACTCACCCTCATCAAGCTGCTGCTGCAGGTGCTGCTGTGGCTGCTGCTGCTGTGGCTGTGGCACAACTCATCCACCAGCCACCCCGGCACCGCCATCCCAGGCCTCAGCCTGTGCCCGCCTCTGCTTCTCCATGCCTGTGGGAGACAAATGAAGAGAAACACATCAGTGAGATCCCAAAGCAGACAGCCCCTTGCCCCATTGAGTGTGCCTGCCCACACAACCAGACCCAAACAGCACACACCTGCAAACACATTCACAGCAAACCATAGCCAAACCCACCCCCATGCGCAGGTCACATTACACAGTGTCACCCATGTGGACAATACCGGTGCATACACAGCACACCCACCTGGCCTAGGCACAATGCCCCTCCTGGCACGAGACCTGAGGCACTCCAGCAGAGCACGCTCCCTCCTCTGCAGGTCACTGTAGCGGTGCCTGCACTGCTCAGGAGTCCTCCTCCACCCAGTGGCCTGCTCCAGGGCAGCAGCCACCTGCTGTCACACATGGGTGCATGCCACCTGCAGGGGCACTCCCCCAAACAGTGTGCCATGGTGAGGCTCCACCACAGCCACCAGGTTTGCAACCTCCAAGGCCCCCCACAGTGGAGCTCTCCTGCGTGCCATTTCCAATTTGTACAGTGGCAATATGGAGCTCCGCAGCGCGGCAACCCCATGTGGAAATGTTGCTCAATAGAACTCCATCAGTCCCTATCACGCTGTTCGTACAGCGCCATCGGTCCCCATCGCGCTGTCACCGAACAGCGCGATAGAGCCGTACACATGCCAGACATACAGTGCCAGTGGGTAAAGATCGGGCACAAGGTCAGGGGTCAGTGGCGCAAGGCCACGCACAGCACCATCGGACATCTACACGTCCTGTGCGACCGGTCACCTGTGTGCCAGTGCCACAGTGGACTATTGCGCAGTTGTGCCACAGTGCCATTTGGTGTCCAGCACTGTAGTGCCACTGGCACAATGGTGGCCCTGTCCTGAATTGCTGATCACACACAGCACGTCATCAGCATGGCAGATGCCTGCGTAACCTACCTGGGCATGCGCAATATGGTGTATTACACAGTCACAGAAATGCGCCATTGGCTCAGCCGGCTCAACCGTATTGCGCAAAGCACAACGGCTATATTTAGCTGACACATGCAAATCATCTGATCAGCCATTCAAAGGCACAGTGGCACGATTTGCATGTCATTAAAGTTGAGCCACTCCTAATTTGCATGCATTGCGCTATAAATACGCAACATTGGGCTGCGCTGGCCAGATTCGGTTACTGCAGGTGAGGGGTGAGTTGCATGCTGTATGATGTTCTGGCCAGTGGTCATGGGATAACACTGTAGACTGCACAGTGACAGGTGTCCACTTCCACCCATACAGACCGACATGACCGAGCAGAGCCAAGGTGAGGGTGAGGATGGTGGGTGAAGGAGGAGTCCCAACTTCACCAAGGCGGAGACAGAAGCCCTCTTCCAGACCTACCTGGAAGAGGAGCCACTACTGAGTGGACGGCGGGGCACCCCTCAGGCCCGTGCGGCTGCATGGGAGGGGGTAGCTCGGGCAGTGAACCTGTACGCAAGCCACCAGCGCTCCATGCAGGAATGCAAAAAGAAGATGGGGACAGACCACAGAAGGGTGAAGGAGAAGGTGGCAGCCCTCAGGGCGGCACTCGCTGGCACAGGCAGGGGCCAGCCAGTGGTGGCAGAGCTGACCCCAGCTGAGGACCGACTGGCTGCATCAATGCAGTGGAGTGCTATAGAGGGCATACCAGGAGGTGGATTCCAGACAGGTGGAAGCCTATCACTGCATGGTATGACATGGTGGTGGTGTTTGGGGGGGGGAGGTTGATCATGTGCACTAACATGTCCTCACTTTCTGTTACAGATCCCGTTCATCTGCAGGAGATGGTGGTGGTGGGACCATGCAGTGAGGAAGACCTGCCAGAGTTGGAGGAGGGTCCATCCACCTCTGTCGCCAGCCTGCATGCACTGCACCAGCATGCACGCCTGGCTGCCACCTCTGTTGTCAGTGAGTCAGGTGTGGGGGGTGCACAGCCTGTGTCTCAGCAGTCTGGCATGCAAGCATGCCAGCACGCTGTGACTGTGGCTGTTGCACGTACCTGCACCATTGGTGATGCAAGGACTGCAATGGGCAGTGACATGTGTGTGTCCCATGACGGACACACAGCAGGCCAACATGCCCTGGACCTAGCTGGTTCCAACGTGTGTGCCAGCATGTCAGCACGGTCCCAGGCTGTGCCTGTCAGCACCGGTGGCTGTGCAGGTCTCTGGCACTGTTGCGGCACAGCAGAGGAGAGTGGTCCCTGGGGCACAGCAGTTGGAGGGGCAGCAGCAGCAGTCACCCACCAGGTCTGGGGTACAGGGTCCAGCGGTGGCACATGCACCACCCGTTGATATGCCCATACCTGGTCTGGTGAACAGCGCCCACCCTCAAGGGTGTTGAGCATCAGGACCTTCTATACCCTGGGGGACAGGATGCCGATGTGGCACAGGACCCATTTGACGAGCACACCCACCTGCTGCGGGAATCAGTACAGCAGCAGGGGCGGGTTGCAACATCCGTGGAGGCACTGTGCGTGGCTGTAGAGTGGCACAGCAAGGACAGTGCTTTGATCCTTGCAGAGATGGTCCAAATGCGGATGGATGTGACCGCCGCCATTGACAGGCAGACCCAGGCATTGGTCACTGTTGTGGCTGCATTGGGCACACAGTCAGGTGCCCCTGTACCACGTACCCCACACAGTACGCTCTCCACTCCCCATTCCCGGTGTCATGCAACACCCAGCCTGTCGACGCCGAGTTCTGATGTGGCCATCCCGAGCACCCCTGGTGCAGGTATGTTTGGCATGCTGCAGACCCCTGTGTGGACAAGGTCGCGATCGTGCAGTGGGACCCCTGGTGGTCCATCAGTGCCACCCCATATGGCCCATGCTCAGCCTGCCAGTGCTGCTGGGTCACAGTGGAGCCGCCCGCGCATCCAAGGTGGCCGTGGCACAGTGCAACATGACTGACCTGTCTCCCAGTGCGGGCCCTGTCTGGTGCTGCCCTGTGTACAATGTGTGTCATGGTGGGCAGTGCACTGGTGGGTGCCCTGTCCAACATGCCAACACACGAACCACCTGCACACCCACCCAACTGCTGTCCACAGGTGTGTGTGCATGATGATGCCTGCATTGTACTGTACACCAAGGTGCAAGGGTGCCCAGCATCTGACACACGTACTTGGACGGTACAGGTGGTGGGTGTGGTCTGTGGATCTGTGTGTTTGACATGTCTGTTCCTGCTCTGCTGTGCACCTTCCCATGTACGCTTTGTGCAGTGTGTGTGTGTCCATATGACTGTTCACCCCTCCCTGATGGTGTGTTCGTGTGCCTGGACCTTTACACTCCCCTTACCATCATGCACCCCTGGTGTGTTACCCTGTGTGCCTGTGGGTTGCGCCTGGACAGTGTTGGTTGCACATGGCCCCTTGACTTACCTGTGTCATGCAAAATGCTCCTCCGTGATGATGTCCTGGTGCAGCTGGGCCTGCCGGATCAGTCGGGGGTCCCGTCATCAGGGGGGCTTCTCATCGCCATCATCACCGGCGTCACTGGCATCCCCATCTCTGTCCCCCTCCTCGACCTGTATGGCTATCCCACAGTCTTTGGCCATGTTGTGCAGGATACAACAGGCCAGGAGTATCCCACAGGCCTTTGAGGGGCTGTACTGTAGGGCACCGCCGGAGGTGTCTAGGTATCGGAAGCGTGCCTTAAGCATCCCAAACACCCACTTGATGATGTTGCGTGTGGCAGCATGTGCCTCATTATAGCGTTGCTGCGATGGGGTCATGGGGCGCCGGTACGGTGTGAGCAGCCAGGGATGGAGTGGGTATCCGCTGTCACCTGTGTGGAGATAGTGGAGATAAGTATCATGTTCAGGTCCATATTGCCCATATCCTGTGTGCCACTACCATGGCACCTGTGGCATTCCCACCCTTGCCCCAAGTTTGCAATTCCTACATGCGTACTCACCCACTAGATGGCCTGTGGGGATGTCCCTACTCTCGAATCGATGACACAGTGCAGACTGATACCATATAAAGGCATCATCTGCTCCACCAGGGTGTGTGGCACAGACATTGATTTTGTGCCCACTGGCATCACACACCACCTGGCAGTTAACACTGGAAAAGCCCTTCCTGTTCCTGTATGCGGCCCCATCAGGGCCAGGTGGCGTGCGAATAGCCACATGGGTGCAGTCTATGGCCCCTAGCATGCCAGGCATACGTGCTACCCTGTGGAACTCCTGCATGTTTGCTGTACACTCTGCCATGGTGCTGGGGAAATGGATGTACTCCGCAGCATGTGGCAGCAGTGCGCTGAGGAATTGGGTGAGGATGTGTGACATGGCTGACTGTGTTATGCCTGTGGTGTCCCCTGTCGGCCTCTGGAAGGTACCCGTGGTGAGCAGGCACATGCAGGCTGTTACCTTTGTCTCCACTGACAGAGCGTGACTCCGTCGTGAGGGTGCCTGCATCACATCACTGCACAGCTCACAGAGCCGCCTCAATATTGCCCTGTTCAGGTGGTACCGGCCCACAATCTCTATGTCTGAATACAGCTCAAAGCTGAAGCGGGCACGGTACTGCCTGTTGGGGGCATACCGCCGACGGGCCATTCCGTGGCCATGTCCCCCTGCAGCATGCCTTCTCACCCCCCTCATTACAGCTTCCATGTGGAAGCTGGCACTGTCCATGTCCCTGGCTTGTGTTCCCCCCCTGGCTGTTCTTGCTGTGATACCCCCGCTGTCCTGCCTGCTACCTCCACTGCACCGGGTACACCTACTGGCCCTGCAGTCTGTGGCCCGACACACCCTCCCTTGTCCCTCTCCTCTTCTGTGCACTCCCTGGCCTGCACTCTTTCACTGTCCCACTCGGTTTTTCCCTGCCTCATGTGGCTTCCCTGTAGCATTCTTGCGCCTCTTCCTTGAGCCTTTTTATTTTGGCTCATTTCAGGAGTGGCGCACCTTCCAGCTCATCCGTTGTTGCGCATTGCACAAGTCTTTGATTATCGCATTGCGCTGTTTATGCATGGGTCCACCCCCTTCAGTTGCGCATTCCTTCATTTGCATTGCGCTGTTGCTCAGCCTGTTTTCAGTGGTGCAACTGCCTCCTGCTGAATATTGCAGAATGGCGCAAATTCGGACTTGAGCATGCGCAACCCTATTGCGCATGGCGCAACCCTTTTGAATATCCCACCCTTAGAGTTTTGTACTGATTTATTATTTATAGCATTCTGCAATATTTAATATCAGAAATCAAGTCAATCAATTTGAATGTGTGATCTTAAAAGCTACAGTAGGCTTATCTACAGTATTGGCAGAAGTGCTCAGTAGAAGCGTACTTGTAGTTAGTAGCATACCCTCTTTAGTCAAGATTAGTATGAATGCATTCTTGATGAGTTGTATAAAATTTAGAAGAAAGCCAGCATCCATCTCATTAAATTAACAGTGGCAGACTCCCAGGAAGTGCATATTGAAATATAGTAAAACAAAATGGCAACGAGCCATGATTACCGTTTACCATTTCCCAAACATTCAGGTTTTGATAGCTTAAACTCTGAATTGCAATGTAATATGTAAAAACTTGATCTACAGATCAAATCAAATAATCAAAATAACTCTGATAGGGATACTGGTGACTACGTAAACAGGTGTTACATTGGAAATAGAGTAAAATCATGACTGAGAGACGGCCACAAATGATTTAGAAAAATGCATTCCCTGACACTGTGCTAGATTATAGCAAACTGATGAGTAATACAGGCAGTGAGATTTCTGGCAATGCCCATTTTTTTTTTTTGTAAAGACAAATCCCCCATCATGTTAAACAACATGCAACTGGTGACTACTTGGCTCTTATCGATAATTGAGTCCTTACTCCTTGGCCAAGTAATTCCCAGTTGTCTTATTTAACATGGCCAATTAAATGTTTCATTTGTACAGTAACTTGAATATTTTCTAGATGTGAAGGGTATAGTCATTAGCCATTTCTTTTACTGAAGTAGAAGGGGTTTGAGCAAGTTTTTTTTTTTATTATTTGTAAATTGTTTTTACTTTGTGTGTTTTCTGAGCCGAATCAGGTTATTTCAAGTATTCTACTGCACAGAGTTAAGTGGTATGACTGGGCAGAGAGAGAGAACAGATCTCACTGCTGATGTGGTGTTCAGGAGCATGAGCAGTTTCAAAAACTCAGAAAACCGGGGGCGTGGCCTGGCTCCATGCAAGATGGCAGCTTAAATTTTGAGCTCCGTTTCAGCTATCTTATCCAGCATCACTTTTATCTCATCTAAAGCAACATCATAACAACCTTGGGGGTAAAATACGAAGATTAATACCTTCGCGACCTAATCGATATTTGTTTTTTCCGTATTAAATAGCCCCTTCTCTGTTTACAACTTGAACTTGCATTGCAGAAACGCGACAGCTGCATTCCATGGCCTACTCTACCTTACAAAAAGACCCCTTAAAAAACATAGAAGATATGTTTAGTAAACTCTCGCTGGATATGCAAGACTTAAAATCCGCTACACAGTTAAATACCCAGACTATGGAAGATATAAATTCCAGGCTGGCCTTCACAGAGAACAAGGTACGTCTTAATGAAGACGCAATACAGGAACTCAAATCCACAATAAGATCTCAGGACTGTACCATCAAGGAGCTGCAAGCAAGAATCGACGATTTAGAAAATAGGAATCGTAGAAACAATCTTCGCATCTTTGGATTCCCGGAAGATATAGAAGCCGGTAACACCACGGTGTTTCTTCAGCGAGTGCTGCCACAAATCCTTGGTCTCCAGCCTGACACAGATCTTACCATTGAGCGCTCACACAGATCTCTAGGCCCTAAACCTCCCGCAGATCATTGCCCCAGACCGATTATAACTAAATTTTTAAACTATGCCACTATCGAGATCATCTTGCACAAAGCAAAAGAAATCGGTCAGCTTTCCTGGCAGAGTTTCAACATAGATATCTATCGGGACTTCTCTAAAGAAGTATCAATTAAACGTAAAACTTACACTCCTGCCAGACGTATCATGCACCAACTGGGCCTTCGTTTTTCTCTCCGATATCCTGCCATCATGAGAGTCTTCCAGGGCAACTCCTACCAGGACTTCAGCAATCCTGAATCTCTTACAGCCTTTTAACAAAGCTACTCTATCAATGCCCACAATTTCTCAGCCTCTTATCAAACGCAGTGCCGCAATGACTCTCATAGCACTACCAGTACTGTCACTGGTAATATTGCTGTACATCCTTCCAATGATAGTGAGATGTCAGCTCCTTCCAATTCAATCTTATTTGATCCACCATCCAACATTTATTCGTCCTCTGCTACACAAAATGATCTTTGCCCCAATTCTATTCAGCCTTCTAATTTTAAAGAAGACAATACCTCCCGAAATAAAGCCTCTACTATTCCCGGAATTGCAGTCTCTAATAGATATTTACCCTTACAGGATTTATCTACTTCGGGCGATCTTATAGACGAAGATCATGCTAGTCAGTTAAATGCAACAGAGGATCGTGAATTGGAAGGCACTTCTTGGTCTTGTAGTGTGGGCAATTCTCCCATTAAAAATTTTGAGCCTCCCAAGAAAAGACATCGGGGGAAGAATAAACAAAAAGGCGACACACCTCGCAAACACCAATAATTTAAACTTTGTATCCACAACATGTGCGCCGTTCCAGGGATCTAACTATAATGGACTTCATGTCGCCATGAACATCTGTGCTATAACTATGGACGTTGCATACCACCACATCAGTGCGATTGTTGCGCTGCTCCCATGCTGTCACTGTCATGTTACTGATAACATCACTTTATTCTCCCTTATTGGATCCATCTACCTCGGATGATCTCGTCTATAGAGATCCTGTTGGTCAACCAAAAACAGCAATGGATCGTTATTAAAAGGCACTCCTGCAGCAAGGACAATTTTTTTTTTATTAAACTCAGGTCCTCCATAGGGGAAATGCTAAAAGATCTTGCATAATGACGATATAATATGCATATATTAATATTTTTGCTTTAACTTATAATGTGCATATTAACATCAGACTTATTTGTTCCTATTTTTTATTTTACTGTGGTCGTTTACAATAATAATTGCAGCTGTTGCACTTTATAATATTGTGCACTTATAATACTACTCTCACATTGTTACTACTTGAATATGCATTAAGTCATTTTAGTAAATGAATATCTATTTTTTTTTCTTTCTTCCCTTTTTCTTTTTGCTGTTGTTGATTCTTTTTTTTTTTTTTTTAAGGTAGCATTATAGTTACCTCATTATATTTACCTCAATCATGTCAATTTATTATTGTGATGCTGGATTCATGATAAGGTTAATACCACAACAGACTTAACTAAACAGGGTTAAAACCTTATTATTATATCCATTATTGGGCTTTATTCTTACATAATAATTTATTTTCTCTTTTTTCTTTCTTTTTTTAACATATACTTTTTGCAATATAACCCACTGAATTTGTACAGTTTCTTACTGTTCTTCTACGTCCTAGAGAACTGAGAAGAGGTCTTGGTTATCAAGGCATTTACTATTTCCCTTCCTTTTTCTTTTCTTTCTTCCCTTTTTTCCCTTTTTACACTGACCGACCTTTACTTCTCAGTTCATCATAGATGGTTCTTATCTGTTCTTGTTGTTACACAATTGTTAAATATAATATTGTTATCTTTACACTATTAGAAGTGAGCTGCAAAAAATATAAATTACAGAAACTTGTTTTTTTCTTTATATAATTTTTATTTATAGCTCTGCCAGCAATATATTTGTTTTTTGTATGCATTGTTCATTGACATTTATACTCTTATCTTACTATCATGGTGTATTTGAGCCTCCTGACACCATTACTACTTTACCTTTTTTGTATATATCTACATATGACAGCTAATATATCATTATGTTCATGGAATGTCAGGGGACTCAATACACCAATCAAACGTAAACAAATATTGAACTATCTTAAAAAACATAATATTCAAATTGTTTTACTGCAAGAAACCAAATTGTTAGATGTAGACAATCCTAGATTAAAATGTCAATGGGTAGGCCAAGTATTTTAGGCCTCTGCTACATCTAAAAAGAGAGGTGTCGCCATTCTTATTCACAAGAATTTGAAATGGATGCCTACTACTATTTTAAAAGACTCAGATGGTAGATGGCTCATCATTACTTTTGATACCCCTCAGGGCCCTATAACTATAGTTAATATCTATGCCCCTAATTTGGATGACCCTTCTTTCTTTCAAAAACTTCTACAAACCTTGATTTCAACTAATCTAGTAAATTCATTCCTACTGATCGGTGGAGATTTCAACCTTACTTTGGACAAGTATATGGATAGAAGTAACAACTCTCCAGATAGTCATCCCAAAAGTTCCGAAATTGTTTCACAAATAATGCAAGATCTCAGTTTAACGGATATATGGAGAACTCTTCATCCTAGAGACAGGGATTATACTTTTTATTCTTCTCGGCATCAAACTTATAGTAGAATTGACTATTTGCTCACATCTCCTTCTATTACTGCTAACACTACTGGCTCTGAAATATTATCGTTAATTATATCTGATCATGCTCCCGTTAAACTTTTGTTTAATTGGGGCTCCCCACCTACTAAAACCCCCCTTTGGCGTTTAGATCCTCTTTTATTAAAGGATCCAGAATTTCTGCCTTGGATTAGAACACAAATTAAAGAATATTTGACTTTTAATGATCCTAAAGATACATCTATGGGTATTACCTGGGAAGCACTTAAAGCCACCTTACGTGGCAAAATAATTGGGTTTTCGACCCATAGAAAAAAACTTAGGGAACAGCAAATTCATAATCTTGAAAACCTACTTATACAAAAACAAACCGAATATTCAAATTCCCCTAAACCTGATCCTTCCTCATCTCTTCATCAGGAAATGTTACAGCTTCGTATGCAGATTAACGAGCTTATTTCTAGAAAAAACAGAGTTAGCATTACTTAGAATAAAGCAGAAATATTGGGAAAGTGGGAAAAAGGTAGTAAAATCCTTGCTTATAGACTTAGAATGCAACAAGCAGAACGTTATATCACTGCGTTAAAAGACCATTCAGGAAAAATTTGTACCAATCATGGTTCTATCAATAACATAATGACATCTTTTTATAAAAATCTTTATTCTTCTCCTCCCTCTATACCTAATCCCTCCGAAATCTCTTCTTTTTTAGATGAGCTTATTTTACCTCGTCTATCACAAGAAGCTATACATACTCTAGAAGCACCATTCACTATAGAAGAAGTCAAAAATGCTATTCTTTCCCTTAGATCAGGTCGTTCTTCAGGTGAAGATGGCTTCCCTGTGGATTTTTATAAGATTCTTGTTGAACAACTAGCCCCCTTATTATGTAACGTATATAAAGAATCTACAATTGTTGGACAATTACCAAAAACAATGACTGACGCTATTATAACTGTTATCCCAAAGAAAGATAAGGACACCACTTATCCTGGCAATTATCGTCCCATCTCATTACTTAATACCGATGGCAAGATTTTTGCCAAAATTTTATCCTCTCGCTTAGAACCATACATACCTAATCTAATTCATAGATCTCAGACTGGCTTTATTAAAGGGAGAATGGGTTCAGATCATTTGCGTTCTTTAATTAATCTAATACATAAAGCAAAATCCCTCTTGTCTCCTGCAGTTGCTATTTCCATAGATTTCGAAAAAGCATTCGATTCATTAAGATGGGATTTTCTTTATCAAGTACTATCTCGCTTCGGCTTCCCTAAACTTTTTTGTTCCTGGATCCAACTTATTTATACAAATCCTCATGCTCGTGTGCTCACTAATTTTACATTGTCTCAGTCCTTTGCATTAGAAAGAGGCACTCGCCAAGGTTGCCCTTTATCTCCTTCTCTTTTTATTCTTGCTCTCGAAACTCTTGCAATTTCTCTCAAACTCAACAAAAATATTAAAGGTATTCCCATTGGTAGTACATATTATTCATCACTATCTTATGCAGATGATATGCTTATTTTGTTAGAAAATTTCAAATTATCTTATCAACCTCTTTATAATTTACTTAATCGCTTTTCTTCTCTTTCAGGTCTAAATGTTAACTATCAAAAGACAGAAATCCTCTCATTAAATGATCACTGCGATCCTCTAATTAAAACTCATACTCAATTTAGATGGGCCTCACAACATATCACCTATCTTGGCATCAAGATCTCATCAGACTTGAACAAGATTTGGGATCTAAATATATTACCATTATTAAATGATGTCAAAAGTAACCTGAATAGATGGAAGAATCTTAATTTATCTTTCCCAGGTAAAATATCTGCAATTAAAATGAACATTACTCCAAAAATTTTATATTTATTCGCCTGTATTCCACTTAAAATTCCCCCACATTTCTTGTATAAAATTGATAAAATGATAGGAAATTTCTTATGGGAAGGACACATACCTCGATTCAGTCATACAAAACTAAGATCTCATTGGACTCGAGGAGGCTTTGGCCTTCCCTGGTTCAATGCGTATCTCTGGGCATTTAGAGCTTCACAAACGATTAAATGGTTTGTTAAACCTAATTGTAATATCCCCCTTTGGTATGATATGGAGACATCATTATCTTCTGGACTAACTCCTAACAGTTTCATCTATTTTACTTCCATATCTAAATCTAAACAAAATCCTGTCATCAACTCATCCATTTATTACTGGTTTAGGATGCATAAATGGCTAAACATTGATCCTACTCCAATACGATATACACCTATTTGGGGTAATCCAAAACTTACATTGGAGAATAAACCCATATACTGTAAATCCTGGTCTCATAAAAATATCCTTTTTCTCAATGATATACTAATGGATAATAATAATGCTCTGGATTCTTTTAGTAATTTGCAAGCCAAATGGAAAATCCCTAAAACAGAATTCTGGAAATATCTATAGATTAGATCTGCTATCTCTCATATCACTTTACAACACAATAACCCACCAAGAATTCATCCATACATTAATAATTGGATTAATATTCATAAAGGCCTAACTAGTACCATTTACAAAGTAATTAGGGATAAACTCCCTAATCAATCTCTCTCGGCCAGAAGTAAATGGAACCAGACACTTCACATTGATATTTCCGACCTTCAATGGAGTAACTGTTGGAAACTTTGTCATGACTCCTTCAAAGATGTACAGAGCAGATTAATTCAATCTAAAATTTTGCATTTATGGTATAATACTCCAGCTCATCTATACAATATCGGCTTATCATCTAATAACAATTGTTGGTGCTGTAATACCCCTAACGGGGGATCTCTTACATTTATTGTGGTCATGTAATCTTATCTCTAATTTATGGCAAAATGTCCATCAATTTGCTTCTAAGGTCATTGGCAAATCGATTCCATTTGATTCCAAATTCTGCTTACTTGGCATTACTGATAGCAGTACGAATTTAACAAAACATCAGCATAAATGGCTCCAGATATTGTTTATGCAAGTCAAGAGACTCATTCTAACTCTTTGGAAATCTCAATTAATCCCTACCTTGACAGACATTTTAATGCATCTAACCCATATCTCTTCTTTTGAGAGAATTTCTTAATTATTGACAGACTTAATGAATATTATCTTTGCTGGCAGAGCTATTTGAACTTTCTTCAATCATAATACATATACATATGTTTTTTTTTTCTTTTCCTTTTATAGTCTTAGCCTATTGCAGCTCCTTCTTTCTTACTGTTTCAAATTTATAATCATTATCGATTATTCACTTTTTTTTGTCACTATTTGCATTTTTACTCGGTGTAGTGCGATTAGTACATATGTATGATGTGAAATCAGTATAATACTTTTTATTATCTCTTTTAAGATAATATACATACTTCCATTATATCTCCTATTTTCTTTCTCTTTTACTGCAAATTGTATCTTTTTTTTATATCTTACCACATATAGTCCTTTGTACTGCACTGTGTCATGTCTATATAATCTTAATAAAAAGATTAACTGCAAAAAAAAAAAACTCAGAAAACAAAGGCACCCATGCTAGTTCCAGGGAATGACTATTATTGATTGATTTATTTATTCATTTCTTAACGGGTTGGTGCACTGGTCCTAGGAACTTTCTCAGGCATGGCCTGGGCCAGAGACTGGAACAAACAATGGTAAATACAGTGTGAATGAACAGCAGTGAATCATACATCAGCAAATCTAGAAACCAGTGCAAGTCACACTAACACAGAGAGGTGGGCTAATAATAACACAGGTACACAGTGCAAGATGCAGCAAACAAGGTGGGCATTATTTATTTATTTTTCCTTGAACTCTGTTTGTGCACCACACTGGGGAACTCTCTCCAGCTACCTCTGGCTCAGTCTCTACCTCCCTGCCTGTGGAGACTCCTTAGCTCTGCACCCCAGGCCCAGCACATCCCCCAGGTCTGATTCCATCTGGGGAAGGGCTGCTCTATCCTCCCAGGGCACTCTTTGTTATAGTGTTATGTTCCAGGCCAGGGGGAACTGGGATGGAGAGAGAGAGAGAGACATCCAGCCTTGGGAGTGTGGACCGAGGGAGGCACCTTCACCTATCCACAGCAGGAGGAAATTTTTGCTGCTTCCCTTCCCCTATTGGTTCAGAGGTGCAATGCTTACCAGCATGGACATGTACACTTATGTGCGTACCTACAGGGTTGCTGCTACAGCCAATCCTCATTAACCCAGACCTCTGGCTAACTTTGCCCCAGCCTGAAATCACCCCCCCCCATCCCAAGGCAGGAGAGCTGTTTTCAAGATCCTCAATCCTACTCCTCCCCTGACAACCCCCAGCAACCCAAGCTTGCTCCTGAACCCAGGTTGCCAGCATGGCATGAGGTGTGGCGTCCAGTGCCTTAACCCTCAGTGCCACTGGGCCAGCTTAAGGTGGGCATTATAAAGATACATATAAAATACATATATACAGAGCTAGGTAGCAACATTGTAGGTCAGAAAAAAACATCATCAGAACCAGTAGCATCAGGTAATACACAAAGTCCAAAGCAAATAAGTTAACAGGTATAAACTCAGTTGACTTCAGAGTAAGAAATGGTGACCAGTGGACTAGTTTTAGAGTGGGAGAGAAAGACAACTAGTGTGGGTGGGTAATGGAGGGGAGGGCAGCTTTGAAGGCACAGCTGCACTAGTGGCCTGAGGACAGACACAGGTCAAGGAGGACAGGAAGTGGGTTCTTAGCAGGGTATTTAGATTTAGAGGAGGGTTGGGAGAACACAGAGAAGGGGGAGATAATTCCATAGTGATGGTCCAGCAGTGGAGAAGGCTCTTGTGCCCATCCTGGTGGTAATGCTTGGACAGAAGAGTTGGAGGTGCAATGACTGGTGAAGATTGCGACTGAAAGTTCTGGGCCAGCTCAGAAAAGATAGAGGGGAGTAGGAGGGACTGTGTAAGGCATCCCTAACTGACCGAGCCAGCAGGTAGCAGTGACAGGCTTGAGGAGGGAGCCAGTTAAGGGACTGGTAGAGAGAACAATGGTGAGTGAAGAGAGGGGTGCAAAGGTCAAAGCAGTATATTCTGTTGTAAGTTGTGTCCAGTTGGTTTTGGTTGGCAGTGGAGGATTATTGATAATAAAAATAAGCTAAAACTAAATTTATATAAATAACAGATATAAAAATTATGTAGTCTGGTGACACAGAAACAAACAAAAAAATTACAATATGTGAGGTTGCAAATATCTTTGAATAACACATCTTCAATTTCTATCTATACATTTAATTCTCTCGAAACCATTACTCTAAATAATGTTGTTTCAAATTATTTTACACCTTCCTACCAGAAAACTGTCCTTGAGCAAAGTAGTCCCAGATTCCAGAGAACAGCATGACTCCTCTTTGCCATGTAAGACATGCTTCTGCTTGTGCTGACATTTTTTATGTTGGCACACTTGTGCAGCCAACATCTTGTGGCAGTGGAGATTTGGAGGCTTGGTCGCTGTTGAATGAATGCAGGCACGCACCAATAGGTGCATCCCACATTCCCAAATCAGCAAGCAGAAGGGGCCGACACTCTGCCTGGCTAATGAGGTGAAGCGATCTGACAAAAGGTCTGCTGCAATGAGAGCGAAGCTCTCATGCAGCGTGACCACAGCATGCCTCTCCCTACGTGCAGGCAACATAGTGACAGTGACTGTCGCTATTACCTGTCAACCCCCCCTTCCTTTATTGTGTGCAAACTGGGGTGCCCAATCCCCATCAGCATCATGTAAGCCCCCTTTTTGATTGTCGAGGGGGTGCCCAATTCCCCTCTGCATCATGTACCCCCCCAACAGTTTCTCTTTGCCAACAGGTGTGCCCAATCCCTGTCAGCTTGTATCCCTCCCTCTGTCCCCTTGAATTTTGCCAATGGGTAGCCCACTCCCCATCGGCATAATGTTATCCCCCTTCCATTTTTTTGATTGCGGCGGAGGTGCCCAATCTCCCTCAGCTCCTGCAGCTCCCCCTTTCCTTGTTTGCCGATGGGGTGCCCAATCCCCGTGGCTAAAACACCCACCACCCACCCACACACAGATGGCATGCTGGGAGCCCACCCCAGCATGCCAAAGCTCTCTTAAAAATTAAAATGGTCCCCAATGTCTTTTATTTTTTTCCTGTAAAGAAGGAAACGGTCCTTGGCAGTCTCCTAGCCCCCCCTAACTCGCACCCACCAATGCACACCCTGCCTCCCCACATGCCCCTCACCCCATACTTACCTCCGAGTCCAGCGTGATGATCTTCGGTGGACCTGAACGCGTCTGCACTCTTCAAAGCAGACCGCGAACTGAGGAAATGCCGGTAAGCTGTATAATGGAATGAATAGGGGTTTTCAACTTTGCTGCATATCGGGAATTTTTGGAATTTGGCACCAAAAATTTCAACATTGGATTTTAGGACCCCTCCTCATGAATTCTGTCACTGTCATGGCGTTAATTGGCCTTGAAAGGTGATTTGCTGAGCACTGCACAGAATCACCTTAGGGACTGATTAGTGAAATGACAGTGCCAGTGTTCATGAGGTGGCCTCTCAAAAAGCCTATGTTGCAAATTTGGTGGAACAAATCCAAAAAATGACTGTTTTATGAGCGTGCATTGTGCAGCTGCTACGCAGGCTTGTAACTTCGTGAATTTGCAATATTTTCACTCCAGATTTTCAACATTATCATTTTGTACACCTCCTTGTGAACAGTACAGCTGTCATTTTCCACATCCTGCTTGAAATGTGTTTCCACACTTCCGGTGCACAATAGCGCGGCCATCGTGGGAAATCAGTGTTCGGGCCAGATTATGAAAATGACAGTGACACAGTTCATGAGCAGAGGTCCTAAAATGCCTATATTGAAAATTAGGTGACGATACTCCATAAAATGACTGTGTTACGAGTGTGCGTTGGCAGATTGCACGCACGTTCGTGATGTCATGCATTTGTATAATTTTCACTCTGGATTTTCACCATTGGCATTTTTCCACACCTCTTGATGAAAGGTACAGCTGTCATTTCACATATCCTGCCCAAAATGTGTTTTCGCACGTCCAGCACAGAATAGAGTGGTTGCTGTGCAAAATCACTTTTTGGGACAGTTTGAGGAAATAACAGTGACACTGTATATGAGCAGAGGTGCTAGAATGCCTATGTTGAAAATTTTGTGCCAAACGTCCATAAAATGACTGTGTTACAAGAGCGTGTTGTGCATTTCCCACGCACCCTTGTAACTTTGCAAATTTGCAATATTTACATGACACATTTTCAATGCTAGCATTTTTTTACACCTCCTTATGAACTGTACAGCTGTCATTTTTCACATCCTGCCCAAAATGTTTTCCCACACTGCACTACTAAAGCCAATGCCAGTGTGACAACATCTGGCATTGGCAAATGCTTGTTGTGTATGCCATGGTAAGGGAATACTTGTGGACTGGTCTGAGAGGATATATTTTTGTGATTCTGTGCTTCTGTGCTGTGCATATGTTTGCCTGTGCCATGTGTTAACTGTGCAGGCAAGCTTGCTTCCAGCTATCTTTTGTTTCCAGCTGTGATTAATGATGCTGGTTGTTGCAGTGAGCCAATAATGCCAACAATGCATAAGTGATATCTAAAACAATTGCTCATGCAATCTGGTTTCTGACATGTAAATCTGAAAACACTTTTGGACAGAAAAATGGCTGTATAGAATTTCAAGGTGTGTCATCAGAATTTTCATTATTGTAGACTTTGGTGATATCCCAGTAAAATCTGGGAGCAAAATGTTGTGGCAAACTGTGGTTTACAATTCCCATGAGTAACCATATATATTTTTTTATTTATTTAAAAATTTGTGATCAGGAAAAGTATACAGAGTTGAGGCTCATTTCCATGTGGAACCCGGGGAAGGGGAAAGTAGGGTACAATATTGGTAGAAATTTCACATTGCAACAAAATGATCATAATACAGTAATATTTACACAATAATACATGCAAAATCAGAATACAATGGCCAGGGGAACAAGGCCACATTGCAGTTCAGCTGGATAAGCAATGCAGTTAGGGAGAACTGGGACAGGAGCAATGAGCAGCAAGTAAAGGTTTAAGTAGGCCCTTGAAGACAGGAAAAGAGGTAGCTTGGCAAAAAGTAGGAAAAAGATGATTCCATTGGGAAGGAAGATGGTAGGAGAAGGCGTACTGACCTGAGGTTGAGTGGGGTATGGAAGGGGCAAGTGCAAATGCTGTAAATAATGTGCCCATTGTCTGTAATATACAGTAAATGAAGAAAGAAAACAATTTCAAATATTCCTTTTCTAGTCATGAAGTAATACTGCAGTACATAAAGGACAAATCACACAGGCTATATTCTTTACACCTATCTGCCACTTACAAGTGCGGTTGGATTTTCAGAGCCCTGCAGACACCTTTTATCCATTGCAATTTTATTGGGGTTGTATCAACCCTATTGTGTTTTGACAAACAACCATAAAAACATTCAGAGGCAACTCTAGACTTTCTGCATGCCCATCCATGGATGCAGCTGTATGGAGATTAACTCAGATAGACCATATTATTATGGTCTAGCATGACACAGTCTTTGACTTTAGATGCATCTTGTTTAAGATGCATTGTGCAGAAAACCACATCCAATTACAGTAAATCTGATGCAGTTGCTAAAAAACTACTCCCTCAGCTTCCAAACTTTCAATGGATGCAGTTGTGGCTGCCAGATACAGCTGCAGTAAATAGTTGCATCTACATCCAGCTTTTCAACAAAATGTCTCCCAGAAAATAGGTATATGTATCTCTTTCTGTCACATAAAGGGACCAGTGAGGTCCATGCAACATTCACTTGCACCCTCTTCTTCTCCCCCACCAGATCCTGATTGATGAATGGATATACGTGTGTAGGGTGCATTCTAGGGGCATATCAAGTCTGCTGCTGTGATATGTTACATTCCAAATGCCACATACTGTAAATATTGTTGTAGGTGATCGGCAGTGTTGTCCTTACACTTAAGGGACCCTGCCATACGGGCATTTGTTCATGGTATGTGAAGCCGTCCCAACACTGGATTACAGACCATGCCAAGGAGGGTTGTGGGTATGGACAACAAAAAGAAACAAGCATTTGTCAATGCTGAATGTTTGTTTGCTGGTATTAGCATTGGAAATACAGGAGTCAGACAGATGCAGAATAGGAATGGCAGTAAAGTATTGAAGTTCACGCCAACCCCACCTCAATCCTGTAGAGATGAACAGGCATTGGGATAAGTGTTTGGGTCATCCCCCCATGACGGTCATGCCATGTCACCTCACCCTATTCTGCAGACACCGACATGTGTTGAGGTGTGCCTTAAGGTATTTGGCTTTACAGTCACCCCATTCCATAAGGACATACACTGAAATGGGGGTAGCATAGGAGAAGGGGTGAAGTCTGGGGCCAAAGAGTCTAAGGTACACCTTGATGCCTGTCAGTGGCTGGGGGGAATGGTGGAATGGCATGAGCAGTACAGTCGGCAATCCAAAGGCAGACCCTGATGCCTGTCTGTCTGTACAGGGTAGGATGTTATGGTTAGAAACCCTAACACCTCAGGCATTTGTTGGTATTTACAGTACAAATTTCCAACATGGCCTTTTTTGTGACCCCACCTCATAAAAGCATTTGGGACCTCTTCTCATGAAGAATAGCAGTGTGATTTTGTCAATGCATCCTGAACATTGACTTCCAACAGTGACAGTGCCATTCTGCACCACATGTATGAAAACTCAGATCGGGAAGGATGTGAAGAATGACAGCTGCACCATCCATAGGGAGGTGTGAAGAGATGGCAATGTTGAAAATCTGTAGTGGGAATATTAAAAATGCTCCCACTTCCAAGCATACATGGAAACTGCACAATGCATGCATGTAACACAGTCATTTTATGGACTTTCGTCAGCAGATTTTCAACATAGGCATTTTATGACCTGTGCTCATGAACAGTGTCACTGTAATTTTATTAATGAGTCCCAAACACTGATTTCCTTCAGCAACCATGGTATTCTGCGCTGGAAGTGCAAAAACACATTTCGGCCAAGATGTGAAAAATGACAGCTGTACTTTTCAAAAGGAGGTGCGGAAAATGGCCATGTTAAAAATCTGAGTGAAAAATATTACAAATGTGCAAAGTTATGAGCATGCATGGAAACTGTGCAATGCACACTTATAACACAGTCATTTTATAGACTTTCATCACCAAATGTTTAACATAGGCATTTTAGGACCTCTGCTAATGAACAGTGACACTGTGATTTTTGTAATGTGTCCCGGACAGTGATTTCCCACAGCGACCGTGCTATTCTATAGCAGTGTCAGTGGCTCAGTAGGTAGCACACTCGCCTCTGAGGCCAGGAGATCAGAGAGCTGTGTGTTCAATTCCCACATTTGGCACTTGAGTTATTATCCCAGTACTGACACTGTAGTGCAGCATGAGAGGGGTGCTGCACTTCTGAGGTGCCGTCTTTCAGATGAGAAGTTAAACTGAGGTCCCATCTGCCTGGATTGGTGGTAGTTCAGGTGGATGTTAAAGATCCCATGACACTTATCGAAAAGACTAGGGGAGTTTTTATTGTAATAATAAACATATATAACAACACAGTACAATAAGGTATACAAAAAAAATTATAACACGTTAACAGAAATAAAAACTCATCATTCTCAACAAGGACAGCTTATTACAGACACTGATTTACTTATATTTTATAAAGTGAATAAAACCCTTCCACCATTTCTTAATCTTATGTGAAGTAAACAACTGTAGATCTTGCGAATATATCTTTGAAGGCTCATTTGACACTAAAATGCTATAACACTCATATGACATTTTCCCTTAATAAATCACCCATTGGCATCTTGCCTGCCATAAAAAATATCTCACAAAACAAAAAAATAAAGATAAAGTATTAACATGAAAATGAGCAAGACTAGACGGATAAATTCCCAATACTAGTATATCATATGTGACAGAAGGAACCATTTAAAATTCCATAATTGTGCTAAATAAACCCACAAGCCTTTAGAATAGGAGCACTGTAGGAAAAAAATGTTCCATTGTTTCTTCAGTATTAATACAGTCCATATAAGGACAATTCCTTTCTTTTCTAGCCTTGTACTTAGCATTCCCCCTAACATTAAGATGACCATACAAAATAAGCCATTGCGTTTCCCACTGGCCTGGAGGTAATCTAGTGTTATTAGGTTGTGCTAATACCTTGGGATTTAATGCTGATGGATAATTTTTAAAACAAGGGACTTGCAGATGTATTGCTTCCATTACCAATTTATACATAGTCTGTATATTATTAATCTTAATCATATCTTTAGTGATTTGCCATCTATATAGTTTTTGCACTGCTGGTCTAAAATACATAGGAATGTGAATATGAGGATTTATTTTATGTGCTAAGGTATGCCAAATTTTAAAATATCTATCAAGGGCCCTATCAGTCCAGTGCTGTTCTAGACTCACAACTGAAATCAAACCACTTTTAATAGTATTCATAAAAAAACAGGGTGTGCAAAAATCATCCCAAGTCCCTTGAATTTTGTACCTAGATAAGTATAATGTCTCTTAACTGGATTCAAATGATTCCCCATAAGATTTGAAAAAAGACATTATAGGTTTTAGTCTCCAGCTGAGGTGGAAGAGGGAAAAGCATTGCAACATACTGTAGGCATGGTATAATGAATTATTTTAAGATATGTATGCACTTTAATTTAGACAATTTCCACTGCTTCCACCTATTTACTTTTTTTTCAACTTTCTCAAGTACTAGATTCCAATTTTCAACTGGCAGATTTTGGGGACCAAAAAGGATTCCTAAAATTGTTTGTGGTTTTCATGAAATATATATATCATCCTGCACTACCTCAGCAGGACTCACTGCCCCAATAAACAAACCTCTAGTCTTTTGCAGATTTATTTTAGCATTTGAAACTGCAGAAAAAGTTTTAAATTCATCTAGAAAATTATGGATTTGAGCTAGATCTGAGAAATATAAATTCAAATCATCTGCATAAGCTTGCAAATGTAGCTATCATCCAAAGCATCTCCAATAATCCCTGTCCACTTTGGTGATTTAACTAAAAACTGTAAAAGGGGGGGTCTAATGAAAAATCATATAAAAGTGGACTCAGGGCAACCCTGACGAACCCCAGTTTTTAACAAAAAGCTCTTGGCTGTATATCCTTTAAAAAGGAAAAACTTCATTACTCTGATACAACAATTTAATAAGTTGAATCATCTGCATAGGAACCCCATAACTTTTTAGTGCTAAGAAAAGGTAAGGTAAGTGAACTCTGTCGAAGGCTTTCTCAAAATCCACAATGATAACACACCCAGTTTTCCTAGCCAGTGATAAATGCTCAATGACATCTCTCATGATCATCAGAGCAGATTGAATTCTTCTATCAGGAATTCCACAAAATTGATTAGGAGATATAATGCATTTGGCATATCTTTTTTAGCTTATTATTTAAAATGCTTGAAAAAATTTTATAATCAGAATTTAAAAGAGTAATGGGCCTCCAATTATTTATATTATTCCTATCTCCTGATTTAAATAGATGTATCAAAAGTCCTTCTGTAAAGGAAGGAAAAATAGAAGTAGTATCAAAAAAATAAGTAATAAAATTAGAAAGCATTCACTTAATTCATTCTGAAAACATTTGCATAGTTGATTAGGAAGCCACTTGATCCCTGGTGAGATATTAGGCTTAATTTTATGAATAACCTCAATTACTTACTGACTAGTAATAGGCCCTAATAATTTTAAAGCCTCAACTGGATCTGAAGGAATATTAATGGAGCTTAAATAGGTATGGATTGATTCCTTTAAAATAGGGGGTCAGGTTCGAAAGAGTGTTAATGCTGTTTAAATAAATTCCAGAACTGATCTATTGTTGTAGCTCGAGAACCATCCACATTCATTAAGAAATCAATGGTGGAAGAGTCCCTTAAGGTTTTACACACCTCAAAAGGATCTCCAATGGGAGTCTTTTTTGTACCATTAGCCAGAATGGCTTGTAATGTCCTAGCCCTGTCATAGTGATATATCTTCATACTAGCTTTAAGTTCTTTCATTTGCTCAGAATAATCATGTTTAGTAGAGTATGAGATCGTAATAAGCCTCTGTAACTGTTGCCTAAGGGCTAAATATTTTTAAAAATTCTGATCTTTTGAACCATTTACAAAGATCTGATTTAGTTTCCATTACCGTGCTCCCATATCTGGGCATAGAAAAAACATTGATAAACAGGCCCTTAATTTAAACTTTATACCCATTTTTATGTGGGGGAAATCTAGGATGGAAGCATTCAATTTCCACCTAACCTGTCTACTGTAGGTCAAGCTTTCAGTTTGAAGGGCACATAGCAATAAAGATTATCCGAGAATTCACTTGTTCTCATTTGAAAGGTATTAACCTGTACAGATGACGAAACTAGCATATGATCAATCAAAGAATGCATTTTCCCTTTCATAAATGAAAACCTGGGTCCATGTGAGAGGTAAGAAATAAAATTGAGCAAACCAGCCAGCCTGATGATGGAATCTAGTGCATGAGAATCACAATAAATGTTTTTATTCATCTGGGGAGTTTTGATTAAACTACAATTAAAGTCATCTCCCCATAACACTTTCACAGAGGTGACCAAGAAAGGTTGCACTGCCTTCATGTATGCTACTCTGTGCCTTGGTCTGAGGGTTATAAATATTAATAAACCTGTAACACGTGTTTTGCCATTTCAAATCCAGGATCATAATCCTACCAGGAATAAGATCTATTAAGTTATGAAGTGATAAATCAAATGAATTAAATAAAATACCTTTACCATCCACACTATCAGTCCCAAATGACCAATAGGAAGGACCCCAGGGCCATTCCCTCTTAAAAGCTGATAATTGCTCTATGGAATACATCCAGGTTTCCTGCAAGAAACAGACTGAAACTTTTTGATCATGAATCTGTTGAAAAAGAGCTTGTCTTTTGATAGCATTTAACAAGCTATGAGTATTCAATGATCCCCATAATAACAGCATTAGAAAACCAAGTGATTTAGCTATACCCTTCATTTTAACCTTTTTCTCTCTTTATAATTGTCCACAGACTGAGACGTAGTAGACAGAGAGGATTTTTGAGAGTCTGAATCTCCCAAATACATTTCTGTCCCCCCCCCACCGAGTGAATAATGCTGCATAAGAATTGCTAGATTCCACAGAAATGGCAGAGTAAGGAGATTTAGGTTATAAATTCCTTGAAGACCTCCTTCTAGGTAGTGGAGATGAAGGGACAGTAGCTTTTTGATCCTTCTCAGGAACTACTGGATCAGTAAAACAGACAGGAGCAAACTCGAGGTTTTCCGGAGGTCCCATGCAAGGCTTAACCTCCTCATGAGGTCTTGAAACTGTGGATTGGACCTATATCAGAGGCCCTGGAGAAGAAGGCCTAGTAGAGGGAGCAGACTGAGGCCTCTCGTTTCCTACCTTGGGGGGGGGCCTCACAGCATCCTGTGCTTTCTGAATAAGAAGATCTGGGCTAATACAGGTAGCTTTGTTTTTAGCAGCCCAAGGACAATCCCGAAAAACATGGCCATATTCCTCACAAAGATTGCATTTAGTACGATTTGCACAATGCATAGTAACATGACCTATTTCTCCACAATTGTCACATTAGGGTTGATCACATACACTGAAGATATGAATCTTGGAGCCACATTTATAGCATGCTCTACGCTGCCCCCCATAAAAACAGACCCCTCTATCCCTGCCCAACAAGAAAGAATTATGTATATGCTCAATGCCTGAATCAGATTGCCTTAGTTTAATTTTATATTTCCAACCCCCCTCATCCAAAATTGCTCAGAATCCAAGATAGATTCTGGGGCACTTAAAACTTCACATTTCTGTGAGAGCCAGAAAGTAATATCTTCCACATGGACCCCTTCATTTTGAAACATCGCTGTGACAAACTTAATCAAAGACTTAGTTAGAGGAATAACCAAAAAGGGGGTCCATGTGGGAGAAAAATTTACCTGCCCATATCTTTCCTAAAAAAGTTCTAAAGCATGTGAAGTCCTGAAGCTGACGTCAAAGTTGTCTTCTCCAGAAATGTTTATGAAGGCAAACACATCCTTCAGAGAAAAGTGAAGAGAATCTTTCAGCAGATTTTTCCAACAAAATATCTGTCCAGCCTATTTTCTAATCCCCCTTTGTATCATATGCAGACTGCATTCCTTCTTGGAGCCACCTCCCACTTGGCAGTAGAAAACAGTTCCGACATTAAAGGTTTTTAAGCAGGCAAATCAGAGTTCTCTAATTGCGGTGGAAGAACTTGAGGAGCAGGACCAGAATCTACTGTGGGGGTGATGGACTGTGAAGCCTGAGGTTCTGAAGGCCTAGCAGTGGAGTGAGGCCCAGATGCACAGAGCTGTTCCCTATTTATAATGCCCTCTGTACAAACATTCACCTTTGTACCCAGTTTCCATACAGGGGAATTCTGAGTGAAAGCAAAGTCCGCATCCCACATTGGGTCAGGCATCCAAATACCAGAGGAAGCCTGCTTCCATCCAGCTCCTACTAGGGCTTTCCCCAGTGTCCAGGGCCCCTCAGCTGAATTAGAGGCAATATCCACAGAGCCTGGCTCTTGAATAGGAGGATTACATTTTATAGACACAGCCCCATGTTTATCCTGCCTTCGAGGAAACTTAGTAGGAAATATAAACTCTGTGACCCCTGCTTGAGACTCCAAGGTGGACTGTTATACAATAGTAGGGGAAAAACTGTCTCTTTAGCAGGGGAAACATCAGTCTCATCAGCAGCCAGGTTTCTAAGCATAAAACCTGCTGATTTGCTTAGCGGGACTTTCACATTTTGAAAAAACTCAGCAGGTTTAGGATTTACATGCACCTGTTGATTCTTTACCAGAAAACCAGAGCCCGAAACATTTATTCCCTTTTCCTGCAGCAAATTAGTCTTTCAGCACTCGTCAGTTACAATGAAATTACTGCCAGCCTGTTGTTTGAAAGAGTCAATGTTCAAAAAACTTGGTTTGACAGGAAAAGTAAGAGCTGACTTATCGCAACCCGCGGGGCCTTCAAAGGGGTTTCCATCAGCTGTCAAGTTGACAGTATTTGCATTGTTAATGACAGGGAGCACCTCCTTAGGTAGCAGCTTCTGTGCGCTTTCCATGGCTTTGGTTTGAAACTTGAAAATTCCATTCTGACCTCAGGTGAAATGCAAACTTCCACATTTTGTGAATCAACCACACCAGTAGACACATCAACATTTTTCACTATTTCCTCCATAGAAAGAGGAGCTTCATGAAACTCCTCATCTGATTCAGCTTCCATACTCTGCTGTAGATCAGCCTCAGTTGCAGAAACAGTGGGAGCCGAGGCAAGCGCTCCCACTGCACAGAGGTCCTCCTCCTTCAGCATCTCACACAGAGTGGCTATCCTGTAGACAGCCTGTCCCCCTTCTGGCAAGAGTAGGGGAATTTCCCTTGTGTCCTGGCCAAATTTCCCTCATTCACTAAAAATACCAGCAACAGCTTAATCTGGTTCAAGGTCAGTTGGCATTCATCTGTATCCCCCTCCCCTGTGTGGTGCCTGAAAATAGGCAGGATTTGTCTAGTGCACTTACTGGTCAACAAAAAAAGCTAAATAATTCTGCGCCAGAAGTGCAAAAACACATTTTGGCCAGGATGTGAAAAATGACATCTGTACTGTTCACAAGGAGGTGCTGAAAAATGGCAATGTTGAAAATCTGAAGTGAAAATATTGCAAATTCGCAAAGTTACGAGCGTGCGTAGCAACTGCACAACACACGCTCGTAAAATAGTAATTTCTTGGATTTTTTTCCACCAGATTTGCAACACAGACTTTTTGAGATCCCACCTCAGGAACACTGGCACTGTCATTTTGTTAACTGGTCCCGAAAGGTGATTCTACACAGTGACCGCAAAATCACCTTTCGGGACCGAATAATGCCATGACAGTGCCTGAATTCATGAGGAGGGGTCCCAAAAACCCCATGTTGAAACTTTGGTGACAAAATTCCAAAAAGTACCTGAGATATGCATCAAAGTTGAAAAAAACCTATTTATTCCATTATACAGCTTACCGGCATTTCTTCAGTTCGCGGTCGGCTTTGAAGAGTGCAGACATGCTCCCAATCCACCGAAGATCGTCGCCCCAGACTCCGCAGGTAAGTATGGGGTGAGGGAGTGTGGGGAGGCAGGCTGCACAGATGGTGGGCACGTGTTGTGGGAAGGGGCAGGGAGACTGCGAGGGACAATTTTCTTTTTTGTACAGGTTAAAAAAAAAAACATTGTGGGACTTTTTTTTTTTTACAGGGGCATGTGGCATGCTGGGGTGGGCTCTCAGCATACCAACAGAGTGCTTTTTTTGGGTGGCAGCTGTACTAGACGGGGGATTTGGCACCCCCGTTGGCACAAAAGGGGGGGCATAAGAGCTGAGAGGGATTGGGCACCCCTCAGCGCAAATCTAGTGTTTTTTTGTGGGGGGGTATTATGCCGATGGGGAGTGAGCTCCCCCATCAGCAAATCAAACTGGGAGGGGACATAAGCCCATGGGGAGTGGGCTTCCCCATCAGCAACTTAAACTCAGACAGGACTGAAGCTGACAGGTATTGGGGCCCCCATTGACAAACAAAAACTGTTGTGGGGGAGCGCATGCTGTTGAGGGGGATTGGGCACTCCCTCAGCAGTGGGGATTAATTAATATTGTTTGTGAACATGGCGACAAGCTGCCACCATGTTCACAAACCATATTACACTTGACAATGTTCCGCCCAGCAATGACGGGTTGCTCCCTCATTGCAGCGGAATGGCTGATGCTGCAATGACGAGGTGGCCCCTGATTGCTGCAGTGAAAACATTGCAAGTTGGTGGCACTTTTAGAAGCCAGTGTCATTAGCACACCGTGCCTCCATTGGTGCACCGCTGCCAAGCCCCCAAATGCAATGCCTCCATTTGCTGCCACACTGCCGTGCTCCACAGCCTGCTTCTCTCCTAAGTTGTCACATAATGTTTCTTGCACATGCAAACAAGCAAACATAAAAATTGGGCACAAGCACTTAACTCAGGTATAAGAATCCAACATTGATAACAAGTAAAGCTGTAAATGGATTTATTAATGTGCAAAAATGTGTAGACCCACTCTCCCCTGAACAACAGGTTTGAGGACAAAATGAGGACAGAATGCACACAGCCACCTGCAGCCTCTTTGAGGTGCTCTGCAGGTGTACAGTGAGGCATAGAAGTGTAAAATTGCTGCAAACATTGGATGAGGGGTGAAACAGCACTCTAAACCTTCATATCGAATATGTTTCATCAATGCTGCTTTGTCACAATGTTGAAGGGTGCATGCCTCCCCCCTTGCATAACTGCACCTCTGCTGCCCTCCAAACATTATGTATCCATTAGGAATAGAGGTAGTGCAGTAGCCCACATAGGAACATGCTGCTATAAAAGAAATTGCTTGCAACCTGGATCTGAAGAACAGACAAATCATCAGTGTCATGCAGCACTCTGTGCAAATAAACTCAATTTGCTCTTTTTTTCCAAACAAATTAACTCAAGGCACAATGGGAGCAAGCAAAATAGTTTCTTGCTTTGTCTGAGAGGGAGAGTGCCATTAACCTGAACTCATAGATACATAGATACATACACAGTGTCGGCAGATAAGGGCCTATGGCCCACCTAGTCTGCCCATTTGAGCTTGTAAGTTCAGTTTGTTTTCCTAGAAGTCTGTTGCCCCTTAACCCTGACCTCCAGAATTCCTTTATGTCTATCCCATGCATTCTTAAATCCTGTGATTGTTTCAGCCCCCACCACTTCCTCTGGCAGGGTGTTCCACTTGTCCACCACCCTTTCTGTGAAGAAATTCTTTCTCATGTTTCCTCTGAATCGTCCTCCCTCCAACTTCATCCCATGCCCTCTAGTCCTGGAACATCTTTTTTGCTTAAAAATAGTGTTTTCCTGCACCCTGTTCCTCCCTGTAAGATACTTGTATGTCTCTATCATATAACCTCTCTCCCTCCTCTCCTCCAGGGAGTACATGTTCAGTTCCTTCAACCTGTCTTCATAGGACTTGTGATGCAATCCATGCACCATCTTTGTTGCCCTCCTCTGAACCTTCTCTACCCTGTCTATGTCCTTACGTAGGTATGGTCTCCAGAACTGTACACTGTACTCCAGGTGGGGGCCTCACTAGTGTCTTGTATAGTGGAATTATGACCTCCTTTTCCTGCTGGTGATGCCCTGCCTACATCCCAGCATCCTATTTGCTTTACCTGCTGCCTTGTCACACTGTTTCCCTACCTTGGGGTCATCAGAGATGACAACCCCAAGATCCTTTTCCTGCTTGGTGCATGCTATATCCTCACCCCAACTGATATATTGTGTCAGGGTTTTCTGCCCATATGCATTATTTTGCACTTCTTTGCATTGAATTTCAACTGCCAAACCCCTGACCATTATTCAAGTTTCTGCAGGTCCTTCTCATTCTGTCTACACCCTCGGTGTGTCTACTCTGTTACAGACCTTTGTGTCATCAGCGAACAGTGAAATTCTGCCTTCTAGGTCCTGCTAATGTCACTGATGAAGATGTTGAATAGGACCGGTCTCAGCACTGATCCTGTGGTACCCCACTGGTCACTCTTCCCTCTGTGGAGTGACAGCCATTTACCACCACCCTCTGTGTCCTGCCACCCAGCCAGTTACTACCACCACACTACTGTCCTGCCCACACCCAAATTTACCCAGTATGTGTAATAGTCTTCTGTGGCACAGTGTCAAAGGCCTTGCTGAAGTCCAGATAGGCCATGTCCACTGCCCTCCCCTGATCCACCTCCCTAGTCACCCAGTCAAAAAATTCAACGAGGTTGGTCTGACATGACCTCCCCCTGGTGAAACCATGCTGCCTTGGGTCCTGTAGTCCATTGACAACTGGATGTTCCACCAATCTCTCCTTCAGTAGTGCTTCCATGATCTTCCCCACTACCGAGGTGAGGCTGACTGGTCTGTAGTTCCCTGCTTCCTCTTTGTTCCCACTTTTGTATAAGGGAACTACATCTGCTGTCCTCCAGTCTTTGGGTACCTCCCCTGTTTCCAGTGATCAGCTAAACAGGATAGCCAGAGGTTCAGCCACCACCTCTCTTAGGTCTTTAAGGACCCTGGGGTGCACCCCATCTGGCCCCATTGCTTTATCAACTCATTACTTCCAGTTCCTTCGGGACCCTTTCTCGTGTAAAGGGACTTGTGTCCATTTCTGCACCATTCTCACCCTTGTACTCCTTTCAGACCCATTACCCTCCTCTTCCTCAGTAAAGACTGAGCAGAAATACCTGTTCAGTATGTCAGCTTTACTGTTGTCATCTCCACGGCCCCCATCCTCCCCTTCAGTCTCACTAGCCCTCCTTTGTCTTTCTTTTTCACTTATGTACCTGTAAAAGGTTTTGTCCCCTACCCACTGATTTTGCAATGTGTTCTTCTGTCTGAGCTTTGGCTTCCTTACTGACCTCCCTGCCTCCCTTTGCTTCTCCTGGTACTTCTCCCTATCCCCTTCTGCCTGTGTCTTTTTGTATTGCCTGAATGCAATCTTTTGGCTTTCACTTTCTTTGCTACCTCTTTGGAAAACCATAATGGTCTCCTCTTCCTTTTCCTCTTGCTAACCTGCTTAATGCATAATTCTGTTGTTCTTGTAATCCCCATTTTAAATACTGCCCACTGTTCCTCAACCCCTGAGTCCTGTCCCATTCCCCTTAATGCCTCTTTCAAGTATCTCCCCATTTTCCCAAAGTCTGCCCCCCTAAAATCCAGGATACATGTTTTTGTGTGGTTTGGTTCTGCTCTTTCTGTGATTTCAAACCACAATGACTGGTGGTCACTGTTTCCCAGGTGCTCCCCCACTGTTACCCCCATCACACTGTCCCTGTTTGTGAGCACAAGGTCCAGTATTGCCTTCTGCCGAGTTGGTTCCATGACCAGTTGCTTGAGGAAGGCACCCTGAAGGAGTCCAGGATAAATCTGCTCCTAGTTGATGCTGCTGCTGGGATGCTCCAGTCCACGTCTGGAATATTGAAGTCTCCAACCAGTACTACCTCACCCTTGTCTGCCATCCTTTGGATGGCTAGCATCAGCTCCCTATCTGTTTCTTCCTCCTGGGCTGGTGGTCTATTGACCACACCTGTGCAGATGGCTGTCCCCATTTTCCTTTCCAGCTTAACCCACAGTTTCTCTCCCCCATTTTGTTCCTCCTGGATCTCTGTGGCCCTTATGTCATTTTTCACATACAGTGTCACTCCTCCTCCCTTCCTGCCTGCTCTGTCTCTTCTGAATATGTTGTAGCCAGGTATGGTCATCTCCCAGTCATGGTTATCATTACACCAGGTTTCAGTGATGGCCACAATGTCCAGGTCTGACTGTACCATGACAGCCACCAGATCTTCCATCTTGTTGCTAAGGCTCCTGGCATTTGCACACATGGCTTTCCATGATTTGACCTCCCTAGACTGTTTCACTATTCTACTCCAGCCCCTTCCTTGGTTGTCATTTATCCCTGGTTCTCCTTGCTGTCTGCCCTTCTGCTGAATTTTGCCCTTTTCTGTATCCACCTCTTGGGCACTAATCTCCATCTTTAGCACACTGCTTTGCAGAGATAGCCACTCCTTTGGTTCACTGGTTCCACTGCTAGCTGTGGGGGTGAGCAAGTAGGTACCCTCCTTGCTGGCCTGTCACTCCTTTGCTAGTTTAAATGCTTGTCAATGTAGCATTTAAACTTATCATTGAGTCTTGGATTCCCCTCAGGATGGATGCAGGCCGTCAGGCTTGAACAAACCTCCATCCTCCAGGTGGGTCCCCAGTCACCAATGAATCAAACCCTTCCTCACAGCATCAGTTCTTCAACCATGAGTTAAAGTTCCTGGTGCATGCACTCCTATGCTCTCCCTTGCCTCTCACAGGTAGTACTTCTGAGAAAGTGACAGAAGTAGCTACTTGCTTGAGACCCCTCCCCAATTTCCTAAACTCTTCCTGAACTTCCTTTGGCTCCCCATTTGCCAGGTCATTAGTACCTAGGTGGATAATGACATCCAGCTCACCCTCCTGTCTTGCCTTCCCAGTGATCCCCAGGATCTTCCTTCCATCCCTCCATGCCGTGGCACCTGGTAGGCACCTCACTCTCCTGTCCTCCCCCTCCTGTGTTCCTAGCTGGATCCCTCTTATGATGGAGTCCCCACCAGGATTCACTTCCTCCTCCTCTGGGGTCCACTGCTTTCCCGCTGAGGTCACCTCCTTGGCTAACCTCCACATCCTAACCTTCCACTTCTCTGGGTACCTCTATTTGGTTGTCCTCATTTGCCAGTGTGGCATATGAGTTCTTGAGTGGAATAGGATCTGGGATGTGCCTCTGCCTGACTGCTCTAACCCTCCCTGAGCCCACTGTCATCCAAGTGCTCCTCGTTCTCAGCATCCTTTGAGGCAGTTGCATTGGACTGGGTGGTCCCTGGATAGGGGTGATGGTACTCCTGACCCAGTCTGGCTACCTCATCCCACAGTCCAGAGAGATGCATGCAGATAGGGCAGCACCTCAGTGTCCAGAAGGTCTGCCTGAATCGGCTTCCCACAGCCACTGCATTACACCACCCCCACATTATACTGCAATTCCACTACTTGTCTGCTACTGAAGCTCTCCTAGTTCCCTTTTTATTAATTTACTGTACTAAAAATCCTGCCACTGATCCTCAGATAATTTTTTTTAAAGAAAAAGAAACCAATAAATAAACAAATGAGTCAAAACACTTGTCGTGCTGAGGGTGGGCTTCTTCCCCCTTATGCCCCTCCTACTTCACACCCCTTACTATACCCTGTGTTTAGCTCCTGTCAATCAGATTTAACAAGGCATATAATTAAGAGTTGTGGGAAGGGGAGGGAGAGGGTTCGAAAATTTGCAGCAATTAAAGACAGCACAGAATTACACCACCACTATGTTTTAAATTTTCAACAGCCCAAAAACAATTATAAGTAAAGACAACAAAGAAAGTATAGTGTCACTAAAAGCCCACAATCTAAGTTTAAAAGAAAAATAGCAATTACCAGTTACTCTAAAGCACTGAATTGAATATGTTTCCTTCCTTCCCCTTCTGGCTTCTCACTCTAGCCAATATTTGTTAGTTAAAATACCAGTTCCTTAGCTCACCTAAAGCTAGATATGTACGTATTCTCCAGGCATCACTGTATAATTCTATTTATTAGCTGTCTGTGCAGCATAATATTGATTGGTAACATTATATCTTTCCCTTAAAATGGCCTTCTAATGGCACAGTAGGTAGCCAATAATGCAGTATTAAGTTACCATGCATTGTATAACCTGAACATATGGCAATGATTTCCACTGGCCCTTCAGCCTAGTAGTTAGACTGAAGGGTTGCAAAGCTAAAAAAAACTACTTTTGAATTCTACTACTGCCATTTAAGTCACTGCATTGGTTTGGGAAAATCACTCAAATTTCCAGTGCCTAACATTCTCTATCTCATTCCTTTTTTGTGTTTAATAACTGTATTTTCCTTAACTTAAATTGTAAGTCTTACCTGATTGTTTTGAATATATACTTCAACTATTTCCATCTTGTAAAGTGCCTTGAAATATATTATTTATGAAGGGCACAATATAAAACCAAATTATTTTTCTTCCTTCCTTAACTCCCCAGCCCTATTCTACCATCTACTCCCAATCTGCACTACTAAGAATTGCCACTTCAACATCTGTTACTGGGTATCCTTACACAGGCTTCTATCACTGGTGCATGTCCTGGACCTTTAGTTCGGACTGGAAATTGTTGTTCTACTTCTAAACTGTACTCATTTCTCTGAGCAGCTTGGGTCTGGTCATGGTGCTTTGGTAACCCTGGTTCTCATGAAAATATTTCTGTCCTATTGGCATCACTTGAATACCTTCTCATGGCTACTCAATAAGCATTCATACTTGGGCTAAAAATTATTCATTATTCTTTAGTCAGCTAAATGGGTTAAAATCCTTAAGCAAATGATACCACCTACCCCAACATGTCAGGGCTAGCCCCATGACTACCCTACCCCTTCCGTCACCCACTATCCTCTCCCTGGCCTTCCCATTCTGTAATATATATACTTAGTTGTTTGACAGCTTTTTACATCATCCTGCTAGCCCCTACCATTGCCTAACACCATCATTTCAAATCTTTTTTAAAACTTAATTTTCTTTCTTAATAATTTTTGAACCAACCAAGAAAAAAACAGATATAGGAACAACCAACACAGGAAGGAAACAAATAAAACAAGAAAAGAAAGAAAGAAACAGGAGCCATACTATAAGTACTTAATACAATATAAAAACCTTAATGAAGTGGAAGGATAAGTAAGTATATCTATACAAGTCGGGGGTATGTTAAACAAATCAGTATGTCTAAATCCAGTAAATGAAAATTTATCTAAATCCACTAATGGGAAATAAAGTAGGATACTAAAGAGAGGGCAAAATAATTTAAAGAGAGTCTAAATCACACCTGGGACTCTAAGAATGAAAAAGCTAGTAAAATATATGCACATCTGTTAAGTCAGCTAATAGAGAAACAAAATGAAGTTAACTTCTGTAGTCATAAGAAGGGTAAACAGTTTCTCCCACCTATTATGAAAGGTAGGAAGGGCATGCCACATACTAGTCACCAACTTCTCCATTCAGAGCATTGCTAGAATTTCATTATGCCATTCCTGATATGTCAGTGGATCACTGTCCACCTAATGGTGCAGAAAGATCAATGTTGATATAGCTGCTATTAACACAATGTAAATTCTCTGTGTCCCCACAAGCTGATCAAGGCCTAGTCCTACTAAACACATTTCTGAAGTGAAGGCCTCCTGTAGGCCCAAGATAGGATCCATATGAGACTGAATTTGCCTCCAAAAGTTATAAACCTGTGGGTAATCCCAAACTGCATGCTTTAAAGTACCTATAGCGGAGTTACATCTAGTACATATTGGACTAGGTATGCAACTACATTTATGCAATTTTTGGGCAGTAAAATAAACATTGTGTAAGATCTTATACTGAATAAGATGTAATGTATCTATCTTTGTATAGTTAAAAATATAGTCTCAAGGAGCTGATGAGTGAAAAAAGTTAGTCTGATCTGGAAATTCTTTTTCCCAATAGGTACATTTAACTTGCTTCTGCTTACTCATAACATTTCTCAGTGCTTTATAGAGCAACGAGACAGCATGTGCTTTAGTAACTAAATCGTTGTTCTTTATTGGAGGGACTCTCGGAAAACTGCCATGGTCTAGGACCTAAACCAGCCTTCACCCAGTGGGTTAATTGAAAGAAGGCAAAAACTGCTGAGTGGGGTAGGGAATTTGTCAGCCTAAATTGTGCAAAAGAAACTAAATGTTCACCCTGTAATAAACATGAGACACTCTAAACTCATTGCAGAAAGGAATGATAAGGGAATGGGTTTATTAGCGATCTTAAAGTTGGGGTTATAGCAAATCAGTTGGAGGGGGTCCTTTTGGGGAACATAATTCATGGTGCGACATAACTGCAGATTAATTCAAACCAACCAGCCTATGGGGCCACACCTCAGGGCTGGAAGTAAACTCCTCCAGGGTAAATGAGGAAGTGCTTTTGTGTTGATAGCATTAATTTGACATAAATAAACCTCTATTTCTTTCGAAAAGGGGAAATGTGAGTTTGGTACTTTATCCATGTCTGACAACTTCCACTTCCATAAATTTGCTGACTTGGGCTGCTAGGTAATAGCAAAATAAATCTGACAACTGCAAACCCCCATAAGCCTTTGCTAAAGTTAATTTAGTGTAATCAACATGCGTTTTTTTTGTGTTTCCATAAAAAGTCAGAGATCAGGCCATGTAAATGGTTAAACCACTCTTTAGGAATAGGAACCCCTAGCATAGTGAGTGGATAAAGGACACGTGGTAAAATGTTCATTCTAGTAACCAAAATTCTGCCTCATAAGGACAATGGAGGAGCTACCATTGCACCAGAATGGCCAAAATATTACAGACAAATGGGGTAAAGTTACAATTAATATAGGAGATTGTGGACCATAAGCTATTTTTATACCTAAATAAGTGAGTTTTGAAGTATTCCAACAATTTCACAACTCAACTAGCAGGTCATGTTTATATGTCTTGGAATTTAATGGCATAATGGCAGTTTTAGCTATATTCGGTTTATAGACTGATATAGATCCAAAGTTTCTAAGAACCTGCAGTACTGCAGGAAGCGATGTAGTCAGCTGGGTGAGATGCAGGAAAATATCATCCACGTATGTGGATACTTTAAAGGAGTGAGGCCTGAGCCAGCCCACCAGTACAATGGAAAGATTCACCACTGCGTTACTGGCAAACTAAGTTCAGGAATGGACTTGGGCATCAAAGGGCTGGCTGGGGGAAAGAAGGCTTGAGTGTCTGCTTACTGATCACCTTCTCTCAAGGGAAGGGTGGGATAGAGGACCGGTGCCTACTGACCCCTGACGGAGACTGGAGGTACAGCAGTGCACTGGGTTCTATTGTGTAAGAAGTGTGACAGATGCTGCTGTCTGCCTTACATCCTGCATGTCGCTCTCCTGTGGGAGAAAAAGTGGAAAAAGGCACAGTCATCGATTGGGTGATGGCCTCCTGGATTCTCAACACCGGAGCTCCCAGACCTCCATCAGTCACCTCAGTAGCACCCAGGACCATTGAAATGGCTCGTAAGGCTCATTCCCTACACAGGCAGGGGACCCACCTAATGAAGTGATACATTGGGGTACCTTGGGTGGTTGCGATGTGGGGCGGTGGGGTCAGGAGCAGCCAGGGCAAGAAGGTCCCTGAGAGGCCCAAAAGAGGGATTGGCCAGTGTGTGGGGTGGGAGCATAAAAAAAAAAGGAGTGAGGCCCAATTGAAACTCCCATAATTTGCTTATTTTGTATAATATGCCGAGAAAGGGGTTCAAGATATGAACAAATGGGCAAAGGGAACATCCCTGGCATATACCCCTATGTAGGGAAAATGTATCAGACAGAACCCCATTACAATAGACGCATGCTCTCTGGGAAGAATATAGAAGTTTTACCCATTTAATAAAGTTTGACAGGAAGCCGTAGGCAGACAAGGTATGGCACAAATACATCCAAGAAACTCTGTCAAGTGTCTTCTATGCATTTGGGGATACCAGCACTGATGGGGTGTTGGAGTCCCTGGATACTGAGAGTAAGTGAAACATTTTCCTAAAATGTTCAGAAACCAATTGCCCCTGCATAAACCCAGTCTGCTCCTGACTGATTAAAGATCACCATATCTCTGCCATTCTATATGCCAAGATATGGGAAAGTATCTTAGTATATACATTTAAAAGAGAGATGGCTGATAATTGTTAACATCAAACTGGTCAGCATGAACAACTCAGTTTAGTGCAGGAAGTTGGCAGTAAAGGCCAATAGGATGCTAGGGTATATAGTGAAGGGAATCTCCTTCAGGAATAGGGAGGTGAACCTTCCCCAATACAAGTCTCTGGTCAGGCCTCACCTAGAGTATTGCATGCAATACTGCCTCCTGTTCCTGAAGAAAGACATCAAATTGTTGGAGGGGTGCAGTATAGGGCAACAAATATGATCCAGGGATTTGAGGGAACGTTCTATGAGGAGAAATTAGCAGAGATGAACATGTATTCACTGGAGGAAAGTAGGGATGGGGGGATATGATCGAAACATTTAAATACCCCAAGGGGATAAATAAGGTTAATACAGAAGGGATTTTCCAGATTAGAAGAGGGAGAGATACGAGAGGGCATCAGTTGAGATTGGAAGGTGGAAGATTCAGGAGGGAAATCAGTAGGCATTTTTTCACTGAAAGGGTGATGGACAGGTGGAACACTCTGCCTGAGAGGGTGGTGTCCTGTAAAATGGTGAGTGGCTTTAAGAGGGGTTGGGACAGAGTGTTGGGGGTTATGATGAAGAGGGGTGGGAGGGTTGGGCAGCTGCAAATTGAGGGGCTAGCGGCACAATCGAGCAGACTCGATAGACTGGAAGGCCTGCTTCTGCTGGCGTTTTCTTATGTTCATATGTTTGTATGGTCTTTACCAGGTTTGGTATAAGTGCGATGTGGGCATCCAAAAAGTCCACAGGGAAAGCATTAACTTTATAAAAAAAATTGAAAAAATCTGTCAAATATGGAGCCAGCTCTGTTTTTTTTTTCAACTTTCTTTATCTCCGCTCTGGTCCCATAGACCTCTCTCCAGTGAGGCACACAGAGGGTCTTGTCTCCCGCCCAGCCTGAGGACCTCCTGAATTGGTCTGAGGCTCCCAGGAATTCTCCTTTATCTCCACTGACTACCCCTGGCTCTGAGCCCCCTGGGATGGGACCACCTTTACACCTCCAGCACTCTATCTAGAATCTAGAATGGCATCCGGGGAGTGGAGGAGAAAGACAATGATCAGTCAGGTTGGACCTGTCGGTGGGCATGGGGGATGTCCTCAAGCCCCACCTTCGCTTGTCCAGGTGCCAGGGTTTTTCTCTGCTTTTCATTCCCAGAGGCACAGACATGCAATGATGGCCAGCACGCAACGGACTAGCTCCCACACCCACCTGCAAGCCGTCCACCACCACCTGCATACACCAGTAATGTGTCTCCTACTTGTTGCGATGCCCTCCATCTCCACTGAGAGCCCCTGTAATGGAAGGAGATGCAATCCACCCCCAGGAGAGGAGAGCAGTCCTCCAGATGCTCAGTCCTATCCTGCCCCTACTGAACCCTGACCACTTGAGCTTGTTTCCGAACCCAGGTCACTGGCATGGCACAAGGTGTGGCAGCCAGCTCCTCAACCCTCAGCACCACCAGGCCAGCATCAGCTCTTTCTTAAAGGCTAAATAGAAATTGGGGGAAAACCCATCAAGCCCTGGAGATTTATCCAGTGTAAGGAATGAGATGGCCCATTCTACCTCTGAAACTGTGATGGGGCAGTCAGGTTAGGGAGCAGATCTGGATCATTGAAACATAGAAACACAGAAGTTGATGGCAGAAGCAGACAGCTAGGTCCATCTAGTCTTCCCATTTGTTTTAGACCTATTTTGACACTCTAGTTTCCCTTTCTAGTCAAGGCTCCCTTGTTTCTATCCCATGCATTCTTAAATCTCCCCACAGTGTTGACCCCCACAACCTCTTGTGGCAGGCAGTTCCAGGCATCCACCACTCTTTCTGTGAAGAAAAACTTCCTGGTGTTGGTAGAGAATCTCCCTCCTTGCAGCCTGAGATCATGTCCCCTGGTCCTGTAACCCTTCTTGAAGTGAAAAAGTTTCTGTGCCTGTACCTTGTTAATGCCTTTTATGTATTTGAATGTTTCCATCATATGCCCACTCTCTCTTCTGTGCTCCAGGGAGTACATATTCAGTTCCCTAAGTCTTTCTTCATAGCACATGTACTGAAGACCCTGTATCATTTTTGTTGCCTTTCTCTGTACTGTTTCCACCCAGTCAATGTCCTTCCTGAGGTGAGGCCTCAAGAATTGGACTCTGCATTCCACATGAGGCCTGACCAGCAATCTATACAGTGGTAGTACCACTTCTCTTCTCCTTCTCATGATTCCCCTCCTAATGCAGACCAGCATTCTGTTGGTCTTCAATGTTGCCTTCTCACACTGCTTAATGACCTTCAAATTGTCTGAGATTATGATTCCGAGGTCTTGTTCCTGGTTTGAGGCCAAGACTCTTTTGCTTCCTAGGTAATAACTCTTTTCTTGGATTTTTCTTTCCTATGTGCATGACCTTGCACTTTTTGGCATTAAATCTCAGCTGCTACACTCCAGACCATTCTTCTAGTTTCTTGAGATCAGCTTCCATCTTACTCACTCCTTCTGAGGTGTCCAACCTGTCACATATCTTGGTGTCATCTGCAATTAGACGCACCTTCCCTTCCAGTCCATCAGCTATGCCTGCTATAAAAACATTGAAGAGTACAGGCCCCAGCATTGAGCCCTGGGGCACCCTGCTGGTCATCCTGTCTTCAGTCAAATGCATTCCATTAACCTGTACCCTCTGGGTTCTGCCTTGTAACCAGTTTTGTACCCATCTGACTATTTCTGGACCAAACCCTGTGTGGTCAAGCTTCTTTACCAGCCTTCTGAATGGAACCGAGTCAAAGGCCTCACTAAAGTCTAGGTAGACTACATCTACTGCCACACCATCATCTACTATTTGTGTAGCATAGTCAATAATTTGCCCAATTTGTCTGGCATGACCTACCTGCTGTGAAACTATGCTGTTTAGGGTCTTGTTGGCTGTTAGTTTCAAGGAATGCTATGATCCTCTGTTTGAGCAGTGCCTCCATTAGTTTCACTACTATGGACTTGAGGCACACTGGTCTGTAATTACTAGCCTCTTCACAACTGCCTGAATTGTAAGGTGGAACTACTATTGCCTTTTTCCGTTCTTGCTGTACCACACCGCTCTTCAAGGATTTTGTAAGTAGAAGTGCCTGAGGAACTGTTAATTCTGCCCCCATTTCCTTATAGATTATGGGGTGCATCTCATCTGGTCCCATGGCTTTGGCTGCATTTAGTTTATTTAGCACCTCCCATACTTCAGCTTCTGTAAAGGTACTCATGTCTACCCAGCTCCAGCTGTGGCAGCCTGCCTGGAAGAAAGTCACAAAATTAATTGATATGGGGGACAAATTGTAGAGTCCTCCATGTAAAAATGCTCAAAGGGTTATTTGAAGCTCTGCTGCTATTTCCCTGGGTGAGTTTAAAACTTTGTTTTCAGAATTAGAGCAGATACCCATTATCAAAAATGACATTTCCTTTTGTTTCATGCACTTTGCTAGTAGCTTACTGGCCTTTTCTCCATGCATAACATAACCCACTTTTGCTCAAAAAAAAGCATGATCAGCTTTTTCCCTACTTAACTCCGCATATTTGCCTCACTCCTGATTTAGGTGAAGCCAATCTTGCTCTAAAGAGGAAGAGGATATGTGTTTTTATAAATTATGAATAGAATTAAGAAGCTCCTCCAACTGTGCCTCTCTTCGTTGTTTCTTAACTGTGGCTAGTTGTGTAAGTTCACCCCAATTACACATTTGAAGGAAATCCAAATCAGATCCACAGACAAGGATGGGGAGGAATTTATCTGAAAAAATTCCTGTATAGCTTGTTTGACTTTATTAAGATACCATTCATCTTTTAGAAGGTGGTTATTTAATTTCCAACATTTACCCCCCCATTAAGTGATGATAAACAAAGAGAGAGGGATATCAGAGCGTGATCCGAGAGAACTGTACTCTGAGTTTCAAAACAACTCACATTTGGGATAAAGCCAGAACAATACATAATCTATTCATAAGTGGATATTATGAACTAGAGAGTAAAAAGTGTACTCTCGCTTAGTGGGTTGTAATGCCCTCCAAATATCTGCTAAGCCACAAACGTCCATTATATCCCTCAAGGCTCTTTGTGCCAGCATTAAACCCTTCCTAATCATCCCGGACCTATCAAGGGAGTCGTGTAATGTAAAGTTACAGTATCCCATGATAAGAACTGGGAGAGTATGGAATTCTGCAAGAAGGCAAACCAACTGAGCAAAAAAAGAGGGTAAATCAGTATTTGAACCATAAATGTAGCCCAAGACTAGCTCACGCATCCTAATCCTAACCTGCAAAAAAATATGTCAGTCATTTGGATTAGAATATTCTTTAATAACTTGGAACAATAAATGTCACCTCACTAAAATCAAAACACCCACCCTGCGGGTAGACAAGCCCACCGTAAAGGCATATCCAACCAATAAATGACAGAAAAAGAGAGCATTCTTTCTTAAATGATGTGCGTCTTGTAGCATCACCACATCTGGTTTTAAAGAAGCAAGATGTTTTATAACTTTTGTATGTTTTAAAGGGGAATTACCCCCTTTATTATTCCAAGATACACAGGTTAAGTGGGAAACTGCCATGACAAGGTTTCAAAGATATAGACACTAGGATGCAGCAAACCCTCCAAGTACAGTATTAACCCACTATTTGCCCAGACCAAAATAAATGACCGCCCCTCTATAGAAATCAGTGTCTCCCCACCAATGATTTAAACACCCTATATCTCCCAATGCTCATTTCTAACCATAAGGCAAACACAATGAAGTAACAATTGTTAACAATAATAAAACATGAACAAGCAAACAAATCAAAGTCCTCAGTTTTCCCCTCTCCCACTAGAAGGGGGAAGGGTTGAGAAAACACCTGAATCGATGAAACAAGGTCATCCGTTCCAAAACTGGCCATGATGGTTCAGAACCATGGCACCAGCCTCAGCCACCATGTCCCACTGCAGTCCAAATACCAGTCCTATCATAAAGAGCAGCTAGAAAAAGAAAAAGAAAAGAAAAAAGTATTAAGAAATCAGTAACACTCCCAGCTCCTCCAGGGAGGTCTCTTCTATGATCCCACGCTGCTGATTTGAGACCCTTTATAAACAACTAATTGATGACAGTTCTTAATAATTTTAAACAATCACTTGAGTAGAAACAAATCAAGACTGCCAGTTCATTTAAAAGAAAACAGTCTCAAAAAGCAAGCTCCAGTAATGTAAAATCACTAGCCATTTTCTCACCTTGCAACCAGCATGGGTTGATTCTGTGCTCTCTCATTGATCAACCAGAATAGGAAGAAAGTATAACAAAACATTGAGTTTTTGAGCTTTCATGAAGAAGTCCATAAAATGTTTAAAGGAAATATCCCATACAGTCCAAGGAATGCTCAGTCCAAAAAAAGAAAAAAAAAGAAAAGAAACTGGGAACATGAAACAGATACCGGCTTGGTAAATGTAGAAGTGCATAAGTACATAAAGACAAAAATGCCAATCCAGCAGCCAGCATAAAACAAGCACAGCAATGAGGGGTGTGCGAAAAAAAAAATTCCACCAGTGGAATTTCCGAAAAAGTGCAAATTTCGCTTCCATGAAAGTTCAAAAACAATTTTCACAACTTTTGCAGAAATTCCACCTTAAAACTGTGGAATAAATATACAAACTGCGGGTTCATTTATTAAACTGCAGGGGGAAAAAATCCACAGAACAGATCACTGCCAGTGGTCAGTTCTGAGACTTTTTTAACCAAAGTTTAATTCATTGATCCCCCCCACTTATCAGGGGTCCCAGTAAATAAATAAATACATAAACTCCAATCCCTCTCTTGGACACTCCTGGTGTCTAGTGACCTCCCCTACCACCAATCATGGGTCCCAAGTAAAAAATCCCTGATCCCTGGTGTCTAGTGGTTCTCACCCCCCCCACCCAGAGATTGTGTCCCATGGGTCCTGGAAAAGAAGAAATAAAAACTCTGATCCCTCCCTAGTATCTAGTGGTCCCCCCACCCACCGATCATGGCCCCCAAAAAGATTTTATTTCCCTGGTGTCTAGCGAAATGCCCTCCCTAACCTGGATTCCCTTAATCTACAAAAAACAGCCAGCAGTCCACTGACTCATCCCCCTCTATTCCCAGTATTCCCTGCTGTTTAGTGGACCCCCCATCCCTGATCCCTTATAAAAAAAAAGTAATCCCAGTCCTTGGTGTCTAGTGGACACCCCCACTGCCTCACACTGATGTTTCATCCACCACCACCTGCTCCCCCCCACCCTTTCCCTGAGCAGGCCATTGGCACAACTCTCCTCTCTCCTCCACTACTGGTGGCCCACTGAACTGTAAATGAATGACCGCGTGGTTGTACAAGCACACACTCCTTCACTGAGAGTTTATTAAACTGTGGATAGAATAAATTCAGCAGTTATATGCATTTTTCCACAGTTCACACAAAAGTCTGCAGAACCTGGCAAAAATCCATGAAAAATCTAGTTTTGCCAATGGTGAAAGTTCTGAAATTTTCACAAAATTTCAGAAATTTCACATAAGTTCCACAAAAGTGGAATTTGCAACTTTGTCCCACCCCTAATAGCAATTAAGATGCTATGTATGCTAATCAAGATGACTATGCTACATTCAGAAAAGTCCAACCCCAGACTAAAAGAATTGTAGTCCCTTCTGACTTCAGAGAACAGCCCGAAACCCATAAAAAAAAAATCAGCCATCATCTACAGAAACACATTTAGTCACTGTTAATTATGATCACTCATAGGAGCATTATCAGTCAACAGGAGTTACAAAAATGTCCCAGGCTACCAAATCAGGTCACATTTTGGTGTGGAGGAGAAGGGAACAGATGCGGGAATATTTTTGGCAGCTCTAATTTGGCTTGGTCCAATGAAACAAATTCCATGTTGCTGGTCATGGTATGCAAAATAAACCCAGATTGGGTAGTGCATATAAAAACGTAACCCCCACTCAATACGAGATTCGCTTGAGGTCTTTTTAAGCAGCTTGATGCTCCCAAACCATAGAAGTGGTATCACTAAATATTAAAAAAAGTTTTGCCCCACCATATAAGTGGCCTCTTGGCTCGAGTTTTTTGTTGAATCCACAATTTCTCTTGGTAGTACAGACATCTCAGTATAATAGTCCGGGGCTTAAAGCTTCGTGAGAGATGAGGGCACAAAGATCTGTGAGCGCATTCTATCATGTATTTGTTCCCTGAAGGCAGGGGGGCCAGCCACATCATGCAAAATGGTCTGCACAAAAGTCATCATATCAGATCCCCCAGCTAGTTCTAGGATTCCAACCAGCAGCAAATTGTTCCTTCAGCTTCTAGCTTCAAGGTCACCATCCTTCAGCTCTAATTAGAAAACCTTCTTTTTAAGTTCCTGCAACTCTCTTAATTTTGAATGGTTCCAATTACGGTGATGGGCACACTCACATGAACAGCACACCAGGCATTTGCCCTGCCTCTGCCCCCCCCCCACTGAAGCATCCTATTGTGCCAAGATGGCTGTCCGAGGGTTGTTTTAAAGTTTATCAGAGGCACTGATAAAGTAATGGCCTGTATTCTGGTTGTTGAAAGAAGTGCAAAACCATTAGTTATCACTCCTTAAATAAACAACATTAGAATTATTTTGAGCAATCAAAATAAATGACATTTTCTACATGGTTTATAAAATGTTGGAAGCCAAGAACTTGGATAGGGTGTGAGAGATTATTGAGCAGGGATGATGTGGCCCTTTTACTACCTCTGGCCATCTGGGGAAGGATGGAAGCCTTTTTTAAGATGTTTGGAGGTGGGTAATCCCAGTATTTAATATTCCACCTGCAGCCTGGTACTCATTATAAATATCAAAATAGCAAATAAACTATGATTCATAGAATTTGGAAATGAGTATTCATTACTTTCAAAGCATAGCTAATAATCTTAATGAAGTTTCTCTAAATTTAAATTTTCTAATGGTGCAGATTGTTTGATCAGCATGGATACTGTATCAGTGCAGCAATGCATGGGACAGCTATTTATTTTCTTTCTTTCTTTCTTTCTTTCTTTCTTTCTTTCTTTCTTTCTTTCTTTCTTTCTTTCTTTCTTTCTTTCTTTCTTTCATTAGTTATTTGTTTTAGTAACCAAGAGAGTGCACTAGAAAAACATGTCTAATTTTAAGTACAGCCTAGACATGAAGAATGGAAACATAAGCAGTAGGCACAAATACAGTGCATGATTTATAATCAAGGACAATGAGCAAAAATACAGGATATATAGTGCTTGGGAACACAATCTTGTAGTCAGAAACATGAGCAAACAGTAATGAAAATAAGATCATTTCTAAAAGCTGATCTAAAGTGCTGGTGCCCAACATTGATTGTATTATCAGTAGGTAGAGAAATACAAACATGTCATTTGCTGCAACTGTATTACCAATGTAAATACACCCTAGGTGAAAGTTAGGTGAACACTATCTGTTATGTTCTATCCGTTCTTGTAATCATGGCTCAGTTTGATGTTTTTTAACTTGCCCAAGAAAGAATACAATGTGACTTGAGAAGTCATGTGAATGATCCAGTAAAAATGCAGATCTGTGTCTTGTAGAAGGAAGAATGTTCTTGTACCTTGTGATTCAATGTGACAGGAGAGTATTTAAACTGAGTAATAACCTCATGAGTTGAGCCATCATGAGAGGAAATAAAGATCAGGTTCTCAGTATGCTGTTTTGTTTTGGACAAGAATTAGTATAGCTTTGCTTGTGTGACTGTTTTTAACACTAACTTGTTATTAGAGATGCAGCGAATATAAAATCCACCTACAAAGTGAACGAGAAGTGGCCAGTTTGCATTGGCACTTCGCTACGTGGAGTGCCCCATAGGAAAGGCTCACTTCGCCTTATTATTATTACTTTGCATTGTCATTCCACTTTAAATGTGAAGTAAGGCAGAGTGACAGCAATATTGGCAGCACCCCACCCACACAGTCACCAGAATTAATGTGTATCCCCAAAGTGCTACTGTCTTGTGTCCAGAAAACTCCCCAGTGCTGACAAAGTGAAATGAGAGCATAACAAGAAATGCAAAGTCTCCCAGAATTAATGGCGCACTCAGAGTCACCAGAATTAAAGTGCATCCACAAAATGCTACTGTCTTGTGTCCAGAATATTTCCCAGTGCTGATGAAGTGAAATGAGAGCATAACAAGAAATGCAGTCTCCCAGAATTAATGGTGCACTGCAAACGCACAGACAGATTAAGATTGCGCTGCACACTCAAGGGATGCATACAAAAAGGCACAACAACACCTAACTAGTGCACACAAGTCACAAATCCAAATCTAGAAAGGAATATATTTTGCCAGTTGGGGGATTAGTGCATCGCAGTAACAATCCACTACCAGTAAAGATACCACAAAGCAGTATAAAAAATTCATGCAGGTGCAGTGGATAGTAGGTTCACACTGCTGCAATTACTCTATGGCACAAATAAAAAGTGTCTGATTTAATGGCACACATTGCACACACACTCACACACACACTACAAGTAATGCATAGCAAATTGAAAACCTTTATTAATATAACCAAATGTTTTAAACAGACAAATTATACACTGCTGCACCACAACAATCAGCAAACAAATTTCAAGAATTACTGAAAATATTACTGTGTGGACATTAACACAGTTATACAAGAAAAATATAACCGAAACAGAAAGACTGCCTTTTTCTCCCCAGTTAATGTACCTACACCACAAATACACCCCTCCCCAAAGCACACTTCACAGTACACAGACTGACTGTTTTAAATTAATATTCAAAATCCACACACAACAATAATCACTCGATGATATGAGCACAGAAGGGTTTCCTTCAATCTATGTAGTAAATTTTGAGCAAAAAAAAATTACTCAAAAAGGCATTTTAAACAGCTTTTAGAGGGTTTGAATCGTAGAGATCTGAGAGCAAACTGTTTCCAGCTACCACTACGCACACACTACCCAGGCCAGAACTGAGGCTGTGCAGAACAATCTAGAGCCCATGTGACCTGCAATCCCATGAATCACGACAGAATTTCATTTGGAGCTCAAATACAAGGTGAAGTAAGGTGAATTACATTGATTTCAATGTACTTTACCTTAAAATTGGTGGAGAAGTGATTTGGAAAAGGTGGAATAACGCAAAGTCATTGGTTTCAATGGCCTTCGCATTCCTCATTATGAAGCGCAGTACTCCGCTTCATATTGTGGAGTACTCCATGGGTTCCACGTTACTCCGTGAATCACTTCATGGAGTAAATTAGGGCCACTTCGCCCACCACTACTTATAGTACTGTAACTCACATGCTGTACAGGAAGGAAGGAGAATGCCTATGGCTGTACTTCCCTGATGAGCTGCAGCACAAAACTCCCCGACTTAAAAACACATATTAATAAGTATAATGGTGGGGTGGTGAAGCCTGGAGAGATACTACAAAACAGGCTTACACTACATCCAAGTAACTAGTAAAAAAATTAGCATTGTGATTCATGACATGATTGTGAACTGTGATTTGTGACTGCATTTGTGACCATGATAATGAAGAATGTGATTCAGTGCCGATGGTGTGAGATAACCAATATGAATCTGTACTGGGAATGTGAATGCCTACGGTTGTACTTCCCCAATGAACTGTAGCTTAAAACTCCCAGACTTAAAAACACGTATCAATGAATACAATAGTGGGGTGGTGAAGCCTGGAGAAATACTACAAAACAGGCTTACAATACATCCAAGTAACTAGAAAAAAAATTAATGTTGTGATTTGTGACATGATCGTGAATCGTGATTTGTGACTGCATTTGTGACCGTGATGATGAAGAACATGGTTTGTATCACAAGTGACTCATGATGATGGTCCTGACTTAAAAACACATATTAATGAGTACAATGTGCATGCAGAATTATGCACCACACCTGTCCAGCACTCTGAAGGGAAGCCAAAGAAACAACTGTCACTTAAGTTACAGATGGAGACTGGGTCCTAAAGAGATGCAAATGCATAGACAGATTAACCCTTAGAAGACTGTGGACGTATATATACGTCCAGAATCTGTTTATGTTCACACATATTCAGTTCTCAGAATTGCGCTGTACACTGAAGAGATGCAGATACAAAGGCACAACAACTAACCTGTACTCACCATCAGAAATAAAAATCTGGAAAACACAGTTATACAAGAAAAATATCACCAAAACAGAAACACTGTCTTTTTCTCCAAGTTAATCTAACTACACCACAGATACACCACTCCCCCAAAGCACACTTCTACTGTCTCTCAGTACACAGACTGAATGTTGTACATTAACATTCAAAATCCATACACAAACAATAAACGCTCGATGATATGAGCACAGGAGGGTTTCCTACAATAAATGAACTAAAGTTTCAGCAAAAAAATGACTCAAAAAGGCTTTTTTATCAGTTTTTAAAAGGTTTGAATCGCAGAGAGTTCTCAGAGCAGATTGTCTCCAATAGCTTCCTACACACACTACCCCAAACTGAGGCTGTGCAGAACAATCTAGAGCCCATGTGACCTGAAATCCCATGAATCACTGCAAAATCCACCTTTGGAGCTTAAAAACAAGGCAAAGTGAGGCAAAGTACATTCTTTTCAATGTACTTCGCCTTCAGAATTGGTGGAGTAGTGGTTTGGGAAGGCGGAGTAACATGAAGTCATTGTTTTCAATGGACTTCGCGTTACCCATTATAACGCTAAATACTCCGCTTCGTGTTGCGGAACACTCTGTGAATTCGCCTTCACTCCGCGAATCACTTCACGGAGCGAATTGAGGCCACTTCGCCCATCTCTACTTGTTATTTGACAACTAAGACTGAATATTGCTGAAGTCTACATTAAGGGGAGGGGTTCAGGTCTGAGGAATTCATTGAGATACACTAAATGACTGAATATTTGGTGTAATGATGTTTATTGCACTCAGCATTAGAAAAAGGAAGTTTATTAATGAGCAGAAACAATAAGGAATTAACCAGGACTGAATCCTGTCGTATGCCAACACTGCTACATGACATTGCAGAAAAAAATATCAGTCATAACTTGTTGCCTTCTGTTGGATAGATAGTACACCAATTTGGACTGGTGCCTGAGGCACCAACATTACCAAATATTTTGCAGAGAAGTTTACAGTCTACATGATTAAAAGGCTAAGTGAAGACCAGAAATGCAACACCAGTCACCATATCTTCATTTATACAGTAGCTGAACTTACATTGTTACTGAACTTTTGCAAGGCAATCTATTTTCCATCTTCATTTCATAAACTATTCTGGTATTAAACAAAATGTTATATTTTTGTAAATAACTCAGTTCAGTAGCAACATTTATTTTACTTAAGAACATGTGGAATTACAACCCTTTGAGTCATAAACTCCTTGACTAAGGCTCCACATCAGAGAACAATGAGAAAACTTACAGACCATGTAAACAACACAGAGTTCAGGTTGGGGGAACAAAGAGTGGAGTACAGATGAAATGTAGAAACAATTATCGTAGGGTAAGGAAGACCCAGCGTTATGCATGCAATATAAAATAACAAATGTTACACAGTATATCCACGTGTATCAAACATGTTACACAGTTATATTTATTTCCAGTAGTGCTCCCAATGTAAACAGAATGCCAATAGGGCTAGCTTTATCTATTAGTTTTGGATTCACGGTTTTAAAGATAGGATGAATGTTAGAAACTTTCCAAATATCTGGAATGACTCATGGCACAAGGGACATATTAAAATTACAATTTTGGAAGGCATCTATAAAAGAGATTGACATTTTAAGCAATTTCCATTCCAGACCATCAGAGTCAGGACTTTTTGCAGGGGTCAAACTGTTTAGTAACTTGTATACATCACTTGGGGTGATCAGGTTAAAGCAAAAATGGGAGTAGAGGCATTGGCAGGAAAACCAGTGTAACTGCCACAGATGAAATATTAGGACTAGGTATATATGCAGTTAAATATAAGAACTTGTGATTGCAGGCATTTGCAACTGTTATCTGATTGTTACAAGTTTCTCTAAGTATTGTCAGCTCATTTAGATGGCTACATTATTTCAGACCCATAAATACTTTAATGTTGCTGAAAACCTTTTAATATCACCAGCAAAAGCATTTAACAGCTCCCCACAAAAGACACCTTTCCTGGTCCGAACCATTTTTACAGGTACTATTCTATTTCTTACCATTTCCTGTATTCCATTAGCCAAAAGGTTTAATTGCCAACATTACTTCCAGCACCTGTCCCAGCTAATCACCAAAGCTAGGAGAGCTGAACAGGGTTCAATCCCTAACTGAACACTTCATGTGCAGAAACTATTTCTGAATGTATTAGTAGAAGGGTCCACCTCAGTCTGTGAAGAATAATATCTGAATATGTATTGTCACAGAAAAACATGAGGTTATTTAGAAGTACAAGATTATATAGAGCAACTATAAGTTATGAAAACCTATAGAATGTAGATAAATTGATAAACTCTTCATGTACTGATTTACCAGGAGAGGCATTACAAATGAGAGATTCCATTACATTTGTTTAGGAAAAGAAGTCAGATGTGAAGATCAAATTGAAAAGTGGTTGTGAGGCTGATGCGGTGCTCTAGTGCATAAACTGATCCATCATCTTGTAATAAATATGAGATGAAGAATCTCCCTTGCGGTATAATCTGCTTTTCAATGTTCAGATACCCAGTGCACACAGCAGTTTTCTACTTGTTAAAGGTGTGTGGGGTTTAGAAATGATGAAATCTGTATATAATGAATGATTTCTGGAAGAAGTCTGGCTTCTGTTTTAGCTAAGTGAGGATGATTCCCAGGAACTTGATTTCGGTGAGTGGCACAATTGTCTTAACTGGCACTCATAGGATTCAAAGAGTGTTGAACAGAGAGATGGAGCTGGTGATGCAGACCACAGGTGGAATGTGAGGAGCATCCACTAGAAGTAAGTTGTTGAGAAACTATGTCACAGGTGCTCAGAGGATACCAAGAAGAGTTCAACATAAGATACTGGATATAGTGCCAATGAATATGGAACTGCTTTTGCACTCAAAGTTTGATCAAACTGCAAAGTAGTAACTGGACTTCTGTTGAATCATCTAAATGTGTCAGAGGTCAAGGTGAATAGGTATCAATTTAGATGACTCTGAAATGTCTGCTTTGGAGAGTTATGCTCCAGGATCTGCAAACTTGATGTAATGGATTGTGTCACCATACCGAAGTAGAGTAAGGAATACTCATCAGAAAAAAAATAGGATAGTAATGCTTGGAATAGTAATGGATTGTTGATCTGATAAATTGACAGTAAGATATATCTTCCTGAGAATGTTCATGTTGCAACTCTGATTCAATTTATATGGAACTCATAAAAAGATAGTAGAGGAAATTGCCTGACGTTAAAATGTTTAATGACTTCTTTTTGAGTTAGGTTGGTTATGACTTTAGGTTTCAATATGGCTGATTAGTGGTTCTTTCAGGCTAATGATTTTTTATGTAGTGCTTGCACTCCCTTACATACCTATCAACCTTTAACTATGCAAATGTGTGACAAGATATGTGACAAGTGAACAAAATGTGTAACACGTCATCAAAAATAACACTGAAAGCTCAGAACACTGTGGAAAGAAGTGTACTGATGTTTATAATGTTTGCTGATAATGTAGCAGCTTATATTATTATAAATTTCTGCTTAAAAGTCTCAGTGGCCATTAAGGAATGTCACCTTCTCAATGTGAGACAGACTGTATATGAGAAATGAAATGAGTGATGTATCTCCTAATGTGTGACAGTTGAGAGGTACGCTCCCTTATAAAAGCCAATGATTAATCCAGATACAAGAAATAAGACTTGATCTGGAGAGATAGATAGATAGATAGATAGATAGATAGATAGATAGATAGATAGATAGATACTTTATTTATTTAGTGCCCTATTCCAGGGACTTGAAGCACTTCACTTTACAATTTAAAATAACATAAAATCATGTACTGCGACATAATAATTAAAACCAACAATCAAAATCAGGTGGCGGTAACAGAAGTAGGTTAAAAAACTATCTATCATTGTAACTAAAATAGATCATAATAATTTATTTATATATTAAATGCCTGGTTGAACAAAAAGGTCTTTAAACCCTTTTTAAAGATTTCCACCGAGGGTGCCTCCTGAAGATAGTTAGGCTGTGAGTTCCATAGGGTAGGTGCAGAAACAAAAAATTCACAGTTGCCTGAATGCTGCAACCTAACCCTGGGAATCCTAAGAAGGCATCCCCCGTTGGAAGAGAGAGCCTGTGATGGTCGATAGAGCACAAGGAGATCTTGCAGATAGACTGGTCTCCCTTCGTGTAGGGCCTTGTAGGTCAGAAGTCTGACCTTGAAGACAATCCTCCATCTGACTGGCAGCCAGTGCAGTTTCCAAAGTAGAGGCATAATATGATCACATCTTCAATTGTAAATATTCTTGCTACCACATTCTGCACCAGATGCAGCTGGTGGAGGCAGCCTCCAGATAGCCATAGGCACAGGGCATTGCAGCAGTCCAACCTGGACATGATGAAAACATGTACTAGTGTGATCAGGTCCTCATGTGGTACAAGGGCTCAGATCTAGGTGATATTCCTCAGCTGGTAAAATCCACTTTTGTCGCTGGCCGACACTTGAGCATCATGTGTCAAGCAGTCATCGAGGACCACACCCAAATCCTTCCCCCATGTGGATGGGATCAGTGGAACCACCCAGTACTAAGCCAGGAGGATCCCAGAGCCCCCCTATTCCCACAAGGATGATCTGGATCCAGCTCTAGCACCTCAGTCTTGTCAGGGTTGAGTAGTAACCAGTTTTGAGTCATCCATGTCTGCATCTCTACCAGTCAGTGAGGCCACCATCTGATTACCAGGTGCACAGGACAGGTATAGCTGGGTATCATTGGCATAGCAATGAAAACCCAGCCCATACTGCCAGATAATGTCTCCCAATGGCAGCATGTACACCGTGAACAACAAGGGGGACAAGACCGATCCCTGCAGAATTCCACAGAGCAGAGGCTTTGTGTTAGATGAGGCTAACCTCATTGTTACCCTCTGCACTCCACCTATTAGGTATGACCTGAACCAGTGGATGACATTAATGGTCAGGCCACATCAGTAACACAGTGGGTCAAGTAGCACCTCATGGTGCATGGGGTCAAGCGCTGCAGAGAGATCCAGGAGGACAAAGATGGCACACTCTCTCCTGTTCCTCACCATCAGGAGATCATTAAGCACCCTCACCATTGTGGTCTCCAGACTGTGTCTAGCTCTAAACCCAGACTGGAAAGACTTATAAGTGGAGGAGGAGGTAAGGCACTCCTCGAGCTGGATGGCCACCACTTTTTCTACAACCTTCTCTAAAAATGGGAGGTTAGAGACTAGTCTGTAGTTGTTGAGACACTCCAGGTCAAATGAGGGTTTCTTAAATTGGGATCTAATCAGGGCCTTTTTCAAGGTCAATGGAAGGTACCCACTCCTCAAGGAACTACGGATGATCTCAGCCACTACAGATCCGATCAGGTCCAAACATCCTACCAAAATTCACATTGGACCAGGGTCTAGATCACACTGTGTTGGTCACAGCCTCAAAACAATCTCCACCACCTCTTCCACTCCATCTGGATTAAACTCAGCCCATACAGGAGCAGTGTTCCTACATGACTCAGGATGAACCCTGCAATCCCTTTGAGTGATGCCGGAGGAGATCTCTGCACTGACAGAGTACACTTTGTCAGCAAAGAACAGAGCTAACTCTTCACACCTTGTGCTTGAACAATCTCCTCCCACACAGAGACAGGCAGTATGGTACCATGCAGAAGAGCTGAGCTGGTCTGTTCCTTGATGCAGCATTCTCACTAGACAATAAATCTGCCTTATTTTGGGAGATTGCCGCCCCAAGATAGTCACTACAATGTAACCTAAGCATCAATTCATCCTCCTTCAGGTCAGATATCTTCCAACATATCTCTACTCTGCTAAGAGCTGCACAATCAGGCAGACTTGATAGACCTGTGGACCTTTCTCTGCTGGCAATTACATATGTTCGTATGTACTCTCTGATCCTTAATCTTTAACTTCCTGAGTTCTCCATCAAAACAGGGCGGTCTCAGATGAGTAGATAGGGGTTGGACATGAAAGGCAACAATTGAATCAAAGGCAACAGTGACCATCTGATTATAGGCCACCACTGCCTCTTCTGTGCCAATTGCACATGCAACCTCCTCACTCAATAGGTCTAGCACTCCCTGTAGTCCAATTGGGGAAATCCCAGTAAAGGGCAGTACTGGACAATCTCCACAGAGGACAGACCAACAGGAGGGGCCTCAAACGTGAACCTCATGGTGCTATAATCTGAACAAACTACTGGATCTCTTTTAGGGTCATTAGCCTCCAGGCTCAAAGTACGCACCAGGTCCAGTGTGTGGCTGCGTGAGTGGGCCACTGAAGAAACATTTTGCATCAGGCCCAGTGCCTTCATAATCCTCAGGAGATCACACCCAAATGGCAAAAGCTCGTTGTTGACCCAGGCATTGAAGTTCCCAAGAATTAACCGTCTGGGGGACTCCAACACCAGGCTAGAAATTAACTCTCTGATCTCCCACAAAATTCTCCCTTCCTGCCTAGAGGACATTAGAGCAGAAGGATCCTGTAGCCGATGCCATGACCCCCCCAATGCAGCAACACAGGACCCATAGATAGCACCATGAGGCCCAAGCTAGATTAAAAACAGATGGCCACTCCCCCTCCTTTGCAATCCTTTCTCAGGGCGAGTATCACAGACTACCCAGCTGGCACCGCTCCCTTCAAAATGGAAGCAGCATTTTCATCCAGCCAGGACTCTGTTTTGATGTTTGGCAACTAAAGACCAAATAGCTTCCACATTTACAGTAGTGTTTTAGGTTGTGACTTGCAATGGTGACAAATAGCTTTCTTGAGAGCTTCACAGCAGTAATTACAGATGTGTAACAAGTGGTAGGTAGCAACCAGGCATGACCTGCTAAGATAATACATTAAAATTATTGCAGAAGGGGCAGCCTGACACACTGGCAATTCAATGAGTCTTTTTGTCTATGACATTAATGGGTGTGAAGTGGACTCCTGGAGTTCTGCATAATGGAGAGGAAGTTTGAACTGGGGATGGAGATGGTTAGTCCTTAATCAGCCTTACTGTTTTTTTTTTTAATTTTAATATTTTTATTTCGTTATTTTTTTTTTAGTTTTTGTTGACCGGGTAAGTGCACGGGACAAATTCTTTCCTATTTTCAGGCATGACCTACGGGAAGGGGGATACAGATGAATGCCAACTGACATTGAACCAGATCAAGCTGTGGTATTTTCTTCTTATCTGATAGGCAGGCAGCAACAGGTCAAATCACAATGTGACCACTCTCCACTTAAAACTCTGATGATAAGTGTCCCGCAGGGCTCAATCTTATGCTCTCTGCTTTTTGGTTTATACATTAACGACATTGATCTTAATATTTCTACAGCAAAAATGCACCTCTTCACGGATGACACCATTATATATACTTCACATCCTTCCATTGATATGGCCATCTCTAATCTCCAATGTGAGTTCATCCTTTCGGAGGAAAACCTTTTACACCTTAAGCTGCTACTCAATGCGAAAAAAAAAACACAAAACCATGCTCTTTTACCCCCATGCCAAAAAAAAGTCAGATATTCAACTCACTGGAATTAGGACCCATATCATAACCTTATTGAGTGAACCACTAGAGATGGTTGACAAGTTCAAGCACTTGGATTTTTGGATTGACAACAGACTCTCCTTCACTCATCACATAGAGGAGTTATCAAAAAAACTTAGGCAAAATCTAGGTGTCTTTTTTAGAAGCAAGCATCTACTTACATATGAAGCCAAAGTAAGGCTTGTACAAACTACCTTTCTTCCACTCCTAGACTATAGTAATCTTCTGTACAGCCACAGTCCAGTGGCTTCTTACTAAGCTTGATGTACTTTACCATAGAGCCCTCAGGTTTATTACTAATGCCCCATATAACACTCATCACTGTTTACTCTATTCCCAACTCAGCTGGTGCTCTCTATCTACTATGAGGTTAAAGAACGCCTCTATGTGAGCATTCAGAGCTATCTCAGCAAACTACCCCAGTATGTCTCTAACCTTCTAGTGCTCTCCTCTGGATTGTATTCCCTTAGAAGGTATTCCTGCATAACCCTTGACATCCTCAGAACCAGAACTCGCTTCGGTACATCTTCTATCAGCTATATCCTCCCTTCCATCTGGAACACAATCCAAAAAAGCTTAAAACTCCCAAAGATGGTCAAGATGTCTTCCTTCAAAGTGTTGCTGTGTAACTCCTTCAAAGAAGTCTGCAGATGCTTCAAGCCCTAGTTACTCATCACATGCCTTCTCCTCACTCCTTCCCCTCCCTACCCTTCTCTGCCTGTCTACCCATTCCCCATTGCCTTAAACCACTGCTACCCTTCTCAGATGTGTACTTGGTGTCAGATTGATCACCTATTTCAATTTATATACATTACATTGCTAAGCATTTTACTGCCTGTCTGAAATTGTTCTGTGTTGCCTGTATAGAATATTGTACATACTTGGCCAGATATTCAAAAGGGTTGCGCCTGCGCAAGTCCGAACGTGCTCCATTCTGCGATATTCAGCAGGAGGCAGTTGCGCCACAGAAAACATGCTGAGCAACAACGCAATGCAAATGAATGCATGCTGAACTGGAGGGGGAGGAACCATGCATAAACTGCACAGTCCGATATTCAGCCAGGCTGTGCAGAGTTGTGCAGACGCAACCCCAACCTCGCCTGCACAACTTTCAGCCAAAAAGTCTTAAGTCGAGGGCCACCCACAGGTGAGCTGCTGCATTGCAGGGCGCAACACGAAGCTGCCACCTGTGGCTGGCCTAACCCCTCCTATGCCCCCCCTGCAGCCCGATCACAGAAGATGACTACTAAATCCCCCTACCACCCCCCACTGGCCCGATCGCAGGCATAGTTTAATCCCCCCCTACCAGCCCGATCACGGGCAGCAATGTGGCTCCCCTCCGAATGTATCCCTGGTGGTCCAGTGGACCGAAAAGCCTGATCACGGGCAGTAGTGGTTTAAAATGAACCTCCCCCTCCTCCTGAATACATTCCTGGTGGTCCAGTGGCAAATCCCGATCACGGGATGTAAAAGTTGAACAAACCCCCCCAACGAACATAGCCCTGGTGGCTAGTGTCCCACCACCCTGCTTCCCCCCGGCAGGCGGCGGGTGGCAGCATCACCCACCTGCCACCCGCCACCCACCGACTGACTGCCGGTAGAGACTGCACACCAGTGGTGCAGAGCAAGAGCCAATGGGCGTGCAGCCCATACTATACAAGACAGTCCAGTTTTGTGAATGAATGAATGTATTCATTCACAAATCTGGACTGTCACAGAGCAGAGCTGCACGCCCATTGGCTTTTGTTTGCACCAATGGGCGCAAGTCTACCAGGCAGTCAGTCGGTGGAGGGCGGGGCGGCAGGCAGGTGGGATGCTGCCGCCCGCTGGCTGCCTGGGGAGCGGGTGGTGGGGCTTCGTGGTGGGTGGGGTGGGTACACTAGCCACCAGGGCTATGTTCGGGGGGGTTTGTTCAACTTTTACATCCCACGATCGGGATTTGCCACTGGACCACCAGGGATATATTCGGGAGGAGGGGGGGGTTGTTTTAAACCACTACTGCCTGCGATCAAGCTTTTCGGTCTACTGGACCACCAGGGATGTGTTCAGCAGGGGGGTGTTTTCTTAATACCACCCCGTGATCAGAATTTATGGTCCACTGGACCACCAGGGATACGTTCAGTGGGGGGAGCCACATTGCTGCCCATGATTGGGCTGGTGGGGGATTAAACCATGCCCTGATCGGGCCAGTGGGGGGTGGTGGTGGGGATTCTACACTGTTTTGCCCATGATTGGGCTGCAGGGGGTGTCGGTCCCTGATGGCTGCTGCCTGGCAGGGTGCCAGGCACAAGTCCTCGGGGATCGGCGCACCTGCATGCTAATGGCATGCAAATGGGGCCATAATCAGATGCAAATAGCCCCCCCCGTGCCTTGCATGAATTATGGCCCCATTTGCATGTCACCTTTTGAATATGGGGATTTTGCGCATGGCGCAATGGTACTTGTGCCACCGCAAGTTGAATGCTCCACTCTGACAACTTGCGGTGGCGCAAGTTCCAGTGCACCATGCACAGTGGCTGTGGCCGGGGGGGGTGATATTCAAAGGAGTTGCTCAAGGGTGCAACTCCTTTGAATATCACTCTGGACACACCCCTGCACAACTATTTTGTGCAGCACAAGGGCTTGCTCCACAAAATAGTGCAGTTTGAATATCTGGCCCACTGTATATAGTATGCATCTTTAATGTATGCTGTATCTGTCATTGCCTTGTAGCCTATCTGTGTTGATCATTGATTTAATGCCTTGTTTGAGTCCCAAGACTACTTTGTGAATGAATTTGCTCAACAGTGCTTCTCCTGGTTAAAGACTGATTGATTGATTGATTGATTGATTGATGGTGTTCGGACAACGGGAGGACTGATGATGAGAAAGAAAGCCACAAACAGAACAAGATAATGCCCTTTGACCTGCAAAAGAATGACAGAATAGCTATTATTTAGAATGCTTCAATCTATAATGGTGTTGAATTTTTGAAGCATGGCTGTTGATTTAGCAGACAAAAAGCCTTTAGACAGTCAAAGAAAGTAGTTGCCCTATAGTGAATGGTAAGATCTACTATGATGTATAAGTAGGCAATCAGTTCCTCTCTTCAAGCTGGAAAGAGTTTGCAAAAGTTTATGCTGAACTCGGCAAATGGTTGCTTTAGTAATGATGGACACATCACTGCAGGGAATCGCACAATTTTTGATAAAATCTAGAGAAGAAATTAATAAGTCAACATTGAAACCCTTCCCTTAGACAAAGTCTTTCCATATATACTGAGGCAATAAATGAGTGGAGGTGTGCAGATGGCATGAAAGTCATAGGGTTATTACCTATGACAGAGGTTGACCCTGATGAAATTGGTTGAATGGGGGGAGGCATCTTGGATACAGCTGGGTAATAGTCAAGATAGGCTGGGAGGCTGGTAACTGTGGTGCTAGGATCAGAGAAAAAGGAAGCCTGGGAGCAAGTGTATCCAAGCTAGAAAGGTTTGAAGTGACATGAAATACAAGATCATGCAGTTTGTCCTTAGGATTTTTGAGTAGCAGAGGTTCAGTAAGAAGCAGTTTGCCTGGATGTTAGGACAGAAGCTGATTAAAGGCCAAATAGAAAATTATTTTTTTCTGAGACTGAGAACTGAATGTACAAATCCTTTATGACTGCAGTAAGCTTGATGTCATCCAGTTATTATATCATAGTTCAGATTCTGAGGAAGATTTTGGAAGAGGATTTTCTGAGTGAACTTATTTCTGTTAAGTCTGGTCCAAATGCTGATCACTAGCAGACTCTGACATGCTGTCCTCCTAAAGAAAATGGATGAGATACTGTGAGAAGTGCAAGAACATTGAACAGCCAATCTTGACATCACACTGTAAGGAAAGAGTCACAACATGCAGGGATCATAGCCCAAGGGAATCCACTGGACTGCTACTGGGAAGACTGTAAACCAGACTGAGACTAGACCTTTACCAAACAGTTTCCCAGCCCCCATGGTGCCCACTTGGGGCAGATGACCTCCAATCATCACACACTAAGACAAGCAGTAGCAGGCTATGAGGGAGCAAAACTGACATGAAGTGCTGATGTTGAGATGCACTGCGTGTAAGGACCATGGTCACAGGCCAAGATGGAGCCTGCATGGGTGAAAGTACTACAGTCAGATGTCTGAAGAAGGTCAGAGAGGTTAACAATCTGCAACTTGTCATACAGTAATACTAGGCCAGGTAACTTAAGGCTGGAGTGCCTTATGTAGAGCCTGATTATGCATGAAATGTGGTCAGGCAGGGCTACAATAACTGACAGGCAGCTAAGAGGCAAAGAGGCAAAGGTCTGGTAAAGCAGCAGCATTGCAGATGAAATTAGTTATTGGAACTGAGTAGGAGCAGCACTGCTACTTAAAGAGCTGTAGCTTACAAAAGCAGTTTGGCATTATGCCACTGACCAAGAGCTGTGAACCTGCAGGGCTGTGAGGCAATGAAGTAAGGGGGAACTATGTCACTGAGCCTCACAGGAGACAGGCCAAAAACCCAAAAGTAACAGGTATTCTTAAAATCCAACTAAACTACTAGAGAAATAGAAGAAATACCCCAAGATCTGAAAGCTGAGTGCAATCTTGCAGAGTCAACCAACAGTGGGGTGCCACAAAGGAAAAGCCAGAAGGACTATATGGGGAAAGAGCCAAGCCACCGTACTTCAGAATTGGATGGTGGACTTGACAACAAAACAAACACACTCAGTCCAGAGGACACCAAAGAAGGGTTGGAGCCAGCAGCACATAGGGAGGCAGCACAAAGAAGCCAGAGGAGCTCACAAGAACCACTGCAGTGAGGCAGACAGCAGACCAGGCAGAGGACAGGAGGCATGCAGTAACATAGAAGCCCAAAGAAAAAGAGGATATCCAATGAGCAAGAGCACTGCCACACTTCTAGCAAGTGGCAAGACCCCTTAGGGGTGAATCTAGAAGTTTCAGGAATAGCTAGGGAAGTGGTTAATCAGCTAATCAATGAACCATAGTAAGCTTGCAAATACTTAGTTCATTTATGACTGAGCAATATATTAAAAAAGTACAGAAAGTTTATTTATTTTACTCTCAGCTCTGTTCACCTCAGAGAGCATGCACCGAGTTAAAGAATGACAGTTTCTGCTACAACAGTATTTTCAGGTGCGCAAACAAGTAGCACTTTCACTGAAGTGTGTTTCGTCAGCTAGTGACACTAAGACAATGCGCCAGAGGTCAGAACTTGGACGAGCAACAGTGGCATAGAGCTTTGCCATGCCTAGAGTCCATGGTAAAAGATCCTACTGCCACAATCATCCCTCCGCACACCATATTCGAACATATAATCCTGCTTGTGGGCTATGCAGAATTTTATTTATCTGGTTCCCACAGTGGTCCTTCCTGGTTATCTACATACTGCTCTCATGCTCCCTGACTCATGTGTTCACAGTACTGCCCAGTGGAACTAACCTCCCCAGTCTCATTTTCTCATAGTGGCCATATTATATTAGTCCCCCTGCCAATCTCAGCTCTATGACACATGGGTCTTAATGTGGCATGGCTGTATTGCCTCTTGGTGGGCCCTATGGTGTCTGACGTGGCTGTGTGGGTGCTAGCAAGCCTCTGTGCATGGAAAAGCATGTCATTTATGTGCTGGTCATTACCCCTTTTCCTGTGATGGCAAAACCCCAATGGAGACATTGCAGAGGAAGACTTTCAATTCTCTAGTATACTATATCTATCACAGTGGGGTGCAAACTAGAACAGTACCACAGAGTGTTTTTTTTTTCTATTACTGTTTGCCACCAAATTGCATTTGTATATTGGTTCTCTGATTCTGATGTTCTGTTCCTTACTAAGACTGATCATTTTTCTGGTTATCTAGTAGATAATAAAGGAATAATGCACGACAGGGTGTGTGTCATGCTGGGATAATGCCACACCTGGTTGGGGGGGGGTGGGCAAGAGGCCGCAGGCTGAGTGCAACCAATGCCCCAGGCATGGCATTATCCAAAATGACTCACACCCTGGAGTGCATTATTCCTATTATACAATGGCTTGTTGTTATACAGAATAAAATAAATCATTTTAAAGATGTTTTTGTGTGGAAAAATATATTTTGTTTTTTAAGAGAAGATGAAACAATCAAACCCATCATCAAGCAGAGCATCAAGCCCATCATCAAGCAGAGCATCAAGCACATCATCATCTACATGGGTTCACAGTGCTGAGACTAGACCTGTGGCGACATGCTGGGATAACGCCATGGGTCCAGCCTCAAACTGACCAATCACAGTCCAAGATTCTTTCTTGCCATTGTATAATATTGATTCCCTGAGCAACTCTAATTGTTCTGTGTTATAGAATCACTGGATACCAGTATTTGTTCCTTGTACAAGACAGAGACCCTGCATTTTGCACAGTCTGCCCTCATACACTAGAAGGGGACTCAGATCCTCAATGGCAAAATATGATAAATTCTCATCCTGTTCTGATCTTGAAACCTATGCACAACACAAATGTATGGCAAACTTGGTTACCTAATTAGTTTGCACAGCTCTAATTGCACTATTATTTATATCCCACTACATCTTTGTAACTAAACTAACAACAGTATTTTTTACATCATTTTTTATACATTTTTGGGTCTTGTGTTCTTAAAGAATATCAAGGTGAAAAGAATAAAAAGTGCAGTTGGACTCAAATATTATCTACTTCATTCCCTGCTCTACACTTTGTTTAATCATATTGTATCATCCTTTCAGTATGAAATTTAACAAAAGTCATAAGAGATGCAGTCCTTATGGCATGTACAGGCTCACTACTCTGCTGCAAGCGGTCCTCACATTTATTCATTTATCATTCTAATTTTTTTTTTACAAAAGAATTCAAAAAGAGAACTATTTTCAGCTTTACATAGGTTAAAGAATGACAGCTTCCTTCATTTAGCTTAATTTGCAAATGAAACAGAGCTCTAGTTTCAGCACACTCCTTTGAAGTAATTGTTATAATTGGAGTGGCTCTAATTTATAGTTTCCCACTGACGGATCATGTCCATTATCTTGGTGTTCATGAACTTTTGTAAGGATCACTATGATAACATTTAGGAGGCAATCTAATACAGTAGTTGCAGCATTAAACTATGAACAGGTAAATACCAGTTTAAATCATACCTCAACATCTGTTTCTCTCTGTAAACTTCAACAGCCCCACACACACACATCCCTGAGTTACTGGAGTTTTGTAAGCATAGTGCCATTCCTAGCATAGGCCTCCATTTTTTATCTTTTGCCCTCTCATCCCCTAGCTCATAACTCATTTGTTTTTCTGTCTCTAAATGGTAATGTATTAGTTTAATGCAGTATTAATGCACTTTCTCCAGCTGTGAATTGCTGCTGCTGTGTTTCTTGTAATGCTTCATTAGTACTCCTTTTGGAATTTGTACATTATTGTCTGTATTTCTGCCCTCAGTAGCCACTCCTCTCAGGCTGTATCTGGAAGCAAAGTCTACCTCAATATACCTTTCCTGGACAACAATTTAAAACAAGTTAAACAATTTGTACTCCCTGATATGTTTAAGTCAACTCAGCTACAAAACTTGATAGAAGTCATCTAGTATTATTAGAGTATTTTACCTCAGAAATGTACCTTAAAAACAAATAGTGTCTAGTGCACTTCCTCACTACCAGGCTGCTCAAATGAGTTTGCAGTGACAAGGAGACACCACATAGGTCAGAAACTGACTCTTTCAATTTTAACATGCACATATGAACTGTGATCACCATGTTTTCTCTAGTTGTTTTATGTAAAGACCCTTTTCTAGCTTCATTAAGAGGGGGCCAATGTGGAGCATAATATATAGGAGAAGGACCTATCTCTCCTGATTATTTGATAATTTAGGACATAACCAGCTAACCCCAGCTCATTCATTGACTTTTAATCACATGTTTTGTACTTTTTGTTTTAAATCATGTAGTGGTGCCTCTGGTGTGTGGCCAATGTCAGAAACAAATGGTGTCCAGCACACCACATTCAAATGCTGCTTAAAGGAGCATGTAAACTACAGTATTTAAATGTATTTTATTTTTACTTTCTTTCCTCATTTCATGCATTTAGAAGGGTTTTTCATTTCATAAAATCAGCTGAGATGTAACATACCTAACTGTCAATGACAATATGATCCCCGACTTTTTAGAAATGTACAGTCCCATATCCATCAGTACTGGATAAACAAATGTCCCTACATTTCCTTACTCTATACCCATCACTTTTCCTCTTGCTCCCTTGTAGATGTTTCACATGAGTTTCTTCATCACAGATGCATTAAAATCTATAGGCTATGCAGCCTTCTCTTAATGGATCCCAAACATATGGGACTGGAACTAATCTGATCTGTGATCTCCATCTTCTTGCCTTTCCTCAGAAACAAACTGCATGAGCTGGTTACACCTCTCTCAATCTATTCTTAGTTAATACATTTCTGTTGTTACTGCGCTGGTGCAATATTCCACTAATTGTTTTGAGTTGTATGATGATTGTAAAGCACTTTCTGTTCTAATATAAACAGCGGCACTATGTTTTGACACACTTGACATGCATTTTTAAATATATATATATATATATATGTTTCAAAAAACTACGTTAATGCAGTGATTAGGGTTGTAAAATACAAAGCGTACAAAGACAGGAAATGAAAAAACATTAGGGATTTGGGTCTCCGGAGTATTGGCAAATCAGTGGTTGGGTCTTACTTGGGGTCGTCAACCCTAATGCCCATCCCCCCAGCCCATAGCCTCCTGTCTGAAGCACAAACTACAGCTCTACCCTAGTGCCTCACAGTGATACAGTACGACCAATGTAATTTGTCAGAGATTCATTCACACAGGGCCCGTAACACTTGACCTCATCTGATCCAGGGTAGGAGTGGGCATTAGGGTTGACAACCCCAAGTAAGACCCCACAATTGATTCAACAGTACTACGGAGACCAAAGTCCCTAATGTTTTTTCATTTCCTGTCTTTGTGCGCTTTGCATTTTATAACCCTAATCTCTGCATTAATGTAGTTTTTTTATAACTAATTTCCCTTCTAATTGCGATAGTGAAACTGAATCCTCATTTGCACAGGTCCCTTCAGGACCTGTGCAAAATGAACAAAATACAATACTGGAGACAGTTCTGATGCAATGTATGGGCACAGCAGACCCCAACACACACACGTCAATACCTTGTGGGTGAGGGTGTGGCATCTGCACCAAAACACTGCTCTGTCCCTACCCAGTCCATGAATGGTGCTGCATGCTGGAACACCTTCCCCATCAGCCTTGTCCCAGTAAACCACCTCACTGAGTTCATAATTGAACTCAGCTCACTGGTACAGTAAGACAATGTGTTCTCCAGAGGTGCAGCAGACATCCCTGCAAACAAACTTACTTAATAAATTCTTTGTTTTTTAATATTTTGATCCCAAACTTTCAACATAGTCTTCTTATGACCCCACCTCATAAATCCCGGTGGTGAAAAAGTTCAGATCCATGCTGAAATGCCATTCTGTGCTACAGGTGCGAAAACACATTTTGGACAGGATGTGAAAAATGACAGCTGTACTGCTCATGAGGTGGTGTGAAAAAATGGAAATGTTGAAAATCTGGAGTCAAAATATTGTAAATTACCAAAATTACCCACCTGCATAGAAAATTTTCAATGCATGCTCATATCTCATCCATTTTTATGTCGGTGCGCTTGCACAGCCAACATCTTGCGGTAGTGCAGATTTGGAGGTGCGGTCACTGTTGGGCAAATGCAGGGCATGCACCGGTAGGTGCGTCCCACATTCCCCAATCAGCCAGCAGCAGGGGCCAACACCCTGCCTAGCTAATGAGGCAAAGACATCACAGAAACGGTCCACTGAAATGAGAGCAAAGCTCTCATACAGCGTGACCACAACTCACCTCCCACTACGTGCAAGCAACATGGCGGCAGTGACTGCCGCTGTTGCCTGTCAACCCCCTTCCCTTTACTGTGTGCCAACAGGGTGCCCAATCCCCATTGGCATCATCTAACCCCCCCTTTTTTTGATTGCCAAGGGGGTGCCCAATACCCCTCAGCATCATGTGCCCCCCAAAAGTTTTTCTTTGCCAACAGGGTCCCAATCCCTGTTGGCATGTATTCCTCCCTCCCCTTGAACTTTGCCAATGGAGAGCCCACTCCCTGTCAGCATAATGTGTATCTCCCCATTTTTTGCTTGCCGAGGGGGTGCCCAATCCCCCTCGGCTCCTGTGCCCCCCTTTCCTTGTTTGCCGATGGGGGTGCCCAATCCCCCATTGGCTAAAGCACCCAACCACACACACACACTCAGGTGGCATACTGGAAGCCCACCCCAGCATGCCAAAGCACCTATTAAAATGAAAACTGCCCCCGATGTCTTTTATTTTTTATTTTAACCTATAAAGCAAAAACGGTCCCTCGTAATCTTTCAACCCCCTCCCACAACCTACACTCACCCACTGCACACCTTGCCTCCCCACACCCCCCACTAACCCCATACTTACCTCCAGAGTCCGGCGCAATGATCTTCGACCGGGAACACGTCTGCACTCTTCAAAGCCGACCGAGAACTGAGGAAATGCCGGTAAGCTGTATAATGGAATGAATAGGGTTTTTTCAGCCTTGCTCCATATCTCGGGCATTTTTGGGAATTTGTACACCACATTTTCAACATGGGGTTTTTGGGACCCCTCCTCATGAATTCTGGAACTGTCATATTGTTACTCTGTCCCGGAAGGTGATTTTGCAGTCACTGCATGGAATCACCTTTCGGGACTGATTAATGAGATGACAGTGCAACTGTTCATGAGGTGGGCTCTCAAAAAGCCTATGTTGCAAATCTGGTGGAAAAAATCAAAAAAATGGCTGTTTTACGAGAGTGTGTTGCACAGCTGCTATGCAGGCTAGTAACTTTGTGAATTCACAATATTTTCACACCAAATTTTTAACATTGTCATTTTTGTACACCTCCTTGTGAACAGTGCAGCTGTCATTTTTCACATCCTGGCCGAAATGTGTTTCCACATTCCTGGCGCACAATAGCGCGGTCGCTTTGGGAAATTAGTGTTCTGGCCAGATTATAAAAATGACAGTGACACTGTTCATCATGAGCAGAGGTCCTAAAATGCCTATGTTGAAAATTTGGTGATGATACCCCATAAAATGTCTGTGTTACGAGCGTGCATTGACCTATTGCACGCACGCTCGTAACGTTGTGCATTCATAATATTTTCACTCTGGATTTTCACCATTGGCATTTTTCCACACCTCTTGATGAAAGGTACAGCTGTCATTTCACATATCCTGCCCAAAATGTGTTTTCGCACGTCCAGCACAGAATAGAGTGGTTGCTGTGCAAAATCACTTTTTGGGACAGTTTGAGGAAATAACAGTGACACTGTATACGAGCAGAGGTGCTAGAATGCCTATGTTGAAAATTTTGTGCCAAACGTCCATAAAATGACTGTGTTACAAGAGCGTGTTGTGCATTTCCCACGCACCCTTGTAACTTTGCAAATTTGCAATATTTACATGACACATTTTCAATGCTAGCATTTTTTTACACCTCCTTATGAACTGTACAGCTGTCATTTTTCACATCCTGCCAAAAATGTTTTTACACACTGCACTACCAAAGCAAATGCCAGTGCGACAACATTCGGCATTGACAAATGCTTGTTAAGAATGTTTTCACAAAATTTTCAGCATGGCATTTTTGGGAGACCCCTTATGAACACTGCCACTGTCATTTCATTAATCAGTCCCAAAAGATTATTCCATACAGTGACAGTGCCATTCTGTGCTACAGGTGTGAAAACACAGTTTGGACAGGATGTGAGAAATGACAGCTGTACTGTTCATGAGGTGGTGTGAAAAAATGGGTATGCTGAAACTCTGGAGTCAAAATATTGTAAATTTCCAAAATTGTGTGCCTGCATAGAATATTATCAGTGCAAGCTTGTAGCTTAGACATTAGAAACATAGAAGTTGATGGCAGATAAGGACCTCAAGGCCCATCCAGTCTGCCCATTTGTTTTTCTACCTTTATAAATGTGCCATCGGCCTTTGCTCTGTCAGTGGCCTATCTATTCATAGTCATTTGTATTGCTCCCTTATGCCTATCCCATGCCTGTTTGAAGCCCTACACTGTATTCATAGCCACCACTTCTTGTGGTAAACCATTCCATGCATCCACCACCCTTTCTGTGAAAAAGAATTTCCTCACATTCCCCCTTAATCAGCCCCCCATCTAATCTCATGCTGTGTCCTCTTGTCCTGCTATTTTTCTTATATTTGAACATGTTAGACTCTTTCACCTTGTTAATGCCCTTAAGGTGTTTGCATGCCTCAATCATATCACCTCTCTCCCTCCTTTGCTCAAGGGTATACATATTGAGCTCTGTTAATCTGTCCTCATATGTCTTCTGATGCAGTCCCTGCACCATTTTGGTTGCCCTTCTCTGGACTGCCTCAATTTGGTTAATGTCCTTGTGAAGGTGTGGCCTGCAATACTGCACACAGTACTCAAGATGGGGCCTAACCAGTGTCTTGTAAAGAGGGATTATTACCTCCTCTCGACTTGTGATACCCTACTAATACACCCTAACACCCCTATCCTTACCTACTGCTTTAGAGGTCTGCTTGGATGATTTCAGGTCATCAGTGATGATGATGCCCAAGTCTCTTTCTTCCTTTGTTACTGCTAGCAACTCCCCTCCCAGCCTATAGGTGGCTTCAGGGTTTCTCTTCCCTATGTGCATGATTTTGCACTTCTTTGCATTAAATCCCAGTTGCCACTCATCTGACCATTTTGCTAGTTTATCCAGATCTCTTCTCATTCTGCCCACCCCATCTGGATCATCTACTCTGTTGCAGATCTTGGTGTCCTCTGCAAACATACAAGCCTTACCCTCCAGTCCATCTGCAAGGTCACTAATGAAGATGTTGAAGAGGACTGGCCCCAGGACTGATCCCTGAGGTACCCCACTTGTGACTTGCACCTCTTCTGACTGTATACCATTTACCACCACTCTCTGTTTTCTGCCCGTCAACCAGTTTGCCACCCAGTTGACCAACTTCTGACCCACCCTGAGCCTACCCAGCTTATTTATCAATTTTCTATGTGGAACAGTGTCAAAAGCTTTGCTGAAGTCAAGGTAGGCGACATCAACTGCTCCCCCTTGGTCCACCACTCCGGTTACCCAGTCAAAGAAATCTATGAGATTAGTTTGACAGGACCTTCCCTTTGTAAACCCATGCTGTCTTGGATCCTGTGCCCCTATGGATTCCAGGTGTTGCACTATCCTTTCCTTAAGGTGTCTCCATAATCTTGCCCACTACTGAGGTAAGACTGACTGGTCTGTAGTTTCCGCCTCCTCCCTGCTACCACTCTTGTGGGCAGGGATCACATAAAGCCCTTCTCCCGTCTTCTGGGACCTCTCCTGTGCTCAGAGACTCACTAAACAGTTCTGCTAATGACTCTGCTAGTTCCACCTTTAGCTCCTTAAGTACCCTGGGATGTATGCCATCAGGTCCCATTGCCTTATCCACCCTGAGCTTAGCAAGCTCTTGTAGGACCCTTTCTTTTGTGAAGGGAGTAGTGCTCACCTCCCTCCCCCCTGTGTCCATGATGCTGAGCTGTGGGCCCTGCCCTACCTTCTCTTCAGTAAATACTGAGCAAAAGTATCTATTTAGGATAGATGCCTTTACAGGGTCCTCCTTCTCACATGCTCCCTTTTCTCCATTAAGCTTAGCAATACCCCCTCTGGACTTTCTCCTTTCACTAATGTATCTATAGAAAGTCTTGTCACCTTCTTTTACTGTTCGTGCTAGTGTTTCCTCAGTTTGGAACTTTGCCTGCCTTACTGCCTTCCCTGCTTCCCTTAGGGCAGTTTGGTATGCCTCCCTATCTTCATCCGCTGTGTTCCTTATATTTCCTGAGGCTAGCCTTTTGGCTCTGACCTTTTCTGCTACTGTATTTGAGAACCAAAGTGGTTTCCTTCTTCTTTTGCACTTCCTTTTCTGTCTAACACAATGGGATGTTGCTTCAAGTATGCATCTTTAATGCTTGCCCACTTTGCCTGTACCCCCTCACCTGTGTTTCTTTTTGTCAGGGCTAGCTTAACTCTGTTTTCCATCTCATCAAAGTCAGCTCCTCTGAAGTCCCATATTTTTGCCTTGGAATGGGATGATTTAGATGTAGTAGCGAAATTGAACCATACCATGTGATGGTCACTGGCCCCCAGGTGACCTTCCACCTGGAGATCTGTGATCCCTTCCTTGTTAGTCAGTACCAGATCTAGGATAGCCCTGTCTCTTGTGGGTTGCTGTACCAGTTGTTTGAGGCCCTCCCTGCAGGAATCCACTATGTGTCTAGTTCTGGCAGATGTTCCTGCTGGTATTGACCAATCTGTATCCGGCATGTTGATGTCTCCCATTATCAGAACCTCCCCTTTAGCTGTCATGTTTTGTATATCTTCAAACAGTAATGTGTCTATGTCCTCCCCCTGGTCTGGGGGCCTGTAGACAACCCCAGTTCTTATGGCTGTCCCATTTCCTGTTTCCAGGGTGACCCACAGTTCATCTGGCTCCTTATGTGTATTCTGAATTTCTGTAGCTTTGATATTTTCATTGACATACAGGGCCACTCCTCCCCACCTTTTTGTACCTCGGTCTCTTCTGAACAATACATAGCCAGGTACTGAAGTCTCCCAAGTGTGGTTACTGGTAAACCACATCTCACTAATTGCTACTATGTCCAGTTTAGCCTCTGGCATTATTGCCTGCAGGTCTGGGATCTTATTTCCCAGGCTGTGAGCATTTGTGTACATGATTTTCCATTGGACAGATTTTGGTGTGTTAGTTGTTGGGTGAGGTTTGGCATTACCCCTGTGTGTTGTATAGGGAGACAAACCTTTTTTCTTACCTGGTGATGCAAATGAACTGCAAACATGCTGAATCCCTGTTTGACATTTATAGGAATTGTTTCACCAAATTTTCAGCATGGCCATTTTGGGACCCCACCTCATGAACACTGGCACTGTCATTTCATTATTCAGTCTGGGAAAATTTGTGAAAAGATTCAAAAAAATTACAAAGTTGCCAACATAATTTTAAAACACCACTGGAAATGCATTATACGGCATTTATCTGTTTTTCTCAGTTCGTAGTTCAGCTTTGAAGAGTGCAGACATGTCCCAGTATACAGAAGACAGTATTGGCTGACCTCCAGAGGTAAGAATAGGGTAGGGAGGGGGTGTAGAGTGGTGGGTGCATAATGGTAGGGTAGCGTGGGGGTAGGGAGATGGTGGGGACAGTGAGGGACCATTTTCTTTATTCAGGCTAAAAAAAAGACATTGCAGGAACTTTTTTCATTTCAGGGCAAATATTACATAAATAAAAGTATTTCAGGACACTGGGGTGGGATTTCCTGTGTCACACACTGCTGGGCAGTGTAAAAGCTGACACAGGGAATGGCCCCTGACATCAGCTGCACATAAATAAATGCCCTGCAAAGGGGGGTGTGGGAAGCATCTGACATGGAAATAAAATAAATAAATAAATACACTGCCACTGGGAATTGAGGCTCCTGGTGTGCAGATAACACTTTACTTGAGCCATAGTCAGGCTGGTGGGCTACAATGACGTAGCCCCATCCCTGATCCAAGTCACGACTGCAGTAGCCTCAACTATACAACACAGCTGTCTTTAATGAATGACAGCTGTGTCATATAGTGCAAGTACTATATGCTACAGCTGTTGTTTATTAAAGACAGCGGTTTTGTATAGTACTTGTACTATATGACAAAGCTATCATTCATTAAAGGCAACTGTGTCGTACGTGTCTCGACCTTAGGAGGTAAGTATATGGTATGAGGGGTGGGGGGTGTGGATTGTCAGTGGGATAGTCGGGTTAGAGATAGGGAGATGGTGGCGATGACGAGGGACCATTTTCTTTTTTTCAAGTTAAAAAAATAGTTAAATAATGAAATTCAGCTGCATGGTCCAACCATTCTTCTTATCATCGTCACTCAACGTTAACTGTATTTCTAGGAACTTATTGGCATTGTGGGGGTGCTACTGAAGACAGTGATAAATTTCACACATCTGTGGTTCCTTGGGAAGGTGTAAATCATGCTGTCGGTCAAAAATGATTCCCATGATACTCAGATAGAGCAACTGGTTCTTACAGTCTCCCGTGTAATGTATTTTAAGTCAAATATTTTTACTGCCACTTTATATTCTCAATATTTAACCTGTTTTGGCATACATTGCATTTCTGGGATAAAGTAAATGTGCATTGACAGTTAAATGTCTACTTGGCTAAAAAGTCTTGTCTTGTGAATGGTTTGTACAGTACCAGTGCGAGTTTATAATCCAGGTATTTTCATCTACTGATCTTAGCCTTTACAAAAAAATAACTACATCTTTTAAATGGCAGATTTTTTTCCTTTAAATGTTCTGTTTTCTAAAAATCAAAGCTGCAGGCAGAATATTTTACAGAACTTTCTATATAACAAACGCCTTTCTGCCTAAAGAAATAAAGAGACCTGTGTCACCACTAAAATGATGATAGGGGGATTGTGTGTGTGTGGTGGGGGGGTTGTGTGTGTGTGTGTGTGTGTTTTTTCTTGCTTCACTTTTCATAGCCCAACAGTACTAGCATGCCATTTTCAGTGAAGCCCTGCACCTGCCCAACAGGACAGCTGCAGGAGAAATGAAGCAGATGGAGACCAAGGGACTTGTTTCTGGTGACACATAGAGAGCAAGTGACTTCAGCTGGAGCTGAACTTGGGATCTCCAATTTCTCAACTCCATGCTTCATCATATTACCACAAAACTTCACTGCCTTTGAGAGTTCCTGGGATCCCAACATTTTTGTGAAGCATTTCAGTTAAAAAAAAACACAATACAGATATTCATTAAACATGACACCGATACACAAACATGAAGAAAGGACAATGTGTGTACTGTAGTCCTCTTCCAGCTTATGAAGCACAGGTTTATTTAACTTTGATGAAGATTAAATAAGAGCAAATCTGTTGGAAAGCATTTCACTTTAAACTCCCCTTAAAACAACAGTTTGTTTCCTAATATCTAGTAACTCTTAATTTTCAAATGTTCCTGTCTGCTTTTACATTTCATTAAGATCAACCGAAGGCAGCCACGAATGGGCAGTACTTTGCCTACAGGAATTTCATAGACTACTGTGAATTGTACCACATGATTGCATTGTCTCTTAGCAAGTAATATGTTTTACCTTCAAACTGAAATGCATACAAAGATATTATATTTGTATTAAAGTGAAATGCACTTACCAAATGAATGTGCCTAATTATTTGTTTTTTGTTCTAATCGAGTTGACCACAGCTGTGAGTGGGATATTTCACAAATGCTATCCAGTCTGTTTACACTCAGTCACTGCACTTCTGCTGTCTAATTATTCTTTGCTTAATATTTTACATCAAATTGAAAGGATTTAAATCAAACCAAATAGTTTCACATTCAAACAGTTACTCCTGTAATTATTTTTGAATGCAAGTGAAATAAATTGCAATGTATATGTATACTGTATTTGCAGAATAACATTCAAAATGTGTTCTTCCTGTATTCATAGAGTGGAAGCACTTCCTGTAGTTATACAAGAGTAATTGTATGTCAGGAACAATCCACTATCCAGTGTGCAAATATATTGTAACAACGGAATGACCTGGGTGGTTGAGGTGTAGTTAAAAGCTTTTAATCACCCAGAAAGTGAGTTTATTACAGCACTGACCCACACTCTGTTTGCATTACTACACTTATAACATTCCTAAAATGGTCAAAGGTTTTACAAAAATGGTTAGGTAGGTACAATGTGTGCTAGAGGCAGATATTGGCTCTGACAACTTATTGGCAGCTGTTCTGCTGTAGTTTACACACCAGAGAGAAAGAAACTGAATCCCCAAAATTAGTAGCCCTGTCCCTGACCTGCCGCATGAACCATGACAGCAGCACCCTGCACTATATGACACAACTGACTTTAATAAATGACAGTTGTCTCATATAGTGTAAGTACTATACAATACAGCTGTCATTTATTAAAGACAGCTGTGTTGTATGTGGCTTGTCCCTGGAGGTAGGTATAGGGTAAAGCAGTGGGGGGTGCTCAATGGGAGGTTCAGGTTGGGGTTAGAGAAATGGCAGCAATGAGGAGGGACTTTTTTTTCTGGAAAGAATAGACCTTGTGGGACTTTTTTTCTTTTCTGGGAAATGATAAAGTCAGACCACTGTTTTACCATGAGTAATGATATTGGCAAGGAACAGCAAAAAAGAATGGGGTGACATTTAGGCCTCACAATCCTATGACATACCCCGTCACCTGTCAATCTTGAGATGATTGGTGGGTCCAGGGGGGAGGGACAACCCTAATGATTTTTCATTTCCTGACTTTTTGTGGCTTAACCCTAAATGATGCAGTGACACAGTTTTTTGCATAGAATTTCCTTACTTTTTGAGAAAGAATACAAAAGTAAGAACTTGTGCAAGTTGGTGGGAGTTCAGGCACTTTGGCTGTGCGCTGCCACCAACCTATGGAACTTAGTGGGAGTGCGGACCCTTTGGGCCCTGCGCTCTTACCAACTTGTAAATGTGTGTGTACCATCAACACCCTCCAAATTTCAGTGTAAAACACCAAACCGTGTCTGAGACATAACATGTAAAATTTTGACATTTTCATTCATCAGAGATGCAGAATTCTGCACCTGTTAACATTTTACATGCAGAACGACTGAAAACTACATCCATGAGACTAAGGCTAGGTGCCCTATCAATTTCAAGCCACTAGCAGAATGCAAAACACTGCCCACAACATGTGAATTGCGTCATGCAATATCTCTGAAAAAATAATTTTCTCTGACATGTAAACACCGCAATTCACGTCTACAGGACATGCTGAAAGCACCCTCCAAATTTCAATGTAAAAAACTAAACCGTGTCTGACATATAACATGTTAAAGTTTGGCATTTTCATTCGTCAGACTTTAAGAATTCCGCACCTGTTAACATTTTACAGGCACAATCACTGAAAACTACATCCATGATACTAAGGCTAGGTACCCTATCAAGTCAAGTTCTTTTTTCAGGTCAAATCAAGTTTATTGTTCGGCTATATAGCCATTACAATATTCTAAAACACAATATGTACATTTCATATCAGTACGAATGCAAATTACATACAGGTATTACTTTAACAAATCCTTAAAAAGCAGATAATCACTTATTTTACATTTTTTTATTGTAGGTTTTGACCTGAATGTGGGGGTGTCTAAACCATAGCTGAATTCCATGGTGATGGAGTTGTCTGCATGTGCCCACGTTGATCTGTCTACCAAATGCCAGACTACCACCTAGAAACAGCTTGTTTTTAAAAAAGAAGCCTCTGATGGGGGGTAGGGGAGAGCGAATCATTCTGTATCTTGTATCAGATGTATGCGGTCATATTATGCACTGTTATGATTCGTTCTCTGTATTGGAAACTTTAATAAAATTTGAATTGAAAAAAAAAAAAAAGCCTCTGCTTGCCACGGAGTGAGACGAGTATTGTGACGTCAGTTACAGTAAAACATCAGAGCTAATCGTACATGCACACTCTTGGACACGACCTGTGCTTGCCCCTTCTTTTCAACTAGGATGCACCTCTTTATTGAATCATTGTGAAGGTTGGAGCAGCTCAAGCTCTATTGGATGTGCAGTAGTTTGCTTACAAGCCGCACTGTCTCCAAGCCTATGTTTGGTTGCAACTGTGTATGAGTGGAAAAGAATAGTAAATAAAAGTTGGAAAAAGTGAGTGTTTGAGCACAGTTCCATTTGTCCGATGGTGAAATCAGCATGCATTCATTAATGCAAAATGCCAGTACTTTTTTAATGAAATGACAAGCACACAACACACACGCGCACACACACTGTTCTTACTCACCTCGGCTGACAGGATTTACTCATCTATCATACAGTAACTCATCCTGCCCAGACAGAGAATGTCACACATAGGATTAAAAAAAGTAGACATTATGTATGCTTTTTCTCGGTGTACCTGTTAGAACCTAGGAAAAGAAATACCTGAAACTGCCGCTTGCTAGTCAAATTTCTATTTATGCACTTAAGAGCCAAAAATGAAAACCTTGTGACACAGCCTGTCATTTGCTATTAGCTGACTGAACAAATCACCATGAAAGTTAATTAATGTGGCTTCAGGAGTTCCCAAGTGATTCAGCAAGAGACAGATACATAGATGTTGTTTTAGATGGGGGTTTGTTATGTACTGACTGTAATTGGATTCGATCCTCGGTTTTCAGGTGCCCACAAAGAGGGAAAAGCATGACAGACTGCGCTTCCTTTTTTGTCCAATGTTTACAACCATGCCACAGAATGATGTAGAAACATAGAAACATAGACTTTGATGGCAGATAAGGACCGCTAGGCCCATCTAGTCTGCCCATTTCCCTACCTACAGGATATGCTGCAGATCCTAGTTAACCAACAGCCTATTTCTTCCTACCCCCCACAAGAATTGCCTGTCTGTCCCATGCATTCTTGAATTCTCCCACAGTTTTAGACCCCACAACCTCCTCAGGAAGGCTGTTCCATGCATCCACTACCTCTCTGTGAAATAATACTTCCTCACATTGCCCTGAACCGCCCTCCTTCTATCTTTAAATTGTGTCCCCTTGTTCTTGCAAGTCTCTTTTTCTGAAAGATGCTACCCTCTTGGACTTTGTTGATTCCACTGAGGTACTTAAAAGTTTCTATCATGTCCCCCCTCTCCCTTCTTTCCTCAAGGGTATACATATTAAGCTCCTTTAGTCTCTCCTCATACGGCTTCTCTTGCAGACCCTGCACCATTTTAGTTGCCCTCCTCTGGACTGCCTCTATCCTGTCTATGTCCTTGCAGAGATGGGGTCTCCAGAACTGGATACAGTACTCCAGATGGGGTCTCGCCAACTGTCTGTACAGAAGGATAACAACTTCCTGTTTTCTGCTGATGATGCCTCTCCCTATACATCCCAGTATACCCCCAGCCCTCCCTACTGCCTTCTCACATTTCTTGCTAACCTTAAGGTAATCTGATATGATTACCCCCAGGTCCCTTTCCTTTTTTGTTGTTGTTACTACCTCCCACCCATTGTGTATTCTTCCCTGGGTTCTTGTTTCCCAGGTGCATTATTTTGCACTTCTTTGCATTGAATCCTAGCTGCCATACTTCTGACCATTCCTCCAACCTTGCCAAGTCCCTTTTCATCCTTTTCATGCCTCCTTGTGTATCAACCCTGTTGCAGATCTTTGTGTCATCTGCAAAAAGACATACTTTTCCTTCCAGTCCCTCTGCAATGTCACTGATGAAGACATTAAAAAGGACTGGACCCAATACTGAACCCTGCGGTACCCCACTAGTAACCCCCCTTTCTTCAGAGTGGACTCCATTTACAATTACATGTAATGTAATTACAATGTAATAAAGGTGACTGTGTAATGTACATTCCCCATTTTCGTAATGGTCCAGCTAAGTAGATGGATTTGAACTCAGTTTCACATGTGTCTGCAACACAGGGGAAAGGGCAGCAGAATGGCTGTTTTTTTTTTTTAAATTGAAGCAGTGAAAATTTTTAATTATAAAATCTGAATGTTTCCCACCTGTGTGGCTTAACTTGATTTGTATACATTCAGGCATACTGAAAATGTGTGTTATGCATCCGCATATCATGAATGTATACGCACAATTCAAAATCTCTGTCTCCTGCTGCCGTTTGCATCACTTCGCCATAGTCCTCTACTCTATCTTTGATGTATTTGCCTCCTGCATATTAATTTGCCATTTTAATGCATAGAGCTCATGCTGCTCCCACTTTCACAATGATTCAATAAAGAGGTATGTCCTAGTTGAAAAGTGTGGGCGAGCACAGGTCACATCTGAGAGTGTGCATGTCAGATCAGCTCTTGTCGTTTTACTATAATTGACGTCACGATGCTTGTCTCATTCCATGGCAAGCAGATGCTTCTTTTTTAAAAACAAGATGTTTCTCAGTGGTAGTCTGACGTTCAGCAGACAGATCAATGTGGGCACATGCAGACAACTCCACCACCATGGAATTCTGTGTTGGTTTAGACACCACCACATTCAGGTCAGAACCTACAATAAATAAAGGTGAAATAAGTGATTATCTGCTCTTAAAATAAACCTGTCAACACCAGAGGTGCAATGGACATCCTGGATATCTCCTTTTCCTCTCCTGGACATCCTTATTCGGGAACCACAACTTCTTATTTCAAGTGGCTTTTCTCCAACAGAAATTCTGTGCAGACAATAATTCCTTCTCAACACACCATCGGTCTGGAGGGAATATCCACAACATGCCCGGAGAGAACTGCGGCCTTTTGAAAGTAACTTCCCACTAACCAGTTACTCGCTTACGGTATGTTCACAATATAAACAGAACAGCCTTACCTCCTCAGTAATGATTTAAATATGGATTAAACATATGTTTCATTCATCATTTTTTAAATAAGTCAAAAATAGTGGCATCTTTAGCTAAAAGCTTACAAACATACTTCAAAGTTGAAGCTCTCACAGGGAACAGAGCAGTGATGTAGCCATCTTGCTGGCCCGCCCCCCTCCCCCCGATACCCTATCAATTTCAAGCCACCAGCATAGTGCAAAACACTGTCTACAACACATAAATTGTGTCACACAATATCTCCGCAAACTAAATGTTATCTGACATGTAAACACCGAAATTCACATCTACAGGACATGCAGAGAACACCCTCCAAATTTAAAGTAAAAAGACCAAACCATTTCCAAGATATTTAAACTTAAAGATTGGTGAAATTGCCCTATCTAATACATTATAAAATCTGGCCATCTTGTCCCTATTTTGCGATCAAAGATGGCAATCAAAGAATTTTGTGATCAAAGAATATGCAGGTTAACACTCAAAGAATTTGCAGGCTCATGATCAAAGGATTAAAAATGCTGAAACTCAAGTTTTAGGCAGAATTAGATGGAACCACCACCATGCCTCAATAGAACAAAGCCCCCTGAGCAAAACCCACCCCTCATTTGTATTCCTAGGCCACCCTTGGGCTGAGGAAATTTAATTTTTAAAAGGGCCATCTTGTCCCTCGCTCATGATGCAGGATCGTGATCAAAGAATCTTGTGATCAAAGAAATTGCACGCTCACGATCAAAGAATAAAAAATGCTGAAACCGGACTTTTAGGCAGATTTGAATACAACCACCACCATGCCTCAATAGAACAAAGCCCCCTGAGCAAAACCCATCCTCATTTGTGTTCCTAGGCCACCCTTGGGCTGAGGAAATTGAATTTTTAGAAGGGCCATCTTGTCCCTCACTCGTGATGCAGGATCATGATTAAAGAATCTCACAATCAAAGAATTTGCAGGCTCATGATCAAAGAATAAAAAATGCTGAAACTGGACTTTTAGGCAGATTTGAATAAAACCACTGCCATACCTCAATAAAGTGAAGCCCCCTGAACAAAACCCACCCTCATTTGTGTTCCTAGGCTACCCCTGAGCTGAGAAAAAAGTACTGTTACCTCACAATGCAAGATCATAGTCAAAGAAGATTGCGATCAAAGCATTTTGAGGCTCACAATCAAAGATCTTTAGCTAGCCGCAATCAAAGAATTTAAAACCTAATAAGTCTACTTTTGGATCATTTTACTTCAAACCAAAGGGGTGGCTTGATAGAACAAGGCCCCTTGAGTAGAACCCATCCATGTTTTACTTCAGGAGTGACCCCTGAGGCAAGATATTTGAATTTTTAGGGTCAGAAAAGCAAAAACAAGAAGGCGGACCTCGCGATCAAAGAATTCTCAAGAACAAAGATTCTTGAACAGCAAGGCTGCAAATTCTTTGCCCACCATGTGGGTCCAGATGGCCAGAACTCCATTCTTTGTTCACAAAACAGCCATATAGTATGACATATTTAGTATGACGTATGAGGACAGACTTGAGGAGCTCTTCCTGTGTTCATTGGAGGAGAGGAGAGACGGGGGGACATGACTGAGGTCTTCAAGTACCTCAAGGGAATAAATAGGGTAAACATGGAGGGGATCTTTAGACTAAAGCAGGGAGGTATCACTAGAGGGCATGGTTTGAAGTTGGAAGGTGGAAGGGTGAGGGGGGAAAAGAGGAGGAGGTTTTTCACTGAGAGGGTGGTGGACCCTTGGAATGCACTGCCTGGCAAGCTGATTCAGAGATCCACAGGTGAGGGCTTCAAGAGAGGGTGGGACAGACACAGAAAGTGGATGTATCAGATGATGGCCTGGCCCAGGGGGGTGAGGATGGATGATAGAGGTTTCTGGAACACAAGGGGGGGCCTCGGTACCTAACTAGGGATCTGAGGTTCGAGCAGACTCGATAGACCATAAGACCTAATCTGCTGGCAATTAGTATGTTAGTGTATAAATTTTCCCATTGACTTATAATGGGAACTTAAAAGTGGCATAACTTTTGAATGCCTTAATATTTTTTTCACCAAATGAAAAGTGGCATGTTCAGCCAGCCAAGCTCTTTCAGATAAGCCATCTCACTGAGCAGCACACCACATGATGGCTGAGCAGGGCCACGGACAAAATCCCCCAAACTGCCTCCATAACTGGATAATTTTGCATTTTTCAGCATTTTCGTGTGCAAAGACCATAAGTCGGACCAAAACTAAATTTGGCTAGTCAAGAGATCTACCATGCCCCACCATGCATATCAAAGTTCAGGCAAATCTGCTTAACGGGTCCAAAGTTATTAACACCCAAAATGTTGACTTTAACATAGAAGTGCCTTCTTACACCTAAATATATTGGTGTGACCACACCACTATAATACATACATTTTTTTTTGTTCTTAGCAAAGAGACTGTGAACAGTGGTGGAGTCTTTCTTGGTATTGTCAGCCCTAATGCCCACCCCCACCACTAAGCAAACCAGGTCAGACATGATCTCTTTTCTTCATGCAGGGTGTGCAGGGCCCTGCATGAAGAAAGCTATAACCTTTTCTGTCAGCAACATTGGCTGAGACATACTTTTGTAAATTTGAAAAGTATATCACTGTGATGCACTGGCCAGGAGCTGTACCTTATTCTTCAGGCATGATGGCTATGGGTTGGGGGTTGTAGTGAGAATTAAATTGACAACCCCAAAGAAGATCCCACAAATTATTGACTGAGACTCCAGAGACTCAAAATCCTGTTTTCTTTTCTTCTGATGCTTTGGCATTGGGGTGTGGAGGTATGGTTTGAAACCCTAATGCCACATGTCTCTAATTTTGTTGCATTAAATTGAATCCTACTCAGCCCAATGGCACTGAGGGTTGAGGTGCTGGATACCACATCTCGCACTACACCTGCGACCTGGGTCTGAGAACTGACTTAGGTCACTGGAGGTCAGCTGGGGAAGGAGAGGATTGAGCATCCAGAGGATGTCTCTCCTCTCCCAGGGTGGGTAGTGGGCATTGCTCTACTCACCAGTGTCCACTGGTGGAGATCAGGGGCACTGCAGTTAGTGATACCACAGTAGAAGTGAAGCAGTGGTGGGAGTCAGCACACAAGGTGCGCAGGTGCCTTTGCAGGTCTGAGCACCAGGGACAAAGCCAGAACCCCCCTCGCTTCTCGGATAGGTGACAACACCATCCAGGGCCCCCCTCTTCACACACCGGAGGTCGGGCTCAATCCTCCAGCTCTGTTGATCCCTCCTGAATGCCCTGATCTGCCAAGGGTTGCTTTCCTGGGTCGGCAGGTTGGGTAGTTAGGAGGAGTGTCTGTCCCTGATTTCCTGGAGTGGAGAGCTTCAGACAGGGTGGTAGAAGGGAGGTGGCAAGTGGGGGTCACTTGAGAGAGGTCTGGTGAGTAGGAGTGACCAATAAAGTCCACACAAAAAAAGTTGAATCCATACTGGTGCATTAATGCAGTTTTTTTTTTTTTTAAAGAATTTCCTTTCTTTTTGAGATGGTGGAATCATATCTTTATTCATACCAATTAATGTCCCCCAGGACACATTTGGAATTGAGTCGTAGTCTGCTGACTATGCCTTCCTGGTAAAACATTTCAGTAAATAAATACATAAATAAATTCATGCAGATCCCTTTGAGACCTGCATGAACAAATGCATATATGCAGGGCCTTCTGGACCCTGTGCCTATGTCCATTTGTAGAAGTACAGGGCCCTGCTGCCCCTGCACGTCCATGCAGTGACAGATGTCAAAATTCATGGGGCTCCCTGGTGGCCTGCGGAAGAGCAGGGCTCTCGGCACCTGCACTTCAATGCGGCTGCAGATATGGATGCACTTTGCAAAAAGTCCATCTCAGACACACAGTGCCTTCTGTCACCCACAAGTGTAGAGGTGCAGTGTCCTATCCCAAGAGAAACATTGTTTTCACTGTATGGTACCTGATCTGTGCAGGCAACCCTGCATCTTTTCTTGCCTGGATGGGAAGTGTCACATAACAGTACCATCTTACCAACCTTACCCCATCCAGGAGGCTCACTGAGCTCACTCCCAAACTTGGCTAACTGGCATGGGATCACAAAGCACAACCTGCTGGGGAGAAGTATGGTATCACACACAACTTTTCTTAACAATTTTTTTATCCAAATTTTCAAGATAATTGTTTTATGACTCCCTTTATAAACATGACATATGGCATTTATAGTATATTAGACAAAACATCATTTCATACCACAAGTATGAAAACATGTCTCATTCAGGATTAAAAAGATGACACCTGTCACCTTAATCAGAGGGTAGGAAAAAAAATTACTATGCTGAAAGTTTGGAGTCCAAATATTAAACATTATCAAAGTTATGATTTAAAGTTAAACTAGTTCAATGTTCACTCATAAAATGATCATGTTGCCATATTTTTACACCAAATTTTAAATGTTGACTTCTTATTAACCCACCTCATGAACTTGGTAGTTGAAAATTTTCAAATCATGCCCAAAACATGATTTCTTGATGCAACTGAAATATCACCTTTCAGCATGTATTTGAATAATTTCAACTGCTTTGTATATGAGGTGGGGTTGCAAAAAGGCAATGTTGAAGGTTTGGTGAAATATATTAGATTTGACTTGTCTTCACCTTATTCTTATTGTATATTCAAGGTTTAATCTTATAGCCTCTGAATTTCACATCATTTGTGATTCTTTCGAATCATTGTATAACCTAAGATTAAAAAACAGATTTCAAGAATGGATAACACCAGATTTAATTACAAAAAAGGGAAGAAAGAGAGAGAGCTTTGTGTACCTTTGTTAAATAATGCACTCCTGTATTTTTTTTTCTGACATACAAACAGCTTAGAAATAGATGCAAACATCTTGTGAGAAGGACAAAGTAGGAATCCTTTCTGCAACACCATTTCCCTTGCTCAAATGGTCAACAGAAAAATGGATTCATTCTTAACAGGCTGCTGGGCAACTCTGATATAACTCAGGTGCCATTACTGACAAGTGAAGGAGATTTGACTGACCAAATGGCAATTGCCTCAGAACTTAACAGAGTTTTCTTGGTTGTAGCCAGACTAGCTCCTCCTATTGTTCCCTTAGCAAATGAGCCTAGGGGATTTATTGCTGATGTATCCAATTGAAAATTCAAGTTTAAAATGTAAACATCTGAGCAAATTTAGGGTACTAGAAGGGAATGAATATGATGTCATGTATGACTGCTGGTAATATTGATTTGTGTTTGTTTGCTTTAGTTTTGGATCTAATAGTCTACCCTTTAAATATATTATTTAACCATTCCTTCAAATTTTCTGAGAGGCAACAGTTTAGCCAATTAATAAATCTGGAGATCACACTTTGACAAAGATATCACCCTATCTCCCTCCTCAGTACACTGTCCATGGTCATTGAAAGGATTGTTTATGACCAAGTAAAAGATCATGTGGATACTAGAAATTTATTGATATCTTTCCAACATGGCTTTAGGGAGAAACACATTTTTATTGGACCCTGGACAGTGGCAGCTTGACAGGAGATTTGTTTCTTGATTTTGTCAGGGGCTTTTAATCTCATTAACCATGATCACTTACTTATTAGACTCATGAATGTCATTTTGTTTTTCTCTTGCAACTCTTTGTTGGTTTCAACAGTACCTCTCTGATAGAAGACACTTGGTTCTCCTTGGTAATGTGATGTACCCTTGACTGATATTAAAATGAGAGTTCCACCAGGCTCTGTCATGGGCCCCAAACCTTGTAGCATTTTTTGAACACCATACTTCTTGTCATTCAGGGGCCAGATACATATGTTACTATGCATACTCATTACATCATACTATACAGATCAGGTAAAGATCCCTCTCATATTGTTACTCATCTTCAAGGGAATTAAACGAGCTACAAAACTGGCTAGTAAACAATGGTATGCTGAACACTACTAAAGCAACATTTTTACTTTTCAGGTTTCAACAAAAGTTAAAACAGATCAGGCCAAGGGAACAACTGAACAAATTAAAACAGTTTGTTTTCTATGATTTATTTTAGACCAGTCCTTCTATTGGGATCATGCAAATCATCTAGTAAAATCTGTATATACCCATTTGGGACATTTGTAATGATTAAAAAACGTCTGTACCTCCAATCCTGGAACTGTTTTACACAATTATTATTTTTATCTGTGATTGATTATAGTCTGCCAATACATTCCTCAGCCACATCACAAATGCTTCAAAGACTCACATTTTTTTACCACTCAGTTTGTCATTTTGCTAGTTCCACTCTTCCACTCATCACTCTCATCATCACTGTGTCTTATACAGTAATTTGGAATGATTTTCTTTTAAGCAGAGAATCAACTATTGCAGTATGTTTACATTCAAACATTTTTTTAGATCTGTAGTACAATTTTCCTTTGTCTAATATATCCAAATGTTCAAACCAGTGCCTTACAATATTCACGTAAACACTATTTTATGCACTTCTTTCTATAAAGATCCTTAGAACAGTTTTTTCTTATTCTGTGCCATCAAGTTATGGAATGTCATTCCTGATTCTCTGCTATTAGCTCCATCTTTGTTTTTAAGAAACAGTTGAAACCATATTTTATTAATCCCTCACAATGTCTGTGTAATGATCACAGTGCTTTCTGATTAGTGTTGTGTAGAATGTTAAAATTCTGGCAGAATGAAATTTCATGGAATTTTCAAAATTCAGCCAAAATTCTGCTGAATTTTTCAGAAACAGAATGATAGAATTCCAAGGCAGAAACATGTGGAAAGAGTTTTTCCACAACATTTCTGCTGAACTTTATTCTGCAGATTTCAATATTTTCCATGGAAATGATTGTGTAATGATTTTCCACAGAAAAAATGCTGTTCTGTGGAATGTTATTTCATGGAACGCAGGAGGCCGAATTCCGCAGCTAGACCATCAAAATTCTGATGAAAATTCAACCTGCAGAATGGTCATTCTGTGCTTATTTCACATGTAGAATTCTACATTCTACACAACACTATTTCTGATATTTATGTATTGTTTTATTTTTGTTGCCTCTGGGGTCTTCCTTGAAAATGGGCATTTAATTCTCTTGGGGTTACCTAGTCAACACATTATTTAATAAACATATAAAAAATTTGAAAATTAGTGAGATTATCAGTGAATGTTGAAATATTTCAATGTTCACTCATAACTTGGTCATTTTAAAATAGTTTTACACCAAACTTTCAATATAGCCTTCTTATGACACCATGTCATAAACCCGATAGATGACAATTTCCATATCCTGCCCAAAAGGTGATTTCATGAAGTAACTGCAAAAACAACATTCAGCCAGATTTGAAAAGTTTCACCTGCCATGTTCATGAGGTGGGGTCTCAAAGAGGTCATTTTAAGAATTTGGTGGAAAAAAAATATGAAAAAATGACAAAGTTATGACTAAGAATTCAAACCCCATTAAAGTACATTAAACCAGACTTACCTTGTTTTCTCATATTGCAGTCATCAGTTCCAGTAGCAAGACGTGTCTTCAATCTAAGACTGGATCTTCATCATGGAACAAGTTCGGGTGACTGTGGGCATGTGGGGGAGGTGGGGGGTGGGTACTGCATGGGGGTCAGGGTGGCATTTGCAGGATCTTGCAGATCAGATTGATGAGGATCTATTTTCTTTTTTTTGAAGTTAGTTTAAAAAAAAAATAAAGTCATTAAGGGACTGTTTTTTTCTTTGCAGGTTCCAAATGTATTTCAATATAGGATCCAACACTGGGGATTGGGCACCCCACTGTCAACTTAACTCCATGGCATCATCAGGATGGGTACCACAGTGTCACCACCTATACATTATGGGTGGACAACCTGAAGGAGAGGGAGTTGGCAAGCAGTACCAGGGGTTGGCACCCTGGTCTGCTTTTTTTAATAACTATTTGTTTGGGAAACACAAGTGAGCACTGACTGATCTGGGAAGGGGAGAGAATAAAAAATGTAAAAAGAAAATGGATAGATAGATAGATGAATAGATAGACAGACAGACAGACAGATAGATAGATAGATAGATAGATAGATAGATAGATAGATAGATAGATAGATAGATATCCACTGCCAGCACACTGCTGCCACACAACAGGCAGCATGTCTCCATCTGTGACTAAAGATGTTAAGAATCTCCTGCTGTTCTCATGCAGAGAACTCAAGTAAACAGCTCCTCACTAAGAAAGGCACCGTGAATGTTGGGATGCCCAGACAAGGTATTCATGGACATATTTTTTAAAAAACAAACACCAGAATATAGCTAAAACGGGGTCTGTTTAGGTAGAGTCTGTCATCTGTCTTTCAAAAGTAAAATATTTTTATATATTTTCTCTGTTTTTAGTTGGGAGAAAAACAAAACAGCAGTCATCATGACACCCAGAAAAAAATTATGTTGATAGAAGTAAGGGTGTGAAAGCAAAAAGCTCTCATGACACAAATGGCTCGATTTTCAAAGGGGCAGGGAGACTGACAGAAGCTGAGGCAAATGGCAGCTTGCATCAAATCCCAGTATGCTAGGGACCCTGCATCAGGTTTTGGTGAAGGAGGGATCCCAGTGCCAAATTCCTCACTGTTGCTGCAACTGCTCACATGCATTAACCAAATGGTGCATGGGAGGGGTTTGATGGAGGCTGATGGCTGCACCAGCAGTGGGACAGAACACACAGCAGGGTTGACAAGCTGTAGCAGCAGGATCACATGGACATCTGCAGAGTGAGTCATCTGTGCAACCTGTCAAGTGGTGGCCTGCCATAATGGATGGCATGGTGATACTATTTGTGTCATATGGTTGTAAGTCTGTACAAAACTGGAGTACCACACCACTATCCACAACACCATCCACAGTCCAGTAAGGTCCCACCAATGCTGGGATAAAGGACAGCACATCACCTCATCCCCTTGGCAGGATGTGGCTCTAGGAGTGTGGCAGCTACCACAGTCATCCTTTGGCTGTACACTCTGCAACACCTGGCAGAAGGTCAGGTGATTGTGGTGTCAGTAGGATGCATTGTGAGGATGTATTGTGTACAGTGTACCCTTTAGCAGTATGGGCATGACATGCTGTCACCCAAGGGGCTCTCTGTGCTGTATACCAGCATTATATAAATGTTTACGTCAACACAGCAGACACTCAAAGGTTACGTGTGTGCAGCAGACAGCATACACCATCAGACCACTGGAGGCATTGGCACACAGCAGTCTATTGAAGACACCAACATAAATGCCAGACATGTGCCTAACACGACTGGAGGTCTCTGCAGTTATCTGTCTCTCCATAGTCTCTGGATGCCTTCAGGATAGCAAAATGGTCTGCAACCTTCACATTTCAAGAGTGCCATACAGCTTTGTCTGTGATCTACACTGTAGACACCCTCTGGTAGGGGGCCAACATATTTCATGCCCAATGACAGTATTCATAACTGGGACGACAGATCTAACTCCCACCTAGGTTGCTACCTTTTACTTTGTCATAACTATACTGGACAGTATCATGGGTTGCTATGTGTGAACCTCATACTGCCCACTGTTGTCATTGTCCCTGACACACATTTGTTGGTGGCAAACTCAGCCCTCCTCCACTCAGGACAATACCCCTCATATGTCCTTTTGCCAGAATTGGCAACATGTTCAGGTACTTCCACAAACCTTGGTATCACACATGGGACATCATGGACTACTTTGAAGCTATTAGCAAAAATGACCATAACTGGTTGACATAGAATGCATTTTAAAACACAGAGGGTGGGATATCCAAAGGTGTTGCCCATGGGGTAACAGTGTTGCTCCATGCACAACCCACTAATGCACCCCGGGGCGATATTCAAAAGGGGATGTTGTGCCGCACAGATCCCGATGTGCCAGGGCACACTAGTAATATATGAGGTGTAAGTGCAGGGGGCGTGCCCATGAATATTCTGCACATCCCAATATTCAGCCTGGGATGTGCAGTGCATATGCTGGTGCAACTCCTACTTGTACCACACACTGGTGCTCAAAGTTGAACCAAAAATTAATAGGAGCAAGGGCTGGCCACCTACAGGTGAGCTGCCGTATTGCGGGATGCAACACGGCAGCCACCAGCTGCGGGTGGCCACCTAAGCTCCGGAGCCAGGGTCTGACAGTGTTGCACCCCCCCCCAAGCCCGATCACGGGCATACATATAATGAAATACATGTCCCATATCCCTGATGGTCCAGTGGACCGCTGACAGTCCGATCACAAGCGTAAGTATATTTAAATACATGTCCCATATCCCTGGTGGTCCAGTGGACTCCTGACAGCCCGATCATGGGAATAAGTATTACAAACACATTTTAATTTATCCCTGGTGGTCCAGTGAACCACTGATAGCCCGATCGCGGGCATACATATAAAAAACACATTTAAATTTAGCCCTGGTGGTCCATTGGTACCCCCTTCCCACCTGCCCACTGAGCCCCGCCACCCCACTCCCCCTGGTCAGCGGTGGGTGGCAGCTCCCCACCCGCTTGCTGCCGGCCGACTGACTGTGTACAGTACGGCTGTATGCCCATTGGTCCACAGAGTGGGCCAATGGGCATGCAGACCATACCATACTACATAGTCCTGATATGTGAATGGATCCATTCACATATCAGGACTGTGTAGGACGGTACGGTCTGCACACCCATTGGCCCACGCTGTGGACCAATGTGCCTACAGCCATACTGTACACAGTCAGTTGGCGGGCGGCCAGGCGACTTGCAGGTGGGGAGCTGCCACCCACCGCTGACTGGTGGGGAGCAGGGTGGAGGAGTTCAGTGGGTGGGTGAAGAGGGGGGTCCTGCTGGATCACCAGGGATAGATTAAAATGTGTTTTTAATACTTATGCCCTCGATCGGGCTGTCAGCAGTCCACTGGGCCACCAGGGATATGGGACATGTATTTAAATATACTTATGCCTACGATCAGGCATTGGGGCCCTTTGCCGTGATGTGCAGGGGGCGTCGGTCCCCAACGGCTGCAGCCTGGCAGAGCAGCAGGCACAAGACATGGAAATGGGGCCATAATGACATGCTAATGGCCCCAGTTGCACCTTGTATGCAATATGGTCCATTTGCATATCCACCGCTGAATATCATGGTTCCTGTGCCTAGCGCAACTGCACTTGTGCTGGCGCATCCCCCTGCTCCTCCATTGCCACTTGCACTGGTGCAGTGCCACAGCACCATGAGCAGTGCGAGAGAACACGTTGCCATATTCAACGGTGCTGAGCCATGGCGCCATGGCTCAACACCATTGAATATTGCTCAGCACACTCCCTGGTGCTTCCCAGTTGCACTGCACCCAGGTTTGTGCCCCTACCTGGCGCACTCTGAATATCCCACCCAGACTATAGTACATATAGCACCAAATATTCACTAATATTTTTAAAAGAGTACAAAGCACCACCCTTGATCTTCATAGCAGCAATTGTGTGGGCAAGTCTGGTGACTGCAATAAAACCTAACCTTGAGCAAGTTGGATTGGTGGTGTGACCACAGAACTTTTCAGCAGTAAACCCTTTTGGCTCATAACCTTAAGGCCCTAAATAGCCCCCTCAGTGGGTATACATCATTGTATACAGTACCACCATTTCTCATTATTTATTCCCTACATATTAATATCAATAAATACAGTAATCCACTACAGGGCTTATGATCATGTTCTGATGTACACATGTCTTGGTGTGCATTGTGAGGCATGAGGCTGCAGGCTGACCATGTTCAACCACCAAGGTGCATGTGTGTTAGAGCACAACCACATGCCCTGTAGTGGATTATCTGTCTTATAAAATGGATAAAATTGTTTTTGGGGGAGGAAAATTAGATAGAAGTGCAGGCATGTGGTCGCTGTGGTATAATCCATGATCATGTAGTGTTTCATTCAATCAGTAGTAGAGATGTTGTGAAGTTTTAATTTGAATGTGAACTTAAGGTGGATTGCAGAAATTCACCTTCACAGAGAATTTCATGAATTTTTCGACCTAAGTTAAAAACTCTCTTCTTTCCAATTTTTCATCATGCCTTTGCCCTTAACTTTACTTTTTGTGTTGTGAAAGACAAATTGTGTGAAAATGAAGCATTTGGTAAACAACTTGGCTCCAGGTCACATAGAAGATCTTCTGTAGGTCACATGGTACATAACATTACCATGCACTGATGGTGCCTTAGTTGCTTCCTGTATTTTTTTTCATTTCTAGTCAGACTAAGAGAGAAGGTGCCTATACCAGAGAGAGAGAAGTTAGAACTGATTGCTTCCAAAAGCTGTTTTGCAAACATTTCTTTCTAGTTTTTTTTTTTATTTCTTGTTGTATAACTTAATTTAGGGAACACTGTTATAATAGTTAATCTTTATTTTGAATCTCATTTTTTTACTTATTTTCATCTTTTTTTAATCTTTTCTATATATCTCTCATTTATTCTTTTTGATTAAAGAGAGGCATGCGTGGGTACAATACATCTTTTGCAGCAAGGCTTTTTCTAAGGAGACCACGCTTCATACCCACCTAACCCCTGCCCTACTACTGCTGGCAACAGGATACACCCTAATCCCGGCCCATCACCAACCCTAGTCACAGCTTCCCCATGCCTAACCCTCACAAGCACTAGTACCTCCCAACCTGGCAGAAGCAGCAGGCCCAACTGATACTCGGCGGCTTTTCAATTGGTGCGCCTTTTTGCTCCTTACTCCAGATTGGATATTGCAGCTATCCTGAGGCTCCTGATTGGCATGCCTGCAAACCGGCTCTAAAAACCGCTTTCTCCCTGCTGCTAACTTCATATTTCCAGGCACACTATTTTAAACACTTGCAGTAATATTAATTCTGCATTGTAGTGACCGTTTAGCGCTTTTTGTGCATGATTAATTTCCTGATGTATGTACTGTAAAGTACTGCAAAACTCTGTGTAACGATCCCTTACGGCATTGTTAAACAAACCAAAAAAAAAAAAGTTAGTCAAACTGTGATTGCTAAGAAAAGTTGATTTCTGCTACTGCCCCTGCATTATCTGTAAACCTCCTAAAACTGCCTGAACTTTTTGTCTCTTTTGATCTAATACCTCTCGATTTCACCCTCCCTAGAGTACCTATCCCCTGCCTGCTTTCTACTTTCACTGTTTCCTCCTCTCTCTGTCTCCACGTTTCCAACCCTCCCTGCAGTCTGCATTTCTTCGGTCCCGTCTCCTACCCCATCCCCCTACCCGAGCCAAAACTTTAATTTGTGCTGTTCAAATCCTTACCTTGCTCCCCCTGTGACCCTTCCCTACCTTACTTTGAATTGCTAATTTTTCTTGTCTTTGTCTCCCACTAAAGTACTCCCACCCTCCACTGATGGTCTGCCACCAGCTCTCCCGTCTCTAATCTCTGTCACCCTTAAATTACAGCTGTGTCTCTCTCTCTCTCTCTCTCTCTTCCTCCTAGACAGTCCCAGAGCAGCTCTAAGCGGCGCTCGTGGTCACGGTGGCACCTCTGGCCATTTCCCTGGCCACCGCCATCACCGAGGACTTTGGCTATCTCCCTGCCGCCTTCCTGGTCCCACTTCCTGGACTCCACACCTAAGGTACTGCCGCTTTTTCTCCTAGATCCAGCCAGCTTACAGCGGCTTTTCGATTGGTGCGCCTTTTCGATCCTTACTCCGGATTGGATATTGCAGCTATCCTGAGGCTCCTGATTGGCGCGCCTGCAAACTGGCTCTAAAAACCACTTTCTCCCTGCTGCTAACTTCTTATTTCCAGGCACACTATTTTGTCCCTCCCTCACCACCTCACAGGCCACCTATTAAATACGCTACTTGCCCCAACCCTTTATACCTGCTCGAATCTCTTTCTTACAAGTACTACTCCTCCCCTCTTCTCTCCCCTAGCTATCTACCTAGCGCTTCTTGTGACTGCTCCTCTTCTCCCTCTCAGTACACTACCTCACTGTAGTGCGTACCTCTCTACACTCCCTATCAGTGCCTCCTGTACACTTGGCAATAATGGCACAAACAATAACATACCTATTTTTAATCTCCTCCTTCCTATTTATCTTACCCCTTTTAACACCCCCTCTAAGTTGCTACCCTGCACCCCCCCTCCGCTGAACTGACTCTACAAATGCCCCCCAAAAGTCCACAGCATCTCTCCCAACTACCATCTGGTACTGTTTCCCTATGAGCCCCACCATCTTGCTCTATTTCTTTGGCTGCCTCCTGGTCTCTCCCTACCAAAGCAGAGCCCACTTTCTCCACACCACCTGCCCTACTGCCTCCCCTAAGTGGCGCTTGGCTAAATCTTGGTGCCACCGCATACTTCGCCACCACCTAACCCTTGCCCTACTACTGCTGGCTGAAGGGGATATACACCCTAATCCCGGCCCATCACCAACCCCTAGTCACAGCTTCCCCATGCCTAACCCCTCAGCCAAGGCCACCACCGACACTCGCTCTGGTTCCCTTCCCCGAGGACCATGCTTACTCCATTTAAACATTCGTAGCCTAGCCACCAAGCTCGATCAGCTCCAGGTTCTAGCCACCAACCATGCCCCTGACATAATCATCCTATCCGAGACCTGGCTAAACTCAAACCTCCCTGACCCATCCATCGCTATTCCAGGGTTCACCATCACTCGGCAAGACCGACCCAACAGAGGTGGAGGGGTGGCCATCTACACCAGCTCAGCCCTACATTTTTCTGTCTCCCTCTCAAATGCTGAACCCAAAGTCTACTAGCTGCTTATGCTGAAATTGTCCCCTCCTTCCTCACTACCCATCTTTGTGGCTGGTATTTATTGCTGCCCTGGCACTCCAGCCACAACAGTCACCAACCTTCTGAGCCAACTGACGTCTCTTGCCCAGTCAGGTGAACTATATGTCATGGGTGACTTTAACCACAACTGGCCAGCCCCCACGTTTAACAAAACCTGAACCAAGATATCTGCTCTCAACCTTACCCAAACCATTATGGAACCTACACGGTCAAACCATAAGACCGGAAACCACTCCCTTCTTGACTGGGCACTTACCTCCCACCCACACCCCGTCGTCAGCTCTGGCTTCCTTCCTGACTCCGTTAGCGACCACCACCTAACCTACTTGGTCCGCAAAATCCATCGAGTTAAATCCCCTTCCAAATTTATATTCCAACGGTCATATAAATCCCTAAACCTCTCCCCTCTCCTGGAAGAGCTAGCTCACTCTAACTGGGACCCAATCCTAAGATGCTCTAACATGGATTTTGCACTTACCCACTTCCGGAACACCTTCCTTACCGCCTAGGACAAACATGCCCCCCTGCGCCGTGCTAGGGTCCGAGGGTCTCATCTTCCCTGGATATCATCTGAGCTGATAGCTTGCCAACAAGCCCATGACAGGGCATGGCGTATTTACAAATCCACACTCCTCCCAGGCAATAATATCACCTACTGCATGCTCCGAAACAAGTGCACAAAGGCCATCCACTTAGCTAAGGTCGACTATTTTAACAACACCCTAAACGCAAATCTTGGGAGGCCTTCTAAATTCTGGAATGTCATCAACTCCCTTTTCTCCCCACAAGAACAAATCCCCCCCTTCTCGCCCAAGGGACTCTACTTTCCGACCCCTTGATGGTAGCCTCCGAGTTCAATTTCTGCTTCACTACTTGTGCTAAGACCCTCCTAGCCTCCCTTCCTCCTGTAACCCCATCCACTCCCCAGACAGCTACCCGCCTACCACCTGGCCAGAACCCTTTCTCCTTCAGACACATCTCCCCCATCGAAACCTTAGATGCCCTTCGCTCTCTGAATCCCTCCAAAGGTAAATCTCCCGACAGTCTAGACAACAAACTCCTCTTCCTATCTGCCCCTGCCATCGCTACTCTCCTCACTGCCCTGTTAAGTCTTTCTTTCACCACTGAGTCACTCCCCACAGAGTGGAAGCATGCCACCATCCTACCTCTACCAAAAGGAGGTGATCCTACCTCTGCTGCTAACTACCGTCCCATCTCCCTCCTCCCCACTCTCTCCAAACTCAAGGAACACCTAGTACTATCCCAACTCTCCCACTTTCTCTCTGAAACTAACTGCTTCACTCTGTTTCAGTCTGGTTTTAGAAAACACCACTCTACCACCACCTCTCTACTAAGACTCACGGACTCCATCCTCTCTGGGATGGACAAAGGACAAATTACTGCCACTATTTTCATTGATCTAGCCAAAGCATTCGATATGGTATCCCACTCCCTCTTACTATCCTGTCTATCAGGGGCTGGGCTATTGGTGTCTGCCACAAACTGGCTCAGTGCCTACCTACAAAATAGAACCCAATCTACAAAAATAGCTGACTGCACCTCCCCCCACTCTCTATTATCACCTGCATTCCCAGGGATCAGTCCTTGGCCCCATTCTCTTCTCCATCCTACTAAATGATCTGCCAAAGGCTTGCTCCAATACCTCAATACACATGTACGCTGATGACACGGTCTTCTTTACCTCCGGCCTTACCTATGAAGAAGACACCTCTAATCTTCAGTACAACTTCAATAAAAGTACACCACTGGTTCAGCTCCAACCAGCTCTCCCTAAATGCCAAGAAAACAGTCTCTATGTCTTTCGGCACTAGACAGAGACTATCCAGACTTACACCCCCTCTGATCTTCCATGCCCTAAATAACACCATCCTTGAAGACGTGCCCTCCTTTAGGTACCTGTGGGTTTGGCTTGATCATCACCTCTCCTTTTCCACACACATGCACGCCACTCTATCAAAACTGTGGCCTAAGCTGGGCACCATCTATAGAAACCGCACTAGTCTCTTGCTTCCTGTGAGATGCGAAATAGTCCAGAAAATGATTCTACCCTCCTTTGACTACCGTGATGTTGTTTACAGCTCTAAGTCCACCTTAGCCAGACTGGACCCCTTCTTCAATGCCTTCTGCTGCTTTGCCCATGATGCCCCCCTGCACCCATCACTGCAAGTTCTTCCATTCACTGGCCCTTCCATCCCTGAACAACTGGCGCCTACTTCACAGTGCTAAATTTGTTTCAAACTTCTGGCTCTGTTCCCTTCCGACCTACCTCGTCTCCTCCCTATCTTCCCTGCCTACCCCCGTCCACACCCTCAGGTCTACTGACTCCAGGCTATTAGTAATCCCTCACCGAAGGACCTCCGCATGCCAATCAGATTTCTCTTACCTCCTCCCTAAGCTCTGGAATGGTCTGCTGGCCCAAATCCGCCATTCTTCCTCCAAACACTCTCTATCCTCAGCCCTCACTAACTTCCTCGCACCTAATTGAGCACCATTGGACTCCCCTAGATGTGCTTTTCTGGGGGACTTCAATGTCTGGGCTGAGGATAAAACTCAAAGATGTATTGACGAATTTCTGCAGAACATATCCTTATTAGGGCTTTTGCAGTTCGTTGATGCACCTACCCATCGGGATGGCCACACACTGGACCTGGTGTTCTCACTGGGGATTGAGATCTTGGATCTCATGGTTGATCAGGTTCTTTGGTCTGATCATAGCACGGTGAGTTCATGCTTGGGGCTCCCACCGTAAGTTTCTCCCCTGCCGAGATGATCTACTGCCACCCTTTAGGAGATCTTACCCCTGTGGGTTTCATGGCGGCTGCTGATCTATCTAGTTTAGGTGGCGTTTGCGTCGGAGCTGTTGGTGTCGGTGTGGATACCTATAATAAGGTGCTATCCAACGCCATCAACTCCCTTGCACCTATCCGTGTACGACCCAGAACTTCCTACCTGAGGTCTCCATGGTTTGATGGAGATCTCAGGGAAATGAAGAAGATGGGTCGGAGATTGGAGCGCTGCTGGAGGAAATCCCGCCTGGAGACGAACAAACTGGTCCTGCGTGTGCACTACTGTGCATATCAGGAGGCAGTTGAGTGAAAGAAGACATTATTTTTGTCTCGGGAGATTGCTGCTGGGAGAAACCGACCAGCCTCGCTCTTCCGGACTGTCGATAGACTTCTTCATCCTCTCTGTCTCCAGCCCGGAAGAGTTCCCTCCAATGAGGATTGTGAAGATTTTGCTCGGTTTTTCTCGGACAGGGTGTCTTTGATCCGGCGGGAGGTTTCTTCAGCCAGCAATACCATTGCTGTCAGTGGTCGCCAGTCGTGTACTGAGTGCACTTCGCCTAACTGGGGTGAGTTTAGGCCAGTGGAGGACTGTGAGGTAATTGAGGTGGCGGTCAATCTGAAGCATACCTTTTGTGAACTGGAACCAGTGCCAACGCATTTCTTAATGAGATGCATTGACTCTGTTGCCCCGGTGTTTGCCCTGATTGTCCGGTGCTCCTTAAGTCAGGGTGTCTTCCCGGATGCCTTGAAGGAGGCTCTGATTAGACCCCTTTTAAAGAAATCTTCTTTGGACCCGGAGGTCAGGGCAAATTACCGTCCTATCTCGAATCTCCCATTTTTGGGGAAGATTGTTGAGAAGGCAGTATCGCTTCAGTTGGAGGAACATCTCATGACTCACGAGTTGTACGATCCCTTCCAGTCGGCTTTTCGGGCCAGATATAGCACTGAAACTGCGTTAGTTCGGGTGCAAAATGACCTCCTCAAGGCTAGAGACCGAGAAGACAAGTCAATTCTTGTTCTCCTCGATCTCTCTTCAGCATTTGATACTGTGGACCATTGTCTGTTGCTTCTCCACCTGAGGGAGTTATGTGGACTCACCGGTACTGTCATCAAGTGGTTTGAGTCCTTTCTCACAAATAGGAGACAGCGGGTTGTGATGGGAAATTTCTCATCAACACCCAGTCTCCTTTTGTGTGGAGTCCCTCAAGGTTCGGTGTTGGCCCCAATGTTGTTCGCAGTATATATGCTGCCCCTGTGGGGGATCATTAGAAAGTATGGACTGAGTTTTCATTGCTATGCTGATGATACTCAGCTATACTTATCTTTTGCCCCAGGAACATCTAACGCAGTAGATGTGTTGAACATCTGTCTGGCTGAGATTAGCGACTCGATGGCCTCCAGCTGGCTTAGATTGAACCCTGATAAGACTGAGGTATTGGTAGTGGAGTCGAACAGAGTTCGTGATGGGATGGCCTCTGATTCTGCAACTGGCCTTGTGCTAGGGGCTGCATCATTGATGGCCTCCCCTTGGGTGCAAAATCTTGGCATGATGTTTGACAGGAATCTGTCCATGGAGGCTCAGATCTCTTCCGTGGTCCATTCCTGTTTTTTCCATCTTCGAAACATTGCCAGGATTAAGCCCCCTTGTTCTGCCTCTGGACCTCCCTACCTTGATACATGCCTTAGTCACTTCTAGGCTTGACTACTGTAATGTCCTCTATCTCGGGATCTCTGGGGGTTCTCTCCACAGACTGCAGCTCGTGCAGAATACTGCTGCCCGGCTTCTAACTGGGCAGAGTAAATTTTGTCACATTACACCTGTGTTACGCGAACTGCACTGGCTGCCTGTCAGGTGAAGAGTGCTCTTCAAGGTGGGGTTTCTCACCTATAAGGCCCTACATGGACAAGGCCCTGGTTACTTGTCAGTTCTCCTGACACCTTCCTCCTCTTCCTGCAATCTCCGCTCCTCTGGTGTTGACCTCCTAAATGTCCCAAGAGCGAGGTTAAAATCTGCAGGTGACCGAGCATTTAGTGTTGCCGCCCCCCGCTTTTTGGAATTCTTTGCCAGCTGCAGTTAGGGAGGCTCCTAATCTAACTACCTTTAAGGTTTGCCTTAAGACCTACCTATTTTTACATGCTTTTGGGGTTTGATTTTGACTATGTATACAGTATGTGTTTTATTTTTCTATGTATTTATATGGCATGAAATGCTATAAACTTTTCCATTTCTCCTTTTATTGTGCGGCGCCCAGAGCCTTTGGGATTGGGCGTCTTTTTAAATAAACATGACTTGACTTGACTTAATTATACCTGCCCCTGACCTCCCCCCTGACTGATCCCCCCTGACTCCCTCCTCCTTTATGCGCCTGACCAGCGGCTAGGCCTTTGCCCAAACGGCCGGCTTATACATTGCCCTAAACAACCCATGCACTTACCCTCTCATGACACTTCTGCTATCTCCCTTCTTATTCCCGCCAACATCTTCCCTAAGTCTACCCCCTCACCTTTCCCAGCATTTACTATCCAGGCCTGTCACCTCTCCCTGGTCCCAGGCTCAGACCTCCATTTCTCTCTGCCAACTTGGTGCATCATACTTCAATTTCAATCTCTAATTTAGGCACTTATGTAATCACACGTATAGTTCTAAATGTGTAATCAAATATGCTATGCCACTCTCCTTGTGGCACATGTATGTACTGTCTCCCCTTGTAACAAGTTGTAATTAACCACACTTAACTATGTCACAATTGTTTGTTTTGCTCAATTCCAAGTTCAACTTATTGACTGTTGTATCTATACCCTCCTCCTTTGTACCCCCCCCCCCCCCCCCCAGGTCGCACCGTGAGATGAGCATGTTTTGCTCAGTGTGCCTCTCCTGGTGAAACATTTTCAATAAATAAATAAATATTTCAATAGGGAAGCGTGCACAGCAGGAGGAGATGAGATGCAATAATATCCAGCAGGCCCAAGACCAGCAGAAGCAGAAACAGGAAATCACATCAAAAATAATGAGGAACAGCAGTTTGCAGTTCCCCCTGAGATGGAGTGGCTAGAACCTCCTTTATCCCCCATTGTGGTTCCACCACTAGCACTGGCTCCAACCCAGCAGAGGAGCCCACTTGTCATCCCTGGCTACTCTGTTTCTCCACCACCACCATCAGCTTGCCATTGCAAGACAAGACAGCACTACCCAAGATCTTCCCTTGTGTGAGAATCTTTTTAAGTGGATGAAAGTGATAAGTGTTTTCACTTGCAAGCAGTGCATGGGGCATGTCAGTCTGGGAAAGAAAGTCACCCCCTTGGGTACTAGTGGACAGCAAACACATATGCAAATCTGGCACCATGAGCAGTGAGAGTTGAGGCAGTGGGAAACTGCAGGTGTTGGTGGTGGTGCCTCACCTCTGTGCCAGCAAAGAATCCATGCACTGGTTGTGCACCAACAAAACATGACCATATATGGAAAAATAATCTCATAGCTTGCATCTAAAAGAGCACATACATTATATGAAGTGAATCAGATATATATAGATAGACAGACAGACAAACATAAATAGTATATACACAATTTCTATACTGCTCAAATGTCAGCCAGGTCATGACATGACAGTGATTTGTTTTTTTTCCACAATTTCATTTAAATGCTCAGGCAAGAACAGGCTATGCATAAGTGTGCAGCTAAGCTATGTTGTCAGTAGAACTGTCATTCAAGTGCAGTAAAGACAAGGGGACCAATTCAAGAAGGGCTGGTGCAAGTCATGTCAAAGGTTACTTGCACCAACACCATTGTGCCAAGAAGCCTGTGCCCAATTCTCTTTTGGGCTGGATCCCCATGTCTAAGGCCTGCAACTTGTGGCAACCTGTATGGTACACCAAATGGAGGGTGAATTCATACAGGTTGACGCAAGCCTGTGACAATGTCAGGACAAGCCCCCCTCCATTCCCCAATCCTCCAAGGTACATTTAAAAAGCCCTGCAGGGCTAGAAGCCCCCATGTGCTGATCCCCCAATAAAAGGAACAAAGCCCCACAGGTTGAGCAGACCCCATATGCCTCAATCCCCAATGTATGCATAAAAAGCCCCTCAGGGCTGGCAGACTCCCCCCATGCCTCGATCCCGCAAATATGCAGTAAAAAAAGCCCTGCAAGGCTGTCAATACCCCCATACCCTGAACACCCCAAAATTCATTTAAAAAAGTCCAGCAGGGCTAGCGCCCCTCCCCAGGCCTGATACACAGTCCCTGCACCCCAAGTCTGGGCGGCAATTGGGTGGTCAGAAAAACAACAACAACATCCCATTATCCCTGATGTCGCTGGTATTTACCCACCCACCTGGCGGTGCCAGAGAACCTCCCCCCAAAGCCATACCAAGCTGGCAGCTGGCACAGCCACCTCTCACCACCATGGCCAGCTGCTGAATGAGCTCCGCTTATGATGCGTGTACTACTGTAACTAGTACACGCTCAGTGAATGATGGCTCATTCATTGAGCGCACACTATTTACAGTAGTACATACTCATACTGAGCTCAGTCAGTGGCTGGCTATGGTGGTGAGAGGTGGTCTGTGCCAGTCTCCGACTGGGTATGGGTCACGGGGTAGCGGGGTGGTCTGGCACTCCTGGGTATGGGGTGGGGGCCACTAGACTACTAGGCCTAATGGGGATATTTTTTTTTATAACTCCAATTGCCACCTAGACTTGAGTGCAGGATCGGAACTTGAGGGGAGGGTGTTAGGCCTGGGAAGCCTTTACATTTTGGGGAGTTGTTGGATGGGGGGGTTGATAGCCCTGCAAGGTTTATTTTTTACTGCATATTTGGGAGATTTGAGGGATCTGCTAGCCCTGTGGGGTATTTTACACATATTTGGGGCACTGGGGAGGTCTTCTAGTCCTGTGGGGCTTTTTTACACCTATTTTGGGGCTCGGAGTTTTGGAAGGGTACATGTCATGGGAGATGGACTTGCAGTCACATTGGCGCAACTCAAGTAGACGCAAGGTACACTTACACCAGCTATTAGCTGGTGTAAATGTACTTTGATTGATGTCTTCCAGGGGTTGTTTCAGAACTGCAAATTTGGGGATCTGCGAGCTGCCCTCCCAGAATAGTACCCAACTGTTGCTGTAAACTCCCTTACGCCATGTCACGGGGTTTATGGTGTAAATGGTAGCATATGTCCACTTTGGAGCAAGCAGCCTGCAACATATCACAGGCTGCTTTGCTGAATCACAAATGTCACAACTAATGACGCAAAGTGCCACTTGCACCATTCCTGTTTGCGCAAGTCACTTTGCGCCATGCATACCCCTTTCTAGAATTGGGCCCAAGGGCTGGATTTTCAAAGACCCACTAGATTGCCACAAGTTGCAGTGATCTAGGGACTTTGCTGTATACCGGCTGCATCAGGAACTCTGTACCACATTCAGAAAGGGTAGTGTCCCTGCTCCAAAAATCCAGGATTTGACTCAACTGCAGGTGTGCACCATACCAAGTGGCACTACCCTCCATGTCTCAGAGATCAGCACAGTCTGCTGCTCAATGATGGCCCACTGTTGCTAAACCAGTCAATGGAGAAGGTCATCTCTCCACTCTGTCCCTTCAGGATGGGTGACCCAAAGTGAAGAACAGCGTGGACCTACAGGAGAAAGGGGAATTATGTCAGGATGGGATACCAAAAAGGAGGCACACTGCAACTCCAGAATACAAACAAAGAGTGGACAGTGTGTCCCAACAACCATGTCCATGTGGCACTACAGACCAATACAGAAGCACACCTGACACGGGCCTGCAGGACAAGGCAGGACGCCACAGGCAGAAAGAACCACCCTAAGGTACATTGACATGCGTGGATGTATGCCGACAACACCACAGAACAGTGGACACCACAGCAGCTCTGCAGCATGCACAATGAAATGGTGCAATCAGACAGCCATACCCTGAGATGTTAATGAGAATGGGGCAGTACTCCTTTTGCTAGTGATTTCAAAATTTTCACCACACTTGTTCATGAGGTAGGATCATGACAAGGATATGTGGAAAATTTGGGCACAGAATATGCAAAAATGGCAAAGTTATGAGCATACCTTGACATTCTGCAAAGCACACTCATAACTTTGGTAGTTTTAAATATTTTGACCTCACAAACAGTGGGTATTAATTTCTCACTGATCAAACCAACAACATCAACTTTTGAGTGGTCAGTCCTGAATGTATTGATTTCTGATTGACTGGACCGGTGATCAATTTCAAATTGATTGGATCAGTAAGTATGAATTTCTAACTGACTGGACCAGTGTTTGTCAATTTCTGACTGGCCAGATCAGTGTGTATAAATGTCTGACTGGTTGGCCTAAACTGTATTAATTTCTAATTGATGGGACTGGCCTGTGTACAGATCAGATTGAGCAGTCTGGCCCAGCGCCTGCAATATCTGATTGAGCTGCCTGGCCAGCTTGTATCAATGTCTGAATAACCAACTGGGCTTATCAGTTTCTGGTTAATTGACCTGGCCTGTGTCCACACACCACCACAGAGGGGGCCAAGAAGCAGCTCAGCTGCCTAATTCTTAACAGTAACAACATATCTGTATTGACATAGATATGCTGCTGCTGAGAAGAAATCTGCTGCTGTTACCTGTGGATATTATATTAGTATGACTATAAAAGGCTATTTGGAAACAGACATATCAAAATACTAAAAGCAAAACATACCAGTGATTTAATTAATCCCAAAGGAACAGAGGCTGGATGACATGACTTATAAAAATTATTTTAATTCAGTGAGGCCATTGGTGGATTAATCTTCCTCAAAAAGCATGTCAAATGGTCCAAAGTGCAGAGGGACAACTGTTGCCCGGGGTCAGGTGTGTGGTTTTGTTCCTTAATCCTGCCCCCTTCCCCCAAGAGCCACGTCACATGGGCATATGTAAATAAAAAGAGCCTCACCAGGGTTTAACTCGCTCTCAGCACTGTTCCCAAATTAAGCACCCCTCCAACACACACCTCCCCAGCTCCTTCTGTGTGCACGTTTATTAAATTATTGAATGCCTTTCCTGGGCTAAGACCTGCTTCAAGAGGACAAGATAATCTTTTGTCCAACTCCATTTTGAAATGGGGAGCAAGCAAATACTTGCACCTACACCGAAGTTAGAGATGACAGCCACTGCAGATTTGAATGGAGCTGTCATAGTTATCTCTGTGTAACATCGACAGGCATGATGTTCATTGTGACAATATTATGTTTTTAACACATAATTGCAGTATCCAATCTGTGAAACTCTCACTATTGTATGGTTTTGTTCCACAGAATCAATTCAAATTCATAAAGACTAAGATTTATTCTGAGACTGTCAGGCAAGGTAAAAAGTAGTTTTAGTGGTATCTGTACGAGCTGCTTTCTGAGCTTTGCAGTAGTAGAGTGCTTTGCCAGTGTTACACAGTGTCACTTTAAAAGGAAGAAAAATAATAGCATTATGTGTGTGCTCTTGATCTCACACACACACACCACACACACACACACACACACACACAGTATCTAGGATGCAGATGTTCCACATATCTGGTTGGAACAGAATACATTGTAGTCCGTGTTTCACAAGATTGAAATGTAACATTTTTAAAGAGTTGAGTAGAGCGAAATAATACATTTTCCTATGTTTATGACCTGCATGATCGTACAGGAATCTTTCATTTGTAAAATGAAATTACTTACCAAACTTGCAAGTCCCCAATGAAAGTGAATGTTACAAGACAAGCCCTGCTTGTATTCAGACTCTATAATGTTTAAGACAGGACTGTATGTTTGTCACTAGTAATTAACTCTTTAAGATACAGTTGTAAATAATTTAACTGTCACTCCCATCTGATTTCAGCTGCTCCAAGATAACCCTTCATCTCTGTTTTTAAAAATTCTTAACTGATAAATCCCCCCATCTCCACTAAAAGTCACCTTAAATACATGGGGCTTGTTTGTGAAAAAGTTACGCATGGTGCAAAGTTACTTGCACCAAAGCAAATGGTGCAAGTAGCACTTTGTGCTGTGAGGTCCTACATTTGAGGTTCTGCAAAGCAGCCTGTGACAGGTTGCAGGCTGTTGGTGCCAAAGTGGACTTACACCACCATTTGCACAAAATCTCCCCTGCGACATGGTGCAAAGGGGTTTACGGCAGCAGCTGCATCCTATTCTGAAAGGGCAGCAGCCAAATCCCCGAGCTTGTTATTCTGGAACAACTTCTGGAGAACAACTGTCAAAGTCCATTTACACCAGCAATTAGCTGGTGTAAGGGTACCTTGCATCCACTGGGGGTTGTGTCAATATGCCACCAGCCAATTCCCAGTGTATGTAACCCCCCCCAGCCACAATCCCCCAATCAGTTGTTAAATAAGCCCCGAAGAGCTGTATAACCACCTATACCCCATCCCCCAAAACAGTGCATTATAAGCCCCGCTTGCGCCTGGGCTATCTATACTTGTCCCCAATCCCAAAATGTGTAATAAAGCCCTGTGGAACTAGAGGACCCCAATGCCTTGATCCCTGTTTCCTCCATCTGAGCCGTAATGCCAATTGTGAAAAAAAAAACAATCCCTGTTATCCCTGGTAGTCCAGTGGCCCCTCCACGTGGCAGTGCCAGACAACCCTCAACCCCCCGACCCATACACAGCCGGTGACTGACAGACCACCTCTCTCTACCGTGGGCAGCTGCTGACTGAGCTCCGTATGTGTGCATACTACTGTAAATAGTATGCACTTAATGACTGACATCTCATTCATTGAGCATGTACTGTTTACAGTGGTACGTGCTCATACAGAGCTCAGATGGTGGCTGGCCATGGTGGTAAGAGGTGGGCTGTGCCAGTCAATGGCTGGATACAGGTCGGATGGTGCGGGTGGTCTGGCACTGCTGGGTGGGGTGGTGGGGGGCCACTAGACTACAAGGGATAATGGCGATCATACTTTTGTTCACAGTTGGCATTACTACTCAGACATGGAGTACGGGGATCAGGGCTTGACAGGGTTCTCTAGCCCTGTGGGCATTTTTTACATATGTTAGGGGATCAGGGCATTGGGGGGGTTGTCTAGCCCTGCAGGGCATTTTTTACATATATCAAGGAGATTGGGGCATGGGGGGGCATCTTGCACCCTTACACTATGGCTGCCACAGGCTTGCACCAACCCAATCATGTACACTGCCCTTTTTGCTTACAGTTCGGGTTAGTACAAGTCATGGAACTTAGCCTTGGGGTCTCTGCCCAATACAGGTCCTCGGCACAATGACATTTGGTGCACGTCTCCATTGCCTTGACTTGTGCCATCCCTTTGAGAATCTAGCCATCCCTTTTCCCAAACCCTAATCACCTTGAATGTATGTAATAAATTTATAAATACATTTCAACTGGAACATTTTACTTCTTACCTTATCTGCCAGTCTTGGACTGAATGAATGAATGAATGAATGAATGACAGATTAGCTGAACAATGGTGTCTAGGAGCACCCCCCACCGTCCCATTGCAGCACAAACCGAAATTAAGGGAAAATGGTCCCTTAATGCTATTTTTTCAAACCTGTTAAAAAAAAAAACAGTCCCTCACTTATCAGCCCTCCACCCCTACCTCCCTCTCAGAACCCACACTCCCCAGTACACCCCCTCACACCCTCACTCACCTGAAAAGGTCCCATAGAAACATAGAAACATAGAATTTGATGGCAGATAAGGACCGTTTGGCCCACCCAGTCTGCCCTTTTCCCTACCTAATGGATAAGCTGCAGATCCTAGTTAACCAGCAGCCTACTTCTTTCTACCCCCAACCCCTAGAATTGCCTTATGACTGTCCCATGCATGCTTGAATTCAACCACTGTTTTTGACTCCACAACCGCCTCCAGAAGGCTGTTCCATGTATCCACAACCCTCTCTGTGAAAAAATACTTCTTTACATTACCTCTGAGCTGCCCCCCCCTCTATCTTCGTGTACTTCCCCTTGTTCTTGCACACCCCTTGTTTTGAAAGATGCTACCCTCTTGGACTTTGTTGATTCCCTTGAGGTACTTGAAAGTTTCTATCATGTGCCCCCTCTCCCTCCTTTCCTCGAGGCTATACATATTAAGCTCCTTAAGTCTCTCTTCATATGTCTTTCAGTGAAGACCATGCATCATTTTAGTTGCCCTCCTCTGGACAGCTTCCATCCTGTCTATGTCCTTGTGGAGATTGGGTCTCCAGAACTGCATGCAGTACTCCAGATGGGGTCTCACCAGCTGTCTGTACAGAGGAATAACAACTTCCTGTTTTCTACTGGTGATGCCTCTCCCTATGCATCCCAGTATCCCCCCAGCCCTCCTTACTGCCCTCTCACATTGCTTGCCCACCTTTAAATCACCTGATATGACTACCCTCAGGTCCCTTTCCATTTTTGTTGTTGTCAGTATCTCACCCCCCATTGTGTACTCTTCCCCTGGGTTTTTGTTTCCCAAGTGCATTACTTCTTATCATTGAATCTAAGCTGCCATACATTAGACCATTCCTTTAACCTTGATAAGTCCCTTTTCATCCTTTCCAACCCACCTTGTGCATCAACTCTGTTGCAGATCTTTGTGTCAACTGCAAAGAGACATACTTTTCCTTCCAGGCCCACTGCAATGTTGCTTATAAAGACATTGAAGAGGACCGGTCCTAATACTGAACCCTGCGGTACCCCACTAGTAACCCCCCTTTGATCAGAGTGGACTCCATTTTCTATTACCCTCTGTGTCCTATTCTCCAGCCAATTCTTTACCCAGGCTATCATCTTGGGACCCACTCCCAGGCTGGCTAACTTGTATATTAATCTTTTGTGTGGGACTGTGTCAAATGCCTTGCTAAAGTCTAGGTAGGCCATGTCCACAACCCCTCCCTGATCTACTTCTTTGGTCACCCAGTCAAAGAAATCTATTAGATTCATCTGACATGACCTTCCCGCTGTGAATCCTTGCTGCCTTGGGTCCTCTGCCCCTCTGGCCTCTAGCTACTCAACAATTCTTTCCTTCAGAAGTGATTCCATCATTTTCCCTATCACTGAGGTCAAACTAACAGGTCTGCAGTTTTCTGCTTCTGCTCTGCTCCCACTTTTGTGAAGGGGAATCACATCTGCCCTCATCCAGTCCTCAGGTACCACCCCATCCTCCCATGATTTGTTAAAGAGGGTAGTCAGTGGTGTCACTAGTTCTACCCTTAGTTGTTTTAGAATTTTGGGATGAATCCCATCAGGCCCCATTGCTTTGTCCACCTTCAGTTTTAAGAGTTCTTTTAGAACCCTTTCTTCTGTAAATGGGTTTGAGATCCACTCTCCGATTGAAGACACATCTTGCTGGTGGAACCGACGACTGCAATATGAGAAATAACGGTAAATGTGAATCAACATATCTCAATGGTGGTTTCAACTTTTATGCATAGCTGAGCCATTTATTTAGATTTTGACTCCAAAGTTTCAGCATGGCCTTTTGGGGACTCCAACTCATGACCATTGTGATTGAAATTTTGCTACCCCCTCCCAAAAAGTGATTTCGCAGTTGCTTGGCAAATTTGCCTTTTGTGTAGATTTAAAAATTTTTCCTGACCGTGTTCATGAGATGGGGTCACAAGAAAGCTATGTTGAAAATTTGGGGTTAAAATTTGAAAAAAATGGCAAAGTTATGACCATTTGTTGAAATTTCACTACACACCATCATTACTTTGCATATTTTGAATATTTTGACCCCAAATTTTCAACATAGTCTTCTTATTAACTCCACTTCATGTATGTCATAGCTGTCATTTTTCAAATCCTGGCTAAAATGTGTTTTCGGACCTGTGGTGTGGAAATGCATTGCAGCTGTGCAGAATTGCATTTTGGCAGGGATTCGAACATTTTGTGTACCAGGTACATGAGATGGGATAATAAGATAGCTATGATGACAATTTGGTCACTGTTGACCAATAAATGGAAGCACAGACCCAGAAGGCCCTGTGCTTCCACAGCTACAAACATATATGCATCTATTGAGGGATTGGTGCGCTGGCCCCACAAGCAAATAAGGATATGATAATACTACCTCAAAAGTAAGGAAATAAACTGCAAACAGCTTTGTTAATGCTCTAGTTAGGGTTAAAGCCACCAAAGTAGGGAAATGTGGCATTAGGGTTTCCAACCCAAACACCTCACTCCCACCCTGAATACAACAACAGTTGTCATGGCTGTGCCTTGAGGTCATCAGCCCTAATTCTCACCCCATTCTCCTATACTGTACCAATCTGAGCTTATTTATTTATAGAATGAAGTGAGTGTTAGGGCTGATGACCCCAAGCCACACCCCCAACACCTGTTGGTGTGTGGAGGTTGGGGTGGGGTGTTAGGGTCAGAAACACTAATGCCACATGTCCCTACTTATGTGGATTTAACCCTTACTAGAGCATTACCAAAGCTGTTTGCAATGTTAGCTATATTTTTCCCATGGTCAGGTAGGCCTCTTAATCCTATTACCAGGCTGTTCCTCCTTTTGTGTCCTATACAGGTTTGGCCATTTTCTTACTATTTTTGTACTATACTATAACATCAGTGTGGTCCTATACAAATGTATATGAGGATTTGGAGAATGACTAGGTTGATGACCACCCCTAATTTGTAAGCATATGTTGCATTACTTTTGAAAATGGGAAATTAAAAAAAAAGTTTCAGTGTACACCTTTATTGTATTTAGATTTGCATTAAAAAAACAACAATCTGGTTGTATTTGAATTTGGGATAATAACTGTAAGTGGCAGGATCAGGTGGTTCTATACTTTCAACATAATAAGCCCCAGGAATAAGGAATGTCATATCAGTTCTGCTGAGGCCCTGAAAAGGAACAATGTGCCCTCTGAGTTGAAGTTCAGAGAAGGAGCTCTGCTTTCTATCCGGGTAGTCTGGAATTACAATACAGTAGTTACACCTGTATAGATTACCTCCGAGAAACAGGACACAGACTCAGTACTCAGTCATTAGCTAAAGACAAATACAGAGAGTTTGTTAAAAAATGTAGATATTTGCAATAGCGGCCATTGACTCTGTGATCGTTCCCAGCATTTCTTTGCTGTGCATTTAAAAGTATATATTTTATAAACCTGAAATGACTATTAGTAAGAAAACACACATACCGCTCAGTACCTGGCACCTTAAACCCAACCTAAAACCTAAAACATCTGTATAAGCCCTTATAGCTAGTGCAGCCTCCAGCCTTCCACAGTAGCATGATTTATTTGTACTATGTGTTACATTTTGGTTTTGATTCTGGTCCGCATTTGTTCTGTCTGTTCAGGCCTGATGCACAAAAACTAGACAGCCTAACCCACACATATTACCATTGTGAGGGAAGACTCTTCCAGAGGTTCAGAGTAGTGTTGGGCGAAGTGAGAAAAATTAACTTAGTGGAGTAATCTGTGAAATTCCACCCATTTCACAGAGCAAAATACAAAATTTCTACAAGCGGAAAGGCAAAATTTTGCCTGGCCAAATAGCAATATTTCTCCTTCTGCAGTGAAATTTTGCTTTCCATGGTGCAAGTCCACCTTCTGTGGTAAAATTTCACCTGCAGAAGGAGAAACTTTGCCCGTGGAAGGTGAATTTCTCGCTGCAGAAGGTGAAATTTCACCTGTGGAAGGTGAAATTCCACCTAATGCAGAACATTTTGTGACTTACTCTGCACGGTGAAATTGGTCTCTTCACCACCACTTCAACGGCAGAATTTAAATCTGCTGCATCTCTAGTTCAGAGATTGTGTGTTTTTTTTTTTTTTTAGATATGCTAAGTTACTGTATTATTCAAAGAACTTGTGCCTTGTGCACCACTTTTCAAAAGTAAGTAACCTTTTGAGGGTTAATGTGGAAATTTGTAAATATTGATGAGTGGCACAGTAAATATTAAAAAAGTGTTTTTAATGGTAAATCTTCATTGTGAATGTTTCTGTAATTTGTGTTTTACCTTGACTGTATTCATTTCTAGGATTTGTAGTATGTCCATTGCTAGTTCTAGTGAATGATGTCATCCATTGTATTAGGTAAGCAATAACCCATGACAGGGTGTGGAGTTATAGGTCTTTAATCCATGCCTGGGGTGCGTTGTGAGGCACGAGGCCACAGGCTGAGTGTACTCACAGCACCCCAGGCGTGGATTAAATCCCTATAACCCCTCACCCTGGAGTGAGTTATTGTGCTTATGACATGGGTTACCTCCCCATAGCACAGAACCCCAAAAAATGGAGGTGTTTATCTACATTTGCTGCCTAAAAGGCATATTATCCTTCCACTGAGAAAAATAGTCCCTTAGAAAATATGTGGTATTTTTCTTTTGTGGCATACCATCTGTTAAATATGACTGTTTTAATATCTTTCCCTACCTGCCTGGTATATTGTACACTAGCACTGCAGAGGAAAGTAACATACTATGACTTTGTGCAGAAGTACAATTGCCTACTACTGATACCTGTGACAGCTGTGGATCAAACTAGTACTACACTATATAGCTGCTCTATAGTGCAGACCTCAACTGGTGTCAATGGAAATCAGATGCGCAGTGCTTGTTACTTTAGGTGGGAAAAAAAGCACTGTTTATCTCTGTTAGAATCAATTGTCTTTATGAGCTTTTTGCTGCTCACAGTACTGACCCTGCTCATACATACTTTCTCCTGTTCGCCACTTGTGCTGCAGCTCAGATGAGCTGATCATTTCCTCTGTGCAGCGTACTTCCCCACTGCATCTCCAGCAACGATTTCATCACGTGTTTCAGCAGGGGTTATCACAACTACATGATGGAGCTGGCAAGACATCAGTGCAGACTCAGGACTTATGCGGCTCACTCCAGCACTGTACCTTACTGCCCTCTTTAGAAACAGCCACTGACATAGGAAAGAACTGCAAAAATCTGCATCAAGAGTTTGTGCCAGACTGCTGCTGCACCTTGACACGATGGGGACAGAATGCAAACAGTGGTCCTTCTGGTTGTGTGCCGTAAGGTCTGGCATGTTTGCAGAGCATCTGCACTACTTTAATTGATTACTGTGAATATGTATGCAAGCAGGAATCACTTCTATCGGTGGACAAAATGGCTGTAGGAGTTTTGGAACCGATGTAAGCAAACTTTTACAGGCTCATGCTGGAGGGTTGCAAGGGGGGCAGACCGGGCATAGAATGGGGAATAAATAACTGATCATTGTTTTGCACTTCTGAAGGCAATAAAAAAGCATATTTCTGTATATTTTTTGTGAATTTCACAGGGGGCAATGGATTTTACAGCACAGAGAAAATTGCAAATTTCATGGTAATTGTGAAATATGTGCCCCTCCCATAAATTGATTACAGCTCTAATGATGATTACCAGAGTGACCTTCAGTACTGTTCCCACCACTTGCGATGGGAGCCGCCTCCGACATTTCAGTATTTATTACTTGTCAGGACACGGCTGAAGTTCTCCATCAGGAAACCTGTGGGCCAGCCACTCTTCCAAATTTCTGTCTGTGAATACAAAGCCATTTACCTCCATTAAATAAGTACCACACTATACTGCCCTCACTAAAAATAAAAAAAAAATGTTTACTATCTGAATTGAGCAGAGGAACCAGTACAGATCCATCCACTCTGTAAATAGGTTTTTTGACAAGGTAAGAAATAGGATCTGGCTGGTGAACCATGGATTAAATAGAGAATTTAATCCACAGTCACCTGACATCTTTTGTCCAATTAAAGTGCTTGCAAACTGTAACCAATGTTATAATATACTTTAATACAGCATCAGATATTGCACATTTATACTGCATGACTGAGGTTGAGAAGGAAAACAGTGACAAAGTGACTTACAGTACAGTATGTCTTGTCACATTACCTGTGAGACAATTATTAAATAAAATAAACACTACCTATTGTATAGAGTGATGTGAAACATACAATACATGCTCTGCAATTTTTTCTTATTTAACTGAAGCTTGAAACTTTCTCAGATTTTTCTGGATTTTGTTTATAAAAAATTAAGTGGATATTAGTAAAAAAAAATGACCGTGCATTTAGTAAAATTGGTACCTATTTGCCCCAAACTTGATAATATTTGCCAAGAACAATAAAATGTCACTTAAATTAGTAAACACTCACTGATCAAAGCTGAAGATGAACCCTAATTGTTTCCTCTTCAGGTGTGAACCCCTCAAAATTAACACATTTGGCATTGTTTCCAGTGTTACAGTAAGAGTAAAACTTCACCCAGCTTTTGAATGGTACTCACTGTTATCCAGACAAGAACAATTACTGTTGTTCAAGGCCTGCTGTGAGAAAAATCAGCTAAACTTACAGAGTAGCAATACAAATCAGTGGCATTATAACAAAAGAAAAAAAAAAACACTGCAGTTGTGCCAAAAACATGTTTAACGTACAAGTGAAAACAATGAGAGAGCTCTTGAAAGCCAATTTGGCTTGTAAGTGAAGGCTAAATTGTTACAATAAACTGACAGTGCTTTAATTTTATACGTAGAAAGAGGGCTGCAAGACAAAAAAACATGTACACTCACCTCTGAGGCCAGAAGATCAGAAGGTTGTGGGTTCTGTCCCCACTCCAGACACTTTGGTTAAATCCTAATACTGACGCTGTAGTGCAGCATGAGGGGGGTGCTGCACTCCTGAGGTGCTGTCTTTCGGATGAGATGTTAAACTGAGGTCCCATCTGCCTGATCTGGTGGTAGTTCAGGTGGATGTTAAAGATCCCATGGCACTTCTCGAAAAGAGTAGGGGAATTGTTATTGCAAATCATATAAATACATGCTAGTACAAAAACATAAACAATCAGTACACACAGTGAATAGTTACAAAATATTGTACAGTGCAAAACAGCATAGAATAGTAACACCCGAACACCCCCATGAATTGCACTTCAAACCAACATGACTGGAGCCCACCAACCAAACCACACAAACCCACTTATCAAGGAAATACTGATCAGTCCATAATACCTTTTGGCAAACCCTTCCACCTCTTTTTCCATCGCTCCCAGGACAACTTGTCCTTGTCATATTGTGCCTGTGTTTTAATTTACTTTTCAATCATACCAATCAAAATCTGTGGAACAATTAACTTTTCCTGAATGACAAATTTACAATGACCATGCCACATCACAAATTTTATACAAGTAAATATCAGCCTCAATGTGCTCACATCCATAAACTGCATATTGTGCATAGTCCCAGTAATGACATTTTCATAGGTCACTCCAGCCCAGTTCTAATAGTTCCAACAGGTCCCAATGCCTTCCACAGATCCTGTGCATAAGCACAATGGATATAAAAATGTGCTAGGGCCTCTGTCTGTTGCCCACACTGTTTTCTAGGGCACATCCTATCTTCCAAACATGTATGTTTGGAGTTACCCTTTACTCCCAACCTACAGTGTGCACTGAGCCACACCACATCCCACTACGAGGGGGAGTCCTTTGATCTAAAAAATAGGGTTCCAAAGATTGACAAGCAGGCATGCCTATATCCTTATAAACAATAGGGATCGGGAATGACCTGGCCTGTATTGTCTCAGGTAGCACCCATGAAGCGCGCTGATTATTGAGCGCTACACTTGTGAGCGACTCAATAATAGTGCTCTACAAGACAGCGAGTGGCACAATATGGTGCTATATCCTGTATAGCAAGTACAGCAAGGAGCTGTACTCACTATTGCAGGATATAGTATCCTTTGAGGCCAATTCCTGCCGAGCTGCTTGCATAGCGTAGTGGTGTACACCACCACTTGCAATGCAAGCAGCCCTGGGTTCAGGTCCGGCTAGAGGCAGAATACTTTTTTTTTTCAAGATACAATAACTTGCCCCGTGGTCTGCACCTCCCTCAGAGTTGATTATTTAAGTTTTGAGGGGAGTGGGGTGCTTTGCCCCCTGACAAAAGTGGGAGGCACAGCCTCTCGCATAAAAAAATATTTTGTTTGATTTTATCAAGTATTGTAACAACCGACGCTATTTGCAATGGTCTCTACAATATCCGTCACCCTTTTGACTGTGGGGTTAAGTTTGTTCACTCTATGTGATAGGGGGTCTTTCAAACTTGCCTTTGTCACATAGAACCATTGCCTCATACAGCTCTTTCCTGTGTAAAACTATAACTTGTGTTTGCTTCAGTTTCCATTTTCTAATTTTTTCAGTGGCATACCACATGTATGTTGGCCAACTGCTCTGTTTACGGGTCACTAAGGAAACCTGCCCCCACTGCCGAAGCAGTGGTACCATCTAAAGGGCTGCCACTTTCTTCCATTCAGCATTCATGATGGCCACCAGGCTGGGCATGCTGCAAACTGCTCTCTGGATCTTAATTTTAAAACTGCTTTTTTTTGTTTTATTTTTCTCTTATTCGTTCTTGTGTTGCTTTTTTTTACTATCCTTATTAATTTTATATTGAATAGCTTAATGTTTTTAGTTAGGCAGTGTTTTTTGCAGTGAGGCAGTTAGTTTCGATCATTATCAGGACATATTGTGCACCTTTGCACTATATACTGTGATGCTCGAATGGCCTGGCTATTTCTTAGACGAAAGCAGTGATTTGTGCCAATAGATTCTGCTTGCTCATCCCTGAATATTTTATGTTGGAGAGGGGATGAGAGGAACTTTATGGTCAAGTAACTCAAACATGTGGAGCTGAAGAGAGGAAGCAGGACTGTCTTGGAGGAGAAGCTGTGTGGATAAGTGGAGTTTCCTACTGGAAACCTTTTGTGATGTGGACTGGCCAAGTGTGATCTTCAGGCTGTAAATGCGATCTAGCCCGTGTATTGAAGCTGGAGTTGAGTGGTGGGCTTTGAAATTATGTTCGGTGGGGTCGGCCATTGGTGATGGGAATAGGCCCGACTTTGTCTGGTGACCACTAGCTGGATTTGCTGCCTCAAGGGGGACTGGGCTCTTGTGCAGTCAGGGAGTTGGCTGACGAACCTATAATTCCCCTAGATCCGCGAGGTTGGCTACGGTGTGGCAATTTCCCAGGTATCGTGGTGGTGTAGCAAATATTTCTGGCTGTGGGCTCTGTGAATGGAATTTGGTGGGCCCTGGTTTGTTGCAGACAGCTGACCCGAACTTCCTGGCTGGTTCCAATCGAATTGGACTCTCTTTTTGGATTACCCACACCTTTTGGATTATCCCTTATTTTGCTCGGGATCCATGGTTTAAATCATTTCTTGTGTTTTCCCTGGTGGTGGGATGACATGGGTCTCCACATTTTACTTATTTTATTTACTTTCTGAAAGAATATTATTTGGATTTCTACTTTGTTTGACTTCATTTGAGTAGACTCTGGTCTTTTAATTTTGGGCAGTGAGAGTGCCCCGGCTTCCTCTACTCCCAGGCCGTGGGAGGGCTTGGGGGGGGATGAATTCATATCATAACCCTATGTTCTGCATTTCCTGTGAGGGGGGACTGCAGGAGATTTTATTTTATTTTTACTTTCCTCAAGCCAAGTGTGGGACTAAATTATCCATATAGTGTAGGATAGGTTTTTTTTTTTAACTGTGTTTTATTATTTATTTGGCTGGGTATTTTTATTTTACTTTATTATTTCTGTTGTATTTGAGTTGGGTAATTTTATTATTGTTGTTTGGGGGTCTCCTCTTGCGTTGGGTACTTGGATGTTGTGCATTCTGGTTCTGGATTTGCCTGTGGAATGTGTAGGCTTCCCTCCCCAGTCATGTGCTATTCGTCCTCTGCCCTCCATTCCCTCTGCCCATTCTCCCCCCCTCCACTGATGTTGTCAACTTACCAGTGCTGTTGAGCACTGGGCATTGTCCGTAGGAGGGGGTGGGGGTTGCGGACATCAGAGGATGAATGAATGGGTCTCTTACATTGGGTAGTTAGGCCTAGAAGAACCCCTGGGGTGAAATGGAGTCTGGAATGTGGTGCACCATATCTAGTCCCCATACCCAAGAGTACTGCCACTTGTATTGGGCGAGTAGTCAGTTCAGCCCTTGAAGCCCATCCAACTCGAGTGGTGTTATGCAATGAACAACTTATCTGGCTTGCATCACTGAGACCTGGCTGGGTGAAAATGCTGGCCCCATATTGGATGCTTCAATTCCGTCTCGGTACTCAGTGATACATCGCTTGAGATTGGATTGTTGGGGGGGTGGCGGTCTGTTTCAAGACCGAGTTGGCCCTCACAAGTGTACCGGTTGAGGAGGCTGAATCATTTGAGTGTACTGTGGTGGCAGGTGTAGGTTGTAGGACAGCTCTTGTCTACCATCCACCTGAGGACGAGAAGCGATTTCTACAGAAAGTAGCAGATTTTGTGGTCGACATGGCATTGGAGTTGCCCAGACTAATGGTTCTGGGTGACTTTAACGCCTGGGTTGATGATGAAATCTCGCAATTTGGATAGCACTTCCTCCATCTGATGACATCACTGGGTCTTACATAGTTTGTTACCTCAGCTACCCACAAACATGGTCGCTTTCTTGATTTGGTCTTCCTCCTGGGGATTGATTCCTCTGACTAGGGGGTGGAACCTATCAGTTGGTCTGATCACTACAACGTGAAGTTCAACTTTTGAGCCCCCCCTTCAAATGCTTGCCGCTGTGGAGATGGTCAGTTACTGCCCTTTACGGGAACTAAGCTCTGAAGGCCTAGTGGCAGTGATTGACTCTCAGAGTTTCCTGTGGCCAGCTCGAGTCCAGAGACTTTGGTTTTGGCCCATAATAAGGCCATTTCTGTAGCCCTGGAATTGATTGCTCCTGTCTGTGTTCATCCTCTCCCCCCTTCACCCTCAGCCCCCTGATTTGATGGGTCTTTGAGGGAGCTGCAGTGACTAGGACATAGGTTAGAGCAGCATTGGCAGAAATCTGCCTTGGAGGTGGACCATCTTAGATTGGTTGAGCATTATGAGACCTACCAATCAGCGATCTCCAGTAAGAAGGCAGAATTCCTCTACGGGGAGACTGCTGCCACTCAGAAATTATCAGCTCAGCTCTTCCAAACTGTAGATAGCTTGTGCAACCCAACCTGTCTACAGCTCCGAAGACCTTTTTCGTAAGTGGAGTGTGATGAGCTTGCTAGTTTTTTTGCGAATAAGGTGGCCGACTTCAGGTCGGAGATCCTCATGACTAGCTCTGTGGGGGATGCTGTTGATTGGTGCTTTGTCATCTCACCTCAGGCTTCCTGGAGTTCCTTTATCCAGCCGGAGTTCGTGGATGTCATGCGGATTGTTCAGGGTATGTGTTCTACATGCTGTAGTTTAGATCCAGACCCAACTTCTCTGATTATAGGTTGTTGTAATATTATCAGCCTGGTCCTGGCACAGATAGTCCGGTGCTCCCTTGAATCAGGTGAATTTCCGAGCTTCCTGAAGGAGGTGGTAGTAATGCCCCTCCTAAAGAAAGCTTCTTTGGACCCGGACTCTCTGGCCAACTACAGACCAATCTCAAACCTCCCCTTTATAGGGAAGGTGATTGAGAAAGTAGTGGTGGTACAACTGGAGAACCACTTGATCATCCATAACATCTACGAACCTCTCAAGTCCAGTTTTCAAAAGAGGCACAGTACCTAGACTGCACTGCTTCAGGTGCTTAATGATCTCCTGATGGCGAGAGATCGGAGAAGCCATTCTGTCTTGGTGCTCCTTGATCTCTCTTCAGCTTTTAACACTGTGGACCATGGGGTACTGCTTGGTCGCCTGAGGTCCATCTTTGGCCTGTCCTCCGGTGGTTTTCATCTTTCCTTACTAGCAGAAGTCAGAGAGTGGTGTCTGGGATTTTTTCCTTGGACCCATTCTGTCTGCCATGTGGGGGTGCCTCAGGGTTCAGTGCTGTCCCCCATGTTGTTTGCAGTGCATATGCTGCCCCTCGGAGACATTGTAAGATGGTATGGGCTGAGGTTTCATTGCTATGCTGATGACACCCAGCTCTTTCTGTCTTTTGCACCTGACCAGGATAGTGCTGTCTCGGTATTTAACAACTGCCTTGCTGAAATCCAGGATTGGATGAATTCGAGCTGGTTAAAGTTGAATGCGGGAAAGACCAAGGTGGTGGTAGTGGATCCAGGTCACCGGATAGAGGGGTTGAGAGCTGGTCAACCCTCTGGACTTTTCTTGGGGGCTCCAAGATCCTTTACTCTGAACAAGTGCGAGACCTGGGGGGAGTGCTCAATGACAGGCTGACTTTATGATCTCAGGTGTTGGATGTCATCAAGTCTTCTTTTTATTATCTTAGGAACATCTCCAGGATCAAGCACCTTATTTCAATCGGGGATTTACCTATGATGGTCCATGCCTTTGTGACCTTGCACCTTGATTATTGCAACTCCCTGTACTTGGGGCTACCTGGGGTTGATATCCACTGCCTACAGCTTATGCGGAATGCTGCAGCATGATTGCTGACAGGGGCTTCTTGAGCCTCCCAAATCACTCCTGAGCTGCACAGTCTGTACTGGCTGTTGATTCAGTGGTGGATCACCTTTGAAATTGGTTTACTGACTTAAAAAGCCCTACATGGACTTGCCTCTGACTACCTGAAAGAGCTTCTTGTTCTCTATCGCCCTAAGCAACAGCTCCGTTTGGCTGATGGGGGGTTGCTGGAGAGTCCAAGGATGTCATTGAAATCTTAGGGGCCCGTGCATTCATGTATGTGGCCTCTTCCCTCTGGAATTCTCTACCCCATCAGCTACGGGAGTGCACAACTGTGGGAGGTTTCAAACAGGCATTGAAAACCTTTTTATGGTGTCAGGCCTTTAGTGGCATCAAATAAGTATGACACCTTAGACTGTTGGTGTTATTATTATTACTGTATCTGTTGATTTTACTATTGTTGTTTTATCTTTTTGTAAAGTGCATTGATAGTTTGAAAGGCATTTACGTGAAATAAACTTATTATTATTATTGGTAGTAGTATTTCCCAGCTTCAGGAAAGCTGAAATAGTATGAAAAAGAAAAATACTGAGGAAATAGCTGATTGGGTTGAACAGATTCAAGCCCCCCCCCCCCAACCGAATCAGTTTGTACAGAACTTCCCGCTTGATGTGGTTTCATTGGCTGCCCCAAATAAGCTGGAATGACTGGTTCAAAATTGTAACATAAAGCGTGCTCTGGGGCAGGGGCGGGGAAGATAGAACTGACATAAGTAGATAGAAGAAAAAATGTCTTCACCACAGCCACCTTCTTTTTTTTGGACTGTTGCCCTTTTATCCAAACCTGAACCTTCAGATTGCTACCTTCCTGCTTCTCCATCCAATTTCGGTGAGCCATATCAATGTTGCCAAATATGATCCCCAAAATTGTAATCATCATAGTAGACATCTTAATAGTCTGAATTTCCATCGCTGCCTCTATACCATCACTCAAAAAGTATCTTCCTCTTTTCTGGCAGTTCACTGCCAAACTGAACAGGTCTGAGAAATGCTGAACTACCATCAATGCTAGCTCCACAGAATGTTTATCTGCCAAAATCAAGCACATATCATCCGAGTATGCTAATGATTTCATATTAAGGACATTCCCAGGGAGAGTCACAGAATGAATTGCCATATTTTGCTGAAGAAGTTTTAAAAGTGGGTCTAAACAAAAGATGTATAAAAGAGGGCTTATAGGGCACCCTTGCCTTACCCCTCTATATATATATATGAACATCTGGACCACTGTACCCATTTATCAATGGTGCCGTTGAAGATATCTGATATATCCGCATAACCCAGTTCGGGAATTTGTCCAGGATACCATATTTCACCAGTATCATACACAAATATAAGTGCAAGATTTTATCATAGGCTTTTTCCTGGTCCAAACTGACCAAGTAACCATCTAAAGCATTCTGTCTTCCTTGGGGAACCACTTCCCAAAGGAGAAGTAGGTTATCAGTGATAGAGCTACCTTTAATATTACAGGTTTAACTAGGATCTATCACACCAGGTGCTACCAGCCCCAATTTACTAGTCAAAATCTTTATTAAAATCTTTAAATCAGTATTCAACAGACTTAAGGTTCACCAGTTGGAGAGGTTCTGTCCGTCATCCTTTTTATAAGTAAAAAGTTGAACTGATTGACCAAATTGTGGAGCTATCATTTTACCATCCAACATTGTGTAAAAAACTACCAGCAAAATCTCCATCAGTTCAGTCACAAAGGTTTTATAAAACTCCATTCTAAGTCCATCAGGACCAGGAGTGGTATTGTTATTGAGGGAAGCAATTGCATTCTTAATCTCGAGTGCTGTAATGGGTAACATCATTTGTAATGTTGTCTGTTGTGGGATGTCAGGAATGGTGCAAGACAGTAACAATTCTGAAATCATGTCCTGAGTAACCTGAGAGGTAGCATACATTCATCTCATGTGAGTTAGCACTTCTTCCATAATGGAATCGTTTGTCGTAACTATTTTACCATCATGGGCACATAGGGATATCATAGTTCTTTGCTGTATCCTAGTCCTACAGCTTACATATATATCTCCCCTGACACTGTCTTACCTTGGGTTCCAATCCTATGCTCATATAACAGTGAGCCAGCCCGTTCATACTGTAAAACCTCCATCTGTGTCTTGCTGTTCTGTATCTGTCCTACATATTCCCCATAACACTTATTAACCATGGAAGCAATCCTTGTGTATTGGCTTCGTAAAGTCAGATATTGAAAATACTTCCCAGTGTGTGTAGAATATGAAAATGTCTTGAGATCTGCCTTAATGTCTGATTTTGTCTGAACCCACCATCTACTAAGATACTCCTCCATGCAAGCCACTGACTTTCTTGCTCTAAGGAGTTCCTGAATTTTCTCTGTAAATAGCTTGTCAGAAAGAATTGTATTATTCATTTTCCAGAGCCCTTTATTCCTACCAATCCCTGCACCCATCATGAGATGAACTTTCACCATCAAACGGTCAGAGGTCTCGAAAGGGACTGGGAAAGCATGTTCACAAGTTAATGAAGCTGATGAAAAGTTAAAAGCAATCTGGGTAGCCAGGTGTACTTTATAAAGGGTATAGCCCCCCACTGGATGTTTTGTCCTATAAGTGTCCTGTAGCCCTGACTGGGACAGCAGACCTATCAAGGCACTGGTATCACAGTAAAGATCTGATGTCGCTGCACTCCTATCCTGGCGATTTCTAATGCAGTTAAAGTCTCCCACCCATATCAGCTGGCGTGCTGTAAAGAGGAAGGATTCAACTTTAGCTACTATGTCTAGTCTCTCTTTCTTTCTTTGTGGAACATATAAATTCACAAGTCTCCACTGTTGCTTACTGTGAGTCAAATCTATCATGCGGAACTTCTCCGGACAAATATCTAATATCCTAGTTACCAAATTGTCATATCCCCTGAAAAATATGCCCACCCCACCACATCTTTCCAAAGTGATTGAGAAAAAGGATGGGCCCCAACACCACCGATTTCTAGCAGCCATTATGTCATTTTCTCTATATATAACCGGGTGTCTTGTAAACAAGAAATATCTATATTATGGTCTTTTAATACAGAAAAGGTTACCAGACATCTCTTAGCATTATTAATACTGTTTACATTTATAGAAGCAATATTGTATGCCTGAAAAAATGTCATTTGAAGATAAGGATGTAAGAAGTCATCAAAACAGCATAATAACATAACAAGCCCCTCAAGTTCCAGTCTGTTTCCCCAACCTGCTGCTCCATCTAGGTGCCGTCCCCAATTGTCTTTGTTTAGATCGGACTGCTTGCACTTTGTCAGCTAGACATTTTGTCCTCAAAATCAGCAGAGACCCTTTTGTGAGGAAGCCTCATAGTCCTCTCAATGATCAGAATCATGGTGCTGAAGAACCTCATATGCACTGGAAAAGGGGTACTGTTCCTTGTAAATCTCCTCTGCATTGCATTTTAGCTTTGGGATTTGAGTTTTTCAGAGGGCATTTCTTTGAGGCGATAATTGTAGATTCTGGGTGTGGCATATCAGGGACTTCCATTTCCAAATCTGGAAGTGTTGGGTCGTCCACTGTAGTCACTGAACTTGGGCCAGGAGTTGCTTCATTCACAGGGTTTATCATCTCAGACACATCCATATCAATAGAGTCCTCAGCATGCAGATTCGGAGACTGTGTCCATGGGGCGGGGGTTGTTCCACATCTATATCAAAGTCTACAGGCCAATGTTCCACAGGTTGCGCAACAAGCTGGGCCTGTTCATCTGCAGTATTATGTGCCCTGACATTTTGCTGTGTTTCAATGCTCAGTTTTTGATCTTGTTCCACCATTAGTTCTTAATTAGGGTGATCCAGACAGTTATGGGTGGCCCACTCACAGGACCGGTAAACATGTCCTGGACATTCATACAGATTACAAGTCTAGTCGTTGGTACAAGCATTACTAGTATGGCCACATTCCATACAGGAAGTGCACATCTCACGATCACAGGCATTGCTAAGGTGAAGATGTGACCCACAACGAAAACAGGTTTTTGGATGGCCTTGGTAGAAACAATGGCCCCTTTCAGAGCCCAGGAGAAAAGCACTTGGAAGGTGCTTGGGGTCTTGTGGACCAGATCTCAGCCACACTTTAAATTTCCATCCCCTTTCCAAATGTGTTCCTCATCTAAAATTGGGGAAGGGTGTCCCAGCAAGTCACACTTCTGTTGAAGCCAATATTGGACGTCATGGACTGCCACACTCTTGTTTCAAAATAAAACAGTTACAAGTTTTATAGCAGGTTTGGTAATAGGGATGGCCCAGAATGGAATCCATAATGCAGAGTGACTTTTTTTTCATAAGCTGACCAGAACCTGTCCAGACCTGTAGAGGATTTAAAACTCTCGTCAAAGTTTACATCTCTTGACGCATGTATTACACAGAAATGTGACGGCAGAGAAAGGCACCACGGCCAATCTAGTCTGCCTAACACCCTACCTCCCCCCTTCTGTTATGCTTCCTCCTCTTTTCCCAACCCCCTAAATCTATCCCAAGCCCTCTTGAACCACTCCACCATTTCAACTGCCACTACCTTCTCTGGCAGCTTGTTCCAGGCCTCCACCACCCTCTCCGTGAAAAAACTGCCCCCTTATATTACCTCCGTAGTGCCCTCTTTCCAGTTTGAGGTTATGTCCCCTCGTGTTCACTCCCTTCTTCAATTTGAACAAGCTGTTACCCTCTACCTTATTTATTCCCTTTAGATACTTAAAGGTCTCAATGATGTCCTTCTTCTCCCTCCTAGTCTCCAGCGGGTACAAATTCAGCCTTTTCAATAGGGTACAGTCTGCATCCCTCGTACCATTTTGGTTGCCCTTCTCTGCACCCTCTCCATCAGCTCAACATCTCTTTGTAGGTGAGGCCTCCAGAACTGCACCCCATACTCCAGATGTGGCCTAACCATGGTTCTGTATAATGGCATTAGCACCTCCATCTTCCTGCTATTAAAGCCCCTTGCAATGCAGGCGAACATTCCATTTGCCTTTCCCACCGCCCAGCTACACTGGCTGCCCACCTTGAGGTCAAGCAATACCATAATCCCCAGATCCCTTTCTGTTTCCTTCTCCTTAATCACCAACCCCCCAAGGGAGTAAGTTTCCCTCCTATTCTTCCTCCCCAGGTGCATCAGCAAGCACTTTTGTGTATTAAACTTCAATTTCCAGGTCCAGACCACCTCTCCAGGTCCCACCTCATGGCTTGCACCCCACTAGGTGAATCTACCCTATTGCAGACTTTTGTATCATCTGAAAACAGGCACACCTGTCCCTCTAGACCCTCTGCTAGGTCACTAACATAGATGTCAAAGAGTATTGGTCCTAGCACTGACCCCTGTGGCACCCCACTGGTCACTGCTCATTCCCCTGGAATGTGTCCCATTTACCACCACCATCTGACTCCTTCCCTTCAACCAGTTTTCCACCCACTCGGTGATCTTGTTGTCCACCCCTAGTCTGTCCAGCTTATGTACCATTCCACCATGTGGAACGGTGTCGAAGGCCTTATGGAAATCCAGATAGGCCATGTCCACTGCTCCTACCTGGTCCACTATCTGTGCCACCCCATTGAAAAACTCTATCAGGTTAGTCTGACAGGGCTTTCCCTTGGTGAAGCCATGCTGCCTGTTATCCTGCATGCCATTCATCTCCAAGTATTCTATCAACCTGATCTTAAGTAGTGTTTCCATTACCTTCCCCCACCACCGAGGTAAGACTAATAGGATAGTAGTTTTTGACCTCGCCCTTCTGGCCCCCCTTATGTAGTGCAACCACCTCTGCCCTCTTCCAGTCCATTGGCACCACCCCTGTAACCAAGGACAAGTTAAACAGCCTCATTAGATGCAGCGCCAGTCCATGCTTCATCTCCTTGAGAACCCTTGGGTGTATTCCATCAGGCCCCATTGCCTTGTCTACCCTAAGTCTACCCAGCTTTTCCCTTACTCCCTCAGCAGTGAATTCTGCCACAGCCACCTGCCTGTGGCTGTCATCCTCCCCACCCCTTCCTGGTCCCCTACCCTGCCTTTTCTCCGTGAAGATTGAGGCAAAATTGTTGTTTAATGCCTCTGCTTTTTTGAAGTCCCCTTCCAGTATTGTTCCACTTCTCCCCTTATCCTTCCAATCCCATGCTGTGCCCTCCTCCTTTCTCCAACATACCTAAAGAAGGTTTTTTCCCCCTCCTTGCCTGCTTTGCTATCCTCTCCTCAGTGACCTTCTTAGCCCTCCTTAACTTTTGCCCAGCCTTCTTTCTTTTTTCCCCTGTAGGTTTCCCTGTCCTCATCCTTTTGTGTCCTCCTGTACCTCTTGAATGCTTTAGTCTTCTCCTTGACCCCTAATGCCACCTCTCTAGTGAACCATAGAGGTCTTTTCTGTCTTCTATTCTTTCTTACTCTTCTTATACATGAGTCCATGGCTTTAAATACCCCTTTCTTGATGGCTGCCCATAATTTCTCCACCCCCTGCACATCCCCTATCCTCAACATTTCTTCCCCAATTACCTTCCTCATTCCATGAAAGTCAGCCTTTCTGAAGTCCATTACCTTGGTTCTTGTCCTAACCCTCTCCCTGCATGTATGAGAGTGTAAATCCATTAGAGACAAACCTTATAGATTCTTTGATTAAAGTTTTCCCCACTTATATCCTGTCGGGAGTGTGTGGCAGACCTCCCAAATACTGTAGTCGCACGCATCTTCCATTGGGCCAGGACATTATGTGTGAAACCCAGGTCCTTCTGTCGAAACTGTCTCCATAACTGAGATGCCTGTTGGCCTCATCTAGGGCTTGCATCCCATACCCCCTCCACCTCCACTCTATCTCCCCATGATGGCTTACTCTGTGATCCCTCCACAGGTCCCTGAATAGGTGGTGGCATGTCCAGTATGGGGGGGGTGTCAGCTTCTATAACAGCAATGTCTGAATCCTCAATAGTACCCACATTTTTTTCAGAAGACAGGCTTTGTGTATGCTGCTGTCATGCAGTGTCAGATATACCAGGGATAGGGAGGTCCATGGGGTAAGGCATCCACCCCCCAGCATCAGACTCCTTTCACCCAGATCCTTTCAGAGCAGAATTAACAGACCACTGTTCAGGCAGCTGAGCCATGAAAGAACCATGCTCATCCTGTCTTCTGCCCCTTCTTAAACCCAAACTAGCCACATTTGCTCTCAAAAGTCCCTAACCAGAATCCAACTTTTGTTCAATACCTATACCATTTTCTGATACAGCAATATCAACTTTAACAGTCTCAGACTGAAGCAAAGGTTGCTTACTCACTGTAGGCAAAAACGGTGAAACAAATGTGTTTGAGAGCTGGGGTTCATTAAAAATGTCCACAACAAGTGCTCCTTGGTCAACATCTAAGTAGCTGGACGTAGCCCACTGAGTCTTGCTATCCTTTGATCTTAGTGCATCACACTCACTGTCATGCTGAGAAGGCCTTTCATTAACAGCTGCTGGGTGAGCAGTAAAGTGTTCTGGAGAAGGCACACATTTCTTAGCTCCTTGTCCCGAGGTGGAAAGCACAGCTGGTAAATGCTGGTGCTGGTCCTCATTTAAAGCCTGAACAAACTTATTCTCATGTTGTAAACCTGCTGCCTGAAAATCCATGATAACATCTTCCCATAGCACTACATTGCTACTATCAGGATCCATGTTCTCCATTACCACTTTCATATCAGACAAACGTGTCTCTTATGCTGGAATCACAGGGAGGAATGTCCACTCCCCTGCAGGACTACCAGCCAACGGATCGCTGAGCAGTTTGATCTCCAAAGCTCACTAGTGCCCCTACACAGAGTAGGGGATTTTTTTATTAAATCATAAAAGCAAAATAGAAACAATACTGTATTACATCATACAGAGTCATAAAAAAATAAACCAAACAATTATAAAAATTAGTACATTATACAATAAACTTGAGCAAAAAGGAAAGACAGTTTATGGCTAAAACCCTTACCCCTCCCCTTCCCCACTAAAACATAGAAGATTTTTTTTCCATAAAAAACAAATCAATACAAATCCATATTACAGCATACAAACTCATAAGAAGGAAAATCAAAATCATGAAAGGATATTTCATCATACAGTAACCCCGACCTTAACCACCCCCATTCCCCCACAAAAGAGTAGGGGAAGTTTTGTATTGTGCCCTTCAAAAAGCTAAAGATGAAGGATGTAAAGCAATACATCAGCATTCAAAACATATACTGTACATCAAAAAACAAAATAAGGGCTCTGTGTTGGGCCTAGTATTATTTAGGCTCTTCATATCAGACATTGCACACGGGGTGGTGAGCAAGGTAAATCTGTTTGCTGATGACACCAAAATCGAAGTGCAAGGTTATGCACTTTGAGGTGAAGAACCCAAGGAGAAAATACTGGGTGGGGGGGCAATGACAAATCCAGATCCAGTAAAAAAAATGTTCAAATAAGACCCAAAGGGTACTTTTATGAGGTAAGACTTACTGGACGATAATTACCCGGTTCATCCCTTGGCCCACTCTTGTGTAATGGTACTACATGTGCCATCCTTCAGTCCAGTGGCACACATCCCAACTCCAGTGAGGTGCTATACAGATCCACCAGTTGTTCTGCCAACACCTCCGCCATCTCCCTCAGCACCCTGGGGTGGATACCATCAGGCCCTGGTGCCTTGTCTACCTTCAGTGCCCTCAGTTCCTCTAGGACTCTATTTGCCTCAGTTCTTTCATCTTTCGCCTCCTCTCCCTCTGTCCCCACCCTCCCAGCTCATGCTGGTAGCGGTCCTCCCTTTTCTTCCTTGAACACAGAGCAAAAGTATTCATTCAGTGCTTCTGCCTGATCCTCCCCCTTTTCCGTCCACTCCCCACCCATTTTTATCCTCACTATTGTCTCATTGCACTTCCTTTTCTTCCTGATGTATCTGAAAAAGTCTTTCTCTTCCCCCCCCCCATTGGTTCCCTGTGCTAATCTCAGCTCCCTCTGGGCCTTGGCTTCTCTCACTTTTCTGGTCACCTCCCTGGACCATCTTGCATATTCTTCCCTGTCCACTTCCTTCCCTGTCCTCCTAAGCCTCTGGTGTGCCACTCATTTTTCCCTCACCACCTCCACAACCTTGCTGTTCAACCAGCATGGTTTTCTTGCTCTGCTCCTCTTACTCTGTGCCTTGGTGCAGGTTTCTGTTGCCTCTGTAACCCACCATTTAATAATATCCTATTTCTGCTCGAAATCCATGTCCTGTCTTATGCCCTCCAGTTTTCCTTTCAGTGCCTCATGCATCCTCCCAAAGTCTGCCTCCCTGAAGTTTACCACCCTAGTAACTGATTGCTCTGGCTCCTTGCACATCGTGATTTTAAACCACACTGTTTGGAGATCACTTTCCGCTAGTGAGCCCTCTACCTTTATTTCCCTCACTGGCTCCTCATTTGACAATACTAGATCTAAAGTGTTCTTTAACCTAGTAGGTACAGTAACCAACTGTGTCAGGAGACACTCCTGGATTGCATCCAGGAGCACTTGCTCCTAGCACTGGAGGTGACTGGAATGCTCCAGTCAGCCCCCGGCAAGTTGAAATCCCCCACAATGACCACCTTCCATTTTCTACATACCATTTTGATTTATCCAGCTAACTCCCTATCAAGCTCCTCAGACTGGGACAGCAGCCTGTATACCACCCCAAACCTCAATTTCCTACCCTTTGAGTCTAGGAGCTGTAGCCAGATTGTCTCTGTTCTCCTTTCTTCTCCCCCACCCAATCTATTGTTTCTATTACCATCGTACAACAGTCTCTAGGGCAATATCTCTCCTGTATGGCTTTATGTTTTTGATTACCATTTACATTAATTTTATTATGAAGTCCCAACCACACAGTATCCCACATCTGCTCAGGAATTCTTTGATCCATGATGAACTCTGAAATTGAATTTTGATGAAGTTGTGAAAACCCAGAAAAAGGATGTTCCACAAAATGGACTGTGAGAATTTCCATATACAGTTGTTTCCTAGAGAGTTGAAGAACTATTGTATATTTAATTTCCCACTTTATGATGCAGTTAAAAACCCTTCCCACCATTTCAACAACCTAGGACTTCTCTTATTTTTGTGGAGAAACCTGTTTCCCTTCTACTCTGACAATATTCCCTTGATCAAGGAATATCCCCATATTCCCCACTTCTGTGCAATGCTCTTTATTAAGGGAAACACATTTACGTATAAAAAGCTGTGAAAAAAAAACAAAATGGGATTTATCATATTAACCCCCCACATTTAACTTATCTCTATAAAATTTTCCATTTAACTGGATTTAAACGGCTACCCCAAAAACAGGAGAAAAAACATTCTAGCAAAGAAACTTCTGAACGCTTCGGAATAAAAAAAACTGTACTAACATAAAAAAAATCAGTGACAAAAAAGTTCTAATTAAAAATACCTGTTTCTTTTTAGCTACATTCCATTGATTCCATCTACCTACCATTTCATTCCCCAAGGAAAGCAACCTTCCCCAATTATACCCTGCCATATCTCTTCCCCCATAATAAATCACTAAAATTTTACATGAGGCCGTTGCCACTATACAGACCTCTACCTCATGGGGGAGTCCTGGAATCTCATCAAATCAATATATTTCATCTTCTCAGCATTCAGACTAGCCCCAGTTACCTTTCCAACTGCTTGAATAAGGCATCTTACCTTTACCAAAGACTGTCCGACCTGAAGCAACAGACAAAGATCATCAGCATATGCCAGTACCTTACAAGCTTGTGAAAAAACCCTAGTCAACCCATAGATCCTGGGAGATTGTTGAAGTAGTCTCATGATAGGATCTATCATAAAAACATACAGGAGGGGGCTCAGGGGGCAACCTTGGTGAACCACTCTCCACACCTGGATTTTTGGTCCCCTAATTCCATTATCATAAGGTACTACATATGCCAATGCATAACACAATTCCAACCAGCCAACAAGTTCCCTAGGGATCCCATATGAAAATAAGCAGTCCCATAAAATTAAATTGGAGACCTTGTCAAATGCTTTGGCCTGGTACAAACTTATCAGGTACACTGCACCCTGTCCCAAACCGTTCCCTGCATCTTCCTCTACTACTTCTCTAAGAATCAACAAAGTCTCTGTTATTTTTCTCCCTGGCACTGAACAAAATTGCATAGGATTAATTAAATCCTCCAGTACTTGAGCCAATCTGTTCCCCAGTAACTTAACAAAAATGTTAAAATTGGTGTTTAATGAAGTAATGGGGCACCAATTTTTAATATTTGTTAGATCCCCAGATTTGTATGAAAAAATCAACAGACCCTCATACATACTTATTGGGAAATAACACTCTTCCTGAAAAAAATTATACACAGCCAAAAGTTCATTTGGAATAATGTCCCATAACACAATATACACTTCACCTGGTAAACCACCCAAACCAGGTGATATCCCATTGCGAAGGCCCTGTATTACCCACGTCAATTCCGGTACCGTAAAGGGAGCTATCAAGGATCCTTGAAACTCTGAGGCAAGATGAGGGATTTCTGCTGCCTGAAGTATCTGAGGGGTAAACTGAAAATGTTCTACCAGGTCCCAAACTGATTCTCCTCATACCACGCTATTAAACCCATGATTGCTGCATTGTCTGTAACCATTAACCCTTGTGGGAATTTTAAGCCTTTTATCAGCTTTTTCTCCCATCTTTGTTGACTGCTCACAAAGGGATTAATACTTTCAACTTTCCCTTGAGTTCCGAAAGTCTGTTCTCTCTGTAGAGAACAAAGCTGGTCATATTGATATGTCTTCATTTCAATTTTAACAGAATTAATTTCATCCCTTAGATCCACCAGCTCATTACACTGTCTAGATATCAACATTCCCAATTCTCTCCTTAGTGCTAAATATCTTTTATAAGATGAAGCAGCTTGATTTTGCACCTGAATTCGAGAAAAAAACTAATCAACAGCTGTTTCAAATCTTCCCACCAGAGTCCTATATTATCATATAAAAATATTGTAGTTACTTTATCTCTCACCAGGGATCTTAAGGCTTGCATTACTACTTGATTTTCTAATAAAGTTACATTCAGTCTCCAAAAACCTGGCCCAGCTTCCCTATCTAGTGGCACAGCTATTTGCACCCCTATCAACATATGATCCGAAGTTTCAGTCAGAACAATAAATGTTCGAGAAACTATTAATAGTTGCTTAATAAACAAAAAATCAATCTTTGAGGAGAGGCTGCCCTTAAAAAAGGTAGCTTTCCCTGCCTGTTTCCCACTCTCCTGGAAATCTTTTAAACCAGCCTGCATTACCACCTTTTGTAAGAAAGTCTTGTCACAATATTGCTTTTCCTGCATATTCTGTTGTTGAAAATTTATGTTAAAGTCCCCCCTGAAAAAAATCTGTCTACTCTTATGCAAATAAGGTTGCACTTTTGTTATTAAATCAATCCTTAAGGATTTTGCCTGTGGTCCATGAACAGTTAACAATCTACTAGAAAAGGAATTAATAATAACATCTAGCAAAAACCTCTGCCATGATCTATATCCACCATCCCTAATACTTTAATATCAGGGGAGTGGAAACAAAATCCCACCCCACAACATGCTTCCATTTCCATCGACCAAAATGAGAGACCCCATTACCAGTCCCTAGTAGCCTGAGAAACCTCTGTCGGTGGATGAAGTCTGGTATCTTGTAACATAAAAACATCAAAATCCAACTGCTGTAATACACCAAAGGTAGTTTTCCTCTTATAATCAGATTTAATACTATTCACATTTATGCTGGCTACTCACAACTGGATAGGCTCAGGGAGGAATATTCACATTTTATATTACTTGACCTCATTATTCTCTTTTGTGGTTCAACAACCTTAGATTTCTGAGGATCTAACTTTGGAATGGCCGTTACTTGAAGGGAAGAAGCCAGATCATCTTCCATAGGATCATCCCTGTCCACCTGCTCATCCCATGATGAAAAGGCTGAGATGCGGTTGGAGAGGGGCAGGGGAGACAAAGGTAATTCAGACTGTGCTGGTATAAAATCTTCAGCCACTGGAGAATGGGGGGGGGCAACTATCACAACCTCACTACTGTGGGAATCCCCCTGTGGACCCACTATGACCACTTCATCCTGCATCTCCTGTGAAATTGAAGGGATCAGTAAAGGGACCAACTTTGGGGAACCTTGTTGTGTTACAAAGGGTGTTTCTACCAAAACTGGTACCACTCTGGGTTGTGTAAAATCTTGGTCCATATGTCTAGACAGAGAGGGGGGATATCCACACCATGAGGCCCGATCTGTTGTCTATATCCTCCCCCTTCAGAACTGTAGTTACCACCTCCACCCCTCCCCCACGTCTGGGTTGAATAGGGATGTCATCATCACATCCCAAAGTTTGTCTAAATGGTTTCTGAGCTTGGGTCAATAAAATATCATGGTCTGACATCTCATCAGAATTATGTGCCACCCACGGACACTCCTGAAAACCATGTTCATCATTCCCACACAGATTGTAGATAGGGCGAGCAGTACATTATGCAGCTGAATGGCCCAGTACCCCACAATGAAAACATTTAATACTGTCAAAATCATTATTCAAATGTGCTAATGCACCACAACGATGACAACTTTTAGGCTAACCAGCACAGAGTAGTATTCCCCGGTCTCTACCCAAAAAGAAAGAGCTTGGCAGGTGCTGTATACCCATATCAGTTTGCCTCATTTGTACCCAAAAGTTCCACCTTCCATTCCAGAACCCATTCTCTTCCATAATAGCTCATGGATGATCAAAAGTCGTGCAATGCTTTTCTAACCAAGAAGTAATATTAATAACATCCACCGCCTCATTTCGAAACAACACTGTTAAGGTTTTAATGGTAGGTTTCATTATTGGGATAGCAATAAACTCTTTACACAGCTCTGAATCCTTCTGTTCATAATACAGTTTCCAAATCTTGTCCAGCAGTACAATGGAACAGAAGCTCACATCAGAATTCCAGTCTCCCTGTGCATGGATGAAAGCATAAACCTCTGTGGGATTAAATCCCATCGAGTCTTTAATCAATGACTTTCCCACCCAAAGCCTGTCAGGGGGAATCGGATCTTTCTAAATATAATGGAGATGGACTGAAAATCTCAGTTTTGCTGCTTCATCAGGCTTGCAGAACAGACCAGCATAAGTTGGAGGTCTGTGTTGGTCCTGCACTATTATCGTTACTTACAGACTGGGACCCCAACCCTAGGCCAACTACCATCTCTCCTACCTTACCAAAGTCGTTTGCAGGAGAGTCTGTTTGAATAATTTGTTCCTGTAATAGATTCTGAGGCAGTTCTTGATCCTGGTTGTCCTGAAATAGAAGGACCGCGTCTGGTGCAGCAACCTTTTCCCTTGCCTCAATCGCGGCATGTGCATCTGCAGTAAGGACAAGCGGGGACTTAGGTTCTCACACCTTATGCACCACTTCATGAAAAATCTCTACATCTATTCCTTCAATGTTACCTTGGGCCAAGTGATCTGGAGTACCTGGAATCAGTATTAGTGGGTCTGGAACCCACTGATTATTATGATAAAGCCAGACCGCTCTTTATAAAGCTTCCTCTGGTGATCACTCTACTGAGTCACTCGTCCCTGTCATCTCTAAGGGTACTGCGCCCTGAAAGCGCTCGGGATCCGAAGACATCCCAGAATTGACCATCAAAGGAACAGAATCAGCACTCAAAGGTAAGTGCATACCAGTTTCTAAGGAAGGACTTGTCACCGACCTTTTCCTTTTCTTCTGTTCCTCTTCCAATTTGGACCTACTAATGTTAAATTCTAACTCAGCAGTAGTAATTAATTCCAAAAGTTGCTTCTTTTTTTCTTCCATGTCTGCCTGTAATTTCATCTCTTCAGCATCTAAAATACCTTCTGATAAATGTATAAGTGGTGGTATAACTGGGTTCTCTGAAATAACTCCTTGTAAATGTCCCATATCTCCATGGTTCATCTCCTCAGTTAGGATATGCAGCATTTCAGGAGCTCCAAGAACCTGACCATCCCCATCCATCATTTGAGACATACTGAACTTCCATGCACTCTCCTGCAGTGCTTCAGCACCCTCTGCAGCAAGAGTAGGGGAATTTCACTGGTGTCTTGGCCAAATTCTCCCCATTCGCTAAAAATACCACCAACAGCTTAAAATCAGATTCCATTTCAGCTGGCATCCATCTGTATCCCCCTTCCCTGGGACGAGGCAGAAAATAGGCAAACATTGTCTAGTCCTCCTTCCTGGTCAACAAAAACTAAATAAAACCAAATGAAAATAAATAAATGTAGATGTTTAATTGAGAAGCACATTTGAAATAAATAGAAAGTATTCTAACTGTACCTTAAACTACTAGCAAATTTTAGATTTGAAGATATTCCCTTCGCAAGCAGTTTGTTTCCATAAAGGAAACATGCATTTCCTCTAGAATTGTTTTTAAAAAGTACAACAGTAGTCCAGTAGTAAGACTGTGAGGCTAAATCTAACAAATATACTATAGAGCCACTGTGTTCTAGAGGCTAGCACGCTGGTTTGGGAACTGGGAGAGCACAGATTCATACATTGCTAGAGCCACATTCTCACAGTGAGACCTTGAACAAGTCATTGATCTCGCAGGGGTCCAGTCCACCCAGTTGTGGAAATGGTAGAAAGCAGTACCCCAGTGGAAAAGGAAAACTGCATCTCAGTCAATCTACAAATAAAGAGACAGTGCACACCAAAGGTCCAGAGAATTTGTAATGTTATGCCTAGCATCAAAAGCATATCACAAAGTGCAGCATAAACATTTAAAGTATATTGTACCAGTACAGAGCCAGTGTGAACTGGTGGCCACCAACTCTGCCTACATATCAACGTGCTCTACATCATCCTCAGAGCGGTGTCATTGGGGGCACCTCTTCAGCCCTTTAGAGTATGAACATGTCACATGACAACTTTTTAAAACAGGAAAAAATAATGTTTATATATCAGCTTAACAGCCAGTCAGTTTCATTCTGTATTTTCCTGTCTAGATTTTTATACATTGTATAAAAACTTCCTACCATTGAATGCAAATAGTCTTCATTAGAAAATATGAACCAAAATTTGGTATTAATGTGCAAGAGTGCAATGTGACCCCCAATAACCTATAAAAGTATGTTTTGAATTGAAAATGAAAGGGGCACTGTTTAATAACTGAACTGTTAACTAACTGTTACTGTGACAGTCTATCCTGGGTAAATAAATTATAAACAGAATAACTTAAGACACAGAAAGAAGCACATTAAATATTGATATGGAAGTACAGCATCAGTTGAGAATATTAGCAGTATGCAATTTTGCTTTAGAGGACTAGGAGAATGGGAGTACAATGCAAGGGAGATTGTATATGCAGCCAGTGTGGAGAGTGTTCATCCCTCCCATGGTTAGTGACATAAAGATAGCTTCACAATGCCACTGATAAAGGCAGGGAATGTAATGTAAAATGTAATGTAATGGAAAATTTATTTATATAAGCACCCTTTCTGAACTCAGGGTGCCCTCACAATAATCATAACAATAAATTTAAAATACATAGGCCCAGATATTCAAAAGGGTTGCGCCATGCGCAACAGGGTTGCGCATGCGCAAGTCCTACATTGCGCCATTCTGCGATATTCAGCAGGAGGCAGTTGCGCCACTGAAAACAGGTTAAGCAACAGCGCAATGCAAATGAATGCATGCTCAACAGGAGGGGAGGAACCATGCATAAACTGCGCAACCCGATATTCAGTCGGGTTGTGCAGAGGCAGGCGCAACCCCAACCTGCGCCTGCACAACTTTGAGCCAAAAAAAAGGACTGGCTGAGGGCACCAGTGAGCTGCTGCATTGCAGGGCGCAACACAGCAGCTGCCACCCGTGGCTGGCCCCCAACTCAGTCCCTGTGCCCCCCACCAGCCCGATCCGGCAGAACGTAAAACAACACCCCGCCCAAACAGCTCCCAATGCCCAATCGTGGCAGAACGTGAAACAACCCCCAGTGCCCAATCGCGGGCAGAATGTAAAAGACCCCCAACCAGAATATCTGCCTGTGGTCCAGGACCGTAATGCCCGATCGCGGGCAGAATGTCTAGTGACAACCCCCAAACATCTCCCTGGTGTCTAGTGTCCCCCCCACCCCACCACCCATGAAGCCCCACCACCCCGCTTCCCCGGCACCCGGGCGGGTAGACACCACTACTCTGCCTCTCAGCAGCCCGCCGACTGATCACTGGGATGCACGCCCATTGCGCAGAGCCAGAGCCACGGGCGCAGCCCCACCGACAGCCGGGGTCGGCGGGTGGTGCGGGCAGGCGGGTACGCTGCCACCGGCTGCCAGGGAGGGGGGCGGATGGAGGGCTTGCAGGTGGGTGGGGACACCAGACACCAGGGAGATGTTTTGGGGGTTGTCACTGGACATTCTGCCCGCGATCGGGCATTATGGTCCACTGGACCACCAGGAGATATTCGCTGGGGGGTCTTTTATTCTGCCTGTGATCGGGCACTGGGGGTTGTTTCACGCTCTGCCCGCGACGCGGCATTGGGAGCTGTTTGGGTGGGGGTTGTCATGATACACCTGCCCGTTATCGGGCATTGGGAGATGTGGGTGGGGGGTTGTTTTCACGCCAGCCCGCATCTGGCTGCAGGGCGCTGGTCCCCGATGGCTGCTGCCTGGCAGGGCGGCCAGGCGCAAGTCCTCGGGATCGGCGCACCACATGCTAATGGCATGCAAATGGGGCCATAATCAGATGCAAATGGCCCCCCATGCCTTGCATGAATTATGGCCCCATTTGCATGTCACCTTTGAATATCGGAAATTTGCGTGATGGCGAATGGTACATGTTTATCAAAGCTTAATGCTCAACTTGACAACTTATGTGGCGTTAAGTTCCACTGCCATGCACAGTGGTTGTGGTTGGGGTGATATTCAAAGGAGTTGCTCAATAGTGCAACTCCTTTGAATATCGCCCCGGCCACACCCCAGTGCAACTATTTTGAGCAGCGCAAGGGCTTGCACCTCAGAATGGCGCAGTTTGAATATCCGGGCCTTAGTATCAATATCAATAAAACACATATCATTACAGAAAGCATACATTAAGTATTTGAGAATGTTTGATGAAACAAAAAGGTTATAAAGGATTTTTTAAAACCTTCTACAGTCAGGCTGTCTCGTATCTGGCGAGGTAGAAAATTCCACAGGGTAGGTGCCAAAAAGGCAAAAGATCTTCCTCCAGATGTCTTCAGAGTTACCCTGGGAATCTCTAGCAATCCCTCATCAGAGGATCAGAGTGATCAGGAAGGACAGTAAGGAGACATGAGAGAGCTCAATATGTATACCTTTGATGAAAGGAGGGACTGGGGGGCATGATAGAAATTTTTAAGTACCTCAAGGGAATCAACAAAGTCCAGGAGGGTAGCATCTTTCAGAAAAAGAGATATGGAAGAACAAGGGGGCACAATTTAAAGATAAAAGGGTGACAGCTCAGGGGTAATGTGAGGAAATTTTTTTTCACAGAGAGAGTGGTGGATGCACGGAACCGCCTTCCTGGAGAGGTTGTGGGGTCTAAAACAGGGGGGGAATTCAAACATGAATGGGACAGACATAAGGCAATTATAGTGGGGGTTGCAGGAAGTAGGCAATTGGTTAACTAGAATCTGCAGCTTATCCAATAGGTAGGGAAAAGGGCAGACTGGTTGGGCCAAGTGGTCCTTATCTGCCATCAAAGTCTATGTTTCTATGTTTCTATTATGAGGAAAGGTAACATTATGAGAGTAATGGAATATCTGATAACAGTATAACCTGGGAGATCTATCTAGAAGACAAGGAGAGTAGGTTTGAGCCAGGTTTTGAAGATGCCTAATATGCCAGGGGATTGTAAGTGGATCCTAGCTTCTAGCTCATGTATTTAGGGCTGTAGGGTGTTTGCAATAAATTGAATGAATCACTCAATGAGTGCGTACTATTTATAGTAGTACACCCTCATACAGAGTTCAGTCAACAGCTGACCATGGTGGTGAGAGGTGGGCTGTGCCAGTTGCCGGCTTGAAATGGGTCAAGGGGAGCGGGGTGGTCGGGCACTGTCAGGTAGGAGGGTGGGGGGCCACTACACTACCAGGGATAATGGGGATGTGGAGTTTTTCCTGTATCATTTTTATCATTTTGGGGATCTGGGATCAGGTCTGGGGGGGGATTCCACTTGCCCTGTGGGGCTTATTTAACATATTGTCAGGGAATTGGGGCATGAGCAAGCCCTGCTGGGCTTAATTTAACATATTATTGGGGATCGGGGCATAAGCAAGCCCTGTGGGGCTTAATTTACATTATCGGAGGATCGAGCATAAGGGTAGGCAAGCCCTGTAGGGCTTATTATACAGAATATTGGGGGGATCAGGGTGGGGGCTGCATGTACTGGAGAATGGCACATTGGCACTATTCTCTGTGGATGCAGGAACACTTACACCAGCTAATAGCTGGTGTAAATGTACTATGGCAGATGTCCTCTGGGGGTTGTTCTAGAATTTCAAAATCAGGGACTTGGTAGCTGCCCTTACAGACTAGGAAGCAACTGCTGCCATAAACCCCCTTGTGCCATGTGGCAGGGTTTTTTTTGGCTCAATTGCTGGCATAACTCCACTTTGGCGCAAGCAGCCTGCGACATGTTGCATGGTGCTTTGCAGAATATCGCTTGTCGCAACTCATGGTGCAAAGTGCTACTTGCACCATTTTGGGGGGCACAAGTCACTTTGTGCAATGCATAATGTTTTGAGAATCCTGCCCAAAAGCTTTATATTCCTGCGGGCAACTCAAATCAATTAACCCAGGCACAACTGAGATAGAGTGTGAAAAAGTATGGGATTGTAAATGTAGTTGTCTGTGCACCACCAAGTCATGCATTGAAGATAGAGTAATGCGCTCGGGGGGACAATCCCAGTTTCAGTTGCCTTGGTGGTGTAGCTGGTAGCAGAACCAGAATAGTATTCCTGGCAGCCTGGGTTCAAGTCCTAGCTGAGGCACTTACTTCTGTCTCTCTTTTTTGATTTGTATGCATTTCACCTGTAATACTACAGGCAGCTCCAGGCTTCTCCACACAAAGTGGCCATTGAGGCAGTCAGGAGGGTGCAAATTGATAAGGGGTATGGGGAACAAAATTATGAAAACTGTCTAGATGCCCATAACATGTTCATTCTGGAAAAAAGAAGGCTGAGAGAGGGCACTACTTCAGTTTTCTGCCTATTTGGGGATGCTGCCAAGACTGAACCGATAGAGACATTTAAACTGGTGTCAGCCAACAGGACTTGGGGACATGCTCAGAAGCTCAAAGGTAGCAATATCTGGGACAATGACAGGAATCACTTTTCTCCAGGAGTGAGGTGAACCTACAGAGCAGCCTAGCAGTAGTGACAGTGGACATTAAGACAATGTAGCCTTTATAAAACTGCTGATACCTATGGGAAAAGTTTGAAAAACATAATATTTAGACACAATTCAGCTTGTATGTCATTTACCTTCTATAGATTTCTCCCTTTTCTTATTTATTACTGAGGAAATTACCACAAAAATATGATCTTTATCCTTTAAAGGTCATCTGCTCCTACATGATATTCACTGCTTGAAATCATATTGCTGTATTGTTATATCACAGTTGCTTTCCATGGAAATAATTGTTATCTCACAAGGAGAGTATTATGACATTAGGTTGAGAGTAAGCAATAGGAATGGATAACCCTCAAGGAACTAACATGCTGTGGGCCAGCCTACTGCTTGTGATGCTGATTATCTGGGTTTGGAAGTGAGCCCAAGGAGTCAGAGGGCTGGCCGTGGGTGGAGGATCCAGAGTCCATGGGACTGCTTTCCTCCTCTGGGGGAGAGTGGGGAAGAGTTTGTTGCTCGACTGGCACCTCTAGGAAGCCAGGGTCAGGGCAGCCCAAGCTGAAGAAGTAGAGGAGACATGGAAGACATCAGTGCATGTGACTTGACGTCAGCACACCACATGTCTTCCGGGGGGAGAAAATGGAAAAAAATCTTCCAGTCACGCAGGATGACAGTCGGCCTCTGCAGGCCCCACACCCAGCGACTCAGGCACCTCCTGAAAATCTGGATCCAGTCCTGGCAAAATGAGGGACTTGCCACCATCCTGCCATGGAGGACAAGCCATGGTGCACTACGGGAGAGGTAAACCCTAGGGGAAGATGGGGTGATGGAGCTGGAAGGATCAATGGGAAGGTGGGCCAACCGAGAGATGAAAAGGCATAATAAAAATCTTATTTTCATGTATATGGCCTCAGTAATAAATAATGGAAAGAAGAAATGAAGAGCTCTTGAGAAATACAGGCTGCTACCTGTACCATTGCTTTGTGTCCAAATATTACATTTTTCAAAGTTCTCCTGGAGACATCAGTGGCTCATTAAAGTTAGCCTGGCCACCTTTGAACTTACTAAGGGAATTACTGGATACCCTGGATAGCAGAGTGAGTAAGGAAATCCTTTGAGTTGGTATTTGTTTGCAAAGCATATTACTGTATTTATACCAACTTATGAAGTAGGGGGTTAACATAATGGACCTAGAGTATGTAGCAATGTTTTGTATGATCCTCCATGGCACTTCACTAACCTTGTTTCACTTATTTGTAAAGCTAGAAATTTATAGCAACAGTCTATGAATTTAGCAAACTTTTTGGGAATCAGTGCAGAATTTTGGGGAAAAGAATACTGGCAGTTTTACCTGGTTCTAGTTAAGTAGCAGTGCATAGAAAACAGCATGTAATGTACAGCATAGGAATAACACAGGGAAGCACAGTCTGCATGTTTGCTAGTGTTTTATTAACTGTAAATATGAACCCTAATTGTGTGGAAAACATTATTTAAGGTCTCATTCCAAACTCTTTCAAGGTCCACTGTACTATCTCTAAGTGAAATAATGTCATAAACAGTTGCTCAGCGTTTAAGTTGATCTGCCTTGATAAGAACATTAAATGAACTATACAAAAACTGATGTCAGTCAACTGGGAAGATAGGTGGAGTTAAAAAGGTAAACAAAATAGGAAATTACCATTTCTTGAGAAAATAAACTAGCACATTTAAAAAAAATAAGCAAATGAACTCCAGAAAATATAAAATAATTACAGTTAAAATAGGTAAGGTCCAATTTTTAGCTCAACTGTGTTATCCTCCTGCTTCCATGTCCCCTTTTTTGTTGCATTTCCCTTCTGATGAAACTAAAGCTATCAACTGACGACTGCAGGAGTAACACTGGTGGTCCTACTGAGTGGGTGGGATTGGGGCAAAGGAGTGAATTCATTCTCTCCTCTCTTGCCCTTCACTTTTAGCAGGTCACTGGCCAGCTTAAAAGGCCTAGTTTGTGGCCCATTGAAGGAAATAACCTCTCTAGAAACCTGTACCTCTCTGCTTCCTCAGCAATAGAAATGAACTGGCTCCTCTGATTTTATGCCCTCTGCCATTTCATGTTTGACAATGCTCTCAAGGAAAGCACAGACTGAAAGGCCCTGGCTTTCTACTGTCAATTTAATTAATGGCATACATTATTCTTTTTTCATAGGATTTGTGCTGTTAGCTTTTGTTGCGAGTCACTTTCTGGATGGGTAGAATTAACACTCTGTCGGTTTGACATAAGGTTTAGTGGGTGGTTGCATTTTCTTTCTTTCTCCTTGCTATTTTGGTTCTCAGTGACCTGTCACAGGCCATCTTGTCCCTCCAGTTTAGCTGCTTCTTCCAGACGTGCAGAAACAATTTCCATGGGGACTGTTAGAAGAATGCCATGTTGTGCAGATCAATTTAATAAGGATGTGTGGTCATATTCACTAACTGGCCAAAGCAGGCCACACAAGAAAAATGCATGCCTCACTTGAAATACAATAATGAATCAAGCTAGGGAGTGGGGATGCCAAAGGCTGCATCTCCTTTTGGTGTTCTGTTAAAAATGACCTTTTTCTCCATAAGTGGCAAACAGTGAATGCACCGATTTATGGGAGAAATGTTATTTGAATCTGTGGCTTTTCATGAGTGCCGTTTGTGCTTTAAAGTAACAGCCTAAGAGCAGATGAGTCATCAAAGTCAAAGCAAAAATCTGCTTATGTCATGCGGCAAATATGACAGAAGCTATATAAGTTACTGTACAGCTGGAGGTCTGTTTACTGTCCTGTACACACTGTTATGGAGTACCATGCCAACACTGCTGCAGGTGCAGTGTGGTAGGAACCAGTCTGGACAGAAATTCACATTTAATATCTTTTATTTTCTCAGCCTTCTGGCCTTTTGTTATGAACGCCATACTATTTTTCTTTTCTCCAGTGAGAATTTTCTGGTTGTCCCTGTGACTAAAATGCAGTTAGTTGTCAGTTAAGATTTCAGTGTGTGTGCTGCCAGATTGTGGAATGATCTCCCAGCACAAATTCATTTACTCTGTCAGTCAATTCTTTTTAACTTGGATACAAAACAAATGTTTTAATTTATATCTGCATTTGTGTCGTTATCCTTGCTTATGTGTAATAGGAAGGGCATCAAGCATACAACATTTTATTTTCTTATGTATCTATTTATTTAACTGGCCATACTGTGAGGAATCTAGCACTGAATATGTGCACCGTCTAAATAAAATCTAATCCACAAAGTCCTTATTTTTTTGCTACTTGTCCTACTTGTCTTAACTCTGTCTTCAGAAGCCATCGCTTAAGCAAGGCAGAAGTCCTACCATGCATGACAGGCTGATTGGCTCAGGCTGTGCACTGTCAAACCTCTGAATATGTGCCCATCATGATCCCCACCCAAACATCTCAGGGAACCAGGGAAAGAACTGGAGGGAAAAAAACATCTGCAAGCAAACGGAAAGACAGTGCTAGTACTCTTGGGCCCTGACACACCAATTGCAAATCTCCCTCCCAGAGCTGCATCATTTGAGAAGGAGTGTGGCCAGCTCATCATTGTCTCACCCTGGAGTGGGGAGTCTGGGGTAAGAGGAGGTAGTATCAGTGACAGAGAAGGCACAGGTGGGGCAGGCCATTTGCAGAAAGCAGGTGAATGGGGATGTTGTGGTTAGGAGGGGGAAATAGAATGCAAACAAATAAAAAAAACTTAGTTTTCAGAGGGAACATAACATATGGTTCATCCAGAAGCAGTCTACTGTAAACACCTTGTACTACTACACTATAAGTGCACACCACACTCTTGGGATTGTAAACGTAATTGTCTATGCACTTACCATTATGTGCACTGGAGAAAGAGTAATACTCAGGGACAGTCCGGGTTTCAGCTGGTAGCACAACTGGAATGGTATTCTGGGAAACCTGTGTTCAAGTCCCAGCTGAGGCACTTACTTCTTTCTCACTCCTTGGTTTGTAAGTACTCCAGGTGGACCTGACTAGGGCCTTGTAAACAGGCAGGATTACTTTCCCTGTTCGTCTGTTCACTTTTTTATTACAGTTGTCTGTTGTAGCCACAGGAATAAAAAAGGAAATTTCAACAACTACATCTGTGTTAGGAAACATAAGATATAATAACTTGAGATATTTTAGTCACAGTAAAAGACAAGCCATTTCTATGTGCATTATCTACTCAAGTGTTACAGTAATTGTATTACATATTTGGTTGCTACCCCATTCAGTACAAGTACAGTTTTAAAACAAGTATATGTGTTCTGCCATAAATGAAAACCTTCATAAAAAATTGTGTAGAACTGAATTTACACCCTAACACCTGTGTGCTGTCAGGGTAATGGGTTCTTGGTTTAGCACTGGTTGTTTAGGCCTGATTTCACACAGCTTTACATATTTAACAAAGAAATGACCTCTCTGGGCCACCATCTCCAACTAAGTGAGTGCATTTCATTCTAGGAAGTGACTTTCTACACCCAAAGCTAAAAAACGTTATTAATCCCCACTCCCAATCCATGAACACAAGCATCCAGAAGCCAGCATGTGAAAAGAAGGGGACATTGGGGAGGCACTAGGATAAATATCATAGTGGGACGTGCTCTTAAAATAATGTTGAAGAAGGGGCCTGTCAGCTTTACTGGCCATGGTAGCTGTGGTCAGGGGCCATGACATGCCTTTTTTTAATAAAATAAAACTGAAAACATTAATATAGAAATAACCCAGGAAGGCTTTGCTGTCTGAGTGTTTGATTCAGCATCCAGTGGCTAAACTGGCCAGGCAGCATTCATGTGTTTGGTGTGCCACTCATCCAAATCAAGATACTACATGTTATACAGCCACCTTGTTAGGAAACATACAAACATACACACAAACATACAAATGAACCGGCAGATAAAAGCCTTATGGCCTATCCAGTCTGCTCAAGTGTGCAGTTCCCACTGTGTTTTCAGAGGGAACTGCCCCCTCCCCATATCACCCTTGACCTTTCTCAAATACTGTACCTCATTCCCCACTCCCCCCACCTGCACCTTTCCCCCTCACCCCATCTGAACCTTTCTTAAAGCTTTCCACTGTTTTTAGAAATACTAGCTCCTTCAGCGACTCATTCTACTTAACCACCACCCTCTTGGTGAAAAAGTGCCTCATCATCTCCCTCCTGAACCTTCCCCACCATCAACTTTAGGCTGTTAACCCTAGTGTCATTGTTTCCACTAAGGCTGAAGGGCCTCAGTACTCACCCTGTTTATACCTTTAAGGTACTTGAAGGTCTCAGTCATGTCCCCCCCCATCCTCAAGAGCATACATATTGAGTCCCCCTGATCCTCTCCTTGTAGGCATTGCCTTGCAAGCCCTAAACCTTCTTGGTTGCTCTTCTCTGGATCATTTCCAGCAAGTTGATATCCTTCTTAAGATAAGGGCATGAATACAGTACACGGTACTCAAGTTGTGGTCTCGCTAGAGACCTGTGCAGCAGCAAAATTACCTTTGCCTTTCTGCCAATAATTCCCCTGGCTATATAGCCTGCCATGCAGTTTGCTTTGGTTACAACTTTCCTGTTGTGTGTCGAGTGTTTCAGGCGCTTATGATAATTACAACCCAGGTCTTTTTCTTCCTTTGACTTGGCTACCTGCACACTAGCCAACCAGTATTCGGTTGCTGAGTTTTTCATCCCCAAGTGTATAACTTTACACTTTCGAGTATTGAATCACAGTTTCCAAATGCCTAACCAGGTCTCTAGCCTAGACAGGTCTACCCTGATTCCTGTCTCCTGTCCTTGGCAACATCTGGGAACAGCAGATCTTACCTTGATATCATCTGCAATGTCACTTATGACTATTTTAACACCACTGTGGGATCCCTCTTGTCACAGGCCTAGCTGCTGAGAATCCCCCCCCCCAAACACTATCCCCTTCCAAATGCTAACTTTTGTCTTCTGCCCTGCAGCCAACTTCTGACCCACCCAACAAGTTTAGCCCCCACCTCCAGGTCTTCCAGCTTCCAGACCAGTCTTCTGTGAGGTACAGGGTCAAAGACTTTGCTGAGGTCCAGATTCAGGATATAAGCTGCTTGACTCTTGCCCACTATCCTGGTGACCCATGCGAAGAAGACAGTTAGGTTGCTTTTGTAGGACCTCCCTGACACAAGTCCATGCTGCTTCACATCTCAGAGCCCATTATCCCCCAGAAAGCTCACCAATTTCTTGACTTTGATTTCTTTGACTGGGTGACCAAGGAACTAGATCAGGGTGGAGCGGAGGACATGGCCTACTTAGATTTCAGTAAGGCGTTCCATATCGTTCCAAATTGGAGACTAGTAGACAAGCTGGGTAGCTTATGACTGGGTCCAAAGGTACTAAACTGGATATAGAAACATAGAAACATAGAATTTGATGGCAGATAAGGACTGCTTGGCCCACCTAGTCTGCCCATTTTCCTATCTAACAGATAAGCTGCAGATCCTAGTTAACCAACAGCTTAATTCCTCCTACCCCCCACTAGGACTGCCCTATGCCTGTCCCATGCATTCTTTAAGTCCCCCACTGTTCTTGACCCCACAACCTCTTCAGGGAGGCTGTTCCATGCATCCACAACCCTCTCAGTGAAAAAATACTTCCTCACATTACCTCTGAGCCATCCCCCTTCTATCTTCAAATTGTGCCCCCTTGTTCTTGCACATCTCTTTTTCTGGAAGATGCTGCCCTCTTGGACTTTGTTAATTCCCTTGAGGTACTTGAAAGTTTCTATCATGTCCCCTCTCTCCCTTCTTTCCTCAAGGGTGTACATATTAAGCTCCTTTAGTCTTTCTTCATATGTCTTCTGGTGCAGACCCTGCACCATTTTGGTTGCCCTCCTTTGGACAGCCTCCACTCTGTCTATGTCTTTGTGGAGATGGGGTCTCCAGAACTGCACACAGTACTCCAGATGGGGTCTCAACAACTGTCTGTACAGAGGGATAACAACTTCCTGTTTTCTACTATTGATGCCTCTTCCTATACATCCCAGTATCCCCCAAGCCTTCCTTACTGTCTTCTCACATTGCTTGCCCACCTTTAGGTCATCTGATATAATTACCCCCAGGTCCCTTTCTATTTTTACTGTTGTCAGTATCTCACCCTCCATTGTGTACGCTTCCCCAGGGTTTTTGTTCCCCATGTGCATTACCTTGCACTCCTTTGCATTGAATCTGAGCTGCCATACCTTTGACCATTCCTCCAACCTTGCCAAGTCACTTCTCATCCTTTCCACTCCATCTTGTGTATCAACCCTGTTGCAGATCTTTGTGTCATCTGCAAAGAGACATACTTTTCCTTCCAGTTCCTCTGCAATGTCACTTATAAAGACATTAAAAAGGACCGGTCCCAGTACTGAACCCTGCGGTAGCCCGCTAGTAACCCTCCTTTCGTCACTGTGTACTCCATTTACTACTACCCTTTGAGTCCTGTTGTCTAGCCAATTTTATCCAGGCTACCACCTTGGGACCCACTCCAAGGCTGGCTATCGTGTATTAATCTTTGTGTGGGACTGTATCAAATGCCTTGCTAAAATCTAGGTAGGCCATGTCCACAGCCCCTCCCTGGTCTACTACTTTGGTAACCCAGTCAAAGAAATCTATCAGATTCGTCTGACACGACCTTCCCATCGTGGATCCATGCTGCCTTGGGTCCTGTGCCCCACTGGCCTCTAGGTACTCAACAATTCTTTCCTTCAGAAGTGATTCCATCGTTTTCCCTACCACTGAGGTCAAACTAACTGGTCTGTAGTTTCCTGCCTCTGTCTTGCTCCCACTTTTGTGAAGAGGAATCACATCTGCCTCCTCCAGTCCTCGGGTACCACCCCATCCTCCCATGATTTGTTAAAGAGAGTAGTCAGCGTGTCACTAGTTCTACCCTTAGTTCTTTTAGAATTCTTGAGTGAACCCCATCAGGCCCCATTGCTTTATCCACCTTCAATTTTATTAGTTCTTTCAGAACCCTTTCTTCTGTAAATGGACTGTTATCGAGCCCCGCCTTCAGAGTGTTTCTCTTGTTTGGTTTAGGTAACTCCCCCTCCTCTTCCTTTGTGAATACTGAGCAGAAATATTCGTTCAGTATCCCTGCTTTTTCACTGTCACCCCTACCCACATTCCTCCCTTTATTTAAGCTTCAGTATCCCTCCTTTGGTCTTTCTTCGCTCCCTAATGTACCTATAAAGGTCTTATCCCTTCTTAACAGAATTGGCTATCCTTTCCTCGGTTTGGGCCTTTGCTATTCTGACTGCCTTCCCAGCCTCTTTTCTGCTTTAACTGTTAAAGTTCTCTGTCCTGCTCCTTCTGTGTTTCCTTATATTTCCTGAATGCTGTCCTTTGCTCCTTAACCTTCCCTGCCACTCTTTTGAGAACCATAACGGTTTTTCCTTCGTTGTGTTTTATTGATTTGTTTTACACAAAGGCTTGTTGCTTCTGTGATGGCTGTTTTGATCACTCCCATTGTTCCTCCACCCTCCTTCTTGCCTGTTTGCTAGTGCTTTTCTGAGGCACTCTCTCATTTTCCCAAAGTCAGCCGTCCTAAAGTCCAGTACTTTTGCTTTTGTATAGGCTTGATTGTATGGCTGTGTTTATCGTGAACCACACTGTTTGGTGGTTGCTTGTTCCCAGATGGCTACCCACTTCTAAATCTGAGATTCTTTTCTCCATCCCATTTGAGAGTACCAGGTCTAAGATTGCTCCCTCCCGAGTGGGTTCCAATACTAGCTGTCTGAGGCATGCCCCCTGTAGGGCATCAAGAATGACCCTGCTCTTGGATGTGCCTGCAGCAAAGGTGATCCAGTTAACATCTGGCATATTCAGGTCCCCCATCAACAATATCTCCCCTTTGTCTGCCATTCTAAGAAAGCCTTCTATCATTTCCTTGTCCATTCCCTCCCCCTGAGATGGGGGTCTGTATACAACCCCCATGCGGATTGTGGTGCCATTTCCTGTCTCCAGGGTGACCCAAAGTGCCTCATCTGCTCCCTGTTTACTCTTTAGTTCTGTTGCTTTGATCCCTTCCTTTACATAGAGAGCTACTCCTCCTCCTCTTTTACCCTCCCTGTCCCTCCTGTAGATTGTGTATCCTGGTATGTTGACATCCCAGTCATGGTTCTCTGTGTACCATGTTTCTGTAACTGCCACAATATCCACGCAACCCTCTTCCATCAAGGCCACTAGTTCAGGGAGCTTGTTACACAGACTATGGGCATTGGTACTCATCACCCTCCACTTTTTGATAGCCTTACCCCTTTTAGCCCCATTTCTGTCCTTAATGCCTTTGCCTTTTTTTACATTTAAATCTGTTCTACTTCCTAATAACTTCTGATATGAAACTGGTTAGGGAATAGGTGACAGAGGGTGGTGGTAAACAGAGTTCACTCCAAGGAAGGGAGGGTAACCAGTGGGGTGCCTCATGGATCAGTGCTGGGACTGGTCCTTTTTAATGTCTTTATAAGTGACATTGCAGAAGAACTGGAAGGGAAGGTCTGCCTTACTGTGGATGACATCAAAATCTGCAATAGGTTGGACACTTGGGGGGGGTGGTTGGTGGAAAGGATGAGAAGAGACCTGAGAAAACTAGAAGAATGGTCAAGGGTATGGCAGCTGGGTTTCAATGTCAGAAAGTGCAGAATAATGCACTTAGGGCACAAAAACCGGGGGCAGAGTACAAAATGGGTGGAGTGGTACTGATGACCATCAAGCAGGAAAGAAACCTGGAGGGTAATCATATCAGATGACTTGAAGGTGGCCAGGCCGTACAACAAGGCAGTATGGAGGGTAAGTGGTAAGCTGGGGTTAATAAGGAGGGCTATCACCAGCAGAAAGGGGGAGGTGGTGTTGCTTCTGTATAGATTGCTGGTAAGACCCCACCTAGAGAGGATACTACATCTCTGGAAGGACATAGACAGAGCAGAGGTTGTCCAGAGGAAGACAACTAAAATGGTGCTGGGTATACATCACATCCCTATGAGGAGAGACTAAAGGACCTCAATGTCTACATCCTGGAATACAGGAGGGAGAGGGAGAAGGAAGATATGATAGAGACCTTTAAATACCTCACCAGGCTAAATAAGGTACAGTACAGGAGTGGAGTATTTTTAAGAAGAAAATGTGCTCAAGAATAAGGGGACATGCTATGAAGCTGGAGGGAATAGATTCAGGAGAGATGTGAGGATGTAATTCTTCACAGAAAGAGTGGTGGATTCCTGGAACAGCTTTCCAATGGATGTGGTAGAAGCAAAAACAGTGGTGGGGTTCAAGAATGCAAGGGAGAAGTACAAAGGAATCATAGTGGAAAGGAAGGGAGGAGGGAGAAAGAGCTATAGATTGCGCATGGTCTGATGTACTAGTGTAGGTAGGGAGAAATGGGTAAACTGGATGAGCCAAGTGGTTCTTATATGCCATCAGATTCTACGTTTCTTTATTTCTATGTAATTTACTCAAGGGAGCAAGACCTGAAAAGGGAATTAGAGTACTCAAGCCAAGGAGGAGGCAGTAGCTGCTGTGGGACTCATAGATTCATAGAAGTAGCCAGCGGATAAGGACCTTGTTGCCCACCTAGTCTGTCCATGTGAACCCCGCATTGTGCCATCTACTGGTGGGTCACCAACCCTGCCACTCCCCACCCAATTTTACCCATTTGCTTGTCCCATACATGCTTGAACTGCGTGATTGTAGTCACTCCTACCACTTCATCCAGCAAATTATTCCAGTTTTTCACCATCCTCTCAGTGAAGCAGAACTTCCTCACATTGCCCCTGACCCTGCCATCCAACAGTTTAATGCAGTGTCCCCTGGTGTTAGTAGCTCCATTCAATTGAAACAGCTTGTGCCCTAAGCTTTGTTGATCCCACTTAAGTATTTAAACATCGCAATCATATCTCCCCTCCTTCTCTTGTCCTTCAGGGAGTACAGGCCCAGTTCCCCAAGTCTCTCCCCATATGAACTCCCCTGCATATCCATCATCATCCTGGTCACCCTCCTCTGCACTGTCTCCACCCTTTCCCTGTCTCTCCACAGATAGGGTCTCCAGAACTGTATGCAGTACTTGAGATGCAAACTTACCAGTGATACATATAGGGGGAGAATCACCTCCTTCCTCCTACTGATAATACCCCTACCTATGCAGCCAAGCATATGATTTGCCTTTTCCACTGCTTTCCCACACTGCTTGGTCACCTTAAGATCTTCAGTAATAATTACTCCCAGGTCTCTCTTCTCCCCTGTAACCTTCAGCACTCCCCCCCCCAAGCGTGTATTCCACCCCCTTGGTTCCTATTTCCCAAATACATGATTCGGCATTTTTTTTGCATTGAACCCGTTTCAATTTCTGGACCGCTCCTCTAATTTCCTCAAGTCTGCTCACATCCTATTCTCCCCTTCCCCACTGAACGTTCACCCTGTTACCTAGATTCACATCGTCGGCAAACAGTGATACTTTTCCTCCCACCCTTTCATTTATATCGCTTATATAAATATTAAAAAGTACTGACCCCAACACAGACCCTTACAGCACTCCACTGATCACTTCCCCTCTGCTGAGCAAATCCCATTCACTACTGTACAACTCTTTGGTTTCTATCTCTAAACCAATTTTCCACCCATTTCGCTATCCTGGTTCCCACCCCAAAGTTCTTCAATTTCATAACCAATCTCCCATGAAGGATGATATCAAATGCCTTCCTGAAGTCCAGGTAAGCCACTTTTGCCAGCCCACCCTAATCTATCACCTTGGTCACCTTATCAAAGAATTCAACCAGGTTGGTCTGACAGGACCTACCCCTAGTGAACCCATGTTGTCCCTTGTTTTGCAACCCTGTCTTTCAGGAAATCCACAATCCTTTCTTTGACAAGTTTCTCCATCACCTTGCCAGCCACAGAGGTGAGGCTTATGGGTCTGTAGTTCCCTGGCTCCTCTTTATTTCCCACCTTGTGTATCGGGACCTTAATAGCCAACCTCCAGTCCCTTGGCACCTCCCCTGTCTCAAGTGATCTGTTGTACAAGTCTGCTAGGGGGTTGGCTAGAACCTCCCTGAGCTCTTGCAGTAGCCTGGGGTACACAGCATCAGGACCCATGGCCCTGTTGACCCTGAGCCTAGCCAGATCTCTGTTGATCCTAACTGCAGTGAATGGTCTAGTATCCACCTCTGTTCCAACAGGTCCATTCTCATAAATTATGTTCTGTTACCCCTCCTCCTCAAATGTGAAAACAGAGCTAAAGTAGTCATGTAAAATCTCAGCCTTTTGGCTGTCCTAGATATGAAAATAAGAATCTGCCAGCAGAAACAGGCCTTATGGTCTATCAAGTCTGCTCAAATGTGCAGCTAGCCCCCTACATTGCGGCTGCCCTACCCTCCCTCCTCGAGTTTATCCCCCCTCTCATCCTGTCCCACCACTTTTAAAACTGCCCACCATTCCACAGGATACCACCTCCTCAAGCAGAGCATTCCACTTAGCCACCACCCTCCCTGTAAATAAATGTCTCATCTCTACTATATCTTCCCCCCCCCTCCAATCTGAGGCCAGGCCCTCCCATGTCCCTCCCCTCCTCAACTTAAATATCCCTTCTGTATCTGTCTTGTTTATCCCCATCATGTATTTAAAGGTCTCAGTCATACCCCCCAATCCCTTCTCTCCTCCAGTGAGTACATATTCAGCTCCCTCAGCCTGTCCTTGTAGGGTCTGTCCTCCAAACTCTGGATCATCTTTTTTGCCCTACGCTGTACCCCCTCCAGTAATCTGACATCCTTCTTCAGAAATGGGCCCCAGAACTGCATGCAGTACTCCACATGTGGTCTGACCAGTGACCTGTACAAAGGCAGGATCATCTCCCTCCCACCTTCTAGAGCAGATTCCTCTCGCAATACACCCCAACATCCTGTTGGCTTTATCTGCTGCCTTTCTGCACTGAGCTGAGTTATTCATATTCCCCATTATAACCACTCCTAGAACCTTTTCTTCCTCGGTGGTACCTAACTGAACCCCTTCCAACTGGTAGCTCCTCCCAGGGTCCCTTGTTCCAAAGTGCAGTATCCTGCACTTCTTAGCATTTAACCCCAACTGCCACATTCCTGACCTCTCCTCTAATTTAGTTAGGCCATCCTGTAGCCCTTGCCACCCTCCTGTGTCATCCACCACAGCCCCCATCTTGGTATCATCTGCAAACAGACTGATCTTACTCCTGATGACATGTGAGATATGCGATATGAAAATTCCAAACAGCACTGGGCCCAATACCGAGCCCTGTGAAACCCCACTCTTCATAGCATCTTGGGGATGAGAGTTCCTCCCCACAACCACCCTTTGCTGCCTCCCCTTCAGCCAGTTCACAATCCAGTTCACCATCTTTGTCTCCGCCCCCACATAGTCCAACTTTCCCCCCAACCTCCACTGGGAGTCCTCCCTTCCTCCCCAACCAGCCTGAGAATCCCCCATTGCCCTTCCTCTTCTCCCCAATATATCGACTCCATATTCAGTTGGACTGAGTTGGAGATATGGAAAGGGAGGGACAGGATAGTACAGTACATTCCAGGCACTTCAGCAGGGAAGACTGGACAGTAAATCTTTGAGCCTGCCTGGGAAGAGGTGGTAGGGAGGGAGCTGGATATTGTCCACCTGGGGATGAATGATCTGGCAAGAGAAACTGTATGGATAGTGCAGGATAGATTTAGGGAGCTGGGAAGAACCTGAAGCAGGTAGCTAACACAGTGGACTTCACTGAGGTGCTAACCATGCATGGTTTGGGGAAGGCTATTGAACTCTGCACCAGGTCCTTCAATGAGTTATTGAAGGCATGATGCAGGGAGGAGGGCTTTGGCTACATCAGGGACTAGGTTAAACCTGGGGGCATGAAAGCCTATACAATGGAAAAAGGCTCCATCCATCCAGAAGGGGAACAGCAGCCCTGAGTGGAAGGTTTACATGTTAGTTTGACAAGCATTTAAACTACCCGTGGGAGGCAGAAAGACTGAGGGAGACAGAGGTTGTTTCCCCTCAGAGACTAGTGCAACATGGAAGGTTAACCCAGGGAGAAGAAGCTCCTAAGAGATTGATGGAAGCCAAGGGAAAAGAAGGGCAAGCAAGTCTAGAGGAAGATCTTCAGCTGGAAGAGAGGGGAAGGAGGGAAGGCAGGGAGACAACGCAACAGGGGACGGGAGGGGAGGACCAGTGTAACAGAGGGGGAAAGGCAGAAGCAGGAAGGGGATGCAGAATAAAGGGATAGAGTGATAAAGAGAATGGAGATCCTTGTGTGCCAACACAACCAGTCTAGGAAACACAATTCCTCACCTTGAGGCAGTCATTGCTGAGGCAGACATGGATCTAATGATCATAAAGGAATCATAGTGCATGGGCAACTACAGCTGGGAAGTGGCCATCTCAGGCTATACCATGTTGTAGAAGGACAGGTCAGAGAGGAAAGGCAGAGGGGTTGTTTTATATATGGAGGATGGTATAAGGGCCATTGAGATACAGGGGGACAATGAAGGGCTGGAGGTACTATGGGTCAGCCTACAGATGTGGTAGGCATCCATAATTCGCACGGAGGTGGTGTGTAGGCCTCTGACACGGGGGAAAGATCAGCCAAATACATTTTCTGAATTTCTGTGATATACTGTATCTAGAGAAATTCTCTGCCTGCCTGCAGTACCACTGTGGGGCTACCATAGAGAATCTTTTTAGAAATATCTGGAAATATCTTACTAAGTCTTTGGCTGCAGCTACACAGTAAGGGGCAAGGCCATCATTGACTCCGTACAGGGGTCATTTCTCAGACAGTTGGTTTTGGAATCCACTAGGGATGGGGCATTGCTGAACCTGGCACTTACAAACAGAAACAACATTGTTGACATGCACCAGGGCAACAGTGGCTGCCTGATCCAAGTAATCAGCCAGCTAGTCCTCAACACGATCCACCATTATGGGTGTTGGGAGGCTTTTTGCCTGACCTCTGAAAGGACTGAGTTGTGGAGTTGCTGGTTTTCATTGAGTTAACTGGTGAGGGTGGCCACACACAATGCACTTGTGCTTAAGCCTACAAGGTTCAACCTTATCTGCCCCTTGATTAAAATTATAACATCAAAAACAAGGATAAAAAGGTTATCATTCCCTTGTACCAGGCATTAGTGTGGCCCCACTTGGAGCATGGAGCCCAAGTTTGGGCCCCATATAAGAGGGGTGACATTTTAAAACTGGAGAAAATACAGAGAAGAGCTACAAAATCATTAAAGGGATAGAGGGACATGACATATTCTGAGAGACTTAGGGAACTGGATATGTTCACCTTGCAATATAGGAGATCAAGGTGGGTATGTGTATGATTTTTAAGGCATTACATGATACTACAATGTGGTCTGATTATGGCCTTATATTAAAAGAATGTCCGTACAACATCAGGGGACACATCTTCAACTAGTTGCAGATATATGGAATTTATTAAAAAGAAAACATTGATTTAACCAAAGAGTGGTGAACTTGTGGAACAGTTTACCTAGTGAAGTGATTCCAAGTACAGTAGTTCAATGGAATTACTCAAAAATAGATTAGATATATTCTGTTTAAAAAAATATGGGACAGTTTAATTTATGACAAGCAATTAAAGGATAAAAGTCTATTATGCTTGAAAATTCTATGAATCCCTACACCCCCTGAACCATTCTTACTAGTGCCCTACCCCCTTTTTCCAGTGACTGTGACCACCTGATCAGAAAACCCATGTCAGTGTGTCTGACTCCACCCCTGCCCCATAGCAATTACAGGTTTAACATAACACAGGTCCTGGCTGGGTCATTTTGTTTTCTACAACAAAATTCCTCATTGTATTACAGCCATTCTCTCCCTGGCTTTCTGGCATGCATGGCCATCAACTGACTGTAATAATTTCTTAGTCCAACTGCTTACCTGAGATAACCTGGGTCAACATGCCTGCAAAGACTGCCAAACCAGATGTTCACGGATGACCTTGGAGCCTCAGCCCTCCCCCCAATCAAGTTGGACCCCCGATCAATTAGGCCACCGGTGCGAAGACGTTCACGGAGGGCCTTGGAGCCTCTGCCCTCCCCCTAAGCAAGTTGGACCCCCGATCAATTAGCCCACCAGTGTGAAGACGTTCACGGAGGGTCTCGGAGCCTCTGCCCTCCCCCCAAGCAAGTCGGACCCCCGATAAATTAGCCCACCAGTCTGAAGACATTCACGGAGGGCCTCGGAGCCTCTTCCCTCCCCCCAAGCAAGTCAGACCCCCGATCAATTAGCCCACCGGTGTGAAGACGTTCACAGAGGGCCTCATAGCCTCTGCCCACCCCCCAAGCAAGTCGGACCCCCGATCAATTAGCCCACTGGTGTGAAGGTATGCTACCATCACTGCTGTTTCTGTATACGGAGCAAAACACTACCATTGCTGCTGTAGTAATGCTGGCTGGTTGTGCACACGGACCTAACGGGAGAGAGAGAGAGATTTGAATGTTGGCGCCTTTTTTCAAATGGGACCCTTGGCTTACTCAGTCGGCCCAACAGTGCAGATAGTTTTTTTTACTAATTTCTGTTTCAGCTTCTTTGTCCTGTGCACTACTGTGGGGGCTCAATTTATTTTTCAGCAGATTGGGCTGTTTTTGAGTGGAGCTTTAATGTATTTTACAGCAGTTGGGGGGTGGGCTTGATCTCTGACTTAGCTGCAAGTGTGTAGGTTAGTGCTAGGAGCTAACATTATTAACTGTAAACAGATTACTGTGATGTAATTTGTCTGGTTAGCCTACTATTTATTTAGTACAGTGCAAAAAACCCTCAGCCTGAGCTTAAAATCCCTTACCCTGAGGTTCGTTTATTGACTTGGCTCCTCCTCCTCCTCCAGTCCTCAATGGTTCCAGACTGCTGTATTTAATGGTGGACACTGTTTCTCTCTCTCCCCAGATGTTCACGGAGGGCCTCGGAGCCTCTGCTCTCCCCCCAAGCAAGTCTGACCCCCTATCAGTTAGCCCACCGGTGTAAAGGTATGCTACCATCACTGCTGTTTCTGTATATGGAGCAAAACGCTACCATCGCTGCTGCCGTAACGCCGGCTGGTTGTGCACACGGACCTAACAAGAGCCCTGCCGGTGCTAGCACCGGCTGCCCCACCACCCCCACCACCACCCTAGGTGAACTCAGTCCTATATAGGCTAGGTCACATGAGTTATGTAGCCTATCAGCACACTTTACCATTAGCAGCTTATCTGCTCTCACCTCTAGTGGCAGCCCTTCACGCTTCCTGCTGTTTTTGGAAGCATTTATCTCTGTACATTTTACCTCACAGGAATCACAGTTCTGTGATTCTACAGGGATATGTTTTGTAGGCAGAGATGCAGCGAATTTAAATTCCGCCTGCGAAGTGAATGCGAAGTGGACACTTTGCGTTGCTTGGCAATGCAAAGTGCTCACTCCGCCTTGTCATTACCACTTCGCGTTAAGGCAGAATGGCAATGCGAAGTAAGGTGAAGTCATTGTTTTTAATGGACTTCGCATTCCTCATTATGATTCTAAGTGATCCACTTGGTGTTTCAGATTTGGCAGCCCCCCCACACATCACATGGCTTACAGTACTGTAAGTCACATGCTCTTTAGCTAGACAGGAAGAAAGTGAGTCATACAAGCAGACACTTTTACTTTCTCCTGAGCAGACGGGTAGAGAGCAGTGTGTTTTGTGACTGCTGATACTTTTAGATCAGAGCGAGGAGGAGATTTAAACATTGATTTAGACCCAACAGCTTTTTTAAAAGCTACATTTCTTTGTCTTTTCTGTACTCTTTTTTACTTAATTGGTTCTTTCTGTAAATTTTATTTTTCTTACCTTTATAAGTAGTTAGTTGTTTGTCTGTGTCTGTGTGACTGTGTGTGTGTATTGTGTGACAGTGTGAGTAGTGATTGCTCGGACTGAGGGAGCTCAGTAGGAGAGATGGACCAGGGTGAGGGAAAGTCTGGGATGAGGCAGCTCTGGAAGAGCGTGGTAGTGGTAAGCATCGTACCGTGTGCATGTGTGGAGGGCATGGGTGCCCATTCCTGTTGGGCTGCTCAAAACTGGTGAGTGCCCCCCCCCCCGAAGCAGGACCAGCACCACCTCCTGTCCTGACTCTGAGGCAGTTGAAACACCACCACCAAGTCCAGCAACAGGCCCTCTGGAGCAGGATGTGCCTGTTCCCCCAGACCCAGGTGTGGATCCCATCCCTGTTCAGCACCATGACCAGCAGGCTTGCAATACATCCAAGTAACTAGTTAAAAAAAATTAATCTTGTGATTCATGACATGATCGTAAATCATGATTTGTGACTGCATTTGTGACCTTGATGATGAAGAAACATGAATGCCTATGGCTGTACTTTCCTGGGCCCCGATGAGCTGTAGCTTAAAACTCCTAGACTTAAAAACACGTATCAATGAGTACAATGGTGGGGTGGTGAAGCCTGGAGAGATACTACAAAACAGGCTTACATTGCATCCAAGTAACTAGAAAAAAAATTAATGTTGTGATTCGTAACATGAATGATCGTGAATCGTGATTTGTGACTGCATTTGTGACCGTGATGATGAAGAATGTGATTTGTATCACGAGTGACTCGTGATGATGGTCCTGACTTAAAAATGTATATTAATGAGTACAGTGTTCATGCAGAATTAAGCACCACACCTGTCCAGTACTCTGAAGGGAAGCCAAAGAAACAACTGTGACTTAAATTACAGATGCAGATTGGGCCTTAAAGAGATACAAATGCACAGACAGATTAAGATTGCGCTGTGCACTGAAGAGATGCAGACACAAAGGCACAACACCTAACCAGTGCTCACCATCAGAAATTCAAATCTGGAAAATAATACCTTTGCCGGTTTGGGCAGGGCAGCGTGGGGGGGAAGGGCAGTGTACTGTACTGCTGCAGCAACAGTCACTAGTACTAATAACAGTAAAGATACCACGAAGAAGTGCAAAAATCACACAGCTGCAGTGGATAGCAGCTTCACATTGCTGAAATTATTATGTGACACAATAAAAGGTGTCTGATTTGATGACAAGCATCACACACATCTTCACACACACACTAAGTAATGCATAGCAAATTGAAAACTTCAGTAATATAACCACATATTTTAAACAAACTAAAGTTTTGCAGTGCTGCACCACAACAATCAGCAAAAAAATGGCAAGAAATATTGAAAATATTACTGTGTGTACATTAACACAGTTAAACAAGAAAAATGTCACCAAAACAGAAAGCACTGTCTTTTTCTCCAAGTTAATCTACCTACACCACAGATACACCCCTCCCCAAAGCACACTTCCACTGTCTCTCAGTACACAGACTGAATGTTGTACATTAACATTCAAAATCCATACACAAACAATAAATGCTTGATGATATGAGCACAGGAGGGTTCCTATAATCGATGAACTAAAGTTTCAGCAAACAAAATGACTCGAAAAGGCTTTTTTAACAGCTTTTTTAAGGTTTGAATTGCAGAGCGCTCTCAGAGCAGATTGGCTCCTACAGCTTCCTACACACACTACCCCAAACTGAGGCTGTGCAGAACAATCTAGAGCCCATGTGACCTGAAATCCCATGAATCACTGCAAAATTCACCTTTGGAGCTTAAAAACAAGGCGAAGTGGAAGGCGGAGTAACGCAAAGTCATTGTTTTCAATGGACTTCGTGTTACCCATTATAACATGAAGTACTCCGCTTCGCGTTGCGGAACACTCCGCGAATTTGCCTTCACTCCGCGAATCACTTCGCGGAGTGAATTGGGGCCACTTTGCCCACCATTACTTGTAGGTACTTGCTGCTGTGCTAATCAATTCTGTCATTAGTAACGACTCCTGCTGCTGCACCCAGTCCTGGAACCTGACCTAGGTGTTGCTGCTTGTTTCTGGCCTCTTATGTGCATAGCTTAATCCCTGCTTACCCCGGCTCACTGCACCGTTCCCTTGGGAACCTCACTGCGCCCTACCACTTTTAACTGCCAGATTTGCCCTGCCTGGGGTCTCGGCTCTAATCCCTGGACCCTTCCATCACCATGCCCTTGTTCACATCCCCCCCTTCCATGTCATCCACCAAATGCATAAAAATGGCTCACCTAAATATACACAGCATCCTGCCTAACCTAGCAGAGCTAACAGCCTGGGTGGCACACTACAATCCTGATATTATGGGGGTGTTGGAAACCTGGCTGAAGCCTCACACCCCTGACTCAGCATGTGCCCTTCTGGATTACAGCTTCATCAGACAAGATAGACCAGGTAAAAAATGTGGGGGCGGTGTGCTCTTCTACTACAAAGTGCACCTGAATGTGTCTGTCATTGCATGCACCCCCCCCCACCTCCCCTGCCTGTGAATTCCTGCATGTCCTTCTCATGCTAGGAAACTCTAAAAAGGTTCATTTGGTCTGTGCCTACAATTTTCCAAAAGTAGGAGTGCCTAGGCTCTCCTCACTTCTTGATAGCCTTAGCGACAAGGTTGGCTCAAATGAGGTACTCGTCTTTGGTGACTTTAACTTAAATTGGTTGGGTCCCAATGCCAAACTTTATGAGCCTCTGCTGTCTGGACTTGCCCTCAGTCAACTCATAACAGAACCCACTAGGCTCTCCTCCAGTGCAAATAAAGGATCACTCTTTGACTGGGTACAGTGTAATAGGCTGAATAGGATAGTCTTCTTAGGCATCCTCCCTGATGTCATCTCGGATCATTCCCCTACCTTCTGCACATGGGGCATCTCCCCACCCAAAATCCCCTGTAAAGTTATCCAGATGAGGGACTACTCAAAATTCAATGTCAAGGACTTCCTCCTGTTTTCCTTATTTATAAAGGAGCTGCCCTCTGTCACAGCCCACGAGCGTTCCACCCTATACGCAGATGACCTCGTTCTCCTGGCCAGCTCTCAGGACCTCACTACCATTAATGCAAGGCTAAATTTGGATTTCAACCTCATTCAAACCTGGCTCGTGGACCACAAGCTGACCATCAACCTCAATAAAACTCAGTTCATGCTCTTTGGATCTAGAGCCAAGACCTCATCCTGCCTAGCTCCGCTAAATATCCTTGGAGCTGATGACTCCTCCCCGAGGGCTGTTAGCTCAGTCAAGTACCTAGGCGTAACACTTGACCCGCAACGTGACCTCACTCTGCATATACAGAACATATGTAAGGTATCAAATAGAAAACTGGGACTGGCTTATAGAGCTAAAAGCTGTCTCACCCCGGCTGCACAACTTGCACTCGCTAAGGGGATCCTTCTTCCCACGCTCTGTTATGGGCTTGTTACCTTTGGCCCGTCCCAAAAACCAATCTCACAGTATGGGACACTGCATATAACAACATAGGCTGATTTGTGCTCTCTGCTCCCCGCCTTACACATCGCTGTGAGCTTTACTCACAGCTGGAATGGCTCCCTCCGGAAAAGCACCAGACATTTGTCCTTGGCAACTTTATAGACAACATTGCCCGAACTGCCACCCCTTCTGCTCTTGCCCAATGCGTCCTGCATGGAACCTCCTCCTACCACTTAAGATCCAGTGACTCACAGGCTCTACTGGTCCCAAAATCCCGCACCCTTGCGGGTGAGAGGGCTTTCGCCACATACGCACCCAGAGTGTGGAACTCTCTTCCTGCCGTCATCCGTTCCGCCACATCACATCCTTGCTTTAAAACCTCCCTATGGAGCTTCCTTAAATTGGCCTCTGACTGTCTCTGTGCAAACTAGACCTAGGGCTGAGGCTCTCTATTCCTAGCCCAACCTGCTGGGGGGGCGAGAATCCTGTTTTAGCGAATTGCACTTCCTCTGCTGAGGTTTCCTGATTCAGTTAGCTGTGTTAACTGTATCCCCAAGCACTAGGTCCACTCTCTGCCCTGACTGCTCTTTGAGGGTTTACTTAGTAGAATCCCTTCCCATTTTTCCCTGTCTCTCTCCTCCCCACTCCTCCTAATCTCCCTATCCCTTCCGCACCCCTAGGATTTATGGCTGAATCCCTGATTGAACGATACTGATCATGCCTGTATATATGTTGCTATTTATCTATCAATTGAATCTGTCAATGCGTGATGTTATTGAATGTTACCTTGACTCTGCCTAATGCTGATGGTATTGTTCACTGTAATGTTTATATCTGTTACCTTTGTAACCTCCCCCGGGTCGCTCCTGAAAATAGGCACTTGGCTGTCTAGTGTGCTTACCTGGTAAACAACAGCAAAATAAATAAATAAATAAAACCAGATGACCAGGTCTCCCAGGTCTGGCCTACCATGACCCTTGTCTTAGCCCCCCACCTTCCACCCCCTCACCCTTGTCCTTTTTCTCATTGTCATTCTCTGGCTGTCTGGGTCTATTAAGCAATGTAAACACACATCTACATATAGTATTCTCCATTGCCCATCTGCTGCCTTGGCAGAGAGGTGTAAACACTCTTGGTCCCCTAAGCTCTCAAAGCTTGTGGAAATTGACTATAGCAAAGGCTGCTGCCCGGGCACCACTCGAGTAGGAGTTGCGGCTCCCACCCCATATGCCAATGCCAGCACTGTCCTCACAGATTAAGGTTCTGGCTGCTTGCCCTCCTGCACCTCCGTGAAGGCAGCCTGAACCTTATTGAGCTTTTGCTCAAACAGCGACATACCCAAGGAGTGTGATGAAGGCTAGTGGAGAGCTGGGAGAGCTGGGGTTGGGGCTGCCAGCTGCTGGCGTTTAACTGGGGATTAAACTACCAGTGTAAAGGGATTGGTATGCACTGCAGGCTTGGATTCTGCTTGTTTAACTTCCTGGACTTTGACGAAGGCTAGCACCATACTGAGCTTTTGCTAAAACAATTGCTACATAGAAACATAGAATTTAATGGCAGATAAGGACCACTTGGCCCACCCAGTCTGCCCATTTCCCTACCTAATGGACAAGCTGCAGATTCTAGTTAACCAACAGCCTACTTCTTCCAACCCCCACCCCCTAGAATTGCTTTATGACTGTCCCATGCATGCTTGAATTCCACCACTGTTTTTGACTCCACAACCTCCTCAGGAAGGCTGTTCCATGCATCCACAACACTTTCCATGAAAAAATACTTACCTCTGGGCCATCCCCTCTCTATCTTCAAATTCTGTCCCCTTGTTCTTTTACACCCTTTTTCTGAAAGATGCTACCCTCTTGGACTTTGTTGATTCCCTTGAGGTACTTGAAAGTTTCTATCATGTCCCACCTTCCTTGAGGCTATACATATTATGCTCCTTAAGTCTATCTTCATATGTCTTCTGGTGCAGACCCTGCACCATTTTAGTTGCCCTCCTCTGGACTGCCTCCATCCTGTCTATGTCTTCGCAGAGACTGGATCTCCAGAACTGCACGCAGTACTTTGGATGGGGTCTCACTAGCTGTCTGTACAGAGGGATAACAACTTCCTGTTTTCTACTGGTGATACCTCTCCCTATGCATTCCAGTATCTCCCAGCCTTACTTACTGCCCTCTCATATTGCTTGCTCACCTTTAGGTCATCTGATATGACTACCCCAGGTCCCTTTCCATTTTTGTTGTTGTTAATATCTCACCCCCCACCATTGTGTACTCTTCCCCTGGGTTTTTGTCTCCCAGGTGCAATACTTCACACTTCTTAGAATTGAATCTAAGCTGCCATACATGTGACCATTCCACCAACCTTGCCAAGTCCCTTCTTATCCTTTCCACCACATCTTGTGTATCAACTCTGTTGCAGACCTTTGTGTCATCTGCAAAGAGACATACCTTTCCTTCCAGTCCCTCTGCAATGTCACTTATAAATACATTGAAGAGGACCGGTCCTAGTACTGAACCCTGCAGTACTGTTAGTGGACTCCATTTACTATTACCCTCTGTGTCCTGTTCTCCAGCCAATTCTTTACCCGGGCAATGATCTTGGGACCCACTCCAAGGCTGGCTAACTTGTATATTAATATTTTGTGTGGGACTGTGTCAAATGCCTTGCTAAAGTCTAGGTAAGCCATGTCCACAGCCTCTCCCTGATCTACTACTTTGGTCACCCAGTCAAAGAAATCTGTTAGATTCATCTGACATGACCTTTCCTCTGTGAATCCATGCTGCCTTGGGTCCTGTGCCCCTCTGGCCTTTAGATACTCAACATTCCTGTTGTATTAACCTGTTGACCCACCACAGCCTGTGGGAGAGCCAGCCCTGGGGGTTCTGGGGGATATGACCAGGGCTGGGACTGTATGCCGATGCAGGTTCAAAAATTCGATAGCTAACGACATTACAGCAACAATTAGCTGTTGCCACAGTAATGTCACTGCAGAACCCAGGACTACTTTCCTGGGGTGTTGCACTCTATCATCAAATCAACTCTGACTCAGAGTTGATTATATTTAGTATAGGAGGTGTGGGAGGTGACTCTCCCTGAAAGAAAAGTAACTTTCTGTAGATGGCTTTATGCCAACCGCAATTGCAGTCAACATAAATCCATCATTGTAACATTGGTTGACAACTTTGTTGTTGAACCGGCATCATGGATCCATCAGGGGCCACTAGACACCAGGGAGTGTGGGTTTGATTTATTCATTTTTTTAATAAAAAGAAATGAGGGGGCCAGAGTAACTGGGAGTGGGGACTCTTTATTCAATTATGGCTGGTGATCAGCCAGGGGGCCCACTAGACACCAGGGAGTACAATTTGAGCTGTGAGTGGCTGTGGGGGGGACCATTAGACATCAGGGAGTGTGGGTTTCATTTTTTTTTAAAATTTTTAAAAGGACATGAGGGGGCCAGAGTAACAGGGTGGGGGAGCTTTATTCAATTATGGCCCATAATCATCTGGGGAGGCCACTAGACACCAGAGAGAATAATTTGGGCTGGTAAGTGGCTGGGAAGGTAAGAGGACCACTAGACACCTGGAAGAGTTTTACATAGGGAATGGCAGGGTACAAAATTGAGGTGAAATTTTGTCATTTTGCCGCAATTTTGTGAAACATTTAGTTTGTTGAAATTGTCAATTTCATGGCAATTTTATTTATTTATTTATTTATTTATTGAATTTTGATGACCGGGTTGGCCTACTGGGCCCACGAAGGTCCCTTTTTCAGGGGTGACCCGGGGAACAGAAGCAATACAATATATACAATTAGCCGACAAAATTCAATTTCGCAACATCTCTAATGCTAAATCTTGAGTTTATACCTGCAATAGCAGTGGAGCTATAAACATCCAAATATTTTTAACATTTTCTCACAATTTAACAAATAAGTTGTGAAGTGTTAATTTCTTGCAACTTACAATTTACACTACGAATTACCTCTTTAATTAGCAGTTTCTGTGACTCTTCCGAGAAACATGTATACTTTTTCAATTATCTAGCTCCAAAGGTGACAAAGTTCTAAGCCTTGAAATATTTTCAGAAATGTTTACATGAATAATAAATTGCCAGATTTTGAGCCCTTATAACTTCCTCAACCCTCATCAAAATGTCACACAACATGCCATTTTTTTGGGTCCTCTTCCAAGCAGTACACATGCAAAATTTAAGATTGCCAGCTGTAATACTGCCCAGCTTATGACCAGGTAAAGAATTCCAGATAATTCCCCAAATTTTTTATGAAAGTTTGGAGAATCACAGAATTTTGTGAAAATTCGGTGAAATCAGAATTTGCTAGTTTTGCCTAGCCTTACTCTGACCAATGCAAACCATGTGCCACTGGGATGGTGAAATCTGCTTATACTGTAGTCTATGTTAAACTCTAGGTACCTGTGTGTTTAATTGTCCTTTCCAGAAAAGTACACGCTTTCCTCTACCTCTTGTGAGTAGCTGGGAAAATATGGGATTGCTGCATATAGACTGTCTTGGAATGGAGGAAGGTGTTAACCTTAACCCCATTAATGCATTTTTGCCACAGTTTAGGATATCCCAACATTCCCTTTTTCATTGGAGAGAGTTATGATCTGTGGTTACTTTCATTGAGCTCTTTTAATTTACTTTTCACCCAGAATGCACTGCAGTCATTGACCCAAAATGATTTGGAGTAGTTTGTAACTCATGGGAAAGCATGGTTGTAAAATACTCTATTGCCCTGTTCTCTCTCTAGATGTGTTCTAGAAATCAGATCCACCACGGAAATAGTGTTGGGGGGGGGGGCAAAATTAGTGAAAGTGATTTCTGCCATTATATATAAGCTCAGTCTTGTCTTTAGTACTATTTATCTTGTGCCAGAGTTATCCAACATGACAAAGGAGTTTGCTCCCTGTAATACCTGTGATTACCTTATGACTAGGACTAGTGAGTAGTCAAGACTAAAAAAAAAATACATTATTATTTGTTATTTGAGTTTTCGTAACTGGGTAAGTCCACTGAGACAATTACAGTCCCTTTTTCTGGGTCGACCAGGGGAAGAAAACAAGCAATTTCAAAATGGTGCAGTGAAACAGGCAAAATGCAGTATATACCAATAAAGTAGCTATACATAATTAGATACAAGAGTAGGCATATAGTAAAAGAAAGAAAAAATAAAGCATTATACATTAAAATAACCAGGCATAAAAAAGGTATTTACAATCAACACTATGTACCAAGTTGCACAGGTAAATACATTTGTGTTCAAGGGATAGAGTCACAGAGCAGAAGGGAATTAATAATGGGATCAAAATAAAGTAAACAAATGGTATAGTAAGAAAAGGAGCAGGGAGGGAGATGTTAGAAGGAGGGGATGGGGCAGGTAGGAGGAGGAGTGAGAAGAAGGAGAAAGGTTCAAGGGTAGGACAGAGGAGGAGAGTGGTGAAGGGTAGAGTGAGAGTAGGTGAGGCAAATCAGCAGATGCAAGAGCAAGATACAGAGCCTGAGAGAAAGGCATGTATATTCAACTGGAACTTGGGGACAGAAGCAGGACAGGAGGGAGGGAGGAATGATAAGATAAAGGAGTACCTTGAAGCGGTAACACTTGTCCTTTAATTGCCTGTTTCCAGAAAGGAAAATTCCCAGTTTTTAAAATTTTTTGTCACGATATCATGATCACTTGTCACCTGGCATGTCTTGGGAATAGTAGTTTTTTCCCTCATTAATACAGTACCTAATACAAGTTAGGGGAGGCGGGTCACTATTTAGTTTGTGTGAACCTCCAAAGTGGATGATTATGAATGCATTTCTTTATTAGGATACCCATTTGCAGATGGATAGGATGACCACTCCTCTCAGTGATCATGATTACATTGCCATCAGCAAAACTCCAGAGCCGGAACAATTACTTTTCACTTCTCTAACATGCATAATCCAGGCACAGCCTTAAGAAAAAAATATTTGTGAAGTCATAATTATACTACATCATGGTGTTAATATTGCAATTCCTGTGCACCTGATTAGTCACAAAATTATTGTTAACTTAAAAGCAGATATTTAGCAATGTAGGATCTTGTGCATTTCCAAGGATTTTAAATCCTGTTTATATTCACAAAGATGCTTGGTTATGTGCAGACATCAAGAAAAGGAGGCAACAGAGTCTCCTTAAACTTGGCTTTCAATTGCTGAGCCTATACTTGTATGTGTATGTATGTGTTGGGGTGGGGGTGCCTGGAAATTAGTTTAATCCATGAATACTCCCAACTGTACAGTACTTCCAAGAAACTACATTTTTTCTTATGTTTAAATACTGCAGGTATTTGTAAAGTATTTGTGAAAGAAATCCGTTTTTTATTTCAGGTTTCAAAAGTCTAATAGTCTTTAAATTACAGATGAGTAAAAAGCTTTTTCCTGGTATGCTCCTACTATTTTGAACAAATACAGAAATTTGATTAGGGAAGCTCACAGCATAACACACTTTAAACAAATGCTGTTTAAGTGTTTACATTGTGAGAATGTTTGTAGATGTAACTAATTCTGTCTTGTTTTATGTTTTATCTATACTTTGTATTGATATTAAATGTCACGTGTCTCTGACAAAGGGCTGTGCCAAGTCCACCTCCTGGTGAAAAATAACAAACTCTAGCCAGAGCCGATAGGACTGTGAAGAGCTACCAAATGACAAAAGTTACACATTTGTGTAGAAATTATTCAACACCCGGGTGTAACTTGACCATTGTTTGGAGGTGTTGCACCAAATTTTCAGCATGGCCTCTTTGGGACCCGAACTTTATGAAGCGTGCCAGTGTCATTTTGTTCACTTGTCCCGAAAGCTGATATCACTGAGCGGACATGCTATTCTGTGCCACAGCTGCGAAAACACATTTTGGGCAGGATGTGGAAAATGACAGCTGTTCTGTTTTGAAGGAGATGTACACAAATGGCAATGTTGAAAATGTGGAGTGAAAATATTTAAAATTGGCGAAGTTAGGAGCGTGCATAGAAACTACGTAACACACGCTCATAATGAAGTCATGTTTTGAAATTTTTTCACCAAATTTGCAACATGGGCTTTTTGGGACCCCACTTCATGAACAGGGGCAGTGCCATTATGTGAACTGGTCATGAAAGGTGATTCTGTGTAGCAACCGCAAAATCACCCTTTGGTAAGAAAATGACAGTGACAGTTTTCATGAGGTGGGGTCCCAAGAACCCCATGTTGAAAATATGGAGCCAAAATTCCAAAAAAATGGCTGATTTATCAGCATAAGTTGAAAACCCTATTGAATGCCATTAAAGCATGTTTACCTTTGATTCTTCAGTTTGCGGTTTAGCTTTGAAGAGTGCAGACGTGTCCTGGTCCAGAGAGGAAGATGGTGCCGATCTCCGGAGGTAAGTATGGGATAAGCAGGGGTATGGGGAGGTGGGTGCTCAGTGGGAGGGTAGGAATGGGGGAGGGGGACTGGAGTGATAATGAGGGACCATTTTCTTTTTTACAAAAAAACCTTACGTTGGGACAATTTTCTTTATTTACAGGAAAAACAAACAAAAAAACATTTGGCCACACTGGGTTGGGCTCCCAGTATGCCACATGAGTTGGGAGTGGGTACATGATGCCAACATAGGGATTGGGCACCCTGATGTTGGTGGGGGTGGCAGAAAGAAAAAAACATTTAGGCACACTGGGGTGGGCTCCCAGTCTGCGGCATGAGTTGGAGGGGTGTGTGCACATAATGCTGACACAGGGATTGGGCACCCCAGTGTCGGCAGGGAAAATGAAAAATACTTGGGCACACTGGGGTGGATTCCCAGTGTGCTACATGAGTTGGGAGGCCACATAATGCTGACACAGGTATTGGGGACCCTGATGTTGGCATGGAGAGGAATGGTGGGAGTGGGGAGGACAGCAACAGTAGGAGGATGCAGAAGGGCTTTCTATGTTGCCAGAGCTGGCAGCAATGCAACTGCACATGTGTGGCAGTTGCACATACACAGTTGCGGTGAATGGCATTTTGACAGTCACAACATGATGGTACCAGCAGAACTGTGCATGCATGCAAGTTGCGCATGCACAGTTCATGCAACGGAATGCGGAAGTAACAGCCAAAAAAGTGCGGCTGTTATTCCATAGCAGCCTACCATGGTGGAGGGTTTTGAGCTCTGTTGGTCATTTGGAAGGATACTTCCAAACATCCAATGGAAGGTTCCATGATTAGTCATTTTTAGAGCTACGATCCGATCCCAATAGGGCTGTAGGCTCCACTCACAGCCCTAAAAAATGACTCAGTTTTAGTTACCCAAACCCAAACTTGGAAGCCAAATGTGCGGGAAGCAACCTAATTTACTTTATACTAGCCCAAGAGCAAACATTTAATCCCAGTTTAGTGGACAATACATAAGTCTTACAATGATGGGGGTTTCACAGAACAAACAGAGAGCAAGAAACCAGTAGTATACTGCTCAATATGTTTATGTGAAGCAACAGATTTGAGAAGGAAAAGTCAAAATATAAATAATTAGCAAGTAATTAAGTAACAGTCTCTTTCAAATACATTTGTACTGGTGCATTCTCGATAGAAGAACATAACATTGCTTACAGACTCTTGTATCCCCTGGAAAGGAGGGGCGGGTGCTAGAAAGTTATTTTATTTGAACAGTTCCTTTAGCTGGTGTTCTCAGTAAAACAGTTCAGTTCCACCTTGGCATATAACAAGTCCAGCTGATGCCAGTTTATACAGTTTTTAGCAAAGCATGCACACACAGTAGTCCATGATTCTACAGCCCCCCCAGGTAAAATCTCAGTCACAACTTGTTTAGTCTCTTGCCTAAAATGAAATGTTAGCTAGGGAGTTCATTTGACAAGGTCTTGCTGTCATTGACAAACACTTATTTTTACATTGTCTGTGTGTGTGTGGGAGGGTGCTTGCTGGCATTCCCTCCTGAATGACTTGCTGCATCATGATTTTGAGGTATGGTACATAGCATAGGATTCTTCATGTTGTTGTCTTTCTCTTTAGGTCCCGTAACTCTGAATTGTAGCAAAAAGATATGTTGCTTATGGATGACATGATGAAGGTATCAGATGTTGAGAATATCATCTTGATGGTGTTGGATGTTAAAAACTCCATAGCTGATGGCATTAGGTATTTCATTAGGTGTTATGAAATACCACCTCTCTTGATGGCCCTAGATGTTGAAATACCATCATGATTGTATTCTTCAGACATGCCACATCTCTTGACAGCATAATATGTTTAACCCTTACTGTCAGTCCAGTATTCCTATATATTCTAATTTTGTTGGCAGCCTAAGGGTTAAAATACCATTGCTATTAGCATTGTTGTATGTTAAGCACTACCATAATTGTCTAGAGAAATGGTTTATTTTTATACAGTACATTTTACAGAGCAAACATGTTTCATCTCAGTTCATCAGACATTAAGGGCCAGATATTCAAAACTGTGCTCCGGGGCTAAAGTAGCACTGCCTAGCAGGCAAACATAGCCCAGAGCAAAAAGCAAGCTATATTCAAAAGGAATAGCCCAGAGCAAAACCTGCTGAATATAGCAAGCAAAGGAAGTCAGGCAAATAGGGCCAGGAGAACAGAGCAAAAATAACCCAGGAATAAGACAGCACTGAATATAGCAACAAGGAAAAGCACAGTGCCACTGCAGCCCATTAGACCATGGAGAAAGCTAGTGTTGCAGGTGGAGAGCATTGTGTGCGATTGCACAGAGTTGTCTCACATCTACTACAAACAACAATGTAAGCCACACACCGCAGAACTGTGCTATGCTGACGTGAGGTTTGCCCATGCTAACCTGATTACACAGTGCTAACGCATTAGCCCGGTGCAAGCTGGATAACCCGGGGCAAATGGGAGCTATATTCAAAGCTCCCATGAGCCTACTTAGGAAATCTGTGGGCAAACAGGTACATTTGCATCTCATTATCTGCTGCTTAGCATACATTACCACGCAGTTTGCCAGGCTACTGCATGGAGCACACAGCACAACCTATTGGTCGGAATGGTAGTACAATCTGGATGCAGCAGGCCAAGGCATGCCCACAGTGTCCCCTGTTGGTCAGCAGGGGAGTACAGGCTGGAAGCAGCAGGAACTGTGTGCTGGCAGACACAAACAGAGCAGGCATCCTGCCCATGCAGCACTGCAAGCTGCACAACACATGGTACGAATATAGGGACAGAGAGAGACACAGGGACAGAGTGATACCTATGTGTCACATAGCTAGATATACAACTGATATACACACACACATGCATATATACTGTATATATATATATATATATATATAAAAAGAGAGAGGGAGATAGTCACACATGTCCACTGGCCATATGTGCCCTTGTAGATGCTCCCCCAACAACATAGGCACCCTACAACAAGTGTTGGTGGAACACAGTGGGGGGACCCATGAATGCATGGGACAAGCATAAGGCACTCCTGGTGGGGGTGGATGGACATATGCTGTAGGCTACATAGGGTGTGCAGCATATCCATACATTAGGGACCTGGGCAGACTGGCTGGGCCAGGTTGTCCGCCCTGTCATCATGGTCCCTGTTGTAATGACTGCCTGTTGCACACCCTGGTAGTCTAGTGGTCTCTCCCCATCCCCAGCACATTTCTCGACCCCCATTACATGTTTACAATAGTATTTATTCTGGTAGTCTAGTGGTCCCCCCCAACCCCCAGCATACCTCTCAACTGTCCCTAATTATCAGGGACATCCCTGATTTTGCCTCAGACTTGTCCTCTGTCCCTCATAAGATTTGTGTTGTTTTGACAGAACAGTGAGGATTACAATCATGTAATAATGTCAAACATTAAAGTTACAAACTTGTTGTTCTTCAGAAAATGCATCTTAATGCAAATCCCCTTATTCTATCAGCTTTCTGCGTGAATAGTACCATTTCTTAGGATATATCCCTGATGTTCATTGTTTGTCCCTGATATCTTTAATCCTTGTCCCTGAGTCATGAGGTAAGGGGTTTAGAAGTATGCCCCGCAGCACGTTTCCTGACCCCCCTTACATGTTTAAGATAGTATTTATCCTGGTAGTCTAGTGGCACCCCCACCCTCCAGCACATTTCCCGACCCCCTTTCCTCGTAGAATTTAATAATTACCCTGGTAGTCTAGTGGTGCCCCCCCCAACCTCTAGCACATTTCCTGTTCCCCGTAGAATTTAAAACTTATCCTGGTAGTTTAGTGATGCCCCCGAGCACATTTCCCGACCCCCGATCCCCATAATATAACATATATCCCTGGTAGTCTAGCAGCCCTCCCACCCAGCAGCGCCGCCCCAGCACATCACACCCATCAGCCACGAATCAAGCCGGCGACCTGCTCAGCCCTCCTCACACCACCAGGGCCGGCCGCTGACTGAGGAAAGAATGAGCTGTACTGTAATGAATGCAGTGCAGCTCATTCATTCCTCAGTCGATGGCCAGCCGTGGTGGTGTGAGGAGGGCTGAGACAGTCGCTGGCTCGATTCATGGTTGATGGGTGTGATGTGCAAGGGTGGCCCCACTGGGTGGGGGGGCCACTAAACTACCAGGGATATATGTTATATTATGGGGATTGGGGGTCAGGAAATGTGCTGGGGGTTGGGAGCATTACTAAACTACCAGGGTAAGTTTTAAATTCTACGGGGAATGGGAAACATGCTGGAGGGTGGTGGGGCAACACTAGACTACCAGGGTAATTATTAATTCTACAGGGAATGGGGGTTGGGAAACATGCTGGAGGGTGGGGCACCACTAGACTACCAGGGTAATTATGTGTTTCTGTGGGGAACGGGTCGGGATAGGTACTGGGAAGGGGGATCACTAGACTACCAGGGTAATTATGAATTTGTACAGGAACGGGGTCAGGTTACATCCTGGGAGGGTACCGTTATTAGCACTGCCTTAAAAGCAGCTTTTTTTCGGCAGTAATCAGTGACGCACAGGTCGCAAGCACGCCTGTAGCGCGCTCTGCTTTTGAATGCCGGTGTGCCGACATTCAGGGCCCCTCCCCTCTGTCCCAACTCTGCATTCATTTTGGTTTAGCGTGGGCACTAACACATAGCGCCAGCGCTAAAGGTGCATTTTAATATTGCAGTCGGGCTCAAGGTCAGTGCTAGTCCAGCGCAACGGCTTTGCGCCCGGCGCTGAGCTCTGAATATCTGGTCCTAAGTCTGCTAAGCTGAATTTTACTTACATTTCAGCTAGGAGTATTTGATAAACATGTTTTCTCCTAAGTCAACAAAACAGTTTGCCCCAGTCCTAATTCATTACTTTTCAACACACATTGGTTTTGTAACAATAAACCCTAGGGGGCTTAAGTGTTTCCAAAACCTTCACTAAGCAAAATTGATAATACTTATGACACACTTGTTCACGCATATTCAGTGCCACATATCTGGTCTGTTCCAAAACAAGGTTTCAGATGGCATTGATTCTTCAGGTGAAGCTACCTCTGGCTGGAAGCTGCAACAGTGACTTAGAATTTGCAAGAAAGCGAGTTGTGCTCACAACAGAGGGAGGTGAACCTTACAATTTACAGTTGTCTTTGGTTTGAAGCAGATTCCTTTGGAAAGTTAATATTCTTAAGGTGGAGGATACTTCTAACTGAAGGGTGAAATAAGGAACTTAGAATTATCAGAAAAGGCAGTCTTTCAATCAACAGAGGGAGGTGGAGCTTGCTTTATTTTTGTTACAATTGTTAAGATTTTCAGTGCAAACCCACAGTGACTCAATACTGTTTACTGTGTCTGTCCTTGTGCACAGCTGACGTGTTTTGGGGCTGACTGCTTTCAAATTACAAGTCACCAGGCTGTTTTGGGGCTGGGGAGGTTTACCTGTGTCTGACTTGGATGTTTGGATCTTTCTCTGTTTGATTAGCAGGGTATTTTCTCTGTCAAATTGTCGTGCAGGACATCTTGCTGACAGGAAGGCACTCATCGCAGCGGTAGGTCAGAGCTTTTAGCTGATTGTTTCGTGAGGGCACAGTTTACACCCAAACCCTTCCCACTACTCACCCCACCCACCCCTGGAAATAGTTCCTTTATACCTGGGGTTCTGACATCATTTCCTCAAGAGGGCAAGGTGCATATCACTGTCATATCGTCTCCAGCACACTGCACCGACAACATAAGCATACACATTATATAATATATATATTTCTATATAACAAACCAATCTCACACACACACACACACACACACACACAAAAAAAACCTAAGATAGACAGACATGTGGGGAATAGTGCAATGTAATGGCTGTGGGGTAGCAGTCTTCCGGGAGTCTTTCTGGAGGCTGAGATGCTGCCCTGTTTGCAGACAACTCTCTTCCCTGAGGGAGGAAGTTGCCCGTATTCAGGGCGCACTGGACAGTAAAAAGGGAACCTCCCCCATCCAGGCAGCACCAGAGCCACCACCACTACTTCAGAGGTTGCAAAGAAAGTACAGCAGTTGGTCCACAGTGGGCTCAGGGAGGGTAAGGGTGGTGGAACAAAGGCACACCCAGTCAGTTGTTCCACTCCACAATCCATACACCATTCTGGGGGAGCATAGTTCCCCTATGGATGCACCCTCAGAGGAGACTAAAGAGGCTGCAGACAACTGTCACAAGGGAGGCCCTCAGGAAAGAGGCATAGGGCACCACAGGGAAAGGAAGCAACCCCTGGTGGGGGACTCAATTATTAGGGGGATAGAACTGGGGGGAGCAGGGAAAACTAAAGTAAGGTGCCTACCTGGTGCCATGGCTTGGAAGGACAGGAAGCGCATCCTTAGGATCATGAGAACAGTTGACTTGGCTCATCATGAGATTAGAGCAGTACAGAAGGACTTTGTAGAGTTGGGGAGGGGCCTAAGACAAGTAGCACACACAGTATCCTTCTCAGAGGTGCTGCCTGTTAGTGGCATGGGTGAGGCGAGGGTACTTTGCACCATGCAGTTTAATGGATGGTTGAAAAAATAGTGTGGAGCACAGGGGTTTGGCTTCATTGGGGACTGGGATTCCACCTGGAGGGACACCAGCCTATACTGGCAGGATGGTCTGCATCTGTCCAGGAAGGGAAGAAGTGTTTTGGGCAATCGGTTTAAATGCTTCATTGGCAAGCTTTTAAACTAGTCAAGGGGGGAGGCACTGATAAGCAGCAGAAAAATCCCAGCCTCCCCCTACAAAGCAGGGTACTAAATGAAAAAAAGACCAAGGTAGAAAGGTCAGTGAGGGATGCTGCTACAGAAGGTAAAACCATCAAAAAATGGAGAACAATGAGTACCAATGCCCATATTCTGGGTAACAAGCTTCCTGAATTAGTGGCCTTGATGGAGGAGGAACATCTGGATATCGTGGCAGTCACAGAAACATAGTACACACAGAACCATGACTGGGACGTAAACATACCAGGATACACTATCTACAGGAGGGACAGGGAGGGTAAAAGAGGAGGAGGAGTAGCTCTCTATATAAGGGAAGGAATCAAAGCAACAGAACAAAAGGGTAAACAGGGAGGAGGTGAAGAAGCACTGTGGGTCAATTTGGAGGCAGGCAATGGCACCACAATCTGCACAGGGGTTGTATACAGACCCCCTTCTCAGGGGGGAGGAAATGGATAAGGAAATGATAGAAAGTATACTTAGAATGGCAGATAAAGGGGAGATACTGCTGATGGGTGATCTTAATATGCTAGATGTTAACTGGAGTGCAGTTGCAGCAGCCACTTCTAAGAGTGGGGTTATTCTAGATGCCCTACAGGGGGCATGCCTTAGACAACTAGTATTGGAACCCACTCGAGAGAAAGCAATCTTAGACCTGGTTCTCTCAAATGGAGATGGAGAGAGAGGATCACAGATGTAGAAGTGGGTAGCCATCTGGGAACTAGCGACCATCGAACAGTATGGTTCACAATAAACACAGCAATAGAGTCAAGCCATACAAAGGCAAAAGTACTGGACTTCAGGATGGCTGACTTTGCCAAAATGGGTGAGTGCCTAAGGAATGAACTAGCTAATGGGCAGGAAGGAGGGGTGGAAGAACAATGGGGAATAATAAAAACTGCCATCACAAAGGTAGCAAGCCTTTGTGTGAAGCAAATAAACAAAACAAAAAGATGCAAGAAACCACTATGGTTCTCAAAGGAGGTAGCAGTGAAGGTTCAAGAGAAAAAGAAAGCATTCAGAAAGTACAAGGAATCACAGAAGGAGCAGGACAGAGAATTATATCAGTTAAAACAAAAGGAAGCTGGGAAGGCAGTCAGAACAGCAAAGGCCTGAACCGAGGAAAAGATAGCCAACTCAGTTAAGAAGGGGGATAAAACCTTTTTTAGGTACATCAGGGAGCGAAGGAAGACTAAGGGAGGGATAGTGAGGCTTAATAAAGGGGATGGAGGGTGGGCAGAGGGTGACTGTGAAAAGGCAGAGATACTAAACAAATATTTTTGCTCAGTATTTACAAATGAAGAGGGGGAGGTACCTAAAACAAACAATAGAAACACTCTGGATACAGAAGTTGATACCAGCCCATTTACAGAAGAAAGGGTTCTGAAAGAACTCTTAAAACTGAAGGTGGACAAAGCAATGGGGCCTGATGGGATTCATCCCAGAATTCTAAAACAACTATGGTAGAACTAGTGACACCACTGACTACCCTCTTTAACAAATCATGGGAGGATGGGGTGGTACCTGAGGACTGGAGGAGGGCAGATGTGATTCCCCTTCAGAAAAGTGGGAGCAGGGCAGAAGCAGGAAACTACAGACCTGTTAGTTTAACCTCAGTGACAGGGAAAATGATGGAATCACTTCTGAAGGAAAGAATTGTCAAGTACCTAGAGGCCAGAGGGACACAGGACCTAAGGCAGCATGGATTCACAGCAGGAAGGTAATGCCAGACGAATCTACTAGATTTATTTGACTGGGTGACCAAAGTAGTAGATCAGGGAGGGGCTGTGGACATGGCCTACCTAGACTTTAGCAAGGCATTTGACTCAGTCCCACACAAAAGATTAATATACAAGTTAGCCAGTCTGGGAGTGGGTCACAAGATGATACCCTGGGTAAAGAATTGGCTGGAGAATAGGACACAGAGCGTAATAGTAAATGGAGTCCACTCTGAAGAAAGGGGGGTTACTAGTGGGGTACCGCTGGGTTCAGTATTAGGACCGGTCCTCTTCAATGTCTTTATAAGCAACATTGCAGAGGGACTGGAAGGAAAGGTATGTCTCTTTGCAGATGACACAAAGATCTGCAACAGAGTTGATGCACAAGGTGGGGTGGAAAGGATGAGAAGGGACTTGGCAAGGTTAGAAAAATGGTCAAATGCATGGCAGCTTAGATTAAATGCTAAGAAGTGCAAGGTAATGCACCTGGGAAACAAAAACCCAGGGGAAGAGTATACAGTGAGGGGTGAGATACTAACAACAACAAAAATGGAAAGGGACCTGGGGGGTAGTCATATCAGATGACTTAAAGGTGGGCAAGCAATGTGAGAGGTCAGTAAGGAGGGCTGGGGGGATACTGGGATGCATTGGGAGAGGCATCACCAGTAGAAAACAGGAAGTTGTTATCCCTCTGTACAGATAGCTGGTGAGACCACATCTGGAGTACTGTGTGCAGTTCTGGAGACCCAATCTCCGCAAGGACATAGACAAGATGGAAGCTGTCCAGAGGTGGGCAACTAAAATGGTGCAGGGTCTGCACCAGAAGACATATGGAGAGAGACTAAAGGAGCTTAATATGTATAACCTCGAGGAAAGGAGGGAGAGGGGGGACATGATAGAAACTTTCAAGTACCTCAAGGGAATCAACAAAGTCCAAGAGGGTAGCATCTTTCAAATAAAGAGGTGTGCAAGAACAAGAGGGCACAATTTGAAGATGGGGGCTCAGAGGTAATGTAAGGAAGTATTTTTTCACAGAGAGGGTTGTGGATGCATGGAACGGCCTTCCAGAGGAGGTTGTGGAGTCAAAAACAGTGGTTGAATTCAAGCAGGCATGGGACAGTCATAAGGCAATTCTAGGGGGTGGGTGTAGAAAGAAGTAGGCTGCTGGTTAACTAGGATCTGCAGCATATCCATTAGGTAAAAAATGGGCAGACTGGGTGGGCCAAGCGGTCCTTATCTGCTGTCAAATTCTATGTTTCTTACACAAACATAGAAATAAAAATACACTGCCATTTCAAACTGAAAATGGCATGCTTGCTTTAGCAGAAATAACGAACCAGGCCCATAAGTAAGCTTAAAACTTTAACTGAAAAATATATGACCATATGTTCCCTAATCCCTCTATCTTCTTTTTTATTTATTTGCGGGGATACATTAAGTAAATCTGCCTACTTTGGCCAGCTGTCCATTGAATACAAGCTTACTGGGGGGAAGACCTTGCTTGACAACCCAGCTTTTGTCACATTCCCTACAAACCTATAGGTTACCCAAGTCCTCCCATTGACCAATAATGCCTGTGCCCAACTCCAAAGGAACGCCTCTTTGTAAAAGCTTCTGAAGCAGAGACAGCAACCCTTACATAGGTTTTACAATTCTGTTTCTTATTTTAACTAATCTGTACATCCATGACTTCTCCAGATCTGCATATCCTGATAGACATTTCCTATATTTTACTGTTTTTCTTTATGAAAAACAGGTAATTGCCCCTGGGCAATTTCTTTTTATTCCACATAATAGCATAACTTCAGCTGTTGCTCACTGTTAATAGTACGAATTTTCCATACATTGCCCACACAGAGGCAGTGTCTTTTTGTACAGTAAATAGGCCTGCATGCCCATAGACCGTAGCAAGGATGCTTAGTGATGATATGTTTATTTAAACCGCATTTGAAACATTGCTGGTATCCACCCACAAGTACAGAATTGGGTAAAATCAGTTAGTCTATGAAAGCCTGGAATACCTTCCCACAGACAGGGTACAAAGGGCCGCAATCCCTGTAGTCCTAGCAAACTTTGCAAGTTAATAAAAATTGTTTTGTCAACAACTTTTGTTGTCTTCATAGCAAAATTGGCACACTGGCACTCCCAGTCTAAAGAAGCATATGTTGTTCCTTCCCAGAAGAAATTACTGGCTACAGATACCCATTATAAGAGTTTTGTGGAAAAAAAACTTTAATTCTGTCCCCCCTCCGCACCAACCAAGACTGTAAGTGTAATTCTGCAGAGACAAAAGAAGCAAGTGAAGCAGGGAATGAAGACTTAGAGCCTAACAACTACATTTAGTAGACAATAGCCTGTAGTTCAAGCAGCCCCTCCCAAGATAAGGCAAATGCCCATAGAACACTATAGTTCAGCTTAAAAATTCATCAGAATACAAGCCAGTAATCAAACTGTTGTGAGCATTCACTAAAATACCCCCAATACTTTTTAAGATCTAAGAGTACAGTCCTCTACACAACAGTTTGCTCTAAACCAAAAGCCAAATGTTGCAATCCACAGGTCCGAAGTTTTAAGCTCAACTCTCTACATAAAGGAAAAAGCAACATCTGGCCAGTTGCAGATCCTGTATTTTCAGTTTAGTCCTCTAGTACTAAAAGAATGCACAAAATGTTGCCAGTTACAGCTTCTGTTGGGGCATACCCCTCTTCCACTTATCTCAGCTTCAGAATACCAACTCTCTTCTCTAACTATTCTGCCTACTCACCACCTTTCTCCTCCTTTTCTCTCTTAAGTACCTGCTCAATGACAAGGCTGGAAAATGCAAGCTGCAGGTCCTATGTTTTAAGCTTAAATCTCTAGGCAAAGGAAGAAGCAACATTTGGCCAGGTGCAGATTCTATATTTCCAGCTAGTTCTCTAATTTCTTTATTTATTTAGTTTTTGTTGACCACATAAGTGCACTAGACAATTTCTTGCCTATTTTTAGGCATGACTGGGGGGGGGGAGGTTACAGATGAATGCCAACTGACCTTAAACCAGATTAAGTTGTTGGTGATACTTTAGTGAATGGAGGAAAATTTGGCAAGGGCACTGGGGAAATCCTCCTACTCTTTGGTAGGGGGAGCTGCTGTTCTCATGGTCTCTGTGTCAGACGGATGTCAGTCTGCTGGTAGCCCTGCAGGTGAGCAGGTCTCCTTCCCTGCAGGTCCAGCTGAGGAGATAATGTTTGCTGCTCATGATTCTGTGGAGAAGGCATTGTGTAATGACCTGAATGCATCTACTTGCGACATTGTTGATAAAGCCGACATTTCTCTACAGGATGCAGACCTTCAGACGTTGCGTGGCTCCAGAGGATTTGTAAGTTGAACCCCACATACTTTCTTTCCCTTTTGAACCACAGAGGATCCTCAGCCTTACCTGGCATGACAGCTCTTCCTGTACCACTTCCTGATTTTTCTACGTCTGCCGCTGTGCTACCCTCGAGTACTGCGCTGCAGGCTGTTTTGGATTTTCCTCTGCATTCGGCGTCTTCTGCTCCAGTCCCTAGAGTAGAGCTCCCTCATGCTGCTGTTTCTGGAAATCAACCACAGTCAGAAATTTCTAGTGGACTTTCACAACCGAATTTGCATTTGCCGGCTTCTGATACGGTGGATCCCCTTACTTGTTCCGCTTTCAATTCTGCTTTGCCTCCCGACCTCTCTGACCAAGTAAGTACTGCTGATTTTGCCGCTGGAACTGTTTCTGTTATGCCTTCCCCTGGGCAGTGTGTGACTCCTCGGGCTGCTTTGCTTTCTGGACTTCCCTTCCCTGTTTTGTCGGCTGCTCTTGAGTTGTCTTTACGGCAGGCAGGCTGGCAGAAAACGTCATCTGGATCCTGGCTACCGGATCCTACTCATAGCTCCTTGCTAGGTTCCCCTGAGAGGGAAGCTCAGCATATGCAGGATGGGACTCGGGCTTCTTTTATTACTTCTTCTACCCATTTTAATCATGTTTCTGCTGTTTTCACACAGAATGCTGTTGTCTCTGACATGCCCTCTAAGGTTTCTCCACCTCTCCTTCCTGTAGAACTGGATAAGGACTCAGGTGATGAAGGGCCTAGTTCTAGACCTGGTACATGGGGAGACCAAATGGATCAAGACTTACCCAACCCTGCAGAGATGGTGGCTGAATCTGCTAAATCTAGCTGGGTCTCTTCTAGACAAAAAGATGCCTTTACTTCTCAACCTCTTCCCACACAACGTCGGAATGCTGTGCGCCTTCAGTATTTGGGAGGTTTGGAAGCTCCACCGGATAAGCTTTATGAGGGTAGAAAGCTGCTTAAGGACTCTCTGGGTTTCTTTTCCAACGAACCTTGTGCTCTCATATATGTATTTAGTGATACCATGTATGATGTGAGCTTCAAAACCCCTCAAGGTCTCGACAGGTTTTTCATGAAGTATGAAAAACTTAAAACATCTGCTTTATGGTTTCTCTTTAGAGCCTTACCCCTGACTAAACCTGCGATATGATTTGTAACTGTTCTTTTTTGGAATGAATGCGTTGCTGTGCATGATGTTTCCCATTGGCTCCAACAGCGTTGTACTCTTTTAAGCCCTCCACAGCCCATTTTGGATGATGAACATATCTGGACAGGGGGTTGGAAATATAAAATTAGACTTAAATCTACTGCTACTGGTCCACAACATCTTCCCAGTTTTTTTTTTTTTTTGGGCCGTGAAAGGGTCATTGTTTTTATGCAGGCCAGCCTAAGACTTGTTTCAAATGTGGCTCTTCTCTACATTTAAGTTCCACTTTTGATAGGTTGCACTGCAATTTATGTTTAGAGTTTGAGCATTCTAGTTTGGTTTGTCAGAATGAAATGATGTGTAACTTGTGTGAGGAACGAGATCATACCTACTGGTCCTGCCCTTGGGCATCTCACAATAGGTCTGACCAACCTTGTCAGGATTCTAGTATTGTAGAGGCACAGAAAAGAAGTATAGCTTCCCAGAAGACCTTACATGCCACTTCATCAGTTGACACTTTGCATGTTGAAACAATTGAGACACCTTTGAATGACCCCCCCCGACTGCTTCCCCCACCCCTCCCTCCTGTACAATCTCCCTTGACTCCTATGTAGCCAGATTCAGGTGACATGGACTGCAGTATTGACTTGCCCCAGGTTTCTTCCTTGTCTCCTCCTGGCATAGTCCCCCCTCTATGGAACCTCCTAGCATAATGCCTCCCCCTGCTTCAGTTGTAGCTCCTAGAAAAAGAACATTGAAACAGTCCCAATCCTGCCCTAAGATGTCCAAATCTGCTGTGTCTCCTACTGGTATCCCTGTCCAGAATAAATTTGACCCTCTATCAAAATTACAGTCTGGCTCTGATTTGGATGAGGATTCTGCATCTTCCTCTACAGTTTCTTCCCAACAGGTTTTTTCCTCAGATTCAGATGGTGATTTGACGCCTATTCCATCCCAAAAGTCCCAAAGGGTCACTAGAGGTCATTCCACACGTAAGGGCACTAGGCGTGGTAAGGTTTCTTGACTGATTCTTCCTGTTTGACTATTTTTCTAACCTTTTCTACCATCTGCTTCTTCCTCACGGATTGCTACTGTTAATGTTAACAGTATCAAAAATGCTAAAAGGAGACTTCTTTCATTTTCTATCCTACACGACCTAGGTTTTGACATTATATTCTTGCAAGATACGAGACTTAATACTGCCTCCCTCATCACTGCTGCATGTAGGTTATGGTGCTGGGGTCCTTCATACTTTTCCTATGGTACTACTGTGGTGGAGGGGGTGGGAATTTTATTTTGTGGGGATCATTTTCATATTTCTAAGATTACAGATATTTCTCCTGGTAAAGCATTCCTTTTGGATATGTCCTTTTCTGGTGCCAGCTGAAGACTTCTTGTCATCTATGCCCCACAAACCAAGAAAGAAAGAGTACACTTATTTAATGATATCTGTCCTTATTTGTTTACTGCTAAGCACATTATTTGGGCTGGGGATTTTAATTGTGTAGTAGAAAAACAGGATAGAGGGGCTAAAACACATAAAGACTTTTGTGACACTAACTGTGTGAATAGTATTATCCTAAAAGCCGGGCTTTCAGATGCCTACAGGACAATTCATCCTACTGGTGGGCATACTCTTTATGAAGGTACTCTATCTAACAGAATTGATTTTGTTTTTCTGTCCCGCTTTGTCAAGGTTTATGATGCTCGGATTTTGCCCTTGGAAATATCTGATCATGCTATTTTATCTGTGACTGTGAGCTTAGATGACCCTGTTCCCATTGGTAAAGGTTACTGGAAGCTAAATAACACTCTGTTGACTTCTTCTAATTGCTTTGAAATTAGTGAATTCCTGAAAGCTAGGATGTCTATAGCATGTTTGCAACATGATCTTAGTCTCTGGTGGGTGGAAACTAAAGTGGATTTACAGTCTTTGCTGAAGAAATTGGCTCATTCCAAACATACTCATCAATATCAGAGATATCTCACTCTTCGGACACAGTTGGCTAAGCCATATTCATCCATTAATGAGGGTTCACCAGTCAATCATAGTTTTATAGCTAATATTAAATGGGAAATGACTGCTCTGCAATATTCTAGAGCTTCTTCTTTGCTGCATGAGCATAGGATCTGTACACCAGGCAAATTTTCCTGTGGTGATGTCTTTGCCAGTTGCAAAAAGAGACAGGAGACTAGGATCATGACATCTTTATCTACCCCACATGGTGACATTGTTATGGATTCCGGGCAGATTTTGGGTGTTGTACACTATTTACAGGGTATACATGCCAGTGTGGATGACTCTGATGCTGATATACAAAGTTATTTAGATACTATACCTTCCTCTGTTTACCCATCTGTGTTTAAGGATTCATTGGTATCCCCCAATATCCCGACTTGAAATTATCACTGCTGTTAAGTCCTTGAACAATAATACTGCACCTGACTTGGTCTCAATGTTGAGTTCTATAAACATTTTCAAACTATCCTGGTAGATATTCTTTTTACTGTTTATAACTGGATGCTGTCCTCCTCCACAGTTGATTTTCATTTTTGAACTGCTATCCAGTTTTTTTTATACAAAAAGAGAGTTAACAGTGATATTGGGAATTGGAGGCCTTTAATTCTTCTTAATGTTGACTTCAAAATCTTGATGAAAGTTTTGGCCTTGAGACTTGCTTCTGTATCCCCTTACTTAATAGCGTCAGTTCATACCTGTTCTGTTCCTGGTCGTAATATTTCGGATAATTTATTGCTTATTAGAAAACTGATTGAGCAGGGTAAGGATGATTTACTGCATGGATATTTCCTTTCCCTTGACCAGGAAAAGGCTTTTGACAAAGTTTCTCATAAATTTTTGTTCAGGGTTTCGGCTCACTATGGTATACCCAAATTGTGTTGTACTTGGTTGTCTTTTTCCTATAATGCTGCTACAGTTATTCCCCTGGTTAATGGACGTTTGGGCCTATATGTACAGATCACACAAAGGGTTCATCACAGCTGTCCACTGAGCCCCCTACTTTATGTTTTCTGTTTGGATCCTCTGATATGCAGTTTGCAGCAAATGGTTCTTTTTCGTGGGGTTCATCCGATACATGCTGATTTTGATATTAAAGTAATAGCTTATGCCGATGATGTGTGTCTAATTACACAGGATGTTACTTCAGCTTTACACACCCTGGATGTTGTACACACCTATGCGGGTGTAGCTGGTGCTTCTTTGAATAAGAACAAGAGTACAGGGTATATATTGAGTCCCTCTACCGTAGTTGTATTCGATATTAAGGGAATCTCTGTTTCTTGTAATGATTTGACTATATTGTATCTCAGCATGGTTTATCCAATTCCCACTTCATTAGAGGTGGTTTTATTAAGTTTGTTTTTTTAAACCATATGGGGCAGTAGGTTGAATCCCATTAAGAGGGAGGTATTACATTTACCACTGAATAAAGAAGGATTGCCCTTTCTAAATCCCGTGAATCATTTTTTTAGTATATTTTTTCATTATAATTTATGGAACCTAGATGATCCTTCCTTGTCACTATGGGCCCTTATGGCATTTAGCTGGTATAGACCTTTTTTTCTCAGCTGGTCAAAAACAGCTGGTCTTCCTAATAGCTTTAGGTCTGTTCCACATTTTTTCAAACCAGTCCTTTGTAAATTGAGAAAATGGAAGTTGTTCCCTCTACAAATCATTTGTAAACCATGAAAGGAGGTATACAGGATGGTACAAATGCTCCATTATGTTTTTGTCCCTACCTTTGGTGGCATAGATGGTACTTTTCATGAGTGTATAATTCAAACTTTGTTGGATGTTCAGACCCCCCCCCCCAGGATGTGGGATGTGGTCTGGTTGTTCTGCCATGGTAGGCTCCCAGTTCGGAATAATGCGAAACATAGGAGTGTTTCTGACCGTACTTGTCCTCGACTATTGTGTACTGATGAATTGGAAACTATGGAACATTTTTTTATTTCTTGTCCCTTTGCTGTGGATTTTTGGCAGTTATTGTCACAAAAAAGGGGTGAGGCTTGATGGCAACAAGTCTCTTATCCAGAATTGATTGGAGGTTTTTCCTTACAGTTTCATGATTTAGATAAGGGCACAGTAAGACTCATCTTTACATGTATAAAATTCATTTTATGGCAATGCAGATGCAAATTTCTTCTACAGCAAATTGATAATACTTCTTTACAGGTTATCCAGTCCATTGAACATGAATTACATTTACAGATTTTGCATGATAGACAATTTTATTCGGACTCGGCCTGGAAACCTAGATGGAATGTTGTACCCTTTTTGAAGGATAAGATTGGATAGATCTCACCCCCCTTTTTTTTCCTCCCTCTCTACCTGTTTCTGTTTATGATTCGGTTACTGTATCTTTTGTTTTTTTGCTTTGTTGGGGGAGGGATGTGGTTTGCTTCATGATTTATATTTTCATGCTTTATTTTCTTTACTATTGTATGAATATTTTCTTTTCCAAATGACTTATGCATTATTCTTTGTTGTACTTGTATCACTGTGTATCTTTTTCTTTTTGTTTTTGAATGTTATAATAAAAAATTCCCCTACTCTTGCAGTGGAGGCACTGCTGCTATGGAGGAAGGTGTTTCAACTGCTCATTCTGCTGGTGTACCTGTGGGTGTGCAGTTCTCCCAACCCACAGGTCCAGCTCAGGAGACCAACGATGTTGTTGAAGCTACTATGGAAATTGAGAATGATTTACCTCTTGTTGCAACTGTTTCTGTGAGTCCACCTACAGGTCTTTTCGCCTCTGATGAAGTTTGACTGACAAATATCCTGAAACAAAATAAAGCACTGAGGTATGATGGGCTTGGATGAAATGCAGGCACAAATGCTATGGAAATGGAATTAAATACTGAACAGTCTGAACCGCTAAATCCTGATGTTTTGAGAGCTGCTGTGCTGTTTCTGAGAGACTTGCCTGAACACAACACAGTGGATTCAGCTTCCGCCCGAGTCAGAGCAGGTGGAGGAGACTGTGACAGCTACAGCACAGTCTACATTACTGACTGAAATGCTCCCAGACCTCGGTGAGGTCACTGGATTAGTGAGTACTCCTTCCCTTCAGAAAAAAAACGAATGACTCTGATAATCTGTCCGAGCTTGGCTTATGTAAAGGGAAAGCAAGTGACAATATTCCTTCTGTTAAATGCGGGAGTTCCCCGACCTCCTTAGAATGATCTCTTTTGAATGCAGGGTGGAAGAGGGGTGAGTCAGGTATTTGGATTTATGACCCCTCGCATAGCCCAATACCAGGACAACCTCCTTCACAGGGGGAAATTATAACTGATACAGGACAAACAAAGCTAGTTGTAGGGGACACCACCCACATGAAACATACAGACTATTCAGATGATTTGCAAGATAATAGAGAGACAGTCTTGCCTCCTTTTTCGGTGTCTGAATCTTCTGAGTCAGAAGGCTCTGAGACGTGACCTGCAGGGTGGGGTGATAGGCCAGCCTCTGAACACAATTCACCATGACAGCATAAGAACTTTTCTGAACAGTCAAAAAATGCATGGGAACAATTCAGACGAAAGGACCCTTTTTCTGGCCCCCCCTTGCAGAGACATAATGCTGTACGTGTGGAGTATTTAAGGGGGTTGGAAATAGCCCCGGACCATTTGTGTGTAGGCAGAAGTTTGTTGAAAGCATCATTAGGTTTATTTTCTAATGAAATACGTGCACTTATTCACGTTTCAGGTACTAATGTGTATAATGTTAGTTTTAATACTTCACAGGGTTTAGATAGTTTGTGGTCTAAATATGATTCATTAAAATACACAGAAGTATGGATACCTTCTCGTGTTCTCCCCTTGACTAAACCTTCACTCAAAAATGTTATAGTTCTTTTTAGAAATGAATCAGTGTCAGTGCACGATATCACATATTGGATGCAACAAAAATGTGATGTGACTGATTCCACACAACCAATTTTTGGTGAAGAACATTTGTGGAATGGGGGCTGGAAGTATAAGGTTTGTTTAAGGAATAATAGCTTAGGGTATGTACATCTACCAAACAGTTTGTTTTTGGGGAGTGAAAGGGGCCACTGCTTTTATCCTGGGCAACCAAAGACCTGTTTTAAATTCAGCTTGTGACAGGCTGACATGCAATCTCTGCTTGTCCTTTGGCCGTTATTGTTCAGACTGTAAGGAGGATATGAGGTGGAATTTGTGTGTGGACATTGGACATACGTATAGAACTTGTCCATGTGTTACACACAATTGCACTGATCGTGTAAGTCAGGATTTTAATATAAGAAAAGCAGAAAAGAAAGATATGGCTAAACAGGGAACTTTTGCACATAAACCTCAACCTACCCAATCAAGGCCCACTACCCCTCCACCTCTGTCTCCCCCACCCCCTGAGATAATTGTGGTAGATGTAGTAGAAATTCACAATATGCCTGAAGAGCCGGCTGTTCCTCCAGTGGATGATGTTATGCTGAATGCAACCGTGGTTGACCCTGCAGGAGACATGGTAACTGGGGAAATGCCCCCTCCCCGAACTGTTAAAAGTGCAGCGAAGAAGTGGGGTATTAAGAAGTCTAGGCCATGACCTAAGGTTGCCAAAGCTTATGTACCTGAAGAGGGATACTATTGACAAACAGTTTTGAAGTACTGTCCAGAGGTACACAGGAATCAGAACAGGGGGAAGATTCTGAAGCCTCTTCATTAGCCCCTCGTACTTCAGAGTCTGAAGGAGACCAGCAGGTACAGGGAATTTATAAGGATAGGAGAAAAAAAATAAGTGCTAGAGTCCGAAGGAGTTTAAGGTTAAAGAAACCACCTTAAACTATACTTCTGTCTTCCTCCCCAGTGCCTCATTCACTGCTCAGCCTTGCTACAGTGAATGTTAGTAGCATTAGGAATGCAAAATGAAGGTTAGTTACACTGACTGTCTTAAAAAACTCAGATTGTGATATCTGTTTATTACATGACACTAGGATGAGTACAGACTATTTGGTTAGGGCAGCCCAGAAATTTGGTGTTGGGGTCCTTCCTTTTTTTCGTTTGGCACTGAAGCTTGTGATGGTGTAGGAGTCTTATTTAGGGGGATGGGTTTAAAGTTTCTAGGATGGTTGATATCTCACTAGGGAGGGCTTTATAATTGGACTTTCTATATAAAGGGGAAGGTTGGAGACTGATTAATATTTATGGTCCCCTTAAAAAAAAAAAAGGATAGGATAGATCTCTTTAACAAAATTAAACCTTATTTACTTAAAACTAAACATATTCTCTGGGCAGGAGATTTTAACTGTACGGTAGATAGATACGTTAGAGGTGCTGTTACATGAAAATTATTTCGTGATTCTAATTGTTTAAAGGGCATACTCAAGCAGTGTAATCTGCAAGACTCCTTCTGACTTTTGCATTTACAGGGTGGGCATACTTACCATAGGGGAGCTTTGTCCACTAGGATAGATTTTTTGTTTATGCAGAAAAATCTTCATATTCATAAGGCAGATACGATCCAATTAGAAACTTCAGATCATGTAATACTTCATGTGGTTTTGGGAGGCATAATAGGTCCCCAGTATGGCCGCCATTATTGGAAATTGAACACTGCCTTATTAAAGGAAGATAAGGTGGTTATGTCAGTCACTGAATTTTTAAAAGCAAGGATGTCAGTGGCTGTGTTACACAATAACATTAGTTTTTGGTGGGAAGATACTAAGTAGAGATTACGGTCCTTGTTTCAGACCTACTCTACACTGTGTCATTCTACTCAATATAAGACATATCTCAAACTCTGTCTACAGTTACTAAAAGTATACACTATTATTAATACCCAACATATTGCATTAACAACTCAAGTTTCGAACTTAAAAAATGAGATGGTGAACTTACAATACTCTAGGGCAAAAGCTATATTAAATGAATACAGAATTTGTTCGTCAGGTAAAATTGGATTTGGAGATGCTTTTAAAAGCTGTAGACAGTGTGCATCTGATAGATTTATGACAGCTGTTAGGAATGCGGAGGGCATATTAGTCACCGAAGGCCCAGAAATGTTAAAAGTAGTCACAAGCTACTTGACTGACATGTATACTGCCCCATCCATTGAGGAACAGGTAATGGTGGACTTACTTTCCACAAATGATGTTCCCATACTGTCAGACAAGTATGTCAGAGACCTCATTAGGCCTCTTACTACAAAAGAAATTGAGGTTGTAATTGGAAACTTAAAAAGTCATACTGCACCAGGTATTGATGGCATACCTTCTGAATTTTATAAGGTATTTGGAGATTTATTAAAAAGATATTTTAGTAGTAGCCTTTAACTGGGTTTTGGGAAATATACATGTAGACTTTCATTTCTGTATTGCAGTCCAAGTACTGGTAATCAAACATGGGGAGAGAACTGACTTGAATAACTGGCAGTCACTCAGTTTATTAAATACTGATTATAAGATATTACTGAAATTTTACATAATAGGTTAGTGACTACAGCTTCGGCACTCATTTCCATGGCTCAAATTTGTACAGTGCCAAATCGTCTAATACAACATAATTTGTTATTAATTATAGAATTAGTAGAACAGGGTAAAGAAGGTACACTGCATGGCTATATTATGTCATTAGATCAAGAGAAAGCTTTTAGTATAAAAGTATAAGGAATCACAGAAGGAGCACGACAGGGAACTGTATCAATTAAAGCAAAAAGAAATGGGGAAGGCAGTCAGAAAAGCAAAGGCCCAAACCAAGGAAAAGATAGCCAACTCAGTTAAGAAGGGGGATAAAACCTTTTATAGGTACATTAGGGAGCATAGAAAGGTTAAGGGAGGGATAGTGAAGATTAATAAAGGAGAGGGGAGGTGGGCAGAGGCAGACAGTAAAAAGGCAGAGATACTGAATGAATACTTTTGCTCAGTATTCACAAAAGAAAAAGAGGAGGAGTTACCTAAACCAAACAGTAGAAGCGCTCTTGATAGTGGGGTTGATGCCAATCCATTTACAGAAGAAAGAGTACTGAAAGAACTCCTAAAACTCAAGGTGGACAAAGCAATGGGGCCTGATGGGATTCACCTAGAATCCTAAAAGAGCTAAGGAAGACCTAGTGACACCACTAACCACATTTTTTAACAAATCGTGGGAAAATGTGGTGGTACCTGAGGACTGGAAGAGGGCAGATTTGATTCCCCTTCACAAAAGTGGGAGCAAGGCAGAAGCAGGAAACTACAGACCTGTTAGTTTGACCTCAGTGGTGGGGAAAATGATGGAATCACTTCTGAAAGAAAGAATTGTTGAGTACCTAGAGGCCAGTGGGGCACAGGACCCAAAGCAGCATGAATTCACAGCAGAAAGGTCATGTCAGATGAATCTAATCAATTTCTTTGACTGGGTGACCAAAGTAATAGACCAGGGAGGGGCTGTGGATATGGCTTACCTAGACTTTAGCAAGGCATTTGACACAGTCCCACACAAAAGATTAATAATCAAGTTAGCCAGCCTGGGAGTGGGTCCCAAGGTGGTAGCCTGGGTAGCTAACTGGCTGCACAACAGGACACAGAAGGTAATAGTGAATGGAACACATTCCGAAGAAAGGGGGGTTACTAGCGGAGTACATCGGGGGCTCAGTACTGGGTCCAGTCCTCTTTAACATCTTTATAGGTGACATTGCAGAGGGTCTGGAAGGAAAGGTATGCCTCTTTGCATCACAAGTAGAAAAAGGGAAGTGGTTATCCCTCTATACAGACAGTTGGTGAGACCCCATCTGGAGTACTGCATGCAGTTTTGGAGACCTCATCTACGCAAGGACATAGACAGGATGGAAGCAGTCCAGAGGAGGGCAACTAAAATGGTGCAGGGTCTACATCAGAAACCATATGAAGAGAGACTGAGAGAACTTAATATGTATACCCTTGATGAAAGGAGGGACAGGGGGGACATGATAGAAACTTTTAAGTACCTCAAGGGAATCAACAAAGTCCAAGAGGGTAGCATCTTTCAGAAAAAGAGATGTGTAAGAACAAGGGAGATGGCTCAGGGGTAATGTGAGGAAATTATTTTTCACAGAGAGAGTGGTGGACGCATGGAACTGCCTTCCTGGAGAGGTTGTGGGGTCTAAAACAGTGGGGGAATTCAAACATGCATGGGACAGACATAAGGCAATTATAGTGTGGGGTTGCAGGAAGTAGGCTGTTGGTTAACTAGAATCTGCAGCTTATCCAATAGGTAGGGAAATGGGCAGACTGGGTGGGCTAAGTGGTCCTTATCTGCCGTTAAAGTCTATGTTTCTATGTTTTTATGTTTCTTTTGATAGAGTACCTCATCGGTTTATTTCCAGCTTTCTGCTTCATTATGGGATCCCATCCGTCTTTGTGACTTGGATAGATCTATTATATAAAAATGCACGGGCAATTCCCTTACTTAATGGGATGATGGGTACATATGTTCATATTACACGTGGGGTTAGGCAAGGTTTTCAGCTTACCCCTTTACTTTATTTATTTTGTTTGGATGCTTTATTACAACTTTTTCAACAGGACACGTATCAGAGGTATTACACCTGTTGGGGGAGGGATGGAGGCATGGGTGATAGCGAATGCAGATAATGTCTGTGTACTGGTAGCAGATCAAGAATCTGGGGTTAGGGTATTGGAGGCGATTGATAGATATTCAAGGCTGACAGGAGCAAAAATTAATAAAGGGAAGAGTGTTATTTATGCTTTAAGTGGTACTATAACTCAGACGGAGACATGGCAAGGGATTAAAGTGTCTATGTGCCCTTTTAAATTTTTAGGAGTCTGGTTTGGGAGAGGAGACAATGGCTGCTTAAATTGGAAAGCAAAACTTGATATAGCTCAGTCAAACATTGCAGTTTGAAAGACTTGGCAACAGACCAAAAAGGAAAAGGTGGCAGTCGTTAAAACTTCCCTTCTCCCGAAATTCTTGTTTATTAGTGCTATCTATCCTCTGCCATGAGCTTATGAAGTATCACTTCTCAGTTTGGTTTTTCAGTTAATTTGGGGAAACCGTTTAAATCCTATTAAGAGAGAGAAGTATTATACCTACCTGTGGGGAAAGGAGGGTTGGACTTACTTAATCCAGTGGTTCTCTTTTATAGTATATTTTTTCATACCAATTTATTGAACCTTACTTGACCCAGCCTGGCACTTTGGACTATATATGCAAACCAATGGATTAGGCCTCTTTATCAGACATAAAAAGAACAGAGGGTGATATCGGCCCAGGTTAAGATGAATTGTGTTTTTTTTAGACCTGCCCTTGCTAAATTAAAGAAATGGGGGTTAATGATGCAAATTTTGCAGCTCAATACAAGTAAATCACTCTATGAGATGACATACACTCAGATTTGCATCTCATCAGTTGAATTTAAAGATATTACCGCAATATATCAGATTCACGTGTTGGAATCTTTAAAGGTTCAATATCTTCCTCCTGTTGTTTGGGATGTCATGTGGTTATGTTCCCACGGGAGGTTGTTTGATAAGGGAAATGCCAAGCATAAATGTATGGAAGAATGTATGTGCCCCAGACTGAGTTGTGTGGCACAAGAAGAATCCATGTCTCACTTTCTTATTCAGTGTCCCTATTTTTATTTATTTATTTTATTTATTTACTGTATAATCGGAATTACAATCCTCTGAGTCATAGACTCTTTTGCAAAGGCTCCACGTCGTTTACAGGGGGTGAAGGGAGAACTAAAGTACAAGGAAGACAGACGGAATGAGCAATTATATACAGGTTTCAGTACAGACAGTATTTATACAATGGCTCCACGGTGGTTACAGGGGGTGGAGAGACACAAGACAATATAAAGCATTAAAAGAAACACATTTTTTTTTTACACTTTGATTTTTTCAGGTTACAGAATTGACATGGCAGTTGAGAGGCATTTTAAAAGCTTTTGGGAGGCATACATGTGGGCCCAAGACAGAGCTAATGCAGTGGGTGGTACGTAGGGACTAGGAAGTCCCTGAGTCAGTTATGGGGATGAAGGAGGAGAGAGCAGGCCTTATTGGCATTCACATTTAGAGTTTTCAAAGAGGTGTGTTCGAAGGCCTGTTTTGAAAAGTGCGATGCTGTGGGTCTGGGAGAGAGTAGGGGGGAGGGTGTTGAGCCATTTGGGGGCACTTTAGCGGAAGGATCTCTACCCTAGAGATGTTCAACATGGGGGGGACCATGAAAGATGAGGTAGCCGACAGTCTGGTAGTCCACCTGTGAGGTGCCGGGCTGACGATGGGGAGTAGTCCGGCTGGAGTAAGCTGGAGGTGGATCTTTTTTGCTAAGATGCAGGTTTGATATTTGAGTCTTTGATGGAAATTAAGCCAACCTGTTAGTGTGTACAGATCGCAGGTGTGGGTGAGTCTGTCACAGCCAGTAACGAGGTGGCAGGCTTTATTAAGCGCTGTGATTATGCTACTCAGAGTGGAGTTGTCAGCGGTGCCGTAAGATAACAATCCCGTAATCGAGAAGTGAGAGGATGGAGGAGGTGACAGCTATCTGCATGGCATGGGCAGACAGGCTGTTCTTGATCCTGTAGAGGGTACCAATTCTGGAGTTAATCGCTGACGAGAGGAGGCATACATGTCTGTGGTAGGAGAGGGAGGTATCTAAGGTGACACCTAGATATTTAAAATGAGTAACATGTTCCAGATGGGTACCATCCAAGTTTGTGATCTGGAGTGTCATCTGGCTGTGTGGGCTTTGGCGATGTGAAAAGGTCATGGACTTAGTTTTGGAATAGTTAATGATCAGGCGGTGTACAGTAAACCAGTTTTCCAGCTCCCTGAAAAACCCCTGAAGGGAGAGCTGGAGGGTGTCTGGCTGTGTGTGTTGCCAGTAAAGAACAGCATCATCAGCATAAAGTAGGAGATGACCACTGCAAGCTTTGGGGAGTGAGTTAAGGAAGAGTGTAAAAAGCAGTGGGCCCAGAATAGACCCCTGTGGAATGCCCCAGCACACAGGTTTGGGGTTGGAGATGGTGGAGTTGATTCTTACTTGCTGAGAGTGACCCGAGAGGTAGTCCTTGAATCAGGCCGAGACCTCAGCGGCCACGTTTAGCTGTGGCAGGACTTGGATGAGAAGATCGTGATTGACCGTGTCAAATGCCTTTGTTAAGTCTACATAGATGGCCCCGGCAATAGATCCTTGGTCCAGGGCCCCATGAATGAATGTGGTTAGTTCAGTGAGGGCCGTGATGGTGCTGTGGCCAGCACGGAACCCATGTTGTTCCTTACTTAGGAGGTTGTGTCTCGTAAGGTGCTCTGTAAGCTGGTCTGAGACTATTTTTTCAAGCGCTTTGGAGAGAGGAGGGAGTATTGAGATTGGTCTATAATTACCGGTGCAGGTGGGGTCGCCATTCTTTAAGATAGGAGTGATCAAGGCTTTTTTCCAGTTAGAGGGGAATTGGCCGAGGCAGAGTGAGAGGTTAAGAATTTTTGTGAGATGGGGTAGTGTGACATCGAGGGTAAGCCTAATAAGTTTTAGGTCCAGGGAGTCATTGCTGTAGCGAGTGTTAGTGATAGCTTTGGAGATATAGCGTTTGGCCAGGTTGTCGGGAATGGTTCGGAGCCAGAACGGGGGTGGGAGGTCTATATTCGCTGGACAAGGTGGGGGGGTTGGGAGGGTGGAAGAAATTTTGGGGGAGGATATGTGAGAGGTCAGAGAAGGAGTCGTTGAGGGCTTCAGCGATTTTAGCTGGGTCTTGAGTAATGTCCCCATTCACATTGAGTTGGGTAGGGGTGGGGGAGCGAGTTTTGCCACTGATTTCCTGAATGTTGCTCCAGAATTTTTTCCCGTCTCCCCAGGAGGTGGAGAGGCTATGTTGGTAGTATTCAGCTTTTGCCCTGCGAGTTGCCCAGGTGCATTTATTACGCGCCTCCCTATATAGTTGTCTGTCCCTAGTGCGCTGTGTGTCTGCGACCTTGTGCCAAAGGTTGTCCCTGTGTTGCATAAGGTTTATAAGGGAAGGTGTGATCCAGGGAGTAGTCCTGGTTTTCACCACCTGCTTTGTGAAGGGGGCAAATATATCACAGGCTTTGTTAAACGTAGTTATAAAGTGGGCAAGGGCAGTATCCACTGTCTGTGCTTTATATATGGGTAGCCAGTCGCTATTTACAAGGTATTCTTTGAGGCGGTCAAGGCCTCTTTTTTTGAGCTTACGATGCCATGTTGAGCTTACGATGCCATGTACGTGAAGTGTGGGCAACATTGGCACGATTATGGGAGAATCAGTATTGGCAGTCTGTGACTTATGCAGAAGTAGTTGGTGGTTTCAGTCTGCAAAACCTGGGGATCGACAGGGGACTGATACATTTGATATTTTCTTTTATAAAATTTACTTTATGGCAGTCACGCTGCAAGTATGTGTTATAACAGGTGTACCAAGATCCAAAGACTGTTATTAGTGTGATTGAACAAGATTTATGTAACCAATGTATGTTTGAACAGCAACATATGTCTCCAAGTGCATGGGTTCTTCTCTGGCTTCATGTCCCTTTCCTGAAAGACAAAATTGGATGATTTTCTTGACAGTGTTTTTGTTTGTTTTCTTCATTATGTATCATGATAGTATTGCTGTCTGGTTATATCTAATAAAATTTCCCCCTACTCTTTTCAAGATGTGTCATGGGATCTTTAACATCCAAGTGAACTACCACCAGAACAGGCAAATGGGACCTCTGTTTTAATGTCTCAGTGCAGCACCCCCCTCCAAAAGCATGCACAGAATTTTACCAGTTACGGCTCCTATCGGGGTGTGCCCCTCTTCCACTTATCTTAGCTTCACAATATCAACTCTCCTCTTTAGCTTTTCCACTCACTCTCCACCTTCTCCCCCCTTTTCATTTTCAAGTCCTTGTCCAATGACAAGGTTGGAAAATGCATGCTGCAGGGTTTTCTTGTTAACTCCTAATTCTTCCTGCTTGAAACCTTAGCCCTGCCTCCTATTTCACATATGTGCTGCTGTTTACTTCTTTCATGTGTGATGCAGTTCATTTTGTTTCTCAAGGAATTACAGAAATGCTGCACAACTTCTATATCATTTGGATAACAATGATGCAATGCTGGCGACTCATGGATTTAATATGTTATACAATAGGGGCGAGCTTGTATGTCATCACATAAAAACGCAAAGCACCACTAACATGTGATAACTCAGACGTGATGTGTACACCATGAAAATAACTAGCATTTATATACACAGTGTACTCGTTACCAACAGATACCACAACAGTGTACATGTCAGAGAACCCACCAGCCCGATCTACTTTCTAAAAAAGAAGTAGCAAAATCTGCAACACCTGAACAAAGTTACCTCCACAAAATCCAAAACACAAACTCCTCATTCTCCCAACATTTTTGAGAGGAACAGAGACACGGACAAAGTAAATATAACACATGTCCAAGAACAAACTAAGACACAAACATATTTTCTCCTGAGGAACCTCATTCACACTGTGTGCTGTAATGAAAACCTACCCACAACCCAACAGCAAACAATAAATGCGCACACTACACCAAACTAACCAATGGAACAACCCCAACCAACAAATAAACAAGCATTTGTCAATGCCGAATGTTGATTGCGTTGGTCTGTTGAGCATGCTCACTGGCCCTTTGTCAGTCACTCAGTCTGTTTCTTCCAGTGCTGCAGGCTGCTCTTTTGTACTGGGCTCCTGCCTGCATTGGTACCTTGTTCTGGCCAGTAAGAAATCTGCAGCTGTCCCGACAGAGCTCCGTTGAGGTGGCTCATTCCCCCTCTCTCATTCGCTCATTCTGTTTCTCCTGGCACTGCAGGCTGCCCTTTTGTACTGGGCTCCTGCCTCTGTTAGTGGCTTTTTCTGCTCACAAAGAAATCTGCAGCAGTCCTGACACAGGTCTGTTGAGCCCGCTGACTCCCCTCTCTCATTCACTCATTCCGTTTCTGCCGGCGCTGCAGGCTGGCCTTTTGTACTAGGCTCCTGCCTGTGTTGCTGCCTTTTTCCGCCAACAAAGAAATCCGCAGCAGTCATGATAGAGCTCCATTAAGCTCGTTCACTCCACCTCTGCCACTCACTCATTGTGTTTCTCCCGGCGCTGCAGGCTGCTGTTTTGTACTGGGCTTCTGCCTGCATTGGCACCTTTTTCTGCCCACAAAGAAATCCACAGCTGTCCCCGACAGAGCTCCATTGAGTTCGCTCACTCCCCCTGTGTCAGTCACTCATTCTGTTTCTCCTGGCGCTGCAGCCACCCTTTTGTACTGTGCCTCTGTTGGTGCCTTTGTCTGGCCACAAAGAAATCTGCAGCAGTCCCAACAAAGCTCTGTTGAGCTTGCTCACTTCCCCTTCTCTCATTCGCTCATTCCATTTCTGCCGGTGCTGCAGGCTGCCATTTTCTATTGGGCTCCTGCCAGCATTGTCACCTTCTTCTGCCCACAAACAAATTTGCAGCAGTTACAACAGAGCTCCATTGAGCTCACTCACTCCCTCCCACTCTCTCACTCGCTCATTCTGGTTTCCCCGCCACTGCAGGTTGCCCATTTGTACTTGGTCCCTGTGTGCACTGCTGACTTTTTCTGCCCACAAACAAAGCTGCAGCAGTCCCATCAGAGCTCCATTGAGCTCACCCACTCCCCCTCCCTCACTCACTTGTTCTGTGTCTCCTGCCACTGCAGGCTGCCCTTGTGTACTGGGCTCCTGCTTGCATTGTCGGCTTGTTCTGGCCAGAAAGAAATCTGAAGCAGTCCTGACACAGCTCCATTGAGCTCTCTCACTCATTCCGTTTCGGCCAGCGCTGCAAGCTGGCCCTTTGCACTGGGCTCCTGCATGCATTGCTGCATTTTCTGCCCACAAAGAAATCCACAGCAGTCACAATAGAGCTCCGTTGAGCTTGCTCACTACCGCTCTGTCACTCAATCATTCTGTTTCTCTTGGCACTGCAGGCTGCGCTTGTGTATGGGGCTCCTGGCTGTGTTGGCACCTTTGTCTGTCCACAAAGAAATCTGCAGCTGACCAGACAGAGCTCCGTTGAGGTCGCTCAGTCTCCCTCTCTCACATGCTCATTCTGTTTGTCCTGGCCCTGCAAGCGGCCCTTTTGTATGGGACTATTGTCTGCATTGGCGCCTTTTTCTGCCCACAACGTAATCCACAGCAGTCCTGATAGAGCTCTGTTGAGCTCACTCAGCCACCCTGTCTCACTCACTCATACTATTTCTCCCACCACTGCAGGCTGGCCTTTTGTACTGGGCCCCTGCCTGCATTAATGCCTTTTTCTGCCCACAAATAAATCCACAGCAGTCCTGACAGTGCTCCGGTGAGTTCGCTCACTCCCCCTCCGTCACTTGCTCTCTCGTTCTGTTTCTCACAGTGCTGCAGGCTGCCCTTTTGTACTGGGCTCTTGTGTTGGGGCCTTTTTCTGCCCACAAACAAATCTGCAGGAGTCCTGACAGAGCTCAGCTGCGCTTAGTTACTTCCCCCTCTCAGTTGTTCAATTTTAATCTGTCCAAAACAGTGATTTCCCACAGCAACCGTGCTATTGTCCGGCAGGAGTGCAAAAACATATTTTAGCCAGGATGTGAAAAATGGCAGCTGTACTGTTCATAAGGAGGTGTGGAAAAATGCCACTGTTGAAAATGTGGCGTGAAAATATTACATAATTCTAAAGTTACAAGTGTGTGTGGAAACAGTTGAATGCACGCTTGTAACACAGTCATGTTACGGAGTTTCGTCACCAAATTTTCAACATAGGCATTTTAGGACCTCCGCTCATGAACAGTGCCACTGTCATTTTCTTAATCTGTCTCAAACAGTGATTTCCCACAGCGACTGCATTATTCTGCACCGGAACTGTGAAAACACATTTTGGTCAGGATGTGAAAAATGACAGCTGTACTGCTCATAAGGAGGTGTGAAAAAATGCCACTGTTGAATATCTGGCATGACAATATTACAAATTTGCAAAGTTACAAGGCTGTGCAGAAAGTGTGCAATGCACACCTGTAACACAGTCATTTGATGGGCTATCATCACCAAATTGTCAACATAGGCATTTTAGGACCTCTGCTCATGAGCAGTATCACTCTCATTTTCTTAATCTGTCCCGGACAGTGATTTCCCACAGCGACTGCTCTATTCTGCACCCAAAGTGCAAAAACACATTTCGGCCAGGATGGGAAAAATCACAGCTGTACTGTTCACAAGTAGGTGTGGGAAAATGGCAATGTTGAAAATCTGGAGTGAAAATGTTATAAATTTGCAAACTTACGAGCGTGCGTGTAAACTGCGTAATGCACGCTCATAACACAGTCATTTTATGGAGTATCATTACCAAATTTTCAACATAGGCATTTTAGGACCTCTACTCATGAACAGTGTCACTGTCATTTTCTTAATCTGTCCTGAACACTGATTTCGCACAGCAACCGCGCTATTCTGCGCTGGAAGTGGTAAACTCATTTCAGCCAGGATGTGAACAATGACAGCTATACTGCTCACAAGGAAGTGAGACAAAATGTTAATGTTGAAAATCTGGCATGAAAATATTGTAAATTCGTGAAGTTACGAGTGTACGTAGCAACTGCGCAATGCATGCTCGTAAAACAGTCATTTTTGGGATTTTTTCCAACAAATTTACAACATAGGCTTTTTGAGAGCCCACCTCATGAACACTGCCACTGTTGTTTTGTTAATCAGCCCCGAAGGGTGATTCCGCACAGTGACTGTGAAACCACCTTTCAGGGCTGATTAATGCCATGACAGTTCAAGAATTCATGAGGAGGGGGTCCCAAAAACCCCATGTTGAAAATTTGGTGAAAAATTCCAAAAAATGACTGAGATATGCATTAAAGTTGAAAAAACCCTATTTCTACCACTATACAGCTTACCTGCATTTCCTCAGTTTGCGGTCGGCTTTGAAGAGTGCAGACGTGTTCCTGGTCCACAGAAGATCATCGCGCCAGACTCCGGAGGTAAGTATGGGGTGAGGGGGTGTGTGGGGAGGCAGGATCCACAGTGGGTGGGTGCGGGTGATGGGAGGGGGGACAGGGAGACCACGAGGGACAGTTTTCTTATTTCACAGGTTTAAAAACAATAAAACCATCGCAGGACAGTTTTTTTCTTCACGGGGCACTAGGTACACTGGGATGGGCTCCCAGGTGCCACCTACTCCTTTTTTGGGGGCCAGTAGCACGGGGATTTTGCACCCCGTCACAAGTAAAGGGGGTCACATCACCTGACTGCTTTTTTGGAGGGTTCAGTAGCCGATGGGGGATTGGGCACCCCATCGGCACACAAAGTAAAGGGAGAGTTCACATTATGCCAACGGGGATTGGGCACCCCATCGGCACACAATATCAGTGGGGGGGGTGTTTGACATAATGCCAATGGGAGTGGGCTCCCTGTCAGCACAATCAACATAGGCCAGTGAAGCTGATGGGGATTGGGGCCCCTGCCGCACCAAGTATGGTGGGGGTTTTTGATGTTTGTGAACATGGTGGCAGCCGTCGCATGTTCACGTAACATTATCAGGGTTTTTTCAGCCCACCCTGCAATGACGGGTCACCCCTCATTACAGCAGATGGCTGACGCTGCAATGACAAGGCAGCCCCTGATTGCAGCGGCTGATTTTTTAGAAAGTTGTGGCACGCTGGCTGAACTAGTGTCAGCAGCAGTGTGCCACAGCAGTGTGCCACAGCATTGGGGGATGGGGAACAAGCCTTTGCAGGCTGTGGGGGCATTGGGCACAACAGTGCTGTGCCTCCACAACCTGCTTGTGGAGAAAGCTGCCGCAACATGTTTCTTGCGCATGCGCGCAATCGACATAAAAAACAGAAACCTTACAACTAGCCAATTGAAACAAAATAACACACCCCATTCACAAAGTCCAAAGAACTGGCAGAACACCACCAAACATGAAAAAGCACCCACAGAAATGCAAAATATGAAATGAAGGAAACACTAAAAAAAAAAAAAAAATCTTTGGGGCCTTATTGTATAAAAGGCCTACATGATGGCTAGGTGTGTGATACACAATATATGTGAATGAGTGGCAAGTGTGCTCAGAGAATTATCACTCGTGACTCTACTACCTTCCGACACTCGTGAGATTTCCCGAGCTCACTTGCCACTCATTCAGATATATTGTGTATCACACACCTAGCCATCATGTAACCTCTTATTTTCATATGTGGTGAAAAGAAAGTAAAACATGTTCTAACATGTTTCTGCTACACACTTAATGATCTAGTTAGGTAAGGAGCTGTATTAGTCTGCTTACCTATGTTTTAAACACTAAAATTAAAGCATTGTGTGCATTACAACATAAATATGCAAAGTTCAACACATATATGAAGCAAGCTGAATATGCTAGTTTGTAAAGCAGATGAATACATCGGTATCATTCTGAACTGTGAGAGGGATTTTTGAGGTGTGTCCCTTTTTCGTCAAGCACAGCACTTGAATACTAAATTTTCTTTAAAACTGCACCCTCTGTCTTTCTTAATTTATTTGTTTTTGAAAACCAGGTAGGATATTCTAGGCATAAATATGCCTTATTTCAGACATGACTTGGTAAGGTTACAGTACAGTAGCTATCATTAGAAAAAGAACTACAGAGAACATAGTACATTCTGCTTCTGCCAAGTGCTTTCGACACACTCTATACTGTGATGAGCACACCAAATAGCTTTTTTTGCTACTTGATAGTTGCTGCTCAGTGGCATTACCTGCTTATGACACTCCTCAAGCTCAGCCTATACCCACTGTGAAATATTTGCTCTACTCTTCCCACCTGCACTGTATCCCTCTGTGCTCTCTGACCCAGCCCACATTTTTTTTCCAATTTTTTAACCAGGTGAGACACACTAAACTGAAAGCTTTTTTACAGGTGCAACCTGGGAGCACAGGGAAGTTAAGTGGCTTGCTCAGAGTCACACAGTATACGCAAGTGGGCGATGTGGGGTTTAAACCCAGGTCTCCAGATTTGCAGCGCAGAGCCTTAAACCACTGCGCTATATTGCCTCCCAAACAACATGCCACCATGATCCACATACACTTTCTGCTCTGCAGCAATTGCTCCTTCCCACCTCCACAATTGGTAACATTTTTATTTTTATACAGGATATCACCAGTCATTAAGGATAAAATCCCTGTTTACAAGACAAGTCCTGTTAGATGTTACAAAGAGCATAGAGGATACATAAAATTAATAACATGCAAAATGTATACAAAACTAAAATTAAATACAACAACATACACTACACAGAATACAAGTAGACAAAATTATCTAAGGCTTCTAACGCATTATATCATTGGTACAAGTGTAAAAACAAAGTAACATTGATACAAATGTACAATCAGATTTAAAATACATATTTCATTACTTAGACAGATGTTACTACGTAAAACAATAGGCAGACTACATCAATTAACTAACAATTACACATTACTCGAGAGGTTAATTTTAACCTTGTACTAAATGATTTAGGAAATGCCACTCTCATTGAGTATGGAAGTATATTCCAATGTTTTGCAGCTTGATCTTTTAATGTTTTTTTCACCAAATCTTGTTTTATTATGATTTATCTTTATTTTGTTTACATACACAGACCTGGTTAAGGTCTGAGTAGGTTAAATTTTCTTTGGCAATGCATTAACCGATATGTAATGATCTGGTTGTTTTGTAAGAAAATGATGCAATAATTTTAACCATATCTCCCCATGTATTTGTTCTAGGGTTGACCATCCCAGTGTACTTAATAATGTGCAATGGCGAGTTCTTTAATGGCAGCCCAATACAAACCTCGCAAGCCTGTATTGAATTTTTTCCAATTTGTCCCTTATTAATTTAGGTGCAACCCTCTATATAATACTTCCTTAGTCAATAGAGGGCATCACCATCTGCTCCATGATAGTTTTCCTAGCTTTATAGTCCAAGCATCTTGATGTTCATTTGAGAGCTCCTAATTTTTTACTAACTTAATTTAGCACCTCCATGGTATGTTCTTGGAAGTTTAGCTCTGCATCAAAAGTTACACCCAGATAATAATATTCCATAACTTGATCTATTGGAGTATTTGACAAAGATTTTATTCCCAGATTTGGTTTATTTCTGTTCCTGAAATAAAGGACTTTTGTCTTCTTTATGTTCATCACAAGCCTTGACCTGGTGAACCACTCCCCAATGCCTCTGAAATCTTTCTGCAAATTAATTCTCAAATCTGCAGTATCCACCCCAGTAGCAACAAGTGTTGTGTCATCGGCATACAACTGAATGTTTGATGTTTGTACTGTCTGGGGAAGATCATTGCAGAAGACTAACAATAACAAGGGCCCCAGTATGGATCCCTGGGGACTCCTCTGTCTACTGATTTAATTGTTGACAGAGTCTGGAACATGCATTCCCTTTGAGACCTTCCCATTAGGTAAGAGTTAATCCAGTCCCATAGTCCCTCTGTGATACCCATAGCCCAGAGTTTATTCAGCAGCAGGAACTGGTCCACCAGGTCAAAAGCCTTCGACAGGTCCACAAACATGACTGCAGTCTCCATGCCTGCATCCAGAGAGGTGGCAACAATGTCATTAAATTCAATTAAGGCTGAACTTGTAGAGCGTCTTCTTCTGAATCCTGCCTGGTATGGTGTAAGGATTTTGTTGGTTTCTAAATAATCCATTATTTGTATGTGTACTAATGTTTCCAGGCATTTAGATATGACTAAGAACAAGGCTATAGGCAGATAGTTACTTGGATTATTTTGTTCACCCCCTTTGTATATTGGGATAATTTTACTTTGTTTCCATGTAGTGGGAAAATACCCTGTACTCAAACTCCAATTAAATAGATATGTTATTATTGGTGCTATATAATCAGCAGCCATTTGTAAAAACCATCCTTCCAGCCCATCTATTCCTGGGGATTTATGGATTTTTATTCACTCTAAACATATGTTTACCTTGTTTATGGTAAGTGTTCTAAAGAGGAAAGGTTGATGTGGCTCTTTAAAGTTTAGTTCTTCCTGTATCACATTAGATGGAACTTTTGTGTCCAGGCCTGGTAGATTTACAAAAAAATTGTTCAAGAGATTTGCTAGATCTATAGGTTCTTTCACTACCTTCCCCTCATGTATCAATCGATTTATATATTGTTTGTTTTTATTTCCTGGACTAATAATTTCATTAACAGTTTGCCAAAATCTTTTTGGATCATTATTCCTTCCTATTTTTTTCCACGTAATAATTTGAGCTAGCCTTCCTAATCTAATATTTACAGTAATTTCTTTTATTTTTTTAATTGTCCCAGTCATTGATTAATATAGATTTTTTAGCCAATTTCCACAGTCTATCCTTTATCATAATACTTTTTAATAATTTATCGTTAATCCAGGGCTCCCTAGCCTTTTTCTGTTTTGCTTTTATATTAGGTGCATGCTTATTGCATAACTCCAGGAATCTGGCTACGAAGTACTGTACTGTTTGATCTAAGTCTGGGATCAGTTCACATCTACACACACAGATACACAGAAATGTGATGGCAGAGAAAGGCCCCATAGCCCATCTAGTCTGCCCAACACCGTACCTCCCCCCTTCTGTTATGCTTCCACCCTCTTTTCCCAACCCCTTAAATCTATACAAAGCCCTCTTGAACCCCTCCACCATTTCAGCTGCCACTACCCCCTCCGGCAGCTTGTTCCAGGTCTCCACAACCCTCTCCATGAAAAACTGCCCCCTGACATTACCTCTGTATTGCCCACCTTCCAGTTTGAGGCTATGTCCCCTCGTGTTCACTCCCTTCTTCAATTTGAACAAGCTATCACCCTCCACCTTATTTTTTCCCTTCACATTCTTAAAGGTCTCAATAATGTCACCCCTCTCCCTCCTAGTCTCCAGGGGGTACAAATTCAGCCCTCTCAATCGTCTCTTATAGGGTACATCCTGCATCCCTCATACCGTTTTGATTGCCCTTCTTTGTATTCTCTTCATCAACTCAACATCTCTTCGTAGATGAGGCCTCCAGAACAGAACCCATACTCCAGATGCGGCCTGACCATTGTTCTGTATAATGGCATTAGCACCTCCCTCTTCCTGCTATTAAAACCCCTCACAATACAGGCCAACATTCCATTTTCCTTTCCCACCGCCCTGCAACACTGGCTGCCCACCTTGAGGTCATGCAATTCCATAATCCCCAGGTCCCTTTCTGTTTCCTTCTCCTTAATCACCACCCCACCAAGGAAGTCAATTTTCCTTCTATTCCTCCTCCCCAGGTGCATCAGTGAGCACTTTTGTGCATTAAATTTCAATTTCCAGGTGTCAGACCACCTCCCCAGCCTCTCCAGGTCCTGCCTCATGGCTTGCACCCCACTAGGTGAATCCACCCTATTGCAGACCTTTGTATCATCTGCAAATAGGCACACCCATCCCTCCAGACCCTCCCCTAGGTCACTAACATAGATGTTAAAGAATATTGGTCCTAGCACTGACCCCTGTGGCACCCCACTGGTCACCACCCATTCCCTAGAATTTGTCCCATTTACTCCACCATCTGACTCCTTCCCTTCAACCAGTTTGACACCCACCTGGTGATCCTGTGGTCCACCCCAGTCTGTCCAGTTTATGCACCATTCCACCATGCGGATTGGTGTCGAAGGCCTTATTGAAATCCAGATAGGCCACGTCCACCGCTCCTCCCAGGTCCACTATCTGTGTCATCCCATTGAAAAACTCCATCAGGTTACTCTGACAGGACCTTCCCTTGGTGAAGCCATGCTGCCTGTCATCCTGCATGCCATTCATCTCCAAGTATTCTATCAACCTGATCTTAAGTAGTATTTCCATCACCTTCCCCACCACTGAGGTAAGACTAATGGGATGGTAGTTTTTGACCTCGTCCTTCCGCCCCCCCCATGTAGTGCAACCACCTCTGCCCTCTTCCAGTCCTTTAGCACCACCCCTGTGACCAAGGACAAGTTAAACAGCCTCACCAGATATGGCACCAGTTCATCCTCCACCTCCTTGAGAACCCTTGGGTGTATTCCATAAGGCCCCACTGCCTTGTCCACACTAAGTCTACGCAGCTCTTCCCTTACTCCTTCAGCTGTGAATTCTGTCACATCCACCTGCCTGTGGCTGTCACCCTCCCCATCCCATCCTGGTCCCCTTCCCTCTCTTTCCTCCATGAAGATTGAGGCGAAATAGCTGTTTAATGCCTCTGCTTTTTCAAAATCTCCTTCCAGTATTGTTCCACTTTCCCCCCTTATTCTTCAACTCCCATGCTGTACTCTCCTCCTTTCTCCAATATACCTAAAGAAGGTTTTGTCCCCCCCCTTGTCTGCTTCCCTATACTCTTCTCAGTGACCTCCTTAGCCCTCCTTATCTTTTGCCCTGCCTCCTTTTTTTCCCTGTAGGTTTCCCTGTCCTCATCCTTTTATGTCCTCCTGTACCTCTTAAATGCTCTAGTCTTCTCCTTGACAGCTAATGCCACCTCTCTAGTAAACCATGGAGGTCTTTTCTGTCTTTTATTCTTTTTTACCCTTCTTACATATGAGTCCATGGCTTTAAATGCCCCTCTCTTGATGGCTGCTCATAATTTCTCCACCCCTGCACATCCCCTATCCTCAACATTTCTTCCCTAACTACCTTCCTCATTCCATGAAAGTCAACTTTCCTGAAGTCCATTACCTCGGTTCTCATCCTAACGCTCTCCCTGCCCACTCTCACTCCGAACCTAACATCCCTGAGATCACTGGTGCCTAGCTTTTCCCCCACCTCCACCTCATCTATACTGTCCCCATTTGTGAGGACCACATCCAACAGGTTTACACCCCTAGTGGGCTCACTGACCCTTTGCTGCAGGAATATGCTCTGAATGCCCAGGTTAAATCTATCAACTGAAAAATGTTTCATGTCCCTAACCCATCCCTCCTCCAGATGCGTCCGAGGTTGTGGCATACTTCTGAGAGTTGCACAATTAAGTTATGATCTCCTAAAAAGGGTGATTCAACTCCCTTAGAGTGGACAATTAACTGAGGAGAGACTAACAAAAGATCCAATAATGTTCCCCTAGCCATAGAATTGGTGTGTCTAGTGGGTTCATCTATCAACTGTATTACATCAAGAGGTGTCAACATATCCTTTAATTTATTGCCTCTCGAGTTATGCCAATCTGAATTTGTCACCCATTAAAATTAGTAATTTGTCTTTCACTATGTCCTGGATTTTGTTAATAGTCTGTTCTAAGTCTGACATCTTCGTATTTGGTGGAGAATACATAATCCCGACAGCTACTTTTAGATTTTGCAGATAAAGTACTATGAAGTCCACATTTCCTGAGTTACCTCTTATTAAGGTTGTAACTGGTCCCAGTATGCTTTTTATATAAAGAATAACCCCCCTTCCCTTCTGTTCTTCCTATCTGAACAATATATTTGGTATCCTGCCAGGCCTACTTCACTATCTTCTACTTCATTTATAAGCCACATTTCAGAGAAACCTACTATGTCTGGCTTTTGGTCTTCAAATAACATTTCCACCATGTCCATTTTTGGGGCTAGACTCATTGTGTTATCGTGTATAATTTTTAAATTTGCTGTATTCTTCTCTGTGGTCCTGGATTTAATTATATGTCCCCTCCCATCACCAGAAGCAGAGCATACATGGTCCTATGTATTTTGTAGACCTCTGATAATCTAATCTGTCCAGCTAAATAATATGTTGTCCAAGTTCTTGTAAACTCATTTCTGCAGAATTTTAAAAAACCCTGTCTTCCGCCTTTTGTTCCTATTAATGACTGAATTGGCCAAAAATAACCTAATTTATTTGAATCTTCCTTGTATATACAGGAATAATTAAACGAACAAATAATAGACAACAGCAAACACATAATTTTTCCTATATGCAGTATGATACCTCAAACCTGTTAACATTATTTCAAATTATCACCTCTATACACTTTGGGTGGAATATTTTTACTGAACCAGGCAGGGGCGCAAGCCTGGGTGCAGTGCAACTCGGCTGTGCCAGGGCATGGATCAGGAGATATTCAATGGTGCTGTGCCATGGCTCAGCACTGTTGAATATAACACTGAGGGCAAACGCAGTGGCACTGCGCCAGCACAAGTGGCAGGAGGGGAGTCGAGGGATGCACAAGTGCAAGTGTGGTTCTGCTAGGTCACATCAACCATGATATTCAGCACTGGGCATGCAAATGAGGCCATTATGCATGCAAGGAGCAAACAGGGCCATTTGCATGTCATGGCCCCATCTGCATGCGGTGCATCGATCCCCAGCGGTTTGCACTTGGCACCCTGCCAGACTGCAGCCGTCAGGGACCAATGCCCTGCAGTCCCTAGGTGGACCCCACACCCCTGATCGTGGGCATAAGGTTAATATATCCCTGGTGGTCCAGTGGACTGCTCACCATCACCTGATTGCGGGCATAAGTTCAATTCATCCCTGGTGGTACAGTGGACCACTCACCATCTCCCGATCACAGGCGTAAGTAAATAAACTCTGTGGTGGTCCAGTGGACACCTCCCGAGTGCCCGATCATGGGTGGATAGAGCATAACCAATCCTGGTGGTCCAGTGGTAACCCCCTTCCCATCCTGCCACTGAGGTCCCCCGCCACCCAGCACCACCCAGTCAGCGGTGGGCGATGACACCCCTCCCATTTGCCACCCTGCCACCCGCTTACTGACAGCATACAGTACTGTCTGTACACCTATTGGTCCACTGTGTAGGACAATGGGCATACAGACCACACTGTACTACACGGGCCCGATATGTGAATGAACACCGTACCACCCTTCTCTATAGACATGATGCACTTTCCCACTCTATCCTTGTTCTACCCCATGTCTGACCCCTTAACATGCCACCATGCTCTGTATACAATTGTTGCTCTGTGGCACATGCTGTTTCCCTTCCTGTCTGATCTCTGCCCCCACAATGTTCTCACATACCCCATTATTCATGTTTCCTGATCTCTAGCACTTGCTGTCTCCCCCCCCCAACATAGGCCCCCCATACCACCGCCATTCACTGTAATTCACATTGGCTGCTCTGTACCACTTGCTCAATATCCATATCCTCCCCAATCCCTGCCCACAATAACATGCCAACATTTTCTGTATACATTAGCCACTTTGTGAATTCGTTCTTACCTCCTCCTCGATATTTTCCCCCCCCAAATGTTGGCACTGTTTGATCTCTGGCTCAGTCCTTGTTCTACCCCAACCCTGACCCCCCCCCCAACATGCCAACATTATCCATACACATTTACCACTCTGTAGCAATTACTCTCCCCTCACCAAACTTTGGCATCCAACATGCCCCCAATCTCGATTATTCACATTAAATGTTCTGTATTTCTTGCCTTTACACCCTCCTTGATATCTTCAACCCCAAATCACTGCCGTTCACTTTGCACCACTTGCTGTATATCTATCCCCTCTCCAGTCTCTGCTCTTCCACAACATGCCAAAATTTCCCCTATACATTAGCCACTCTGTGGCACTTACTCTTCTCCCTTCCATGATCTCTGCCTCCCAAAATGCTGCCATTCACTATCACTCACATTAGCTACTCTTTGGCACTAGCACTCTTATTCCTTCTCTCTCTGATATCTGCTCCTCCCCAATACTGGCATGTGGCTCTATGAACAAATATGCACATATTCTATGCACCATGTATCTGTGGTGTATAGGCTTCCCTAGATTGTTTAGCCATGCTGCATGGGTCTCATGGCATTCATGGAAAGGGATCATGCCCCTTCTGCACCCAGTCCTCTAACCAGTCATGTAGCTACCCACGTGGACAGACCAGGGTAGTGGCCAGTGGGTGTTCCCACACACTGCACCATTCATTAAGGCACAGAGTCCTGGGAAAGGGGGGTGCAGGCTATGCGGTCAGGGACCCTGCTGTAGGTGCTGCATGCCCCAAACATACCACAATTGCTGGCCATGGCAGGACAGCCAACTTCCTTCCATGCTGCCCCAGACCTCCAGTCAGGCAGAGAGGCCTGGGGGCTGTCACTGTGGTACTCCCCCGATACAGCTTTACTTTTGGCATGTGCAGTGCCCCAAAATCCCCTGCTCCATGATCACCTTTGTCCCCAGGATGGGCATCTGATTGGTTGCCCGCCTATCTCTGCCAATTCTCCCCACAGGCACCAACATGCTGAGGGAGTTGGGCTGTGGACAGGTGTCCTGTGGTGGACACTGGTTGTGAATGTCACACCCTGCATGCTTGTCTGTAGGTGCAGATATGTGTGGGGCCAGGTACATGCCTATCGCATGTACATTACCCATGTTAGTGCACAGGCACCATCTTCACTACAAGTTAGCCTGTCTATGGCACTTAGTCTCTTTCCTCCTCCTTTCTGATCTCCACCGACAAACCTGCTGCCCTTCATCTTCATTCACATTAGACACTATGTAGTACTTGCTTTCCATTCCTTCTCTCTCAACTATCTTCCCCCATAAAATGCTGGCATTGTCACTACTCATTATCCCTTCTGTGGCACTTGCTTTCTCTCTCTCTCTCTCTCTCTCTCTCTCTCTCTCTCTCTCTCTCTCTCTCTCTCTCTCTCTCTCTCTGCCTCTTCTTCTCCCCAAGCTCTGCTCCACTCTCCAAACCTGCTGCTATCCAACTTTATGCATAATATCCTCTTTACAGCACTTGATCTCTATCCCTCACCTCCCTTATTTCTGCCCCCCAATATGCTGGCATTGTCCCTAAACATTAGCTACTCTTCAACACTTATTCTTCATCTCCCCAGTCTCTTCCTCCCCCGAATATGCTGCCTTTCACCATTATTACCATTAAGCACATGGAAGCACTTGTTCCCTATACCTTCCCTCCCAGGTTTCTATCCCCCAACATGTCCGTTATCTCCCTGTACTTTAACTGCTCTGAAGCACTTGCTGTCTATCTTCCCTGATCTCTGCCCCCTCTCCCCAAACCTGCTGGCATTTATTGTCATTCACATTAGTTGCTCTGCAGCTTTTGGTCTCTGTTCCCTTCTCTCTCCAATTTCTGTCCCCCAACATGCTGGCATTGTCCGTGCACATTAGCTGTTCTTTAGCACTTGGTCTCCTCCCTCCACAATCTCTGCTACCCACAATATGCCACCATTCACCATTATCCCCATTTGCCAACTTGCAACAATTGCTCTCTATCCCTCCTCTCGACATTCTCTGACCCCAGCCTGCCTGTATTCTTCCTATTCATTAGCACTCTGCGCAGTTCCTCTTTTCCCCTTCCCAATCTCTGGCACTTGCTCTCTCCTCTTAACTGCCATTTCTCACAATTCACGTGAGCCACTCTTCAGCACTTGCTCTTAATCACTGTCCTCCCCATTCTTTTCCCTTTTATGTTGCCATTATCTGAATACAATATGTGTTGCTTTCTATTGCTTGCTACTGTTTATAGCACATTTTTACTGCTTACATTTATTTTTCCTTGTTCCCTTCAAAATACATCACTGCCATATACTTGCAGCCTTTAGATACACCTCCTTTCATTTCTATCTACGTGTCCTATATTCAGGGACCCTGGTTTTCCATTTTTGCCGGTAACACTGGTAACAATCATGGAATCCTGCTTGGTTTGCAGATTTTGAATTCTGATACCGGTGCCTCACAGAAATTGCATGTCACTGCACAGAATCACTAAGATTTCAGTATCTTTCTAAATTTTTTTTATTTTCTCTTTCTATATCCTCAGTCTCCACTTTTCAGAGATCGCTAGGCTGGGTATCCCCTAGCTTCACCCCCAGGTAATGCTCAGGAGCTCCTGTGGTCCTGCCCCTATCCTGCCTGGATTGTACCCCCCCCAGGTGGGAAGGGAGGGTACCCCAGGTCACCACTTCACACTCCCTTAGTGTGTGTCGGGCAGCTCAGCGGGTCCCTCATGGAGCCTGGTTATGAAGTCTGGGGCACCTGGGTCCCTTCAGCCAGTGGCCAATGTGGGGTGATTGTTCCTGGTTTTATGGTCTCTGTCCCTGAGGGCACCAGCACTAGAGATCCAAGGAGGTAGGTCACATAGAGACATGCCACTGCTCCAGATCCTGGCTAGCATCCTCCCTTCCTGATCACTCTGCAGCACCATTGCACCACCACCCATGGTCACACAGGTGGTGGTAAAGATTCAGGACCTGCAGCTCACCCTCGCCAGAGGAGGAGGAGAGCAGTCCCCCAGGTGCTCGATCCTACTCCCCTGGCCAGACCTCCATCAAACTGAGTTTACATCTGACCTGGGGTCGCTGGCACTGCAAACAATAGTGCTACCGCAGCCCCAGCGGGCCGACCCAGATTTCAGCATCTTAAAATGAATGCTGCTGTGCTTTTCATTCTTTCTGCTTTGCTGCATATAGAGTCAGTAAGGAAATCACCCACACTGCTTTGTTGTAATCAGCCATTCAGTTTAAGCACCCATGCCTAGTGGTTAGAGTAACAAACAGTCATTGAACTGGGTACATCCAGCAGACTTTGGTTTGAGTCCCACAACCTCCTCTTGCATACTGTGTGACTCCAAGCAAGTCACTTAACCTCCCCAGTGCTTCTAGGTCACTCCTTAAAACAGACAGTTCTGCCTAGTGGGCCTTACCTGCTTTACAAAGAATATAAAAAAATGCCAATATGTTTACTACATCATAGAATAGTAGTGAGGGTAAAATGTAATTTACCTGCATTTCACTTGGGCTGCAATGATTTTGTATAGGTAAAGATAAATGTTCAGATACATTTTATCTGTTTTATAAGCTTGTATTTAGATTTTAGTCAAGTTTTTATTGTATTCTTTGCATATAAGCATCTAGGTTGTAGATTGCTAAACGCAGGATTACCGTTACCAATTAAGTTATTCAAGTTTATAATCAGTAGGGCCATCCAAAATCCTCAGTTGTTTGAATGAAAACTAGTCTGAATGAAAGTATGTTCACAAAGAAGAAACTGCCTTACTACTTATGAAAAGACTTCACAGTTAGCACCCCATTTAGATGAACTGGATCATTTGCACATTTTCCCCCACTTGCTGTTTCAGTCTCTGTGACAACAAAAAGTTTTCTGATGGACTGCTTCAACAAAAAGCAGATGTAAAGTATTTAAGTATACTTTTGTTTGGCCAGTGGATTTTGAAAGCACAGTCAATGATATACAGAAGGTAAGACCCCAGGGGCTGTATGATGCTGGTGGGCAGAGTAGTGTTCAATTCACATCTGAACAAAGGCATGAAAACTGGGAAACACCCTTTTCATGGACACCAAGTAAAAAAAAAGCATCCACATGTCTGGGAAATGCATGAATCCATTTGAAGGTCTTCCACTAATCACTTGTGGATTTTTTAGGTGAAGACACTGTATTTCAAAGAAGCATATTCAAGCAGTTGTTTTTTTTTGCTCCTCCTACCCCCTGGCCATACACTCCTTCAGGCCTGCCAAGGCCCCCTACCACTGCTACTGAGTCCGACCACCATCCACTGCCCCTTACTGCTGTGCTACCAGGTAACCCAAAGTAACCCTTCATTGAGTGGGCCCCTACCCCGTGGGAGGCTACTGGGGAGGAGAATTGCCCCAAAGAGCTTCCTGTGTATCCTGGGCATAGCAGGGGTCAGAATGGGCACATGTCTGGGGCTTCCAGCTTATGGAGGGACCAACAGCCATCCTTCCGTCACATGATGTCAAGGCACAAGCAAACATCCATCACGCTCCCTCCTCCAGTGAGGGCTGACATGTTGTCGTGCCTCTGGCCTCCACCAGGGGCCAGCAAATGCTGAGCCATGAATCCACCCTCCCTCCTAGAAGAAGGTGAGTGGTCATTGGACACTCAAGCCTTCACCCACCAGCTGGTCCTCCAACATCCAAGTCTGTTCCCTAACCCTGGTCAGTGGTGTCACAGGCAGAAATCCAATTCAAGCACTTAAATTATAGATAGGAAAAAACAAAGGTAGTCCACCTTAGTGGTGATGGTTCAGATGAATTCACACCTGAGTTCTAACAAGCAAAGAGACCAAGGCATTTGTAACTTGTGCATGTGAGATGTGGGTGTTGAAGAAAGGGGATCATAGTGCTGTCACTACTGCCATAACCTTGAGGGATATGATTTGCATTGTTGCTACTCCCATCACACTGAAGGGGTGGGCACTGTAGTGATTCTGCCATCACCACTGGTGGATGGGGAATGTAGTACTGTTGCCGTCCCACCTGAGGGATGGGGGCCATAGTGCTGATACTGCCATCACGCATGAGGAATGGTGAATGTGGTACTGCTGCCATCATACCTAAGGAATGGGGGCCACAGTGCTGCCTCTTCTGTCACACCTGAGGAAGGGAGGGAGGTCATAGTGCTGTTGCTGCTGCCATCACACCAGAGGGATGGGGCTGTAGTACTGCTTCCATCACACCTTAGGGATGGGGGCTATAGTGTTGCTGCTGCCATCACATCTTGTACCTAAAATAACTTTAAATTGGTACAAGGATGGAAGGAGGTGTAATAGTGGAGGTCAAAATTGCTAAAATGCATGTTAGCAGAATTAAAAATTGTTAAATAAAGTACAAAAACCAAACAACGGTAAAACCGGATTTTGGCTTAGCAGACACCGGTGACAATACCATTTTTTACAATGTGCAAAACGGAATATGCCCTTTCTCAGTCCCGGTAAATCAATGTCCCTGCCTATACTGCACCAATTAATTTGTTCTCAATTGGTACATTTCCATTTCTGGCTGTTTCATTAATTCTATTTAACTGTTCTTTTTTCCTGTTTATGAAAATGTGCATACCATACACTTCTTTTATTCTACAATGAAAGCTTAACTGATCTTGCTCATTACTCCTCCTGAATCATGATCTCTTCCACATAAGTTTCAATAAGCAAAGAAAAAATCAATAAGGGGATGGCACTGTGTTGTATAGAACCTTCAGTGACTCAACATCCCTAAGCTGATTGTTGAGACAGGATCTCTCAACCCTTGAAAAATGATTTCAGGCTAACAAACTAGTTCTGAATAGCAGAAAGAGCAAGGCCATGCTTTTTTGCCCCAAGAATCTGGGTGCTAAGAGATCTCACCTTCTGTCTCTATCACTCTCCAATGAGTCTGAGATTGAATTGGTAGAATGTATAAAGTACCTAGGAGTGTATATAGACCAGGATGTTACGTTCAGAAGCCATATTGATCAGCTTACCAAAACAGTAAATCAGAAACTTGGCCTCCTATTTAGGCTTAGCCCTTTCTTGACCAACGAGCCTAAACTTGTGGTTAGCAATGAAACTATCCCCCCCACTCTGTTTTACGGATCAGCTCTGCTTTGGCTATTAAGGTCTACAGAAATATAATGTCTGAGGACTCTATATCGCAGAGTCAGTCACTTTGCTGCTGGGGCACACCTCGTGGAGCACCATTGCAAAGTGTTGAACACCATGAACTAGCTAACCCTAGAAGGGAGATTGCTATACACCTCATTCTGCCTGGTTTTCAACTTACAGCAGCCAGATGCTCCCTCCAGTCTGGTGAGCCTATTGAACCTCAAACTGAATGTCAGGCAGCTCAGATCCTCAGATTGCAAGCTCCTGGAAGTTCCCAGAGCTAGGTCCTCTCAAGGTAGTCGATCCGCTAGAATAGCACTCCCTAAACTCTGGAACAATCTTCTGCAGACCTTCAGGACTGTCAATCACTTGATGGGTTCAAGAAAGGACTAAAGACTCACCTGAGTGAACTGACTAGTTTCTCCTGCTACCACTAATCTCCCACCTGGAATTTCTAGGGGGTGATGCCAATGTAACCTCAAGATTGTTAAAGGCCTATCATGTTGAAGTTCTGCTCAGGTAATTAAAAACCAGACAAAAGAAATTGTCCCTATGCACTGAATATTTATTTATTTATTTATTTTTTGTTGACTAGGTAAGTGCACTAGACAAATTCTGCCTATTTTCAGGCATGACCCGGGGAAAGAGGATACAGATGAATGGCAACTAACTTTGAATCAGATTATGCTATTGGTGGTATTTTTAGTGAAATATTGTTTTATATATTGTATATCTATGTTTATAACACTCGCTTGAACTGTATTTTGTCAGTTGTGGAATGTTTGTAACTTGAACTCTCTGTACTTTTTGCTTCCCTCTAGGTACATGTAACTAAATCCAGGTCACCCCTGAAAAAGGGACTGTCATGATCTCAGCAGGCTTACCCAGTTACCAAAATTTTAAATAAAATAGAATAAATCCATTACATGGCCACTGAAGGGCATCATTCTGCTTTTTAACTATCTGTGCACCACCATATACATTCTCACATAGCTCTTTTTTTTCTGTAGAGACTTTTACCTTGTCTTGGAAGACCGGCATCTTTCTCAGCCCTGTCCCACTCCTCACAACCATTACATGCCTCTTGACCCAGGGTGAAATCTCCCATGTATTCACTCCATGGCAGGGCCATCCTGCACCTGTGCAACACATTCAGGCTCCTGAGTCGAGTGGAGGTATGGGGAGCAGGGAGCAGGCAGGGCTTCATTATTCCCATCCCTCCACATTTCCATTTTCTTTCAGACCCTTGCCATCACAACACATCAGTACATGTGCTTGGAGTTGCACATATTCTGCAGAACCTATGCCCTGCCCTTAGAGCAATACATAAGTGCACAACCACTGGGCTTTCACCCAGTGGCAGTCAGAGGCAAAGATGACTGGCTGCACCTCCCCAGGAGAGGAGAGTAGTCCCTGGGATGCTTAATCTTCTCCCTCACAATCAAACTCTGGCAACCCATGCTCATTCCAGAACAGGGGTCACCGGTGTGGCAGGCAGTAAAGTATTCAACAGCTTTGTCCTCCATGCCACTGGGTCAGTGTTCTCCCTGAGCTTTTTATTGTAGGATTGCTACTGCAAAATAAAACAAAGAGAGCACTCACACCCAGTAGAGAGGTCAGGTATATCACTTAGTCACACACATTACAGTGGTTGCTTATGACTTACTTTTCTTATTCAGTCATCGTTTTCTGTCGCAGTCCATTTACAATGTGCAGAGTGTTTTTACTAGAGATGTATTTACTGTGTTTTTGCATAAAATGTTGGAAATAGTGTCTCTAATTTTTCATTGAACACTGAATAGATGTGTTTCTGAATTTGCATTTTTGGGGGTCAGGTGGTCCTCTCGATATGTACCACACAACAAGAATTACACCACAACACATATATTACAAAGCTTGTTGAGCAGTTATAAACTCCATGATCTCCAAAAGACTTTTTTTATAATAACCTCTCAATAATAACATGTGGAAGAAATTAAACATGTTTGGGATAGGCATGAGGGAACCATAGAGGTGGGAAGGAGAGGCTAAAGCCGATGACCGAGTAGGGTCAATGGCTGATAATAATAGTAGGGTATACAGGCAGAATAGATGGGCCTAGTGTTCCTTATCTGCTATCAATTTCTATGTTTCTACGTGCTCTGACTCACTGGCATGTTCATCACATTTCTCAATGTGAGAACAATTATGGGATAGCCTGAACAATTTTCCATATCTGTTGGATCCATTGTTGAGAGGTTATGAAAAAAACTTCTTGAGAATATAAAGAAAAGATCTAGAAGTACTAAAATGAAACAATGTCTAGTCCCAAAGAAAAGAAGTGAGGATAACATTTAAATAGATACATAGATACTGTCAGCAGATAAGGTCCTATGTCCCACCCAGTCTTTCCATTTGAGCTCATAAGATCACTTTAAGCTTTCTAGAAGTCTGTTGCCCCTTACCCCTGACCTCCAAGAATCCCTTATGTCTATCCCATGCATTCTCAAATCCTGTGATTGTTTCAGCCCTCACCACTTCCTCGGGCAGGGTGTTCCACTTGTCCACCACCCTTTCTGTGAAGAAATTCTTCCTCACATTTCCTCTGAATCACCCTCCTTCCAACTTCATCCAATGCCCTCTAGTCCTGGAACATCTTTTTTGCTGAAAAACAGTGTTTTTCTGAACCCTGTTCCTTCCCGTAAGGTACTTGCATGTCTCTATCATATCCCATAGCTCCCTTCTCTCCTCCAGGGAGTACATATTCAAGTCCTTCAGCCTGTCCTCATAGGACTTGTGATGTAATCCCTGTACCATCTTTGTTGCCCTCCTCTGAACCTTCTCCAACCTGTTTATGTCCTTACATAGGTAAGGTCTCCAGAACTGGACACTGTACTCCAGGTGAGGCCTCACTAGTGTCTTGTACAGTGGAATTATGACCTCCCTTTTCCTGCTGGTGATGGTACTGCCAATGCATCCCAGCATGCTTTTGATTTATCTGCCTCCTTATTGCACTGTTTCTCTACCTTGAGGTCATCAGAGATGATAACCCCAAGGTCTCTTTCCTGCTTGGTGCATGCTATATCCTCACCCCCCCAAACTGATATGTAATTCAATTTTTTTTGCACCTCACAAACATTATTTTGCACCTTTTTGCGTCACATTTCAACTGCCAAACCCTTGACCATTCTTCAAGTTTCTGCAGGTACCCCCCTTTTCTGTCTATACCCTCTGGCATGTCCACTCTGTTACAGAGTTTTGTGTCATCAGCAAACAGGGAAATCTTGCCTTTTAGGTCCTGCACAATGTCTCTGATGAAGATGTTGAATAGAACCAGTCCCAGTACTGATCTGTGTCAGTTTGGTCACAAAATGTAGCTCCATTGCTGAAAGGGTACAGTAGATAGCAAAACAAATTTGGCATATCTACTGATTGACAATATTTTGTCAGGATCTGTTGGCAATATCCCAGGGCTACATACACAAAAGGGAACAGCATTAGGGATTGTCTAGTCCACAGCTGTCTACAGACAGAGAGACACTATAGCCCATGTTGGCTGTCAGCTAGCCCACAAGGCTTTTTTTCAGATGGGGCCACAGTAACATATGCAAATGGAGAAAACAAGGTAAACAATGTGATCACTCAGGTTTTGATACATGAATGGAGATCATGGAATTTGTAAACTGGTTAACTAGCTTTGTAATCTGTGTGTTATGGTGTGGTTGTTGTGGTCTTGTATATGTGGGGAGGACCATCAGACCCCTGAAAAAGTGAATTCAGGACACATTTGTTCAGTGCTCAGTGAAAAAGCAGAGACACTGGTGGCCAACATTTTAGGCACAACCACAATGGAGACATCTCTAATTTGTATTTCATAGGGACTGGAAGAATCAGACCCCATGAAGAGAAGGAGAACAACTCCGAATGATTTTACAAACTGAAAATTGGTGGATTTAACTGATAAAAGTCCTGAAGCCAAATGAAATTAATGGTATTATGAATATCAGACCATTCTTTTAGCAATTGGCAATACATAAAATTGCAGGGACTTGATATAAAAGAGTATTTGGCAGATGACCTTTCTTAATATGGAAAAAAGAAAGGAAAAAATAAGTATTGGACTTTATTCTGGAGCCCTGATCTCACAACCAGGAAGAGAGGACTGTTGTCCACTAAAGCACACTGAAGGACTACAGTATCCAAGCCTTTAGTTGCTTTAATATAATTGTACTGTGAGCAGTATTGACAGCCAAAGTGTTGTGTGAGGGGCTCTGTTAGACCTAATATTTTGCACTTTTAAATGAGTTTATTTTCAAACTTTGCTCACATACCCGAGTGACCTTTTCTGATCACTTCCAGTTCTCTATCTACATTTAAGCAGCTCTGATGTGAGTGGGGTGAGCAGGGTAGGGTGCACGACACATGCACAGAGACGTGCACAGAGACATGTATCGGCACATGTCAGCTGTGTCCACTGGTTATGCTGTGAACCTGGACACAGAATCCTTCAAAAGTACTAGCTGAGGGGTAAGTGCTGCTTGCATAGCAGAATGATCCTAAAGCAATAGTTAGATTCCAGTGAAAGGGTTTAACTGATTTGAGCATGTCTCGGGCTAAAGGTAAAAGGGCCAGAAAGAAAAAGGCCTTTACCAATTGCAAGATGTTTACTGAAAAATCAGCCTGCAATGTTTTTATATGTGATAACTGTTTATTAATCGGTACCCTGAAAGAAGAAATGGAATAATTATTGAAAAGGTTGGAAACACATAAAGAGACTGTGTTATTAGAGAGTTACATTGATGAAGTAGCCCAGAGTATTGTTTCCAGTGAAGCCCAGGAAGTTAATGGTAATAAGACTTTATCACTGGATATAGAAAAGGAAGAAGGGCAGCTTTTTGGTGATACTCAAACCTCAAAGGAACTACCTTGGAAACATCCTAAATGCATTATTAAAGATGTATTTATTGTATTTATTTATTTGGTAATTCGGATACAACCTTTGAGTATACACTCTTTTACAAAGGTTCCACGTCCTGATGTAAAACAGCAGAGACATAACAAAAACTTGACAGTTAACACAAAACATAAGATTGCTATGTAATACAGAATATTGATAAATAATACATTTGAGTAACCTAGACAACTGAAATTAAACAGCAGGAGGAGATTCCCAATTAGCAACGTATGGCATAGCTGCCCCAGGGGTGCCTGTCAGGTTAGAGTATTGGAAAGTGTAGGAGAAAGAAAGGGGGAGAATGCGAACAAGGTTTCCCAGTTAGCAAAGTGTGGCATAGCTGACTGAGGGGGGCCTGTCAGGTAGAGTATCTGAAAGGGTAGGAGAAAGAAAGGGGGGAAGAGTGCAAATGAGGGGCAGATTAGAGAGAGAGAGAGCGAGAGAGAGAAAGAGAGATTGGACACTTTCTAAGAATGTTAATAAAACTGATCATATGTTTTTGGAAACAATTGATCAAGTTGGATTGGACCAAAAAGTAATGGATAGTACCAGAGGTAACAACATTCTGGATATTATACTAATCAATAGAGGAGATTCCTTAGACAAGGTCAGGATCAATTCCCCAATGAGAAATAGTGACCTTTCCATGGAAGAATTCATAATAAAAGGGATGAATGCACTAAAAAAACCTGGGTATAGCACTAAATTGAACTTCTCAAAGGCTGATTTTTCACAGATTAGAAGCAAATTTTCCTTATGGGATTAGGCCAATGATTTTATGGGGTGCACGGTTGATGAGATGTGAAGTATGCTTATTACTAAACTAAAAGGACTTATTGCCAAATATATTCCAAGTCAGTATAACCAAAGGACTAAAAAAAAAAGACACAGCTAGGGTCGATTAACTTTTCCATCAAAAAATTGATTAATAGCCAGCCCAGTGGCACTGAGGGCTGAGGTGCTGGACACCTTACCTCATACCATGCCGGTGACCCAGGTTCAGGAACGAGCATGGGCCACCAGGGATCAGCCAGGGAGGAGAAGGATAGAGCACCCAATGGCAGATCTCCTGCTCCGGGGGATTAGCTGCATGACCCCACTGCAATACTGCCATCTCGGGGAGCCCTGGTGGAAGGTGCGGTAGGTGGAGAAGCAGTAAGGGTATTGGGCAGATGTCGGCAGAGGGACGGAGCAGGAGACATTTCTCAGTGTGCCTTCTAGCTCATTGGCCCTCATTGCATGCCGACATCTGGGGAAGAACAAGGGGAAAAACACCTCTGTCTCTCCTAGGCGATCACACCTCTCTGGGGGCCTCCAGGCTCGTCGGACAGACTTCACTGTACCGATTCCACAACACACAGTATGTTGGTTTGGGGAGGTAAGCATGGGGACCCTCTTCACCCCTACCTGGGGGGTGTACCAGGAGTAACTAGTGTGGAACTGAGTGCTCTAGGGGCAGATCACGAGAGAGTGGAGCCTGCAGAAGAGGATGTCTGAGAGAGTGGAGAGAGGAGGCAAGTAGGGTGCATAAATACAAGGTTAAAAAAAATAAATTAAATAATAAAAAGAACAGAATGTTCAAAAAATATAATAGGGACAAAACCCAGCATAATTATCAAATCAAATCAACTTTATTTTTATAGCACCTTTCAAAACCAAGGCGCTGTAAATAATAACCAAATACATAAAGATAAAATTTTAAAACAAAAACATTAAAACAGATCATCTGTAACTAGGGAAAGATAAACTAAATAAATACATTTTTAATTCCATTTTAAATCTATCGACAGTTGGGCATTCTCTCAACCAATGAGGTAGAGAATTCCACAGGGTTGGTGCTGAAAAAGTGAAGGCACGAGATCCTGATGTCTTCAATTGTACCCTGGGAATCTCCAGCAATCCCTCATTGGTGGAACGGAGAGGACGGAGAGGGGAGTAGGGTACCAGGAGATCTTGCAGGTAACTGGGTCCCTGATCATGTAGGGCTTTAAAGGTTAGCAGGCCAACCTTAAAGGTGATCCACCACCAAACAGGCAGCCAGTGCAGTTCGCGGAGCACAGGCGTAATATGACTGGTTCTAGAATTCCCAGTCAAAAGCCTGGCCACCGCATTCTGCACCAGCTTCAGGCAGCAGATACCAACCCCGGGTAGCCCTAGGTAGAGGGAATTGCAGTAATCAAGACGGGTAGTGGCAAAACCATGGACCAGTGTTGGAAGATCACCCATAGGAACCAGGTGTTTCACCCGGGAGATATTCCTCAGATGGTAAAAAGAGGATATGAGGACAGCTGACACCTGAGATTTTAGGGTCAAACCATCATCAAAAATAATGCCCAGGTTGCGCACCTGATCAGAGGTAGTGAGCGACATACCACCAAGTAATAAGACTGATGGTTGTCCAGCCCCCAAACCCGCCCCCGGATGACCTGGGTCCACTACTAGCACTTCAGTCTTATCCGGATTCAGTCTCAGCCAGCTGGAACTCGTCCAAAGTCTGATCTCAGCAAGGCAGTTATTTAGAACGGAGAGTGAATCAACTTGTCTGGGCAGAAAGGACAAATACAGCTGAGTATCATCTGCATAGCAGTGAAAACCCAGACTGTATCACCTGATGATATCTCCCAATGGCAGCATATACAATGTAAACAAGATGGGGACTAGAATGGAACCCTGCAGTACCCCACAAGGCAGGGAGTGAGCACCAGAGGAATAAATTCCAGTGGCAACTCTCTGAGACCTGTCCATGAGGTAAGAATGGATCCATTTGAGGACTGTACCAGACAGCCCACAAAAGAACCGCATGCACTCCAACAGTACACCATGGTCTACAGTGTCAAATGCAGCAGAGAGATTGAGAAGGACCAGAATAGTATGTGCCTTTCGATCTCTAGCCATTAGGAGGTCATTCAATACCCGGACAAGGGCAGTCTCCGTTCTATGCTTCTTTCTAAAACCAGACTGGAGAGTATCATAGACATTGTGAGTTGTAAGATGATCATCCAATTGCAACGCAACCACCTTTTCAATAACCTTACCAAGAAATGGCAGGTTAGAGATAGGCCAGTAGTTGTCTACACAATCTGGATCCAAGGAGGGTTTTTTAAGGAGTGGTCGGATGACAGCCTCATTGAGGGGGTCAGGAAAGACCCCCCCCCAAAGACTTCCAGACAGTGTCAGCAAGGATCAGGCAGATAACTTCTACACATCCCACTAAAAGAGGTGTAGGACCCGGATCCAAACTACAACTGGTTGGTCACAAAGTTTGGATGATCTTCACAATGTCAATGAACTCCAGCCAGTGAAAATCTGACCAGACAGACTGAGTGGATGCCACTTCCTGTCGACCACTGCAATCCCTCATAGGGGAGGTCGGACCAATGCCAGACCTGATGCTGGCAACCTTATCTGAAAAAAACTGAGTGAACTCCTTGCATCTCAGCTGAGAAAAAACTTCTCTGGGCTGGAGACAGATTTGATTGCACAATCTGTCAACAGTCCAGAAGAGCTGAGCTGGTCGATTCTGTGCAGCAGAAATCCCCGGGAGAGGAATTCTGCCTTCTTACGGTTGATTTCTGATTGACAGCCATCATAATGTGCCATCAGCCTAAGCCTGTCAGCATCATGGCCGGACTTCCACCAGGCTGTCTCCAACCTTTGGCCAACTCGCCTTAACTCCTTCAAGGAGCCATCAAACCAAGGGCTCCTTGGACAAACGGTGAGAGGCCGAACACGAACAGGAGCAGTCTTGTCCAGAGCATCTCCCACAGCCTTATTATAGGCTAGAACGAGATCATCTGGACTCATGCATTCACACGACAAGCCCGATAGATCCAGTACCGCCAGTAGGTTGCTGGGGTTAATGCCCCTTAAAGGGTGGTACTGAACCATCTCTGTAGGGGGAGACCTATTAGGGGGAGCCCTGAAGCTGAACCTTATGGCATGATGGTCAGACCAGCTGACTGGTTCCACCCCCAAATCAACAATCTCCATACCCAAAAGAAAGATCAGGTCCAACAAATTACCTCCTACATAGGTCGAGGAGGTAACCACCTGTGTTGGTCCCAGCATCGTCATCAGCTGGAGGAGATTTTGACCAAAGTACGAGAGTTCATCGTCGACCTAGGCATTGAAGTCCCCCAGAACTGTCAATCTGGGGGACCTCAACACCATGTCGACGATGAAGTCTGCTATCTCCTGCAGGAATTCTCCACCGTCTCCTGGTGGACGGTAGATGAAGAGAATCCTGCAACCTACACCCTCACCCAGGATATATTCAAAGGCTCTGGTACTTCCCAATGGCACATCCACAATGCCCAGCTCAGTCTTAAGCATAAGCTTAAACTTATACATCAGTTGTATAGAGATCTTACTAGGAAGGTTAAAACCACAATTAAAAAGCTAGAGCTAAACAAGAAGTATTATTGGCAACTACAGTTAAGGACAACAAAAAATCCTGTTATTCTTTTATTAATAGCATGAAAAGTAATTAGAATATTATAGGTCCATTCACAAATACTGATGGTACATTGGCTTCGGAAAAAGAGATGGCAGATATACAGAATATATATTTTTGTTCAGTCTTTAATGATTCAGCTCTACCATTCAGCACTATTAAACTTCAGTTTAATTTTAGGCAAATGATAATAGACCCTAAGGATGTTAGGGACAAGCTGTATGGGCTAGATGTTAATAAATCTCCTGGCCCAGACAACATTCAACCTAGAGTGTTACATGAGCTGGCTGATCTGTTGGCATTACCCCTCATTAGCTTATTCCAGGCCTCACTAGGCAGAGAAGAAGTCCCTCAGGACTGGAAATTCACAATTGTGGTTCCACTGCATAAGAAAGGGCCCAAATCTGTGCCAGCAAATTTTAGGCCAGTCAGTTTGACCTCGTTAGTAGGGAAGGTCTTTGAAGGTATCCTAAAGCAGGAGATTCTTGATTTTCTAGCAAAACAAAATTTGTCTGATCCCTCACAACATGGTTTTACCAAGTCAAGGTCCTGTCAGACCAACTTACTCACCTTCTATGAAAAAATAAACTGTTAGTTAGATAAGGGAAACTCAACAGATGTGGCCTTTATGGATTTCACAAAAGCATTTGACAAACTTCCCCATGTAGAATTGTTGAATACACTGGCAAAAGCAGGGATCAATTCCTACATTCTAATTTGAATATTTGAATGGCTAAGGGGAAGAAAGCAAAGAGTGACAGTGAAAGGGGTGCTGCCAGACTGGGTACCTATTTCAAGTGGGGTCCCTCAGGGGTCAGTTTTGGGCTCTGTCTCTTTAATATTGATAGTTTCACCCTCATACTAAAATATACTAACATTTGGTTGTCAAAATTCACTGATGACTGTAGGGTGGGCAGGATTGTGAATGACACAGTTGAGGCTTCTTCATTTCAAATGGCTTTTAATGAATTCCATAATTGGATGGTGTCTAATAAATGTGAATTGAATATAGCCAAATGCAAAGTAATGCACTTGGGCTCCAGTAATAAAAATGTTACATACATACTTGGAAATAATACACTATCTCTTACCAGTGAAGAAAGAGATCTGGGTATTAAAATCACAACTGATCTGAAGTTTAGTTCCCACTGTAAGACCAAGTAAAAAGGGCAAATCACAAGCTTAATAGCATCTTGAGACATATTGCCAGCAGGGATGAGAGGGTTTTGAGGACCCTGTATGGAGCCTTGGTTAGAACACAATTGGAGTATTGCACTCAAGTGTGGTCACCACAGAATAGGGAAGATATTCTAAAAATTGAAGCCATTCAGAGAAGAGCTATGAGGTCAGTAGCTGGCCTAAAAGGCATTCCCTATTCAGTTAGATTAGAGTGTTTAAACCTATGCTCACTATATTATAGAAGGCCTAGAGGAGACATGTGTATGCTTTATAAAGTCATGGGTGACACTAAGCTGAGGGAAGATTTATTACTTACATTTAAAACAAGCTGGTGCAGTGTGAGGAGACATAACAAACAACTAGTGATGCCTAAATGGAACTCATATTTGAGAAAATAATGGTTTACACAAAGGGAAATTTCTTCCTGGAATAGCCTTCATTCATCTATGGTGGAAAGTAAAAATATGGACATCTTAAGGCTAGGCTGGATATCTTGTGAAGCAACAGAACTGCAAGGTTCAAAAATCTGGGGGATGGGCGAGCATTATGGATGAAAGTCTTATAGCTTGATACTACCTATGAAACCTATGAAACCTATGTATAATCTTTAATGTGACATTGACCTGTAGTTTTATTTCTGTTACAGATACTCCCACTCCATTATACCTTTCTAAAGATATTAAACCTTTCTTATGTTGTTTAACATGGATACTGTGAACTGTAGACAAAGTGAGACACTTTTCAGTGGAGCACACATACGAGCTATAGGTCACTGTCGCACGTGCTGGACCATCGGCAACTTAAAAACCCAGCTCCAGGAAGCCTGGGTTCAATATTTTCAATTGCAGCAAAAGGTGCAAGATGGCAAGCCCTCTTACATTCCATGTCCAATCCCTCAGTTCTCAAAAAGAGTTCATTGCCCCTCGGGGGTGCTGGACCTGATGATTGGCAGGTGGTGAGGGAAAGAAACAGAGGCAAAACAAACAGGACAACCCAGTACAATGCTAGGCAGGAAAATAACATACCAACTAAAAATAGATGCTCAGCATTAATGAAACATCCAAACATCAAACAAAATGGCAGAACAAGACGTAAAATTATCGCTCTCCAACCCGTGATAAGGCAGGATATGTCACAAAACAAAAAGGCTGAAGGAAACAAAAAACTCATCATCTTGGAGGACTCCAAGATACGTGGAGTACAACCCACCTAAATTCAATCAAAAACACTAAAATAGTGGTCCACTGTCTTCCTGGAGCTTCTGCAAAAAGAGACACTGACTGCATCCAAAGAAAGATGTGCAGAGATACATAATATGTACTATACTCTGGTTAAGTTGATGAAGTGGGGTCTGCTTGACTCAAATATATGTGTTGGATGTTCACAGGAGGAGGGAACACTCCTTCACATATTTTGGTCCTGTCCCAAAATCTCCCAGTTGTGGGACTCTATCAAAGCTTCCCTAGATCCTATACTGGGTTTACAGGAACATTTCACGCCCGATATCTGTCTCCTCGGGGACATGTCTTCTATTAGAGTCAAAGTGAGAAGATTCCATATTTCAATGATTGCTCTATCGGTCAAGAAGCTTATTTTACGTCATTGGAAAGACAAGCTTACTCCAACATTACAGGAATGGGTGAATGAAATCCTTGATAACCTGTCTACGGAAAAGGCAATTGCCAGCCTTCACAACAGATTATCTGTTTATACTCAAATAGGGGATCCCCTTCACTCCCTAATTCTAGCTGCTCAGAATTAGTAGTGTTTTAGTACAATAGCCCTGTATACTCCTGTACAATGGTTTTATACTTAAGTGGCACATTGATATGCAACTGCTGTGGGGGGGAAGGGAGGGAGGGGCAGTTTTAATGTAATAAGTGCTGTATCCTTGTCTTTTGTCATGTTACTGCCTCTTAATGTGGAAAATTTGCTAATAAAATTTGAATTAAAAAAAAAAGATGTGTAGAGAGGGAGAGAAAGCAGACATTATAATTCACCTTGGGACAAATGACCTGGCAGATCAAATGATAGAGGAAGCCAGAAAGCACCTAGCCAGACTGGCCACTTTTTCATTCACCCTCATCTTCTGAAAAGTACTGCCAGTATGGGGAAAAGGAGGAAATACTGAGAAACTCAAAGAGAAGGAAATCTCTGAACTAAACACATGGCTGCACAGATGGTGCTTGTCAAATGGGCACCACATCATCGGCGACTGACAGGATTTCTGGGAGATATTTTTGTATGATGGACTCCACCTAACAAAGATAGGGGTGAGGGCACTCGGCCAGAAATTTGATGTCTATGTGGGACTGGAGTGGTCAAAGTGGGCGAAATTCACTTTGCGGAGTAATCCACAAAATTCTGCCCATTTTTCAGAGTGAAATGTGAAATTTCACCTGGTGGAGTGACAAAATTTCAACTGGGAGAATGGTGAAATGTCACCTTCCATGGCGGAATTCCGTCTGCAGAGGCGAAATTTCACCCACGGATAGGGGCTAGTGGTCCCTCTCCCCACCAGTTCAGCCATCTGCCACCTGACATAAAAAAAAATCTTTATAAATAGCACCCCCGCCGGCCAAAAGTGTTCACACATCCAAAAATGCCTCTATGCCCTGGTAGCTAGTGGTCCCTCCCCTACACACCTTCACCTCAAGCCCAAGTGCATAATTTTATAATATCTCCTCATGTCCATCCCACTCCCTACAACAATCATAAAAAAAATGCTCTCTGGTGGTCTAGTGGTTTGAGGTTTCAATAATATGCAGGCTGCCCTCCCCATCCCGAACTCCCATCCCGATCCCCCAGTCACATCATATTTTCACCACATAACCCCTCCAGTCCCTGGTGGTCTAGTGCCTCCCACCCCCACCCCAGCTGGAGTGAGTCCAGCCCACCACCCTGCTTCCTTTCCACCCCTAAACCCTGCAGCGGTGGACCAGAACATCCCTCCTCTCCTCCACGGCCGACCACCCACTGGCTGAACTTTTAATGAATGAGCACATAGATCGTGCTCATTCATTAAAATTTCAGTTTTTTTATCTTGGGTGGCTGGTGGCAGATGAACTGGTGGGGGGAGGGACCACTAGCCACCAGGGCAAATGGGCATTTGGATGTGTGGGCACTATCAGGAGGGGGGTGCTATTTATAAATAATTTTTTTTATGTCTGGTGGCTGGCGGGTGAACTGGTGGGGGCGGGGCGCTACTAGGTAATCTTCGTTGAAGAAATTCATTTTCCACGGAAAAATTTTGCAATGTGCCCACCAGGTGAATTTAATATTTTGCCAGCACTGGCCAGCCGAATTTAAATTTGCTGCATCACTATGGGATATTTAAACTAAGAAATGGGGAGATAGTTGCAGCACTCGTACATACTAATGAGTCAGTTGCCACTCCCCCAAAACAGAGAAAACAAATAGACCCAAGCACAAGTATTGTAGAAGGGGTGCAGCATCATCTGCAAAAAACCCTAACTCAAGTAAATCATGTTTGGGGAAAAAAAGAGAGGAAATACCATAAGGGAAAAACATACACCGTAAAAGGAGAGAAATGGGTATAGTGGGCAATGGTTACAAATGCACGGAGCTTAAGTAAGTAAAATTTTATTTATGAAAAGCTATTCCAATAGATCATAGCATTTTACAGAAGTCACATATCATAAAATATTTAAATTCCGCAAATCACACATTAAAAACATATATAAACAGCAGGATTAAGTATCAGAAAATGCTAATTCAAAAGATAAGTTTTCAAGGCAGACTTAAAGGCTTCAATGGATGGGCACTCCGTAATCTGGAGAGAGGTAGAGAATTCCACAGAGTTGGGGCCACAAAACAAACAATCTGGCAGCTGACATTGTTAAACGGACCCTGGGAATCTCTAGCAATCACTCACTGGTAGAGTGGAGAGGATGAAGGGGGCAGTAAGGACAAAGGAGATCTCGCAGATACCATGGTCCCTGGTTGTGTAGGGTTTTATAGGTCAGTAATCCTACCTTAAAGGTAATCCTCCACCATACCTGCAACCAGAGCAGTCTTCGGAGCACAGGTGTGATATGGCAAGATTTTGATAAGCCAGTCAACAACCTAGAAGCCACATTCTGTACCAGTTGCAGTCAGTGAAGGTCCACCCCTGGTAGCCTGAGGTATAGGGCTTTGCAGTAATCAAGGCAAGTGATCACAAAGGCGTGGACCAATGTAGGAAGGTCATCAAGTGGGACCAGTTGCTTTATCCAGGCAATATTCCTCACATGGTAAAATTAGATCTTGACAACGACTGACACCTGAGTCTTAAGCAACTGCTTGCTATCAGTCATAATGCCCAGATTCCGCACCCGGTCAGAGGTTATCAGGTAGTTGCTACCCAGCCACAGTCCAGATGGCTGCCCAGTTAGTAACCTCTCTACCCGATGACCTGAGTCCTCAACCAACACCTCAGTCTTATTTGGATTCAGTCTCAGCCAGTTGGCACTCATCCTGTCCTGAATCTCAGAAAAGCAGTTGTTAAAGTCCGAGATAGCATAGTTTTGTTCAGGCACCAAAGACATGTATAGTTGAGTATCATCTGCATAGCAGTGAAAAGTCAATCTGTACCACCAAATAATCTCTCCCAGCAGCAGCATGTATACCATGGACAACATGGAGGAAAGCATGGAACCCCACATAGCAGGGGCTGAAGAGAAAGCTCCCATCTCCACTCTCTGCATCCTGCTGGTGGGGAATAAATGAAACCATCTGAGGACCGTACCAGACAGTCCACAGAATAGCAGCAAGAGCTCCAGCAACACCCCATGGTCCACAGTATCAAATGCTGCAGAGAGATCAAGGAGGACCTAGATGGAATGGCTCCTCCAATCTCTCGCAGTCAGGAGATCACTGAGTAACAAAACCAACACAGTCTCAGTACTATGCCTCTTCCTGAAACTGAACTGGATAGGACTGTAGACGTTGTGGGTGGTCAGATGCTCCTCGAGCTGCAATGCAACTACCTTCACAATAACCTTACCCACAAAAGGTAGGTTAGAGATAGGCCTGTAGTTTGTGAGACAGTCAGGTTAGAGAGAAGGTTTTTTCAGGAGGGGGTTGACCACTGCCTCCTTCAGGGTGTCCAGAAACACCCCGATCTCTAATGAACACCTAAGTATCTCAGCAAGGATCAGTCTGATTTCCTCCATGCACCCCACAAGGAGGCATGTTGGACCAGGGTCCAAATTACAGTAAGTTGGTCACAAGCCCCGGATCACCTTCACAACGTCCTCAATTTCCAGCTGGCTAAAATCTGACCAGGCAAACCAGGTGCTTTCAGCCTCGCATTGATCTCTGCTCTGCCCATTTGAGCGAGCTATGCGAATCTCAGACCTGAGGGTGCCAACCTTATCTGTGAGGAATAAAGCAAACTCATTACACTTCTCCTGTGAATAAGCTCCCTGACTCTGGAGACAGGTTGGATCGCAGAACCTGTTCACAGTACGGAAGAGTTGAGCCTGTTGGCTCTTCACAGCAGCAGTCTCCATGGACTAGATCTCTGCCTTCTTAAGGGAGACTGCAGATTGATAATCCCTGCAATGGGATACCAATCTAAGTCTGTTACCATCAAGGCCCAATTTTCGTCAGCATCGTTGCAACCTTCTCTCCACTCTTCTCAACTCCCTCAGAAACCCATCAAACCAAGGGGACCAAGGGTGAGGGAGAGGGGGTGAACCCAGACAGGAGCAATGGAATGCAGAGCAGCCCCCAATGCCTTATTATAGGCTGGCAGAAGACACTCTGGATCCATACTAACACTCGAACTCCCCGATAGGTTAAGCACTGCCATAAGACCATCAGAGGTCAAACTCCATAAAGGGCGGTACCTGATCATCTCCATGGGGCAGATCTGTTGGGGGGTGGTGAAACTTAACCCTATAGTGTGATGATCGGACCACCACATCTGAGATCTCCATCTCCAGCAGAAACACTAGGTACAATGAATTACCCTGTATATGGGTTGCAGAGGTAATCACCTGTGTGAAGCCAAGTGAAACCATCAGTTGGAGGACATCTTGTCCAAAACAAGATTTTCAGGGAGACATTCTGGAGGCTGCAATGCTGCCCTATCTGCAGACACCTCTCTGGGCTGAGGGAGGAGGTTGCCTGTCTCTGAACAGAGTTGGACAAGCTGAAGGTGGCATCCACCCCCACCCAGAGACCACCGGGTCCACAACCTTTACCTCAAAGGATGCCACAGATGAGGAGAAATTGGACTACAGTGAGATCAGGGAGGATGAGGGAGGGGGGTCGAAAGTACATCCCCCAACTGGTCCCACTTACAAACTCCTACATTGTTTTGGAGGAACAGAAAAGTCCCACTCAGGAACCAGAGGCTGCATCCAGGGAGGATGGTAGGGTTCTCCAGGATGAAGCCCTAGGGAAGGGAAGCAAGGAAACCTGGAGGATGTGGGGAAGCTTCTCCTAGTGGGGGACTATATTGTTAGGGGAATGGAGTTAGGGTCACCTAGCAGGGGAGAGAGGGAGGTCAAGTGCCTCCCAGGAAGCGCTGTATGGAGGAATGGGAAGTGGATCCATAGAATCGCTATGGCAATAGCAAGAAGAGAGCAACTGGATGTCATTGTCCACCTGGGGACCACTGACCTGGCCAGGAGAAAGGTGGAATTAGCCAGAGTCCAGGATTATTTTAGGAAGCTCGGGGGGATTTCTGAAACAGATAGCATGCTCCGTATCATTCTCAGAGGTGCTAAATGTCCAGGGCACAGGGGAAGCTAGGGCACTCCACATCTGTACCTTCAACTCCTAGTTGAAGGATGGGTGTGGAAGGGAGGATTTTGGCTTCATAGGGGACTGGGGCATGACCTGGGCAGATGCAAGCTTATATAAGGACGACGGCCTGCATCTGTCCTAGCAGGGGACCTTGGTCCTTTGTGAGAAGTTTAAATGCTTCAGCTGTGAGTATTTAAACTGGCCAAGGGGGGAGACCCAGGAGGCTTAGGAAACACCCCCCATGAAAACATGAAGGAACATAAGCCAACTGTGGGAACAGCGAAAATAGGCAGAGAGGGGCAGGCAGGTGAAGAATGTGTAATGAGTACTATAAGGGCAGCAGGAGCACATAAGAAAAGAAACTGGGGAGGGGGAAAGATGCTGGATAGGGAGAATAAGAGCAGAGGGAGGGCAAGCTGTAAAACATGGAAGGTCATGCAAACAAATGCCCGTAGCCTGGCAAATAAGGTTCCAGACCTGGAGTCCTTGTTGACATATGAAGACCTTGACATAGCAGCAATAACAGAGACATGGTACTCTGCAAATCATGGCTGGGAAGTCAATATACCAGGTATGGTTCAGCATGGAGACGTGGACGTAATCAAGCCATACAAGGGCAAGAGTATTAGATTTCAGGAGGGCAGATTTCACTGAAATGGGTAGATGTATACAAGCAGTCTTGGGGAAGGGAGAGATAGTAGATGGTGTGGAAAAACAATGGAAGAAACTGAAACGAGCCACAGTGGATATAACAAACCAGTGCTTTAGGATAGTGACCAAAGGGAAAAGAAGAAGAAAACCACTATGGTTCTCCAAAGAGGTGAGGGACAAAGTCAGGGCTAAAAAGCTGAGTTTCAGGAAATATAAGGGGAGCCAAAGGGAGGAAGACAGGGAGTTGTACCTTGAATGTCTAAGGGAAGCAGGGAAGGCTGTTAGGAGGGTGAAGGCGCAGACAGAAGAGAGCTTAGTAGTCTGTAAACAAAGGTGATAAGGCATTTTATAGGTACATTAGTGAAAGAAGAAAAACCAAGAGAGGGATTGTGAGACTCAAGGGGGAGGAGGGAGAGTGTAAGGAGGGGGATCTGGACAAGGCAGAAATACTGAACAAATACTTCTGCTCAGTATTCACTAAGGAGGGGGCAGATCAAGGATCACAGCTGGGGTGCAGAAGCAATTGGGGGGGGGAGAAGTGAACACCAGTCCATTTACAGTGGAGAGAGTTCTGGAAGAACTCACAAAGCTGAAGGTGGATATGTCCATGGGGCCAGACAGCATCCACCCGAAGATATTAAAGGAGCTGTGAAAGGAACTAGCAGTGCCTCCGCTGGCCCTGTTCACAGAGTCACTCAACACGGAGGACTTGAGGAGGGCACATGTGGTCCCACTGCACAAAAGTGGCAGTAAGAGGGAGGCGGGGAACTACAGGCCAGTCAGCCTCACCTCAGTGGTGGGGAAGATCATGGAGACACTGCTGAAAGAAAGGATAGTGACACATTAGGAATCCAGTGGTGTGCAGGATCTGAGCAACACGGATTCACAGCAGGAAGGTCATGTCAAATGAACCTAATAGTTTTTTTTGATTGGGTGACAAGGGAAGTTAATCAGGGAGGGGCAGTAAACGTCACCTACCTGGATTTCAGTAAAGTCTTCGACACTGTCCCACATAGAAGGCTGATTAACAAGATGAGTAGTCTGGGCATGGGAGACAAAGTGGTGAACTGGGTTAGGAACTGGTTAACAAACAGGAGACAGAGGCTGGTGGTAAATGAGGTACAATCTGGGGAGATGGGGGTGACCAGTGGGGTACCTCAGGGGTCAGTACTAGGACCAGTCCTGTTCAATGTCTTCATTAGTGACATGGCAATGGGGCTGGAAGGAAAGGTCTGCCTGTTTGCAGATGACATCAAGATCTGCAACAGGGTGGATGCTCCAGAAGGGGTACAGAAAATGAAGAGGGACCTGGAGAAGCGTGAAAGATGGTCAGAGATGTGGCAACTGAGGTTTAATGTAAAGAAGTGCAAAATAATGAACCTGGGTAGAGGGAACCCTGGGAGAGCTACAGGTTGGGGGGAGAGGAACTGACTGTCATGAAGGAGAAAAGGGACCTAGGGGTTATCATCTCTGATGACCTTAAGGTATCAAAGCAGTGTACAAAGGCAGCAGGAAGGGCCAGTGGTACGCTGGGGTACATAGGCAGAGGTATCACTAGCAGGAGGCAGGAGGTGGTGATGCCATTGTATAAAACATTGGTTAGGCCTCACCTGGAGTACTGCATGCAGTTCTGGAGACCACACCTGTGCAAGGACATTGATAAGGTGGAGACTATCTGGAGAAGGGCAACAAAGATGGTACAGGGCTTATACCATAAAACATATGAGGAGAGACTAAGGGACCCCAGTATGTACTCACTGGAGGACTGGAGGAGAGGAGACAGTGGGGGGACATGATTGAAACTTTCAAGTACCTTAAGGGCATAAATAAGGTGCAGGCAGGGGAACTTTTCCAATGTAGAAAAAGTACTAGAACAAGGAGACACAATATGAAATTGGAGGGGGGGGTAAATTAAGAGGTAATGTGAGGAAGTTTTTCTACACAGAAAGGGTAGTTGATACATGGAATAGTCGGCCACAGGAGGTAGTGGGGCAAACACAATGGAGGGATATAAGCATGCTTGGGACAAGCACAAGGAAAGCCTGAGTGGGGAGGGAGAGATAACAAGCCATTGATCTCATAGGGCCTGCAGGCAGACTGGATGAGCCTAGCGGTCCTTATATGATGACAATTTCTATGTTTCAGTAAGAGTTCATCATCAGCCATTTCACTGAAGTCCCGCAGTACCAACCACCTGGAGGCCTCTAACACCATCTCAATGATGAAGTCTGTGACTTCCTGTAGGAAATCCTTCCTATCACCAGATGGATGATAGATGAGAAGTATCCTACAACTCACACCTGCGCCCATGATACATTCAAAGGATCTAGTGATCCCAACTGGCACATCTACAAGGCTCAACTCCATCTTAAAACAGATGTCCCCCACCCCACCCCTATGATCGAATCTCGGCAGTGAATAACTGAGTACCCGGCTGGAACAGCTGACTCCAAAATGGGACCAGCATTCTCATCCAGCCAGGTCTCAGTGATGCAAGCCAGGTCAGATGACCCAACAAGATCAGCAATTACTGCTGTCTTGTTTCAAAGTGACCTTTCATTGCATAACACCACCCGAGCTGGATGAGAAGTCAAGGTTGACGATGCTACCTGCCCACCACAGGTGGATCCCTTGGTTATAGGCAGGCAGGCAGGGCAAACCCCCCTCTCCTGGGCCCATTTTGCCCCAGGGTGTCTCCTTGACCTTACAACTCCAATTTGTCTCCCCCTCTCCACTAACCTGCCAGTACGCCCCCCACCCCTCTGTTGTACCCTTGCTATTCCCAAGGCATGGCAGCACCCATAAAACTCAGCCAATAGTGGGGGGCAATCAAAGGGTGGAGGGCTCCGAGCTCAGTGGGAGAGTAGTACCCACCCATCAAAGCTCTCTGCCAACACATCCTGCTAAAATTCCCCATTCAGCAGCTATCTTAATTATAACAATCACTCCACTCAAACAAACAATACATGTCTCTCACCCTTACTTATTTAAAATCTCCTTAAATACTCTTAATAACATAAACTACCACACCCCAAATACTAAATTTAAAATAACTTGACCAACAACTTAATATAAATATATAAAACACACATAAAAAGGAAAACAAATGTATACAGCAGCAAAACAGCAGTAGTGAGTAAGTGTATGATGATTTATATCTGACATAAACTGTCCAGACTGTAATTAAAGAAATAAATAGTGACCACGGAGCTATGCTATAGCACCAAAAACCAAAACTGAAATTTGCAGGGGAACTCTTACCACCCCTAACAATAAAACAAATTTTGTCCAAAACAAGTGTCCTTCACTGCCACATAAAAATGACTGTTTACAGTAGTTTCACTGTAAAATAGGCTCTCTCACTGCCTATCCAAAGTAAGAAGTAAATAACCCTTAGTGTTCCACAAAATAATCATAGGGACTAATGTCAGCACTGCTCCACTTAGAAAGACTGCTAGTTGAAAGCAGCTTTTTAGTGAAGGTCCTCCAATGGATCACATTTGCCAGGCCCCACCCCTAACCCCAAGTAAGTCCTTAAAGCACCCCCATTTCCCCCATTTGAGCAACGGGAGCGACCCAACTCCCATCAGGAACCCTCTGCAACTCCAGGAGCTTGGGCAGTGGACAACCCTCCAGTTAGCACCCCCGACCCCCCCCCGTGAGAACAGCTGCCTTTTGTACCCACCTCAGGATCAGTCGGTCTGGCTAACCCCTCCTTGACCTCTTCTATTCAGGCTCAGGCTTACTCACAATCGCCTAAAAATAGTTTTCTGGAGCAGGAAAGCAACTTCACTCATCAGCCACATCAGTCTCAGATGGGCTGATTCTCCATGGAAGCAGAACTCCAGAGAAACAGTACACCAACGTTCCTCACACCAGGTTGTAATTCCCTGAGGTTGTTTTCCACAAGAGTCCGTTATCCTCAGCCAGCTTTGTGTAGGCGGCAGCTCCCAAACTACTTTAGGGACAACCTTTTTCGGTGCTGTGCATGCACCACAGCACAAGTCGTGCACACCATGATGTACAGACGCCAGCAACCGGGTAATGAAAATGGTCCCAACCGATAGTGATGTCAGGTAAATTGTGTTTCACCAAAACCAGAGGTCGGAAATAAAACAAAACCAACCGTAACTTTCAATAACGCGCTACTGATGTTTAGCCACCAAAATGTATACAAGAAAACAATAAAAATAAAACAACAGTGTGCTAAAAAAACATTAAAATCAACAGCCACTGAAATAAGCTGAAGGCTGACCCAGTGTGGTCTCCATCTTGTCAAATGAAAAGAAACAAACATGATCCCTGATCTCATAGCCACGATGGAGAAGGAGGACAGGTTGGACTGGGTGGCTTTGACTGAAACACAGTTCATGGAACACCATAGCTGGGACATAGCCATCTCAGGTTTCAACCTATTTAGGAGGGACAGGAATGGAAGAAAAGGGGGAGGGATAGCTTCTCTGCATCAGAGAGGGCTTAAATGCAATGGAGTTGCAGGTGACCCAAAATGAGTCAGAATCCCTATGGTTAACAATTGAAAGCAGGAAAGGGACTGTAATTCGAGTAGGTGTTATCTACAGACCCCCAACACAAGGGGAAAAAGGTGATACAGAGCTAATAGAAACCATGAATAAAATGGCAGACAAAGGTGAAGCAATACTGATGGGGGACTTCAATTTGCCAGATATAAAATGGGTCCCATATACAGCAGCATCAACTAGGAGCAAGGGTATTCTAGCAGCACTGAGGGGGGCAGGCCTGAGGCAGCTAGTAAATTCAGCAGCAAGAGGGGGTGCTGTCCTCGACCTGAAACTTATTAACAGCGATAAGGTACATGACGTAGAAGTGGGACACCATCTTGGTTCACGTGACCACCACTCATTATGGTTTAAGATCAAAATATATGAAGAAAACAGTCCCTCAAAAATAAAGGTTTTACATTTTAGAAAGGTAGATTTTCAAAAAATGAGGGTCTGCCTTGTAAGTAACCTAGACAGTCAAATGGGGGACGGGGGCAAGAGATGTGGGCTAACCTGAAGAAAAAAATACAAATAGTCACAGAGGAATGCACCAGGAGGACAAGTGAGCAAAAAAAGAGAAGAAAACCACTTTGGTTCACAAGACAGGTGGCAACCACAGTGAAGGACAAAAGACAGGGTTTCAGAAAGTTCAACAAGTCCACAGGGGAAGAGGACCTGTAATGGTATGAAAATAAATCTGAAGGAAGCAGGTAAAGAAATCAGGAAGGCTAATGCTAAAACAGAACTAGACATAGCACAGGGAGTAAAAATGGGGGCAAAAGCTTTTTTAGATATATCATGGAGAACAGATAAAATAGGGGAGGTATCGTGAGACTCACAAAGGGGGGACTAGTGGAGGAGAACAGTAAAAAGGTGGAAGTCCTAAAGGGGAAATGTACCTACTTAGATGAAAAAACAATTCTCAGGATCAGAGATAGATACAAGCTCCTTCACAGTACACCAAGTGTTAAAGGGACTAAACAAGTTAAAGGTAGATAAGGCCATGGGCCCAGATGAGATACACCCAAGAATACAGAAGGAACTAGCACAAGAACTGGCGGAACCTCTGGTGGAACTATTCACCAAGTCTTTGAGGAGTGGGGTCATCCCAGAGTACTGGAAGAGGGCAACAGTTGTCCTGCTCCATAAGTCAGGAAGCAAGGAAAAGGCAGAAAACTACATACCAGTCAGTCTCGCTTCAGTGGTGGGCAAACTAATGGAGTTGCTACTCAAGGTAAGGATACTAGAGATTCTTCAATAAAAAATGAGCGACAGGACACAAAGCAGTATGACTTCACAGCAGGCAGGTCATGCCAAACAAACCTGACTGACTTATTCAGCTGGGTCACCAGGGCAGTGGACCAGGTGGGTGCAGTGGATATAGTCTACATGGACTTTAGCAAAGCATTTAATTCCATCCCGCACAGGCTTCTGATAAATAAACTGGAAAGCATGGGAGAAGGGCAGAGGGTGGTAAACTGGGTAAGAAACTGGCTGAGTGGGAGGACATTGAGGGTGCAGGTAAATGGCGCCTTGTCTGAAGAGAGAGAGGTGATCAGCAGAGTGCCCCATGGATCAGTGCTGGGGCCTTTCCTCTTTGGTGTTTTCATTAGTGACATTGTGGATGGGTTGGAAGGAAAGGTGTTTGTATTAGCAGATGACACTAAGATCTGCAATAAAGTAGACATCCCGGAGGGGGTGAGGAAATGGAAATGGACCTAGAGAAGTTGGGAACATGGTCAAGAACATGGCAACTAAAATTCAATGCAAAAAAGTGTAAAGTCATGCACATAGGTAAAGGCAACCTAACAAGGGAGTACTATCGGGGGACCTGAAGCATTATACCAGAGGACTGAAAGTTGCAAAACAGTGTGAAGAGGTGATGCTGAAGGCTAGCAGTTAGTGCTGTGTGGAATTTTCAAATTCCAGCAGAATGAAATTCCATGGAATTTTCAAAATTACACTGCAATTATGCCAAATTTCACCACAAATGGAATGGTAAAATTATGTGGTAGAAAATAGTTGTGGAATAATTTTCTGTGGAAAAAATGCTGTTCTACAGAATATTACTCCACGGATCTCAATATTTTCTGTGGAATAATTTTCTGTGGAAACATTGCTTTTCCACAGAATATTATTCCAAGGATCACAACAGATGGAATTCCACTGAAGAACCAGTGAAATTCTGGAGGAAATTCTATCGGCAGAATGGCCATTCCATGCTAATTCCAGTGGTGGAAATCCACATTCCACACAGCACTACTAGCAGTATGCTGGGGTGCATCGGGAGGGGTACTATGAGTAGAAAGAAGGAGGTGGTACTGCCACTGTGTAGGTCCCTAGTGAGACCCCAACTAGACTACTGTGTCCAGTTCTGGAGTCTGCACATCAGAAAGGATATAGACAGATTTGAGATGGTGCAGAGGAGGGCTACAAAGAAGATTAAGGGACTGCACCACAGACCGTATGAGGAGAGACTGAGTGAACTTAACTTGTATTCACTTGATCAAAGGAGAGAGAGAAGAGGAGAGATAAGATAGAAACATTCAATTACCTCATGGGAATAAACAGGGTACAGGTGCAGGGCCTCTTTCAGGCCAGAGACTGCTCTCAAACCGGGGGGCACAACATGAGGCTAAAGGGGGAAATTCAAGGGTAATATGAGGAGGTTCTTTTTTACAGAAAGGGTGGTGGAACCCTGGAACAGTTTGCCCCATGACGTCATGGAGGCTAAAATGGTTGAGGGTTTCAATAATGTGTGGAACAGACACAAAGCTGTCATCAGAATGTAAGTTCTAAAGGGGAGGGGGTAGGAAATCAGGCAGACTAGATGGATTGATAGGTCCCCATCTGCTGTTACATTCTATGTTTCTATGTAGAACCGGGCAGAATCTTCAGACATCAAATTCATTTAAAATTTCACAACATTTCACAAACTTTGCAGAAGTTTGTGAAATTCTGACTTTGGCAAAATCAGACTTTTGAATGTGTTTGGTGAATTTTTACTCCATTCCACAAATGTTTCTGGCTGAATTGTAGACTATTACTCATGAACAGTGGCGTGGCAGTTCTCGGGAATTTTATTTCACAGTTTAATACACCAATCCACAATACCTGTAATTATTCTGCAGTTCAGTGATGAGTTCTGCAGAATTTCTTTTTGCAGTATAATACATTTATTTGCAGTTTATGGGTGGGATATTCAAAAGGGTTGCACCATGCACAATAGGGTTGAGCCTGCGCAAGTCCGAAATTGTGCCATTTTGTGATATTCAGCAGGAGGCAGTTGCACCACTGAAAACATGCTGAGCAACAGCGCAATGCTAATGAATGCATGCTCAACTGGAGGGGGAGGAACCATGCATAAACTGCACCGCCCGATATTCAGCCGGGCTGTGCAGAGTTGTGCAGGCGCAACCCCATACATTCATTCACATATCTGGACTGCCTGCGTGCGGTATGGGCTGCATGCCAGTGGCTCTTGCTCTGCACCAGCTGTCCCTACGAGCTGATCAGTCGGTGGTGGCAGGCGGCAGGTGGGTGGGATGCTGCCGCCGCCGTGCCAGGGGAGCAGGGTGGTGGGCTTCGTGGGTGGGTGGGGTGGGGACAATAGATCACCAGGGATATGGTCTTGGGGGCGTGTTTCACATATTCATCCCAGCGATCGGGCTTAGCGGTCCACTGGACCACCAGGGATATGTTCGGAGACACTTTGCTGCCAGCGATCGGGCTGGTGGGAAAGGTGATTTAAGCTGTTGCCGTGGTCGGGCCAGTCGAGGAGGGGAGATGTTTAGCATTTGCCCGATCGGGTGTCGGGGTGTGGGGGATTTCTTACACATTTGCCCGCGATTGGGCTGCAGGGGGCATCGGTCTCCGACGGCTGCTGCCTGGCAGGGCGCTAGGCACAAGTCCTCGGGGATCGGCGCACCTGCATGCTAATGGCATGCAAATGGGGCCATAAACAGATGCAAATGGCCCCCGCGCCTTGCATGAATTATGGCCCCATTTGCATGTCACATTTGAATATCGGAAATTTGCGCATGGCGCAATGGTACTTGCACCACCGCAGCAGATGCTCCACTCTGACCACTTGCGGTGGAGCAAGTTCCACTGCGCCATGCACAGTGGCTGTGGCTGGGGGGTGATATTCAAAGGAGTTGCTCAATAGTGCAACTCCTTTGAATATCACCCCAGCCACACCCCTGCGCAACTATTTTGTGCAGCACAAGGGCTTGCGCCACAAAATAGCGCAGTTTGAATATCCGGCCCTTTAAGTATAGTTTGATCTTCTTGCAGTTCGCCCTTTAACATCCCAATATGTTGCAATCGTAATATGTTATGAAGATGACTTTTATTCTTTGGAATTTAACAATTTCCTTTTCTAGTTGGTATATCTGTTTTTTTTTATAAGCTAATATTTTTTTCCCAAGGCCTTTGTTTATATTCTTTCCTTCTCTCCCTCATCTGTCCTTCTCTCATTTATTTTTTTGCATTAGAATGCCGCCATTTTAATTTTGGTTACTGGCTACCTGATGTCTAAGGGATTTACTTAGTAGCAATATAACCTTTTATATAACTGTTTCTTAACTAGCAAGTCTACTGTAAGTTTATATTGGTTTGAGGTTCTTCATTGTTTGCTGCAGAATTAAACGTTATAATCAATGTAAATTAGTGTGGCTTGTAACCACAAAGCTTTTAGTTGCACCTTGTCTATTTTGCATTTTTTTTATCACACTGTTCACATAGAAACATAAAAACAGACTTTGACAGCAGATAAGGACCACTTGGCCCACCTAGTCTGCCCATTTTCCTACCTAATGGATAAGCTGTAGATCCTAGTTAAACAACAACCTACTTCCTCCTAACCCCAACTAGAATTGCCTTATGTCTGTCCCATGCATTCTTGAATTCCCCCACTGTTTTTGACTCCACAACCTCCTCAGGAAGGCCATTCCATGTATCCACAACCTTCTCCATGAAAAAAATACTTCCTCACATTACCTCTGAGCTGTCCCCCCTCTATCTTCAAATTGTGCCCCCTTGTTTTTGCACATCTCTTTTTCTGAAAGACGATACCCTCTTGGACTCCGTTGATTCCCTTGAGGTACTCGAAAGGTTTTATCATGTCCCCCCCCCCCCTCGTTTCCTCGAGGGTATAATACACATTAAACTCATTTAGTCTCTCTTTGTATGTCTTCTGGTGCAGAATGCTGCACCATTTTAGTTGCCCTCCTCTGGACAGCCTCCATCCTACCTATGTCCTTGCAGAGATTGAGGTCTCCAGAACTGCACGCAGTACTCCAGATAGGGTCTCACCAACTGTCTGTACAGAGGGATAACAACTTCTTGTTTTCTACTGGTGATGCCTCTTTGTATGCATCCCAGTATCCTCCCAGCCCTCCTTGCTGCCTTCTCACATTGCTTGCCCACCTTTTGGTCATCTGATATGACTATCTCCAGGTCCCCTTCCATTTTTGTTGCTGTTAATATCTCACCCCCCATTGTGTACTCTTCCCCTGGGTTTTTGTTTCCCAGGTGCATAGTTCGGAGGGTCAAGTATGCTCATGCTTGTATCATGATGGATATTTTTATGTTTGGGTTTTATTTAATAAAATACTGGGCCCAGTTTATTAAATGTAAATTTAGAACTCCTAGTAAGGTTCACTGTTTGAATCCTGTCAGGACAATTGCTTTCCTTGGGTGCTTGTATCCTCCCTGGGTTGCTCACTTTTTTCTATTCAATTACTATAATAAGTCCAATTTATCTGCTTGCTTTACTAAATAGCTACTAAAATTAACTTTTAACTATCGGTTCACTATTTAGTAATTTTATGTTGGGGGTTCTGACTATTTTTATAATGTTCCTTACTATGCATAGTCCCTTGCTTGAGGGATTCTACTAGTATATTTAAAAAGTTAAAGGTTTTAATTTTGGATTTTGCCACTGTTTGCGCTCCTCTGTTTCCTAGTCCAAATCCTGCTATAACAATGGCTTTCAGACATGGATTTTCTCTGAACTAATTTTCTTAATAACTTATCAATAACTTAACATTCTAATCGGTCACCAGCTCACTTCTTGGCAGATGAATGGGCTGAGCAGAGCTGCGTTACCGGGTGGGGGGGTACTACTAGACTACCAGGGAAAATAGTCTAATGTTATGTGAAATGGGGATCAGGATAAATGCGGGTGGGGGACAACTAGACTACCATGGAAATGTGTTTCGTTTTATTCCAAACATGGAGAGTTGCATTTTAATTGAAACAGGGGTTGGGATACGTGCTGGCGGTGGGGGGACCACTAGACTACCCGGGAAATGGCTTAATTTATTTACAGTGGGGTCGGGATACGTGCTGGGGGTGGGGAGACCACTAGGCTACCATGAAAACTATCTTACTTTATTTACAGCGGGGTCAGGATACATGCTGGGGGTGGGGGACCACTAGACTACCTAGGAAATGGCTTAATTTATTTACAAGGGGGTCAGGACACATGCTAGGGTGTGGGGACCACTAGATTATCAGGGAACCAGCTTAATTTATTTACAAGAGGGTGAAATATGTGCAGGGGTGGGGGACCACTAGACTACATGGGCGAATCATGCTATATGGCAGCTCGGGGTCCACAATTGGGGCACAGCACATCACCGCCAGCTTTTTTCGGCGGTATCTAGTGCCAGCGCTACAGGTTACACTAATGCCTGTAGCAAAGTAGACATGACTCTTTCTTCTGCTGGCATTCATGAGCTCTCCTCACCCTCCCTGCCCTTCATACTATTATTTATTAGCAGTTGGCTGCCCTCACAACAGGCCCATATAGGTTTTTGAATATTGCAGCCTCACAGCAAATCTAGTGCTATTCCAGTGCTATTGTTTTGCGCTAGATGCAATTGTTTGAATATCTGGCCCTTGGAATTTTAAAACCAAAACTAAATTTCAATACTGTAAGCCAGGGTAAAGAGAGTGCCAACATTGAAAATGCTTAACATAGAAACATAGAAACATATAAGTTGATGGCAGATAAGGACCGCATGGCCCATCCAGTCTGCCCATTCCTTTTTCTACCATATGAATGTGCCATTGGCCTTTGCTCTGTCAATGGCCTATCTAGTCATACTCATCTATATTGCTCCCTTATGCCTATCCCATGCCTGTTTGAAGCCCTGCACTGTATTCATATCCACCACTTACTAAGGTAGGCCATTCCATGCATCCACCACCCTTTCTGTGAAAAAGAACTTCCTCACATTACGCCTTAATCAGCCTCCCTCTAATCTCATGCTGTGTCCTCTTGTCCTGCTATTTTTCTTATATTTAAACATGTTAGACTCTTTCACCTTGTTAATGCCCTTATGGTGTTTGAATGTTTCGATCATATCACCTCTCTCCCTCCTTTGCTCTAGTGTATACATATTGAGCTCCGTTAATCTGTCCTCATATGTTTTCTGATGCAGTCCCTGCAACATGTTGGTTGCCCTTCTCTGGACTACCTCAGTTTGGTTAATGTCCTTGTGAAGGAGTGGGCTCCAGTACTGCAGACAGTATTTCAGATGGGGCCTAACCAGTGTCTTGTAAAGAAGGATTATTACCTCCCTCTTATGACTTGTGATACCCCTACTAATACATCCCCCTAGCTTTACCTACTGCTTTAGTGGTCTGCTTGGATGATTTCAGGTCATCGGTGATGATGATGCCCAAGTTTCTTTCTTCCCTTGAGACTGCCAGCAACTCTCCTCCCAGCCTATAGGTGGTTTCAGGGTTTCTCTTCCTATGTGCATGATCTTGCACTTCTTTGCGTTAAACCCCAGTTGCCACTCTTCCGACCATTTTGCTAGTTTATTCAGATCTCTTCTCATTCTGCCCACCCCATCTGGATCATCTACTCTGTTGCAGATCTTGGTGTCATCTGCAAATAGACAAACCTTACCCTCCAGTCCATCTGCAATGTCACTGATGAAGATATTGAAGAGGACTCGTCCCAGGACCGATCCCTGAGGTACCCCACTTGTGACTTGCATCTCTTCTGACTGTATATCGTTTACCACCTCTCTATGTTTTCTGCCCATCAATCAGTTTGCTGTCCAATTGGCCAACTTCTGACCCACCTTGAGCCTACCCAGCTTATTAATCAATCTTCTATGTAGAACAGCATTGAAAGCTTTGCTGAAGTCAAGGTAGGCGACATCAACTGCTCCCCCTTGGTCCACCACTCTGGTTACCCAGTCAAAGAAATCTATGAGATTAGTCTGACAGGACCTTCCTTTGTAAACCCATGCTGTCTTGCTTCCCTGGACATTAAACACATGAAGTTAATGGAGTGCTTCACTCTTGTGATCACATAGAAGTTTACTTATTTTATCCCACTTGCTCAATTATAAGAGCAGTGCAAAATGGTAAGACCTTAAAACAGCATTATAAAGTCAATGGTTATACATTGTTTGTAGATTTTATCTATGATGGTTTCAAATTCCAGACAGCAGTGGCTCTGGCAGTATTTGAATTAATTTTACAGAAGGGAAATAGATAATTTTAGAGGCTAAGAGCCTTAAAAGTGTCTGACCATGGAACCTATCACATGAAGGATTAATGGTAGTAGTAGTAGAGTTTATTTCTTTATGGCACAGTTTCCCATAGGCTCAGGGCACCAGTACAATAAAATAGAGATAGAAACAAATACAACTAAATACATGCAGTCCCAATTAAAGTAATAAATATAAATAAATATCACAATATACTATGATAACATTTCCAGCAGCTATCTAAAATGTACTGAATAACAGTTTGCCAGCCCATACTGTAATAACCCATGCTGTAGTGTCCATAGGCTTGTGCAAATAAATGAGTTTAAGCCCCTTTTAAAGGCCTCATAGAAACATAGAAACATAGACTTTGATGGCAGATAAGGACCGCTTGGCCCACCTAGGCTGCCCATTTCCCTACCTATTGGATAAGCTACAGATCCTAGTTAACCAACAGCCTACTTCTTTCTACCCCCACCAGAATTGCCTTATGTCTGTCCCATGCATTCTTGAATTCATCCATTATTTTTGACTCCACTACCTCCTCGGGAAGGCCATTCCATGTTTCCACCACCCTCTCTGTGAAAAAAGACTTCCTCAAATTACCTCTGAGCAGTCCCCCCTCTATCTTCAAACTGTGTCCCTCTGTTCTTGCACATCTCTTTTTTCTGAAAGATGCTGCCCTCTTGGATATTGTTGATTCCCTTGAGGTACTTGAAAGTTTCTATCATGTCCCCCATCTCCCTCCTTTCCTCAAGGGTACACATATTAAGCTTCTTTAGTCCCTCTTCGTATGGCTTCTGTTGCAGACCCTTCACCATTTTAGTTGCACTCCTCTGGACTGCCTCCATCCTGTCTATGTCCTTGCGGAGATGGGGTCTCCAGAACTGCATGCAGTACTCCAGATGGGGTCTCACAACTGTCTATACAAAGGGATAACAACTTCTTGTTTTCTACTGGTGATGCCTCTCTCTATGCATTCCAATATCTCCCCAGCCATCCTTTCTGCCTTCTCATATTGTTTGCTTACTTTTAGGTCATCTGATATGACTACCCCCAGGTTCCTTTTCGTTTTTGCTGTTGTTAATACCTCACCCCCACTGTGTACTCTTCCCCTGGGTTTTTGTTTCCCAGGTGCGTTATATTGCACTTCTTTTCATTGAATCTAAGCTGCCATACTTTTGACTATTCCTCCAACCTTACAAAGTTCCTTCTCATCTTTTCCACTCCCCCCTTCTGTAGCAGCCCTGTTGCAGATCTTTGTGTCATCTGAAAAAGGCATACTTTTCCTTCCAGTCCCTCTGCAATGTCACTTATAAAGACATTAAAAAGGACCAGACCCAGTGCTGAACCCTACGGTACCCTGCTAGTAACTCCCCTCTCTTCAGAGTGGACTCCATTTACTATTACCCTCTGTGTCCTGTTGTCTAGCCAATGTTTTACCCAGGCTGCCACCCTGGGACCCACTCCTAGGCTGGCTAATTTGTTTATTAATCTTTTGTGTGGGACTGAGGAGGCTGCCCACATGGCCTTCAGAGCAAATTCCAAAGAACTGGACCCACAACCTTGAAAGACCAGTCACCTAAGATTTTAAGCCTTCTCCTGGGAACAGCTAGACAGCCTTTTCTGGTAGAGTGGAAGGGGTGTTCACATGTGTAATGGTGCAGGAAATCACACAGATAGCCTTGGACCAGCCCATGTAGGGCCTTATAATATAGTAACCCAACTTTTTAGGAGATATGCTACTTGACCAGCAGCTAGTGCAGTTCACACATTGCTGGGGAGATATGACCCAACCTCAGAAGGTCTGTCAGCAACCTAGCATCTGTGTTCTGCACCAACTGCAGGTACCACACTGTAGCTCCACTAACCCCAAGGTATAGAGAATTATAATAATCCAGCCACGAGGTCACAAAAGCATGCACCAGAGAGGGAAAGTCCTCCAGGGGATAAGGGTTTGAATCTGGCTGATGTTCTTAAGGTGGTAAAAGCCATTGTGGTCTACTGCCAACACCTGAGCCTCAAACATAAGCCCCTCATCCAGAATGACTGCCAGATTCTTCACCTTTGCAGCAGTAAAAAGCCTAGAGGTGCCAAACCGAAGCCTCCTCTCCCTCTCAGCAGGTGCCACTCCCCCATCTGACCTGACTCAATCACCAGTACTTCATTTTTATCCAGGTTGAGTCTCAGCTAGCTTAATAACATCCAGTACTGGATATCATCAAGCTCTTATTGTCCCTGAACAAAGCCTGCCGCCTACTTATGAGGTCCAGCAGACTCACCTACACATGTACCTTATATGACCTTGCTGATTTTCTCAGCCTTGAGGAAAGGTTGTGCTACCAAACCTGCCTCCTAAGCAATAAAATTGTTGAAAGACCTTGCACCTCCAGGCTTAATTTCCATCTTCACTCACTCCATCCCTGCCATCTCCTCTTCAAGTGCCCAGGGTTAGGACATCCCTGGCCCAAAGGTCCTTCCAATACCAGGCCCTGACCTGGAGCAATGCCCTCCCCTCTGATATCACATCTCAACTAAGAAGAGGGCCTTCAAATCTGCCCTTAGGCAACACCTAATCACCATCTGCAGCAGTAACCGCACATAGCTGTTTGCTTCCCCACCTCACTAGGGACCCCCTTCCCCCACTGTCTCATGCCCTGGCAGAACATGCATCTGCCCAAATGTCACCATGTTTGTTTTAATTTGCTACCTATTTTTATTTATAATAGAACCCAAATTGCTGTCTCTGGTGTACTAGATGGTTTAGCTACATCACTGTATAGGACCTATATAAAGTTTCACTCTCTTATGAATTGTATTCCTGTTATTTATGTACACACATGTATAGTGATTTTCTGTAGAGAGTCTTCGCTCTCGTATGAATTTCATCCCTTGTATTGATGTACATACATGTATAGTATCCCATACATCGATCTGCACTCTATGTAACTATGTTTGTGTTTGTTTATACTATCTTTTTCCTGATGAGGAGCATTTGTAAATGAGTCCCTGACTCCAAGGTTTGCAATTCTGATTTCTACTAAGTAAATAAAAATATAAATAAAAAACATCCTCCATGCTACATGTGTTGGGTGCAAACAACAGATGAGTATCATCTGCATAGTAATGAAACCCAACTCCATGCTGTCTAATGAGCCTACCCAGGACAGCATGTACAGCACAAACAACATGGGCAAGAGGACCGACCCCTTGAGTGCACCACAGTGCAGCTCCATTGGGAGTAAGGAAAAACTTCCCATAACTACTCTCTGTGTCCTTCCCATGAGGTAGGACTCAAACCATCAGATGACTATGCTGCTGGGTTCTATGTACTCTCTGAGTCATTCCAATAAAATCCCACAGTCCAAGGTGTCAAATGTCAAGGAAAGATGGAGAAGGACAAGAATTGACTGCTCTCCTCTTTCTCTCACCTGGAGCAGGTCACTGTGCACCCTGAGCAACATAGCCTCTGTGCTTTGCTTTGACCTAAACCAGACTGGGGAGGCTCATATATGTCAAAGTCTGTGAGGAGTGCCTCAGGTTGCAAAGCTACCACCTTCTCAATAACCTTGCCTAAAAAAGGCAGGTTAGAGACAAGTCAGTAATTCACCAAAGTGTCTGGGTCCAGCTGTGGCTTTTTCAAGATGGGCTTCACCAAAGCATTTTTCAACATAGATGGGAAAATCACCTCAGACAAGGAGCATTGGAAAATTTCAGCAAACATCAAGCCTAGCTGCCAAACACAGCATTAATAGCCAGGTGGGACTAGTTTACAAAATGGTGGTTGCAACTCCAAGATCACCTCTCTAACCTTGTCCATGGTCACTGGCCGAAACTCTCTCCAGGACAACTGACTGTCATTGCATCTCTCCAGCTCAACACTGTTGGGCTGTAACAGCCAACATGGTTAAAATCCCAGCCTGAATAGAGAACACTATGTGGGTAAGTTCATGAAAACAAGGTTACCAAAGTGTGACATGAGGGAGAATTTTTCAAATCAACAATAGATCAATTTTAATAAGCTTGTCAAGACACTGTGACTGAAGAGTCAGAAATGAACCAGATTATGAGATAACTCCCTAGCAGAGATTTGAGAAAAATCACCTTCAGTGTTGCATGTGCAACGGGGACACCAAACATTGCCCATGCAATAGTGGACACAACTGGTGTTTAACTTGGAAAAAAAAAATGTTACTTTTCTTTTTACTTTATTTTACTAAACATTTTAAGACACTGTGACCCAAGAGTGAAAAGGGAGTATGTTGTGGGCTAACTCTATATCATACTTGAGAGAAGAGCACCTTCAGTGTTGCATGTGCAACGGGGACACCAAACATTACACGTGCAAGAGTGGACATAACAGGTGTTTACCTTGAGAAAAAAATACTTACATTTTTTATTTATTTTGCTAAGCATTTCAAGACACTATGACTCAATAGTGAAAAAGGGACTAGGTTGTGGGATAACGCTATATCAGATATGAGAGAAAAGCAATTTCAGTGTTGCACGTGCAACAGGGTCACCAAGTGTTGCACGTGCAACAGCGGACACCACACAAATGTTTAAGTTAAAAAAAGCATTGCCTTAACCCCTCTCTCACTGATGTCCTGCAGTACTTTTAAGACCCAATTTGAAAAGAAAATCACCCACTCACAAAAAGCTGGATGATTTTGCTGAAAATTTGGGAACATGTAAAAAGTGCAATTTGCTTGGACACCACAGTTGCACGTGCCATGCAAAACTTGAGTGAACCAGAAATTTTATATGCATTGAAAAACTAGGGTAAAAATGTTTTCATTAACGAAAGACAACACCCGATGCAGTTTTTAACATAAATTTACTGAAGTGCAACTAAAATAAAGTCTTCATAGAAGCAATGGAATGTACTGTGGTTTTGCTAGGGAAAATCTGTGACATTCTGGAGCTGGACATGGAATAAAAATAAAATGGTTGCACCTAGGTTTCTCAAACTATGAAATTTATCTGTACTTGTGTCTATCTTTTAAATTTACTTATCATGACTGCAGTGGCTGTTGTTAATTTTTTTTAAATCAACATAAAAGTATTGGGCACATTGGTACCCATATTTCATGAACTTACCCATGTCTGAAAATAACCAAGGAAACTCATTGCGCTTAGCAAATGAAGTAGCTTTCATGGACTCCAAACAGGCAAGATGGAAAAACCTGTCCACCATCCAACAAAGCTGAGCTGGTCAGTTCCTTCAAGCTACAATATCCTTCTGCAGAAACTAGCCTTCTTCTGGGAGATGGCACTTTGATATTCACTGGTATAAGTATTCAAAGCCATTTTCTTCTCCCAGTCCCCTGATATCCTCCAATAACACTCCAACTTTCATCACTTTGCTTTCATATCTCTCAGCCCACCATCAAACAATGTTGGGTCATGGCTGAAACCAATGCACATGCACAACTGTTGTTATCAAGTCAAAGGCTGCACCAACAGCTTTATTGTAAGTCACCAATGCCTCCTCCGATCCCCCTGCATGCCTCCAACATATCTGAGGTATCCAGCACCACCATAAGTCCATCTGGCCTAAGCCCTCATAAAGAGCAGTAATGGATCATCTCCACAGGGGGTGGAATTAAGAGGGTGGCTCTGAAACTGAACCTGATGCCACAATGATTAAACTAGCAAAGCAGATTAATCCTGAGGTTTTCCACCTTCAACCCCAGGGAGAATACCAAATCCAAGGCATGCCCATGTTGGTGAGTCACATCAGCAACTGCTTGTTCAAGGTCCAGGTATTCCAATCCCCAGAGGAAATCCTGTTCAAAATGTGAGAGATCAACATCAGCCCAGGGTTTAAAGTCACAATGAATAATCTGTCTTGGCAACCTCAACACCCTGTTAATGACAAAGTCTGCAGTTTCCTGCAGAAAATCTCCCTCATGTCCTGGAAACTGCTAAACAAGGAACCTCATGCAACTTGCACCTGTACCCCCACACACAACTACTTAATCAAATGACAAGTTATTCCTCACTGGGTGCACCACCAGATTTAATTTGGATCTAAAACAGATGACCATCACCCCATGATCCTTCTCTGTGCAGTACACCACAAAGAACCTGGCTGGGATGACTGCCTCTAAAATCAGATCAACATCATCACAAAACCAGATCTTAGTGAAGCATGCCAGACTGATCGAGGAATGAGATATAAACTCTGTCATAATAGCAATCTTATTCCTCATTGATCTGGCATTGCACAGCACCACCCAAAGAGGACACATAGTAGTGGCCTACTGATCAGCTCCCTTCCCACTTGGTCTTGTGGTTTCCCTGGGTAGGGGGATTAAACATGCCTGTCTTCTCCTAAATTTCCATTTTACACTAGGGCATCTCCTGGTCCTCAAAGTTCTAATTATCCCCTCCAACAGCACTCCTGCAACCTCATGCCCACCCGTCGCCTCTTGGTAATTCCCACCTCCCTACAGTGGCAGTATGTTTCACCAGGTGGGGGGTCACAAAAAGGGCCCAAGTCCAGGAGCAGAGATGGAGAGTAGGGGAGTAGCTGAGCCTAGGGGTCTGCACTGGATGGCACATTACCAGTACTGTTTAATCCTACCACGAACCCTCCCAACTATTCATCCACCTCACCCTACTTCAGCCCCTTTATTACAATGAACCGTCCTCCCCAATCAAACAATCATACTAATATACACCAGTCATACTCTGTACATGAAATGATATCCAACATTCACTCCCCAGCTCGCTCAAAAATACAAAAATGTAACCAAATCAAGTACAGCATTAATAAATGCACAATTATATAAATCAGACAGTGTGAGTAGAAATAATTTTTGGTGCCAATGTTCCAGAACAAAAATGCAGAGCAGTCACAGTTTATAGTCTTTCTCCCCAATCCAGCTTCTCATTAACAGAAGCTTCAGACATCCTGGAATTAACAAAGAGTTGTTTGAAGAGGTGGAAACAGTCTCTCCTCTCACAAGAGCAATTTCCTCCAAAATTAAGTTCCAATTAACTGATAAGAGTTATAATCCTTTGCACTGCCATTGCAAAGGGAAATACAAACTCCAGGTTTTAAACAACTAGCAGAGTATAAATGAGCCAGAGGGCTCACTGACCACCTCTAGACTCCAATCTTATAATCCATCTGTCTCTCTCAGCACTTTTCCTAGTGTTTCCTCAATCTTTAGGTGATCCTCCAAAAAAGACAGCCACTACAGAAAGCTACTCCCCTTAGCATAAGACTAAGGCCCTGGCTGACCAACCTTCAATCTTGTTTTTGGTAGTTGCCCTGGGCTCGCTTCATAGGACTATGGCCCCAGCTGAGCCATCCTCCACTCTTATTTCTACTCATTGCTCTGTGCAGGCTTTGTGAGACTATGAGTAATCAATTCCCAGATCCCTCACAGACACTCTGTCCACTCTGTGCTACAGCACACAGTCAATCTGCCCGAATTTTCTGCACAAAGAGGAGAAACAGGCAGAAGTTCAATAGTAGTAAAAGCCCTATTGCAAAGGATATTATGTGATCATGATAGTAAAAAAACTGTTTTGATAAAAGAAATTGTGCAGAACCCAGGACAAAATCATGTAGTGAAGGCTCCATTGCTAAGAATTAGAATGTTACTCTCACATAAAGTATTTAGACCATTAACTTAGAGGAAATCCACATACACAAGAGCCATCGACCTAGCAGGACTCAGACAAGGAAATAGAGGAGCATAGCCATGGCAATATATAAAATTAAAGCCTTCACCTTTTAGATATAATAGTACAAGCCCTTTAGCAGGGAATTCTAGCTATGCATGATAAGGGACATTACAAAATAAATCAGAACTCTGAATGTAAAATTTATGAATAGCGAACCGATAGATAAGAGTTCATTTTAATTACTCTTTCTTAAAGCAAATGGAGAGAAATTGGACTTAGAAATATTATAAAAATTTAATAGAAAAAATGGAACTAACCCTGGTGGGATTCAAGCACACAAGGAAGCAATGGTCCTAACAGGATTCAAAATGGAACCATATAAAGAGTTCTACAGTGGATGTGGCCTACCTGGATTTCAGCAAGACCTTCGACATTGTCCCATATAGGAGGCTAGTAAATAAGCTGGGCAGCCTGGGATTGAACCCCAGGGTGGTAAACTGGATCAAAAAGTGGCTGAGTGATAGGACACAGATGGTGGTGGTGAACAGAGTTTAATCCAAAGTGGGATGGGTGACCAGCGGGATCCCACAGGGATCAGTGATGGATCTGTCCTCTGTAATATCTTCATAAGTGACACAATAGGGTTGGCAATCCAGGAGGGGTAGAGAAATTGAGAAGGGACCTAAATAAGCTTGAGGAGAGGTTAACAGTGTGACAACTAAGATTCAATGCAATGAAGTGCAAGATTATGTATTTTGGGCACATAAATACTGGGGAGAAGTACATGATGGGGGGGGAGTTACTGATGTCCACCAAACAGGAAAGGAACCTGGGAGTAATCATATCTGATGATCTAAAAGTTACCAAACAATGTGATAAGGCTGTGAGGAGAGTCAGTGGAATGCTGGTATGCATAGGGAGAAGTAGCTCCAGCAGAATGAAGGAGGTGGTGAGTATAGAATATTGGTGACACCTCATTTAGAGTACTGTGTCTAGTTCTGGAGGCTGCATCTCTGGAAGGACACAGACAGAGCAGAAGTGGTTCATAGAAGGGTGACAAAAATGGTGCAGTGGCTACACCAAAAGTCATATGAGGGGAGAATGGAGGATCTCAGTATGTACTCCTGGGATGGGAGTAGAGAGTGGAGGTATGTGATAGAGACTTTCAAATACCTCAAGGGTGTAAATAAGGTACAAAAGGGTATCATCATTCAAAAAAAAGATGTTCAAGGACAAGGGGCCATACTATGAAAATAGAGGGGGTAGATTTAGGGGTAAAGTGAGAAAGTATTTTTTCATGGAAAGGGTGGTGGATCTATGGAACAGCCACCTGGCAGAGGTCGCAGTGACAAAAACAGTTGAGGAATTCAAAAACATATGGGACAGACATAAAGGAACGTTAGTGATAGGAAATAGACGGTAGGCCGCAGGTCATATAGGATCTGTGGTATATGAAACAGTTAGGGATAAATGGGCTTACAAGGTGGGCCAAGCTGTCCTTATCTGCTGTCAAATTCTATGTTTCTGTGCTTCTAAATTCACAAGAACTGGGCATAGTATGTGAGACATAACCCAAACATAAAATATCAATTTGTATACAATACAAACATGAGAACACTTGACCCTCACAACAACTGAAAAGTGCTAAACAGTATAGTAACAAAGAATAGACAAAGCACAATTAAAAACTTTATGGCTATAAGCTCCACTAAATTATATTGATTATTAAGTTTATTTTTGCAACAAATAAAGAGGAACCTTAAAATAATTCAGTCATAGATTTGCTAGTAGATAAATAAGTATTTAAAGTGCTGTATTACCACAAAGTAAACCCCTTGGACACCAAATGACCAATAACATAAATTAAAAAGGTAGCATTGTAGTGCAAAAAATGGAGGGGGGACAGATGAGGGAGGGAAGGGAGGAATATGAACAAATTGTAAGAAGGAAATATTAGCCCGTCAAAAAAAAGATTTACCACATAGAAAAGGAAATTATTAAATTCCAAACAATAAAAGTCATCTTCGTAATAAAGACGATTGTAAAAATTTTGGAGGTTAAAGGACAGACTGCAAGAAGATCAAAATATATTATGAATTGTGGATTCATTTATTAAACTACGGAAAGAAATTCTATAGAACTGATGACTGACTATGATCACTTCTTCAGAATTCCTTTCCATAGTTTATTACATTAATCCACAATTCATACATACATTCCACCATTCCATGTTAAAATATCCGTGAAAGTTGTCAAAGTGCTTTCTGAAATTTTATGGCATTGAAATTCTGACTTTGGTGGAAATTCTGCAGGTGGGATTTTATTTTCGCACAGACATATACCTTTCATACCTCTGTCTTTGAAAAATGACTGGACATGCTATGGAAACCTGCAGGCATAACTTTCTATCTTTTCTTACCACCCCTCTGAATTCTCACAGGTTTGATATTGTATCAGTTAAACAAAAAATGGAAGGATGTATTTTAAACAGGCATTGTAAAAACTGAGTACTGTACCATGTAGCTGGATTTTGGTATAATAGCAATACATTAAGTAAGCAATAATACCCAACAGGGTGGGCATTATTGGGAAATACCGGACCGCTCAGGGGGGTAATGAGGCCCGACGCCACAGGCGGAGGGCCTTATAGCCCCTGGAAGGTCTGGTATTTCCCAATAATGCCCACCCTGGAGGGTATTATTGCGCTTAGAAAATGGCTATCTTAGTAAGTTTTAATAAAATGCTAAAAGAAGAGAGAAAATGGGCAGAAAAAATGAATAAAATTAGTAAAAAAACATTACTGATAAAATAGTCTATATTTTTTTAAGGCTGTTCCAGCTGCTGTTTCTCCTCCCTACAAAGGCCATTCTGATCAATTTTCGCCCCTCCCAACACAGACACAACACACACACACTTTTTGTTCAGTTCTGTTTTGCACTCTGAAGTGCTAGACTCTCAGCATTCTTTTTAAGTTCTGCCCCGTTTTTGCACTTTCTGAAGTGCAAGTTACCTGCGTGTTGTCAGCTTGTGGTGATGCTAGTCAATTCGGGAGCAGCATAAAACAACAGTCAGTCTGGATACTATTACCAATACTGAGTTTAGTGATTAAATTCTTTTAAAAAAACGAGGGCTACTTTATATAAAATTTGCATTTGAAAAACTGAAACTGGGACTCCACGCACACGCACTGTTTTAGTTTTTCAAATGTAAATTATATATAAAGTAGCCCTCGATTTTTTAAAATAATTTGATCACTGAATTCGGTATTGGTAATAGTATCCAGACTGACTGTTGTTTTATGCTGCTCCAGAATTTTGAGCATCTCCATACACAAGTCTACGTTATTTACTGTCCTCGCAATGTCGGGGACATGTAGGGGAGAGCGGACTGCTGTATTTCAGTTGGATGAGTAAATGTCATTTTTTGCAAGAAAGTGAAAATAAAAAGGCACGCTATGGAGTTTTAACCATATAGGGACAAAATGTGAGTACAGATTTGTATTACAGGCACATAAAGACCAGGGTGTTTAAACAGAAGGGAAAGCTGACTGTGACACTTCAATATTTTTAAATGGGCAGAGCGCTCACACATAAACTCATGGACACAGAAGCGAGTGGGATCCCTCGCTTGTACTGTTTGGGGTGGAAACTGTATGCAGTGCCTTTATTATTCAGAGGCAGCTGTACTAAGAAGTACAGAGTGGACGAGTGTTGAGTGGGGGGGGTGAAGACCAGTAGCTCTCGCTAAGCGACAGAAAAACATGGTGGGGATTTCAGATTTCACCGGGTGCTTTCAGCCAATGACAAAACAGGCTGGCACCACAGGAAAATGCTACTCGGTGAAGTGGCACTTGGGCTGACTCTTATTTTTAGCTGGGCATCTATCGAAAAATAAATGCACAGCTTGGAGCCTGTCTCAGCCAATCAGCTTTAAGATTTGATTCTTGCCATTTTCTAAGTACTGCTTATGCACTAGTACATTATAAATGTATGCTACTTACTGTGTTTATTTATTTATTGTAGAAGTCGGATTTACAGCCTTTGAGTTGTGGACTCACTTACAAAAGCACCTCTTTGCAGGGAGGGTAGACATGTATACAGTGTGAGTACAAAAGTGGTAACATACAGGTACAATACAGATAACAGTAAGACTCATTTACAGTAGTGGTTTACAGATAAGGTTTCATACAGAAGTTACAATCAAGATAAAAATATTACAATAATAGAGGGTACCACCCTGGACGTATGAGGGAGGAATACCTATGGTGGAAAACAGTGGGTGGGGAAGATGGGGGTGGGAACAGCAGTCCAGTGGACATTATCAAGTTTGAGGGCCGGGGGGCAAGGACTCCATTAGTACGTTACTTAGGGGCAATTACAGCTACGGGCATCAAAAAGGAGGTTAAGGAGAGTGACTTTGAAAGAACCAATTTTGGGAAGATTGGTGACAGAAGGCGGGAAGGAGTTGAACCAGTTGGGGGAACAGTAGTGGAAGGACCTTTAAACTAAAGAGGTCTTGGTATGGGCACCTGGAAGGTGGCCTTAACTGTACTACGGGTGGCAACAGACGTGGATGCGATCTGCAAGGATGCAGTGACCCCTGGGGGGAAGATACCTAGCAGGGATTTTTTGGCAAGTAGGCAGGTTTGGTAGTGCAAGCATTCCTTAAAGATGAGTAGGTTAGCGGTAGAATAGAGTAGATAAGTATGAGTGTGGAAGGATGCACTGGTCAGGATCCTGCAGGCCTTGTTTATTGAGGTCTGAATTTTGGCGAGGGCAGTGTTATCAGCCGCTGCGTAGATGTGTAGACCGTAGTTCACTAAGGACAGGACAGAGGAGTTGATGGCTAACCGGAGAGTGGTTTGGAAGAGGCAATCTCTATGTCGATAGAGAAGGCCAATGTGAGAATTTATAGCAGAGGACAGGGTATTGATGTGGATGTGGAAGGTAAGAACTGAGTCAAAGGTGATGCCCAGGTATTTGTAGGATGACACCTGCTCGAGAGGGTGTGGGTTAATGGTGAGAATGGAGAGGGGGGCATTTTTGGCCTTAGTCTGGTGGTGATAAAAGAACATGGATTTGGTTTTCTTTAGGTTAATGACCAACCAGTGGTCAAAGAACCACTTTTCAGCTTGGTTGAAAGTATGCTGCAGGGATACCTGTAGAAATGTGGGGTCAGGGTGTGAGGCAAAGAGGACCGCATCATCAGCATAGAGGAGCATAATGCCTAAGCAGGAGATAGGGAGAGTATTGAGGAAGAGGCTGAACAGAATGGGGCCCAGAATGGAACCTTGGGGGACTCCAGAGTGAACGGGTAGGGTGTTGGACAGGGTGCAATTTACCTTCACATACTGGGATCTGGTAGAGAGGTAACTGGTAAACCAATCAAGGGGGCCAGGGGAGAAGCCAAGTTGGTGGAGGGAGTCGAGTAAGAGGGGGTGACAGACAGTGTCAAAGGCCTTGGAGAGGTCAATGAACACTGCACCCGCAACATGACCAGAGTCAAAAGCAGAGTGGAGGTGCTGGGAGAACTCCAGAAGGGCTGTAGTGGTACTGTTTCGAGGGCAGAATCCATGTTGTTCTGGCACATCAGGTCATATTTGGCTAGGTATTTGGAGAGCTGTATGGCCACTATCTTTTCAAGTGCTTTGGAGAGTGGAGGGAGAATGGAGATGGGCCTGAAATTGTAAGGGGAGGTTCTATCCCCACGCTTTTGGATAGGGGTGATTTCTGCTATTTTCTAAACATTTGGGAAGTGGCCCAGACAGAGTGACCAGTTTAAGAGGTTGGTGAGAGGGGCTAGAACAGTATCCAAGACTAATCAGAGGATCCTGGAGTCCAGGGGATCACAGCTGGGGTTGTTGCTGGCAAGGGCTTTTTGCAGATGAGGCCTGGCTTCAAGGGTGGATATGATGCATAGGTAGAAAGGGGGGTGATCTAGCCTGGGGGAGGTGGATACAGGGACAGGGTCAAAAAAGTAGTTAGGGAGGACAGAGCTTAGATCTGAGAAAGCCTTATTGAGGCACTCGGCTCCGCGGGGTGGATCAGTGGTGATGATACCATCAACGGAAAGTTGTGATGGTGGGGGGGAGTGGTTCTTTCCATTAAGCTCCTTCATATTGTCCCAGAAGGCATGGGATGAGCCCCAGGTGGAAGCAAGTGTGGTTTGATAATATTCAGCTTTAGCCTGCCTTCTAGCCCAGGTGCACCTATTACGTGCTCCATTATAGGCTTGTCTGTTGCCCAGTTTGCCTGTCGCAACAGCAATATGCCAGAGATTATCTCTTTGTTTCAGTTTTTGGATAAGGGACGGGGAGATCCAAGAGGCATTATGTTTTTGGTGTGGGTTCTGGTCAGGGGGGCCAACAGGTCACAAGTCTTACTAAAGGCAGTGGAGAAATAGGCAAAAGCAGAGTCAATATCAGCTATGAGTGGGATTGGGGACCAGTCCAGCTGGGCTAGGAGCATTTTCAGCTTTCTGAGACCCCCAGGGTGAAAATGCTAGCGTGAGGTGATGTGGGACACTGGTTATGGTGCGGGGGATGACCAGTGACAGAGAACAGGAAAGTGGTCACTAAGAAAGTCGGGTAGTATATTAATATCCCTAATTCTATGAGGGTGGTTTGACAGAATTACATCTAGGAGGGTGCTGGAGCCACTTGACCAATTAAATCTGGTAGGCAAGGTAACTAGTTGGGTTATATCTAGAGTAGCGAAGGAGTTTCTGATATGGGCAGCAGAGGTACCCAGCCAGTTGACATTAAGGTCACCTAGGATGAGCTTCTCCGCCTCGTGTGAGTGTGGTGAGGTAATCAATAAGGGATTGCTTGTCCCTGGTCACTCAGGGGTATGTAAGAGACTGTGATGAAAAGGGGGCCCCATGGCTGGGTCTCGGGTACCCTTAAGAGTGAGGGCTTGGGCAATGAAACAGAGCTTGGGGGCTGGGATTGCTTGGCCTAAAAGTGTATCACGCATAAAGACTGCACACCCACCACCACACTTGCCTATATGGTCTACCCTGAACAGAGAATGGCCAGGGAGGGAGATAACAGAGTCAGGGGTTTTTCTGGAGAGCCAGATCTTGACTAACGCTATAATATCTGGTCGGTGCTGTACAACCCAGCATTGGAGAGTGGCAGATTTTTTTAAGAGGCTGCAACTATTCATAGAGTCAATGCAGAGGCCAGTTCTGGTGGGGGGTGTGGGTTGGCTAGTTGACATTGGCCTGGGGTTGGGGTGTATGTTCCCGGAGAGCAGTACGAGTAGAGCAATTAATCTGATGAGTGGACTGTGGCAACTATAACCCTCATTTAGGCACTGATGTGAGGTTATATTAGTGCGGGTACAGGGGATGGGTAGGGAATGGAGGGTGGTATAGAAAGGAAGGGTGGACCTACTTGAGCTCTGAGGGGGGGATGGGGTGAGGGGGTTGGTTGGTAGGGTGCTGTGAGTAAAGTGAAGGCCAAGGTGGGGGTTGGCTACTGTGGGGTGGAAGGGAGGGTGGGGCTCGGGGTGGGGGCAATGGAGCAGGAGGGGACATGGGCTGGGCAAAAAGGATAACCAAGAGTAGGCTGAGTGTGATGGTCATGGTGCTCATTGCTATTTCTATTGACGGGTAGTGAAAGCACCGAGAGGCACAGTGTTCAGCTCTGTGGAGAAAGCAGTGAGGAATTTAGAGGAGTATATGATAGGAAAAAAGGGGGAGGAAAGAGAGCAGAGACTACCTTAAAACATTAATATTCAGAACTCCAAGGGTAGAAGGGCAGACTACTAGAGGAAAATGGGAGGAGCAATAGCTCATTTAATAGAAAGAGGGGTGGGGGCGGGGGCCAAAAACTATCCAGCAATACAGCAGCTGTAAGAGGTAGCTCTGTGCTGTACTGCAAGGATAGCTGACAGGCACAAAGACTCCTTAGAGTAGCTAAAGTCCAGGTTGTGAGCCCGAGTAAAAAGGCGCCAAGTTTAAACGCTGGCTTTATCTTTCTGTACCTTATATATGTGTTTTTTAAACTGGGAGGGGAGCAATAAGAACTGAGGGGAGGAGACAGAGTAGGAGAGAGTTTTACAGGGAGGGGGTCTAAAATAACGCTGGACAGGGGCTGAGGTCAGAAATATAGAAACAGCAGTTTAAATTACTTTTAGCACAAAAACAGTGACACAGAAGCAAGGAAAAATAACTTTGAACTCTACAATTTCCCCCCAAAATGAAAAAACTATCCAGCAATTCAGCAGCTGTAAGAGGTAGCTCCATGCTGTACTGCAAGGATAGCTGGCAGGCACAAAGAACCCTAAAAGCAGTTAAAGTCCAGATTGTGTGCCTGAGTGAAAAGGTGCCAAGTTTAAATACTGGCTTTATCTTTCTGTATCTTCCTTCTTGCCAGCTGGGGCAGCGGTCGGGAGGAAACAGCGAGGGATGACCTGTTGAGGGCTTGGCAGTTAATTTAGCCCTCACGACCATGGGGAGAAAGGGATGGAAATAGGCATTAAGTATATATATTTTTTAAACTGGGAGGGGAGCAATAAGAACAGAGGAGAGGGGAAAGAGGAGGAGAGAGTTTTATAGGGAGGGGATCCAAAATAACACTGTGCAGGGGCTGAGGTTAGAAATATAGAAACAGCAGTTTAAATTACTTTTAGCACAAAAACAGTGACACAGAAGCAGTTGAGACTTTGATGGTAAAAGAGTGATGGATGCCAGGAATAGACTAACTATGGAAGTGATGGAGCTGAAATCAGTAGGGAGCTTTAAGCATGCATGGGATAGACATGGGGTATATTAGTATGTAGGCATAGAAGAGGAAGGATCATTAGAGACCAAGTAGCATCTGCTGAGACAAACGAGGAAGGGACCATTTTGGCCAGATTGGTTGGGCCAAGCATTGATTTTTTGCTGACAAAATCTGCTCTTTGTCCAGCCAGACCCTCATGTTCAGTACAGAAATATCACTGTATCTCCATTTCTTTCTTTTTTTCACCCCCCAGCTTCATTTTCTTCCCCTCTTTTCTGCTTTCTCTTCTCACTCTAATTTCCAACCCTCCACTCACATTTTGAACCCGCCCCTTTCTATTTTTCTTTAACATTGCGCTTCACTTGGCTAGGATGAACTTAACAAGTATGTGAGTGTTAACATTTGTGCTTTAAATGAAATAATACATTGGTTTGTAAATAGTAATAGGTTTTGTACTGTAGTCAAACAAAAATCAATATTTATTTATTCAGGTTTGTTTTATTTATTCAATATGCACTTTATACACTTCTTGTATCTTTGCACTTTAGTAGTGGTGATGTCAATCTGATATCATATCTTTTGTCAGATAAAAGGATGGCTCTCCAGTGCTCTAGCCTTGCCCCCTGATGAATGAATAATACTGGTGCACCAGAGTGAGCAGAATGAGAGGCAAGGGAGATAATTATCCTACTTAAGACACTGCATTTTGTAAATACATTGCAACAGAAAATGACGACTAAATAAAAATAGTAAATTACAAGCAAGTACCGTGTGTGCCTAACTGATATGCCTGACCATTCCACAGCTTATGAGCGCACTTTCTTTGTTCTGCTTACATTTGGTTAGTGGCCTTACAGCACATTGCAGTCTCTGCACCATGAGTATGAGAAGACATCCAAATGTATGATTATGATATTACTGGCATTCTCACAAATTACTTTTTTTATTTGTTTTTATTCCTCATTCACATATATGCTTAAAAATGTACACAGTGCATATTCATGTGGAGGATTCTCATTACCCGCTGTTTGCCACTGATCTCTATTCCCTTCACCTTTCTGTTCTTTCCCAAATAAATGCCATTCTCCATATACTTTAGCCACTCAGTGGCACTGCCTCTCTCTTCCGACACACCAATCTTTCCCATCTCTCAGCTCCCAATATACTGCCATTCACCATATACATCATACACTCTCCCCCCCACCTCTTACCATTTCCCATATTTTACAGTACCTGCTCTACGCCACTTCTTCTCTTCCCCTACCATCTCTATCCCCATCCTACTGCTTTCAACACATCACATTACGTTATGTTCCACTTCATCTTCTTCCTTCCTCCATCTCTACCTTTAGCCATAAAATGTCACTGTTATCATCACACCTTAACTGATCTCAGTACTTGCTGTCCACTTCTCATCTATTCCATATCTGACCCCCAACATCCTCCCATTCTTCATATATCTTCACAGATCTGCACCACCTGCTTTCTGTCCTCCTGCCTGATCTCTGTTCTTCAAAACACTGCCATCCATCATCATTCACATTACTTGCTCTCTCTTATTTGCATTCTTTTCCTCCCTCCCGGTCTCTTCTTCTGGCATTGTCCCTGGCTTTTCTTTCCCAAACATATGGAATGGACTCCAATACACTTAAATGTAAGAATGATATGGGACCAAAAACAATTGAAACTATACACTGTTATTCTGCAAATCACAATATGACACTTGATCAATAGTAATACTTTTTATTGATTGTAGAGCATTTTTGTTCATCACATGTTCATGTTTAATAATATTTTCATATGTTCTCAAATTTATAAGGCTACTGTAATTTGTTTACTCTTCACATAGGTATATACTGCAAGCATAATCTGACTCCATCTTTACTGATTTCCACATTTTCATGTTCAGCCCTACCCTACTCTGTTTTAGTCTGCCATTGACATCAAACAAGGAGCGGTGTTCACTATGGCAGTACAAGTGAGAGCAACGGTTTTTAACCGACTGTTCATACTGACTGATCTTTTTCATGGCAATGTTTAGTGTCCTGATCACTGTGATGCATTGAGGAGGAGTTCAAATACAATTTCATGATGAATTAAAAAAATTACACTGTTGTCTTAGACTGGTCTTCTCCAGCTCATGGAAACCCCTTGCCTTTGATCACCCCCTTCTTGACAATGATGGCAACGCCATTGAAAGAGTTTCTGAATTTAAATACCTAGGCCTGAACCTTGATTGCCACCTTGATTTTGAATCCCACACCAATCACATGATTAAGAAAGCCCACCGACGGCTTGGCCTGTTATACTGAGTGAAAACATTCCTCACCCATGAATCCAAGACTCTCCTAGATTCCAGTTTCCTGCTCCCCATTTTTGACTTTGTTGCTCTTATCTTCCACCCCTCCCACTCCCAAAAGAAATTTCAACAGACTTTGGAGCACCTACCACAATGTTATTCATTTTGTCTCTGACCTCTCTAGACTTGCTCACCACTGCGACCTTTACAGACTTGCTAACTGGCCCTCTTTTGTGGACAGGCTCAGTAGCAAAATCCTTACCATTTTCCATTAACTTACCCTTGGACTCCTTCCTAACAGCATCTCATCCCTCTTCCCTAAGTCTGCCCCCTCCATGACTGCAAGATGATCCTCCACCCTCTCCTTCTCCCTCCCTTTCTGTCCAACCTCCCAAGGCCAAAACACCTTCTTCTACAAGGGCTCCACATTTTTCAACAATCTCCTCTTTCCTTAATCCAGTGTCCCTCTTCCTCTTCTTTTAAGTACAACCTTAGGAAACACCTTTCCCATTCCTTTACTTGTAATTGACCTAAGTCCTGAATGTCCCACACTGATAGCTCAACCTGTGCGCCTACTAATGCAATGGCATTCTACCACCTTCCCCTTTTTCCACTTGCCTGATCCCTTTGGTTACTCCTTAAACTCTTGTCTGATGCAAGATGTGTGTGTGTCAATTTAATTGCCACTTTATTTCGGTCTCAGCACATGCACTTATTTGGTTTGTTTGTTTTGTCTGAAACTTTTGTAACTCATTATTTTTCTCCTGTATTGCATTTCTTTTGTATACTGTATTGCTAGCTGTTTTGTTTGTCTGAAACTGGACACTTGTGAAAACGGGCAACTTTTGCTCACATGCCTTTCCAGTATATTTAATAAATTAAATTAAACTAAACTAAACTGTTAGTGTTGATTCTTGTTCGCAGCATTACTGCAACTTGTAAGACCCCTGCTTTTGAGAGCGCAGTGTCTCATGAGGACTAGATATTGGTATAAAGAAACTGACAAAACAGTACCAGATCTCTTTCATTTCATATTGATATTGTGCTGTACAGGAACTCTTCCACAAAGCATCACAATGATTAGGACACTTAATTTTGCAAGAAAAAAGTCTGGTCAGGGTGAGCAGTCTGTTAAGACAGTTGATCTTACTTGCACTGCCACTATAAACATAACACTTTGCTTTTCTTTCTTAACCCTCAGTATAGCATTTATTTTTTTATCCCATCTCTTGAACATTGCAAGTTTAATTTTCAATTCCCCATTCAAAACCTGTTTTTGCAGTCGTTCAGCAAAATTGTGTTTCTGGTAGCATTTCATGAGTGACACCTGTCATGTTGATATGGTGAGGTAATAAAATATCTTGCAATTTAGGGTCACAGTCTAAGAAAATAATAATGTTATGTGTGAACCTTTCATTTTCCAATTTTGACAGTTTCACTATTACGGTATAACTAGTGTTATTAATTTGCTAATTTCGACTGCAACGCTATATATACCCTACAATTACAGACCTAATACAAGCAAGTGCACATTTGGAGCTGGCCAGTGCTTGTTTAATTCAACTACTACTATAGCCATTTTTGTCTGGACCAGTGCAGTTCTCTGCTGCTACAGCTTACCACAGTAAGCCAGAGCACTATTGCTTATAGAAGTCCTCAAATTGTAGTGAAGTTTAAGGGAGGAAGGTAGGAACAATACCCAAAGGGCTCTACAGTGAATGAAAGCTACAAGGTGGCACTGTAGAATTTGCAGTTTTGAATATTGCCCCAAATTAGTAGGAGACAACTAAGAAGAACTGGTCAGTGATAGTGTATCCCTGCCACTCTAAGTCAGTAATGCTGTACAAGAATAGCTTACTGAGTCATTAAAGGGATGGAAGGATGGGGACATACACATTGGAAGTCAGGGCATTCTTGCTTAGCAAAATATCTCATTCCTATGGGGTTCCTATTTAGATTATATCCACAAATGATGTCAAGCCATTCACACACAGTCAAGTATGTTGTCCAACTGCTAAAGGGACTGCCTGATGGCAGAGTTTGTTGTGAACATTTCATTCATTTTATAAACCAGTCACGATATACTGGAAAATTATAGAACAGTGCAGCATTTATCCTACACAAATACAAAACTGAAGTCAAACTCAGACTTGTTGCTAATATTCATATATTCATAGCCACACTTTTTTTCTACACATGAGAATTAAACAAAGATTTGTCTTCTCTTACAGTGATATGAACATGTACATGGTGTGAAAATATGTGAACCCAGCATATGTTGAATACAAGCCATCTGTAGAAGAGAACATCTGTGTCAGAAATACTGAACAATTCACTTTCCTGCCTTCTGCTTCGATAAAGTGCTGGAATAAAATTTCTAAGAATAGAAAATATGTCCTTTTCTATGTTATTCCCTCTCCTAGTTGGATGGGCTAGGATCTGTTGTTCTTTATTAGCTCCACCTGAGCCACATCAGCGCTTCCAGAGCAAAGGACATCACTGGTCAGAAGTGAACTCTCAAAATCTCCATCGTGAGAAGCGCAGTTGGGTATGGAACCAGTTTTTTGTTCCTGAGGAAATAACAGGGAGAGAGGTCTATGTTGGCCAGGTAATGTCCGTGTGAGGAATTTCTGCCATGTGTGGTATTGAATTTGTACTGCTAAAAACAAAATCATGAAATAGTTTAGTGACAGTTAATATCTTCCGTCTTGTTATTTATCCAAGAGACTTTTATATTTGACACACATCCTAAGTTCTCAGAAAGATAGTGAGTTGGATTCACAAAGCTTTCAGAATGTGCAAAACCTTCCCTAAGTCTCCAAAACTGCTGTAGCTATGGGAAAAAAGGGAAACTGCTCTAAGTGCTATTCACAAAAACCTCCACAGCTGCAGAAAAAATCACTACGGACTATGGAAAAAAGTGCAGTTGCAGAAGTCCCCGAGGAAAAAAAGGTGTGAGATAAGTAAGGCACAGCTCCTGCAAGGCTATTCTTAGCCAGTTTTTTTCTGCAGTTACAGAAAAAATGTTACACACAGTGGAATGAGGTGTAACTCTCCTTCAGCAAACTGCAGTAGTGACTCAACAATTAAAATCAATTAAGGTGGAGGTGATACACAGGTAATAGCATCTCAGATGGTATAGTAGTGGCTGATGTTGCAGAAACAAAAGCACACATTTCCATGATACAGTATGGCAACAGGCAACAACCACCAGACCCAGTGCAGCCCATGATGGAGTCCCACAGGCAGAAAAGCCTGACCAGCCTGAAGTGAGTGCCAGCCCAGTAGGCAACAGTATCACCCCAGGGAGGGACGACCAGCAGTGACTGTCAGCCACTGTGGTGCATTGGTATTGCTGGTGCCTGTGGTGCTGCAGTGGTCCCAACTGAGGTACTGGTTGCAGGTATCCTTGTGGGTGCTGTCATCGTCATATAATGGCAGTAATGTTAATGTCTGTTGTTTCAGCCACATGGATTTACTATTGCTGTGCCTCCTCAGCCATTTCCACAGCTGCGGATCTGCAGCTGCGGATTAGCAGCACTTGCAGGATTCCTGCAGCTGCTGGAATTCTGCAGCTGTGGGACTATTTGCGGATTTCCCTCAGTTGCGGGATTTTCTTTAAGAATATCATCAACTGAGTTTCTGCAGTGCTGCAAGCATTTTTTCCGCAGCTGTGGGATTTTTGCTGTGCTTTGAGAATTCTGCCCAGTATCTCAGAGAAAAAAAAAGCAGAAAACAAGAGAAGCTACTAAAATATCAGAGATTAGAGTTAATGAACAGTGACCGACTTAGTTTAAAGACCATGTAATGAACTCTAAATTTAGTATAGGGCTTTATAGATCAAATGAGCGCATCAAACCAGTCCTAGTGCTACTTTACCTTGCCAGTGAGACACTCTATTCTGCAAAATGTGTCTTACATGCAGTTGCCCCAAACTCTGTCTCTTTTGTGGGAGTTTTACATGTTTAATATATGATTGATTAACTTAGATCAATAATATATTAATGTAGTGGGTGGTCACCAATGCTACTTCACTACCCAAGCCTTAAGGGCTCCAATAAGGTTGCAGAGCCTTGGTCAATAATTACTGTGGGCATTAGGATAAAGTTCAGATCTAAACTGTGTGTAACTTCCATCTGGGGAAAGAATAAGTGGGCTGATCAGTAAGCAAATACTGAGCCATGGAAAACCATACCAACCTGGTATGTTCCCCAGTATCACACCCACCCAAGTCCCACAAAATGCAATCAACTGCTGGCAAAAATAAGCACTTTTTTAAGTTACAAATAATATGCTTGCACAATTTATATGCTCATGAGTCAGTGATCTCAAACAAATTAGGGAATGTATTGGGGGATCAGGCATGAAGTTCTAACAGAAGAAAGATAGTTAAGCAAAGAAACACTACTAATGTAGTAGCTAAGGACAACCTGTAGGCCTTTTGGAGTCCTAACTCAACCCTCACCAAACAACTCAGTGCTTGGCACAACTGTACTGTTTGACCACTATCCCAATCCCCACGTGTACCTGTTTAGCAAGACCCCTATCCATATGGAGCTCTCAGAAAATTCTGGGTACTCAGTTGTGGAATTTTAGCAGGCCTAATGGTGCTGCAGCTAATTGGGTAGTGTTGAAGCACTATACAACAAATAACCCAAACTGTGGTACTGTACAGATGCCTTGTCTTTGAAAAAAGCACTCAAAGTGTGGCCCTATCTGAAACAATAACAATGATTTGTGTTGCAGGACCTATAGGCCCTGGTTCAATGCTCACTGTTACCTTCAGGCTAGTAGGCCATAGTTTTTTGGATGTTTTAGTCTTTGGTAACCGGGTAAGTTTCCAGCAACAGTCCTGATTGGATGCACCTGTTCCATCCCACAGTCCTAAATCTTCCTCCAGTGGCCTCCATTGCCAGTTGCTCTTTCTGGTATCTCTTCCACATACTGTGCCTCTCTCAGTCAGTATCTGGGGATGGCCAAGAACCTAGGCTTCAGTCAATATACATCAGCAAAGCCCCAAGTCATCTACCTGTGTAGGCTAGCACCTGGTTGTGGTAGCTGGCATGACAGCTTTCAGGCCACTTCTGGTTCTTTCTCACTTGTAGACCCCCTCATGCCTGATATAGAAAAAGTATTTTCTCTTCTTTCTCTCTCTCTCTCTCTCTCTCTCTCTCGCTCTCTCTCTCTTTCTTTGGCTAAAAGGCAAAACTGCAAGTACACAGCCTCACATGCTGATATCTGTACCTGAAGATCTGGCAGTGTGAATGCAGCTGTCTGTTGTGTAACAGCCTCCTCCTCAGTAGTTGTAAAAGTGCATTTATCCATTTGCTTGTCACTGCACAGTGCTGCTTGCACTGACTGATTTAAGGTTTGCTCTCCTTCTCTGTCTTCTACAGACTTCTCTAGCAGACTGAGGAAATGCTAAAAATATGTATGCCTCTGGGGAAAAAGGAATATATAACTAAAACACGTGCCTTAGGGCAGGAGTTAATTGATATAAAGGCAACAAATAAAATAATCTTGGGAAAACAGCCTGATCACTAAGATTCAGGAATGCAAGTGAACATTACAGGTATATGTGGAACAAAAAAATAATAAAAGGGCAACTGAAATTAGCCAGGTAGTATTTTTATGAGGCAGGTAACACAGTGCGTAGAGTACTAGTATGGCAGATCAGAAAACAACAAACTACGAGGGCAGTACTCGAAATTCAGGAAAGGGGGCAGAGGCAAGTGGTTCTCATCCAGGTAAAATAGCAACACTATCAATTTTTATACACTCAAAAAAGACTGCCAAATCATGGGGACTTGATACAGGCCTATTTTACCAAACTCAGAATTCTCAAGCTGTCTTAGCAGATATGGACGATCTTGAGGAAACCATTTCAGCTGAAATAGAGACGGTGAGTGAAGACCAAAAAAAGGGGCATCTCCAGAAGTAGATGGCTTCATACAGAAGCTGACTTTTATAAAACCTCAAGGGAGGACTTAACCTCTGAGCTACTCCAATTATTTAGGGGTATCATGGTGGGTGAGAGGGCACCCATAACCTGGCATCAGCCACAGAACTCTGTGTTACCGAAACCTGATAAAGAACCCATTATCTTTGAGTCCCATCACCCTTTTGGAAGGCTGCTTCCTTTGAGCAGTCAGACAGAAAGACAGTTGGGGATCAAGCTCTGTTATGTACAGAATACTCCACACAGCAAGGGGTCACTCACTGGACAATGTCAGAATGGAGTGGAAGGGAGAGGCTGGTCACCCCATCCTAGACACTAATTGGTCCTAAATATTGGAAAGAGGAAGGGACGTTACCACCTTCCCAGGATGGAGAGCACTGCAGTGGACAATTTTGGTTAAATACTTTCATATCCCCCACCATCACTGCTCATTTCAGCCAGAACAGCTCAGGTATCTGTTGGAGGGAACTGTCAGGGATAGAAATACCCGTTATCATATATTTTGAGGCTACCCCTTGATTAAAGGTTACTGGAATCTCATCCATGCCTAGCTGGAAAATATCTGGGGCATCTCTATCCCTTTCCAATATGAAACACTGTTATTAGGTCTAGCACCACCCTGACTGAGGTTGAAAAACTTATGGTGGTGTTTTGTGCCCTCTCTTTAATGGCTGTGAAGACACTTACCTGCCACTGACTCTATGTTACTATACCAGTTCTTCCTGAGTGACAAGCTTGAGTCCAACAAGTATTGGCCATGGAGGGCATCACAGCAGAGAAGACAGTAGTGACTGGATTTTTCATTTTTCAAAAGCTGATAAACCTTATTGAAGCTTTTGATACTTTGTTATTTTATCATAACATTCATGTATTCATTAATTATTTAATTAATTAATTCATACTAGATACACTGTTGGGCCTGTATCATTAATGAGTTGTGTCAGACCCAACAGCAAGCCACCTCACTTTTGTGTCACAAATCCAAGCGTTGTCTGTGTCAGAAGGGTGGGCTACCATCAGCAGATGGTTGCACCACAATCTCCTGTACCTGCACTTGCTTCCAGATGAGTCACCCATATATGACACAATAGTGATACCACGATGTTGCAGCCTACATTTGCATCACAAACATACTGCAATTATAACATAAGTGTGTCAGTTTTGATGCGACTATGAATATATGGCACAATTATATGTTACATCTGTGTGATGCAAATTTGCATGTGTTGATGCAACTATGTCATTTTTTTAATACTTTTGAAAATACCACCATGCTCTTTTTTCCTACAACTTTCTGTGCTTTTGTGCTGCATTTAGTTGTTCAAAGCAATGAGCAGAAACTCATGTTCAACAGTGACCCACATATCCAGAGACTCCAACTAGATAGGCGAATCAGAATGGCCACTCACTTTCATTGTAATTGTGATAATCAGAGAAAACCTGAACAGCTAGAAACACATATTTGTGGAACAAATAAGAGGCATGCAGCCCTCATGTTTATCCCCTTACAGTTCAGTGAATATACAAGGAGATTTTGTATTCATTACAGAATGCAATACAAACATATTCCCTTTTTTATTTATAATGCAGAAAATGGATTTAATTGTTCTCTGTTCATTCCTCAGCTCAAGTCTGATGCAGACGATGGTTCCCTTGAGTTTGTTCTATCAGGGGAAGAAGCAGGAACTACTTTTACTATTGAACGAAGCACAGGGATACTTCATGCTATAAAGAAGCTCGACCGAGAGGAGAAATCCTCCTATACTTTAAGAGCTCAGGCAGTGAATAAATACACACGTCAACCTGTTGAACCTGAATCTGAATTTATAATCAAAGTTCAAGATGTGAATGACAATGAACCACAATTTCTGGATGGACCATACAGTGCCACAGTACCTGAGATGTCACCAATAGGTATGTGCAAGGTTTGAGTAACATATTTTGCCAACTGCCTATCAATGCAGCATATATTGCTATTTGTCATTTCCAGCAGTAACTTTACACTTTACTATAACTACCCCCAGGAATTTGAATAAAAAAAAACATAAAACACAACCTATTCCTCCTGAATTGCTCTAAAAATCTTGCATTTCTCATGAAGAATAATGGAAATAACTACTCTCCCTAGGAAGCAAAAGATTACAGATTATAGACGTGGTTTCAATTCTCTAAAATGCATCTCCCATGTTGAGCCTATGGCAAAAAAAAATCTTTGGAATACAGTATTAGTCAGCTCATGTAAATTTTCTTTACTCTTGGTCAAAGTGAAAAAAAAAACAGTTTAATAAACTCACCATCTCCATATCTAGTGTGCCCTAGGTTTTCATGAAATTGTTATGATTTTACCACTTGCTGACAGTTGCTAATGTCTGTCTGTCACTGTCAGTCTTGCTCCAGGTCCTACAGTTTATTAAGTTTTGATGAATGAAGACACTCAGGAAATCCTATTTACTGCCCTTATTCTATATCACTTGCGGGAAAATTAATTTTCACAGCACATGCAAAGTTGTTTGTCTACCTCAGCCGCTGCCTCCAGACATTTACCACCAAATAATGAAAATCTGCTTACTGATGTAAGATCTAAAACTAATCTACAGTAGCTAATTGGTTCTGGTTTTACCTGAATATGATTGACTTCATTATGAGTGCTTTGTTTTGTTGTTTTTTTAATGAAAAAGGTAATCAGTTTAGACATGCTCATGAGAATGAGAAAAGAGAGCACTGCTGTAATGTGGACAAAATGGAATCTCTCAATTGGTGGCTCTTTCCCTTAGAAATACCTAATAACCTTAAGACTGTCCAAATTAGCAAACATCGAACTAAGCCTGTGTATCTGGTTTGGAGATAAAAAAAACAGAATATTGTTTATTTAAAATGCCAGCTATTGTTTTAAATATGCATCTTCACCAAGCATGTTACTTAGACTAGTCTTTTTCTACGTGAAAGGCTAGAAAACATTGCAAGTGCTAAAAATGGTGAAACAAAGTTTAACTATTTCTGTCACCTACTAGTTCTTGCATATTAACTAAACTGTTATCTCACACAGTATTTTAACTTCTTGTCAGAACTGGGAGTTGGAATAAACTGTAATTAGCATTTTGGTGACCATATAATTTTATTTTTTTATTTGATATTTCTCTTTTTCCTCCTTCCTGCCCCACAGAGCCTCATCCCCTCAGAAACGCCCATTAAGCCTGCCCCTGTCAGCACCCACCTGCAACCTCTGGTCCCTCCATCATGCTGCAGAAACCCCCAGGGCAGGGTCAGGGTCAGGGAACCCCTGAATATTTAATCTTGTCAGGGTCCCAGGTCGCAGGTAGGTGCTGGCACATTGGTGCCCAGCTCAGCATTCCTTCATCTATGGCTCCGAGGGGATTTTTTTCCCATGTTCCCCCATGGGACACTACGTGCATGTGTAAAGGCATCTGCTGGCAACCGTAGCATCCCCCCCTCCTTCCTTGAAGGAGCAGCCCCCGAGGCTGATTGGCTTCCGGCCTACACCTGCAACCAATCATACCCCAGGAAGACCTGCTTGTCTGCTTCCCAGCCTCCTCCAGGAGTCGCCTGCTCACTGGCTAGAAGTCCCCCACCCCCAGAGAAGGTGAGCTGTCACTGGATGCTCCAGCCTATTTCCCCTGGCCAACCCCGACAACCCGAGCTCAGTCCCGAACCTGGGTTGCCGGCATGGTGCGAGGTGTGGCATCCGGCACCTCAACCCTCAGTGCCGCCGGGCCTGCTCATATAATTTTTATGGCTTAAAACATACCTGAGTAGCATAAATAGAACTTCTATATAGAGACACATAGCTCATATTTTGCAGCCTCAACTGTGAAATCATTGCTCTGTTTTAATAAACATAAGAGCAACACTTAGCTATAATAGGCACATGAAGATAAAATCCTAATCTAATGGTTTGTACTGTGACAGCCAGAGACACAACTCACTAAATACAGTATCTAGATATAGATAGATATAGCTCAGGAAATCCAAATAAAAAAGAATGTAGATTTTGGCTGAAATATCTAGATAAATCTAAATATACTTCAGCTTTATATTTTTTTAACCAGGAAAGGTGCACTAAGCTATGATAGCTTTTTTCCAGGTGCTTGTGGGGGGGGAGAGTGTTACATACCTGTTTTATTGACAGGTGAAATGTGGGCCAATGCCCAGAGAAACGCCCCTACTCTTCTGTAGGGGAAGCCTTATCCATCAGACAGTTGGTCAAGGTGGCGAACTCCAGTAATGTAGGTGAGTTCGCTGTTGCTGATGTAAGAGGGAAGCCTTTTCCCCCCATCCAGTCTAGTCAGGAGGCCAACAAAATCTCTGTGGAATCAGAATTAACTACAGTTCAGAAGATTGAAGCTTGGAGAAATCAAGCTCCTTTAAAAAAAAGAAAAGGCAAGGTTCCACACAGCTAAAGAGCAATTACATTATCAACAACAACTATGGTATGATCCTCTAGAAGAAACGGTGCCTTCAGTATCACAATTCTTTGAAATACCTGCAGAATCTACTCCCTGTGAGGAAGTGTTGACAACCAAAGCTATAGAACTGCCTACTACAGAAAATTCACTCAGGAACGGTAGACACTCTGTTAATGAACCTCAGTTACCTACCAGTAGAAAAGAATAATCATGGTCAGAAGAAGTGACCCTGTTTGTGGTCAGATGGAAAAAGTTTCCAGAAAAAGGAAAATGGCTCCCTGACTGTGATCCCAATAACTTACCAAAGCTGTCAATATACAGTAGTATGCATACTTCCCATTTCACAGGATGTCTCAGCAGAGACATCAGCTGTGGGGTGGCTTGCAGTACAACAAAAGATATATGCACAAAGTCAGCAAAATGTCAAACAGAGCCACACTTGTGAGTTCCAACAGTGGTGTCTGTTTCAGCTTAGTGACTTGATAACATGTCTCCAGTCATAATAAAGACCAAATCCTCACAGCCAGTACCTTCAGAGAGCCTTCTTGAAATTTTTCCTGTTCCTACAGTGACTCAGCCTTCAACACCAGCACCTTTGGTATGTCACAAAAAAGCACCTTCTTCACTGATACCGACCCAGCACTCCCAACACTAACCCTTGAAATACAATAGCACTGCTTCCTGATCTTACCACCCATCTGGCACCTGTACCAAAATCAGCAGTAGCAGTCACCATTCTAGTTAAACCCTCATTTCTAGCCAAGTCCTGGCAAGTGATCATGAGCAGAATATCACAGTCAATCGACTCTGGCCACCCCTACCATGGAACCACATCCTTCGGTAGTCCAGGTTGAATACATAGAGATGTGTCATGTGAATCAGTATTTGACACAATCCCTGACCTCAGCCATTTCATGTAGCATGGAGCAATGTCAGGCTCCACACTGGGTAAGTGACACTGCTTCTGACCATATGGAGGGGGCACAGAAATATTACAGAGGACTGACCTTAGGCATAATGGCTTGGAATTAGGAGGGCAGAGCAGACTGAGATAGTGGCTCCCACTCTCAAAAAAAAATAAGTGTGAGTCAGAACACTGGGCACAACTCAAGAGCTGCCTCCAATAACCCACAAATTCATGACAGATGGCCTGACCTCTGAAGTTCTGGAGGCCACATCTCCACAAGAATATAGATGCATTGGAGAGGGTTCAGAAAAGGGCAAGCAAGATGGTGAAGGGTATGCAGGGAAAGTCATACAAGCAGAGGTGTAAGGAGTTGGATCTGTACACGGTTGAGACAAGGAGGGAAAGGGGAGACATGACTGAAACTTTTAAATATGTAAAGGGGCTCAATAAAGTGGGAGAAGAAGGTTTACTTAAGAAGAAGGAGGAGGAGGTCAGAACTAGAGAGCACAGCCTCAGACTGCAAGGAAAAAGACACAGAATAAATGTGATAGGGCGTTTCTTTATGGATAGGGTGGTGCAGCCCTGGAACAGACAACCAACTGGAGTGGTGGGGGCTAAATTGGTGGAAAAATTCAAGAGGACATGGGACAAACATATGGGCCTGAGTATTGGGGGAAGAGTGGGGGCTGGCAGGGAGGGGGAGGTGTAGGGGAAATAAAAATGGCACATTAGATGGGCCGGATGGTCCTTTTCTGCTGTCAGACTTCTATGATTCTGTGATTCTATGATTCTGACCCTATGGAAGAAGAAACCAGAACTGCACAAGCTATAAAACAAAGAAGACTTCCTGTAGATGAGGAACACTCAAAACAGTGACCAAGCCAGCCCAGTAATGCTGAGGGTTGAGGCACTGGACAACACACCTCATGCCACACTAGCGACCCAGGTTTGGGAGTGAGCTTATGCCACTGGGAGTCGGCCAAGGGGGGAGGAAGGGAGCATGATTGATCAGCCGTTGGCAAGCTCTCCTCTCCTGGGGAGGGATCCTGTGATTTCCAGTGCCGCTGCAGCACCCAGTGGTGACTGAGTGTCTCAGCAGCTGGGGACCAACTTGCATGGCCATGGAGGAAGCGGAGGCCTATGCAGGCTGTATGAGAGCATGCAACTTAACATTCTGGTATAATTTCATGTCCTGTTCCTGGGAGACTTCATGGAAACACCCTTCCCCCAGATCGTGCAGTATGATGCCACGATTGACTCATTCTCTCCTGATCCAAACAAAGCCCAGTGGCTGGCAGGTGCTCAAGGCTGTTGCAGTCTCTGCCACAGTTCCCTCATGGTCCTACCCATTACATCGTTGAGGCAGAGGCCAGGTTATGGGGAGGTTGAGGGGTCAGTGATCTAGGCCAGCAGGGGGTCATGTGTTCCCCTGCAACTCTGAGGCTCATAAAGATAGTTGGAAAAAAAAGAAGTGAGACCAAGCACTTTTACAGCAGGACAATTTGATACTAGACTGGGCACTTTCACTGCAGAGCACTCAGATATAAAGAGCCAAAATCAAATCTGGAGAGAACAAACTTGGGGGGCAGAGAAACTTTTTTCATGATAGAGCTCCTCTTCAAAAATGCAAACATGTGTCTCTACACATGGCCATTGGTCCCTAATGACTCTGTGCCCTGTCCCTGATATCCACAGCTGTGCCCAGTCCCTGATGTCCACAGCTGGAGGGTGCACATTATGCCTAAGTGGTATAGGTTACTGTCTAGCTGGGACCATCCCTAGCGCGGGGTGAAATAGGGCAGTGGGTGGGGGCAGGCACACACATGAATGCTCAGCATCCACGATCAGTGCATATGCTCGATGTGAGAGTGGTACCACTGGTATTGCATGGGATGTGCTGCCACACACACACACACACACACACACACACACATTGTACCAGAGCTGAGGGTTCAGGGCAGTACTCCCACTGAGTTTGTAAGTACTGTATCTGCACTACCAATCCTATAACCATATGTCTGTCAGAACCTAAAATGGAGCGGATAGTGTTCCTTTACCTCAGGGGACTCTAAACCTTTCCAGGAGCACCTGCAGGAATGCATAAGGGAGCCACTCTGGGACTCAGGGCAGCATTTGATTGGATTTCCACCTGCATCCTACACAGCCTCCACACACAGACCTGAAACAGCAATGGGCAGCTGTGCACCAGGAGGCTGTGGCTATGGACAGGTGGCTGGTGAAAGTTAATATCGGCCGGTAAACAACAGTCTGCAGGGTGCAGAGCTGCACAGGTGTGGTGTGCACCTGTTGCACATGCCCTTTGCCTGTTTATGTATAGGGCCCATTGTTATTCTTGGTATTGTCAAAAAAAGACATATAGTATCAGTAGTACTGTACAATACATCAGAGCTTTGCTGCATATTAAGCCTGAGTCACAATTCGGCAACTGGAGCTTTTCATTAAGGGTAAAAAATGTGATAACAGAAAATTCTGCAACAAATCCAAAATCTCAGTTTTGTGCATGGTGTCAGCTCTGCTTTGATCTTTTGATTTGCTCTTTTCATGAGTAACTATAAAAAAACAATACAAAGGTAAGACTATCCTTCACCTCCTATTGGTTCTCAAAAATGCTTCCACAATATTCTTCTCAGAGAATTTCCTCCACTAGCACATTGAATTTACTCTGAAGTGGTCAATTAAAGAACTTTCTTGAATAATTCATTTTAAAGCATATTTGCACTCAATTAATAAAGACTGTCCTAAATTTCATTCTTTTTGATTGCATAGATACCTTTGTCATTCAAGTGACAGCCACAGATGCTGATGATCCTACCTATGGAAACAGTGCAAAGCTGGTTTACAGTATCCTTCAGGGACAACCCTACTTCTCTGTGGAACCTACTACAGGTACATAAGTTTATCAACATACTTTACACAACATTCCTTTAGTTTGCCTGTGGTTTAACATTACAGACATTTCCTGACATTTATTTATTTATTTACAGGTGCACTAGAGCATGACATGTCCATTTACAAGGGTGACTCAGGACATATCAGGCTAGGAACCTACTAACACATTATAATTCATTGCATAGAGTAGTGTGTAAATGAACAAAACATGCAAAAAACAGCTGAAATAATAAAGTATACATAATTATATAAAAAAACAGCTGAAGTATTTGAAAAAAATACGTACAAGAGGTAAAGGTTTGAAAATATCATTCAACAGGTTTTTGCTATCATGATTAATACTTCAAAAACTTATTCAACTTAAATTAAGTTCCACAATTTTGCTGCATAAAATGCAAATAACCTTTTATTTTGTATTGTTCACATCAAATGTGGTAAAACACTATAACATTGTTTTTACTGCACATTGTGTAATGTGACGATTTATAATGTTACTTAGTTACCATTACAAGAATAATACTGTTAAGTCTATTCAAATGGTAGCTAACTAATTGAAGAAAAGGGCATTGCAATGAGGCATACAGTATGCCTCTTTGAATATACAATAAATGTATGCATTTTATTAAGAAGGGTGTTGATTCTTGAAAGGACACTGCCTCATGCTACCTGGTAAACCACAATGCCATAGTTAAACATAAGAAGATTCTGAGCTACTAATTTCTGCCTCATATGTTATGTTTTGTTATTTCTATATAATAGTCTCACACGTATACTGACTATTTTTACTAGACAATTGACATTGTCAGCAAAAGACAGTGTACTGTCAAGAGTCACACTAAGAAATTTAAATGTAATTAATTAAATTATTATCTAAGGAAACAAAAATCAAAGAACTAGAAGTTTTGCTTTAGTTCTTATTGCTGCCAACATTTATTGATGTTTTCTTTTTTGTATTTACCACAAGGGCAATATACAGGATCCATTTGTAAGTTATTAAAGTCTTCCTACCAATAATTAGACACAATAATTACTTGTTACAATATAACTGAGAAGGTGTGTTCATTATGATGTTGGTCTGTGAAAGTTTTACAGTACTCCTTTATCCCATGTATAGTACATAGTGAAAGTTAAAGAAAATATTACTAAATAAGCCTTGATTGAAGGGTCAGCTCAGAAACGGGATCTTACTGATCTGGCCAGAGAAAGTCACCATCCTATAGATATGGCTGTTTAATAATATCATGGAGGATGGTATCTCTGTCACTGGCTACATTGTCCATGTGCACAACAGGGTACAAAAATGCTGGGGAGACATGGCTGCATGTGTTCTGCAGGCTAACCTTCAAGGTGATCCACTCTACATCTATTTCTCAATTAAACAGGCGCATGAGTAATAAGGAGTAGTACTAGTAAGATCTCCTTCTCCCATTCTCTACTGATCATTATTAGCACTATCTACAAACACAGTATCACTACTGATGTAACTTACTGCAGGCCATCACAACAGTTTTTTCCCAGGCTGCTATAGGGGGGTTACTTTTCAAGTGTGCTCTCTGCACAAACTAGCTATGCCACTCCTCAAAAAAAAAATAAAATCATCTGTGATACACAAGCCCTGTCCCTCAGCTTACTGATGAACCTACGCTATGAAATCCTTCAAGTGTGGCTGAGAATGGGATGACTAACCCCGTTAAAGAAAACAAAATAAAAATAGAAAAAAATAAAAGAAAATAGGTCCCCAAATAATTGCCTCACTGATAATCCTCTGCACCCTCCCTTACCAGATTTTCCCCACAGGTACCCTCCCAGATTTCTTCAGTGACAACCAGTCTACCATCTGTGGAAATAAAATACTCAGACCTAAAGAACACCAGGATCGTCCTCACCCACTCCCTCTGCAATTTAGATTTCCAGTACCTATTGGCTGACTTCTATAGTACTGACTGGTCCCCCATGAATGACTCTCAAAATGTTTATGAAACTTCAGACTACTTGCACAGCAACATCTTGAGGATATGGGAAAAACATGGTCCCTTCTGGTGAATCAGAGGGCAGGATTATCACCTCCTTTGGAACCTAGCAGACCATACTGTCCTTGGAAAAGCCTACAATGCAGCCAGGGCTGCTAATAAGATTTTAGGCTCACCCATAGACCTTTTAAAATACTATTCATACAACTTTGAAATGCTTATCCTAAACAACTGCATGCAGTGAAGCCAAATACTTTTAATCCAACTTCAATAACAATTTTAATAGTCCATCTAAGTCCCAGACAGTGGTTCATAACCTTCTTAACCACCCAGCCTCAATCTGCCATTCCCATACTGAGAGCTGCTGACAGTCTTACTGTTATTCCCTATGAAGGTGCTGTTACTTTCAAGTAATACTCTCTAGTTATGACAAGTCCATTCTTCCCAAAGTCCCCTCCACACAGCTCCTACCCTTCCCCTCCTTTTACTTCCCTCTAGATCCCCTTTTGTTTTCTTCCAAGTGTCTGCCTCTGACACCCTCAAAGCCTTCTGAGCCCATGGTTACTTCCAAGGGAGCAGCTCTGCTGATACCCCAACAATTACTAGACCCATCTGTACTGTACTGTACTGTCCTCTACCTCTCCTCCTTCTCCTTGACAAAGCACTGGGCCTAGAAGATAGCTGAAGACATCCCTCTGCATGAAGTGATGTAAAACCTCTAACATAGGAAATTACCAGCCCATTCACCCCACCTCTCTTCCTCCAAAATTCATGAGCACTTTTGTAACTCCCAGCTTATTAATTTCCTATCTGACTTGTCTCTACTCAACCCTTTCCAGTCTGTATTCATGCTCAATCACTCAACTATCACCTCCCTCTGTAGACTCACACATTCCCTCTGTACTAGGATGAATAAAAACATCTAAAGTGTGCCATGTTTATTCATCTCTATAAAGTTTTTGGTGCAGTCCTCTCCCTTCTTCATCAGCAAGCTAACTAGATCTAAACTGCTAGGGTGGGCATCTTCCTTGTCCTTTTCCTACCTATTTGACCTTGTTCAGTCTATCTATTCACATATGCAGACCCATGCCTCCCAATAGTCATAGGTGTCCCCCAAGGACCAACACTTGGTTCTGTACCATCATTCAGTTTTTATTAATGACCTTATCTCTGTTTGTACCTCCTCCCTTCATTCATATGTACACATGTGATGCACTGCTATTTAACTGTTGCCAGACATTGCCTAACTCAGAGAAAATTACAGCCTGATTCCAAGGTTGTTGGTTCTGGTCTAACCAGCTGAACATAAAGGCAAAGAAAACAGTGACTGTGAATTTGCTTTTTTTTTCTGTGTGGAGTTAGGACACCTTACCATTCCTTCTGCTGTTTTATCCTGAATCCCCCCTCTTCTTCACAAGTACCACTGCAAGATGTACTCCATTCCTGGATGACCATCCTTAGATGGTTTTGAAGCTCATTTATGGTACCTTACTGAGCATCAAATTATGAACGAACACTCTACGTATCTTTCTTCTCATTTTACACCTCCTCGCATTGTCTACACCCATGGTCACTCAACCCCCTCCTTGTAATGTATGAGATCCTTTTACTGGTGACAGTGATAATCAGTGCCCAAATGTCCCACATCTACTACAGCAATAGAAACAGAAAAATAGAATTTTCTGCCAGATAAGGACCATTTTGCCTACCTAGTCTGACCATTGTTCCCTGCCTATTGTATCACTTCAGATCCTACTTGATCTCTAGTCCCTTCATCCACCTCTTCCCTTTCCCTAAGATTCCTTTATGCTTATCTTAAGTATTCTTGAACATATCACTTTTCTGCCTCTAACAACTCTGTGGGAAGACTGTTCCAGGAATCCACCACTCTTTCTGTGAAGAAATACATCCGCACATCTCTCCTTAACCTACCTCCTCTAGCTTCTTATCATTTCCCTTGTCTTTGAATACTTTTTTTCTGAAAAATACTTCTCTGCTGTACCATATGTACACCCATGTGGTATTTAAAGGTCTTGATTGTATACTCCCATCTCCCTCCTCTCTTCCAGGTTGTACATATTTAAGCCTGTAATTCTCTCCTTATAAGGTTTTGATGCAGATCTTGCACCATTTTAGTTGCCCTCCTCTGGACTGCCTCCACTCTGCCTATGTCCTCCCAGAGATGTGGTTTCCAGAACTGGACACAGTATTCTAGGTGGGGTCTTACTAGAGATCTATACAGAGGCAATACCACCTCCCTGTTTCTGCTGGTGATACCCCTCCCTATACAGTCCAGTATCACACTAGTTCTCCCAACTGCCTGGTCGCCTTTAGGTCATCCGATATGATTACCCACAGGTTGTTTTCTAGTTAGTGGTCATCAGTATCACTTTTCCTATTTTGTACTCTGCCCCTGTTTTACTATTCCCCAAGTGTATTACTTTGCTCTTTTTTCATGTTGAAACCCAACTGCCATGCCCTTGACCACTCCTCAAGTTTTTTTCAGTTCTCTGTTCATTCTTTCCAACCACTCTGGAATGTCCTACCTTTTGCAGATTTTGGAGTCATCCACAAAGAGGCAGATCTTCCCTTCCAGCTCCTGTGAAATGTCACTTATAAAGATGTTAATGAGGACAGTTCCCAGCACTGATCCCTGGGGCAGTGCACTGGTCAACATCTCTTTCTTTGATTGAACTCTGTTTACCACCACCTCTGATGTCTATCACCTAACAAATGTCCTCCCTAGTTTAAAACCCTTGGACCCATTCCTAAGCTATCTAGCTCACTTACTAGCCTCCTACAGTATGTGTAATTTTTGTCTGGGTGACCCACATTAGTGTCAGCTCCAATTGCTTAGTGCACCCTCAGCAGAATGTCTACTCTAATCTCCTCTCCCACTGAGTATAACTGCAAGAGATCCTAGTCCCTCTCAAAGGACTACTGGATTTTCTCCAACTGAGTATAACTGCAAGAGCTCCTATTTCCTCCCTGAGGACTACTGAATTCTCTCTGGTTGGCCACATTAGGGACAGTCCCAATTTTTAGTGCACCATCAGCATAAGTGCTGGAGTGTAGGTAGGCCATGCCACAATACCTATCCAAAATGTGTGCCAAAGTCAGTCGGCTCTTCTCCCCAAGGGGCATACCTTTCCAATTGCTCCTACTCTTGGTGCTTGCCGTGGAGCAGATATTTGACTCTATCTACCGCCACCTGACACCAGGACTATCCTAACATATGATGTGAAAAATCTGCACAGTGGGAGATCAGCTTTGGAGCGGCCCCTTCTACTCACTCAGTGCAATATCACACTGGTACCCCTACTGGTATGTGGACCCTTACCCCAGCTATATGTCTATTTCTTCACCTTCACATTGCACTGTGCCCCCTACCACTAAATCCACCTCACAGGATTTACTTAGGACAAAGGTAAAAACTGCCTTCCCGAAGATACGTAGGAAACTCATTTTAATCCTATTGCTGATCTTGGGAAATATTCACCCTAACTCTAGTCCCCTCAAAACTCACACTCAGACCCCAGCTTCTACTGTGAAACTAAAGATTGTGGCATTGAACATTGGTAGCCTCCTAGGTAAGCTAACACAATTTGAGGCTTGGCTGGCACATACCCAGCCAGACGTCATAGCACTGACAGAGACCTGGCTCACCTCACAAAGATCTGGCTCAGCAGTCTCCATCCCTGGATACAACCTCTATAGGCAGAATCATACAGGGAAAAGTGATGGCTGTTGCATAATATACACTCACAACCATCTGATATGCCACAGAATCCAAATGGCCAATGACAGTAATTACTGTGAATTCTAACAATAAAAATCCTGCTAGGTTAAGGGGCATGAAAGCCTGATTATTATGACAGTCTACATCCCATAAGGGCGGCAGCAAGCAGAGTCTGAAGCCTTTGCTAAATTCTATACTCAGGATAGCCAGAACAAGGATTCTATTGTTATAGGTGACTTTAACTCCAACTGGCTTTCCAGCTTTAGTGTCGCACACAGAGATCTGGTATCCAGACTTTACCTAATGTAAATGGTCAACAGCTGCACCAGGACATTATCGTACATGTACAAGCACTCTGATTGACTGGGTGCTAATAACTCACCCTTAAAGGTTAACTGATGTCAAAATTCTCCAGGACACCCTGAGTGAACACTCACCTATCCAAAGTGAGTGGTTGACAGAACAGGCCAAACATCCTCCAGAGTTGGTGTGGAATAGACTAATAAAAAAAATAGCTCTACAGCTGATTCCAAGAATCACCTTGCAGGCATAGATTGGAGCTTCCTTGACACCTGCACTTCTGTCAAGTCAGCCCTCCAACTCTTCATCACGCACGTAAATGACACAGCGGAAAAGTTTGCCCTGTACAGCAAGAAGATGATAAAAGGTCATAGCATGGACTGGGTCACCCTTGAGCTTCTTGGTATGATGTGGCAATGGGATCTCCTTTGGCACAGAGCCAGGGCAACTGGGATAGAATTAGATGTCCAAATCTACAAAATGTGCACCTGGACAATCCGACAGGCCAAGGCTACCTATCACAAGAACCTACAATCTCAATGCTTTGGTGATGGGAAGACATTCTGGGCCTTAATCAAAAACCTCCTCTGGACTGATGACAGGAGCCCCCCCATGCTTCACCACAATGATGAAATCATACTTGCTGATGACTCAGTGGCCAATATCTTTAATATGGCATTCACGGACCACAACATGGTACTTCCTCCCAGACATGCCACATACCCAGATGGTATCCCTACCACCATCCACTCGACCTCCTCTCCCAACACCAGGTCTAGCCCTGCCTTCTACTTCAGGCAGGTTACCATAAAGGAAACAAGAAATTACCTGGCACAAGTCCTGGGAAAAACAAGGATGGGAGGTGATGGAATCGACAAGAAACTGATCACCATTGCTCTACCTGAGTTCATCGTACTGATCACCAAACTGTTTAACCTGTCACTCCAGCTGTCCGCTTTCCTGTCTACCTGGAAAACTGCTCAGGTCACCCCTGTGCTTAAAGGAGATGATCTGGATTAGAATCCAACTATCGACTTATCTCAGTTCTGTCCCCACTCTCTAAAGCACTGGAAAGAATCACAGCCAACCTACTCATGGACCATCTGCATAAATACAAACTCCTCTGTCCACAACAGCATGGCTTCAACAAATTGCATAGCACTAACACTGCCCTAATTGACTTCATAGACTAGATGCACAAGGCACTTAACCAGGGCCATCTGGTTGGTGCAATCTTTATAGCACTAACCAAGACTTTCAACCTTGTGGATCACCAGCCCCTGCTCCACAGTTTAGGCTGCCTAGGTCTATCACCTGACACAGTCAGTTGGTTCTCCAGGTATCTGACTGGGGCTTTCAGCAGGTGAAAATCAAGGGAGCTATCTCCGGATCCAACAAAGTCACAGTAGAGCTTCCTCAGGGGTTTATACTTTGCCCAATCCTGTTCAGCCTCTTTATAAACAACAAACCCAAAGTGTGCCCCACTTCTAAGATCCAGATGACACGGTGGTATTCACAAGTGACTCCTGCCAAGAAGCAGTACAACTTCGACTAACTGCAGGACTGGTTTAGAGATAGCCTACTAGTGCTCAACAGCAAAACTACCAAGACAGTGCTCTTCACCAGACATCAAAAGGGGAGAGATACTGTACCTTTCACAATTACCTGCAACTCTCAATCCACCCTTGAGCAGGTGTCTTCATTCTGCTACCTAGGGATCATTATCGATGAGCCCTTTCCTTGACGAACATATAAGAAATATTACCACTGCCACCAACAGAAAGTTAGGGGCCCCTCTATAGGCTTCAATTCTGCCTCGCACCTGAGGCCAGGGTCCAGGTGGTAAGAGGTACAGTCCTACCCATCCTGGACTATGGTAATGGGTTGTATGGTGCTGCCTCTGTTACCAGCTTGCACAGAGTCCATACTACACTCAATAAAACTTGCAGCTTTGTTTTAGGTGCAGATTGCCTGATGTATACGTGCGACCTGTATATTGGAACAAAATGGCTCCCTCTCATTGACTGAATCAAGTTCCACTCCTGCCTTCTCAGGAAGAAGGCCCTTCTGGGATTTGCACCTCCTTCTTTTCAAGCTTTTTTCTGCCCTGTTCCAACTGAGCATGCCATGAGAAATGTTACAAAACATGCCCTAGCTGTGCTGTTCAGAAGAACTGCCTTGGGGAGATAAGCCTTCACAGTAAGGGCCCAAACCTGGCTAAATGAGCTCCCACATGCCACTACAAGCTTTACTTACCTTGGGCAATTCAAATCTGAAATTCAGAAATCCATCTCTGCCCCTGAACTTTGCTACTGCCTCGCTCATCCATGCCAAAATTAGCCTTCCTCGTGCCCCTTGGCGCCCTCTGGTACACTTGCACTATCTAGTAGGTCCTCAAATCTCCTGCTACTCCCCACTGTCCCCCACCTATTTACCTGTCTACCTTGCTACACATGCCTATTTACCTCTTGACTCCCCCATACCCCCTCCACCTCTACTCCTGCTTATCTCCCCTGACCCTCTGCTATCACCTACTGCTGTTTCTCCTCCTCACCCTCTTATCTGGCAGCATACCTTCCACTAACTGCATCAATGAATGATCCTTCAATTGCCCCCTCTAGGAGCTGACAGTGCCATACAGCTACTATGTGGGAGATCCCATAGCTTGTACATAATTTGACCTTTGCGCTTCATTACCTATGCTGGCATAGGACTATTTCCCCCATGTTTTCTGCTCCTAAGCAATGGATCATGTCATGTTTGTGTCAGTCCTTATCATTTTATTTGTAATATGCAACATGTAATGTGTATTATGTCCTCTAATTGATGTGTTACTGACAATACCTATTAGCTGCTACTGTTTTCCCCTTTTTCATATATTTTGTTTGTTCCCACACACCATGTTTGACGAGGATCCTTTGAAAATGAACCTTTAGCTCAAAGGTTGTAATTCTAATAAATAAATAGTGTCAAAGTTCTTACTGAAATTTTGACAGGGCACATTCACGGTTCCACCCTAATCTAATTCCTTGGTTACCCAGTCAAATAAATCTATCAGATTTATTTGTTCTGACTTTCCCCCATGAGGCCATTCTGCCTTGGGTCTTGTGACCCATTGGATTCAGGATATTCCAGGATATTTTCTTTCAGCATTTTCTCCATTAACTTTTCCATCACCGATTTCAGGCTGACTGGCTTATAATTGCCAGCCTATTCACTGCTACCACTTCTGTGATGTGGGACTACATCTGCCGTCCTCCAGTCCTCTAGAACCATTCACATTTCCAAAGATCTGTTAAATACTACTGTCAAAGGTGCAGCTAGTACCTCCATGAGCTCCATCAATACTCTTGGATACACCCCATCTGGCCCCATTGCTTTGTCCACTTTCAGATTAGCAAGTCCCTTTAGGATACTCTCCTCTGAAAATTGGCTAGTGTCCACATCCCTCCCTCCAATGCTCTTGTTACTTTTTCATGGTTCATCCTTTTCTGCTTCATCTCTGAACATAGAAGAAAAGTATTTATTCAGGATGTCAGCCTTTTCCTGGCACCCCTCTGTACAGTTCCAATTTATCTTTTTAACCTTAAGATTCCATCCCTGGTCTTCATCATTTTACAATGTAAATAATAAAAAAAACAGTGACTGCAAAGCACCACTGTACTGTAAGAAAAAGCTTCAGCAGAGCATGCAATGAAGTTGGGGGGAGGTAAGAGGACTATGGAGAAGTACGAAGGAACCAGGAGAAGGTATCAGGAGCTTTGGTGGGAGGAAAATGAACAATAGTCTGTCTGTGGAGAGAGTCTGGAAAGCACTCACTAACCTAAAGATAGAAAAAGCTACATTATGGGGCCAGACAGGGTACATCAAAGGGTGCCAAGGGTGTTGAGGTAGCTTATGGAGGTACTAGATGCACCTCTGACAGACCTTTGTAACAGATCATCGGAGACTGACATGGTCCTGGAGGACTGCAGATGGGCAGATGTAGTCTAAGGTCACAAAAGTGGTAGCAAGGAAGAGGTAGGCAATTGTATACCTGCCATCGACATTTGTGGAGTGTAAGTTAATGGAAACACTTTTAAAGGAAAGGGTAGTAAAATATATTGTATTCAATAGATTACAGGACCCTAGGCAGCATGGTTTCACAGAGAGAAGATCATGCCAATCAAATCTGATAAATTTCTTTGACTAGGTGACAATAGAATTGGAACAGGGAGAAGGGGGCACATGGCCTACCTGAATTTCAGCAAGGCTTTTGACACCAGTCCTCATAGGAGACAGGAAAGCAAGTTGGGTAACTTGGGGTGGGTAATAAGGTTGTAACCTGGGTAAGAAACTGGTTGGCAGATAGGACACAGAGGGTAGTGGTAAATGGAATGCACAACAAGGAAGGGATGGTGACCAGTAGGGTACCTCAAAGATCCCTGCTGGTACTGGTCGTCTTCAGTGTCTTTATAAGTGACATTACAGAGGAACTGGAAGGGAAGGTCTGCCTCATTGCAGATAACACCAAAATTTGCAACAAAGTGGATCCTCGGGGAGGATAGGCAGGAATCTGAAAACACTGGAAGAGCAGTCAAAGATATGGCAGCTGGGTTTTAACACAAAAAAGGGAAAAATAATGCTCCTGAGCCATAGAGACTCAGGAGCAGAGTACAATATTTGTGAAGTGATACTGACAAAGACCAAGCAGGATAGAGATCTAGGGGTAATCATATCAGATGGCCTAAAGGTGGACAGGTAGTGTGACAAGGAAGTCAGAAGGGCTAGTGGGATGCTGGGGTACATAGGAAGGGGTATCGACAGCATGAATCAGGAGGTGGTGCTGCCCATATATAAACTGCTGGTAAGTTCCAACCTAAAGCACTGTGTCCATTTCTGAAGACCACATCTCAGGAAGGACATAGACAGAGTGGAGGCAGTCCAGAGGAGGGCTACAAAAATGATGCAGATTCTCCATCAAAATCCCCGTGAGGAAAGGCTAAAGGACCTAAATACTGTATGTACACAGTGTAGGAGAGGGGATGGGGGGATATGACAGAAACCTTTAAATACCACTTGGGGGTTAATAAGGTACAGGACAGAGTATTTTTTAGAGAAAAAAAGGTACTCTGTAACAAGGGGGCCATCTATGAAGCTGGAGGGGATAAATTCATGAGGGATGTGAAGAAGTACTTCTTCACAGAAAGGGGTGGATACCTGGAACAGCCTTCCAGCAGAGGTAGTGGGGCAAAAACAGTGGTGGAGTTCAAAAATACCTGAGCCAGGCACAAGGGAATCATAACAGTAAGGAAAGGGGGACAAATTGTGCCATAGATTATGCAGTGTCAGCAGTAAAAAATGAAGGCTAAAAAAAAATGGGCAGACTGGGTGGGCACAGCGGCCTTTATCTGCTATCACAGTCTATGTTTCTATGTTTCTACTATTTCACTGAATGAGTGGTGGACGCCCGGTAAAGATTGCCAGCAGAGGTGGTGGGGAGAAAAATGAATGGGGCTTCAAGCATACATGGGATACACATAGGGGAATATTAAAAACAGACAGGATGGAGGGAGGGTCACTGGAGACCAGTTAGAGTTTGTAGAGATAGACCTGGCAGGGACTATCTGGGCAGACTGGGTGGGCCAAGAGGTCCTTTTCTGGCAACAAATTCTATGTTTCCATATTTCTTTAACATGGACACAAACACAGTCTTCCAATTAATGAACTGCCATATGTCCACTTTCCGGTTACCATCAGAGTGGACAAATTCCTTACTCAAAAGAGCAAACATGCAAAATTGTATTTTGTGCATTGAAAGAATCCTGAGGGTCTTTTCTGAAGGGTCCTTGTATTGTGCAAAGTGGACTCTGCTGGGGATGGGATAAAACTGACTACTGGTTACAATAATCTAGATATGTCTTCCGTGGCTAAAAGTAATTCATGGGTGTGTACCCACCTTCCTAGACAGGTCACTGTCAATGTGCAAAATAAGCCAGTGTTTGCTGACAACTGAACCAATTTTAGTGGTGGTATGATTATATGCTGTAACAAATATCACAACCCCAAAATCTGCTTATGTTTTGACCCATGGTTTCAGCAAATGTTTCCTGCTAATGGTCAATGCTTGTTATAGGCCCCATGCAAAGGATACCCATAAACTTTTGGAATCTATCACTAATTTCAGTAGATTGCTCCTTGGAAATGTCATCCAAGAAGCAAATTCTTTACAACATTAAAAACTGACCAAAGAGAATGTTCTCTTTTTGAAATGCTCAAGATGAGAGCTGTCTTCTCTGAGAAGTGCGTTTCCTGATTCAGGCTCCCTATAGAAACTTGTTTCCACATTCTGCTTATTCCTGGTGGTGAGGCAGAGGTTTAAGAAGGTGACAGTGGAGCTACAATATTGGTAAGTAAACTTTGGATTCAGTGTGTCATCATTGAGAAAGATCATCAATTCACTGATCAGTCCTCCAACATACCATCAAAATTTCATCACTATACCTCTCGCAGAACACCATGTTGTCAAAAATGGATTTCAGAAAAGGTTAAAGATGACCCCTACTATCAACCCCAAAACAGGATGGCATATGAGAGAGCCATGGTATTACACATTGGCATACCTCTTGTCTGCAGGTATGTTCCATTGACAAATACAAAAAAAAATTGCACTGCAAAATTAAATCAATGGCACCCAATATGAAATCATGGCACATATTACAATTACTCACTGGCTTACTTACATTTAGAAATAAATCTTACAGCACTAATTCATGTACATTTGAGGTATACAATGAGACTACATCTACAGTGAGCCATATCAAGTTACTAGACCCGGTAAATCCATCCAGCTTATGCAAAATATGCATTGCATCACAAATCTGTGGCAGTTCAGTGCCTACTTTTTTCTGTAAGAAATTTTTTTTATTTTTTTTTTATTTTATTTGATTTTAGCTTTTGTTGACCGGGTAAGTGCACTAGACAAATCCTGCCTATTTTCAGGCACGGCCCGGGGGAAGGGGATGCAGATGAATGCCAACTGACCTTGAACCAGATTAAGCTGTTGGTGTTATTTTTACTGAAATTGTCAATTAATATTAAGATATTCTCTGTCAGTAAACTTTTACCAGACACAGTAAGGTGGCTGAATGTATTCAGCTGGGGACAGATTTTTAAGGGGCCTGACAAGGCCCAGTAACTAAGTTCCTGTGCACAACTCCTTGGTGCAGGTAAAAATCCCTATACCTACAGAAATGTTATTTTCAGCATTTTATGCACATGGACAACATTATCTTTTTTTCCTGCAGTTGTGGAAAAATGCATTGCCTGGAATACATGGCATAGCCTATTTCCATATCTGCACAAAAAAAAAATGCACCAGCTTGCATAAACTGTGGAAAAGACTGTAAAAAGGCAACCTTTTTGAAAATTGAGCCCATGTGGAAAACACTGCAGTTATGCAAGAAAATTCTCACTTGTGTGACTTTTTCCAGCAAGTGTGCAGTTTTTCCACTTTTGAAAATCTCGCCCCTGGTCTTTGTGAATTTTGTGTAAAAAAATCAATTGTGGGTGTTTTAGGGTGATCAACAGACATGAATTCAAATTCATCATGGCTGTTCGGGCCAAGATGTACAGTAGGAAGTGTTACAGAAATAGATCTGGTGCCCAACATTCAAAAGTTTGCGTGGGCACTAATGGGTCTTCCCACGCAAACTGGGGTTTGCACTGGATTGCCATATTTAAAAGGGCTTGTTAAGCAGGTAGAGGGTTAGTGCCCACACAAGACGTAATGTATGCATGAGCGCCAAGGGAGGGGCAAGGCCATGAATATGTGCACTACCCTATATTTAGCAGATTTGCACTGCTCAAAAGGGTTTAGTGCTGTTTTTTTTTTGCAGTGCAAATACCATCAAACAAAACCCCAACATAACGCTGGGCAAGCCCAGTGGCTGCCTGGGTAAGGCAACCACTGAGTCAGTTGGCTGCTGGGAGAGCACAACTGCCCCCTGAGGTTACTAGCACCCACCTGTTGATCACCTGCCTGTTATATAGAAAATAATGTCCCTTGTGGTTATGGCCTCCCCTCCAATCACCAGCGTTCCATAAATACTATTATTCCTGGTGGTAATGGTGGTGTCCCACTCCCTCTGATCACCAACCCTGCCTAAAATATCATTATTCATGGTGGTAGTTGTGTTCCACCCCCTCTGATCCCCAGCCCAGCAGTACAAAAAAAATTCCCTGGTGTGCACTGGTTGCCCCCTTCTGGCAACGGGCATACCACACCTCACTGTTGCATTAGCTGTGGTCACACAGGAGCGTATGGCAACCGACACAGCCCTCCTCACATCTCCTTGGCTGGCTGCTGTATATACAGGCAGGGAGTGTGCCTCTTATTTATATGACAGGGCATGTCATTCTGTTCTATAAATAAGAAGCACACTCCCTGCCTCTACATATGGAGGCTGGCCAAGGAAGTATAAGGAGGGCTGTGCCAGTCACTGTATGCTACTGTGGCACCGTGGATAATGCTAAGGTGAGTGGGGGGGGTATTCCCGGTGCCATGGGGGAAATCACTGGATGCCAGGGAGGGTTTTTTTTTGTACTTCCTGGCTAGCAATTGATGGGACGGGGGATCATTAGCACCAGGGAATTTTTTTAATGTCAGGGCTGGCGATCAGAGGGAGGAGGGACACCACTACCACCAGGGATAATACTATTAATGGTAGGGCTGATAATTGGAGGGAATGGAGGGACTCCACTACCACCAGGGATAATACTATTTATGTATGGGCTGGCGATCAGAGGGAAGGGGGACACTAACACCACCATGGATATCCACACGACTGGGACTGAGCAACTGGGGGACAGCGCCATACTAACCTGCCTCACTACCCATGCTAATGAGCCTGTAATGGGCATGAAAATGGCCCCTTAGAGCCTTGCATGCCAAATGAACTCATTTGCATGGGTCTCTTTCAATACTGCAAATGGCTCTCTGGCACTATCCATTCTGGTGGAATACTTTGGGAGCCTTGATGGGGCAGCACCAAGTGTCTTAGCACTGAGCCGACATAGCCTTATATTCAGCCAAAACGGAATGATGCACTGTTCAACTGAATATAGCATCTTTGGACACATGGGTAATTGCAAGGTGCAACACAAATGTTTGCACTCCACTTTGCACATATTTGAATATCAGGCTCCTAGTTTCTTTTTAAATTGAAACATAAAGATAGAATGCAATCATTTTTAGTTGTCAACGTCACTTACTGCTGTTCGTTTCACCTCAGTTTGATGCTGAACTTTGTCCATGACAACTATTTTTCTGTCTTTGCTGGCCGGTTTAATTGCTTAAAGTTTGTGATTTTACAACACTGACAGGGTCCAATTTGTGCTCCCAGGTCGCTCCTGTAAAAAAGCTTTCAGCTTAGTGTGCTATACCTGGTTAAAAAACAAAATAAAAAATAAAAAAATTTAGATGATTAGACCTCCTCCACATCAGGCGTCACAAGTCTTTTATATGTGGTTAATGCAGGGCAACAGGACTGTGTGGGTTTTCTTTTTTAGTTCTTTAACCAGGAGTAGCACACTAAGCTGAAAGCTTTTTTACAGGTATGACCTGAGAGCACAGTGAAGTTAAATGACTTACTTGGGGTCACACAGTATGCAAGTGAAAACTGTGGGATTCAAACCCAGGTATGGTCTGCTGGATGTCACCAGATTTGCAGCTCAGAGCCTTAAACCACTACGCTAACTGCCTCCCTTATTTTATTATTATTGCAATTTCTGTTTGAAATATCCAGTTACTCTCATGAACTACTACATTAGCCCCATACTGTCTTACTAGATAATACTCTTTTGGTTCTGGAGTGACAGCTTGGACACTGATCGTGCCTCCAGTTTCATGTGTTTTATTCTTATCTAAAACATGTACATGTGTCTGTCTAAGTCGAGTCACAGGTGCATCATTGATAACATTATTATTCATTCTGTACTGTACTCCATTTCAACAATCTGGAGAAACTGAGCAAAGAACTTCTTTGAGTCCCACTTTCTGCATAGCTTTTGCAAATCCACAGATTTGAAATGGGGTAATTTTCTGATCAGGACCAAATAACACTCCATGTGACAAAACTCTTATTTCTGCTGGTGTAACTTCAAAGCTTGAGATGCTCACAGATTCTAAAACTTCTCTTTCTCCTCCATCCCTGCTCTTTCCTCTGCATTACCTATCTCACTTTGTTTTGCATTCCCATAGACTTTGATTTTACCCTTTTGCTGTGATTTTTTGGTTTGGTGACAGTTGCCTGCTTTGTCTAAAAAGTCACAGTGCGCTCTAGTTATGGGCTGTTTGCACTGTCTGTATCCCATCTGTGTTTGTACCTTTTTCCTCTTGACCACTTTTGGTTATCTCTGTGGTCTGATCTATTTTGAGATCTCCCTTGACCCTGCGAGCTGCAAGGTTTGTCTTATCTGAAAACTTGTGTGTTGGTGTACTCTGCATAGTCATATTTGAAGGTTTTTTCCCCCTCTTTTTTAGGTTGCAACATCCTTTTCATAGGAAGCCAGTTTTGTTCTTTTGTTTCCATTTTTTTTTAAACCATATTGGCAATTGCTTTTTTTTTTCTTTCTTTCTTTTATTCCTCCTTGGTCACCATCTGCATCCCCTATGTCCATTGCATCCTGCCTGGGATCTGGCCACTATCCATCTCTACTGGAACCACACACTGGCACACTCAAATCCCTGTGGCTTACCTGCCACAGCATGGTGGCAGGGAGCTCCCATCTCCCTACCATCACGGATCCAGTTTGGGTGCCAGTGCAGCCCGGTGAACACTTGCAGACCGCCATCAAGCCACATGAGAGGTGCCATATTTTCTCTGGTTTCGTTCCCTTGGAGTCTTGGGTGTGCAATGACACCAGAGGAAGGAGACATGCATGCGTCCACATGCTCCTCCTCCAGGCAGCTCTCCAGACTCCTCCAGAGCTGTCACTCCATGCGATGACCCCCAGCCTCCACTGGGGGCAATTGGGCTTCAGAAAGTGAAACCCACCCTCCCCAAAGAAGGAGAGCAGTCCATCAGACGCTCAATCCTTCTCCACCCCTAATTCCCTCGGTGACCCATGCTCGTTTCCGAACATGGGTCATCAGCGCAGCACGAGGTAAGGCTTCCAGCACCTCAGCCCTCAGTGCCACTGGGCCAGTGCCAATTGTTTTTGATGTGCTTCAAATTACTCTGAGGCACTTTTGTAATTTCCCTCATCTTTCTTGATTAGGATATTGACCAACTTTTTGAGCATTCCCATAAATCGTCTTCCCACTCTTGTTTTATTTCCTCTGTTTGAAAGCCCCTTGAGGGAGTATTGTCCAGCCTACAAACCTTAGGTGCCCACCGCTTAGGGACAGATTGTTGTAGTACAGATTGATTTATTTAATTTTAAAGCATTCTGTATCAACAAAGAGCTATCTGATAATTTAGTCCTGGTATTTACAGGGTGAAGCTTCTATCCCAAATACATCCCCTTATTGCTCATGGCATCTTATACATATAGCCACAGTTGCAAAGCAAGGTAGTAATTTGTTACAGTTATAACTGGATAGCCACTAAAATTGATTCAGTGATTAGAAAACAATGGTATGTTGTGTATAGTGACTGTGCCCTGTCTAGCAAGGTGACTATACCCATAAATTACTTTTAGCAATTGGAGAAACATTAGGGATATTGTACCCATTAATCTCTTTTACACCTCACCCCCACCAGAGTTCATATTATGGAATACATAGACCCTTCCAAAAAGACCCTTATGATTTTTTGGTACACAAATTGCAATGTTTGCAAGTTTGATGTACTGGGTTAGGAGTTCTTCCACCCTGATGGTAACCTGAGGGGAAGTACAGCAGTTCATTAATTATTAAACCACATTTGTGGCCTGTGTGATTGGACATTCTTTCCCCTTGTTATATGTTGGATGAACTGTCAGGTTGCACAGGATGCAGACCACACTTGTAACAACCTGCTAAACTTCAGCAGAACATTTAACACCAGAGTTTTTAATGGCTTGCATATACCTAGCCACATGCACAGACATACATCCTATCACAACCTCTAGTAAAACAGCTACAATCCATCAAAATTAAAGTAAGGAGACCTCTGGCAAGTTCTAAGGCAAACTTTCATAGTAGCAGCACCTACCGTAACTGTGATGGCTCCTATCTTCCACCCTGTGGGAAAACCTTTTTACCAGTCACTGAGTAGCAGTATAAAGCATGCAGAAAATTGAATCACTTTTCCTAATACTGCAGGTCCACACCAAACAGTAAGTTCACACGGTCTCAGACTAACCTTCAATGACAAATGGCAAAACAACAGAAAATTGACCTGACCCAGCTCTGGAAGGAATCAATCAGCAAAGAATATCACTCATTTGACATTTCTATGAAGGATAAAGAATATGGGGGTTATTCTCAAAAGGCTCCAAAGGGAGCAAGATGACTTGCATCCAACATGAATGACACAAGTAGCACCTTCACCAGAGCCATTCTCAAAATCAGCCTGCAACAACATGCAAGCTGCTTAAGCAAATGGGGACTTATACCATTCTTGTGCCAAAAACTGGGATGCGACATGGTGCAAATGGGTTTGAGGCAGACACAAGGGCCTATTCTCAAAAGGCAGCTGCCACATCCACTAATTTGCAATTTTCAAAATACCTCCAGAGGACATCCATCAAAGTACATTTACACCAGCTAAGAGCTGGTGTAAGGGTACTTTGCCATCCTCCAAGGGTTGCACCAATGTGCCCCCATCTGATCCCCCATAGGTCAAGCAGCCACCCTCCCACTCCCACTCCCATCACTAATGTGTATCAGTAAAATAGCCCTTGTGGGCTGGTGCCCCCTGCAGCCATGATCCCCAATAATAAATATGATAAATCCCCACTGGGCTATCAGACCCCCCCAAGACCCAATCCCCGCTATAAACTGTCAATCCCTGGTGGGCTAGTGGTTCCACCAGCAATGGTCTATGATATAATTATGTACTGCAGCTTTGGTGGGCTAGCAGACCCCCCCCCCAAGCTCCGATCCCCAATCCCTGAACATTTATCATAGTATATTTATATTATAATTTGTCATATCTGTTTTGAAATGTAGCCCTGGTGATCTAATGGCCCACTACCCTCCACCTGGCAATGCTCTAACAGCCCGCACCCCCCTTTCCCACACCCAGCCAGTGACTGGCACAGCCCACCTCCTGCCACCAGAGCTAGCTGCTAACTGAGCTCTGTATGAGTGCATACTGTAAATACTATGTGCTCAGTGAATGACAGCAGCTGTCATTCACTGAGCGCATACTATTTACATTATGTGCTCACACATAGCTCATTCGGTGGCTGACTGCGGTGGCAAGAGGTGAGCTGTGCCAGTTGCCAGCTGGGTTTGGTTGAGAGGGCAGGGTGGTAGGACACTGCCTGGTGGGGGGGTACTAGACCACTAGGGCTACATTTTTAAACAGACATGACCCATTACAATACAAATATGCTATGATAAATGTTCAAGAATCAGGGATTGGGACTGGGGGTGCACTTGCACCTTTTCCTGTGCAATGCTGCAGTCTTGTGGCAACCTGTTCAGGTGCACCCTCCATTTGGTGCATGACTGGAGTTGAGGCAATTAGTGGGACTTAGCCACTGGGATCCTGTCTGATAGAGAATCGGGCACAGGGTCCCTGGCACATTGGCATTTGGTGCAAGTTGCCTTTGGCACGACTCATGCTATGTCTTTGAGAATCGACCCTTATGAATACACTGTACATGCTGTAAATAGTGTGCAGCCACCTATCATCACAGACTAAATTCAGGGCATCCCCATCCACATTACGCTGGAATTAAAGCCAGTTTTATAACTGGTCAGCAATTTTTTCCACTGTCCGACCAAGTTATAATTTGCCATTATAACCCGTGGGTTATAACTGCAAACACACACCACATCATTCAAACAAGAGCCACATCCTCATTGGCTCTTTGCCCCTCTTGGGCAGGCTAAACGATATCAGAAACATGGCGGCCCCTCATCCCGCAGAGCAAGGAGCTGCCAGACGCAGACTACGTCTCGTCTTTTTTTCTTATTGAAAAACAATACTGCATCCTGAACACGTCTTTAGAATAAAAAAAAAAATCCATCTGGTTCATCCTGACATTCTGACTTCATACTGGACAACTCTTACCGGGAACAGCTCTGACCTCACTGACTGAGGTATGGGTAGAGATGCAGCGAATTTATATTCCGCCAGCGAAGTGAATGTGAAGTGGGCACTTTGCATTGCCACTCCACTTTGCGGAGTGGGCAATGCAAAGTGCTCACTCCGCCTTGTCATTACCACTTTGCGTTTAGGTGGAATGGCAACATGAAGTAAGGCAAAGTCATTGTTTTTCATGGACTTCGTGTTCCTCATTATGATTCTAAGTGACCCACTTGGTATTTCAGATTTGGCAGCCCCCCCACACATCACATGGCTTACAGTACTGTAAGTCACATTCTCTTTAGCTAGGCAGGAAGAAAGTGAGTCATACAAGCAGACACTTTTACTTTCTCCTGTGTAGATGGAGAGAGAGAGTAGTGTGTTTTGTGACTGCTGATACGTTGAGATCAGAGAGGAGGAGATTTAAACTTTGATTTAAAACCAAAAGGTTTTTTAAAAGCTACATTTTTTTGTCTTTTCTGTTCTCTTTTTTACTTAATTTGCTCTTTCTGTAAATTTTATTTTTCTTACAGGCTTAAAATACATCCAAGTAACTATTAAAAAAAATGATGTTGTGATTCGTGACATGATTGTAAATTATGATTTGTGACTGCATCTGTGACCGTGATGATGACAAAATGCGAATGCCTACAGCTGCACTTCCCCGGGCCCCCCCCCCATGAGGTGTGACACAAAACTCCCCGACTTAAAAACTCTCATTAATGAGTACAATGGTGGGGTGGTGAAGCATGGAGAGATACTACAAAACAGGCTTAAAATACATGCAAGTAACTATTAAAAAAAAATCTATGTTGTGATTGTGACATGATAGTAAATCACAATTTGTGACTGCATTTCTGACCGTGATGATGAAGAAACGTGAATGCCTACAGCTGTACTTCCCTGGGCCCCAATAAGGTGTTGCACAAAACTTCTCGACTTAAAAACACTCATTAATGAGTACAATGGTGGGGTGGTGATGAAGCATGGAGAGATACTACAAAACAGGCTTATAATACATCCAAGTAATTATTAAAAAAAATTAATATTGTGATTCGTGACGTGATTGTAAATCATGATTTGTGACTGCATTTGTGACCATAATGATGACAAAATGCGAATGCCTACAGCTGTACTTCCCCGCCCCCCCCGAAGAGGTGTGACACAAAACTCCCTGACTTAAAAACACTCATTAATGAGTACAATGGTGGAGTTGTGAAGCATGGAGAGATACTACAAAACAGGCTTACAATACATCCAAGTAACTATTAAAAAAAGATTAATGTGATTCGTGACGTGATCGTAAATCGTGATTTGTGACTGCATTTGTGACCGTCCATGATGATGAAGAATGTGATTTGTATCATGAATGACTCATGATAATGGTCCCAACTTAAAAACATATATTAATGGGTACAATGTTCATGCAGAATTATGCAACACACCTGTCCAGTGCTCTGAAGGGAAGTCAAAGAAACAACTGTGACTTAAGTTACAGATGGAGATTGGGCCTAAAGAGATGCAAATGCACAGATAGATTAGATTGCTGTGCACTGAAGAGATGCAGATGCAAAGTCACAACACCTAACCAGTGCTCACCATCAGAAATTCAAAATCTGGAAAATAATTCCTTTTCTGGTTGGGGCAGGCCATGGGGGCAGTGTACTGCACTGCTGCAGTAACAGTCACTAGTACTAGTACTAGTAAAGATACCACAAAGAAGTACAAAAATTACACAGCTGCAGTGGATAGCATAGCAGGTTGACATTGCTGAAATTATGTGGCTCAATAAAAGGTGTCTGATTTGATGACACGCGTCACACGCATACTCACACACACAGTAAGTAATGTGTAGCAAATTGAAAACTTCAGTAATATAACCACATATTTTAAACAAATTAAAATTAAGCACTGCTACATCACAACAATCAGCAAAAAAATGGCAAGAATTATTGAAAATATTACTGTGTGTACATTAACACAGTTATACAAGAAAAATATCACCAAAACAGAAAGCTCTGTCTTTTTCTTCAAGTTAATCTACCTACACCACAGATACGCCCCTCCCTAAAAGCACACTTCCACTGTCTCTCAGTACACAGACTGAATATTGTACATTAACATTCAAAATCCACACACAAACAGTAAACGCTCCATGATATAAGCACAGGAGGGTTTCCTATAATCAATGAAATAAAGTTTCAGCAAAACAAATGACCCCAAAAGGCTTTTTTCACAGCTTTCAAAAGGTTTGAATCCCAGAGAGCTCTCAGAGCAGATTTTCTCCTACAGCTTCATACACACACTACCCCAAACTGAGGCTGAGCAGCACAGTCTAGAGCCCATGTGACCTGAAATCCCATGAATCACTACAAAATTTGCCTTTGGAGCTTAAAAAACAAGGTGAAGTGAGGTGGAGTACATTGTTTTCAATGTACTTCACCTTAAGAATTGGTGGAGTGGTGGTTTGGGAAGGCAGAGTAATGTGAAGTCATTGTTTTCAGTGGACTTTGCGTTACCCAGTATAACGCGAAGTACTCCACTTCGCGTTGTGGAGCACTCTGCGAATCCACCTTCAGTCCGCAGATCACTTCATGGAGTGAATTGGGCCACTTTGCCCACCACTAGGTATGGGTGATCATTGTTTGTGTTCCAAATGTACAAATCCAAAAATTAAGCCAATCGAAATATTACTAGAAGCAAATTAGCTGTAAGAAAACTGTGTGTGTGTGTGTGATTCAATGTGTGTGTGTGTGTCTGTCAGACTCAGTAAGACACAGGTCTTGAAAAAATTGTTGCCCAGCAATTATAAATAACAAAAGATGGGGAAGTGTGTTTATATTCGAAATTAATGGTTGCCTTCGGTGTGGGATGCTTTAATAAACCCCTCTGTTTATACAGTTTGTACAGCACCCAGAGCCTCCCGAATTGGGTGTTTTTAAATACATTTTGCCCTGCCTTGCCTTGCCATGCCTTGCCTTTATGCAGCATCCCACACCTCGGGCAACCATTAATTTCTCATTAAGCACACTTCCCCATCCATTATTGTATATGTAATCTTGCTTGATGCACAGATGTATTGAGTGTTTCTGCCTTATGTCACCCTGAAAACTACAAATAGAAGCATAGAAACATAGAAAGGTGATGGCAGAAGGAGACCAAAGGTCCATCAAATCTGCCCATGAGTTCCTGAGATCTAAAGAGATCCTGGGACCTATCCCATACTTTTACCCATGGATTTAATTAGAACATACTCTTTATCCCAACCTTATTTGAAAGCTGATACGGTCTTATCTCCCACTACATCCATGGGCAGCCTGTTCCATGACTCCACTATCCTTTCTGGGAAACAAAGTTTCCTAAGATTCCTTCGGAATTTCCTACCACTCAGCTTCCATCCATACCCCCTTGCATTTGAGCTGGATGACTGGTGAATAGATCAGAGTAGGGCACTGCATTTATTCTGCTCATGTACTTGAAGGTTTCTATCATTTCACCCTTTCCCTCCTTGTCTCCAATGAGTACATGTTTAATGCCTCAAGATGCCCTTCATACAGTTGCCCCTGGAGCCCCTGGATCATTTTGGTTGCCCTTCTCTATATGGTTTCTATCCTGTCCCTGACATTTTTAAGGTGTGGGCTCCAAAACTGGACACAGTATTCCAGGTGGGGTCTCACCAGGGATCTCTGCAGTGGAAGTATCATCTCCTGATGCCTACTGTTGAATCCTCTCCCTATACTCCCCAACATTTTGTTGGCCCTATTATATGCTGTGTTGCATTGCCTGCTTGTTTTAGGGTGTCACTTATGATAACTCCTAGATCTCTTTCCTCTTGTGAGGCACTGAGCTTGACCTCGCTGAGCCAATAGGCTGTCCTCAGGTTATTCTTGCCTAGATGAATTTACTTTACACATCTTGGTGTTGAACTTTGGCTGCCAGACACTCAACCATTTTTTCAACTTTTTTAGATCTTTCTGTAGGTTCCCAACTGATTCCTCACTGTCCACTCTACCACCTAGCTTAGTGTCATCAGCAAACAGTGCAATTTTGCCCTGGATACCTAATGCTGCTGATGAACACATTAAGCAGAACTGGTCCTAAAACTGAACCTTGAGGGACCCCACTCATCATCTCTCTCTCCTCCGCATTGACAACTACTCTTTGCTTCCATGTTACCAATATCATGATATCTTTATATAGATCCAGTCAAAGACTAATGGTATGGGGCACATTCTATAGTTTAGTCATAGTAAACTCAAGGCATACATTAGACACTTTCTGTATTGCAGAAGGCAAAGATAGGTTGCTCCTCAGTTAAAAGACAGCCTCAGAACTTGGGTTGTATACATCATCAACTATTTTGTGCAATGTAACTTTGAAACACACTCCTAAGTTGTGAAATATCTCTGTCTGTTTGATGGCATAGGGTTTCCTCATTCATTACCAAGAGTATCACCTGCTCCATTAGGATGATACGCAGAGTGAGGGAACAGATGATTGTCAAGCCCTATGACAACACACAGATAGCTCTGTCATATGTTGAAGGACTTTCTTTGTATTTCTAAAAATGTTCAAAGTTCAAAAAATGTCATATTGTAATAGCCTGACCCAAAAACCTACATTTAAGAAAACTCAGAATTTGCTGCATTTTCTCGTATATAAAAGTATTTATTTTGTAAATTCAGAAGGGATGTAATGTGATATATGGGGATCAGTCTAATAGGTTTTATGTGGGATACAGTCTAATAGGTTAAAATTCTGGCCCATAGTTTGCAAGAGGAATGTGAGATCTCTAGGGGAATTCTGGTAGTAAGTTATAGGAAGGTATACTTCAAGTAACCCACAGTTTACAAGCTGATCATAAAGAGAGCTTCAATCTGGACACTCACTATTGCTTTCTGTTACCCCTACTGTCTTATATGCAACTCTACTTGAGTTACAATACAAACATTATGCTCTGTTTAAATTACACATAATGTTAAATGCATAGAAATACATATAACTACAATAAGTACTACAGTATGTTCTGCTCTTATTATGCAGTTCCTGAAGTACAGTTCAATATGGTGTGTACACGGAGTCTGGGTAACACATACTGTATACACATGTCCACAGTGGAGGTGGGCTAGTATCAAGACAGTAATGTGTTCTGGCTTACAAATCTTATTTTTCTAGCTACACCACTGCATGCTGCTAATAGGTAAGGAGAAACAAGACTGTAAGCAATACATGTATCCTCCTTTGATAACCGAACACATAAAGTATCTGACACAACTGAAGCAATGCGTCTCAATATTTAATAGACTACAAACACTGTGTTGCTCCTTCCTTATTCCAAGGTGTAACTTGTATACATTTCAAGTTGTATTCTTCTGGAGACTCCCTTCACTTTGAAACTCCCCCACATTCTCAGGCTAAGTCATCTCCATCACCTCTGTCTTTTTGTGATCAAACTTGCTTGGCAGTGGCTAATGCTGCACCAAAAACATCTCATTTTTAAGAACCATGTCAAGGAGTTGACCAAATGGTTCTTGTGGCTACTCCTTGCTTTAGTTGATGACCAAAGCTGACTCTTGAATTAGTATCACTGGTTCTTTCTTTTTTGCATGGTTTGTATCTCAGCTTTTATTTTGATGTCCTGAACTGTAATGCACAAGCACCCCATTAACATTATTTTTTCTGTTCACTTCCTTGTCTGCTAAATGACTGTACTTTTGTATTTTGTTCTGTTAATCCCATGTGCAGTATGTCCACAGCTCTGTGTATTTTATCTTGGAAAAAAAATAAAAGTACATAAATGTACATACATACGGTGCATATATACAGTACATACATAACTTGCATGCACGCATACAAACAGTACATAAATACAGTCTTTGCAATGGTCAGCTCTCTGAACATCAACAACGTCTGTCTGCAGATGACACCAAGATCTGCAACAGAGAAGATGATCCAGATGGAGGGGGCAGAATGAGAAGATATCTGGATAAACTAGCAAAATGGTCAAAAGAGTGGCAACTGGGGTTTAATGTAAAGAAGTGCAAGATCATGCACATAGGAAGAGAAACCCTGAAGCCACCTATAGGCTGGGAGGGGAGTTGCTGGTAGTCACAAGGGAAGAAACAGACTTGGACATCATCATCACTGATGACCTGAAATCATCCAAACAGACCACTAAAGCAGTAGGTAAGGCTAGGGGGATGTTGGGGTGTATTAGTAGGGGTATCACAAGTTGTAAGAGGGAGGTAATAATCCCTCTTTACAAGACACTGGCTAGGCCCCATCTGGAGTACTGAGTGCAGTACTGGAGGCCAAATCTTCACAAGAACGTTAACCAAATTGATACAGTCCAGAGAAGGGGAACCAAAATGATGCAGGGACTGCATCAGAAAACATACGAGGAGACATTAACGGAGCTCAATATGTATACCCTAGAGCAAAGGAGGGAGACAGGTGATATGATCGAAACATTCAAACACCTTAAGGGCATTAACAAGGTGAAAGAGTCTAACATGTTTCAATATAAAAAAAAATAGCAGGACAAGAGGACACAGCATGAGATTAGAGGGAAGCCAATTAAGTGGTAATGTGAGGAAGTTCTTTTTCACAGAACGGGTGGTGGATGCATGGAACGGCCTACCTCAGAAAGTGGTGGATATGAATACAGTGCAGGGTTTCAAATAGGCATGGGATAGGCATAAAGGAGCAATACAGATGAGTATGAATAGATAGGCCATTGACAGAGCAAAGGCCGATGACACATTCATAAGGTAGAAAAAGAAATGGGTAGACTGGATGGGCCTTGCGGTCCTTATCTGCCATCAACTTCTATGTTTCTATGTATCAATCTACCCAAAGTGTTGATTTACCACATTGGTGGCTCAGTTCTGGACTTAACTCAGAATTTCCCATTTCATATTCAAGTGTATACATGGCTCACTCTCTTCTTTCTCTCTAGACTGACCACCCTTTAGCTTCCCTTCATACTCTTTCTCTGTTCCTAAAATGCAGGTTGTTGGGGGGGGCGTGGCCTAACCCTGATCCAGTATGGTCGCATAGAGAGATAGCTCTTGCAACAGGGGGAAAAATCCAACATTAGCTGTCACTAAGACCCTCTATTTCTGCCAGAATTTTTATTGTAGCAGAGAGGAATCTCCTGGGGATAATTTTGGGGAATTTTCTTGCAAGTTGTCTTTCGGAAATCACTCATCTTTTCTCTCAGAAGGCAGATTTGCTGTGCAGCCTACAATATGCAGCCTTCTGCAGAATCATCGAGAACTGAAGCGATGTTCAGCCAGCTTATGACCCAAATGGCACAACTCACAATTGCAATCAATGTCACTACGCAAACTTCGCAAGGGATTAAAGTTAGGCTTTTCCACAATGAAAGACAAATATCCTCCCATGATGCAGCTCTTCATGAAATGACTGCTACTCTGAGGGAACAGGCCAAGCTTATCCACACACTACAAAATAAAGTAGATGACCTGGAAAATCACAGTCGTCAAAACAATATATGGCTTACTGGCTTTCCGGAAGGTGCAGAACAGAAATCAGCCATTGACTTCTTACAGTCAATCCTCCCGAAGCTGCTCAAACTACCAGCTGATTTTCACCCTCAGATAGAAGGGATGCATCACTCGCTTGCCCGGTACCAAGGCCTGGAGCAAGGCCTAGACCCCTGCTTGCCAGATTTTTGGATTTTAGGCAAAAATAATCTATTATGGCTGCTGCTCGAACTGCAGGGGAAATTACTTGGCAAGGGCATCATATCCAGCTCTATCAGGACTATTCTAAAGAACTCTCTGATCACCATAAGGAATATGCCCAGGCACGGAGACTGTTACAAAAACTAAACTACTCTTACTCACTGTGGTATCCAGCAACCATGCGGATTATGCACAATGGGTCTCCCCTTCTGTTTGAGACCCGAGAGAGCTTGATGGACTTCCTGCGGGCTAGACACCCTGGGGAGTTTCAGGACCCCAACAATCAGTGAGCAAATACAACACTCTCCCTCTCTGTCTGCAGCAAATATTTCCTCCACTTCTAAACAAGACATACCTGAGTCTGGCGAGCAGATTTTTGAAACATTGCTACCATCGAGGCCAAGGAAATGGCAACCATCTCATCGTCATGATTGACGACAACATCCTACTGAAAGAGCTGGCTCCACGAGCCCACAGGCGATGGCTCACTCAGACCAACTTTCAGATTAGCAAGATCCCATAGATCTGCAGACTTTCTTCTCACCCAACCCATTTGCCATTCTACAACTGGACCTGCAGGACTCAGATACTGCACAAGGGATCTCAGAAGGAGCAGAGATGGGCATATGTGTGTCGACATCCTCAAGACCTATGCTCTCCACATCTCAAAGCAAATCCTGGGCTGACATTGCTGCCACATCCCCAGATCTTGCAGCCGTCCTTCCCACAGTGAACTCATGAGATGGAACTCTCAATGTTACAAGTGGTCTTCCCAGACCTGGCTCAGAACCCCCAGACTGTGGACATGTTCAAACTGCATGGTACCATTTTAATATGGGGGGGTTGGGGGGTTGAGTATGTAATAAGGGAAAGGAAACCTCCTTTTTTTTTGTTTCGTTCTTCCTCTATGTGTTAACTTCTCGTCCCTTGGCTTGCCATGGGATCTAAATTGCTGGGAGTATTAAGCTCAGCTCTCCCTATCCCTCATCTATCGGCTGGAAATATAGGAGTATTGTAACTCCATTTGGGACATGCTTTTGAGGATATCCTGCTATGTGCTTAGAGCCCCATGGTCCTAGGGGGATTCCTCTCATATGTCCTCAGGGGGGGTCTTAGCTCTAACTGTATTTTTATACCACATAGTATGGACAAGCTGTTCTGGAGGGTATTTCATCCTGTCCTGATCCCAGGCCAACCCCTATGGATACCAAAGGAGGTCTTGCGACTTCGTTCGGTGACATATTACCTTTGGGACTCCTAATGGCTGTGGCCAGACCGATATGTGTATATAGTTGGTTAAATGTTATCAGTCAATATTACGTTTTACAAGTTGAAATTGTTTATAGGCTTTTCCAGACCGTGATTAGTACATGCTTGGGGGGGGGGATTGTGTGTGTGTATTTGGGGTCCCTTGCTGGTGGTGTTTAAAGTGATTACAACAGATTTTCTGTTTCAGATGATATGGGGCATACCTTCACTCTCAGTCTCTATTAGGTTCTATAGCTCATTCCCTTCTAAATCAGACCTCCCACTTCTAGACGATGGCTGACATTCACTATATCACCTGGAAAGTACGGGGCCTTAATACCCCTATGAAGCATTCTCAGGTACTGATTCATTTCAAGAGACTGGGTGTGCAGGTAGCCCTACTACAAGAGACTAAGTTGAAAAAGTTGGACCATGACAGGTTGAAAGGCTCTTGAGTGGGACAGGTTGTTTCTTCTTCAGCCTCCACCTGCAAATAGGGGGTAACTATTTTATTTCACAAATCCCTTCAGTAGACACAACTAAAAGTGCAGCGAGATAGAGATGGCAGATGGGTGGTGGCTTTGATGGATACTCCGACAGGTACCCAAGTGATAGCTAATGTGTATGGCCCTGATGACGACCAGCCTGAAGTGTTTCAATCACTGGCCCAAGCTAGTAGCTCCTTAGCCTTTCCACAGTTCCCTATAATCTTAGGGGGTGATTTCAATCTCCCCCTTGACCCTTTCCTAGATCGTACATCCACCTGCCCAATCATCATCAGAAATTTCGCCTCTCACTGCAGCAGTTGATCACAGATATGCGGTTACAAGACCCCTGGTGCATTCTGCACCCGAGGGACAAAGATTATACATTCTTTTCTCCGGTGCATAAAGTCACACTCTCAGCTGGGCTACTGGCTTGTATCCCCTTCTATTATGAACAGCACCAATGATGCTGTAATTCATCCAATTATCATATCAGATCGTGCTCTGGTACAACTTCACACGCTAAGTAGTTCCTCAGCCCCTAGATCCCTGAGCTGGCATTTGGACCCACTTCCCTTGAGGGACCCTAACTTTCCTCAGTGGTTTTGGATATAGGTCACTTATTTTCTACAAGATCATGCTATGATGGAGGTCCCCCCAACAATGCTTTGGGAGGCACTGAAAGCCACCATACGAGGTGCTATCATGGGATATTTGGCATATCACAGGCAGCAGAGAGAACACTAGCTTAATACTTTGGAATCCCATCTTATAGAACTCGAGACCAAATTTAAAAGTATGCCACACACTTCCTTACATTCCCCTATAGGCAAGGAAATCACTAAAATCCCTCATCAAGTGCAGGACCTACTTGCTAGGAAAGCAGAATTGGCCTTCCTCAGACTACGGCATAAATACTGGGAGGGGGGAGAGAAGGCTGGGAAAGTACTAGCCTACAAACTCCGGAAACAGAAGGCCGAGAGCCATATTCCCAGACTCAATGCACCAGATGGCCCTGTGCAAGTTCAACCAGAAAGTATAAATGAAATTATGACAGATTTCTATAAACAGCTATATTCTTCCTCCGGCATTTTTAATGTTGCAGAGGTATGGACTTTTCTGACATCTGTACCTATCTGTCATCTAACTCCTTAGCAAGCTGCTACCTTGGAGTCTCCCACTACCCCTCAAGAGGTCACAAATGCACTTTGCAACTTAAATCACGGGAAGGCCCTGGTGGGGATGGATTTCCCCCTGAAATGTGGAGCCTAGTTGCACCACTGATCTCCCTCCACTTAGTGATGTTTTTAATTTGGCCCTTAGTTCAGGATCCCTTCCCCATCCCTTCAGAAGGCGATCATTACTGTATTTCCCAAAAAAGGGACAGATGCCACTTTACCATCCAGCTATCACCCTATTTCACTTATCAATTCGGATAGTAAGATTTTTGCAAAAATTCTGGCTACCAGGTTAAACCCCTTGCTTTCCCACCTTATACATCCTTAACAAGTCGGTTTTGTCCCGGCTCGGCTCAGCAGAGATCATATACGTTCCCTTATAAATATTATATATCAGGCCAGTAACTTTCTGGCACCAGCTGCTGCAGTAGCAATAGATTTTGAGAAGGCATTTGATTCTCTCGAATGGCAGTACCTTCAACAGGTGCTAGAAGCCATGGGCTTTGGTCACAATTTTAGAAGCTGGGAGACCGCTCTGTATCACAACCCTTTGGCTCGGATTCTCACCAACTCTACTCTGTCCATACCCTTCCCTCTGGGGTGGGGCACGAGGCAGGGCTGCCCCCTTTCTCCCTTACTTTTCATAATAGCAGTGCAGCCACTTGCAATTGCCATACGCCACTCTTCAGCCATAACAGGTTTTCCCTTTGACCATATCACTTTCCCCACATTTATGTTTGCAGATGATTTGTTAGTCATATTAGTGGACGTTACTGCTTCCCTCCCTGCTCTGCTTTCCCTTCTTGCAGATTTTACAAGTTACTCTGGCATAAAAATCAACAGGTCTAAAACGGAAGTACTCCCCCTCAATAGCTTGTGCACTTTAGATCAAGTAGCCCATCTCGGCCATCATTGGGACCCAAATTCCCTTGTGTATCTAGGGATACGACTCACAGTAGATCTTACTAAAATATGGGATCTGAACCATAAACCCCTTCTTGAAGATATCAAGACTGAATTTGTGCGCTGGCACGGTCTTCAACTTACACTAGCAGGTAAATATCAGTGATCAAAATGGTTGTAGCCCCTAAACCTTTATATGTCATCTCACATATACCATTTACACTACCGGCCTCATGGGTTAAAGCCATAGACCAGGCCTTCTCCAATTTTATTTGTGAAGGCAACAAACCCCATTATAGTAGAAATAAACTTAGACCCATTGGTCACAGGGAGGTGGGGCCTTCCTTCGCTGGAAGACTATAAATGGGCCTTCACTGCAGCTCAGACCCTAAACTGGTTCCTCCCACAAACATCTGAGTGACCACAGTGGATGCACATGGAGGCGTATATGGCCCAGACCCAATCCCTAGCAGTTTTACTTTACAATCCCCTTCCCAAACATTTGTCTTCCTGCCAAACAATAGCAGGCTCAGTACTGACATGGCATTTAGTGGAAAAATTGGAGGCAGATTTATGCCCCCTTCTGGCATCCCTTATGTGGGGAGGCGCATGCTCATAAAAGTGGATGGCAAACCTTTGCACTGGCCCCTAGAGTAAAGGAATTTTTACACTAAAGGACTTGATGACAGATGACAGTCTCACTATCAAAACATTTCAAACATTAGATCAGGAGTTCCACTTAGGTAAGCAAGCCTTTTGGCAGTATTGACAGCTCAGAAGCTCGGTTTTAGCTTATATTAAAAAACACCACACGACAGATACAGTAAGGTCCCATTTGTTAATTAAATGGCTCACCTATAAAAGGGGTAAAGCCAGTCTTATGTATGCTGATCTTAGGAATCATCTCCCTGCACAATCAGCTCAGGCTAAAGGTAAATGGGAGCAAGCTCTTCAACAATTAATTTCAGATGCTCAGTGGAAGCTATGCTGGAAATATGCTCATTCTATGTATCCAGATATGAGAAGTAAACTTATGCAAAACAAGATACTGTCACACTGGTATCGCACTCCTGTTGTCTTGTACAGAATGCACCTCATGGACAACAGTCATTGCTGGCGATGTCTTTCGAGAGACGGAGACCTTTTGCACATACTTTGGCTTTGCCCACTTCTCATTCCATTCTGAACAGCTGTCTTGGGTCTGGCTCAACTGGCCTCAGACTCTGCTCTGACTCTAGATCCCCTAGTTTGGATTTTGGGCCTTCATCCTGTGCTGAGAGCATTCACTCGTCAACAGCACAGATGGCTGACACTTCTTAGCCTCCAAGCTAAGAGGCTTATCCTCTGTAGGTGGAGAACCACAGAGGTACCCACCATCTCTGAATTATATAACACCCTCTCTAATGTAGCGGTACTGGATCATCAGTCCCACTTAGCTACCGACATTCTTTCACAATATTATCTTACCTGGGCCCCCTTACTTAGCTTATCTCTCCCCACGTGCAGAGATTGGTTGACTTCCCCTGTGGAATGATCTGGACCAACATATTAGATACACCAGTAGGAAATGGTTTGGAACCCCAAAACCCACCCCCTCCCTGCAAGGACTGTTATCTTTTCTCCTTATAGGATAAGAATTCAGATCTGGACCTTAACGTTGCTAGTATTTTGTTTTTATGTCTGTGCTTTTCAGCCTTTTTTAGGTATCAGGGGACACTTATGTATTATGCACATATTATTTATTTATTTATTAAATTTTGGTGACCGGGTAGGCCCACTGAGCCCCGAAGGTCCCTTTTTCAGGGGCGACCTGAAAACGCCTTAACTAATCTAGATGCGGTGATAATCATGCAATTTCTCATACTTTTCTTTTTTTGTTTTTGGGCACAATACCACAATAAAACTCACTGTATAATTTCTTACTGTATCCTTATTTAGCAATGTCCTTTTCTATGGGCTAGACTTTGTCAATTATATAATGACAGTGCAGTCAATGTGTATGAAATGACTGAAATGAAATGAAACTTTATTTATATGGCGCCTTTCTCAAATCAAGGTGCCTTACAATATTTAAAATAATAAACAGTAAGTAAAAACATAAATCATTTATAAAACACTAAATATATACAACACTAGGTCTGAGCTCCAATTTTATAATCAGTTAATTAAAATTAATCTTAGACCATAGATAGATCTTGAGGGCTTTTTTAAACTCCTCCATGGTCGCACACTGATGAAGCAAATGGGCTAGAGAATTCCAGAGGGTGGGAGCAGCGAACATAAAAGCATGAGCACCTGATGACTTTAGAGAAACCCTCGGAATATCTAGCAACCCCTCGTCTGCTGAGCAGAGAGATCACCCGGGGTGGTAGGGAACCAAAAGCTCTTTCAAGTAATCTGGACCTTGTCCATGTAGGGCTTTGTAACTCAAAAGACCTTCTTTGAAGGTGATCTGCCACTGAATAGACAGCCAGTGCAGATCGCGTAATACCAGTGAGATATGACAGGCACGACGTGTACCCATCAATGATTGAGCTGCAGCATTCTGCACTAGCTGCAGGTGGTGGATATCAACCCTAGGAAGCCCTAGATAAATGGAGTTGCAGTAATCCAGGCGTGAGGTCACAAAAGCATGAACCAGTGTAGGAAGGTCAGCTGGCAGAACAAGGTGCTTAATCCTGGAGATGTTCCTAAGATGATAAAAGGAAAGCTTGGCAACTGCTGACACCTGCAAATACAGTGTCAGTTCATTGTCAAAGATCACCCCCAAGTTCCGCACCTGTTCTGAGGTAGGGAGCTGGATACCACCCAGAAATAAACCTGAGGATAAATCAGCTCCCATCCCCTCTACCCTGCGAGCTGGATCCACAACTAATACCTCCGTCTTCTCCGAATTCAACTTTAGCCAGCTTGCACTCATCCAGTCTTGGATCTCAGTGAGGCAGCTGTTAATAACTGAGAGAGCTCTACCCTGGTCGGGTGCAAAAGATAGGTAGAGCTGAGTATCATCTGAATAGCAGTGAAACTTCAGCCCATACCTTCTTACAATGTCTCCGAGGGGCAGCATATACACTGCGAACAACATGGGGGACAACACTGAACCCTGGGGTACCTCACATGACAGTAAGAGTGGGCAGGAAGAATTTAATCCAGATACCACTCTCTGAGTCCTGTCAGTGAGAAAAGATCTAAACCAAATGAGGACTGTCCCTGACAGACAGCAGATAAATTCCAGGCATGCGAGAAGTACCCCATGGTCCACAGTGTCAAAAACTGATGAGAGATCAAGAAGAATGAGAATGGAACGATTCTTCTGATCTCTAGCCATCAGGAGATCATTAAGCACCCGAACCAGCACTGTCTCGGTACTATGCCTCTTTCGAAAACCAGACTGGAGGGGTACATAGATGCCATGGATGGTTAAATGGTTCTCTAATTGTGCAGCCACCACCTTCTCAATAATCTTCCCAACAAAGAGAAGATTAGAGATCAGCCTGTAGTTAGCATGGCAGTTGGAGTCCAAGGTAGCTTTCTTCAGTCAGGAGGGGTGTCACCACCGCCTCCTTCAGGCAGCTATAAAACTCACCCATATCCAAGGAGCACCAAACTATCCATGCTAGAACTGGGCCGATAGTCTCAAGACAACCCTTTATCAGGGAAGTCAGGCCCGGGTCTAAACTACAGCATGTGGGATGCATACTTTGGACAATCCTCATGACATCGATGAACTCAGGCCAGTCAAAGGAAGTCCAGGAGAGACCGGAGGGAGCAACCAAATACCAATCAAAAACAACTCCAATAGAGGGAGCAGGCTGGAGTGCTGCCCTAATGTCAGCCACCTTATCTGCAAAGAAATGAGCAAGCTCATCACACTCTAATTGTGAAAAGGCTTTCCGAACCTGGAGACAGGCTGGGTTGCACAGTCTGTCAACAGTTCGAAAAAGCTGAGCAGGTCAGTTCTGAGCAGGCACAATCTCTCTGGACAGGAACTCTGCCTTCTTACGAGAGATAGTGGAATGATGGAATTGATAATGTTCCATCAATCTAAGATGGTTGGCATCAAGGGCAGTTCTCCACCAACAATGCTCTAATCTTCGTCCTTGTTTCCGCATCAAACCATGGGGACCGAGGTCGAAGGAGGAGAGGATGAACACATACAGGAGCAATTTGATCCAGAGCTGAGGAGATGGCCATATTATAGGCCAGCACCAAGGCATCGGGATGATTGTTCACTTCAGAAAACTCCGATAGGTTAAGTGGCACTACCAGGCCGACAGAGCCAGCATATGTGTCATACTGTATCTTCTTTATGTACCTGGCTATGTCTGATATTATCTTTCAAACTTAATAGCAATTATTAACTATTAAAATGCAGGTTGTTTCCCTCTCCATGCCAACTTCCTCAACTCTGTTCACTCTTGGGGAAGGTCATTTAGCTACTCCCCCTCACCACTGAGTCAAATATCCTCCCAAATCAGTTTCCTGCGCACTAACTTAACTACCTTTTTTAAAACGGCATTATTCGATAGCCAGGAACAAAATCATCATATACAGTAGTTTTTAGAAACAATGTGTTTCTGGCAAAAACATAAATATATCCATTTTTATTTTAATGATATTTTACTCCTGAACTGAGATAAGGTGTTTTGAAGTTTTCAAAAGTCCTCATTCTCTGCCACACCCACAATTAATAAATAAAATATTTTTGTGTGGAGTTATACTGTTTACCATCATCCATCTGTGCTATCACCCTTAAAAAACATCCTCAGTATAAATCCAATATATAAAGTCAAAAAGTAATGTCAAGGGAAGGGATTTTAAAAAAATTGTTAGTGGTGGTCATCTGTATTTACTTGAATCATTAATTAAAAATATCAACAACATTTATATTAAAACATCTGCATTAAATACACATACAGTAATGATGAATTTAATTATGACATAATTACATTAATGCTAAAAACAATATAATGACATTATTTTGCAGAAAAAACAAATATTGATGCTGTAAATCGCACCTCTGAAATCTTGACTTCTCACTGACCATCTTTTCAAATCCTCATTACACTAAACTCCTTCTGTATACAACTTCAAGACATTTAACCTAATTATTTTCTGTATTTTGAATGTTATTTATTTAGTTTTCATTGACCAGAAAAGGAGGGATATGCAGTTCTGCCCTTTGTCAGCATCGATTGGGGGAGGGGGTACAGATACAGACTGACATATTGAGCTAGATAAAACTGTTGGTGGTATTTTAAATGACAGAGAAATATGGTCAGGTCACTGGCCAAACTCCCGTACTCTTGCCAGTATGGGGAGTTGCTGTCTGTCTAGCCAACATGGCGGACCCTGGAGATAAAGATGAATGAGGACAGGCAATGCATGTAGGTGAGATAATCCCTTCTCTGCTCCTCCTACTATGGAGGTAGAATCTATGAAGGTAGAAATAACATCACACAGTGTTGAATAGAATAACTCCTCAGAGTAGTTTTCAGACCCAGATTTGTAGTCAGTAGAGAGAAAGTTGCAGTCTGCCAATAGTGAATGAAATCAATACCTCATGGCCTTGAAGCAGAAGAAAAAGATCCCTTTCTTTAGAAGAAAGAACAGTTGGTAGCCAAGCAGTTGTCGAGAAAAGAGAGTGGCTCATAGCTGGAATCTTCTCCAGATGTTATGCAGCAGGAATCAGGGGTTTGTTCTGCAGCAGGAACCTCAGAGATGTGAACTGACAGCTCAGCAGTGACCTGTCATATACCAGCTGACATGGAGAAAAGTCTAAAAATGAATTGACAGATGTACTCAAAAGAAGTGGGGATCAGAGAACATGCAGCTCTTCAAAATCATCTCCAAGTATTGTTAGTGAATCAGAAAACTCTGCAGTCTGGTATGAACCAAAAACAGCAACATGGTGGCAGGTCTTTGGGATTGCTCTGTTTCCCAGTTGCAGTAATATGAGCAGACAGGAGACTGGATAGTCATAAAAACATTGGTAGCAGTTGTTTGGAAGAAGAACCCTGCATGGAAATGGGTCCCTGACTCAGACTATGAACTAGCACAGTGCCAGAGATCACACTTGACCACACCAAAGGAAATCCCCAAAACAGCAAATACAAAGCAGAGTAAGGCAAATACTGCAGTAAAGTCTGTAGTGGCACAGGTACACAGTTCAAAAAAAACTCCTGTTAAGTTTCGGATGCTAATAATCAAGAAGGGTTGCCTACAGAGTCTCAGCCTACTTGGGGGGGGTTGGGAGGAGGCTGGTGGCATACATTTGGGTAATGAAGGAGAGCCCAGTATACATGCTGATACAGCGCTGATTCCTACTCCAGACACTGACCTGCAAGCTGAGTTTGTAAAAGATAATGGAACACAGCTCCCACAGGACACAGTGCACCTCCCCAGACCAGCCGTCAAGCACTCAAAATCCAACACTTAATGCAGACACTCAGTTAGAGCATTCAGATTCCTCTGCAAAATTCCCAGACCAACAAGCCAGTGCAGAAATGGTTTCTTTTGTTGACAAAAACAGTCCTTCTCAGCAGTCTACTGAATGAATGTTGAAGAAAGACCCTAGTGGACTTGAGGCAGTAAGTCCTGAGATACAAATGAACACAATAGAAGCTCCTATACAAATTCCCCACATCCAAGATGTTAACAATGAGCATGATAACACTATTCAGGTATCTGACAATGATACAACCAAACAGTCAAACTGCACCTAGTGCACAAGCCAGCAACACCTCAGAGATTGACATTGAATTATCCTTGACAGGTGAAGGCCTCAGTGACAGATGTACATGGTGAGACAGAGTAGAACTGGAATCTGACAAAGAGGAAAGGCAACAGCGAACAAACAGAACTACAGCTCAGCAGAATTAATCTGCACATCAGTGGCAGAGGTTAAGGATGGCTGATTTGTTTCTAATTCACATCCCCCCAAAGAAAGATGTAATGCTATTTGATTAGAGTACAGAAGAGGTTTAGAGCTATCCCAAGACAAGTATGTAGGGAGGACCCTACTGAAGGGCTCCATGTGATTCTTCAGTACCAAAGTTTTGCCTGGTGGAGGATTAGCTAGAATCTTTCTTTAACTCTTTAACTGTTGCTGGCTTGCCTGGAGGAGGATTAGCTTAAATCTTTCTTTAACTATTTAACTGTTGCTGGCTACTTGGGAGTTGGTTCTTTGCCCCAAAACAGAGAAGCCAATCAAGTAGGAGTTTTTAGTTTGACTCTATCTTTAACTGTTCAAGGAGGAATTTTGACTATTCATTCTGCTTCCTGCTGAGAGAGGTAGGAGATGTGACTCTGAATTTGTTCCAGGATGCATTTTGTCACTGAGATTTTTTTATCCTGAATTTTTTTTGTGAATTTTGAATCTTTCTTCAACTTTTCCTGGAGGCAGCTTGTCTGGTGGAGAATTAGCTAGACTCTTTCTTTAACTCTTTAACTGTTGCTGGTTTGCCTGGAGAAAGATTAGCTTAAATCTTTCTTTAACTGTTTAACTGTTGCTGGCTGCTGGGGGAGGGGATTCTTTGCCCAGAAACAGAGGAACCAATCAAGTAGGAGTTTTTAGTATGAATCTCTCTTTAACTGTTTAAGGGGACATTTTGTCTATTCATTCTGCTTGCTGCTGGAAGAGGTAGGACTTGTGAGTTTGAATCTGTTACAGGAGGTATTTTGTCTCTGAGTGAGATTTTTTTATCTCTGAGATTTTTTGTGAAGTTTGAATCTTTCTTCAACTTTTCCACGAGGCATTTTGTCTGGTGAAGGATTAGCTAGAATCTTTCTTTAACTCTTTAACTGTTGCTGGCTTGCATGGAGGAGGATTAGCTTAAATCTTTTTTTAATTGTTTAACTGTTGCTAGCTGCTTTTTCCCTCCTACCCACCCCACCTCAACACATTATTAAATGCTTAGTTAGTTGGAAGGAGCATATAGGTTCTGCCCAGGGGTGAGATGATAGCTAAAGAGCAAATAAAATCAAAAAGAGGAGGAGCTTCTGATTATATCACATATGTGGACATTTGTACATTTAAACTGCATGATCTAGTATAAGGAACCTGGGTGGGGTTCGACAAAAGGGATCAGGGATAAGGGGTGGGGGTTGGTGTTAGTAAATGCCAGGAGCTTGGGAAACAAGTTGCCAGAGTTCCAGGCCATGCTGTTCGAGGGGAAGGTGGATGTGGTGGCGGTCACGGAGACGTGGGCCAACAAAAACCATGACTGGGACCTAAATGTGTGGGGGTACACTATGCTTAGGAAGGATAGAAAGGAGGTCAGAGGGGGTGGAGTGGCTATGTTCATTAGAGATGACATAGAAATTGCTAGGGTAGAAGAGGCAGAGGGAAACGTGGAGGTCTTGTGGGTCACCTCACGATCCCCAGCAGGAGATAAGGTCAAGGTGGGTGTAGTATATAGGCCCCCTGGGATGGGTGATGTTCTGGAGGATGGTTTGCTGGACAACATCATTGCCCAGTGTGGACCAAAAGGGGAAGGAGTGGTGTTGATGGGGGACCTTAATATGCCAGGTACAAACTGGAGACCATGTCCTCTAAGTTGGCCAAGGAGCAGAGGCTGCTGGGCGCTTCAGGATGTGTTGTTAACACAGCATGTGATGGAGCCACAAGGGAGGCATGTCCTGTACGTGGTTCTGGCAGATGGGGATCTGGTAAGGATCTGGTTGTAGAGGATCCCTGACTGGGAGCGACCACAATACTGTCTGGTTTCAAATAAGCATGGGGGGAAGGGGGTGAGATCTAGGACACTGGCAGTGGACTTCAGTGGGGTAGACTTTGTGGGCATGGGAAATATTCTCAAGGATCACTTGAAGGGGATTACATCAATGACAAATGAGGAAAGGAGATGGGAGGTCATAAAATGGGGACTTCATGAGGCAGTCAGGACCTGCGCTAAGGTGAAATGTAAGGGAGCAAGGTCACATAAACCATGCTGGTGGTCCAGTGAGGTTCAGGTAGCAGTCAGAGAAAAGAAGGCGGCCTACAAAAAATATAAAACAACAAGAGGGGATAGGGATAAGGAAATGTACCATCTTGCATCTAGAAAAGTCACCTGGATGGTGAGGGGGGCAAAGTCCAGTAAAGAGCAGCGGCTGACACAGGGGATACATGGAGGGGAAAAGAGGTTCTTCCGGTACATTGGGGAGCTGAGAAAAACTAAGGGCCATCTCAGCAGATTGAGATCAGAAGGAGGGTGGGTGGAAGAGGCAAGGGACCAGGCAGAGGTATTTAACGAGTACTTCACCTCTGTGTTCACTAGGGAAGGGGATGGGATATCTACAAAGCGAGGCATGATGGGGATAGAAGCGGCAGTGAGTGGGATCAGGGGAGCAACAGAAATGGAGCAAGATGGAGGGAGAGGTACTCCAGGGGTGTCACATCAGGATAAGGATAAAAAGGCCAGTAAGGTGGAGGGAACGGATGATGCTATCTCCACCAAAAGGGTGTGGTTAGTCCTCAAGGCCCTAAAGAAAGACAAATCTCCTGGGCTAGATGGCATTCATCTGAGATTACTACGGGAATTGGCGGACATACTGGCTGCATCCCTGGCAGAGCTCTTCAACAGGTCACTTGAGACATGAAGGGTACCTAGGGATTGGTGAGAGGCGCATGTGGTGCCAATCCATAAAGGGGGGTCAAGGGAAGTACCAGGTAACTACAGACCCATCAGTTTGACCTCGGTGGTGGGAAAATTAATGGAGAGTATACTAAAGGAACGATTGGGGGTGTGCTTGGAGGAGGTGGGAGGTCTGGATAGTCAGCAACATGGGGTTGTGCCAGGTAGATCATGTCAAACTAATCTTGTGGAGTTCTACGAATGGGTAACATCAGAACTGGACAGGGGAAAGCCTGTGGATGTATTATTCTTGGACTTCAGCATGGTCTGGTGGAGAAACTGATGGGGTTGGGAGTAGGCCCTTTGATGGTCAGATGGATTGAAAACTGGCTAGCTGGATGCACTGAGAGAGTAGTGGTCGGTGGGGAGCTCTCAAACCCTAGAGAAGTTGGTAGTAGGGTACCGCAGGGCTCAGTCCTGGGTCCGATCCTGTTTAATGCATACATATCAGACATAAGGGAGGGTATAGGGTGTGAAATGAGTCTCTTTGCTGATGACTCCAAGATGGAAGCAGTAGTTGAGGGAGAAGAGGGGAGGTTGGCCCTGCAAGGGGACCTGGACACCCTGGAAAGCTGGGGTCACACATGGAAATTAAATTTCAATATCACCAAGTGCAAGGTGTTACATCTTGGGTGGGGAAACCCTAAACACAGGTACACCCTGGGAGGGGAGGCGCTGGAGGCCTCAATAGGGGAAAAAGACCTAGGGGTCATGGTGGATGCATGTATGAATAACTCTGACCAGTGCAGGAGGCAGCTAGCAAGGCAAATGGGATGTTGGGATGCACCATAAGGGGATCACCTCTAGGAGCAAGGAAGTGATTCTGCCGCTGTAGCAATGGACTGGTTAGACTACACCTTGAGTACTCATGTACAGTACTGGAGCATCACACTTTGAAGAGGATATACAGCCCTGGAGAGGGTACAGAGGGAGGGCAACTAAGATGCTACGAGGACTAGGGATTTGATATACGAGAACAGACTTGAGGAGCCTTGCCTGTTTTCATTGGAGGAGAGGAGAGACAGGTTGGACATGATTGAGGTCTTCAAGTACCTCAAGGGAATAAATAGGGTAAACATGGAGGGGATCTTTATACTAAAGCAAGGAGGTATCACCAGAGGGCATGGTTTGAAGTTGGAAGGTGGAAGGGTGAGGGGGGAAAGAGGAGGAGATTTTTCACTGAGAGGGTGGTGGACCCTTGGAATGCACTGCCTGGTGAGCTGGTTCAGAGATCCACAGTGGAGGGCTTCAAGAGAGGGTGGGACAGACACAGAAAGTGGATGCACCAGATGATGGCTTGTCCCAGGGGGGTGGGGATGGATGATAGGGGTTTCTGGAACACAAAGGGGGGGAGGGCCTCGGCACCCAACTAGGGATCTGAGGTTCGAGCAGACTCGATAGACCGTAAGGCCTAATCTGCTGGCAATTAGTATGTTAGTATGTTATTATGATCTTCTCAATTTCACTTGGTTAAAAATTGGAAAAGTTTGACTGTGGCACAGAGCAGAAAGGGGTAATGGCTGTGGAAACATATCAGGATCACAGACAAAGAAAGTTTTTAAAAGGGAAAGACAGTGTAAAAAACACTAAAAGGGGGTAGGAGCATACTTAGGGAGTAAGTAGGACAGCACAAGGAGTGGTGCAGTGCAATTGGTGTGGCGCAGCAGTGTTCAGAAGAACTTTCTGGGAACTGAAGTGACAGCTTGACACCAGGACTGAGGGACACCAGTGTTAGCAGCACAGTTGTCCAGTGGGAGCTGATATGGCAGGAGCAGATCTTCCCTGGGAAGGGTGCCTCAGTTAAATGTGGTCCTTACAACTGGGTCACAACTACAAAGGCCAGTGTACTGAATACTACTGGGTCACAGCTACAAAGGCCATAGTACTAAAGCAGGAGTGAGGGTGAAGTTGAGAGTGAATTTGTGGTTGTTCCTGCATTAGCCACAGATGTTTTGCTAGGAAATGACTGAGATGAGGAAGCAGAGCAAGACATAGACTGTGCTGTGACTCATGGTCAAACTTGACTCAGGGGACAGGTAGAGGTAAATTGAAAAACTGGGAAGAAGACAAGGTCTGACCCTGTTCATAACCTTGGGCCAGTAACAAAGTTGTGACTGGTCAGCCCAAGGGGCCATAGCAGCTCCCCCCCAAAAAAAACACCTCCCGCTGCTGAGGCACATGGAGAGGCTGTGCCAGATTGGTCAGCGGGGGGTAGCAGTTTACTGACAACAGGAGTTAATAGAGGGAGACCTCACTGATAAACAGCAGTTCAATGTGCTTATGCAACTGGATGAGATGAGATGAGATGATGCTTGTGTAACTTGATTTGCTTTGTGGATTTCCGCCTCTCTATCCATGGGATATACCAGACTGTAGGGGTACGACTCAAGGAACCCTACAGGGATCCCCCCCCTACAGTTGCCTTGGGAATGAATGTGTCAGATAAAGGTAGGTTAGGAAGAAGCCCATGGGTAAGAAAGATGAGCCACTGGAGGAGGAGGGGTGGATGGTGGGCAACGAAAAAATGAATCCTGGCAAGGCCCAAGATGTGTGACCTTTAAGCCCTATGGGGGAGTGACAGTGTTGCTCTGCCCATCGAACCTCGGGCTTAAAGCCCTCCCATTCAATGTGCTTATGCAACTGGATTAGATGAGATGAGATGAGATGAGATGAGATGAGATGAGATGAGATGAGATGAGATGAGACGAGACGAAATGATGCTTGTGTAACTTGATTTTCTTTGTGGCTTTCTGCCTCTCTATCCATGGGATATACCACCCTGTAGGGGTACAATGCAAGGAACCCTACAGGAGGGTTCCCCCCTACAGGTACCATGGGAATGAATGTGCCAGCTAAAGGTAGATTAGGAAGAAGCCCAAAAAGAATACCCAAAGATGTCGCGCTTCGAAGAGGCGAGGATGATGAATGAATTCTGAGAAGATGATAAGGGCTGACGGAGAGAGGGGAAAGCCTTGGCCAACATCCACCTCCATCCAACAGAGGAACCTAACTAATCCAAGAAAGCACTAACTCTAACTAATATTATGATTATTGGCACAGAGGAGAGGAAAAACCCCTTTGAGGAGAAACCCTCTGGGGATCCAAGGCCTAGGTCACCTTCCCTCCAGGCTGACAACGTTTGATTTGAGGACGTATATCGGTAAAGAGAATGGTTCATTAACAAGGGATATGAGTAGGGAGGAGATTGATGGGATAGGGAAAAACCTCAAAGAAACACAGATTAAAGAAAGAACATGAGGCAGCAGAGACCCGAGAAGGGTATGCACGAGTATTCAATTGGAGGTAGTAGATCTATGTAGAAGTCAGAGGAGCAAGAGGTATCCAGATATGCTCATGAGGAGACTCCAGATGTGTTCATGAGGAGACTGAGGATAATGCAGACTGGCCTGATTGAGCCTAGCAAGTGAGCAGACACCGAGGCTGATGAGGCATGCTTGATGTGATATGCGATGTGAATGATGAGACCTTGAATGATTAGACCTTGAGATTGTAGTCAATGAGGTAGCATAGGATTCAACTATAGGAATGCTCGAGTAAGCAATGTAAATAGATAAACCTTGAGGTAAGGATGAGTGAATGATGACTGGAGTTATGAACCTGATACATGCAGCAGGATGGCTGCGGGTCAATGAGGTGGCATAGGAGTTATGATAGGTACACCCAGAAAGAAACATCAATGGCAGGCCTCGATCAGAGTGAATCCTTGATGGCCAGTATAGAATGTGAAGAGGAGGAGACAGGAATGAACTTGAAAAGAAACTTGTACGAAGGTAGTAGAAATAAGTAGGCTCCTCGAAAGGAGGTAGACTCCGAGGCCAGGAAGGCATGTCCAGAACCAGAGGGTATGTGAACCAGAGGGTACGCTCAGGAGGAGCATCAGAGGAGCAACTCAGTTTGAGCTCTCGAGGAGCAAAATTGGATGATGTATTATGTGGAGTGAAGCTAAGGGCTGAAGGGAAATTCTAGCCCCCCCCCAAAAAAAAATCAGGGTAGTTAGTGAGGTAAACACCAAGACAGAGTAGTTGATAGGGAGAAGGGCAGGGGTAAATGGAGAAAAAGACAAAGGCAGTTAGGACAGGGATAGGCCAAAAAGAAATAAAGCCATAAGAAATGGAGGGTAATGAGTACCAATGCCTGTAGTTTAGGTAAAAATCTCCCCAAAATGGTGGCCTTGATGGAAGAGGGATGCCTGGATATCATGGCAGTCACAGAAACATGGTACACAGAGAACCATGACAGGGATGTCAACATATCAGAGTACACAATCTACAGGAGGGACAGGGAGGGAAGAAGAGGAGGAGGAGTAGCTCTCTATGTAAGGGAAGGGATCAAAGCAACAGAACTAAAGGGTAAACAGGGAGGAGAGGAGGCAATGTGGGTCACCCTGGAGACTGGAAATGGCAACACAATCTGCACAGGGGTTGGATACAGACCCCCATCTCAGGGGGATGAAATGGACAAGGAAATGACAGAAGGCATCCTTGTGATGACAAAGAAAGGGGATATATTGCTGATGGGGGACCTGAATATGCCAGATGTTAACTGGAGCACCTTTGCTGCAGCCACATCCAAGAGCAGGGTCATTCTCGATGCCCTACAGAGGGCATGCCTCATACAGCTAGTTGTGGAACCCCCTCGGGAGGGAGCAATCTTAGACCTCGTACTCTCAAATGGGAACAGAGAAAGGATCTCTGATCCTGAAGTGGGTAGCCACCTGGGAACAATCGACCACCAAACAGTGTGGTTCATGACAAACTAAGCTGTAGAGTCAAGCCATGCAAAAGTGAAGGTACTGGACTTCAGGAGGGCTGATTTTGTCAAAATGGGAGAGTGCCTCAGAAAAGCACTAGCAAACAGGCAAGAAGGTGGGGTGGAGCAACAATGCGGAAACATCACAACCGCCATCACAGAGGCAACAAGCCTTTGTGTGAAGCAAATAAACAAATCAAAATGAAAGAAAAAAAAACATTATGGTTCTCAAAAGAAGTGGAGGGGAAGGTAAGGGAAAAAAATATAGTATTCAGAAAGTATAAGGAAACACAGAAGGTGCAGGAGAGAGAACTGTACCAGTTAAAGCAGAAGGAAGCGGGTAAGGCAGTCAGAATAGCAAAGGCCCAAACCGAGGAAAAGATAGCCAACTTAGTTAAGAAGAGGGATAAACTTTTTATAGGTACATTAGGGAGCAAAGAAAGACTAAGGCAGGGATACTGAGGCTGAATAAAGAGGAAGGAGGTTGGGCAGAGAAGGACAGAGAAAATAAGGGATACTGAATGAATACTTCTGCTTAGTATTCACAATAGAAAAGCAGGGGGAGATACCTAATTCAGTCAATAGAAGCACTCTGGATAGGGGGGTTGATATTAGTCCTTTCACAGAAGAAAGGGTTTTGAAAGAACTTTTAAAACTGAAGGTGGATAAAGCAATAGGGCGTGATGGAATTCACCGCAGAATTCTAAAAGAATTAAGGGAAGAACTAGTAACACCACTGACTACTCTTTTTAATAAATCATGGGAGGATGGTGTGGTACCCGAGGACTGGAGGAGGGTGGATGTGATTCTCATTCACAAAAGTGGGAGCAAGACAGAGGCAGGAAACTACAGACCTGCCAGTTTGACCTCAGTGGTAGGGAAAATGATGGAATTCTGAAGGAAAGAATTGTTGATTATCTAGAGGCCAGTGGGGCACATGACCCAAGGCAGCATGGATTCACAGCAGGAAGGTCATGTCAGACAAATCTAATTGATTTCTTTGACTGGGTGACCAAAGTAATAGACTAGGGAGGGGATGTGGACATGGCCTGCCTAGACTTTCCCAAGGCATTTGACACAGTCCCACACAAAAGATTAATAAACAAATTAGCCATCCTGGGAGTGGGTCCCAGGGTGGTAGCCTGGGTAAAACACTGGCTGGACAACAGGACACAGCAGGTAATAGTAAATGGACTCCACAATGAAGAAAGGGGTTGTTACTAGTGAGGTACCGCAGTGTTCAGTACTGGGTCCGGTCCTTTTTAATGTCTTTATAAGTGACATTGCAGAGGGACTGGAAGGGAAAGTATGTCTCTTTGCAGATGACACAAAGATCTGCAACAGGGTTGATACGCAAGGTGGGGTGGAAAGGATGAAAACAGACTTGGCAAGGTTGGAAGAATGGTCAAATGTATGGCAGCTTAGATTCAATGCAAAGAAGTACAAAGTAATATACCTGGGAAACAAAAACCCAGGGGAAGAGTACACAATGAGGGGTGAGATACTGAAAACAATAAAAATGGAAAGGGACCTGGGAGTAGTCATATCAGATGACCTAAAGGTGGGCCAGCAATGTGAGAAGGCAGTAAGGAGGGCTGGGGGGATACTGGGATGCATAGGGAGAGGCATCACCAGTAGAAAACAGGAAGTTGTTGGCCCTCTGTACAGACAGTTGATAAGACAACATCTGGAGTACTGTGTACAGTTCTGTAGACCCCATCTCCACAAAGACATAGACAGGTTGGCGGCTGTCCAGAGGAGGGCAACCAAAATGATGCAGGATCTGCACCAGAAGACATTAAGAAAGACTAAAGAAGCTTAAGATGTATAGCCTTGAGGAAAGGAGAGAGTGGAGGGACATGATGGAAACTTTAAAATAACTCAAGGGAATCAACAAAGTCCAAGAAGGTAGCATCTTTCAGAAAAAGAGATGTGCAAGAACAAGGGGGCACAATTTGAAGATAGAGGAGGGATGGGTCAGAGATAATGTAAGGAAGTATTTCTTCATAATGTAGGTTGTAGACGCATGGAACGGCCTTCCTGAGAAGGTTGTAGAGTCAAAAACAGTGGGGGAATTCAAAAATGCATGGGACAGACATAAGGCAATTCTAGTGGGGGGTAGGAGGAAGTAGGCTGTTGGTTAACTAGGATCTGCAGCTTATCCATTAGGTAAGGAAATGGACAGACTAGGTGGGCCAAGTGGTCCTTATCTGCCAAAAATTCTATGTTTCTATGTTAAGAGTGGAGTGAAGCTGGTACTGGGAAAGGCACTAGGACAAGGAAGGTAAAATTAGGAAATGGGTGAGGTATGATGATGGATTGACGCCATGGAGGCTGGTACAGGAAAGAGAGGTATAAAAGGACAATGGACAGTAAGAACATCAATGGGTTAGCATAGGACCCAGCCGATATGGGGTAAGAATTGCAGTAGGGCAAGCTGGATGAGGTGGCTCGCAGGCCAGATTCGATGGAAGGCCAGATGGAGTCAGCCATAGGTGGCCCAATGATGTGATTGGCAGAGCAAGCGAATAGATAAACTGTGGCATGATGATAGATTAGAAGCTATGACTGGAGTGAATCCCTGACAGCTGATGATGGATGGAATCAGGAACCTGATACATGTGGCATGAGGGTCACGGATTGATGAGGTGGGCATATGAGTAATGATAGGTATGCCCAAAAAGAAATATTGAGTGCAAGACAGAAGCGAAGGCTCCAGCGAGCGGCCAGAGACAGGTCAAACGATATGGCGAAGTAGCGAAGCCTTGAGTGGAGGCAGGGCATTGGAGGCAAAGAGAGGTTGAGCAATAGCTGAATTAGATGAGCAGGATATAAAGGTAGAGTGAGCGAGGGATAGAAGCTGAGGTAGTGTGTCGAGTCGAGGTAAATTCAAAGATAGGCGTAGGCAGTGTAGGTGCCAAGGCACTGGTGGGCAGCTTGAGTAAGCAATGGAACTGAATAGATCCTGAGGTCAGACTGAGAACATGGGGGCACTGATGTGCCCAACTGACTAAGGGGAGAGGAGGAAACAAAGAAGGAAGGTGATGGCAGGAAAGGGCGAGATGCAGGATAGGGAACCCCAAAAGAAGCACAGGACAAGGAAGGGGGGGCTGAACAATGGAGAGAAGGGAGCAGGAAATAAAGAGAACACAAAAGCTACAGACTGGGTCTGCAGCAAAAAATGTCCCCCAAACCACGTTCCTCATTCTAGCAGCTTCCTGAGGAAAGAGCACCAAAGGGAAAGATGTCACCCTGGGTTGGGACATTGACCCCGATGTCCATGCAAGCCATCCCTGAAGCAAGAGGGAAGAAGAGGAGAAGCAGGGGCAGACCCCTCGAACTGGTCACCATGCAAAAGCCAGAGCGCCGGCCACTGAAAAGCAGAGCGACAGACCAGAAAGCGGAACAGTGGTGGATGGAAGAAAAGAAAATATAATAGGGGTGCCAAAAGAGGCAATGCCATTAAGGTTAGGAAGGATGCTACAGAAGCCAGGGCAAAACAGCGATGCCCCAACCCGATCCAGGAGCAACGGTCGAGGAGGAGGAAGGAGGGCAAGCCATAAGGGGAGGAGACCTGGATGTGGCACAGAACGGAGCCCCGAGGGACGCCTTGCAAGGCGACGGGTTGGAGCCAAGCTTGGTGGATGACGACACACCTCAGAAGCATCGGCACAAAAGGGAGCGAAGAGCAGGAAATGAATGCCCCAACAGAAAGAAACCAGATGGAGGACAGGCAGAGAAGTGACAGGCAGGAGGGCAAGAGACAGAGAAGCAGATAGGGGGAGGCGAGGGATGGAAAGTGCTGAGAAGCTGGCAGCAAGAGAGCAGGAGATGTGTTGTAAGACAGGAAGGGAGTGAGGGCGGAAATGAACTATGTTAGGAGAATGAGCACAAACGATGGAGAAACAGGCACCAACTGCTAGAGCACGTGAGGGAAAGGGAATGTGAGGGAGGAGAAAAAGAAAGCCACAGCACAAGCGACAACAAAAGCACGACGGGGGAGTGACGTTGTTGCTCTGCCCATCAAACCTCAGGCTTAAAGCCCTCCCATTGCAGCCAGCTGCAAAAGAAGACAAAGCTGGAAGAGGTTTCATGAGAGGACTTGCAAAAGGCTCAACTAGCAGATCCATCTCTAGCTGCGCTTAGGCTGTTTGCAGCCAAAAGCCGCAGTGATTCTGCAAAGGAGAAGCAGAAGCAGAAGAAAATATTTTGGGAAAGATACATTTTATATAGATATCGGGTTCCCAAGAATACACCTGAGGAGTGGAATGTGTGGAGGTAGATTGTGGTTCCTCAGGAATACTGAGCACACTCCTGGATTTAGCACATCAAATTCCTCTGTCCGGACACCAAGGGGGTTAAATTGACAAAGAGGAATTGGATCCAGAATTTTTACCAGCTGACACTGTACAAAGATTTGACTGAGCACAGTCACTCAGACTGAGAGTGTCAACATGTGCAGAAGAAAAGGGATTGAGCAAAGGCTCCCCTGATTTCACTCCCTATTATTGAGGAACCATTTTTTTCGGGTCAGTGTGGACATTATGGGCTCACTGGCTACTCCAAGCCCAAAGGGAAAGGAATTAATTCTGGCCATAGTGGATTATGCCACTGAGTTTGCAGAAGCAGTAACAATGTCCTCAATAAAGGCAGAGAAGTAACACATAAGCTGCTAGGGATTTCCAGTGGAGTCAGATTTTGCAAGGAGAATTTGTCAGATCAGGGAACAACCTATCTCTGCTCTGATAACTGAGTTGTGAAAGCAGTATGGGGTAGACCCACTGCATGCAACCCCACACCACCCACACATAAATGTCTTGAGAGATTTAATGGAAGTTTAAAAAACATACTTGGCACATTCACAGAACAGTATAAAATGGACTGGGACAAATTCCTACCCCACTTGCTATTCACATGCCAGAAAGTCTCACAAGTGTCATTCGACTTGTCACCTTTTGAGCTGCTCCATGCTAGAGGGGTCAGAGGACCGCTAGATTTAGTTAGAGAGGAGTGGAAAGGTGGTACTGCCAGCCAGAGGGAGTTTGTTGTGGACTATATCCTGAGTTTCTAGGATCAGTTTAAGGAATTAATTGGTCTTTCTCAGTATCAGTTAGCTGAAGCTTAACAGAAGCAAAAGACGTGGTATAATAAACGGGCCAGAGCTCAATCAAACACAATAGGACATATGGTAATTGTTCTCAGCCCAGTGAGGCACAACAAGCTGCAGACAGCATGAGAAGGACCCTATGATGTCATACAACAGTGGAATGATGAGGATTTTGTCATAGAGTTGTCACTTGATTGTTTGCCATGTTTTGCTCATTTCATTGTCAATTCTTGAATACTTGTCTGATTACTTATCTTGCACCTCCCGGATTGTGCCTGAAAATAGGCATTCAATTATCTAGTGTATTTACCTGGTTACTACAACCAAATAAATAGAAACATAGAAACATAGTCTTTGACAGCAGATAAGGACTGCTTGGCCCACCTAGTCTGCCCATTTCCCTACCTACAGGATAAGCTGCAGATCCTAGTTAAACAACAGCCTATTTCTTCCTACCCCCACAAGAATTGCCTTATGTCTGTTCCATGCATTCTTGAATTCTCCCACAGTTTTAGACCCCACAACCTCCTCAGGAAGGCCATTCCATGTGTCCACCACCCTTTCTGTGAAAAAATACTTCCTCACATTACCCCTGAGCCATCCCTCCTCTATCTTCTATTTGTGTCCACCTTGTTCTTGCACATCTCTTTTTCTGAAAGATGCTGACCTCTTGGACTTTGTTGATTCCACTGAGGTACTTAAAAGTTTCTATCATGTCCCCTCTCTCCCTTCTTTCCTCAAGGGTATACATGTTAAGCTCCTTTAGTCTCTCCTCATATTGCTTCTCTTGCAAACCCTGCACCATTTTAGTTGCCCTCCTCTGGACTGCCTCCATCCTGTCTATGTCCTTGAGGAGATGGGGTCTCCAGAACTGGACACAGTACTCCAGATGTGGTCTCACCAACTGTCTGTACAGAGGGATAACAACTTCCTGTTTTCTGCTGGTGATGCCTCTCCCTATACATCCCAGTATCCCCCAGCCCTCCCTACTACCTTCTCACATTGCTTGCTAACCTTAAGGTCATCTGATATGATTACCCCCAGGACCCTTTCTAATTTTGTTGTTGTTACTATCCCCTCCATTGTGTAATCTTCCCCTGGGTTTTTGTTTCCCATGTGCATTATTTTGCACTTCTTTGCACTGAATCCAAGCTGCCATACTTCTGACCATTCCTTCAACCTTGCCAAGTCCCTTCTCATCCTTTCCACGCCTCCTTGTGTATCAACCCTGTTGCAGATCTTTGTATCATCTGCAAAGAGCCATACTTTTCCTTCCAGTCCCTCTGCAATGTCACTTATAAAGACATTAAAAAGGACTGGACCCAGAACTGAACCATGCGGTACCCCACTAGTAACCCCTCTTTCTTCAGAATGGACTCCATTTACAATTATCTTCTGTGTCCTATTATCCAGCCAATGTTTTAACCAGGCTTCCACCCTGGGACCAACTCCCAGGCTGGTTAATTTGATTATTAATCTTTTGTGTGGGACTGTGTCAAATGCCTTCCTAAAGTCTAGGTAGGCAATGTCCACAGCCCCTCCCTGGTCTACTACTTTGGTCACCCAGTCAAATAAATCAATTAGATTTGTCTGACATGACCTTTCCGCTGTGAACCCATGCTGCCTTGGGTCCTGTGCCCCATTTTCCTCTAGGTACTCAACAATTCAATAACTCAACAAATAAACAGAATTGCACGGCGGGGGGTGCATTCAGTGAATTTTTCATGTAAATATAATGAAACCCTATTATGACCATGCTGACATTGCCCTTATGGTTTGCAGTGCATCAGATGGTGACTGGGGGAGCCTGCTCCAGACATGCTAAAGGGAAAAGGCTCCTGAAGTACTCTGATGATATCTGAGGGGCTCACACCCAGAAATGCAGACCATATGAGGGAAATGCTTAAAGAAAACTTCAAAACCTTCCTTAACGCAAACTTAAATGACCCCACCAAATTTTGGAAAGTGATAACATCACTGTTCAACCCTCCATCACAGCTGCCCAAACCAGTCCTAAACATAAGCAACTCCACAGTCTCTGACCCCCCCTTGTGGTGGCTAAAGAATTCAACTCTTATTTCACAAGCTGCTCCTCCACACTGCTACCTCCCCAACCTGCCCAGCAGGACCCCCTATGTTCCCCGTCTATGCCTACCCCCCCCTCATGCCAACTCTTTTTCATTAAATCAAGTCTCCCTGCCAGAAGAACTTGATGCTCTGCTCACTCTCAACCCCTCTAAGGGTAAATGCCCAACTGACATGGACTCAAAAATGCTCTACCTGTCAGCTTCACCTATAGCAAGCCCCTTGGCCTCATTTTTCAACCTATCCTTCTCTCTCGCTGCTGTCCCTTTGGAGTGGAAACATGCCACTGTCATCCCCTCCCCAAAGGTGGTAACTCCTCTGTCCCAGGAGACTACAGCCCTGTCTCTCTCATCCCCCATACTAGCCAAGCTTCAAGAATACCTAGTTCTCATTCAGGTCTCCATCTTTCTTGACTCCTCCTCTTTCCTCACTCCCTTCCAGTCTGGATTTAGGAAACCCCACTCCACCACCACTTCCCTCCTAAGGCTCACCAACTCCATCCTAGCTGGTATGGATGCAGGGCACCTCACCTCAGCCATTTTCAAGACCTGGTGAAGGTTTTCGACACCGTCTCCCACTCGCCCTTCCTTTCCAAGCTGGCACATGCAGGGCTCTCCAGCTTGGCCACCAGTTGATTCCACTCCTACCTACAAGGCAGGTCCCAATCTGTCAAAATTGGCACATTCCACTCAGCCCCCTCCCTGTAGCAACTGGTGTACCCCAAGATTCAGTCCTGGGCCTGATCCTGTTTTCACTTTTCCTCAATGATCTGCCCTCCACTTTCACACACACATCCATACATATGTATGCAGAAGACACCATCCTCTATACAACAGATCCCACCCCCTCTTATGTGGCAACCAGACTTCAGAAGGACTTCGACAATGTCCAGCTCTGATTTCATTCAAAAACTGTCTCCGTGACCTTCAGCACTAGGCAGAGACTTTCTTGGCTGCCCTCCACCACTATCTTCCATACCCTGGATGGGACAACTCTGGAGACCTGCTCCTCCTTTAGATATCTCGGGGTCTGGCTTGACCACACCTCAACTTTTCTGTACATATTGATTCCATTCACAAGAAACTGTACCCCAGGCTTGGCGCCCTTTACCGCAATTGTGGATGCATACCGCTGCCAGCTCGCAGGGAAATTGTGCAGAAAATTGATTTTACCCAATTTTGATTATGGGGATGTAGTCTACAGTGTTGCTCCCAAGTCCACCTTAGCCAGATTGGACTTCCTCTTCCATGCTTTCTGTTGCTTTGCCCTTGACAGTTCCTGCTCTACCCACCACTGTGCCCTCTACCAGGCCTTGAACCTCCCCTCACTAATTGGTCACAGACAGTCCCACTCTGCAAGATTGGTAGCAAAATTTTGGACTCTTTCCTTGCCCCTTTACCTTGCCTCTGCCATTACATCCTCTATCCTCCCTGCGTACTCACTCAGAAATAACTAATCCTGTGTTTTGGCCATTCCTCACATGTCTACCCATGCTGGTCAGGTGGCTTTCAGGTACAGCTTGCCAAAACAATGGGACAAACTCTGTGCAATCATAAGGCTCACCCCATCCTCTCTACATCACAAATCCCACTTTCTAGCACACTTTTCCTCCACCTGCACATGCAACTAACCACTGACCTCACTAGCCATTTCCATTACACCAGTATCTTTCTAGTAGGTTTCTCACTTATGTTTTAGTGTCTCCTATGCTTTTTGCCTAATTGCTTTTGTTTATGTATTGCTATTACTTTACAGTCCTGGGCTGCATCCCAGAGTATGCTACTGTACCTGCATTTACTCATGTCCTGAATATGTACTGCCTTGTTCTTATATTGTACTTTACTGTGCTGCACTTCTCCACTACCCTCCCCCCAGGACGCATCTGGAATTGAGCAGTAGTCTGTACAGCATGCCTTCCTGGTGAAACTCTTAATAAGTAAATAAATAAAAACAGGATGGAAATATTAAATGCATGCTGAAAATGGAAAATAGAGTTAGAATCGATGTTTCAATCATAGGGTTTCCTCAGGAATTATCTTAAAGAGAAAAAAGTGAAGTTAGTTTTAAGTGCTTAAAGACTTTGCTCCATTCTTTACTGCCATCTCAAAGTGCAATGATCTCACCATGTAAGAGGTGAAAACCACTGCAGAGAATCCCAACTGACAGAAGCCATAAAAGAATGATGAGAGAAGAGTTACAGGAAATGTTGAGCCTAGGGTTGATAAAGCAATCCAACAGCCTATGAGCAGCCCCAGTGGTTCTGATTCTAAAGAAAGATGGAATGACTAGGTTCTGTGTTGATTACAGGTGGTTTAATGAGGTCACAGTACCTGACACATACCACATGCCTAGGACAGCTGAGATACTGGTCTGGTTAGGAAGAGCTAGGTACCTGACCACAAAGAGATTTGATAAGGGGGAAACTGGCAAGTGCAGCTGTTCGTGAATGTTTGAGAAAAGCCACCCCATTTTGTTTGTTTGAATTCACTGTTGTGGCTTTCGGCGTGAGGAATTCATCTGTTAGTTTTCAGAGGCTAATCGGGTCCAGAAGGGTACTGGGCACTTTTCTGTAGCCTACATGGAGGATATAGGCATGTTTAGTTGGACATGGAACAAGCATCTCTCCCACATGAGGGAAGTCCTAACCAGACTACAGAATGCAGGTCTGAATATCAAGCCAGAGAAGTGCCAAATTGGGATGGTAGAGGTGCCATACTTGGACCATCATGTGGGAGGTGGGCACATCAGACCTGAGCCAGCTAGGGTTGTGGCAGTTTGGGGTTGGCCCGCCCCCAAACTAAGAAGCAACTGAATGCATTTCTGGGAACTGTAGCATACTATAACAGATTTCTTAAAATTATAGTATCATTGCAGCCCCTTTAACAGACAACACAGCAAAGAAGCTACCCAAAAAGATTCAGTGACCAAAGTGCTATGAAAGAGCCTTCCAGCAACTGAAATTGGCCTTAGGCCAAGTGCCACTGCTGGTGAACCCAGATTACAATTTGGAGTTTATTGTTCTGAAAGATGAAAGTGACAGAGGCCTGGGGCAGTGCTCTCTTAAGTATCCAGGTACATGGTAGAAAGGCCAGTTGTTTTCCTCAGCTAGAAACTACTACTGAGGGAAATGAACTATTCTATCATTCAGAAGGAGGCTCTAGCCATTGTCTAGGCAATCTAGAAATTGTGCCCCTATCTGTATGGAAGGTTATTCACAATGGTTACAGACCACAATTCATTGCAGTGGTTGAACAGAATGAGTTGGCAAAATGTCAAACTGTTGTGCTGGGGTATCAGCTTCCAGGACTACAATTTTACCATACAGCATTGCAGTGGAGCACAAGATGGTAATATAGATGGACTGTCTCACCAGTATGAGTAAACATTGGATCAGATAACCCACGTGAAGCAGCTATTTGTGGACCTCACAGATATACAACTTCATGAAAATAAAGCGTGACGTATGGGACAACCAGGCAACTTTTTCTGATAGTTTGAAAGATTTTGTCAAATGCTAGTAACTTCTGTAGCAGTGGAGGGCAAGGAAGCAGAGTTCAAAGGTGAGACTACTGGCCTGTTTGGGAGAGTTTCAACAGCACAGCAGGGTTTCTTAAGTAAATGTGTACTTTCAGTGTGTTTGAATTCCTGGAAGGGGGATACTTTCATTTGTACAAAAAGGCATAGGAGACAGTCTGTCTCATTGTCATCAGACTATATACATTTAGATGCTAAATAATTTACAAAAGGAAGCTGGGTTCCACTGACAGCAAGGACAAATATCACAAGGTAGGCATCACCCAATATTCCAGGCCTGAAGAAATTTATTTATTTATTGAAATGTTTCACCAGGAAGGCACATTGAACACTAAGTTGCTCATCTCCCGGTGCAACCGGGGTGGTAGTTGGATGAAGAATTAGACACACAATTTAACATATCCAAGAAATTAAACATTCAATTACATTTGTAACAAGAAATACAGTTAATAATTTAAATAATTATACAGTTGCATTTGTAACATTACATACAATTAAAAATATCATACCTGTGAAATATACATTTAATTACAAGTGGCATATCTGAGGAACATAGTACATAGCGGTGAAGGGAGAAGAGGGTGTGCTGAGAAGCAAGTTGAGGGGTAGAAGGTTTAATAGGTGATGTGAGTCCTGGAGAGGAGCAGCAGCATGGGAGGACAGTTAAGGAGGGTTAAAGCAGGAGCAGTTAGATGAGAGAAAGTTATGTAAGGCAGAGGCAAGGGAGTAGGAGGAGGAGGAGTGCCGTATTTGGAGGGGGTAGTCCCAGACTTGCAGGAAATGATGGGCAATGCCTGACTGACTGATGAGAGTGATATGATGGGGGACCAACAAAGTGAGAGTGTCAGAGGGTCTGAGGGAGTGGGAGGGGGGAGGTAGGGAAGAGGGTGAGTATGAAAGGTAGGAGGGAAGTTCTCCTAACCAAAATTTAGAAGTGAGTTTGGTGCAATGAGTGAGGTGCCTGATGGCAAGCGGAGGAAGGGAAATGGTGTGGTAGAGGTCACAGTGATGAGTGCATGATGCAGCATCATGGGCAAATCGACAGAAGGAATTAAACAGAGTGTCCAATCTGGTTAGGGAGGATTTGGGAGCAGCACCATAGACTACATCACAGTAGTCGAAAATGGGGAGGATCACCTTCTGGACTAGTTCACTCCACGCTGTAGGAGGGATGCAACTACGGTTCCTGAATAAGACACCAAACCTGGGGCACAATTTTTTCAGGATGACGTCAATGTGGCCAGAGAAGTTGAGGTGTTGGTTCAACCAAACCCCAAGGTATCTGAATGAGGAAGTGTCCTCTAGGATTGTCCCATCAAAGGTATGGAAAGATGATAAAGGGTGGAGCCTAGAGAGTCTGTAACTAGTGCCAAAGGTCATGGAGACAATCCTTTTAGCATTTAGGAATAGTTGATGTGAGGCAAACCGTAACTGAACCTGGTGGATGTCAAGATGAAGGGTGGTTGCTACATCAGCAGGGCATTTGCCAGATGAGAACAGGACAGTGTCATCTGCATACATATGGAGAGAAGTGGAAGGGGAGCACATTGAGGGCAAGTCAATTAGGAAGATGGAGAAGAAAATGGGTACAAGCACCGAGCTCTGTGGGACTCCTGTGGAAAAAGGGGGGGAGGGGAAAGATTGTATCCTGGATCTTGACTGATTGTGTTCCACCGGAGAGCTAAGCTCTAAATCAGTTTTAGGCAGAAGTAGACGACCCAGCAGCCATAAGGGAGTCAAGAAGTAGGGCATGGGAGACTGTGTCAAATGTCTTGGTGAGGTCGACAAAGATGGCAGTTGTAATGAGGCCATTATCTATCCCAGTGAGAATGGAGTCAGTGAGCCTTAGTAGGGAGGTGATAATGGAGTGATTCTTCCAAAAAACAGTTTGGAGTGGGATAGAAAAGGAAGCGACATCGAGGAAGGAGGTTAGTTGAGAGAGGATCAGGTGTTCTTGGAGTTTAGCAAGGGCAGGGAGGAGGGAGATTGGGTGACAATTTGCCGGTGATTAGTGGTTACCACCCTTTGGGAGAGGGAGGACCACTGCATGTTTCCAGGATGAAGGGACAGATGAGGACGAGAAGGAGAGATTTAAGATTAAGGAGAAAGGGTAAGCTATAGCAGAAGCTGAAAGGTAGAGGAGTTTAGGGTCAAGGTCATCAGACGATGAGCCCTTGGAAGAATTAAGAGAGAGAAGGGCCATTACTGTTTCTTCTGGGTAGACGCAGAAAAAGAGAAGGAAGGATGGGCATGGAAAGGTTGAATGCTTGGTGTGGGAGGATGAGGAGGGGGGAGGTTAAAAGGGAGTGACTTTAGAAGTGCCGTGGCATAGGAGGTATAATAGGAGTTAAACTTTTGAGCCACTGCGCATGGTTCGGAGAACAATGAGTTGTTTATTTTAAGCACAGGAGGAGGCGGATGTGAAGGGGGGAGAACAGGGCTTGAACCACTTTCCAGAATTTGGAGGGGGAATTGATGATTTTGAGAAAAGATGATTTAAAATATTCAGACTTGGCAAGTCTGGTAGCTTTTGTGCAGGCATTTCTTAACATGCAATACCTGGCATGGTCTTGGGGAAGCTGGGAGGCCTTATGTTTCTTCCAAGCTTTGTCTCGCTCCCTGAGACAGGTCAGTAACTCAGGGGAGACCCAGGGATAATGGTTGCCATGAACTCTAGTGCATTTGAATGGAGAATATGAGTTCCATTTAGTTAGAAATGTATCTTTAAAATAAGCGAAGGCTTGTTCAATGGAAGTATCAGCCAAGTGGTTGAACCTGGGCACAGGGAAGTGACCAAGACACCAATGAGAGAGAGAGAAGAGGACAGAAATGCTTCAATCCAGGTATTTTTTATCACTTTTTTTGCTGGGATTCATGTTTGTCCAAGAAGGGAGCCAGCCTGTTTGTCTGCAGAGAGCGGCTGAGGTAACAAGGCTATTGCATAGTGAGGTAAGAAGACTCTATAGGTTGTAGGAGAGATAAAAGTGCTACCTGCACAAGTGTTCAAGTATTCTTTTGTAATCCTGTATGTGTACTGTTGTTTCACTATATGTAAATAGTATTATACTGGATTATTACTGTTGTATTTACACAATCAGTGTTTATTGGTTGAGCTGCAACCAATGGGAGTGTAGACTATACTGTACGCTGTCAATGACAGTTCAGTCGGCAGGCAGCCATGGAGGTGTGTGGAGGGCTGTGCTGCTTGCCGGCTGACTGGCCGTACTAGGACAGGGGGAGCGGGGTGGGATGTGGGTGCCTGAGTGGGTGGTGGGGTAAGGTGGCCACTACACTATGGAAAAGGGCTGGGACATTGCTTTTTTTTTAATTATGCGAATGGTGATTGGTACTGGGAGGGGGGCCACTACACAATGGAAATGATTCGACTGCTTATTATACTTTGAACAGTGATCAGGGCTTGGGACGGGGTGGGGGACTACTAGACTATAGAAAATAGCTCTTGAGGTAATTTGGATGGTGCTTTGGTACAGGGACTGGGAGGGGGTGTCCCAACACTATGGACACGGGTTGGGGGATATTATGATATTTGGAACATGGTTCGGGATGGGGAAGGGGGTCCTACACTGTGAAAAAGGGATGGGTTATGGTGCTTCCAGAAATGGGACTGGGAGAAGAGGGCAGGCCACCCGATGCATCCTGCCGGACACATCCCTTCAAAATGTATGCAAATGCGGACATAATGAGCATGAAAATTGCCTGTTTGTGCATTGCATGTCAAATGGTTGCATTTGAATATTCTGGCTAAATACTGGGAATTCGGGACCGGCGCATCTGGCGATGCACCTGCATCCCCATTCTCAGTATTCAGGCCATCCACCAGGATGCAACGGTGCATTGTCAGCTGCTCCCATTTGCACTGCCCTCTAGGATTGCTATATTCAGGTGAAATGCATCATCTGTTGGGATCACGCATCTTGTTTGAATATTGCATTTTCTTGCACCGGCCTATGTATTTGGGTTGCGCATCTAGCTGCTCAGTGCACCCACAGGGTTTGAAAATGGGGGCCTTTGTATGTTGGAATGTACATATATGACTGGAACGAAACTTGGTACATGAAGGTGTTTTCCTCTATGAGACCATGCATGCAAACTTTCATGCAAATCCATTGAATGGTTGCAAAGTTTTTAAAGTGCAAATTTAGGGATTTAACATTGACGTGCGCATGGAACTCTAAACATAGAGGTGAAACTGCATACCTATACGAATAATAATAATAAACATGATTTCTAAAACCCCTTTAAAATTTTAAGGTGCTATACAGGGTAGAAATGCAACCAAGCTGACAGACTGATAAAAGCATCTTGAAAAAGATAAGGCTTTAGGTTCATTTTAAAGAGTCAAGATCTGTACATACATGGATTGCCAAAGAGAGTCTGTTCCAGAGATGAGGAACGCATATGGAAAAAATAGTGCTGTCATCACAAGTAATCAGTTTGGTAGCTAGAAAAATCATAGAGGAGACTATCAGAGTTGGAGGATGGCATAGTTTCAAATATATTCTTTAATATACAAAACAGGATGCAAAGAACAGCAACTAGAGCAATGCTAACTGCAGATAGTATGGAATACTGGCAGATAGTAGATACCCTTAGCATATTTAGCTTGAAGAAAAGAAGGATACGGGGAGACTTCATTATTCTGTGGGGTTTCCTGATGGATTTGGAGCTGTGCAAATGACTGGGGCTAAATAATATACACAATGGCAATGTTACAAGGGGCCACATTAAACAACTGTAAGGGAAATTTTCAGGGGGGGGACAGGAGGAAATACTTCTTCTAACAGGGAGAAGTGGGTATCTGGAATTCACTCCTGACAGTAACAAAGTAAACGCAGAAGAAAATCTTAAGGAAAGATTAGGCATTTTAAGGAAAGATAATATATAGCATAGTGTATATTTAAAAGAGTCAAAAATAAACAGTTACAACCACTGAAAAGTGGCTGAGGGAGGCAGTCTCAATGGGCAACAAGCTTTCTTCCTTTCTATCACAGAAAGTACATATATTCTTAATCCTAACTTGAGACTTGCAGTGAAAAGTGGTATGTCATACATCAATATTTTGGGATCTCAACAGAGGTTCAAACTATGATTCATTCTATGGTACAGTATGTGGAGCAGAAAGAGGTAGATGCCTTGCGAACTGCTCTCTATGAGTTCAGTGGTTGTATTTTTCAGTTGTGTTTGATACTATGTGCTGTACCTATCCAAATTTGACTTAAAATGAGATTTATTTTTGATTATAACAACAACACTTATATGTAGTTAATTCCAAACACCTATCACTGTTTGTGTGAAGAACTACTTCCTTTTGTCAGTTTTAACTTTCATTCTGTGTAGTTGTAGGGGATGTCCCCTAGTGACCTTCTTGATGTTGATATTGATTTGTTTCAAATCAACTGACAACAGTTATCTGCTCCACTACCCCAGTTGACAGCCATCATACACCATCAAGAATCTTCCATTTAGCCAATTCCAGTGGGCTAGTAGGAACTGTAATAGGGACCAAGATTATTATAATTGGGCTCAGGAGTGGACAAATCATTTTCTAGATAGGAGTTACAATGAGGATATAACTGAGACAGCTAGACCCAAGTCCCAACTAGATGGTCTTAACAAAGAGGTTCTTTGGTTGGTGAGGAATAAAAGGGTCAATGATCAGAACCCCATTCCCACCAATTTGCAGTCTGATCAGACTTAGGGAGGTGATTAATAGAAACTGACATACTGTATCCTCTAGACTGAGTCTCAACTGTCGGCATGGCTCAGATGCTAGCACATCCATCTCTAGGCCAAATGGCAATGTATTCCTGCCCCACACCAGAAGTGGGCTCTTGACATAAGCTGATGCCAGAGTGCAGTACTGGGGGATGCTGTTCTGTCAGTATGTGCCATCCTTGGATCAGATGTTAAACCAATGTCATTTCTGCCCATCTCTGTTGTTGTCTTTGGGGGGGAAGGGTCCAACGGGAAATAAAATATCCTAAGGAACTTTGCTCAGGAGTATAGAACTTACTCAGGTGGCATGGCTAACATTCCCAGTCTCACAAAAAAATAACAACAGTTCAGGCAATTTTCCATGGCTGTGTGAGTATGTTTATGTCTGAAATTTGATTTATTTATTAAAAAAGTTTAACCAGGAAATACATACTGACCTTATGACAACTTGTTTCCATATGAGTCCTGTGACTGCGGCTACACATTCACAGTCACTTAATTTTCTGTCTCTCACTGCTTGGTAAGCACTTTGGAATGCAAGATGCATACAAATTGCTACATACCTGTAAATGCAAATTCTTCTTCTTCTTCTTCTTCTTTTTCTTCTTCTTCTCTTCTTCTTCTTCTTCTTCGTCTTCTTCTTTCAGAATTGCACTAAGATGCTGCCATGGATGTTTATTTTTATAAGAGCCCCTATATTAGAGATAAGGTGGTACATGGATTCCATAGCAGGAGGCTGCTTATATGTAGCTTCTGTCTCTCCCTGCTGGTAACTAACAGTGTGGTAGTTTCAAATGCTGTAACATGAAGACCACCACAGTCTTTACCCATATTACAATCAGTATTAAATTTAGCATCAATAGGTTCATAAAATGGAACACTACCTCAGTAACTTACCTAGTTACTTGTAAATGTCATTCCTTTTATGTGGGCAAAATGATCCATAAACACAAATTGAAGAAAAGTGAACATGTTAGGAGCATTAAAAATAGAGCAATGAAGCATTCATTCATTAGACATGTGATGCCTGGAAAAAAAACTACTCATTCAATTACCAGGACATTGAAAAAGTTCCTGTGGGACCTAGGGGTGGTGGGGACTGCAATAATGTACTATTGTAAAGTGAAGCCTCTGGGACCTTCAAGTTGGGGTTTTCTTGCCTTCAGGCCTTACAGAAAAGTTTTAACTTGCCCCTTTCTTTAAATAGATCATTGTTATATGCCTGCCTTTAGTTTGTTCAATTTTAGCAAATGTATTAGCTATAGTTCAATGTGCCTGTGCAGCTGGTTTCATGCTTGTGTAACATAGGTAAACATTTGTCTGTTCACCTCTCTATCCATGGGACATACCACCCTTCAGGGGAACAAAGGCAAGGAACCCTAGGGGAAGGTTCCACCCCTTGAGGTGCTGCAGGAGTGATTCCCTTGGCTAAAGGTACCATAGGAAGAAGCCCAAAAAGAGTATCGAGCAAAGCATACAAGGTAGTGAACACATATCAGAGTTGAGGACCTGTATGTAGGTTGGTTGGCAGTATGGGTTTAGTTGGTAGCATGGGCAATGAAGACCTGTATGTAGGTCAGTTGGTAATGGGGTTCAGCTATTAGCACAGGTCAGTTGGTCATAGTTTTTGAGTAAAGTAGGCAGGAAATGACAGGTGAGTTGTGACTCACTCAGAGGTCTGACTGTAAGACATAGAAGCTTGGCTTCCTAAGGAGAGAGAGAGACAGGACAATTATGGGACATCCACTTGACTCCATCCAACAGCGGAAACCTACATAAGTGGGAAACCTACCTAATGACCTAGGGACTACAAGGATGCCTATTTTGTATTATGACCATTGGCATGGAGGAGAGGAAAAAAACCCTTTGAGGAGGAAACCTCTGGGGATACAAGGCCTAGGCCACCTTCCCTCCATGCTTTTGGACAGTTTTGGTTAGTGATGGCTCTGCTACTGCAATTTAGTAGCCCAATCCAGGGGAACTGCAATTGCAGGGAACACTCTCACTCTATCTCTATAACAAGAATGCAGTGGAGGGTTGCGAGCGCACTCTGCAACAAGAGTCAACCAAGGTGGGAGCAGGAGTGTAATTACCGCCGGGGTGCTCTGCCAGCCAGGTGGTCATTGGGAGAACAGTTTGAAAAGGCACCCCAAACCTGCTCAGGCAGCTAAAGGGGCCCTTCACTTGAGAGTGCCACCCCTTCGCTGCTGACGTCTTAAATGTTTCATCAAGTGGTGCCATTGGTATGGTTGATGACTGAAGGCCCACCCAGAGCAAGGACCTTCCCAACTATGGGCCAGGTGAGAAGGACCCTGCCCCAAGCTTTGCATGCTCCAGATGTGGACTTCAGGGTGCAGAGAGAGACCGTCGGCTACAGGGTTAGCCCTGAGTCTTGGAGTAATGGATATGGTCATCATGTCTCCAAAATTTGGACAAGTGAGTTCTAATGAGCATGAGACCTGTACATGGTAAGCAGTATGGAACCCCTACATGGGTCGTAATGGATGACAGAGACATGGGGAGACCTGTATGTAGGTCAAACTGAACACTGTGGACCCTTTCATTGGTCTTGACTGGATGAGACCTGTACGTAGGTCAGGCTGAGCAATATGGACCCTCTCGTGTGTCTTTGTATAGCAAATAGCAGTTGTAAACCACAGGAATGCATTCTGACCAATCCATTTGAAAGACAAATTGGGAGTGAATTGGATAGTATATTATGATTAAGAGAATGGCAAGGCCGGGACGAAGCCTAGGGCTGACAGTTGGAGAGAAGGAGACTGTGAAGCCAGTTAGGTAGGAGGAGGCTGCAAAGCCAGTATGGTAGGAAGTATGGTTTGAAGCAAGTAAACATGATATGCTCTCAGACTTGGAAGGGGATGCCAGTATTGGAAGGGAAGAGGTCCTGGAATGTATAGACTTGCAAGCTGATTGTGTTAGTGCCATGATGGCTTATATATGAACAATACTAATAGTGCAAGGGACATTAAAGCTGGGAGGACTGCAAGGGACAGGAAGGCGGGGATGACTGTGTAAATCAGGTGCAGACTAGCGGGAAAGGATGGTAGAAGGCTGAGCAGAGCCAGCTGCCCTAAGGTAGAGAGTTGTCTGGAATAGCTGGTTGAAGAATGCCATAAAGGCTCTGTGGAGCAGCAATAGAAGGCTTGGGTGAGCCAGTGACCAATAAAAAATATAAGAAGTTAAAAGTTGCTCCTGCTGCTTGGAGCCACAATGCCTGATGTGACTCCTCAGTCCCCCACCATAGGAAAAACAAAGAAATCACAAACATGACATCAAAACACCAAGCATCTAATGAAATAAGTTAAATATGTGTCAGCCATGAAAGCAGGAGTAGGATATCATCAGAAACAAATTGTTAAGGGTTTGATATGAGTAAGGTTTGGTGAAAGTGGGAGTAGCAATAAATGAGCCTAAATTAAACATAGACGTGAGGAGTAATGCAGTGGGGCTGCAAAAGTAATTAAGCAGCACCCAGCAGCAATTAACTATAGCTTGTAGGGGCAGCAATCTGAATGAACACATAAATTGTAGGGTGAGGCAATGCACTGAAAACAGCAGCAATATTTGTTTGGTATAAGTTAAGGAAGTAGGATTGAGTTCCATGGACTAGGTTGCTTAGGTTATACTGAAGAAGTAAAACAAGGAAAAGTTGTTCGCTAGGCAGCAAAGCCATGAACAAGGCAACAGATTGCAGTGTGAGCTGAAACAGACAATGACAATAGCAGGGAGTGAGGCTTGTTAGGCAGAAAGCAGGATGAGCTAAAGCACACAGAGAACAATGCAGTGAACAGAGGGCTGAAATAGTAGGTGAGAAATGGAGCTTGGGGGTACAGGCACTAGGTAGCATGAGGCAAGGAAACAGAATATAACCTGAAGCACAAGTAGCAATGTATAGACAGTGCAGTAGAAAACTAGAAAGCCCACAAGAAACAAACAAGGCAAACATAAGAACAAGAGCAGGAAGGGAACCAGCACACACAGAAGCACAGAGTAATACAAACCAAAAGCAGAAAAATAGGAGTCCTGCATGAACGAAGCAGAGACCAAGCATGCATGGCGGGGGAGGGGGGGGTCAAAGCCCTAGTAGGCCCCAGGAGAGAAGGCAGCTGGACAGAGCCTCCAGCTGCAAGGAATAATGCTTGTGTGTGGAGTGGTAGAGCAGCCCTTAAATAGGCAAAAAGGGGGTGTGGCCAGTTGCACCACGCCTATAGCCTTCCAAGAGTTAAGTTTGAATTATTTACTAAACTCATTTGTTTATTAATTTATTGGTTTGATACTTTCATTCATCTATTGTGTTTTTAGTGAATTGCTACATCTGCATCTCCTGGAATTATCTTGATGGATATGTAGCATTATCTGTTGATGCATCACTTTTAAACTCTGTGTCATGTCTGAATTGTTGGATTTTTTTAATTTTATTTTGTTGATTACTTTACACTGCATTTTTCTTTCTTTTTTTCAGTTTTAACATGCTTTTAGGTCAGCTACCCTTTAAAATAATGTTCCACAGAGGGCCTCCTTGGCCTGTGTGGCTGACTATTTGTGTTTATCTCTGTCAGTAGTTTAGTTTTGTAGATTTTCATGTGTTTCTGCTTGGAGGAACTAGACCGTTCTTGGACATGAAATCAATGAAAGCTTCCTGGACTAAGAAACTGCAAACCATCACCACCAGATATTGGCATTCTCATTATAAATCAACTTTTTTGGAAGCCATCACAAGTAAAAGTAAGTCCAGCAAAGAAGTTTTACAAGCGCTGAGTTGTGGAGTCCTGCACTGAATCCACATTTCCGTCTGATCTGTTCCTAAAGGATTTGTGCTTGTCTTTGAGATCTATTCACAACCATTTTGGAGAACAAAGGGAATATACTAACAAAGGATTTTTCACATCCTGCATATGCCCCGGGCCAATGTTCATCACCTTCAGGAATTTAACACATTCTGGGTCTTTGATCTACAGTAACAACAGTTTAATGGTCCCCAGTAGTTCACCATTTCCTGTGGATTTCATTATTTTTCATCATTTGACTCCTGGTGCCCTGGATAAGAGTATTATATTACATATCCCTGAACATAACTATCTGCATGGTCTAATATTACTACATCAAGAATGCAACCTAACCTGTTCCTGCTGCATCTGCTCCTTCTGATCCTACTGGCATTCCACACTACCGATGTATTCAAATGCCTACTGCAACCAACCTCGGATTGCCTGGTTGATAGCCCCTTGCACAGAAGTGGAATGGTTACCAGTAGTCTCAGCTGCAACAGCACTCATCTCTTCTCCAAAAATACTAGGCTACACGAACATGCTACTGTGCCCACGGTCAGCTCTACCATCAAACTATTTCTCCCTGTTCATCCTATTGGGAGTCAGGTAACTACAGACAACAACTAAGAATAGGTACAAGGAAAAAAGTGCACCTAGCAGTCACTGCAGATATCTTAAGGAACTCCAAAAAAGCCTAATACTGCTACTCCTGCTAATATCAGGCAATGTTCACCCAGACCCTGGACCACCCCTAGCAACACCTAGGGAGCAACACAGAACAGGGTCCCTCCCCCTAGCTAGCATCAACATCTGCAGCCTTACCAAAATATTAGATGCCCTCACTGCCTGGATAGCACAGCACAGCCCAGATGTACTATCTGTAGTTGAAACTTAGTTGTCTCCAATTATCCCTGACACTGCTGTGGCAAAACCTGGGTATGCTGTCTTTTGGCAGGATCAACTATCCAAAAAAGAGGGCAGCTGTGCCCTTTACCTAAATGATTCTCTGACAGGGCATGCCCTGACCCTACCCATTAATGGTGATGAGCTTCAAGTCCTTGCTATTAAAGTCATTCTTGGGGCCCGTAATAAAGCTTTGATGAAAGCCTCTGTATATATCCAACCCAAACTGACAACAACAAGCCTGAACCCATTCCTTACCTGCATCAGTAGTCTTAAGCTTAACTAGGAAGTTATATTGCTATGGAACTTTAATGTCAACTGGCTTGCCCCCAGTGCAAGTAACTACAAGGATGCTTTTGCAGCTGCAAATTTTATGCAGCTAGTTACCTCACCCACTAGGATCAACCATAGAACAGGGACCAGTACCTTACTGGACTGGGTACTCTCAAATCGCCCTGTCCATATTAGCCACACTACAGTTCTCCCTGATGCCATTAGTGACCATTCCCCAGTCTAGTGCATATGGTCAAATAAATTCAATAACTCCCCTGTGAAAACTATCAACAGTTGGATGCTAATTAGTTCTATGAGTTCTCATAACAACTTCCTGCATAGTGTACTGTTCAAAATGTACAATCTTCCTCTACTGTATGTAAATGTAACTGCATTTCTTATACACTCTTCTTATGATGTATGTTCCACATGTCCCTATCTACCAGGATGCGTCTAGAATCGAGCGGTAACCCGCTCAGCATGTTTTCCTGGTAAAACTCTTAAATAAATAAATAAATTAGGGGACAGGTTGCACTACTTAAGGCACTCCTGTGACAACAAAACTGGTCCCCGCTCTGGATGTTGATGCTGCACTTCAATACTTTATCTTAAAGTTCAGTGCAGCATGTGATATACATGCCCCCTATAAGAAATGCAAAGTTAAAAGCCCTGACAGCCCTTGGATCTCAGGCAAACTCCTAGACCAACTAAAAGCTCGGGACCTTCTATGGGCTCGTGCTACAGCCTCTGGCAACCAAGCAGACTTTCAGGCATTCAGGGCTGCCAGGAATGCCTGTACCAGAGCTATTCACACTGAAAAAGCCAGCTACTACAGGAGCACCCTATCAAACTCATGGTCAGATGAAAGGAAATTCTGGCGAAGCCTCTCTGAAGTAATAGGGAAAGGGTCCAAAGCAACTTCTAATATGCTAAAAGTTGACTGTAGCAACACCATGGACCCCACCACAATTGCCAACACTTTCAATCTGGCATTCACTGACCTCATCCATGTGCTTCCCTTTAACTTCTTTGACACCAACCAAACTACGGCCTCCCAATATAAAAGAACTCAGGATACAAATCATTCACATTTCTATTTCAAGGCAGTTACAGAAAGGGATGCCAAAAAATACCTCCTCAAAGTGCTCAGAAAATCCAGATCAAGTGGGGACACACTTGACCTGAAGCTCATCACCCTCACCCTTGATGATGTCCTGCACCCTCTTACCAAGATTATTAACCAGTCCCTCATGCTTTCCCAGTTCCCACTCAAGTGGAATTCTCCCCTGGTGACCCCAGTACACACGTCTGGGGATAGGGCATTACACTGCAACTACAGGCCGATCTCCATCCTACTCCCTTTATCCAAAGCTCTTGAAAAAATCATTGCAGACCAATTGGTGGAGTATTTGGAGAAATACAACTTGCTATGCCCGCAGCAACATGGTTTTCTCAAAGGACATAGCCCCACCTCTGCCCTCCTTGAATTTACAGGCCACCTTCATCTAGCACAGGACCAAAAGACAACATGACTGTGCCACTTTTGTAGACTGCTCTAAGGCCTTCAATACAGTTAACCATCCATTACTACTGGAACAACTTGGCAACTTAGGGCTCTCCCGTGATACTCTACAATGGTTCAACAGTTATCTCTCCAACTGGTCACAACAAGTTAAGATTGGTGACTCCCTCTCCTCCAAACTACCTGTCCGGGCTGGTGTTCCCCAAGGGTCAATACTGTGACCCCTTCTTTTCAGCATCTTCCTGAACAATCTCTCTTCTGCCTGTGATAAAAACATTATCCTGTATGCTGAAGATGCAGTGATTTTCTCAAAGAATTCTGACCCCTTTCTCTTGGAAAAACAACTGCAGGAAAGTTTCACACAAGTTACAGCCTGGTTCTTCTCACAGAAACAAGTGTTAAATTACAAAAAAACTAAGACTATGCTATTCATGGCACACATTACAAACATAAACACCAACAGTTGGCTATCAAAAACAGCTCAGGTGTGACCCTGGACCAGACACAGACTTTTAGATACCTTGTTGTAATCCTGGACCCTACTCTGTTCCTCTCTAGCCATATCGATTCAGTTGCAAAATCCATAAATATCCATATAGGCCTTCTCTATAAACATAGACACTGCCTGACACCTGATGCCCTTAAACTAGCAATATACAGCTCTATTGTCTCCATCATTGATTATGGGTTTGTTATCTATGGATCAACCACAGCTACAGCACTACAGCAAATCATTACAGTGCTGAATAGGGCCTGCAGGCTCCTTACTGGTGTTGCCTACCACACGCATACCTGCAACCTCTATGAACAGTCAAACAGACTGCAAGTTTGGGAAGGATTACTTTCCAAACCTGCCTACTAGCAAAATAATCACTCATGGGACTCATGCCCCATGGGGTTCAGTCTCTCTTAAGCCCTGCCAACCGCTCCTGTTACACAAGAAGCTCTGATAACTATTCTCTATCTGTTCCCCGCTGTCACACTGTCCAAGGCCAGCAGTCTTTTGCAGGTAGAGCCCCTAAGATGTTTAACTCCCTGGGCAGTGAACTCACCAACTTAGGCACCCTCTGCTCATTCAAACACAAGCTACGTCAAATGCTTTTGTCCAGAGACACCTGTGACTGTTTCTCTTAACCTCCCTGGCAGTCGCTCTTGTTCTTTGCAACTCTCTACTACTACCCTCCATCTCTATACCCCTACCTCTCTCCCTAGCCCTGGTCCACCACTTTCCTCTCTTACCCTCCTTCAACTCCCTTCTCCTCCTCTCCCTTTTCTATTCTGTTAGTCCCACCCACTGTTGCACAAGTTTCCTGATCCTTGCCTCCCATCCAGCTCTTCTGCTACCTCCCTCCCAGTTACCCCTCTATGCCCACTCTCTTCCTACTGTCCTACCCTACCTGGCACAACTGGCAGCAACTCAGTTTTTCCACACCACCTTTCCCTTTGACAATGCCCTTCTGGCAGCTTTAATTCATGTAAATATTGTTTGCTGTGACTCATCATTCTTAAATATTTGCTTGGCTGTGTTGTTCTAACTGTCAGTTATATTACCTGTAGCTTTTAGACCATGTATACCCTGTACTGAAATTTGTATTCCAACTGCTTGCCTGCTAATCTCACACAAATGGTACTTCTATTCGGATGAGACGTTAAACCGAGGTCCCATCTGCCTGGATTGGTGTTAGTTCAGGTGGATGTTAAAGATCCCATGGCACTTATCGAAAAGAGTAGGGGAATTTCCCCGGTGTCCTGGCCAAATTTCCATCATTCACTAAAAATACCACCAACAGCTTAATCTGGTTCAAGGTCAGTTGGCATTCATCTGTATCCCCCTCCCCCCGGGTCGTGCCTGAAAATAGGCAGGATTTGTCTAGTGCACTTACCCGGTCAACAAAAGCTAAATAAAATAAATAAATAAATTCTTTGTATACTGTTGTGGAACCTTTGTAAAAGAGCCTTTGGCTCAAATGTATTTATCTAAAATTCTAATAAATAAATAAAAAAATATATGTGGGCCCTTTAATAGGGTGCTATATATACATGGGACATTAATGGACACACTCAGCTTTGTGATTTGTTAATGTGCAAGGAACAGGTGCCTGATTTTGTTTCTCTGACTAGGAACCCCACACTGCTGCCATGTGGACCTGATAGCTCAATAAAAGAGCATTGGGATGGTGCTCTAGAAGCCTGGGTTCAATTCTCAGTTAGGTCATAATAATCTTTTTCCTTACAATTTGTGTTCCAGTAGTTAAGCAGTGGCAAATACTGTACCCCCTGCTACTGCAGTGTTCTTCCATTAGTTGCAGGGTATTCAATCAAAGAAAGAAAGGTGACTGCAGGAAGTTCAGGTTGTTGTTATATCAGTGTACTAGCTGAGTGTTAAATCACCAGGAGTATATTCCAGGGACCAGAGTAAAGTTTCCATCCATGTAATGTTATTTCTTTCCCATCACAGACATTTCAGGAAATATCCAGGCATGTGAGCAGCTGCAAGTATAGTTAGTTGTTGTTGTACCTAGTTAAGTAAACAGGCCATAAACAATACTTACATACTATGTAGTAGTTCTGACCATGGGTGTAAGAAGGCATACTTCAAGTAATCCACTGCTTACAAGTACTGGAGAGGGTCTGATATCCACCCCTACTAGTGGTATAACGTAAATGTTGTGCTGTGTTTGAATTATACATAATTTTTAGAGCATTAAAGTAAATCCTTCTGTATTTTTTTTACTCTCATTATACACTTTCTGTAGTATAATATGGTGTGTACAAGGTGGCTGAGTAGCACATATACTGTACACATCCACAATGGGGGTAGGGGTGGGGCAGAAATGAGGCACTAAAGGGTTCTGCATTATATATGTTATATTTTAGCTGTCCCACTGGTTCTGACCCTTTTCAGATTTCACTGTACCTTGTAATATCATGTGATTAAAATTGCATACGGCCATTTAGCCCTGGACAAAACATTGTGGATACTTCTGAGCAGCCAAATAATCACAAGGATGAAACAGAGTTACCAAATTAGTTGCACGGTCCAAACGTTACAGTAGCATTAGTCACATGCTGCTACAGAGGCTGCGTTAGTTTATGAACAGTGCAGTTTTTAAAAAGGCTAATGATGCATGGATAAAGGGGAATTAAACTAAAGTGTTGCACTTGGCTCCACAGTTTTTAAAATGGCGAAGATGCCTGGAATCAATAGCGTTTTTTAACAAACCCAAACTTTATTTATTTATCTTTAAAAAGGGGAATTAAACTAAAGTGCAGCACATGGCTCCACAGTTTTTAAAACAGCGAAGATGCCTAGAATCAATAGGGGGTTTTAACAAACGTGAACTTTATTTATTTATTTAAAATGGGGGAATTAAACTAAAGTGCTGTAAATGGAGCCACAGTTTTTAAAAAGGGGAAGTAAAAGGGAACTAAACTAGAGTTTTTAATAAAGTGCATAGTGTTTAAATGAACATGCAATGTTTCTACTACAGTGCACAGTGTTCATTTAATGTTAGTAATAAGGACAAAAACAAGACAGGTATGTGTCAGGTGCACTGATTATAAGTAAAAGTGAGCACTGATTTTCAGTAAAAGTAAAAGTAATCTGTAGAAGCAGTAGAAGACAGTAAAGCAATATTTAAGCAGCATTTAGAAAGCATCCTAAAGAGAGACTATCTATGGAAAAAGGCACATAAAACAAAGACACCGTCAGATTGGGCACAGTTCAAAAAGGCCAGGAACATATGTACCAGGAAGGTCAGAGAAGCAAAGGCTGCTTACTATCAGGCTGAACTAGACTCCTCCTTCCATAACCCTGCTAAGTTCTGGAACACTATAAATGACATAGCAGGACATGCCCCAAGTAATTCGCTCCCAGCCAAGATAATCACCGGGACGAATGTCATCAATGACAGACTGGAAGTCCTAGAGTCCTTTAACAATCACTTTACAACCACAGGATTAGCATTTGACAACTCTTCTGCAAACTTAATGCAATCCCAGTTAGGCATACAACGTACTGAAACTCAGGTAACCGACTCTACCTTCTCCTTCAAACCAGCCACTTTGAAGCAAGTGGAAGACTTAATATCCCAATTGGACATCAAGAAAAGTGCAGATGCAGACTCCCTCAACCCCTACTTCTTAAAGATTATCGTACAAGTACTAGCAGTGCCGATAACACATTTATTTAACCTCTCTTTACTACTAGGAATTATCCCTTCGATTTGGAAAACTGCACAAGTCATTCCACTATTGAAATCAGGGGACCCTTCTGACCTCAACAACTACAGACTGATTTCCATGCTTCCTGTACTATCCAAACTGCTGGAAAAGATTGTAAGCACACAAATGAGAGACCACCTTGAATCAGCTAACCTCTTAAACCCAGCACAATCTGGATTTAGAGCAAAACATAGTACCATTACAGCCCTTGCAAAAGTAACCAATGACTGGCAACTAGAATTGGATTAAAAAAAAATTGTGTCTGCACTGTGTTTTTAGACCTGAGTAAGGCATTCAACATGGTTGACCACGAGCTGTTCCTTTCCTCCTTGAAATCCACAGGACTCGATTCAAACTCCTTACAATGGTTCAACAACTACCTTATGGGACGGACCAAGCAGGTGAAGACTGAAGGAGAGCTGTCCCCACTTAAACCACTGCAAAGGGGAGTTCCCCAAAGATCTGTCCTTGGTCCTATCCTATTCACCATACATATCAACAATATTAATAATAACCTCACCAAGGCCACTATACACCTATTTGCCGATGGTACAGTGCTGTATGTCAGCCACCCTTCTCTAGAGACAGCCTGCAAATAATTACAGTCAGAATTCAATCTACTCCGACCCCAACTACTGAGGAAAAACTCCTGCTCAATGCAAAGAAAACAAAGGCAATGTTTTCCTCTCCCCACGAGCATGCAGGATATTCTGTCCCAAGCACGCTTCCTCACATATCCACTGTCCTTGGTGAAAACCTTGAATTTGTCACAAAATTCGAATATCTGGGTGTCTGGCTAGACAGTAGACTTTCCTTCATAGAACATATGGAAGAATTACTAAAAAAACTTTGCCAAAGACTTGGACTTTATTTTAGAATAAAACATTTTCTCACAAGCGAGGTTAAGCAAAAGCTGGTCCAGGCCACATTTCTTTCTGTAATCGACTATGCTGATTTCTTATACAGTCGTTGCCCCATCTCATACCTGGAAAAATTGGATACACTCTACCATAGGGCCCTGAGATATATCACAGAACTCCCTTACAACACCCACCATTGATCCTTTTATGCTGCAGTTGCATGGACCTTGCTTCAATTCAGAAGGAACAGAAACGCTACACTATGGATCTTCAAAGCCATATCCAAGACATTACCAAAATATGTCTCAGACTGCTTCACACAAGTTACGTCAAGTAAATATGCCCTAAGAAGCTACAATTTCATCATGCTCAAAGTGCCAGAATTCAATTCTCGCTTTGGTAGAACTGCCATTAGCTTTGTGCTATCCTCCCTATGGAACAATATGCAGAAAATACTGAAACTGAGCATACCCATATCCATCACATCCTTCAAATCCATTTACTCTAGGCTTATCAAAGAAAAATGTAACTATTTTGACAGTAGCAGAGAATAATCCTCTCCTTCATCTCCTAGTCCACCCTTCCACTGACGCTCTCCACTCATTTCCAGGTCCTGCATTCCTACCTTTCTTCTCATTTTTTTTATCATGTCATCATACAGTGCCTTATAATTCCTCCCTGTCACATTCCCCACTCCTTCATCACCTATTTCCACCTTCCTTCCCTCCCTGCCTACTTGCACCCCTCCCCTCTCTCTCTTTCTCTCTCAGCCCTGCCAACATCCACTACTAAGACCATCAATGCCTTTTTTCTTTTGTCACCCAGCCCTGATTATTGTATCCCTTCCCCTCATCTCTCCCTGTAGCACCATCTCCTTCATCCACCCAGACTGCGCACCACCCATTCATACGCCTCTGACAAATCCCCTTATACTTTATACCTTAGTCACCACGTATTCTCACTCCACACCCAAATTCGTGTTCTGCCAATTCCTTATTTTATGTAAATATGTAAATTTGTGTCAAGAGATATTACATAATTGTAGATATCCATGTGTTGGAATCCTTTATGCCATTATATCCTGTATAATCTGTTCCTCCATTGTGTTGTGTTTCTTGAATTGTACTATATTTTTATGTAAATGACTCTTGACCTAACCAGGTCTATTAGGAGGTCTAAACCTCACTTTCAGGTTCTTGGCAATATTGGGAATGCAAGTAATCACAGAGACATTTATTACTACCAAAAGGATAAAATCACAGTTGCCCTAAGCAGTTCTTACCAATACGAACTGCGAGCCGGTGCTAAGCATTCCCTATATCTCGAGGTTTCTCTGTGTTTCCTGGGATCTCCAAGGTACAAGACTAGTGTATTACGTTATATACCTCTACATTACATATACATTATAGACCTAAGGTCGAAACGTAGATTTTTAACTCTATTTTCTATTTTCAGCATGCATTTAATATAACCATTTTGTTTTGCTTTTAGACCACATGCTGACGCAGCACCTTGTTTTTGGTTTTTACAAATTATACACCTATGATAATTACTATGGTTACTGTAAGATAGAAACATTTCTAGTTACAGAGATGAGCCCTATTGGCTAAATTAGAGGTGGCTCCACTGTCCAAGATAACATTATACAATTTTGTATAGTCATCAGTTTATGAACAAAAGAGTTCTTATACAGAGTCTTACATAACTCAGTGTAGTAGTACAAATCAGCAAAAGGTGGCAATGCCAACTTACATATCATAATTATTCCAAGGACACAGATGCCCTGGCATCTTACAAGTAAGAAATACACAGAAAATACATAGAAGAATATATGTATTAGCAAGCAAAGTGTATTACAACAATATGCATTCATATCCTGACATCTACTCTAGTATGGTAGATGCCCTTAGCCCTATATGTTAGTATAACACATACTTAAGTGCTAGGTGTCTACCGTGTACCTCTGAGGGTACCAATTAGGGTGCAGGGACCTCGTGTAACACTTCCCCCCTTGTTGCCTCCAAGGGCAACACAGGCAAATCTAGGGAAAGGACAGAGAGCAGTGGTCATTTACAAACCCGACACGTGAGCTTTGTAAAGGAACTCGAGCTGCACATGGTGTTGCTGCAACATGTGCCATAGGCAGCACAGCATAATAAAAATAAAGATCAAAAATGCTTGTATAATAACAAAACCTTTAAAAGTAATCTCTAACCAGGTGTTAGTCAATGCGTCATTCATGTCACCATCATTAATCAATGAGAGGATAGATTCATTGGCCTTGGTCATATTATTGCTAATGTGGATGAGATGTGTGTCTTTCCTGCCTAAAAGTGATTTTAATGTAAGTGTGAGTGGGTCTAAGTGTACATTAAAATATGGTAAGTATTCAGACAGTGTGAGCAGATAATTGGGGTTACCATCAATGATGTCTGCATCCAGGAGAGGGACGGGGGTTATGATGGTATGTCCAATGACAGTCTTCTGGTGGGGGACAAAACAGAAATTGGGGTAGTCAATAACACATGTCACAGATCCATAAGTATGGCTTTTAAAGTTTATTACCACACAGTACTCCCCATCAGAATTATACTGAGAGCGAACAGTAGGGAGTCTCCACTTTTGCAACTGGACAGGGCAGGTGTAGGCCGTCCTCGAAATCCGTGTTGACAGGCGATGAACCTCCTCACAATATGATTGTTAGAACTTATCTGGAGCCAAAGTTGAATCCAAGGAATCCATGCCATTCTTGGTGATGTCATCATCCATGGTGAAAGTCCAATCAATGCTATCTGGAGAATAACCACAAACAGGTTGAATAACATCAAATACATCACATCGGCACAAGTAAATGTATTGCTTCTTTGCACAGCAGTCCGTATGCGGAGCCACCCAGGCATCCAGGAAAGGATGGAAAACCAGTAGAGGCGGTAGATCCAGGCAATCTCTGTAGATATCTTTGTCCAAACGCCGATCGAGTGGACCAGTGAAAGCTTGTCGAACAAAGCTGTAGTGGGATCAAAACATGGTAAAGAGACAGTAAAAGAAACAAACATGGTATCTGTTATGAAACATTTCTTAGCAGCAAAACAAGGACCAGTATTAGGGTGTCTGGTCACAAACCCCAACTTCTTAGCTGTAGAAAGAGGAATGGTTAAAGCTTGTTGCATACACATAGCAATACAGCCAGGGGTTTACATTATGGACAATACCATTTGGAGATGCATCTGTCATGTATGATATCAGGGATTCTTCCAGATTCTAGATCACGGAAGAGATTGTTGATGGTAGTGATGATGTATGAGCCATAGGCAGAGCAGAGGATTTCTCTAGCAATGTATTGTTTATCTGCTTCTTTATTGTTTTGTTGTATGAGTTCATTGATCTTATCTCATGAATCAGTGAATGCCTTAGCAAAGTCGTGCATGTTGTATACACTGTATCTTTCTTCCTGACTAAGGCCATCCACACCATGCAATAATGGGGGTAGTACATCGTTTACCAAGCCAGTGGAAAACTTGGCAAAATGAGTTTTGATAGCAGCAATGTCTGCTTTATTCCAAATAGACATAGCTGTACCAAAGAGGCCTGTGACAGTACCTGTTGCACCTGTGACATCAAAACTGTCAACTTCACGTGTCTTACATTTATGAGTTAGATCATCAGGAGTGGGTTTTCTCCTGAAATTGCCTCTATGTTCAGTAGAATGGACCCCGGCAATAGGGTCTTGAGTACGAATCTGAAATGCAGCTAAACTATCAAGCAATAATGAACTATAAAATGTTGATGTGTTAGTATTGTGATACATACAGAATTCTTTCATATTCCAGTAAGTAAGATTAAACAAAACAGGTATATGCATAAACTGTAAGTTATTAATCAATGAACCTGGGAAGGCAGTGGCTGTTAGACCACTACAGGGACCAGGGGTATGCTTTGGGCATTCCAAAAGCTGTTTATCAGTGGGTGGTAACACAGAGATGTACATCGCTGCAGAAGCCATGTGGTGTACAGCACAAAATTGTAGAGCAGAATCCTTAGACAAAGAATTACGGTACGAAGGATCAATTAAGGCAGTGATATTGTACAAACCAGAATGTCTTAATGCAGTTTGTAATGAGGACAGAGAACCATTAGGAGATAATTTAGCATTGGGCCAACCCTGGAAAGTTCCTTTGGAGAGTTTGGCCACAGGGAGAATTTGTCCTTCAATGTGGTTTGCCACTCAATTTGTAGGGTAGGTTTATCAGGAGCAACCACCGAGGCAGTGAGGTAAGCATCGGAACCTTCCAGGACAGTGATCAGACTATCTGGTATATTGATGGATACTCCCTCTGGAGGAGGTGCTGGAGGATCGAGGTGTCATAGGAGGTTCGGTACCGTGCCTTGGATGCAGGGGATAACTCCTGAGATGAGGAGATAATGGAACAAGATAGCCATCTTGTCAGTGTATCTGAAAAGGAAGATCAAAGATTAGTATGTTAGTACTATTCCACCCAATGGGGTGAGGAAAAGTGGTTAAGCTCCTTTATACAGTTTCAGCTGGTTTACATGTAACCATTTTTCAGTCATCTTATTGTTATGCAGGAGTCTAACTTGATAGACTGCTGGACTGAGCTTGTTGACAATGGGGTATGGGACTTCCCACTTGTTGGAGAAGGAATGGGTGGGATGTGCAAATCGGAGTACCATTACCTGATCTCCGACTTACCAATCCACTTCTTGTGCATGTTTGTCAAACTGTATTTTGGATTGTTGCTGGGCTTTGCCCATGCAGTTGGCAGCATACAAGTGTGTGTGTATGAGGTCTTCTCTGAGTTTTTCCACATATTGGTCTACAGACACACGGTCTGCAGTGGGGGTGTGCAGGTCAAACAACAGGTGTTCAGGTAGTCTCATCTGTCTTCCAGTCATCACCTCAAAGGGTGTGAGCTGGGTGGTGGCTGAGGGTGTACCCCTAATTGCCATAAGGAGTAATAGCAGTAGGGAATCCCAGGTTTTGGGATTGTCCTCAATGAATTTGGAAAGCATTTGCTTAATCCATCTGTTGGCTCTTTCTACTTGACCAGAGGATTGGGGGTGGTAAGGTATGTAGAACGTCTGTTGAACTCCAAGGAGTTCAAGGGATTCTTTCATCAACTCACCTGTAAAACTGGTTCCTTTGTCAGAGTCTACCTTGAGAGGTAGGCCCCACATGGAGAAAATCTGTTCCACCAGGATTTTGGCAGTGGTTTTAGCAGTGCATGTCTTAGTGGGGAAAGCTTCAACCCACTTGGAAAAGAGATCAGTTACCACAAGACATACTTATTATTTCTGCTGGTGTTGGTCAGAGGGTCAATAAAATCAATCTGTATGGCATGCCAAGGGCCAGAGTATCGTTGTGGGAAGAGTTTGTATTTCATTTGGTAGGGATGGGTTGTTTTGCACACAAATGAGACAGTTGTCTATGTACTGTTTGACGTCTTTGGTGACACCAGACCACCAGGCGGTGGTCTTAAGCCATTGGAGGGTATTTTCCACTCCCTGGTGTCCACCAGTGGGTGCATCATGCACTTGATGCAAGAATTCAGATCTCAGGTGTCTGGGGACCACCCACAACTTGGTGGTGGAATCATCTGATTGGTACCAGATGAGCTTGTCATCTGGTGACAAGTGTAACTTAACTTCATGCCTCTGGTAGGGGTTGTGTGTGGGAAGTTTCTCTTTGGTACTCTCGTCAAGGAATCTCTCTTTGAATTCAGTATCAATATGTTGGGCTACTGAGAGGTCCAGGGGGAAGAAGGGTTCAGGTTTCTTCCTGAGTGCTGCAATCTGTATGGCTGCATTGGCCTCTGGATGGTCCATCATCCAGGTATCCCACCCTGGGGCCCTTCCTTGGCAAGGGTGTCTGCTGTGTCATTAAAGGCATGATAGGGGTCATGTAGAGAATGAGCTTTGACGTTATGTACATAGAGTTTGTGTGCATATTTCTGTGCCAGTGAATGTATGTATATTACCAATTCCTTGTACTTCACTGGGCTGACATCAGAGGAGAGGAAGGAGTTCTTCTGCCAGAAAGGAAGAAATTCTGTTAGAGAACAACAAACCCAGTCAGAGTCTGTAAAAATGATGGTATCCTCTGTCCCATGCTGGATGAAATTGAGGGCACAGGCCACTGCTGCCATCTCTGCATATTGTGATGATGCTACACTACAGCGCTTGGATATTTTGACAGTGTTCCCATAAGGGTAAATCACTAGAATGCCCATCCCTGCGATTTGTTCTCCCTGATAGTAGGATGCTGAACCATCAGTAAAGACATGACACAAAGAGGTGTTATCAAGTATTTGTGGCATGGCAGGGAGGAAAGGACCTGGATCTGGAAGATCAGGTGACTGCAGTGTACAGTCATGGGGTTCTCCTTGGAAAAGGAGTCCATGAGCCAGCATAAATGGAATTTTTGTCAGTTGTACCTGTATGTCTCTATCCTGGAGAAGAAGTGACCAGTGTGTCAGTCTGGTGTTAGAGACTGACCCATCCTTCACTCTGTCTGAGAGCAGAAAGGTAGTTGGGGTGTGGTTGGTGTTGATGATCAGAGGAGAGTACCCAATGATATACAGGAAGTGCTTGACAGCCCAATAGGTGGCCAGAAGGTTCCTTTCACAAAGGCTGTACTTCTGTTCCACTGGGGTCAAGAGCTGTGATGCATATGCAATGGGTCTCAGGGTGCCATGAACCTTCTGGGCCAGCACTGTTGACATGGCAATGTCAGGGGTGGCACATTCCAGATGGAATGGTACTGCTGGATTGGGGTTGACCAGAGCTGGGGTGGAGGCCAAGGCCTGCTTCAGTGATGTCACAGCCTAGGTGTGTATAGGGCCCCAAATCCATGGGATGTCCTTTTTGAGTAACTCATACAGAGGAGCAGCTTTCTGAGCAAAATCACAAATGAAATCTCTCGAATAATTCACCATACCTAGAAACCTTTAAAGAGTTGGCACGCTTGTGGGCAATGGCAATTCCTGAAATCCCTGTACCTTCTTCCAGGTAGGGCTTCGACCTTGGTCAGTTATTTTCAGACCTAGAAAGAGTACTTCTTTCTGACATAGTTGTTCTTTTGCTGGATTGTATTTCAAGCCTGCTCTCTGGATGAGAGTCAGTAGTTCATCACAGAGATCCAGATGTTGTTCTTGTGTGGCTGTTGCCAGCAACAGGTTGTCCACATATTGCCAGAGACATTGGGGAGTAGAGAAACTCTCGAGGGCATCCATCATGTGCAGATGGAACAGGGACGGGCTATTATGGAACCCTCACGGCAAGCAAGTCCAAGTGTACTGTCTTACTTCAAAGGTGAAGGCAAACTTATATTGACTCTTAAGATCCAATGGTAATGACCAAATACCATTGGAAATGTCCAGGCCACTAAACCATTTCAGGTCAGGGGTCAAAAGTCATAGCACATCAGGTGCTGAAGCCACAGTTGGAGAGCAACTGGGGTGACCTGATTCAGTTTCCTGTAGTCAATAGTAAGTCTCCAGGCACCTGTGGGTTTTTTCATGGGTCACACTGGAGAGTTGGCAGTGGAAACACAAGTTCTGATTACTCCTCGCTTGAGGAGTGACTTGATTGTTTCTCTAAGGGAAGGCAAGGCCTCAGTTGGGAAAGGATATTGCCTTTGCCTCTCATATGCTGGGCCTGGCACTTTGATGACAGTGTGCATTCTACCACAGTCATGTTTGTTAGTTGCAAACACCTCCAAATGTCATTGCAAAATAGGGAGAAGCTTTGGGAAAAGTTCATGAGCTTTGAACAAATCTATGACGTCATACTTCTTGTCATTGGCAGATATCGTTGCCACAACGTGTGAATTAGGAATCAAAATGGTATGGTATTGACCCTGAATCTGTATCAGTAGCATGTTAGCTAGCTCTACCACACAGCCGTGTGGTGCAAGGAAGTCACTTCCTATGATACTGGGATGATCATGCATTACCATTAGTTGGAAAGTGTGTGAGGCCTTTAGATGGCCTAGCTCTACCAGTACAAGTAGAGAGCGGTATGCAGGTAGCCTAGTACCATCAACTCCTGACATGTTGGTCCTCCATCCAGTGGACCAAGGGAGATGTGTCTAGATATTTATCATGTAACACAGATACAGCTGCACCTGTATCTAGCAAGACTACTAGTAGGCTGCCCCCAACCTCAGCCTCAGAGCAGGGCCTTCCATTTGTATCCAAGACTAGCTTATTTACAATCCAGACTGGAGCCTGTAATTGTCAATCTGTACTGCTGGGAGAATGGAGAGGTTGGGCCTGACTCTTGTGAATCACTTCACCATGCTGCACTGATGCTATATAGGGAGGAGCTTCTGGGTTCAGGCCTGTATGGGCCTGTGGGCCTGCACCACCAGTGTCCCCATGACCCATTGGGGTCTGGGTCACCAGTTGTACCACCGCAAGGGTCTGTGCAGGAACAGCATCTGCTACAGAGTGCACTTGTCCCAGGTGCTCTCGGAATTTCCGATTCTCTTCGGCTATCTCCCTATATGAATGGCCTGTTATTTGTTGTTGTGTTTTGCCTTTACCCTTATCCTTTTTATACTTATGCCAATTCTGGTTCCCACTCCATTGCTGTTGCTGTTGTAGTTGTTGTTGGTGGGTCTGTTGGGGGTATTGATTATCAGCTGGAGGGGCCTGTTGGTGTTGGGCCTGCCCTTCCACAGTGTAGTGCATTGTGGCCTCTGGAGCAGGCTCCACGGCAGCTACTTTCTTGGAACCAGAGCCCAGATCACGGATGCAGAGTTGGTAAACTCTCTCAGTTTTCCAAAGGATGTCAGCAAACCTAACTGTATTAGGGTAGGTGGTTGGCTCTGCCTTTTCTCGTACTGCTGGAATCATGTTCCTAAGGAACAGGGTCTTATATTCAATAAGATCTACATCCACAGCTTCTTGTGCCAGGTGCTTTACTGCTCAGTAGGCCATCCAAAGTCTCTGGTGGTAAGTCGCTGGACTTTCCTTTGCATTCTGTTTTACAGGGTATGCAAGCATCACTCCTACTACACCTGGGCTGTGAGCAGAAATGAGCTCAGCTGCAACCTCATCAAAGGTGGCGTTCCCATCCTGGTGGATGACATCGGGGAGATGACATCGGGAACTAAGATCGATGGTCTGGTGTAGTATTTGGACCTGGTATTCTGCAGCGAGGCTAAGCATCTCGCATTTAGAATGCACCTTTTCCAAGTGACAGCTGAGGTTGCCGGATGGATTCATCTGACCGATACTGTCAGCTATATGCTGAACAGAGTCGGCCATTTGCAGGGGATTACTGGATTGATCAGGCAGAGGTAGATTGTCTTGGGCGCTGTCTAGGGTGGCCCAAGCTGCAGCCTTGGCTGCAGTGTGGACAGTACCCTGCTGAGTGCCAGCCTCTTGCAGAAACTGCCTAATCTGGGTTTTAATGGCCCGTTTACTTCTCACAGGAAGAGGTACATTGCCTTTTGCAGTTTCAAACATCGTCTCTATCTCTTGCCTGTCTTGCACATTAATAACAGCTATTGGTGGTGCCGTTGGGACCAGGTCTGGGCCTGCTCCCCCCCTATAATGGGGGCCACCATGTTGGCGTCTTTCATGATGGGCATCACGACATCGATGACGTATGACATGGTGAGGGTGTAGTGGGGACCCGCCATGTTGTGGATGGCTGGGTGGGGTCTCTGTGCCATAGTAGGGGTGTGAATGGGCATTGTATTGAGAGATATCATCATCTGATAATTCCCCTTCAGATGACGTTTGTAAGGCAGGGGCTGCACCTCCCATTGCCTTAACATAGCCAGCCCAAACCTCCATCTGATGGCGCAGTTTTGCCATCTTGGTTTGACATTCAGCATGGCTCACAGATGCAACATCCATATCAACCTTATCTTGCTTTTGCTTTTGCAACACTCTATACACAGCGCTCAATTCACGATTGTCCCTAATAGCCACTTCTAAGTCATTACGTACCTGGTTCATCTCGTCCTGTAGCTCTCCCATCTCCTCATTCAACTGAGCATTTGCAGCACTTAACAAATCATTCATTTGCAATGCCTGTCCCTTTTCCTATCTCAAACTTTCACACTCCTGCTTCAACATACACAGTTCCTGTTCTCCAGCTTGAGCTGAATGATGCAAAAGTGAATCCTTTTCATTCTGCAGAGTTTGGAGCTCAGACTCCAAGTTCTGCTGCAGTCTAACACATTCTGTTTCCTGCAAACCCATCTGCTGCTTAAGAGATGAAATTTGCAGATCAAGGGTTCGAAACCTCGCTTCGGAGGCTTGCAGAGCAGCATAGAGAGCCGTGACCATTAACCCTTTAGCTTGACGCTTATTGACTGATTGTCTCATCTCCGTGTACTGGGTTGAAATCCCCAGTATAGGGTTTTCGGATTGACTTGCATCCCGCGTGAAGTCAGCCCACCCTCCATGGGAGGTAAGGAAGTTCGAGACATCGAGTCTCAGTTCTGCGCAGATATTTGATATGGTGGCCATTCTGTGGGAGGGAACAAAAAATCAAACTGTGAAAAAGGCGCCATGCTGTGTATCGATCCGCAGCAGGAGCACTTTATACACAGCCAGGCAACTGTAAAAGTTGTAGACTTACAAATCAAAGCTGTGATGGAGTGAGTCGAGTCAGCATCGACCACACCCGAAAGAATGACAGCCAGACTTTGTAAGTGGCTACAAACTGGTTTAAAACGGGAGAGGTGATATGGGAATGTACACCTACTGTCCCTGTGGGAAAAGGAAAAAGGTCTAGCAACAAGTGAAAACTTACTAACACCAAATATTGCCTGCACACGGTCACCAATTTATTAGGAGGTCTAAACCTCACTTTCAGCTTCTTGACAATATTGGGAATGCAAGTAATCACAGAGACGTTTATTACTACCAAAAGGATAAAATCACAGTTGCACTAAGCACTTCTTATCAGTACGAACTGGGAGCCAGTGCTAAGCATTCCCTATACCTCGAGGTTTCTTTGTGTCTCCTGGCATCTCTGAGGTACAAGACTAGTGTATTACATTATATACCTATGATAATTACTACGGTTATTGTAAGATAGAAACATTTCTAGTTACAGAGATGAGCCCTATTGGTTAAATTAGAGGTGGCTCCACGGTCCAAGATAACATTATAAAATTTTGTATAGTCATCAGTTTATGAACAAAAGAGTTCTTATACAGAGTCTTACATAACTCAGTGTATTAGTACAAATCACCAAAAGGTGGCAATGCCAACTTACATATCATAATTATTCCAAGGACACAGATGCCCTGGCATCCTATAAGTAAGAAATACACAGAAAATACATAGAAGAATATATGTATTAGCAAGCAAAGTGTATTACGACAACATGCATTCATATCCTGACATCTACTCTTGTACGGTAGATGCCTTTAGCCCTATATGTTAGTATAACATATACTTAAGTGCTAGCTGTCTAAGATGTACCTCTGAGGGTACCAATTAGGGTGCAGGGACCTCGTGTAACAAGGTCCATCTCGCAAATGAGCTCTGCTCAATGATGTTCACCTGGATAAATAAAGACTTGATTGATTGATCGATTTAAAGGCAGTACTGGTAGAAACAGGGATTCTCAGAGGACAGTTAGATAGGTCGGCATTTTGGTCACAGTAATTACATGCCCATGACTACTGTTACCACGACTATAGTAACATAATTACTTTTTGTCCACTGACATTTGACGGCGGTGAATTTAAGTGTGATATTTTGTCCATGAACTGATTAAAATAAACTGTTCTCAGAAGTCTGTATATATTAAGAGGAAACCACATATTCTTGCATAGCATACAAGACTACATATTTGGCAGAGGTGCTACATAAGATGGGACTTGTTAGCACAGTAAATTGGGTTTGTATCTCTCACAGAATATGCAAGCTGCACAGTCACAGCTGCTTATTTAAATTTCCATTAAGTAGATTACAGCCAGGAGAAGAACCTGACACCTACTAATTTAAAGGAGAACATGTTTGTGTCTATACATGATTGTGTCTATAAACTGAAGAAGGACTCCAGGACACATCCGATGGACTTACACAGTAGTTATATCTGTTCTTGCATTTTTACTGTTTCTAAATGTTGTGCAGTATTTACATCAAGTTTCTATTTTAACAAAATGCAATAATTACATTGAATACAGCTTCAACAGTTCCTCACTGTGTTTGTGTCAGACATGGACCTATGTTAATAACAACCGTGACAGAGACAATATTAACAATGCTTCAAGTTGAGTTTTAATCTGCTTTGTGTTTCAGGGATCATTAGGACTGCCTCATCACACATGGACAGGGAAGCTCAAGAACAGCACTTGGTAATTATTCAGGCCAAGGATATGGTTGGACAAATGGGAGGCCTATCAGGGACAACAACTGTAACCATTACCCTCTCTGATGTTAATGACAATAAACCCAAGTTTCAGCAAAGTGAGTACAAAAATGTTACCATTTTTAAGAACAGTGTGCATTGTATGGCAAATAGTAAATGAATTCTTAGTATCTTCTTACTTTTTGATAAGCTAGTGGCTATCCCACATAATGGTGTTATATAGTACCAGTTAAATACTACAGCTGGAAAAAGTCCCTAGCTATTAATGAACATGCGTTCACATCTAATAAGTAGAATTGCTGTTTAAACAATTGTGTTTTAATGTGCTAGCAACATGCAATACTTTTTATAATAAAAGTATGTGTGTGTGCAGTGACATACTGTAAGGGAGTTTAACCATTGCTTTTCATACTTCTAGTAAAAAGAATTCAATAGCATTCTGGTACTGGGGAAGCCAGAGCTTGCCAGCTACTGAGGAGTTCAAAGTATTTCAGTGATAAACTATGTATATTTTCCTACCTTTTTCAAAATAAATAGATGTTTTTTTTCTGCAACAAAGTTTGCTTTAATATGTTTGTATTACAGAGGTATATGGCCCTCCCCACTTGTATTTTAATTGTACAAATTTTTATTGTAAATATTATTGCCATACTACTGTTCCTGCACTACTGTCTGTTTTCCTCTCACTGTATGTTTCTCCTGCCCCGTCCTATTCTGTGTATGATGATGAGCCTTTCTAAATGAGTTCTTGACTCAAAGGGTTGCACTTCTGATACTGTAAAAAATAAAATATTATGATATTACTATTTATTAAAAATTAGCTGTCTTCTTTTTCTTCTTCACTAGTAAAGGCTGATTAGGAAGGAAATATCAGCTGCTAAATTATAACAAATGATCACGGATTATTAAAAAGTATCACATATTGCCATTAAACCTATAACATTTTAATGTAAGAAATATTTGTTTCTCTATAAAACTCTAAAAACAGGTTTGCAGTTTCTCATTTAAGCACATTGTCAGTAAAATTTTCTGACTTCATATTACAAGGATTCCACTGATTCTTTCTTGCTAAATAATTGGTAAAATAATAGAAAACGATGAAACAGGAAGTAAAGACACAAATAAAAGCAAACATGATTAACACGGTATCTGAAGACCTCCAAACCTTCCTGCTTTAAGATTTGTATCCTTACTAACCACTTGCTCTTTAATCTTACCACATCATATTATGGTCGCCATTCTAGCCAAATCCTGAAACCACATCCAATATGGCTACCACATCTGTCCCTACCAAGATCCCTTCATGCATTTAACTGTATATCATATAAATTTCTCCTAAACCCACAAACTGAAACACTACACTGTATATATAAAATAAAATATCCTTACTATATCTTCAAATTGTTTGCTGATTGTGCATACTGTAGTTATCCATGTGACCTAGATTATCAGTTGCAATGGTTGTTCTCATGCCTGATGCAGTCTTTACTACTGTACATCCCCAAAAGCAACACACACACACACACACACACACACATCCACACACATTAGTCACTGCTACCTTTGTATCTCATGTCAGTTAATTCCCCAATGGCCAGTGGTTGACTTTTCACCTGAGTCTGTCTACATATTCCTCCCCTCACATCTGCTTCCATACGTATGAACATACGAAAAGAGCCAGCAGAAAAAAGACCACCTGGTCTATCATGTCTGCTCGGTAAGTGATGCAGGGTGTGTGCTTACAATTTACTCCAATGAACTTGCCCCCCAGCTATCCCTCCTTCTTATACCCTTCTCCTCTTCATTGATCACAAGGGTTCCCTTTGTGCTTGTCCCAGGTTCTTTTGAATGTTCCCACCATACTTGCTGGTACAGCCTCCTCTGGCAGCTCATTCCAGGTGGACACCACCCTTTCCATATAGAAATGCTTCATTACATTCCTTCTAAATCTCCCCCCATCAATTTTAGGCTGTGCCCCTTAGTGGTGTTGTTGTCGCTAATTTTAAAGAGGCCCTCACTTTTCATTCTGTTAATTCCTTTCATGTACTTGAAGCTCTCTATCATATCACCCCTCTGCCTCCTCTCTTCCAGGGACTACATCCCCAGGGCTCCCAGCCTGTCCCTTAGGATCTATCCTGTAACCCCTCAATCATCTTGATTGCTCTTCTCTGGACCCCCTGTAGCATGCTGATATCCTTCTTAAGGTAAAGATGCCAGTAACTGACTTCATTTTCTGAATGTGGTCTCACTGATGACCTGTACAATAGTAAAATAACCTTGCTCCACCTACTACTGAATACCATTGCAATATACCCCAGCATCCTGTTAGCCTTTGCCAATGCCTTTTTACAGTGAGAGCTGTGTTTCAGGTCACTCATAATCACTATCACTAGATCCTTTTCCTCTTCAGAAGCAGTTACCTGAGCCCCTCCTATGTAATACTCTGTCCTATGGTTTTTGGCCCCTGTGTGCATCACTTTGCACTTTTTGGTAGTGAAACCAGATTCCAGTGCAATGTTGAAGCACTTTCTCACAACTGTTTTTTTGCCACTTATGCAGATGATAAAGGCCCAAACAACACTAAAAATACAACTGTCATCTGACTAATCAAAGACCTTTTGCAGCTGAATAAGTCCCTGATTTGGCCATGCAGAAACCATAACATTTGGGGGCTAACTAAAAGCCAACTTGGCACCACAGCAAACCAGAGTCTCAAATAGCTTATCAAAGGTCCAAGCAGAGATGAAACAAACTGTTACCTGCAGTGGTTGTTCAAAGGCCTGACTGATGCCTCAGAAAGTTGTCTCTTGGCCATCACAATAGCATTAGAGGTTGAGACACTGGTCATTACACATCACACCATGCGGGTGACCCAGGTTCAGGAATGAGCTTGGGCCACTGGTGGTCAGCAGGTGAAGAGAGGATTGAGCATCCGGAGGACTACTCTCCTGTCTCAGGGGAGGGATACTAAGTCATCCCACTTGCTGACTGCTGTCTGGTGGTGGCTAGTGAGCAGTGTGGGTTGGGAGGCTAGAAGCTGATGTCTGTACATCAGTAGGGGGTGGGAATGGGAGAAAATGGGAAAATTGAGCCTGACAGGCTTGATGATGGTCTGCTGCTCCTTGAAGCAGTCCCAGAGTCTGGATTGGGTCTCTGTGGGGATGGAGAAGCCAGCAACCTCCACCCGGCACCACTGCAGGGGGCAATCCATGGAGGAATTTCTGAAGCCACCTAGTATGGGAGCGGCAGAGCCAGAGAGAGAGTCCCTCTATTCAGAGGGCCAAAGCTGTCTGCCAGGGCTCAGAGGGTGCAAAAAAAATGAATATAGAAAAAAAAGAAAGTTGTCTTTTTTGGGAGCTGAGCAAAAGGCTTATCATGGCTTGTACTAAGCAGTTGCATCCTGTGGATGAATAAAGGTCCAAGATGTCTGCAGCAAGTAATCATGTCTGGCAGAGGTTTAAAGGTCACTGGGACCTCCGACAAACCCTAGGCTCCTTCCATCTAATCTGGAAGAACAAGTCCCTTTTCAACCCTTAATGTAGAATCTAACAGCTCTGCACCTACTTCCAGGCCACAGTTGTAGCTGAAAATAATCCCCCCATACTCTACTTCCTAGTGTAGTTGTTCATATAGCTTAACATACCTCAACAATGGAATCTTTTCACTAGTAATAACTTGAGATTAAAGGGAACTATGGGAGACAATGATTAAGGCCATAGAGGAAAAGGATGATAGGAATTTTTGGACCCTTGTAGCTAGAGGAACTTGCAATTATAAAACTTAGATTGATACATATATTTAGCCACTCACCTAGGAAAATTATTATTTAGTGATTTATCAAAATAGAAATATATCAAAGGAGGAAGGACTGGGTGAGTTAAATGAGGATTTCAGATGGTTCACAGCAGCTGAGGTTAAGAATGCAATAGAATCATTTAAAACACAATGAAGCACCAGGCCCAGATAATATCTTGACTGACTTTTATAAACTTAACATAGACTGGTGGTCAGCTATACTTGCTGACTTTTATAATAAGTAGCAATGCATGCTTTTGTTCCTGACTCTTGGTAAGGAAGCTTTGTAACCCCTATCTATAAAAGGGGTCCAGGACAGACCCAGTTAATTATAGACCAATCAGCCTCCTAGATGTGATGGCAAAAATCTATGCTAAAATCATGTTAAACAGATTATTATTTTATTCAGTCAACCTGAGGTGATCTCAGAATTTCAAACTGGCTACAGAAAAGGTAATGGTACAAGGAATCAGGTATTCATCCTTTCCTATATAATACAAAAATATTGTAAAATACTCAATAATTTTTTGTGGCTTTTGCTGACTTTTCTTCAGCATTTGACACAATATTGAGAACAGTATTATGGGAAAAAATGGAAGGAATAGGTATAGATCAAAATTTATTAGTTTTAATAAAAAGACTGTACATCAAAACATGTTCTAAAGTAAAATATTAACAAAAACAATTTGTACTGAAATTGGTGTAAAACAAGGTTGTGTCCTTACTCCAACCTTATTCAACTTATATATTAATGAGATTTTACAACGATTAGATAATGCTTCACATCAATGTCCAACAATATTAAAGAAAATGATCCCAGTCTTAGCATATGCTGATGATCTGGCTGTTTTATCCACCTCCAGACTTGGTCTACAAAGAGCATTAGACAAATCAGATATTCTTTGTAAAGAACATAATTTGAAACCTAACACTAACACAACAAAAATTATGACAATTGGGTCTAATAAGAAATACAGGAAGCTAATTTTGGCACAGAATAAACAGGATTTTGTATCCGAATTTCCATATCTAGGAGTATTAATAACAAATAACTATGGATGGATTAAACATGTCATATGGCCAAGAAAAAAGCAAGAACTGCTAAAGCTCTTAAAAGATTTAATATTATATATGGGGCAATGACATTAACTCCACTGTTAAAAGCTATCAATGGTAAAGTAATTAGTCGGGCATCTTATTTGGCAGCGGTCTGGGGAATACAGAAGGTGAGTAAAACAGAGATATATTTAAACAAGACCTACAAACAAATTTTGAGACTCCCATTGGGAACACTGAATGCATTAGTGAGAACAGAAATAAGACTAATTTAATTTGAACATTGAATACATGATTGGATGATACATTTTTGGGTTAAATTAACAACAGAAAATAAAGACTCAATAATTGGGAAGACTATAAGGGAAAAGGGTAAATTCTTGTTCCTATATAACAAAGGATGGCTGTCCTTTAGATATGAGTTGTTGGAGATGTGTGATCTAAAGTACTTAAGAACTTCAACAGACATTAATATACAACTGAGTCTAACCTATTGTAAAAAAATCTCAAAACATATACAAAAAATATGCAAAACAAAAAGATTTGGAGGGAATTAAAAAACTTAAGGTGAAAAGTTGGTTAGTTAAAAACACAACCAAACATTGTTTGAAGTATTACCTTAACTCAATCCAACAATCCAACCATAGATTTATATTGACCAGATTTAGATTTAAGGTCTTTTCAAGTAATATACTTGAAAATCAATATGAAATAAAGAAAGGATAAGGGGAATAAACTGCTACTTGCTCCTTGAAAGAAAAAGAAGATATTGTACATGTCATACTTTGGTGCCCTTTGTACACTAAGCTGAAGCATAAATATCTAGGGCAATACCTGAGGGTGATGAATTTCCCTGTTATTTAACTCAGAAAGTGAGGATGTGTTGAGTAACCTAACAGTGTTTTTGATTCAAATTGTTAACACTGGGAAGAAATGTGTGCAATATTACCGTCCTCCTTAACCAAAAGTTAGGACGTTGATTTTCAGGTTGTGGTATAAAATGTAATTAAATGAGAATAAAATACTGCCCATAAGCTTTTTCTCCTTATTAAAGATAGTTTTTGAGAGATTAGATTTACTCTTGGAAGCTCTCTAGTCTTTGGAAAACAAGATGTTGTCTGTAGTGATGAATTATCTATGTTTACAGGTACAGGAATGATTGTTTTGTATTTCCTGTATTGTGAGCTAAGTATTTATGTGTTACTATGTCATGACTATTTTGTACTTTAGTATTCTGATGAACATTGTTTTTAATTGTGTTTTTATTTTGTAATGGCAACTGAATTTGTTGAACAATAAACTAACAAAAACAACTACTCCAACAGGAACTTCATCTGGGAGATGATATAGATCTGGCATTGAACAAGTTGATGGAGCACTGGGCCCAAAGTCTGAACATGGGTCTCTGTCGAGATCTGCAATAATTAAATGGAAACTAAACATTATTTATTTATTTATTTATTTAGTTTTTGTTGACCGGGTAAGTGTACTAGACAAATCCTGCCTATTTTCAGGCACGACCCGGGGGAGTGGGATACAGATGAATGCCAACTGACCTTTAACCAGATTAAGCTGTTGGTGGTATTTTTAGTGAATGAGGGAAATTTGGCCAGGACACTGGGGAAATTCCCCTACTCATTTCAATAAGTGCCATGGGATCTTCAACATCCACCTGAACTACCAACAATATAGGCTGATGGGACCTCGGTTTAACATCTCATCTGAAAGATGGCACCTCAGAAGTGCAGCACCCCTCTCATGCTGCACTACAGTGTCAGTACTGGGATATTAACCCAAGTGCCAGATCCAGATGTGGGAACTGAACCCACAGCCCTCTGATCTCCAGACCTCAGAAGCGAGTGTGCTACCTACTGAGCCACTGACATTACAAAGGTGTACTCAAATTATGAGTGACCCCTGCAATGTTTACCTGTAAAAAGATTTTTCAGATGAGGTGTTGATCTATAAGTGTCAAGGGGCCTGAGATAATGAATATCTAACTCACCTATAAATTAAATTGAAGTAGAAGCCATTTTATGAAATCTTGTGACAGAAAGTGATCTCACTGAGGGGGAAGCTGTAAGTTGTTAATTACAGATTACCCTTAGTGTTGAGTAGAGAATCTGGTCCACATTAATACAGACATTCAGAGGTTCTGCCAACCAATGCAGTCTGTGGAAGATTAAAAACATGTAAACCACTTCTGTCTTTCTGTTTTCACTCTCCCCCCTGACAAAACCCATGAACACAAAACAATCGTTGCTCAGCAGGGCTACCAGATCTACACAGATTCCTTTATTTTACAGGAAAAGGGAACAATTTTATTGGTTATCTAGGAAAACAGAGCAATTTGGTTTCTATTGGAAATAATGTAATCTAGAGGAAAATACAGGAAAATTACTGTGGAATTACAGGGAAAATGCTGAATAAATCTGGGAGCACTGCCTTAAGAGACTGCGAGATGAAGAGGTGAAGTAGTTCAGAGAAATATTAGTCCATAACCTCTGTGCTGGTTTATATGTTACTTGGTTACTTGCTTGGTTACTTGGTAGAAGTAGACAAAGAAGGCATATGCCCATTTAATTTTCTCCTTCATTGGTAGGTTTATCGATCCAGCACCCCTGTTAACAACAGTTTATCTAGGGAGGTTTTAAAGCCTTCAAAATTACTTTCTTTTACTAGATTGGATGGTAAAGTATTCCAAATCATAGCTGTTCTAACCGTGTAGAAATGAAATGTTTTCACTGTGTTTGCTCTTTGGACATATAATTGTTTATTATGAGACCTGAGATTCCTATTGTTATCATTAAACTCGAAGCCACATGTAAGTCCAGGGTCACAGCATTTAAAACAGGCCATATTTCTGTGGAGCAGTCTGGTAGCAAACCACACCCCTTCCATATTCACTCTTCAGTGGTTGTGTGAAGAAAGATGTTACATGGAGGGGGACAGAGCAGTGTCACATGCAAAGATCCCCTCCCACTATGCTCATAAGAAAGTTCACTTGAACTGAAACAACCAAGGGGCAATGGGTTCCACAGTTTAGATATTATCTTCCGCAGCCATAGAAGCCATCTCTGGGAGGACAAACATTAACATAGAAACGTCAAAATATAGACTTTGACAGCAGATAAGGACCACTTGGCCCACCCAGTCTGCCCATTTCCCTACCTACTGGATAAGCTGCAGATTCTAGTTAACCAACAGCCTACTTCCTTCCACCCCCACTACAATTGCCTTATGTCTGTCCCATGCATGTTTGAATTCCCCCACTGTTTTAGACCCAACAACCTCTTAAAGGGGGTTGCTATAGACACTAACATGAAAGGAACCTGAACCAGAAATCTTTACAACTTAGCTGTTGAGGTGGGAAGCACAGGTATGGCTCAAAAATAACTTGTGGAATTGTGGACTCCTTTACTAATCACTTTGGGTTATGTTTCATTTTATTTTATTTGGACACTGGCTTCTAATAGATTGAATTACTCTGTTGTTTGGTCCAGTCCTAAGGGCATACTGAAACACTACATAAAGATTTGGCCTCAGGGAGCATTTTCTTTGGATGATTGCTGAATGCTCACATAGGTGAGTAGGGCTGGGGGGATGTTGACTATATTTGGGTGATTGCTGAATGCTCACAGGGGTGAGTGGGGCTCAGGGGAAGTTGACTATGATCACATAGCGTGTACACCCACAGAGTGGGTGGGGGTCTAGGGTGCAAAGCTTACAGTAGGTAAATTGTTTTCAGTTAACTCATATACTCTTTATAAAGGTCAACATGGTGATGCCAATTATTTTTTTCTCAGTGACCGACACACAGGGAGCATATGCTTATAAAGGTGGGTGATCCTCTGCTGTACTATTGAATATTTGATAGCTAGATCAGGTACAGTATGAAGGGAACCAGAAGGACATCATCATAGAGGTCACAGCCAGATTCAGTCCTAGTGTGAGCTCCAGCAGGAGCATATCTATGCAATGGGCACCATGCCAGTGGTAGGTAAATACCATCTTTTTACCTACATCTGCACATAAGTGCCTGTCTCAGTGAGACACTTAATTTTGTCATGTGTTTTTTAACTATTTTGGTTACTAATGGGGTTTATCAGCAAGAAAGGAAAGAGAAAGTGTTGACAGGCTCAGCAATTTGTGAAACTCTCATCAAAAAAGGAAACGGTTTCCAATGTTATGGGTTCAATAATTGTCTGCTCCCTTAACATCAGTGGGATTGACAGTATGATTAAACATGCTAATATATTGCAGAAATTGGGCAGAAAAAGGAATAATGGGGGATTTTGCAAGAAATCCACCACTCAGCACAGCAACACCTTATGCTGAGGAGGGGTTGGGTTGGCTGTGCCTTTGCTGACTTGCATCTGTGAGAGGAAAAAAAAAGTAGGGGTGGGGTCATTATTTGAAAGGGTTTGTCCTTTAATGTCAAATATACCTATATGGAAAGGTCAGGTAGGCTGGTCGTTGTCTCTGGCAAAATACATTATAAAACATTGCACTTCATTTCAGTGTATGGTCCCACACACATTACTTCAGATATCTTCAGGGCAGTGTTTATTAAGGTTGTATAGATACCAGAGGGACAAGTTATTTGTAGAGGGGAGATTGTAGTTAAGTGCAAAACCTACAGGTAGACAGATCTTGGGGTACGTGAGGGTACAACAAAGCATGTTCAAAACTGTTACTGAACTTGGTGGACACAGGGGGATGGAAAGATCCATGATAAGCCCAAAACCCCAGGCAAGGAATTGTAAATTTATTTATTCCTCACAAAATAATTCATACTGCAGACTAGATAGGTTTTACATACACAACATATGGGCTTATACAATGAAACATATGAAAATGTATCCAATAAGCATGTCCAATCATGCCTTTATCACCTATAAATTGTATTTGGGCTCTGCAGACACAAAAAAACATGTGGAAGCTAAACGCTGGGCTTTTTAATGATGGAGATTTCCAAAATAAGACCAAGGAAGTAATCCAGATCTATTTGTTGGAGAACAGGAGGGAGGACATAAAACTCAAATATTTGTGGGTTGGGATGAAAGCTGTTCTCTGTAGGTATCTTATAGCCTATGTGGCAAACAAAAATAAACAGCACTAGGTGCTACATACAGTATGAAGCCAGAGGAAAAATTGGCCACACTGTAATTAGAGTATAAAGCCTCTAGAGACCCAAGCTTTTACTTGAGATCAAAAAGGCCAGAAAGGACCTCTCTACAATAGTCCTGAGAAAGATGGAGAATGGCTTCCATTTCATTAATATGAAATATTACTAGTCAGGGAACTAAGTGAATCAAATCCTAGCCTTTTATCTGATGAAGAAGACAGATGTGTCCCTAAAATAGTGAAGGTGGGTAGCATGCAAGAATGGGTTACATGTCAGAAACTAATTGTGACAGAGTTTAAAAACTATTATTCTCAGCTACACCCAGCTAAATCGCATATAGGCTCCCCCAAAGTGATGCTGGGGGTGTTAGGCAACATCACTCTTCCATAACTCCTTAGAACAAAAACAGAAGTTGGAATGTCCCTTCTCAACAAAGGAAATTCACATGGCTATTAAATTCTTAAATACAGGTTGGGGCCCTGTGCCAGACAGATATATAGCTGGGTATTACAATCTTTTTGTAGATGAGCAGGTTCCGACTCTAACTACAGTTTGCAACCTGGTGTATGAGGGAGGAGAGATGCTGGATGTTTAGAATGAGGCTGTGATTACATTCATCCCAAAACTAGGTAAATATATAACCTCCTGTTGGGGGCACTGCCCTATCTCCCTCTTAAATCATTATGCAAAAATATTTGCTATGGCAATGGCCAGTTGACTGCAAAAAGTGATTCCAGGCCTAATCCATTCAGAACACACAGGCCCAGATATTCAAAAAGGGTCATGCATGGCGCAACAGTGTTGCACCATGCACAACCCACTGATGCGCCCCGGCGTGATATTCAAAAGGGGAAAGTGCGCGGCACAAATCCTGATGCGCCAGAGCGCATCAGTAATGTATTCAGGCACAGGTTTGGGGGCATGCCCATGCATACTCTGCACAGCCCGATATTCAGCCTGGGATGTGCAGAGCCATGCATTCGCAACCCCCACCTGCGCCAGCACAAAGTTGATGCAAAAAAAAAAAAAAAGGAACAACGGATGGCCACCCACAGGTGAGCTGCCGCATTGCAGGGTGCAACATGGATGGCAACTTCCACCCAAACTCCAGCTGCACCTCTGTGGTGGCGCCCCCCCATGCCTGATCACAGGCATCAGTAAAAAAGATTTATCAAAAAATCCCTGGTGGTCCAGTGGACTGCTGCCCACCTAATCACGGGCTAAGTAAATAAAGAAATATCCCAAATCCCTGGTGGTCCAGTGGACTGCTGCCCACTCGATCATGGGCTAAGTTAATAAAGATATATCCAAAATCCCTGGTGATCCAGTGGACCGCTGCCCACCTGATTGTGGGCTAAGTTAATAAAGATATATCCAAAATCCCTGGTGGTCCAGTGGGCCTATCCACCCAATCATGAGCTAAGTAAATTAATGATAATTCCAATATCCCTGGTGGTCCAGTGGACCTGTGTGCCTGATCGCTGAGGCTCTGGATGCGTTACCTCACTCCACACCGGAGACCCAAGTTCAGGGACAAGCATGGGTCGTCAGAGGTCGGCAAGGGTGGAGAAGGATTGAGCATCCAATGGATTGCTCTTCTTCTCCTGGGAGGTTGGGTCTTCTACTTTCAGACCCTGTTAGCCCACTAGCAGAGGCTGGGGTACAGGCACACAGGTCCACCTGCTTGGGGAGGAGCTGGGAGCAGATGCCAGGAGGGAGCGCATGTGGACATGTGTGTGCTCCCCTCTGCCTGTTGTCATTGCATGCCTCCAGCTTCAAGGCAAAGTGAACACAGAAAATGGCATCCTTGCCGAGCAGCTTGATGGCCGTTCTGAAGATCTCCGGCTCCAAGAGGGTGCACCTAATCTGGATCCATTTGGAGTGGAGAGTTGGGGGCTGCCTGCCACCCCGCTGCAGGGGGTAAGCCGCAGGTGACAGGGTAGTCCTCAACTAGGAGTGCAGGAGTGCAGATGGTGGCCAGAATCCTGATGGGCTGCCAGTAGAAGGAAGTAGACAGGTATGGCCAAGGAGAAAACGTATCTAAAAAAATAAAGCCTATGTTGCAAATTTGGTGAACCAAATCCAAAAAAATTACTGTTTTACGAGTGTGCATTGTGCAATTTCCATGCACTCTCATAACTTCACGAATTTGTAATATTTTCCCTCCAGATTTTCAGCATTGCTATTTTCCCATACCTCCATATGAACAGTACAGCTGTCATTTTACACATGCTCGCTGAAGTGTGTTTTTGCACTTCCTGTGCAAAATAGCATGGTCGCAGTGGGAAATCAGTGTTTGGGACAGATTAAGAAAATGACAGTGACACTGTTCATGAGCAGAGGTCCTAAAATGTATATGTTGAAAATTTGGTGACAAAAGTCCATAAAATGACTGTGTTACAAGCACAAAAAAATGTTGTAGGTGCTGTATTGGTCCTTTTAAGAACAGATCCAGAAACAAATGAATTGATACCTTTTATTGGACCAACATGGATGTTACAGAAAAGAACACAGTGCTCTAGCTTTTGAACCTATTTGGTCCTTCTTCAGAAGCTTAATGGCAGTTATTTTGAAAGTCCCATACTATTAACACCAGATTATGTTGAAAAAACAGAAATAATTCTCATTGGTTTAACATATGCATTTAAAACATAACAAAAGATTATGTCAGAGAAGCTAATTAACACCAGTATGCTTTTAACTGAGGAGCCTTAGAAGGGCAAAGGTTATCAAGAATTCTCAACAACCAAAGAGTTCTTCTCACTTAAATTTTAAAATGACTCAGTATTCTAAGAAAGCATTCTAGTGATAAAATAAACCTTGGGCTAGCATTCTCTCTAATACATGTAAGATGAGGTTACAACTTACATTCCAAGTGTCCTGGTGTATTAAAGAACAGATAATAAGAGGCAAAATCCTGAAATTAGGTATAACTGCAAGTTGAAAAAGAACCCCAAATTAAAAATACACATATATACATGATGCATGATAGTATCACTTGTAAGTGTAAGTGCCAAATAAATTGACAAGTATTTTTATTTGGCACTTACACTTACAAGGAGGAGAAAGGGTGTGGACTTCCAGGAGGAGGGAGACAGGCCAAGGAGAAGAGTGAGGAGAAGGAGGGGTATGGGTGGAAGGTGGTCTGTCTCTCAACGCAAGAAGCCTGGGGAACCAAACTGCAGAGCTTCAGGCACTCTTTTCAGAGGGGAAGGTGGATATTGCTGTAGTGACAGAGACTTGGTCCACAGAGTACCATGATTGCGAGTTGGCAATGCCAGGATACAGGATATAGAGGAGGTACTAGGGGGTTGGAAGGGGGGGTCACTCTATGTGAGGGAAGGGATCAAATGCATAAAGGATGAGGGAGAAGAGGAGAGGAGAGGACAGAAGTGCATTGGGTGTAGCTCCTGGACTCCAAGGGCAGAAAGCTGAGGCTGGGAATGGTGTGCAGACCACCAGTCCGATCCTGGGAACTGGATGGGGAGAGTTTGCAGAGCAGATAAGGAGGGTGTGTAGAAGGGAGAGTGTGGTGATAGTGGGGGATTTTAACCTACCAGAGATTGACTGGTGCACCCTGGCCACTCGAGTACCAGGGAGCATGTGCTCCTTGATGCATTCCAGGACGGCCTTCTGACACAATTGCTAAGTGGGATTACAAGGCTTGGTAGCACTCTGGAGCTAGTACTGGAAAATGGGGAGGCGGTGAGGGAGGTAACAGTGGAGGACCCACTAGCAGGTAGTGACCACCAAACAGTGTGGCATATTCTCTCTGGTCAGGGAGACAGTTGGCATGGGCACTAAGGTGGTGGACTTTAGTAGGGTGGACTTTGGGAGGATGGGAACAATACTGCAAGGGAGACTCCAGGATATAAGATCAGGGTTGGATGCAGAACAAAAGTGGGGATTTATAAAGATGGGGCTAACAGGGGCAACAGTAGCATGCACCAGGGCCAGGAGTAAGAAGAGCAGAGCCAAGAAACCATGCTGCCTGCACAAGCAAGTGCTGCAAGGGCAAGGTTAGAGGAATGGTCAAATGTATGGCAGCTTAGATTCAATGCTAAGAAGTGCAAGGTAATGCACCTGGGAAACAAAAACCCAGGGAAAGAGTACACAGGGGGGGGGGTGAGATACTAACAACAACAAAAATGGAAAGGGACCTGGGGGTAGTCATATCAGATGACTTAAAGGTGGGCAAGCAATGTGAGATGGCAATAAGGAGGGATGGGATGATACTGGGATGCATAGGGAGAGGCATCACCAGTAGAAAACAGGAAGTTGTTATCCCTCTGTACAGACAGCTGGTGAGACACCATCTGAAATACTGTGTGCAGTTCTGGAGACCCAATCTCTGTAAGGACATAGACAAGATGGAAGCTGTCCAGAGGAGGGCAACTAAAATGGTGCAGGGTCGGCACCAGAAGACATATGAAGAGAGACTAAAGGAGCTTAATATGTATAGCCTTGAGGAAAGGAGGGAGAGGGGGGACATGATAGAAACTTTCAAGTACCTCAAGGGAATCAACAAAGTCCAAGAGGGTAGCATCTTTCAAAAAAAGAGGTGTGCAAGAACAAGGGGCACAATTTGAAGATAGAGGGTGGTGGCTCAGAGGTAATGTAAGGAAGTATTTTTTCACAGAGAGGGTTGTGGATGCATGGAACAGCCTTCCAGAGGAGGTTGTGGAGTCAAGAACAGTGGTTGAATTCAAGCATGCATGGGACAGTCATAAGGCAATTCTAGGGGGTGTGGGCAGAAAGAAGTAGGCTGCTGGTTAACTAGGATCTGCAGCTTATCCATTAGGTAGGGAAATGGACAGACTGGGTGGGCCAAGTGGTCCTTGTCTGCCGTCAAATTCTATGTTTCTGTGTTAAGGGGTGAGGGCAAAGAGGGCTGCAGACTGGAAGTATAGGAGAACATTGACAGGAGATGATAAGGAGACTTACGGGAGTTGGGCAAGGGAGGTGACCAGGAGGGTGAAAAAAGCTAAGGTCTCCTGGGAATTAAGGTTAGCACAGGGCATAATGGGAGGGGAAAAGGACTTTTTAGGTGTGTCAGGAAAAAGAAGAGGTGCAAGGAACATATTGTGAGGATAAAGCGGAGAGATGATTGGGTGGAAAAGGGGGAGGAACAAGCAGAAATTCTAAATGAGTACTTCTGCTCTGTTTTCACTAAGGAGAGGGATGGTTAACTACCAGCATGGGTTGGGTGGTGGGGAAAGGAGGGGAGGAGGTGATGGACAAAATGATCACAGGGAGTAGAGTGCTAGAGGGGCTGAGTGCAGTAAGGGTAGACAAGGCACCAGGTCCCGATGGCATCCACCCCAGGGTATTGAGGGAGATGACAGAGCTCTTGGTTGAGCCACTGGAAGATCTGTTTGGCACCCCCCTGGAAACCAGGTGTGTGACCAAGGACTGGAGGGTGGCCCATGTGGTGCCCACACATAAGAGTTTGCCTAGGGAGGAGCCAGAAAATTATCATCTGGTCAGTCTCACATCCATAGCAGGTAAGCTTATGAAGGTGATACTGAAGGAGAGGCTGGTGGCATTCCTAGAGAGTAATGGCCTCCAAGATGGACAGCAACATGGGTTCATCTCAGGGAGGTTTTGTCAAACCAACCTAATAGAGTATTATGACTGGGTAACAAGGGAGCTGGACTGGGGCCATGCGGTACATGTCCTGTACTTGGACTTCAGTAAGGCCCTTCATACCGTGTCTCATGGGAGACTGGGGGGAAGCTGTCAGCAGTGGGGGTGGGAAAAAAGCTGACTTAATGGATAGAGACCTGGTTACAGGGGAAGGTGCAGAGGGTAGTGGTGGTGGTGAGCTCTCAGCATCCAGAGCAGTGACAAGCGGGGTGCTGCAGGGGTCAGTGCTGGGCCCGGTGTTGGACTCTTTATCTCCAATATAGTACATGGAGTGGGGAGCAGGGTTAATCTCTTTGCAGATGATACCAAATTGGGGGTGGTGGTGGAAGAAGAGGGCATATGGGAAGAACTGCAGGGGGACCTAACCAAACTAGAGACATGGTCAGTGGAATGGCAGCTAGGATTCAGTGCAAAGCAGTGTAAGGTGATGCACTTCGGGGCTAATAACCAGAAGATGGACTATTGGTTGTGGGGGTGAGGTTGGGGATCACAGAGGAGGAGAAAGACCTAGGTGTGTTGGAAACTGGGAGCATGAACAACTCGGCCCAGTTCAGGAGAGCAGCAGCGAGGCAAACAGAATGCTGGGGTGCATTGCAAGGGGATTCTCATCCAGGCACAGGGATGTGATCCTACCACTCTACAGATCATTATCCAGACTGCACTTGGAGTACTGTGTGCAATACTGGAGGCCATACCTGAGAAGAGATGTAAAGTTACTGGAGGGGGTGCAAAGGAGGGAAACAAAAATGTTATAAAGAGTATGGAAGGAAAAGCATATGAAGTTAGGCTGAAGGAGCTGAACATGTACACACTGGAGAAGAGGAGGAATGGGGGAAATGATTGAATCGTTTAAATACCTGAGGGAGTAAATAAACCTAGCACTGAGGGGGTGTTTAAACTGAGGAGTGGAAGAAAGACAAGGGTGCACGGACTAAGGTTGGAAATGGGATGTTTCAAGAGGGAGATGAGGAGGTACTACTTCACTGACAGGGTGGTGTCTAGTTGGAATGCTCTGCCAGAGGGGGTGGTAACATGTAGGGCAGTCAATAGCTTTAAGAAGGAGTAGGATAAAGCAAGAGAAAGAGTTGGGGGCAGGGGCTGGAACAAGTGGGGGAGGAACTGAGGGGGAGGAGGCTGGGGCACCTGCAATCAAGGGTTCTAGCTGCACACTCGGGCAGACTTAGATAGACTGATTGGTCTGTTCTGCTGGCAGATTCGTATGTTCGTGTGTAAAATCACAGTGACTCTGTTCATAAGCAGAGGTCCTAAAATGCCTACAGTGAAAATTTGGTGAGAAATGTCCATAAAATGACTGTGTTACAAGCATGCATTGTGCAGTTTGCATGCACCCTCATAACTTTTTAAATTTGTAGTATTTTCACTCCAGATTTTCAACACTGGCATTTTTTTCAGACCTCCTTATGAACAGTAAAGCTATAATTTTACGCATCTGGCGCAGAATAGCGCAATTTCTGTAGGAAATCAATGTTTGGGACCGATTAAGAAAATAGTACTGACAGTGTTCATGAGCAGAGGTCACAAAATGCCTATGTTAAACATTTGGTGAAATAATTCCACTAAATGACTGTGTTACGTGCATGTGTTGCACAGTTTCCACACTTGGAAGTTCAAGCATTTTTAATATTTTCACTATCGATTTTCAACATTGCCATCTCTTCACACCTCCCTATGAATGATATAGCTGTCATTCTTCACATCTTGCCCCATCTGTGTTTTCGTACATTTGGCTCACAATGGCACGGTCACTGTGGGGACTCAAAATTCCGGACACATTCACAAAATCACAGTGCCACTGTTCATAAGAAGAGGTCCCAAATGCTTTCATGAGGTGGGGGTTATAAAAAGACCATGTTGAAAATTTGTATTACAAATACCAACAAACGTCCAGGGCATTAGTGTTTCTAACCATAACGTCCCACCCTGTACAGACTGACAGGCATCAGAGGTGTGCCTTTGGATTGCCGACTGTAATGCTCATGCCTTTCCACCCCCAACCCCCACCCTGCAGCCAGTGACAGGCATTGAGGTGTGCCTTGGACTCTTCAGCCCCAGAGTTTACCCCATTCTCCTATATTGCACCCATTTCAGCGTATGTCCTTATGGAGTGGGGTGACTGTAAAGCCAAACACCCCAAGGCACATCTCAACACGTGTCAGTGTCTGCAGGACAGGGTGAAGTGAAATGGCATGAATGTTATGGGTGACAACCCAAATGCATACCCAATGCCTGTCCATCTCTGCAGGGTGGAGGTGGAGTTGGCATGAAGTTCACTACTTCATAGCCTTTCCTACTCTGCATCTGTCTAATACCTGCATTTCCAATGCTATTACCAGCAAGCAAACATTTGGCATTTACAAATGCTTGTTTCTTTCATGATTTTATATTATTCATATTCTTCATTTTATCCCCATGGTCCCCTTGCCCTCTCCATTGATGGGTTAGCCACATCTACATCTTCCTTCAGGTGGGTTGGTAGGTGAGTGATAGCCTTCACAGTCAGTGCCAGTGCTGCTCCACAGTTACCCAAAAGGGGCCATGCTAATATGAAGCAGCTTAGTACTCCCTCCCTCCATCCTCCAATACCATCCCTTCCTCTCTCCCTGCTTCCTCCCCTCCCTCACATGCCATCCTCACTAGAAGCTGATCACCTAATCCCCATGACATCCAATTGCCAGCCAAACTCAGGGAAGTATTCCATGGCTCACATAAAAACCCCTATCTCCAGGGTTAAGGGGGAAACATCAAAACATAGAAACTGCCATCACAGTGGCAACAAGACTTTCTGTAAAGCAAATAAACAAATCAAAATGAAAGAAAAAAACACTATGGTTCTCAAAAGAAGTGGTGGGGAAGGTAAGAGAGAAAAAGATAGCATTCAGGAAGTATAAGGAAACACAGAAGGAGCAGGACAGAAAACTGTACCAGTTAAAGCAGAAGGAAGCGGGGAAGGCAGTCAGAATAGCAAAGGCTCAAACTGAGGAAAAGATAGCCAACTCGGTTAAGAAGGGGGATAAACCTTTTATAGGTACATTAGGGAGCAAAGAAAGTCGAAGGCAGGGATACTGAGGCTGAATAAAGAGGAAGGTGGTTGGGCAGAGAGCGACAGTGAAAAGAAGGGATACTGAATGAATACTTCTGCTTAGTATTCACAATGGAAAAGCAGGGGGAGATACCTAATCCAGTCAATAGAAACAGTCTGGATAGGGTGGTTGATATTAGTCCTTTCACAGAAGAAAGGGTTCTGAAAGAACTTTTAAAACTGAAAGTGGATAAAGCAATAGGGCCTGATGGGATTCACCCCAGAATTCTAAAAGAACTAAGGGAAGAACTAGTAACACCACTGACTACCCTTTTTAATAAATCATGGGAGGATGGTGTGGTACCTGAGAACTGGAGAAGGGTGGATGTGATTCCCCTTCACAAGTGGGAACAAGACAGAGGCAGGAAACTACAGACCTGTTAGTTTGACCTCAGTGGTAGGGAAAATTATGGAATTACTTCTGAAGGAAAGAATTGTTGAGTACCTAGAGGCCAGTGGGGCACAGGACCCAAGGCAGCATGGATTCACAGCAGGAAGGTCATGTCAAACAAATCAAATTGTTTTCTTTGACTGGGTGATGAAAGTTGTAGACCAGGGAGGGGCTGTGGACATGGCCTACCTAGACTTTAGGAAGGCATTTGACACAGTCCAGCACAAAAGATTAATAAACAAATTTACCAACCTGGGAGTGGGTCCCAGGGTGGTAGCCTGGGTAAAACACTGGCTGGACAACAGGACACAGTGGATAATAGTAAATGGAATCCACAGTGAAGAAAGGAGGGTTACTAGTGGGGTACCACAGAATTCAGTACTGGGGCCGATCCTTTTTAATATCTTTATAAGTGACATTACAAAGGGACTGAAGGGGAAGGTATGTCTCTTTGCAGATGACACAAAGATCTGTAACAGGGTTGATATGCAAGGTGGGGTGGAAAGGATGAAAAGGGACTTGGCAAGGTTGGAGGAATGGTCAAATGTATGGCAGCTTAGATTAAATGCAAAGAAGTGCAAAGTAATGCACCTGGGAAACAAAAACCTAAGGCAAGAGTACACAATGGGGGTGAGATATTGACAACAACAAAAATGGAGAGGGACCTGGGGGTAGTTATATCAGATGACCTAAAGGTGGCCCAGCAATGTGAGAAGGCAGTAAGGAGGGATGGGGGGATACTGGGATGCATAGAGAGAGGCATCACCTGTAGAAAACAAAAAGTTGTTGGCCCTCTTTACAGACAGTTGGTAAGACCACATTTGGAATACTGTGTACAGTTCCTGAGACCCTATCTCCGCAAAGACATAGACAGGGTGAAGGCTGTCCAGAGGAGGGCAACCAAAATGGTGCAGGGTCTGCACCAGAAAACATATGAAGAAAGACTAAAGAAGCTTAAGATGTATAGCCTTGAGGAAAGGATGGAGAAGGGGGACATGATAGAAACTTTCAAATACCTCAAGGGAATCAACAAAGACCAAGAGGGTAGCATCTTTCAAAAAAAGAGATGTGCAAGAATAAAGGGGCACAATCTGAAGATAGAGGGGGTCGGCTCAGAGGTAATGTGAGGCAGTATTTCTTCACAGAGAGGGTTGTAGATGCACGGAACAGCCATCCTGATGAGGTCACAGAGTCAAAAACAGTGGTGGAATTCCAGAATGCATGGGACGTACATAAGATAGTTCTAGTGGGGGGTAGGAGGAAGTAGGCTGTTGGTTAACTAGGGTCTGCAGCTTATCCATTAGCTAGGGAAATGAGCAGACTAGGTGGGTCAAGCAGTCCTTATCTGCCATCAAATTCTATGTTTCTATGACATTTTGTACAGTACCGTTATTTATAATCTTTAGCCAGGGGAGGCAGTATAGCACAGTGGTTCAAGGTTCTGAGCTGCAAATCTGGTGACATCCAGCAGACCAGATCTGGGTTTGAATCCCACAGCTTTCACTTGCATACTGTGTTACCCTGAGCAAGTCACTTAACTTCCCTGTGCTCCCAGGTCACTCCTGTAAAAAAGCTTTCAGCTTAGTGTGCTACTCCTGGTTAAATAACTGAATAAAAAAAAAAATAGGGAATTTTAAGGGGGTTAAAGCAGTGGATAAGGAAAAGTTCAAAGGGGAAACAAACTGGAGATTGAAAGGGTCTGGAAAATTAAGAGTTGTGACTGGCTGAAAACATATACTTGCAAAGCCTCAGCACACATGGACTCTTAAAATATACAGTTCCTATAGTAACAGAGTCATATTTCAGAACTTTTTGGCTGCCATTAGTGCTATGGCAGTTAGGCACCAATGTGTCTCAACGACTAGCAGAAGCCCTACTGAAATTTATATGTAGACACAAAGAAGAAAACACTCTTTCTTTTTACTTTTTCCTCCCTTTATCCATTTCTTCACCAACATCAAAGCCAGTTTCAATGATGGAAATTAATTTGAGTCAAACTTATTTTAAGTTGGGCATGAGTGAAATTGTTATGAAAACTGTGTCATGAAGGAGCATTGTCTAATATTTTCTGCCTGCTTTACTTCTTGTTCTGTCAAACAAGAGTAAGCCATAACCTGTTGCTGTATGCAGTCTGTTTAAAAAGGACACTGTCAAACCCCTTAGACCTCAAAGTGTCCTTTTTAAAAAAAACTTATGTTATGATAGTTCACATTCTGTAGGGACTGCTGATGTAGCTGATAGTTTGATTCTGATTTCTTTTTTCCTTTTTAAAAGTGAAAAACATATTGCCCACCATACTGGTGTTACCACACAACAACATGTTTATTTACAGTCCAAGCTCAACTTCCACTACATCTTTCCTTAACTTAGGAACCCCCCCAACACAGTCTAACCATTCATGATACAGTGGGAGAAGAGGAGAATACTGCATCATGGGTGAATGCACCACTTGGGGATGTTTCTACCGATCAGGAAGTATTCAATAAGCGTCAATGAATGACTTGAAACAAAACAAGAATTGATGTAATAACATTACTGTTGCTAGCCTTGCTTGTAGAGCAGAAAGCAGCTAACTAAAAGAAGCTACATTTTCTTATTAATTTAACACTTATATACCAGCAGGAGTCAATGTCTGTTGAGATTAAGCAGACAGATACTTTATTAGAAGTAGAAGGGGTCTTATTTAGGGTTAAAAAAAAAGAAAGAAAAAAAAGAAAGTCAGTGTGTGTTCTGTGCTGTGAAAGGTACTGTATCAACTTACTTTGCTAAACCAGTAGGAGGAGGAGAGAGAGCTTGATTGGGGGTGTAGTTTAGACACTATAAAAGCAGGTGACTCAAATTACTACTTCCTGTTGCTAGCATTGCTTGTAGACCAGAAAGCAGCTTACTAAAAGAAGCTACATTTTCTTATTAATTTAACACTTATATCTTAGTAGGAGTCAGTGTTTGTTGAGATTAAGCAGACAGACACTTTATTAGAAGTAGAAGGGGTCTTATTTAGGGTTAAAAAAAGAAAGAAAAGAAAGAAAGTCAGTGTGTGTTCTGTGCTGTGAAGGGTACTGTATCAACTTACTTTGCTAAACCAGTAGGAGGAGGGAGAGCTTAATTGGGGGTGTGGCTTAGACACTATAAAAGCAGGTGAGTCAAATTACAACTTCCTGTTGCTAGCCTTTTTTCTTTCTAATTGCCCTCCATTCCACCCATCCTAAGCCAGTTCTACTTTTATAGCCACTGGATTTGACTGTCAACAGGAACTTCCTGTTTGGCAGTAGGAAGGGAAGGATCATAGAGAAACATTGGTTTTGTTAACCCTAAAGGAAAAAAGTAGCTCACTCTGTCCCCCAGCTGGTGGTGGTCTGACACTGACCAAGGAAGAAGGAGGCTACTGAAAAATGTAGGACATTGCTGTCCCAGAACAGGAAGAATGAGAGTTGTAAGGAGAGGAGAGAGTAAGCATACAGAGAAACAGGAGAGGGGACACAAAATAAGACATGATTGGAGTGATGCAATGCAATGGCTCTGGGACGGCAGTGTTCCGGGAGATATTCTGGAGGCTGCGATGCTGCCCTATTTGCAGGCACCTCTCTGGTCTGAGGGAGGAGGTTGCCCATCTCCAGGCTGACCTGGTCAGGATTCGTGAAACCTCATCCCCCACCCAGGGACCACCACGGCCAATGCCACTACCTCAGAGGTTGCCACAAAAGAAGAGAGGCTGGACCAGGGTGGGCTCAGGGAGGGAGATGGTGGTGGAACAGAGTTGCATCCCTCCAGCTGTACCACTCCACAATTCATTCACTCTTCTGGTGGATAGTGGTTCCTCTATGGAGGCACCTGCAGTGGAGATCAAGAAGGATGCTGGGAACCTTCACAAAGGAGACCCATAGGAGGGTGGCATGGGACCCCACAGGGGAAGGAAACAACTCCTGGTTGGGGGACTCAATCATTAGAGGGGTAGAAATGGGGGAGGAAGGGGAGAGGGAGGTAAGGTGCCTGCCTGGTGCCATGGCTTGGAGGGACAGGAAGCGAGTCCTCAGGATCGTGGGAGCAGCTGCATGAGGGAGGGAGCTGGATGTCATTGTCCACCTAGGGACAAATGACCTGGCTAGGAATGGGATCAGAGCAGTGCAAGAGGAGTTTTTAGAGTTGGGGAGGGGCCTTAGACAAGTAGCACATACGGTAACCTTCTGGGAGGTGTTGCCTATATATGGCAAGGGTGATGCTAAGGTACTCCTCACCAGGGAATTCAATAAATGGTTGAAAAACTGGTGTGGAGCTCAGGGTTTTGGCTTCATTGGGGACTGGGGAGCCACCTGGAGGGATGCAGACCTATACTGGTGCAATGGTCTGCATCTGTCCGGAGGGGGAACCAGGATCCTAGGTGAGAGGTTTAAATGCTTCATTGGCAAGCATTTAAACTAGCCAAGGGGGGAGGCACGGAAAAGGAGCAGGGAAATCCCAGCCTCCCCCACAAAACAAGGTAATTAGTGAGGTAAACACCAAGGTAGAGAAGTCATTAGGGAGAAGCACAGAGGTAAATGTAAAAAAAGGCAAAGGCAGTAAGGACAGGAATGGGACTAAAAGGGGTAAGGCCATCAAAAAGTGGAAGGTGATGAGTACCAATGCCCGTAGTCTGTGTAACAAGCTCCCTGAACTAATGGCATTGATGGAAGAGGGTTGCCTGGATATTGAGCAGTCACAGAAACATGGTACACAGAGAACCATGACTGGGATGTCAACATATCAGGATACACAATCTACAGGAGGGACAGGGAGGGTAAAAGAGGAGGAGGAGTAACTCTGTATGTAAAGGAAGGGATCAAAGCAACAGAACTAAAGAGTAAACAGGGAGCAGATGAGGCACTCTGGGTCACCCTGGAGACAGGAAATGGGACCACAATCCGCATGGGGGTTGCATACAGACCTCCATCTCAGGGGGAAGGAATGGACAAGGAAATGATAGAAGGCTTCCTTAGAATGTCAGAAAAAGGGGAGATATTGTTGATGGGGGACCTGAATATGCCAGATGTTAACTGGAGCACCTTTGCTGCAGGCACATCCAAGAGTGTGGTTCACAATAAACACAGCCATACAATCAAGCCATACAAAAGCAAGAGTATTGGACTTTAGGAGGGCTGACTTTGGGAAAATGAGAGAGTGCCTCAGAAAAGCACTAGCAAACAGGCAAGAAAAAGGGGTGGAGGAACAATGGGGAGTAATCAAAACAGCCATCACAAAGGCAACAAGCCTTTGTGTAAGGCAAATCAACAAAACACAACAAAGGAAAAAAACGCTATGGTTCTCAAAAGAATTGGCAGGGAAGGTTAAGGAGAAAAGGATAGCATTCAGGAAATATAAGGAAACACAGAAGGAGCAGGACAGAGAACTTTATCAGTTAAAGCAGAAAGAGGCTGGGAAGGCAGTCAGAATAACAAAGGCCCAAACTGAGGAAAGGATAGCCAACTCTATTAAGAAGGGGGATAAGACCTTTTATTGGTACATTAGGGAGTGAAGAAAGACCAAAGGAGGGATACTGAGGCTTAATAAAGGGGAGGGAATGTGGGTCGAGGGTGACAGTGAAAAAGCAGGGATACTGAACAAATATTTCTGCTCAGTATCCACAAAGGAAGAGGAGGGGGAGGTACCTAAATGAAACAAGAGAAACACTGAAGACGGGGGTCGATATCAGTCCATTTACAGAAGAAAGGGTTCTGAAAGAACTAATAAAATTGAAGGTGGACAAAGCAATGGGGCCCGATGGGATTCACCCAAGAACTCTAAAGGAACTAAGGGTAGAACTAGTGACACCGCTGACTACTCTCTTTAACAAATAATGGGAGGAAGGGGTGATACCTGAGAACTGGAGGAGAGTGGATGTGATTCCTCTTCACAAAAGTGGGAGCAGGACAGAGGAAGGGAAACTACAGACCAGTTAGTTTGACCTCAGTGGTAGGGAAAATGATGGAATCACTTCTGAAGGAAAGAATTGTTGAGTACCTAGAGGCCAGTGGGGCACAGGACCCAAGGTAGCATGGATTCACAGCAGGAAGGTCATGCCAGACGAATCTAATAGATTTCTTTGACTGGGTCACCAAAGTAGTAGACCAGGGAGGGGCTGTGGACATGGGCTACCAAGATTTTAGCAAGGCATTTGATACAGTCCCACACAAAATATTAATACACAAGTTAGCCAGCCTTGGAGTGGGTCCCAAGGTGGTAGCCTGGATAAAAAAAATTGGTTAGACAACAGGACACAAAGGGTTGTAGTAAATGGAGTCCACAGTGAAGAAAGGAGGGTTACTGGTGGGGCACCACAGGGTTCAGTACTAGGACCGGTCCTTTATAATGTCTTTATAAGTGACATTGCAGAGGAACTGGAAGGAAAATTATGTCTCTTTTCAGATGACACAAAGATCTGCAACAGGGTTGATATACAAGATGGAGTGGAAAGGATGAGAAGGGTCTTGGCAAGGTTGGAGGAATGGTCAGATGTAAGGAAGCTCAGATTCAGTGCAAAGAAGTGCAAGGTAATGCACCTGGGAAACAAAAAGCCAGGGGAAGAGTACACAATGGAGGGGTGAGATACTGATAACAGTAAAAATGGAAATGGATATGGGGGTAATTATATCAGATGACCTAAAGGTGGGCAAGCAATGTGAGAAGGCAGTAAGGAAGGCTGGGGGATACTGGGATGCATAGGGAGAAGCATCAATAGTAGAAAACAGGAAGTTGTTATCCCTGTACAGACAGTTGGTGAGACCCCATCTGGAGTACTGTGTGCAGTTCTGGAGACCCCATCTCAGCAAAGACATAGACAGAGTGGAGGCTGTCCAGAGAGGGCAACCAAAATGTTGCAGGGTCTGCACCGAAGACATACGAAGAAAGACTAAAGGAGCTTAATATGCATACCCTTGAGGAAAGAAGAGAGAGGGGGGACACGATAGAAACGTTCGAGTACCTCAAGGGAATCAGCAAAGTCCAAAAGGGCAGCATCTTTCAGAAAAAGAGATGTGTAAGAACAAGAGGGCACAATCTGAAGATACAGGGGAGACGGCTCAGAGGTAATTTGAGGAAGAATTTTTTTTCACAGAGAGGGTTGTGGATGCATGAAACAGCCTCCCTGAGGAGGTTGTGGAGTCAAGAACAGTGGAGGAATTCAAGAATGCATGGGACAGACATAAGATAGTCCTAGTTGGGGGGGGGGGATAGGAGGAAGTAAGCTGTTGGTTAACTAGGATCTGCAGCTTATTTGTTAGGTAGGAAAATGGGCAGACTAGGTGGGCCAAGCAGTCCATATCTGCTGTCACATTCTATGTTTCTATGTTTCTATTAGCATGCATTTCAGTTCTGTTAAAGGAAAACTGTGTAAATACTGAACTCCCCGCCCCCCCCAATGGCTTACCCCCAATTAAGCTTTTCGCATGGAAAAGTCTTTTTTGTACACTGCCACATACTTTATTTTTATTTTGTAAAGTCTGAGAACCAGATATATGGCAGATGCTATGGGGCTCCATTTACTGTAGAAGTGTGGGGGGGGGACTAGACAGTTTTAGTTGATTGAGCAACTTGTTCTGTGCCAAATTTCGCCAGCTTGCTGAGTTTTTATGAAGGGCACATTTGAACTTTGCACGGTGGATTAACTATGCAAAATGAGGTAAATACACACATTAATACACAAAGTGGAGTTTCCCAACTTTGCACCTCTCTACATATGATATTAAAGTCACACAACTGAGTCCTTTGGTAGTGATTAAATATGCTTTAGCCCCACTCTCAATACTCCATCTGGTTCAACATTCTGGACACAAGATTACACTGATCAGTTGGCCCACTCACAAACGATCAGTATGAGAGCAGTCTGCAGATCCCAAAGAAAGGCAAAGACTCAGAGGAACTATTTGCCAAAAAAAATTTGCAACTGAGACAAGAAAATGGCATATTATTTTTTTTAAAACCCTTTTTTTTTTTATAATTGCAATAAAGTATTCCCAGGGGTAATGTTAATGTCCTTGTTAAACACTGCCTGTGGTCATGTGGCACTTTGCTGTACCTCATGCCACATTGCATCCCCGAGGGTGATTAACTAGAGCATTATCATACTGTAATCCCCAATCATGTTTCTTATAGCTTAATTTCCATTATAATCTTCTACAAACATAAAGGAAACCTCAGGAGGTCTGTTTCAGGGAACAAAATACAAAAAAGTGGTTGTATTTGCCAATCACACAACTGTGGAATAAAAAGTATTAGTAATTATTTAAATAAATAAATAAATACATGTGAGATTTCATAGACCTAACCTCATATAAAATAGTCCAGATACCCTTTAGCATCATGGCAAATCCTTACAGGCTGAAAGAGAAGGAGATGTAGATGTGGCATTGATGCAAATGGTACCACTTCTATTTTAGTGGGAGATCAGTGAGATGCTACTGGAGTGGCGCATTGCAGCACAACCTGGCACCACCAGGCTTCAAACAAGTGGGTGGGAGGGAATGGTACATGGGAGCAACATTGCTTTGCAACCCGGCACTAAAAGTCATCAATCAAGTGGGCGGGGGTAATCCACTACAGCATTGCAATAATAAATCAGAACTGGGCAGGTGGGAAGATGCCATTGAAGGATAATGCAGACTGCAGTAAAAATATTCTCTACTCCAGAAATCCAAATCATGGTGTCAGAACTACTTTATATTGCCTTGCCAGAGCATCTGCTGAATTGTCCACCTTTTTTTTTTTGAAGTGCATTTTTGCAGGGCAACTGGAATTCATTTGGGGGCAGATTTGAGTTGCCACAGAATGTAATGCCCATCACAGAATTGCCACAAAGTTGCTGCATAACTGCACAGTCTGGCTACAGCAAGCATGCTGTCCAGCTGCTGAACGGGATGGCTGCAGAATCCAGGGACTGAGTACAAGATGGGGGTGTGTAGAGCTTATAGTCACCAAGTAAGAAAGAGACCTATGGGTCATTATATCTGATCGCCTAAATGTATCATGGCAATGTGTCAAAACAATGTGAAAGGCTGTCAAGATGCCTGGGTGCAGTGGTAGAGGGATTTATAGCAGGAGGATGGAGATGGTGCTGCTGTTGTATTGCACATTGGTGAGGCCCCACCTGAAACACAGTGCCCCTTTCAGGAGGCCACACCTCCTCAAGGATTTTGAAAGCATGGAGGCAGTACAGAGGAGGGTAACCAAAATGGTGAGGGGGTTGCAAGAGAAGCAATACAAGGAAAGGCTGCAGGAACTCAACGTACTTAATGTAAGAAAGGAGAGCAAGATGGGACCTGATTGAAACCTACAAGTACCTAACTGGAGTGAACAAGGTACAAGTGTATGGCCTATTTCAGAGAAAGCCAGGCACTAGAACAAGGGGGCATGCAATGAAGATAAGAGGGGAAAGTTTAGGAGATATGTGCTGAAATAGCTCCACAGGAAGGGTGGTGAATGACTGGAACAGCCTGCTAGAAGAGGTAGTGGCGGTAAAGACAGTGGAGAGCTTCAAACATGTGTGGTATAGGCATAAGGGCATATTAGGTAGAGGAACAGGGGGAAGGAGTGACACCCATCACCAACTAGGGTCAGTGGTGATAGAATAAGCAGGAACACAAGGCAGACTGGATGGGCCTGAAGGTCCTTTTCTACCAACAAAATCTATGTTTCTATGACTGTTAATCCACATTGCCAAAGTGAACATGGAGCCCTCTAGATAGGGTACTCTCCTGTGTTGATGTTTTTTGGTTTTTTTAGGAAAGTGGGATGGATGACAGATGTCATTGTCATTTTGAGGACAAACAATCTGACAGAAAGGCAATTGAGAGGAATACAGACTAGCTTCTGGACATTGTCATCCAGGCTTAAGGGACTGGCTGGTACTAGTACCTTCTCAGAAGCACTAACAGTGCACAGTGGGGGGTGGGGGTCAAGGAGGCTGAAAATCTTCCAATTTAAAAATTGATTGAATGAGTGGTGTGCTGAATAGGGGTTTCTTTTCCTGCAAGACTTGTGTGCCTTTTGGTGGGGTAAAGGCCTATTTAAACCAGATGGCATTCCTCCTAATAGGGAGAAGACAAAGACATTTGGGCAAAGATTTTACACATAGAGTTTGGGGCATTTAAAATAGCAGCAGGAAGGCTGGGGCTAGAGAAACCTGCTAAGAGAATATAGGTGAGCGAGACCTACTGTAGCTTGCACTCCCCCAACTAGTGAGGGAAAACATGGCAAATAGAGTACCATGGAGAGGGGAAGGGAAAGGGTGTGCATTAGAAACTGGGATCCACAGCAGTGGGGGGAACCGTCATGCTCAGGCTCTGTGATATGGATTAAGTCCACTCACTCCAGAGTGCATACTGTGAATAAGGGAGATGTTAAAGTTGGGAGTAACCACACTTTGTCATTTCCATCCTGCAGGTTGGTGCCAGTGACTGGCTGGTGTATTACATCAAGGAAAATGGGAAGGACATTTAAGAGGGAAAAATGCTCCTCAGCCACCAAATGATGGCTGGCAAATGAACACCATGTCAATAAGTCCAGTACCATCATACATTCTCAATGTCACCCTCCCCCCCCCCCACTGTCACTGAACATATCTGCTTCCAAGGATGTGACCCTATATCTTGGGATACCACAGTGAGGAATTTCCCACAAAGTGCAACAATCAGAGTAGTGGTCTGGGTAGGTGGCAAGGAAGGCATGGACCAGTACTTCTGTGAGTGACTGGTTGGAGTGCTGGAGTGGCACAGCAAGGAGTAAGGCTGCAACTTGATGAGAGGATAAAGTGAATCTCTCTCTCTCTCTCTCTCTCTCTATATATATATATACATAAAATTAGTTAACTGCTGAGAAGCTGCTGTCTTATATTATCACGTACACATGACACATGACAAAGTAACTGGGACACCAAGAAGGAGGATTTTTGGATATTTCCTAATGACAAGTATGGCAGGAAAACAGAAAGGGAAAGAGGAAATTGTTTAACCAGAAATGACAGACTAAGCCGCATCTTGTTTTCAGTTACAACCTGGGAGCACAGGGAAGTTAAGTAACTTTCTCAGGGGTACACAGTATGCAAGAGGGGTCAGACAGGATTCAAATCTGGGTCTCCAGGTTTGCAGCTCAATGCACTTAACCACTATTCTATACTGTTTCCTAAAAGGAGAAGGTGGCTTGATTTTTAATTTATATTTAATATTTAAGTCCTTGGTCACTAGAATAGCTCCCTTTTTCTGGACTTCCTCCCAGTCTCATCTATTGCTCCACAGTGCCTACCCACTTATCTCCCTGCTTGTCCATAAGGCGGTACCCTTCAGGCTGGCCAGCTCTGTTGGGAGATGTATCCCCAATGGAAGATGGCCCTAGGTCCTCTGCATTCAAGGGTCTCCATCTGCACATACATAATGAGAATGGTGTTTCAGAGCCCAGTCCACGTGCTCCCTCCCCTGAAATACCTTTGCTACACTGCCACCTGTGGTCACACAGGTTATAGTTTTGTAGCAAAAGCAGTGACTTTTTATCCTGAAATGGAGACCACCCTCTGAAATGCTTAATCATCCTTCTCCACTGGCTCTCCAGTTCCCCCGGCTCAGAACCTAGTTTCCCAGAATCTTGAGTGGCAGCTTTGCCATTATGCTAAAAAGCTGGTTACAGTATGTGGCTTTCTTTGTGCTGCTAAGTGAAACACCTTGAAGAACAAACAGGATATCAGTGTGATACACCATTTCAGTGAGTCTATCTGGTACAGTAGCTCAGAGAAAAAAGTGGGTGGTGGACAAAATAGCCATCCAGAGGTGTACTATATAGACTGAAAACAGCTTGGCTAAGGGAAACTGGAAGAGCAGTAAAACTGGATGCATTGTCACAAAAGCCTTTTACAATTAAATATGTTGCACCTTCATCCAAGGTTCAAATAACAAAATAAGCTGTAAAAAAATAGATATACAGATATTTCAATAAACATATCATGAAAATATATCCTCCAAAATAATTTTAGAAATTCAAAATTATAGTTTCAAAACAGGGGAAACTAACCTGGAAATAAACCTGGAAACCAGGTTAGCTCCCCTGTTTTTTAAATAGAACAATTTCTAAAAACCTTCGAGCAATATCATCTTATTAAATATCTATTTTAATTCTTTTTGCAAAGATGAAAGAATCTTTGCCATATGAAACCATAAAAATGAAAAGACAATAGTTCTGAAATGTTACAATATGGAAATTTTAGAGCCATTGAAAAAGAAAAAAAGAAGATAGTATAATAATACAAAGAACTGAATCAAGATTAGACTGAATCAACAAAATAAGACAAATAAGACATATTTTTAAGCATTTTTGGGGGGTTAAGTTGAAATAATAATTTTTTGAATTTGAGTCTTGAATTTCGTCATTTCTTCTCCCCCTTTCAGCAGTTAAGATTGAGTCCTCCCCTTCTCCAATAATTGAAAAGGGAACCTTGGGAGTCACTTTTTGGGGATTTTCTTGTACTGTAGGTCCTGCCACAAAAGTAGTCAATTTAGGCAAGTAATAGCAAACTTGTCCTTTACTGAAGTTTAAACAACTAAATGACATCAGTGAGCATACAGTGAGCAATGGGCTTGGAGGGGGTAAGTGCTTGTTTTGCTGTTTTTGTTTTATTCATGATCTGACTTTGTTACCAGAGCAACCCTGTTGTTCCTAATTGTTAGCCTTTTTTGTTTAAACCAAATTTCTCCAGCTTTGTTATGCTCCAAAAGTCATTGACATTATGCATGCATGCTAAATGTCACGTCTATACCTGTAATGCCTGTAGAGTTATAAGCATACTGATTTTCTAAACATTTTCACACAATTTTACAAATAATTAACTGGTGAAATTATGAGCCACAGAATGTGGAAAATGCGTCACGGTACCTACTCAAAGCACAATAGTAAACAGAGATTCCACAACAATTTTTGACTTCAAATTTCCATTTATTTGAAAAAAACAGACATCAAAAGGTGACCCTCCTGGGTCAGGGAGACAGATAAAAATATCTATGACATTTCACCATGTCCAAGGCTTTATAAAGTATTTTGCAACTGATAACACCCAATTTGCCCATCTAATGCTTCTGAGTGACAAGAGAACCATTTATTGAGAAGCACAATTTGCACAGAAAGTGATCTTCTGTCTTTGTAATTTTACACTATGAAACTATGCAAATCAGAAAGTGTTGTTATAGTGAATTTATACTGCATGTCTCAGGAATATCATCTGATTTTAGATGTTACAATTCATGTGAATTTTAATAAATTTCAATAAAGAATCAGAATCTAAACATTTGCATTCTAAGTTCAGGTATCTAGCTTCAAATGTTGCCAAGTTATAAGCAGAGAAATATGGTCACAAAATTTCTGAAGGAACTAAAGTGCCAGATGTTGAGCCCCTGTAGGTTTGAAACTACTGAAGTGAATGTCATGATATTTGTCAGTTATTTAGTGCATTTACGAACAAATAAGCCTTCCAGTTTCCTAGAAAAGTGCCATGTGACATTTCACTTTCATTTGGACAGTAATCAGAGATGGGTAGAAGGGACCTTTGTTTAACATTCATCTGAAGGACGCACCTCAGCAGTGTAGCACTCCAGCATGTTACACTACAGTTTCAGTTACAGGGATTACCCCAAGTGTCTGGTGTGTAGCTACAACCCTGGACCATCTGATCTTCTCACCCTAAAGGCAAGTGTGCTACCTACTGAACCACTGACACCGCCAAGTCATCTAGTAATACATGAGATTAGATTTGTCTATATCTCATATTTGGATTTTAAAACATATAGATAATAAATTAAATAAAACAGTTGTCTGATAGCACTCATTTCAATTTCTAATTGTGAGTCTGCAGACATTTCAGATGACCATTGATGTGCAAAAGCCTCCTCTGGACTAGCACCAGTTTTGTTTAATGAGGGTAGTGGTGCCGAGTTAGTCTAAGTTAAGGCCTCAGGCAGACTTGATGTACTAAAACTCTCCTTCTGTACTTCCAGTACTATCTATATTTCTGTGTAAACATTTCAGGGACCTCTGTGGGATACAGGATATGGGTGTTCACTGATTGAGCCAGCCCCTGAACACTAAGCACCTGGTGATGTCATTACACACCATGAAGGCATACACAGCTTTTGTCTTAATTTGCCACATTTGCCTTTTATTTGAGGGATGCAAATGTGTATAAGGGTAAAACAACAAAATGATGCTTTGCCCATATTAATAAATGAGCTATATAAAATATAAAAGAATATTTCTTCATAGTGCTCTTTCTTTGCAAGTGCGAGCTAAACATAACAGTGCATGTGTACGTTGAACCCCTTTAATGACTGATGAGTTTATCTTTAAAATGTGCATGAATAAAAAGATTAAGAATGGCTTCACATGTTAAATGTGTAAAAAAACCAAAGGTGCATGTCCTAAGATCCCCATGGTAATCATGACACTATAAAAATACCAGGATGTGATCAAAATGCAGGCCAGATTGGATAGGAAAGACAGAAGCTCAGCACTCGGTAAAGAAAACTTTCCAAAACTATTACAAGCACACTAAATAGCATTTTAACATGATAAACAGCACCAGTATAATGAAAGAAGCATTTTTCAACATGCATAAAAGTGATTGTGTGAACTCGTACTGTTTACAACTTTTGCAAGTGCATCATAACATTTTACAATAGCGTTGAACCGGGACATTTTTGCATTTATTTTTACATTGTAAACTTTTGGAATGTAATTAGCAGCATTGCAAAAGCAATTTAGAAAGAAATATATGACCTAAAAGTTTTAAATAATCGTTCTTTATCAACAAATGGGTAAGTCCTTTTAAAATAATTAAAAAGGTATTGTATACCATTGTGAAACTTAAAGTGGGTCATAAAAAAAGTTCAATAACATATGTAAACTTTAAAAACAAAGAACTAAAGATGGAAGTGAACATCAACAGAAAAGCATTGCAGATTTAAATACTGTACTGCATTTAATGCCCAGATATGAAGTTACCTATTATGAATGATACATATTTGTCTTCACTTAACAACAATAGGTTTGGTCCAGGATAGAGGCAAGTCAGCCTCCTAAAATAAACAAAAAAAAGACATTGAATGAAATTACCTCAAATAAAGGAGATATTTGTAAGAATCTACCCATTTTCTTTTTTGCATTTATTACCATGTATGATATGTATATAAATATTGACAGTTATACTACAGAAAATGAGTAGAAATGTGTTTAATTAAAACATAATATATATTTTAATAGTGGAAGAAAACCACAAGAAACTGAGGACCAACATATCTAGGTGGGCAATTAATTTCATTTAATTTCAATTAATAATGAGACATTTATGTAATGTTTAAACAGTTAACAGAAAACCTTATGTTTGCTTATCAGTATAATATTGCTTAAAAATACTTAAAGTAGTCTACAAGAATATTTATGTTAAACTTTATTTATTTGAAATCAGATCCTGATGAAGTAGTTAGCAAACTATGAAACGTAGATCCAATACAAGTGGGGTTTTAGTATCCAATAAAAAAATACTAAAACATCTGGTGATTGGATCATACTGTCTCCAAGTGTGTTGTTTGGTTTCTATGAGGGTGTCGGAGCTTTGATTCCTCCTGGAATTTTCTTTACATTATAGGTACAGGGTGGACCACACTACCTCCCTGTTGTGTCACTGAAAAATGGCCATACCCATGCTTTTGTTGAGAAATGAACCCAAATTTCCCTCAGATATGTGACACGCACAGCCTGTGAGTCTCAGCTAATCTTTGGTTGGTCATCACCCTCTGCCTATGCTAAAGGGGTCCTCGGAGTGGACCCATCACTCCCAAAGATTACAGCCCTTGTAGGGACTCTGACCTCTGAGAAATAAAGGCTGGCTTCTGGGCCATGTCACATGTGCCCTTCCCCCTTCAGATGGTGCTTCACACACAGGCCACACCTGAAGATGTTATCCATTTAACTGCCTCAGTAAGGCTCACCACCTTGTAGGCCTCAGTTTCTGCCAGATTTGCAAAAAATAATATTGATCTTAAGCAGAGCTATAACATTCAAGTGTTTACATTATTCACCACTAGAGATTCAGTACTAGCAGACCAACTTGGGAATATTAATTCAAAGCAACTGCTTTGAGAGCTTCAGTGATTAATAATAGACAAAAACAGCACTGCTAAGTGAGTCAGAAAATATGAAGAGACATGGAATCCTATGGTTAAATGAAACTTGTCATAGATACCGAATTGGGTAAACCCTTTTGAAACTAGAGACCATAGTATGTAACCTAGTAATGTTGTGAGTGTCCTCTCAAGGTATATTTTTTTTGCAGTTGGATTTTTTCATTAACTTATTATTTTGTTTTTTGTATTTTTAAGCACTATATCACCTGACAGTCTTAGAGTCAACAAGCGTTGGAAGTACCATTGGCAGAGTCAAGGTTGATGATCAGGATATAGGAGAAAATGCAGAAATGAACTATACTGTAGAAAATGGAGAGGGTTCTGACTTCTTTGACATAATTAGTGACACAAACACTCAAGAAGGGATCGTTATACTAAAGAAGGTAAGACTAAATTTGAACAGCTACTGTTTCCTACAGTTTATGCACTCTATGTTGGCCAGTTATAACAGAAGTTTAAGGCAGCATTATTTAAATATGTTTTTGTTGGCAACAATATTAATTACAGTATGTAGTTATTTTTTTTAACAAAAATGCACTCGTACATCATAAGGTTCATGACCAGTGTATTTTTTTTCAATTTTTTTAAAACTGTTTTTATAATAAATACTGTAATCATCATAGAAACACATTAACATAGACAATGTTGGCAGAAAAGACCAATTATCCATCCAGTCTGTTCAAGTTCCTTGTTTACCTGTGGCACTTACTGTATCACCAGGGTCATAGCCCTCCCCATTCTTCTCCCTGATTCTGCTGCCCCAACCAACCACTGTATCCTTCATTCTGTCCTAACCACACGTAGAAGCATGAAAACATAGATTTTGTTAGCAGAAAAGGATCTTTAGGTATATACAGTCTGCCCATTGTCCCTGCTTATTTCATCACTACTGGACTCTAGCTGATCATAGGTGTCACTCCATCCCCAGATTCCTCAGCTAGTATTACCCTGTACCTATCCCACACATGACTGAAGCTACCCACAGTCTTTGCCCCAATACTTCCTCTGCCATACTATTCCAGTCACCCACCACCCTTTCCATGAAAAAGTATTTCTGTTTATCTCTCCTAGACTTCCCCCTCTTAACTTCATTGCATATCCCCTTGTTCTAGTGCCTTCCTTTCTCTGAAATAGATTCTCCACTTTTACCTTGTTCACTCTTGTGAGGTTGTAGGTTTCAATTATGTCACCTCTCACTCTGCTCTCTTCCAGGGAGCACATGTTGAGTTCCTGCAGCCTTTCCTCATATGGCTTTTTGTGCAACCTCCCCCCCCCCCGACATTTTGCTTGCCCTCATCTGTACTCCCTCTACCCTTTCAATGTCCTTGTGGAGGCACAGCCTCCGGAGCTATATGCAGTACTCCAGGTAGTGCCTCACCAGTGAGTACTACAAAGGCAGCACCACCTCCCTCCTCCTCCTGTGAGAAATCCCTCTCACATTGCACCCTAGCATCCTGCAAGCCCTTTCCACTTCGTCAAACTGACCAGCTATATTTGAGGTCATCAGATATGATGACCACTAGGTCTCTTTCTTGCTTTGAGACTGTAAGCTCCATCCCTGCATCTTATACACAGCATCTGGGTTCTGTAGCCTAAGGGTGGGATATTCAGACTGCGCCAGGCTGTGGCACAAGCCTGGGCGCAGTACAACTGGGATGAGCCAGGGTGTTGACAGGGTAATATTTAATGGTGCTGTGCCATGGCTCAGCACCATTAAATATGGCACTGTGGCCACCCACAGTGCACATGGCACAGTGGCACTGCACCAGTGCAAGTGGCCAGAGAGGAGCAGGGGGATGCGCCAGTGCAAGTGACATTGCGCAAGGTACAGCAACTGCGATATTTAGCAGTGGATATGCAAATGGGGCCATAACACATGCAAGGCACAAATAGGGCCATTTGCATGCCATTATGGCCCCATTTGCATGCAGGTGCACTGATCCCCAGTGACTTGCACCTGGCGCCCTGCCAGGCTGCAGCCATCAAGGACCGACGCCCCCTGCCCCCGGCGGTCAATGTGCACCAATGCCCAATCGCGGGCATGCAATGAATTAAACCCCCTAGTGGTCCAGTGGACCCGATCCCAGAGCCCAATTGCAGGCTTTCAATGAATTAAACTCCCTGGTAGTCCAGTGGACCCGATCTCTCAGCCGAATCGTGGGCTTATGGTGAGTGAAATAACCTTGGTGGTCCAGCGGTACCCCTCCCAACCCACCCACTCAGTCCAGTCACCCCACTCCACCCCATTCACCAGCGGGTGGCAGCCCCTCACCAGAAGCTGCCTGGCCACCAGCCGACTGATAGCGTATGGTATGAGTTGCACGCCCATTGGTCTGCCAGCTGCAATAATGGGTGTTGATGTCATACTGTACTACACAGTCTTAATATGTAAATAAATGGATTCATTCACAGTTTGGGACTTGTGGTATGGTAGTCTGAAGCCTTACTGGCCCACGCCAGGACCAATGGGCATATGGCCATACCGCACACCGTCAGTCAGTGGGCAGCTGGCTGGTTTGCAGGTGGGGGGTTGCTGCCCGCCGCTGACTGGGGGGAGCAGGGTGGCAGGGCTCAGCGGGTGGGTGGGGAATGGGAGGTACCGCTGGACCACCAGGGATATAGGATGACTCTATTGTATTACTTCTGCCCGTGATTGGACTGGCAGTGGTCCACTGGACCACCAGACATACTGGATGAATAATATTTAATACTTATGCCCACAATCAGGCATGGGGGGACGCTATCGTGATGGACGGTGTCGCTGGAGCTCGGGTGGCCACCCACAGCTGACAGCTGCCGTGTTGCAGCCTGCAACATGGCAGCTCACCTGTGGGTGGCCAGCTGTTGCTCCTTTATTTTCTGGCACAACTGTGTGTGGTGCAAGTAGGGGTTGTGCCTGCATGGGCTCAGCACATCCGGGATGAATATCGGGATGTGCGGGGTATGCATGGGCATGCCCCCCATAATTGTGCCACATATATTAATGATGCACCCCAGCGCATTGGGATTTGTGCTGGGCACCTTCCCCATTTGAATATCGCACTGGGGCACATCAGTAGGTTGCACATGGTGCACCCCTGTTGCACCATGCGCAACCCTTCTGAATATCCCACCCTAAGAGCATAACCTTGCACTTTCTGGCATTGAAACCCAGATTCCACCTGCTAGATCATTCCTGTCATTTCCTAGAGTCCCTTTGCTTTCTCTCAACCTCTTCATGAATGTCAGCTCTGTTGTAAATTTTTGTATCATCTGCAAAGAGAAACACCTTACCCTCAAGTTCTTCTGCAATGTCACTTATAAAGACAATGAAGAGGACCAGTCTTAGCACCGAATCGTGTGGTACCACTCTAGTTACTCTCCTATTGCCTGAGTGTCTACCATTTACCACCACCCTTTGCCTCATATCCCTTAACCAATTTGATATCCAGCTTGTCACTTTCTCACCACCTCTAGGCTGCTTAGTTTCTTACCTAACCTCCTCTGCAGCACAGTGTTGAAAGCGTTATTGATGTCCAGATAGGCCATGTCTACTGCTTTCCTTTTATCTACATCCCTGGTATCTTAGTCAAAGAAATCTATGAGATTAGTCTGACATGACCTCCCCCATGAAATCATCCTGTCAGTGGTTCTGCAGCCGTTTTGCCTCAAGGTGCTCCATGAGCCTTACCTTCAGTAGTGTCATCATTAACATCCTCATCATTGATGTAAAACTGATTGGCCTGCAGTTGCTTGCATCCTCTCTTCTGCCACTTTTGCCAGTGAGACCTCTGTAACTTCCCACATCTCCACTGAGGTGATGAAAAGTGCCGCCAGAGGGGTGGCCAACACTGTGCCCAATTCCTTTAGGATGCTTTGATGACTCCCATCTGGCCCCATCATCTTACTCTCCATTAAGGCTTCCAATCCCTTCTGAACCCGCTCTACAAAGAACTGATTTCTGTTGCCTCCTCCCTCTCATTGGTGCTTACTGCAGAATTCTGGTCCCCCCATCCTCTACTATAAAGACTGAAGAGAAGTAATTGTTTAGTATTTCTGCTTTTTTTTTTTTTTTTCGTTCTATTACTTCTCCTGCCTTACCTCCTCAGTAGGGGTGGTCCTATGCTTCATAGAAACATAGAAACATAGAAGTTGATGGCAGATAAGGACTGCAAGGCCCATCCAGTCTGCCCATTTTTCCTACCTTATGAATGTGCCATAATCCTGTACTCTGTCAATGGCCTATCTATTCATACTCACTGGATTGCTCTCATAGGCCTATCCCATGCTTGTCTAAAGCCCTGCACTGTATTCATATCTACCACTTCCTGAGGTAGACTATTATATGCATCCACCAACCTTTCTGTGAAAAATAACTTCCTCACATTACCCCTTAATTGGCCTCCCTCTAATCTCATGCTGTGTCCCCTTGTCCTGCTATTTTTCTTATATTGAAACATGTTAGACTCTTTCACCTTGTTAATGCCATTAAGATGTTTGAATGTTTTGATCATATCACCTCTCTTCCTCCTTTATTCTAGGGTATACATATTGAGCTTCGTTAATCTGTCCTCATATGTTTTCTGATGCAGACCCTGCACCATTTTGGTTGCCCTTCTTTGGACTACCACTATTTTGTTAATGTATTTGTGCAGGTGCGGCCTCCAGTATTGCATGCAGTACTCCGTGTCGGGCCTAACCAGTGTCTTGTAAAAAGGGATTATTACCTCCTTCTTACAACTTGTGATACCCCTACTAATACACCCCAACAGCCCTCTAGCATTACCTACTGCTTCAGTTGTCTGCTTGGATGATTTCAGATCATCTGTGATGATGATGCCCAAGTCTCTGTCTTCCCTTGTGATTGCTGGCAACTCCGCTCCCAACCTATAGGTGGCTTCAGAGTTTCTCTTCCCTATGTGCATGACCTTCACTTCTTTGTGTTAAACCCCAGCTGCCACTCTTCTGACAATTTTACCAGTTTATCCAGATCTCTTCTCATTCTGCCAATCCATCTAGATCACCTACTCTGTTGCAGAATTTGGTGTCATCAGCAAACAGACAAACGTTATCCTCCAGTCCATCTGCAATGTCATTGATGAAGATATTGAAGAGGACTGGCTCCAGGACTGATCCTTGAGGTACCCCACCTGTGACTTACATCTCTTCTGACTGTATACCATTTACCACCACTCTCTGTTTTCTGCCCACCAACCGTTTTCTACAAAGTTGACCAATTTCTGACCCACCTGAGCATACCCAGCTTATTAATCAATTTTCTGTGTAGAACAGTATCGAAAGCTTTGCTGAAGTCAACGTAGGTGACATCAACTGCATCCCCTTGGTCCACCACACTGGCTACCCAGTAAAATAAATCAATGAGACTAGTTTGACAGAACCTTCCTGTTGTAAACTCATGCTATCTTGGATCCTGTGCTCCTATGTATTCCAGGTGTTGCACTATCCTTTCCTAAAGGAGTACCTCCATAATCTTGCCCACTACTGAAGTAAGACTGACTGATCTGTAGTTCCCTGCCTCCTCCCTGCTACCAATCTTGTGCAGTGGGATCACATGAGCCCTTCTCCAGTCTTCTGGGACCTCCCCTGTGCTCAGAGACTCACTAAACAGTTCTGATAATGGCTCTGCTAGTTCCACCCTTAGATACGTTAGTACCATGGGATGTATGCCACCAGGTGCCATTGCCTTGTCCACCCTGAGCTTAGCGAGCTCTTGTAGGATCCTTTATTTTGTGAAAGGAATAGTGCCCACCTCCTTCCCCGCTGTGTCCATGGTGCTGAGCTGTGGGCCCTGCCCTACTTCCTCCTCAGTAAATACTGAGCAGAAGTGTATATTTAGGATAGAAGCTTTTCCTTGGTCCGCCTCCACACACTACCTCTTATCTCCTTTGAGCTTAGCAATATGCCCTCTGGACTTTCTCCTTTCACTAATCTTTCTATAGAAAGTCTTGTCCCCTTCTTTTACTGATCATGCTAGTGTTTCCTTAGTTTGGGCCTTTGCCTACCTTACTGCCTTCTTTGCTTCCCTTAGGGAAGTTTGGTATACCTCCCGATCTTTATCCTGCTGTATTCCCTTATATTTCCTGAAGGCCATATTGTTTACTGTGACCTTTTCTGCTACTGTTTTTGAGAACCATAGTGGTTTCCTTCTTCTTTTGCTCTTGCTTTTCTCCCTAACACAATGAGATGTTGCTTCAAGTATTGCATCCTTGATGCTTGCCCACTTTGCCTTTACCCTCTCACCTGTATTTCTTCTTGCTAGGGCTAGCTTAACTCTTTTGGCCATCTTATCAAAGTCATCTCCTCTGAAGTCCCATAATTTTGCCTTGGAATGGGATGATTTAGTTCTAGTGGCTAAACTGAACCATACCATGTGATGGTCAGTGGCCCACAGGTGACCTTCTACCCAGAGATGTGTGATCCTTTCCCGGTTAGTCACTACTAGATCTAGGATAGCCCTGTCTCTTGTGGGTGTTTGTACCAGTTGTTTGTAGCCCTCCCCCTGCAGGGAATCCACTATGTGTCTTGTACTGGTGGATGTTCCCACTGGTATTGACCAATCTATATCTGGCATGTTAAAGTCTCCCATTATCAGATCCTCCCCTTTAGCTGTCATGTCTTCTATCAGTAATGTGTCTATGTTCTCCCCCTGGTCTGGAGGCCTGTAGACAACCCAAGTTCATTGGCTGTCCCATTTCCTGTTTCCATTGTGACCCACAGTTATTCTAGCTCCTTATGTGTATTCTGAATTTCTGTAGCTTTGATAATTTCATTGACATAAAGGGTTACTCCCCTACCCCTCCTTTTTGCACCTTGGTCTCTTCTGAACAGTACATAGTCTGGTACTGAAGTCTTTCAAGTGTGGTTACTGGTGAACCATGTCTCACTAATGGCTTTTGTATCCAGTTTTGCCTCTGTTATTCTGGCCTGCAGGTCTGGGATATTGTTTCATAGACTGCAGGCATTTATGTAAATGATTTTCCACTGGCCAGATTTTGGTGTGTTAGATGTCCGGTGAGGTCTGGTATTTCCGTTGCTCATCGTATGGGGGAGCAGGACCTTTTTCCTTACCTGGTAATGCAAATAAACTACAAACATGCTGAAATCCTGTTTGATCACTAGCTGAGGGGGGAAGGGTGTTCTTCCAGTTTGATACATCAGGTGCTGGACCCCTCTCCCCATTTGCTAGTTTAAATATTCTGCAAAGACTTCAAACGTCTGCCCCAGTGCACTGACTCCCTCCTTAGTCAGATGTAGTCCATCAAATATAAAGAACTTTGGCTCCCAAAACTGTTGCCAGTTACCTACAAACTTGTGTCCTTTTTCCTAACACCAGCCCTTGAGCCACATATTTAGCTCCCCTATCTCCCCTTCTCTGAACTTCCATCCATCTTTCCCCTCTCCCAAACTGGCAGTACCTCAGAGAAGGAGATGCCAGATGAAATGGATGACTGTTTGTCTCCCAGCCTGGTCAGGCATTCTTTGGTCTCCACAACTGACCAGCTGGTGAGATTGTTAGTCCTTACTGTATGTGTACCAGGACATCGATGTTTTCTTCTGTTTCCTGCATGATTTTTGCAATGTGGTCAGTGTCTCTCCATGCTGATGTACCTGGGAGAAATCTGACCATTGCCCCTGGCTGGAGGTAGATATCAACTCCATGAATCATGGAATCTCCTATGATCAGAAGTGTTTTGCACTTCCTTTTTGCTTTTTTTGTTTTGGTCCCTGTTTTGGGTGAGTTTTGTTGCACTAGCTCCTGTGCTGCAGTGTCCTGCTCTGCAATGTCCTCTGCCCCATTGTTTGATTTCAAAGACAGAGGCAGATACCTGTTTGTAGTTTTTATATGGTTTGTGGAGGTGATACATTGGAGAGCATTGAGTGATGGGGCACCCGATTTGCCCCTCCTAACCACCTGCCAACCTCCCAGACCAACTACCCTCTGCGGTTGAGGTGCTTCAGTTGGATGTTGGGGAAATGGCGGGTGGTTCTTATAATATATTTCTTCCTGAATATTTGATTTGAGGTGTGCAATCTCTGCCCATGCTGCCTGGAGCTGAGCCCTTAGATCTCCAATAGTCTAGCATGTAGGACAGTGTATTAAATCCTATATAACTGCCCTTTTGAAAAGTGTCCCGTATTACCTTCAGTTAATAATATCAATTCCAGATGAGTTGCTGGGTTTATAACCTGGTCTGAGTAATTAGAAAGAGGAAAATGAAAGCAAAAGTTAGATTTTTTTGTTTTGTTTGTTTGTTTTTGTATAGCTTGTTATAACAAGTTAAATTACTTAGTTATAAATTACTTACATATGAGGAGAGGCTCGAAGAGCTAAATATGTACACACTGGAAGAGAGAAGGGACTGGGGCGACATGATAGAGGTCTTCAGGTACATGAAGGGGCTAAATAGGGGAGGAACAGTCAGGGTGCTTCGAAGGAAGGAGGAGGGGGCCACTAGAGGGCATGGGTGGAAGCTGGAGGGGGGAAGATTCAGGGGAGAAAGGAGGAGGTGCTACTTCACTGAGAGGGTGGTGGAGCCATGGAATGCGCTGCCTAGGGGGCTGGTGGAGGCAGAGATGGTGGAGGGGTTCAAGAGGGGGTGGGACAGATACAGGGGAAGGGTTCTGGAAGCAAAATCCAATGCAGTGAGAATATCCGGAACTGGTAAGGGAGAAGCCAGAGAAGGCGAGGGGGGCAGCAAGGTCAGCTCCCAGGGTGGGGGCTGACCAAACGAGCAGATGCGAAAGACCGTTAGGCCTATTCTGCTGGCATTTTAGTATGTTAGTATGTTAGTACTTGTGCCACTGTGAGCGAGGTCACTTTATTAATACCCCTCTGATCCTCCCCTTGCTGCTTTCCTGCAGGAAATGTCACGACTGTGCTACCCTATAAAAGAAGTGTAGCATGGCATGGTTGGGGATGGGGGTGGGTGGCTGGGCCCTTCCCCTGCTGAAAAAGAAGATCCATGGATGAAAGAAACAAGGAGGTAAGAGCAGAAACAATTAACTAACAACAAATAAATTAGCCTTCAACGCTTAGCCTAATGACTGATAAAATTGTAAAACCTGTAAAGCACCACCTGTAATAATTTCATGGAAGCTATACCCTGCAAAAGACACTTTGCTACAGAGAAAAATAAATCAGTAACAGAAGACATACCTTACAAAATCAATTTGAATCAGAGAAGATTACAGCAGTGATCTGTTAGCAAAAAACAGTAACAAACCCTGAGAGTACAAAGAAAATAGTAGCACACAGTAAATCTGCCTAGCCAAAAGAAGCCTTAATCTTTTTCCTTGCTTTGATAATGTTCCTTGCTCTCTCCTTACAAGCAAACCTAGAAGAAAAGAGTTTAGGTGAAGCTAGGTGCCTTTGCTAGCAAACCTAGTCTTCCACCTTATCCAGTCAACCACAGCAGCACTGCACCAGATACTGTGACTGAGCTCACTTTCTTGCCCACTCACCCTTCCTGGCCACATTGCTCCCCCATCGCGGATGACCACCAGTGAGTCAGGCTTCAGAAGGAGCACCCTGGGAGTGTCCGGTACAGCCAGGGGGTGACCATCATGTGTACCAGAGGATTTGGCTATTTTTACTTGTTCTGGATCCCCCTTTCCTAGTGAGAGTGTGCGATGATGTCAATGACGCTGCAGTACATGCATCCATGCACTGCACATCTGGCATTGGCCTGCACTGACTCCTCAACTGTACCACAGCATGTACCAACCCCCAGCCACCACCAGGAGCCAGCATAACCACAGTTGTTCTCCCCATCCTCCCTGGAGGAGAACAGTCCCTGTGATGCTCAATCCTCTTTCCCCCGGCCAACTCTCTGATTCCCGAGGTTGCTCCTGACCCTGGGTCATCGACATGGTGCAAGGTGTGGCATCCAGCACCTCAGCCCTCCGCACCACTGGGCCGGCAGTATTTCTACTTTTTCTTTTTTTTTTTGTACTTTATGTTTATTCATTTTCTGTTAATAAACAGTTTACATGAACAATGCTCATACAGGGAATAGATATGGTATACTCTAGGTACAGAATAGTAACACAGTGAATCAGAAGCCCCATAATCTTTTACAATAGGAAATGGGGGTTATCTCATATCTTGTTAAACAAGTCCCATATCATTCAACAAATTTCCAGCCTCTTCAGCGGATAAAGGTGTTTCCAGTAGGGATTACTTAAACATAGAGACTATAATGCAATCAAAGTGATTGCTATTAAACCTGGTAATAAATAGGAAAGATAAAGACTGGACTGGACCTCATTTAAATTCCTCACATCCAACTTCTATATTAACATAAAATAAAATAAACAGCAATAGACTTAATAAGGCACAACATCTTAGCTATCTAATCCAAATGTTTTCCAACATTGTACAACAGGAACAGTTTGAGAGAAAAAAGGGTAGCTATATGCCCTAAACCTGCAGAATCAAAACGCCCAAGAGCATATGCAGCTTGTGTACTAGAGTGAACATTGTGGAGATTCTTCCCGCACTTTGGCTATGAGAGCTCTACCAGTAAATATACATACATGTATATATTCCCCCAAAACTCTCAAACAAATAAATCTCCTTTTCCCCCTAGTGTCCCAGATCATAAATTGCCAATATTCAAAGTTAAGTATCTTTTCTTTAAAGAGTCATTTCTGGGTATAGCTGCAAGAGCACTTACTACTCCTGATCTCAATTGTCCGTGTCCGAGCCAGACTGTTGGTGCTCTGAGGTTTTTTTACAGCCTGCAAACTCTGCCTCCACCTCCACCTTCTCCACCCATTGGCCAGCATCTTGCGGGTTGTTAAAACTCCAAGTTTTTCCCCTATATACAGTTCTTAGCTGGGCTGGAAGTAAAAAGGGGTGGATGATGCCTAATAACCTTAAACGTTGGTGAACTGCATCAAAGCTCTTCTGATGTGCTCTCATCTGGTAGGAGAGCTCTGGATACATCTTGATGTCAGATCTTTTGATGTCTAGGGGTTACGTGGCTCTAGCAGCTGCAATCAGGAGATCTCGGACCTCAGACCCCTAAGTGCGCATCACAATAGTCTTGGCTTGGTTCGCTCCGATAGGTCTCACCCTAGGATTAACACAGTATGCCTATTTACTGTGGACCATTTGAAATCAGCAGGTACAGTTAAATGTTCTTGCATCCATTTACTCAGAAATTGCAGTAAATCTGTGCCCTTGGCACCTTCCAGAACACCAGCTATTCACACATTTCCAGATCATAGTTGATTTTCCACTGCTTCCATGTGGCTTATCAGCTGTGTATTTTCCAGGGTAAGGTTAGCCACCATGGCTATTGTGGAGATTGTTCTTTTTCCCATCTCGGCCATCGACCAGGTTAGCGATTAAATTGCAGCATCATGATTTTCTAATTTCTGTAAGGTAATTTTCTATCTTAGCATCCATGGCTTGCATAGACTCAAGCATAGCTTTCCAAGGGGGTTCCGATAAGGCTGTTGCACCTGATTCCCCACTACTCACCGCTCCACAGGCCTTCTGGTGCTCTGATGCTGTGAGTCTTTTCATTGCCCAATGCTGTGTTTTTTGTCAAACCATCTCAATTTTTGGATCATTCAATTCTTGGAGTATACAGGAATCAGTTTCTGCTAGTTGTTTGCTGCTTAGAAAATTATTAATTGCTGTTTTAATGCATTATTTATTTGTAGAAGGAGGAAACATAGAAACATAGACTTTGAGGGCAGATAAGGACTGCTTGGCCCAGTCAGTCTGCCCATTTCCATACCTATTGGATAAGCTGCATATTCTAGTTAACCAACAGCCTACTTCCTCTTACCCCCTACTATAATTGCCTTATGTCTGTCCCATGCATGTTTTGAATTCCCCCACTGTTTTGGACCCCACAACCTCCCCAGGAAGGCAGTTCCATATATCCACCACTCTCTCCATGAAAAAATATTTCCTCACATTGCCCCTGAGCCATCCCCCCTCTATCTTTGAATTGTGCCCCCTTGTTCTTGCACATCTCTTTTTCAGAAAGATGCTACCCTCCTGGACTTTGTTGATTCCCTTGAGGTACTTGAAAGTTTCTATCATGTCCCCATTGTCCCTCCTTTCATCAAGGGTATACAAATTAAGCTCTCTCAGTCTATCTTCATACTGTTTCTGATGCAGACCCTGCACCATTTTAGTTTCCATCCTCTACACTGCCTCCATCCTGTCTATGTCCTTGCGGAGATGGGATCTACAAAACTGCACACAGTACTCCAGTTGGGGTCTTATCAACTGTCTGTACAGAGGGATAACCACTTCCCTTTTTCTACTTGTCATGCCTCTCCCTGTGCATCCCAGTAACCCCTCAGCACTCCTTATTGCCTTCTCACATTGCTTGCTAACCTTTAGGTCATCTGATATGACTACCCCCCCCAAGTCCCTTTCCATTTTTGTTATTGTTAGTACCTCCCCCACCATTGTGTACTCTTCTCCTGGGATTTTGTTTCCCAGGTGCATTACTTTATACTTCTTTGCACTGAATCTAAGTTGCCATACATTTGACCATTCCTCCAACCTTGTCAAGTCCCTTCTCATCATTTCCACCCCCCTTGTGTATCAACTCTGTTACAGATCTTTGTGTCATCTGCAAAGATGAATACTTTTCCTTTCAGACCCTCTGCAATGTCACCTATAAAGACATTAAAGAGGACTGGACCCAGTATGAACCCTGAGGTACTCCAATAGCAACCCCCCTTTCTTCGGAGTGAGTTCTGTTTATTATTACCTTCTGCGTCCTGTTGTGCAGCCAGTTTGCTACCCAGGTTACCACCCTAGGACCCACTCCCAGGCTGGCTAACTTGGTTATTAATCTTTTGTGCCAGACTGTGTCAAATGCTTTGCTAAAGTTTAGGTAGGGCCATATCCACAGACCCTCCCTGGTCTATTACTTTGGTCACCCAGTCAAAGAAATAGATTAGATTTGTCTGACATGACCTTCCTGCTATGAATTCATGCTGCCTTGAGTCCAGTGCACCGCTAGCCTCTAGGCACTCAACAATTTTTTCTTTCAGAAGTGATTCCATCATTTTCCCTACCACTGAGGTCAAACTAACAGGTCTGTAGTTTCCTGCATCTGTCTTGCTCCCACTTTTATGCAGGGGAATCACATTGACCCTCCTCCAGTCCTCAGGTACCACCCCATCCTCCTATGATTTGTTAAAAAGGGTAGTCAGTGGTGTCACTAAGACCCCCCTTAGTTCTTTTAGGATTATTGGCGGAATCCTGTCTGGCTCTATTGTTTTGTCCACCTTGAGTTTTAGGAGTTCTTTCTGATACCTTTCTTCTGTAAATGGACTGGTAACAACCCACCTGCCCAGACTGGTTGTACTGTTTGGTTTAGGTAACTCCTCTTCTCCTTCTTTTGTGAATACTGAGCAAAAAGTATTCATTCAGTATCTCTACCATTTCACTGTCTCCTTCCGTCCACCTCCCTCCCCTTTATTAATCTTCACTATCCCTCCCTTAACCTTTCTTTGCTCCATAATGTACCTATAAAAGGTTGTATCCCCCTTCTTAACTGAGCTGGCTATCTTTTCCTCAGTTTGGACCTTTGCTATTCTGACTGCCTTCCTCACTTCCTTCTGCTTTAACTGATACAGTTCCATGTTATGCTCCTTCTGTGTTTCCTTATACTTCTTGAATGCCACCTGTTTCTCCCTAACTTTCCCAGCCACCTCTTTCAAGAACCATAGTGTTTTTTACTGTGGTTTGTTATATTTGTTTCACACAAAGGCTTGTTGCCTCCATTATGGCAGTTTAGATTTTTTCTCCATTGTTCTTTTATCCCTCTTTTCTGGTCATTTGCTAGTACATTCCTTGGGTATTCACCCATTTTGCCAAAATCAGCCCTTCTAAAGTCCAGTATCCTTGTTTTTGTATGGCTTTCCTTCATGACTGTGCTTATTGTGAACCACACTGTGTGGTGGTCACTTGTTCCCAGATGGCTACCCACTTCTAAATCGGTGATCCTCTCCCCATTTGAGAGTACCAGGTCTTATGTTGCTCCATCCCGTGTGGGTTCCAATACTAGCTGTCTAAGGCATTCCCCCAGTAGGGCATCGAGAATGACCCTGCTCTTGGCTGCAGTATATGTCATCCAGTTAACATTTGGCATATTCAGGTCCTCTATAAACAATATCCCCCCTCTTTCAGCCATGCTGAGAATGTCTTCTATAATTTCCCATTTCTCCTCCTGAGATGGGGGTCAATACACAACCCCTGTGTGGACTGTTGTACCACTAAATGTCTCCAAGGTGACCCAGAGCCCTTCTTGTCCTCCCCATTACCTTTCAGTTCTGTAGCTTTGAGCCCTTCCTTTATGTAGATAGCTACCCCACCTCCTCTTTCACCCTCCCAGTCCCTTCTATAAATTGTGTACCCTGGTATGTTGACATCCCAGTCATGGTTGTCCATGTACCATGTTTCTGTGACTGCCACAATATCCAAGTGTTCCTCTTCCATCAGGCTACTAGCTCAGGAAGCTTGTTTCCCAGACTATGGGCATTGGTACTCATTGTCCTCCATTTAATGTTGCATTATCCTTTTTTCCCCCATCCCTGCCCATATTTCCTTTGCCTCTGATGAGGTGCTTTCTAGCAAGAAGATGACTCTCTGGTGCCCCAATATTTCTACTTTTTCTTGATTTTCTTCTGCGAAGTCCCCTTCCCTTTGCCCTCCTGAGTTTCATGATCCCTCTTCTTGTCTTCCTCTTTTCCACACAAACCTGAAGAAGGTTTTATCCCAATTTTTACCTCCTTAGCTATTGTCTCCTCTGTTAGTGCTTTAGCTGCCCTCAGCCTTCTTCTTGCATCCTTTGTCCCATGTGCTATGACACTCAGACACCTGGTTAAAGCCTCACCTATTGGAAATCTGGCATTAGCTATCTGGATACTCTTCCATATCCCTCTACATGCCCTGCAAAAAGAAGGGTGGAGGTGTAGCATTGTTTCTCAGTGAACCCCTCTGCCACTATTGTCCACCACTCAAATCCCACCTTCCCTAGCAAATGGCTCCTCTCTGAGCTAACCCTGGGGTCTACAAACAACCTCTACTTTGGTTGCTGCTATAACCCTCCAACTGCAGGATGTGAGGGTTTAAACAACTTCCTAACTGGTTTCAGCTCACTCTCCCCCATTACAGACACCATTCTCCTTGGCAAATTCAACTTAAACTGGTTGTGTGCCCACCAGTTGGACTATGCATGCCTCCTAAAACAGCACAACCTTATCCAGATCATTATGCTACCCACTAGGCAAAATCAATGTACTACCACACAAACCCTCTTGGACTGGATCATCACAAACAGGGTTGACTGTCTATTGTAAGCTGGCATAATAGCAGATTCCATCAGTGACCACTCTCCCATGTTTATCTTCTGGTTAACTTAGGCAAAACATCCCCTCCAAATACCTATCCTTTTGAAATTTTTGCATCTCAGACACTTCCCTCCTCCTTGGTGAAGTATGTTCGCTGGACTGGTCCACACTCTATTATTTCATCAATCAGTCAATCACTTTATTTAACCAGGCATAAACACCATTGAGCAAGCTCATTTTCAAGGTGGTCCTGGGCATTAATACAATACAGTACACTTCAGAAGATTACAATTACGGTGGACAACAGTGCAAAAAAAAAAAAGGAAAAATATTGTGAAGGTGCCAGTCAATATGGGCCTATACATACCAGTCGACATAATAAACATGCAAAGGTACATAATGATAAGCTTTACTGAAATGAGAAGAGACAACAATCCCATATAGTCTCCCCTAAGTAAGAGCTCATACCTAAATGATAAAAAATAAGGAGATATTAAGGAATAGGGTAGAAATTGGGGTGAAAGAGTAGGCAGCCAAAAGGGAGGCCAGAATAGGTAAAAGGTAGAGAATAGGCAGGGCCATCTTGGATTAAGGGAACTAGGCTTGTAGGTCCTAGGTTTCTGTTGTTTGGAATGTGGGGTGGATGAGATACTTAGGCGTAGGATTTGAGAGTGGCACCCGGGACTTAGGGGTCATCGGCATCTGAAACAGTTGCATGATTCCTTCAGATAATCCATCAATAGAGCTTTGAATGTGAAAATGCTTGGAAGTGAGGATAATTTTAATGATTCTTGCATAATGTTCCAATGTGATGGAAGTGAGAAGTTGATTGCTGCTGAGCCAATGGTAGTTTTCACTCTAGGAATCTGGAAGCAGATTAAGGAGAAGCATCTCAGGCCATAGGAACCTTTAGCCCATTTGAAGATGTTCAAGATGTATTCAGGGAGATTATCAGATAATGCTATAAAAACCAGAGGAGAGCATTCCTTTTTCTTCTAGTTGAGAGTGAGGTCCATCCCAAAACCTGGTATAGACGACAGTGATGTGTACTACGGGGTAGATTTAGGATAACTATTAAAGCCCAGTGGTAGAGGGTGTCCAGTATGTTTAGCATCATTGATGGGCAATAACTGTAAAGGAAGTCAACGTAGTCCAGTATAGGTAGGAATGTAGTTTGTACTAGTCTCATTCTGTCTTCTAACGTGATTAGGTGTTTAATGTGATAGAATAAACCTAATCGCTGTCTTAGTTTCTTTGAGGTTTCATTTAAGTGGCACAGAAAGTTGAGCTTGTTATCCAGCCAGAACCCTAGGTGTTTAAAGGTATCAACTACTTCAAGGGGTTCACCTAAGAGTGTTCGGATCTGTGTGATATGTGGACATCCAGAAGTAGACTTTGGTGAAAGAATCATTGCTTTAGTCTTTTTGGCATTGAGGAGGAGCTTATGAATGAGAAGGTTGTATTGGAGGGTGACAAAGTCTTTCTGTAAGTACTCATGGGCCAGATCCAAGGATGAATTTGTGGTATAGAGTACAGTATCATCTGTGAATAAGTACACATTTTCTGTGCCAACTGTGAGTCCAGATTATTGATGTATATTGCAAAGAGGATAGGGCCCAGGATGGAGCCTTGTGGGACTCCTCCTAACAAGGATTTTTGTGGGGACATATCTCCTATGGCTTTGACTTGTTGTAACCTATTGGTTAGGTAGCTGGTGAACCATTTAATGGCAGAACTATCAAGTTCGATGTTACTCAGTGCAGTAAGTATGATGGTATGATCCACAGTATCGAAGGCCTTACTTAGATCAAGGAAGAGGGAAAATACATGCTTCTTAGAGTCCAAAGCCATTTGCCAGTCTGTAGTTACTATGGCAAGAGCCGATACTGTACTGTGTTTGGCTCTGAAGTCAGACTGAGCCGGGTTTAGCAACTTTTGTGACTCCAAATGTTCTCTAAGTTGGATGTTGACAATTTTTTCAAGTAATTTAAAGAGGACGGATAGTATAGAAATAGGCCAGTGATTGTTCAGATCACTCGGATCCCCAGTCTTGAATAATGGTAGGATGTGGGCAGTTTTCCACAAGACAAGTAGCTCACCTTGAATCAGAGAGGTGTTGAATAAGTGTGTAATGGGGGCGGTCAGATAGGCATGGCCAAGTTTTAGGAAGTAAGGTTCAATATTATCTGCACCCGCACTCTTTTTTGTATCCAGAGAAAGGAGGAGGTCATCCACTTGCTTGAACGTAATTGTGAGGAAGCTGAAGGGGGTGGGATTCAGTTGGTTATGGTTGTGATTATTAGTGAAGCCAACAGTGTAGTCTCTTGCCGGGCTAAGTTTGCTGAGAGGTGAGGTGTCAAAGGCAAGCCCTGCAGTGGCAAAATGATCATTAAGCTTCTCTAGTATATCAGCTTTGTCTGTATAGGTGGTACCATCAGACACAATTTTGTTTGGAAAGGGTGTTGCAGTGGACTGACCTTCAACTTCTTTGAGGATGTTCCAAAATTTGGCAGAGTTGTTTTTATTGTCTTCTAGTTCTTTTTGAAAGTACCTAGCTTTTTCTGACCTAATTAGCTTGGTACAAGCATTCCTGGTGGTACAGAATGCAAACCAATCAGCCTCCAGGTGGGATTTCCTCACTTTTTTCCACTAGTAGTCCCTATCCCTAAGTGCTTTCTTCAGGATGGGAGAGAACCAGCCAGGAGTTTTATTTTTTAATTTGATTAATCTTAGTGGGGCGTGTTTGTCTATTAGCCCCAGTAAGAGGCTATGAAAGATGTTAAATGCCTCATTAAAGGTGGGGGCTAGATAGAAATCCTGCTAACGAATGTTGCTTAGATCTTTCAGGAAAGTGTACTGGCAGAACTTTTTCAGGCATCTTTTCAGTTTGAATTTGGAGGCCGTTTTTATTTGGGAAGGATGTCTGATGCAGGCAGTAGTGCAATGGTCACTTATATCGTTGAAGAATACTCCAGTATGCGAGATAGTGTGAGGTTTGTTTACTAGCATAAGGTCCAGGAGGGTGTTGCACTCAGGGTTTTTTCTGTTAGGTCTGGTTATAGCAGTCACCATTTGTAACAGACCATTAACATTGCATAAATACTTCAATTTCTTAGAGCTGTCATCATTCCAATTTAGATTGAAATCCCCCATTAGAATACACTCAGTATTAGCAGAGTCAAGAAGGTTTTGAAGGTGTGTCAGAAGTGCCCAGCCACCAGACGGTGGTCGGTAGCATGCTGCCTTAAGGAGTGATTTCTCGCTGGAAAGTGATAATTTTAGAGCATAGCATTCAAATTCCTTAGCCTTTTGAGGTACAGTCAAAGTCTGTGACTGTGAATTTGCTTTTGACATATATTGCAACCCTTCCCCCTCTAGTCGGTCTGTCACAGCGGTAGATGATATATCAGGGTACGTTGATAGATTTGTCCGAGGTTGAGGGTGTGAGCCAGGATTCAGTTATCATGAAGAAATCAGGCGATGCATGTAGAGCCCAGGTCTGTATACAGTCAATCTTCTTTAGCAAACTACAGACATTGATATGGAGAAAGCTAATCCCTTTATATTGAGGGAGGTCCGCAGGGGCATCCAGAGAAATAAGTGGACCTGGGTTTAATTCAACATTTCCCAAACAGAGTAGGAGAAGCAGTAGTAGTTTTTTAAGGTGGTGTCTTAGCCTGCTAAATATTCTTTTGTTACGCCTTCTAGCGTACATTGGTTTAGCGGTGGCTGTGTTAAGGGCAGGATTGCTATTTGCTAGGGATAAAACATAGAGAACTGATAGAGCCGACACCATCCTTGGGAATTGCATGTGTTCTATAGTTATGGCCTGGTGGGAGGAGGGGCATGACCATAGAGGAGACGTCCCTGATGTAGGATGCCATGGTCTAATGTGGGAGGCTATATCTTGGTAGATGATAGAGGAGGGAAACTGGCCTTTGTCCGAGTTGCAAACTGAAATTTTGGGTACAGTATAACAAAGTAATATAAGGCAACTATAGAGAAGGATAGGCGCAGATGGCATTCTTAATGTGGAGATATTTCCTTTTACCAGTAATAAACACAGGATTTGCAACAGTTCCTTGAGAGGGCCAAGGAAATGAGTGGATCTTGTGGGAGGATGGGGTACCAATGAGAAATTAAGGCCAAGATAACTAATGAGGCGTGGCTGGCAATAGCCAGAAGGAGTGAGCTAGAAGGCTGGGGTGGGGTTTATGTGTATTTAATCAGGACCGGGGGGGTAGGGTAGGTGGGCAAAAAAATTGGCAGCTAGGGCTCCCTTCCTGGAGGTAATCAGTCCCTGAGGGTAAGCCCGTACCTACGTTTCTGTGAGGGGCTGGTGGCTTCAGACCTGGACTGTGGTTGGCAGTCTGGCAGGTCAGGTTTATCAGAGAACCATGGCTGTGGCTCTCAGACTACACAGAAGGAGAAGGCAGAGGAGAATTAAATAAGAAAGTCAGAGGGGGTGGGGCTGCTCATGGAGCTAAAAAGAAATGCAGACTGGCTTAAACAGGGGGGCTGTTGCAGACTAAAATGTTAGGCAAGGTGCCTCCAAGTCTGAGTGGGCAATAACAGGGCAATTTAAAACACAATACTAGCGTAAAAAGGTGAAGGAGGGGTTTCAAAGGCCTGAGCTGAGATTGCTACTGGTCTTATGAGGAACACAATACAATTTCATAGACATGTCCTCAGCAGTAACTTCTTTCTTACAGACCTTGCTGGCACTGCAAGAAAGGCACTTCCCTCTCACCACAGGGAGGGTCAGAGGGAGTTGCTCTCACTGGATCACTAAAGATCTACTCACCCACATGAAGGATAAAGATCATGCTTGGACAGCCTTCAAGGCATTCCCCTTCCCTGCCCTCCACAGACATTTATACTTTCACAATGGAATTTATGAACTATAAAGATAATTATTTATTTCAGAATTACGAGGCAAAAAGTAAAACATTACTCCTACATGAAAAAGAGGTGGTCAGTAGAAAGGAAGTAAAAATGGCAAGAGATACTCAAGATTATGAATTAAATCAAGTCTTCTCATGGCACAGACCAGAGAGACATGACAGAAGTAACTCAAGAAGACGTTCTCAGTCTCTTGGGAGATCAAAAAACAGGAATAGAAACAGTGATAAAAGCAATTCCAACTCCAATAGAAATCAGTGTAAACATGATACTACTGATTTGCATTCTGGCACTTCACTGGATTTTTCCTTGTCTAATCAATTGAATCAACAGGAGAAACAAGTTGAAATCACACACAAAAAAGGGAGGAAAACAAGACATGGCAGAAGGGGGAGGGGCTCAAGGCAGAATTTCAGAGAATTTGAGGAGCAAGACATTGAGGAAATTAATCTCTCTGAAGTAATGTTAAGTGAGACTCAAATGAATCTCCTCAAAAAGGGATTGTCCTTTGTGCCCCAACCCAAAGTGAACAAGTTCGATATACGCGTAGACATTAAAAAAATTGATCAGAAAAGTTTGTTAAACAAAATATTTTGCTCAATGGAAGAACACTCTGTAGCGTCTTACTGAGAGTGTAAATTCATCCACTACTGATCTACATGATACAATGGATGTGCTGGAACAATTATGGAATGAAGCCTATAATAATATATCTAATTTAGAGACATCAATTCATGTAACATCACAGGATGCAGCCGAAAAAAGATGTACATTTAAACCTATATCAACATTTAACTCCCCATCTTCCATTTCACCAGCTATTAACACCTATGAGTCTCTTGTTATCCAAGATTTTGCAAATCTCTTTGCATCCAAATGGCCTCCAGTACGAAGCAATTTAACAAATGATGAGCAATTTGTCTTGAAGGAATTTAGAGACTTGAAAAATATTGAAATAAAGGAGGCAGATAATGGGGAAAGTTGTCATTATGGACAAAAGGCTGAATGGAGAAGAAATATATTGACAGTTGGATGACACACAGAGTTAAAATAAAGTTAGATCAGTTTTTGGATGAATCTGTATATAATGGATATATAACACCAAAAGAAAAAGAATATATGACTGTGAATTCTTCTGTCATACCTATGATATATGTGCTTCCAAAAATTCATAAGGACCAGACCCCCAGGATGCCTTACTATTTCGGGGATGGGCTCTCTAACAGAAAAGGTTTCAATTTTTGTGGACTTTGTTCTTAAACAATTATTAGCCATACAAAAGGCCTATATAAGAGACTCTATGGAAGTCCTATCTAAAATAAAGGATCTGGTCTGGTCTTCTGAATATATTTGGCTGACAATTGATGTAGCCAGTCTTTACACCTCAATTGATCACCATTTGGGTATTCAAGCATTAGAGTAGCACCTCCATTCAAACAATATAGCATCAGACTTCCAACATGACTTTATCATAGAAGTGTAAATTTCATTTTACACAATAATTACTTTATTTTTGATAAAAAGTTATATTCACAGACCACAGGTACAGCGATGGGGACCACTATGGCCCCATCATATGCCAATTTATTTATGGCATGCTGGAAAGAGACATTAATTTTCAATAAAGTTAGGAATCCATACAGTAATAACATTCAATTCTGGGGCAGATTTATTAATGATTTATTGGTTGTATGGAGGGGTAATATTGCATCAGCTTTGCAGTTCATGTTTTTTTTTGAATGCTAATGATGTAGGTCTTAAGTTTACTTTTGATGTGCATGTTTCGCGAATATCATTTTTGGATTTATGCTTGGAGGGGGTAAATAGCCAAAAAGTATTTAGCAATACAAATAGAAAGCCTACATCAGGTAATATGTTGTTACATGCTACAAGTACCCACCCAGCCCACTTTAAGAGAGGTATCCCTTATGGGAAGTTCATCCATCTAAGATGGAACCGTACTCACTTACACCACAACATAAACCAGATAGACCATCATAGGGTAGCTGGTTCATTCCACTGGGGTGTCAAACCGATGAGGCACACTGATGAGTCCTGGTAGGACAAAACATGTGTCTATGTCTTCTGTTGGCACCCTTTGCAAACTGTGTGAGAGGCCTTTTGGCACCATGCATTTCTGCTTAAAGTTGAACCAGCATAATATTCATTGGTGATTTGCATATGCAGCCCATGATGCTTTGCATTGTGGGGGCATGTGTGATTTTGTATTTCTTTGAAACTTGGATTCCCGGCCAAATGCTCTTTGGGGTAAATATTGCCTCAGTGCTTGCACACAGATGTTCTTTGTCTTTTAAATTGTTTTTTGTTTTAATTGGGTTCACCACAACATAACCCAGATAGACCATCTGAGGGTAGCTGGTTCATTCCACTGGGGTGTCAAGCAGACGAAGCATACTGATGAGTCCTGGTAGGACGAAACATGTGTCTATGTCTTCTGTTGGCATCCTTTGCAAACTGTGTGAGAAGCCTGTTGGCACCATGCATTTCTGCTTAAAGTTGAACCAGCATAATATTCTGTGGTGATTTGCATATGCAGCCCATGCTGCTTTGCATTGTGGGGGCATGTGTGATTTTGTATTTCTCTGTAGTCGGTTAAGTGATTTTGAAAAAGAAAGTGAAAATTTGAAACATAGATTTTTTTGTAAAGGGTACTCAGAGATTCAAATTGAACAAGCATACAGAAAAGCAAAATCTATTAAGAGGGATACTCTCCTTCAACCGAGTGTTAGAAAATAAACTGAAAAATGAAACCAGCCCATAGTTTTTGTCACACAATATAACTGGATTAGTGACAAAATAACCAATATGGTAAAGAAGTATTGGGGAGTATTAGAAGCAGATCTGGACCTAAGCGGTACTATAGAGTCCAAGTCCCTAATATCATTTAGGAGGGGAAATAATTTTTCAGATTTATTAACACACAGTATGTATGTTAAATCAAATCAAGAGACTAGAACCTGGTTACCTATTAAACCATTGGGATGTCATAAGTGTGGACATTGCAACATTTGTAAGTATAATCAACAAAGCCTTAGGTTTCAGCATCCCCTATTGCCCCCCAAAAGCATTCAGATCCAGCATTTTATTAATTGCTCGACCACTTATGCTGTATATATTATACAGTGTACATATCCTTGCATTTATGTTGCTCCAACAAAGAGGACCTTACAGGAGCGTATGCAAGAACATGTTCATGCTATTCAAAGAGATGAACCTAATACCCCTATAGGTGTACATTTTGAAGTATCCCATCAAAAAAATCTAAACTGTTTTAAGTTCATGGGATTGGATCATGTTTTGGATAATATTAGAGAGGGAAATAAATTTAATAAACTTGCACAATGTGAACAGAGATGGATTTATACCATGGGAGCTTTGCATCAAAAGGGATTAAATGATAGTCTAGACATCACAGTATTTTTATAAATCACATCATTAGATGAGTACTTTTTGAATTTCATCTAGATTCTTTAATATTAAATATATGATAGTATGGCATATATTACTATCTGGTATTACTATTTTGTTCCCAAATAACCCCCCCCCCGACACTTCCCTTCCCTCCCCCCAAATTTCACCTTTGTATTTTTTATACCAACTTCTTATTTTCCATTCTTAGAACATTTTGCATCAGAATATAAGTTTTAAATATATTTGCTATAATGTAGTCCAATCTGGTATTTTGATTATGAATATTATATAGTATGGGATGTTTAACATCTGTATCAAATTAAGATTGTGCCTGCACTGATGTGTGCTTGAGTGTATGTATAGGATTGCTGTTTTTTATATGTAATCATTTTCAAAAAAAATAACAAAAATATAAAATAAATCAATTATTTAAAAAGTTCTCTATGCCACTTTAAATTTTGAAAATAAAAGCAGCATCGGAAGCGCTCAGGCCACACCCCCCTTGATGAAGGGTCACTAGTAAGACCCAAAGCGCTGGGGGTTGATAGCCATGGGCTCCTTTGCTAAAAGCATTTATTTGTGTTGCTAACTTGCTTTTTTAGTTTATTTAACACCAGTTGCTATTCTTAAATGTTTTGCTTCCATGAACATTTGCTTTTGGAATGAGCACCTGCATTTTTGCTGAGCACTCCCATTTTGTATTGTTTTTCCTCTGGAAATGCCTATGGGTGCATGAAAACACAGTGCAAACACTTGGCTAAATCCCTGAAGCAGAGCTATTTCCGTAACCTTCAGAAGGATAGTCTTGGTGACTCTAGGAAATTCTGGGACTCCATCAACTCCATTCTAATCCTCCAAACTGGCAAGTCTGCCCTGCAGCTACATTCCTCCTCTGGCCTGGTGAATGACCCTCTGGAAGTGTTCTGGGCCTTCAATGATAAATTCACTGACCTCTGCATTTCTCTCTGAACTCCCGAGTGGCCAGCCCAGTGATTCAGCTTACTATCCTAAAGTCTACTCCTCCTTCCCTAGCACCCCTTCATCTATCCCCCCTTATTCTTTTAAGGATGTCTCCTTTCTTGATACCACCAAGCTCCTCAAATGCCTCCCTAACCATGGCTCCCCATGGTCAGGTGGCCTCTCCCCTATCTTTCTTAGGCTCATCTCCTTTGCCATTGTCAAACCCTTCACCGTTATTTTTAACCTTGCCCTATCCACCTCCACCATGCCCAATCCATGGAAGACTGCTAAAGGTATCCCCATTTTTAAAGCTGGTGACCCTCACCCCACTGACAACTACCAGCCTATGTCCATCCTACCCCCCAAGTAAGCTCTTTGAGAAAGTCATCCACTACCAGCTTACTGAACACATTACAAATTACAACCTTCTGTGCAGCCAGAAAATGGCTTTTGCAAGAATCATAGTACCTCCACTGCCCTTGCACTACTGACTGACCACATCCTCATGAACATGGACAATGGGCATGGTAACGGCACAGTGTTCGTTGACCTCTCCATGGCCTTCAACTTGGTAAACCATACTCTCCTCCTCTCAAAACTTCATCTCCTTGGCTGTTCCCATATGGTAACTAACTGGTTCAGGAGCTACCTCTGCAATCATTCCTAATATGTCTGTGTAGGCCCCGATTGCTCCTCTACCCTGTCTGTCTCTTCCCGTGTCCCTCAGGGCTCCATTTTTGGTCCTCTGCTTTTCTCCTTATTTATAAATTCCCTTCTCTTGGACAGTCTTACCTGTCACTCCCTTCTGTATTCTGATGACCTTGTCCTTTTCTTCAGTGATAAATCCCTTTCCGACATTTCCTCTGTCCTCACCCAAAACTATGGAGCTGTCCACATTTGGTTTGCAGCCAATCTCCTCCTGGTTAATGTCAAGAAAACCAAGTCCATGCTTTCTGGGTCAAAAACCTTCCTAGCTAAGCTGAAATCTCCCTCCTCCCTCAATATAGTCTCCCAGAAGGCAAGGTTCTCAAAAATGTAGAGGCCTTCAAGTACCTAAGTGTCCTACTTGACTCCTCCCTCTCCTTCTCTGAGCACATTAACTCAGTAGTTTGCAGGATATACCAAAAGCTGGATGCAGCCTACAGATTCAGAACCTAACTCACCCCAGAGGCCTGACTTAGCATAGTCCATGGTAACCTACTCCCCATACTTGATTACTGTTCCACCATCTATGCTAGGTCATCCTCTACCCTAATGGACAAACTCCACTGCCTACAATAATGCCTGACACTTCACCTTACTGGCCCCTTTTTCCACCCACCATTGTATCCTTTATCAGTCACTGGGGTGGCTCCCACTGCAAGACTACTTCAACTTCACCTTTTACTGCTTGGTTGATAATACCATCTGCACTGGCCAAGAATCCCCTTTTGCAGCCATTTTCAAGGTCAGAGCCTTGCATTGCTGCCTACACTGTAATACTATCCTCTCTCCATGTTCCCAGAATATCTACCAACATGGTTGGGAGGGCCCTGTTGGCTGCTGCCCCCTTGCAATGGAATAGACTGCTCACTGAGCTCCACTCCATGGACACCCACTGCCTATTCAAATGCCTCAAGGATTGGCTCCTAGCTGAGCCGTGCTGCCAGTGCTTCCCTGGGTAGTGTTTCCCCATCTACAGAATGCAATTACTTCCCTGAGTCTGTTCTGATTACCCTTCCCTTGTTTCTCATTGCCTACCCTCCCACCCATAGCACTTACACCCTCCCTCCCCTTGTTTGTCTGCCATGGTTACTGACACCTTGTATTTTGCTGTTCTTTGAGTCTATTTACCATGTATTCTGTTTCTGTACCTAATTATTGTGACAGACTGTTGTTGTATTTTCTTTTATCACTTTTGACATCATTGTGTAAACCGGCCTTCCATGTTATATGTACAATGCTTTTGTTTGCTCCTGTGCCTTTCTCTTGGCCCGGGTCATGCCTGAAAATGGTCCTTGGGATCAGTGTACTTACCCAGTTATCAAAGTCATAAATAATATAAATAAATCCCTTTTTTGCCAGATATACCTCCCTATCTTCTTCCTTCTAGATATCCTTGTATTTTCTAAATGCTTTTTCTATTCTTCTTCACTGCCTTTACCACTGTCTTTAAAAAACATATCAGCCTCCTCCTCATTTTTCTCTTGCTCACTTGCTTCAAACATCATGCCATTGCCTAGGCTATACCCTCCTTTATTTCTTTACATTGAGCCCCTACTCCACCTCTGCCTTCCTCCCCCTTTGAGGAATTCTGTGAAGCAGTTTCCCATTTCTTTAAATGAAGCCCTCCAGAAGTCCATGACCCTCATCTTAGTGTTTTTTTTCTGTCCTATCCATATTGTAAACCACACAGTATGGGTATCACTTGTACCCAGAGGACTACCCACTGTAATGTCAACAATGCTTTCTCTGTTTGTAAGTAGCAGGTCCAGCACTTCTTCCTTCCCTAGTGGGTTCCAAAACCAGCTTCCTGTAAAATGCCCCTTGAATGGAGCCATGAATGGCCCTGTCTTTAGATGTAGCTGTGGCCAGAATGCCCATTCTGCATCTGGCAGATTAGAGTCCCCCATAATCAAAACATCCCCCTTGCTCACTATTTTACTAATGGCTTACCCCAGGGCTCTGTCTAAATGCTAACCCTGTTTATGAGGCCTGTATACCACTGCCATGTGAATAGTAGCCCCCTACTCTGTCTCTAGGCTGACCCATTGTATCTTCAGCCCTTCGTTGTTGCCCTGTTGCTCTGTATCTCAGTGGCTCTTATATACTCCTTCACCTATGAAATAGCCCCTTCACCTTTCCTCCCTGACCTATCCTTCCATAACATGCAATAGCCTGGAATGGCCATGCACCAGCTATGGTTGTCCATACACCAGGATTCCATTATGGCCACCGTATCAAGGTCTGCCTCTGCAATGATTGTCTCAAGGTCAGTAATTTTGTTTCCCAGACTCCATCTGCTGATACATGGCTCTCAATTACCTTCGTCCCTCTCTCACTCTAACCTGCCTCCCCTTCCTGCATACCTCCTGCTCCCTCTGTTACCCTGCTCATGGCCTCCATTATATTGTCTTCCTGCCTTCCCTCCTTCCCTGTCTTCCAAAAGAAGTTCCTCCTCCAAATATGTCTCCCCTGCCCTTCTGTTTGCTTTCATCAACCTCAGAGGAATTTATTCTCCCTGAGTTAACCTTCCCTGTTGTACTATCTGGGGGGGGGTATCTCTTCCTTTCTCAGTCTTTCTGCCACCATCCTTGACTAGCTTAAATGCTCATTAATGTTATATTTAACCTTCCACACAGGACTGCTGCTCCACTCCTGTATGGATGGAGGAAATCTCCTTTATACAGACCTCCATCTTCACAGGTTTACTACAATCCCTGATGTAGCCCAAGCCCTCCTGCCTACATCATTCCTTCAACCACTCATTGAAGGACCTGGCACAGAGTTCCCTAGGCTACCCCTGACAGTGCCTGAGTTGCACCTCGGTGAAGGTCACTGTGTGAGCTGCCAACTTGAAATCACTAATGGTTTTCCACCCTCCACCTTAGCTGGCAGTCTGTTCCATGGCTCCACCACCTTTAAACCGTACTTCCTCATGTCCCTCCTGTAATTAGCTCCTATAAGATACCACTCATGCCTACATAACAGCAAGCCAGTATTCAAGCTAAATGGCTCAGCAGTTCACCTAGTCAATTCCTTTTTGTAACTTGAAGGTCTCTTCCCACCTCTCCCTTCAGGTCTCCAGCAAGTACATGTTCAGAGTCTTAAGACACTCCTCACAGGACCTGCACTGTTGCTCTGAATAAGTTGTGTTATACTGCGCTGCACTGCCTCCAACCTATCTCTATCCTTCCTGAGATGTGGACTCCAGGACTGAGTGCAGTTCTCTAGGTGTGGCTTCACTAAGAATTTATATAGGGGAAGTATTACCACTCCCTTATTCCTATCAGTACTCCTCCCCATAAATCCCAGCATCCTACTTGCCTTGCTATGCATTGTTGCACTGACTTGATTGCTTTAGAGAGTCAGTAATAACTTGGAGGTCTCATTCTTCTGTAGTACTAAATCCCTACCCTCCCATCCAGTACTCCATCCTGGGGTTCTTGTTCCCAAAGTGCATTGCCTTGCACATTTTGGCATTGAATTTTCAACTGTTAAACCATAGACCACCCCTTCAAGCTTTTGTTACACTTCTCTGCATTCCCTCTAGTTCCTCATCACTACCCATCCACACACAGAGCATAGTGTCATCTGCGAAGAGACACAACCTGCCTCAGATTCCCTCACCAATCGCTGATGCACATATTAAAGTGAATTGTACCCAGATTAAATCCTGTGGTACCTCCCTCTCTTCTGATTTAACTTCTTTGACCACAACCCTCTATTCCCACCCCTTTAGCAAGTTGCCTATACAGTTTACTACAACCGTAGTTGCCACCAGATCCTCTATCTTCTTCAGCAAGTGTCTGTGAAGCACAAATTTGAAAACCTTGCTGAAGTAGAAGTAGAGGAAATCCACAGCATGGCTCCTATCTATTTCCCTTGTCACCCAAAATCAGGTTAGTTTGGCAAAACCTCCCTGCCACAGATTTGTGTCATTTACTATGCTGGAGACCATTACTCTCCAAGCAGTCCACTAAGTCCTCTTTGAACAGTGATTCTGTCAGCCTCCCTACAGTAGAGATAGGACTGACAAGACTGTAGTTCTTTGCTTGTTCCTTGCAGCCCCCATATGTAGTGGAATACATCCACCACCCTCCAATCCTTTGTAATTATACCCGTCAGGGGAGTGGGGGTCAGCCAGTTACACTGTCAATTCCCTAAGTATTCATGAACGCAACTCATCTTGTTCTGGTGCCTTATCTATCTTTATGGCTGCCAGTCCCTTCAAGATCCTTTTACTTCAAGTATTGCTGCCTCATCTATATAATTCTCTTAGTGGCAGCTTTGATGTCACTCTCTGGCAAGGGCCCACCATCCTTTTAGTAAAAACTGAGCAAACATAATTGTTAAGAATGGCAGCCTTTTGCCCATCCTCTTTCACCACATTAACCCCCTCAGCTAGTCTTACAATTCCCTCTCCTAATTAATGATTCAAGTTATTGAAGATAGCTGCAACTCAATTTTTAAAAATCTCTTCCACTGAGGTTACCTTTTTAATATACATTACTAGAGTCATACTGTGGATGTATAAGTATGATGGTAATGAATTATTCTGATAGTAAACACAAAGTACCAAACCAAGATATTTAATTTTGTTTCATGTCAGGCTTGGCAAGTGAGTGGGAACTTCTAGAAACCTTGACATACTTTATATGTAGATTCAAACAGATCAGCAGGACCACTCCAAGGGGCTATGTGGTGCACAATAGAAATACAGACCCAACAAAATAGCACAGAACTAACACATGCTACAAAAGAGATATCCACACACCATATAGTTATGATTAAATTTTTTTAATGTGCATTTCACAGACATGACATATGCATGGCTGGAGCTCCATAAAATGACATAACATTGCTCCACAATAAGACATAACATTTCATTCCTACTTCTGGGAGCTTTCTCGGAGGCCTGTGCCCCCTTTGTGCCTTCAGTACTGATAGTCAATTTTAAAATCGCGTGCAGACTTCAAGTTTATTTACTGGGATCATCAAAAAGGTTGCTAGAAGTTACAGCTGTGCAAATTTTGCAAAAATATGAAGAACCACAATTTCTAAATGCTGTCAGTAACACATCTCATTTTATTTTATTTATTTATTTATAGAAGTCTTGGAATAACCTCTTTGAGGACAAGCTCATTTCAAATGTTACATATTGGTGAATAATTGTATGGATGGGTATGAACAAAATTAAAACAAATTTTACAAGGATGGTTCTAGCTAGTAGAGAGAAACACTCTTAACATTGTACAAATAGGTAAGAAGAAAATAAAACAAGTTTTACATGGAGGGTTATAGCTAGTAGAAAGGCACAATCTTAGGCTTTGAACAATCGCCCTTGTCACTTATAAATATTAGACATTATCTTGAAGTGACTCCAAAGAACAGAATAAACAGTTGAGCAATGGTGGTAATCGGTAGAAGAAAGGCTTAAACATAGGCTGTGAACAATAGCCTGAGTCAATTATGAAGGCTTGGACACTAGCAGTAAGTAAGACAGAAGGTGGACAGACAGGACTATTGGATAGGTGAACCTAGGGATAGAACCCATAGTGTGTAGATGCCAGAGGTAAAAAAGGGGAGATGGCAGGTGAGGTGAGGGGACAGATAGCTTGGCAATAGTAGAGGACAGGGGGAAGGGCAGGATTCTGGGCCGTGGTGGTTAAGGAAGGTGATAAATGGGATTGGAGGGGAGGATAGCAGAGATCATAGGAAAGAGGAAGGGAATGGCTGGTGGTGTCTGAGCACACTAGGAGGCTGGCAGAGTGAGAGGAGAGCACAGGAGAGGCACCAGGCACTATGGGTCAGGAAGCTGAATCTGGAAGGAATGGCGACAGACTAGATTGTGAAATTTGTCAGTGGAAGCAATCGCTGCTAGCATTCACTGTTAGATGTTATCTCAGCCTTCTTTTAAACAGTCTGATTGAGGTTAAGGTTGTGATGTCAGAGGGTAGTGAGTTCAGCCATCCTGTGGCATGATAGGCAAAAGACCTTTGATGCAGGGAGGTGCAGCAGTGGGGAATTTTGAATATTCAGCTATTGGAACTGCAGGTGCAGCAATGGTTTTTATTGTAAGCGAGAAAGTTCAGTACCCCTGGGGGCATTAGGCCAAGTCTGGCTTTTATTGTCAGTAGACATGATTGGTACCACAGTCTGCCTGAGAACTGAAGCCAGTTTTTTTGGTCATACAGGTAACACATATGGATCAGACAGGCTGCTCCTGTGACAAGCTGACAGGCTTTGTTTAAAGCTACTTTTATCTGGTGTAGGGCCATGACTGTGGCTGATCTATATATTACCAACCCATAGCCAATGAGAGTCACAAGAGAACTGTGAACAGCTAGCTTGATGGCCTCTGGTGTAAAGCTGTGCTTATACTGATGCAATAGTCCAAGCTGTGTATTAATGGCCTAGGTAACTTTGTTGATGTGGAGGTCAAAAGACATAGCACTATCCAGTGAGACCCCCAAGTATTTGAAATGTTGAACAAGCTCCAGGGGGTGCCTATCTGGTTAGTCATAAGAAGGGAGTGAGTTTTGTACAGGTGTGGGGCAGGGGATAACAGGATTATTTTTGTCTTGGCATAGTTCATCACAAGTTTCTGGTCTTTAAACCAACTTTCAAACACCGAGAAGTTGCTCTGGAGTTTATGTTCAAGAGCAAGGGGGCATGGATCATTGACAAATAGAACAGCATCATCTGCAAATAGCAGGAGACAACATTGGCAGGCATAGGGTAGCAGGTTTTAAAAAAAGGTCAAATAAGAGCGGGCCCAGAATGGACCCTTGTGGGACACTGGAGTTGACTGCCTTGCTACTGGAAAGGGTATTGCCAGTTTTGACTTGTTGTGTCCGGTACTGCAGGTAACTGGTGAACCAAGCCACAGTGTCTGGAAAGAGGCCAGTGACCTTAAGCTGTTTGATCAGTAGAGCATGAGTCACTGTGTCAAACACCTTAGATAGGTCAATATTGGCTGCACCAAAAGGTAGGCCTTAGTCAAGGAAATTGTGAATGTTACCAGTAAATTCAAGCAGTAGCAGTACTGTTGTGGTACTGTGGCCCTTTCTGAACCCATGTTAGTGAGGGCATTGTAGATGATACTTATCTAGGTATTCACAGTGCTTATCAGCTACTATTCTTTCAAGAGCTTTTGAGAGAGGTGGCAGAATGGAAATTTGGGTGATAGTTCCCACATAGGGCTCCATTACCACTCTTGAAAATTGGAGTCACTATCATGGACTTCAATTTGTCAGAGAAGTGTGAGTACCTGAGAGGAACATTGAGAATATGGGTGAGAGGGGCTGGTATATCATCCAGTGTATTTTCAATAAATTTTAAGTTCAAGGTGTTTCTGCTGTACCTTGATTTACCCAGTACCTTTTGACAGTACCTACGAGCTTCCTTAGCGGTGATAGATTTAAAGTTAAATGAGGAGGGGTGGGGGGGTGTCAGGACCGCATTCTCATTAACTTCAGCGGTGGAGGACTGACAGTAGAAATCAGAGGGGAGAATCCCACTCAGATCTGTGAAGGCATTATTGAACATGTTTGCAATTGTCCTAGGATCCAGGGTGGTTGTTCCTTCAATATTAAGCATAGTAGGGAGTGACTTGCCATTCTTACCAGTTACTTCCTTTAGGTTGTTCCAAAATTGTCTGCTATCACTCCAAGATTTGGAGAGAGCTTCCTTAAAGTACTGGTTTTTTAGTTGCATGTATTTCCTGAGTGCACTCGTTATGAGCTTTCTTATAGCTTAGTAAGTTGCCTGCTTGCCTGAGATCCGTGGCATCTGCCAGAGGCGATCTCTAGATCTCAGTAAGTCGAGCAGTTCAGGGGAGAACCAAGGGTTACAATGACTTTTGACTTTCCTTGATTTCAGTATGGTGTGCTGGTCACAGATTATGTTGAAGAGGTGAATGAAGTGATTAAGGGTGGAATTGACATTGCAGGAGTTGTAGACTAGGGACAAATCTTGCTGTTGAAGGTTTGCTTTTAGCATTTCAAGGTGACTCTGGATGAGAACACTGTTGCTAATTGTTCCTGTAGGTGTCTTAATGTAGCTATTGATTCACTGAAACAGGACAGGCGAATGGTCACTAAGGACATCAGGGAGAACAGAGTTTCCAGATAAATGGCCAGGGTGGATAGTCAGTATCCAGTCCAGTAGTGTGCTAGTACCATTGGAGTAGTTTGTTCTGGTTGGTTTGTCATCCAGTTGTGTGAAGTGGATTGCTAAGAGTGCATCATAGATGGCCTTTGCCACAAGGGAGAGCCAGTTGTTATTAAAGTCCCCGAGGACTACTATTTCAGTATTGAGATGCAATATTCTAAGCACTCCATTATAGCATCAAAGCCAGTGGACTTATGCCTATGTGCTATATAGACGGACATGACTGTGATGGATTTATTATGGGTTCTCAGGAGCATTGCTTGCATGTGATCACTCAAGTTGGGCAGTTGAAGGACTAGACCCTGAAGGTAATCTCTTAGGTAAATCGCACACCCACCTCCATGCTTGGTCAAGCTATCCTTTCTATAAACTGTATAGCCTGGAAGTACAAGACAGGTGTTGGCTATGTTCGGGGAGAGCCATGTCTCTATGACTGAGAGTATGTCAGGATTGTGTTACAGAATCCATGCATTTAGGGTGTCCATTTTGTTAAGGATGCTGCAGATATTGATTGAGGTGAACGTGAGAGACCCTTCAGTTTTACATGCAGTATTGATACCAAAAGAGGGGCCAGGATTAGGGTGTATATTCCTAGAGAGCAGCAGTAACATCAGTGCAAGTCTGCAGAGATACTCTCTAATTTGTTTCTTGTTAAGTTTAGTTTGCCTTCTCTGTGTTTGTTGTGAGGAATAGCCTTTCCTTACATTGGAGAAATGTATGAGTAGAGCCAAAGGTGGAAGCCAGACATCGTTTTTTTTGTTGTGGAGTGCCGCAAGGAAGCGGTGAGTTATTCCGATGAGCATAGGGATAAACGTGTGTTTGTGTGGATGTGATGGTGGAACAGATGCAGAGGCAGTAACACTGTATGACAAGATGATCCCGAGGGGTCCTGTGAACAGGTGGAAGATCAGACAGGGATAAGGTCATAAATACTGGTATAAACCTAGCAATTAGGCCCACAAAGGGAGCCATTATGAAGATTCTGGATTAGGCAGCAATAAGGGTAAGGGAAGGGAATTTTAATCTGGTTTCCTAGGCACCACAGGTAAGGAATTAGAAAACTCAGTGAGATCCAGATGGGGTGGGCAGAATGAGAAGAGATCTGGATAAACTAGCAAAATGGTCAGAAGAATGGCAGCTGGGATTTAATGCAAAGAAGTGCAAAATCATGCACATAGGGAAGAGAAACCCTGAAGCCACTTATAGGCTGGGAGGGGAGTTGCTAGCAGTCACAAAGGAAGAAAGAGACTTGGGCATCATCATCACTGATGACCTAAAATCATCCAAGCAGACCTCTAAAGCAGTAGGTAAGGCTAGGGGGTGTTAGGGTGTATTAGTAGGGTATCACAAGTCGTAAGAGGGAGTGTAATAATCCCTCTGTACAAGACATTGGTTAGGCCCCATCTGGAGTACTGCGTGCAGTATTGGAGGCCACACCTTTCACAAGGATATTAACCAAATTGAGGCAGTCCAGAGAAGGCAACTAAATGGTGCAGGGACTGCATCAGAAGACATATGAGGACAGATTAACGGAGCTCAATATGTATACCCTTGAGCAAAGGAGGAGAGAGGTGATATGATCGAGACATTTAAACACCTTAAGGGCATAAACAAGGTGAAAGAGTCTAACATGTTTAAATATAAGAAAAATAGCAGGACAAGAGGACACAGCATGAGATTAGAGGGAGGCCGATTAAGGGGAATGAGAAATTCTTTTTCACAGAAAGGGTGGTAGATGTATGGAATGGCTTACCACAAGAAGTGGTGGCTATGAATACAGTGCAGGGCTTCAAACAGGCATGGGATAGGCATAAGGGAGCAATACAAATGACTATGAATAGATAGGTCACTGACAGAGCAAAGGCCGATGGCACATTTATAAGGTAGAAAAAGAAATGGGCAGACTGGATGGGCTTTGAGGTCCTTATCTGCCGACAACTTCTATGTTTCTATAGAATAGCCACTAGGGGAAGTGGAGCTAGCTTATCAGGAGATTGGGCTATGTTATGGGTGGGGTCCATGACCAGGTACAAGCATTTAATACAGGTTGAGATCAGGGCTGGGGAGGGTGGCCGGGACAAAATACAGGCTCTAAGAGACACTGCAGACAGTTCAAATACTTGGGTTGGGCATGAATTCAGCCAATGCCGTCAGTCCTGGGCGTAAAGTCAAAACAGAATGGTGTCCAATCCAAGCACTAGGCACAGCTGGGGCAGTGAATCAGGACCCTTCCATCATTAGGCCTGAACCAATAGGATTTGTGGCTTACAAGCCGAGTGCCAGTCCAGGAGTTCCAGTGCAGTCCTACCTTGTGTGGCACTGAGAGGGCACCTGGCATTGTTTTATGTGGCAACCCAGGAGTGGTGCCTGCTTAGGGCTGTCTTGTGTGGCACTGAAAGGGCACTTGACATTGCTTCATGCAGCCACCTAGGAGTGGGTCCAGACTGCAGGAGGTTGTCATGGTGCCCACTTAGGACTGTCATGTGTGGTGCTGAAAGGATGCTTGGCATTGCTTGATGTGGCTGCCTAGGAGTGAGGCCAGACTGCAGGAGGTTGCTGTGGTGCCCGTTTAGGGCTTTCTTGTGTGGCGCTGAGAGTGCACTTGGCATTGCTTGATGCAACCACCCAGGAGTGGAGCCGGACTGCAGGAGGTCACTGTGGTGCCTGCTTAGGGCTTTCTTGTGTGGCACTGAGAGGGCGCTTGGTGTAGCTTGATGCTGCCACCCAGGAGTGGGTCCGGAATGCAGAAATTTGCAATGGTGCCCACTTAGGGCTGTCTTGTGTGGCACTGAGAGGGCACTTGGTGTTGCTTGATGCGGCCACCCAGGAGTGGGACCAGTCCGCAGTAGGTTGCATTGGTGCCCACTTAAGGCTGTCTTGTGTGGCGTTGAAAGGGTGCTTGGCATTGCTTGATGCAGCCACCCAGGAGTGGGGCCAGGCCACAGGAGGTCGCTGTGGTACCCGATTAGCACTGTCTACAAAGTGATAATATACAAATATCTGAATAATATTAAAAGCATTTAAAAGAAGAGTATTAGATCATAAAAGATTTATTTGACAGCATTGAGCTTATAAGTTTACCTTTCTTGTGTGTTTTTGAAGTGTCCTTTGAGAACCAAGACAGAATGGTCAGTGATGGAGTATTCAGATTGAAATAAATGTTGTCCCACTTTTTTTTCAGTATTTTTCTCCTTTATGTTGTTCCTTTGTGCATTCATTTGGGTAAAAGGGGTTGCCCAGTTTCCCCTCTTAGCCTACAGTATATGTGGACACTTCTTGCATTGGATGTTATAGACAACTTTCTGGGATCCAAATGTATAACTCACCTTTATCTTAAATAGCTTGTTTTGGGACATGCTGATAAAGTCTGAAGAGGAAATGTGCTCACATGTTTTATATTTAGGAATATTGCAGGGTTTAGTGCTTTCTAGTATTCTGTTGTTTTGGTTCAGAATAAGTTTGCCCCTGACGAGCAGGCTGGATAAGTTAGGTGGTTGTTTGAATGACAGGAAAGTAATATAAAATACTTTGTCTAAGATTTCTATACAAAGTGTAGATGCAGACTCTGTAGTTCCCATACACAGATAAATATGGCTCAGTGGGTATTTCACAGAGATGTGCAAAGTTGGGAAACCTTGCTGTGTGAAAAATTAAGCAAAGTTTCCTGACTTCATATAGTGTGAAGTTCCACTCTCTTCTTCACCTAATGATGCAGGCACCTTCCAGGTAATTTTGACCTCATTTCATGAACTGGTATATCACTGATGAAGGTCATTTCACACAGCACTTCTCCCCTCCTAGAAAAAGAGGCCCTTCACTGACTAAGTGCCGAAAGGTGAAGTTTTTATTTTAAAAATATCCTAAAATGCAGCCCCAAGCCCCACAGTCTATGCAGTCTTTAACACACTTAAAGAGTCAAACATTCCCCCACCCTAGTAGTACTCAAAGAACCTCCTTCCCCAGTGGAGATTAAGTAAATCATAGAAAAATAACAATCATTATAGAAACTCTTCCCCCACCCTGTAGCATTCTCCAGTCCCACCCATCTTCCCCTATTCTGATCGGCTCTGTAATCTATGTTCTAGGGGACGCAACTAGAGGGAGGCTTAGTGGAAGCAGTTGCAGATCCTTTCAGCTGTAAGATATTGCCAAAGATTTGATTTAAGAAGTTCATTCTTGGGTTCTGTGGAGATGTCACTTGGGAGGGTGTTGAACCATAGTGGGGCTCTATATGTGAAGGGCCTTTGAACCTGTGAGGTTCCGAAGCGTGACACCTGTAGTGTTTGGAGTGCAGAGCTGGAGAGGATACAGGTGACCTTCCACCCATACAGAGACCACCATGTCCACCACTGCTCCCTCAGAAGTTACCAAGAAGGAGGGAAGGATAGACTACAATGGGCTCAGGGAAGGTACAGGAGGCAGCACGGAAGCACATCTCCCAGTCAGTGGCACTTCACAACTAGTATGCCATCCTGGCAGAGCATAGCGATTGCACAGCATCTCCGGAAGTGAACATCATGGGGGTTGAGGGGGTCATCCAGGATGGAACTTCAAGGGCAAATGCAAGGAGAATACACAGGAGGAGGAAGCAAATGCTGGTTTAGGACTACATTGTCTGGAGGACTGAGCTGGAGTCAGGTAGCAATGGCGAAAGGGAAGGAGGTAATGTGCCTACCTGGATGAACAGTTCAAAAGGAGGGCAAGCAAATCCTTAGGATTGCAAGGGTGGTAGCAAGAAGGGGGGAGCTGGAAGTCATTATTTACTTGGGGACTAATGACTTGGCTAGAGAGGGGATAGATGTAGGAAGAGTACAGGAAGAATTCAGGGAGCTGGGGAGGAGTCTTGGGCAAGTAGCACACTGTCACCTTCTCGAAGGTGCTACCCGTCCACTGCAAGTGGGAAGGAAGGGACATCAGCATCACTGAATTCAACAAATGGCTGAAGAAATGGTACAGAGAGGTGGGGTATGGCTTCATTGGGGACTGGAATCTCACCTGGAGGGATGAAGGACTATATTCTCCAGATGGCCTGCATCTATCCAAGGGAGGCAAAGGTACCCTCTCTGAGAAGTTTGAGTACATTCTTAGTGATCATTTAAACTTGCTAAGGGGGAGGCATAGACAGTCAAGGGGATTATCATAACCCCCTCTTATAGAACATAACTGAAAGCATTGAGGATCCAATAACTAGCATAATATTTAACCATACAACTACCATGTTTACAATGGGGGAGAGAACAGAAGGTACATCACTAGTGCAGTGCAGGGAAAAGACCAGCAAACAAGGAACATTAAGAGGGTACACAGAGTAGAAGGTCATGTGCACAAATGCCTGCAGTCTGGGAAACAAAATCCCAGACCTAACGGCACTGATGACAGACAACCCTCTCGCTCCCTCTACCCCCCCACCCCGTGGGTCTTTCCTGCTTAAGCTTCATTGTAGAATCTCCCTCCTTGCTCTTAATTTGCTCCTTCCACCCCCTTATTCACCCCCTGTTATTTCTCTCCTTGTAAGCCCTTTCACCCTTTTTCAGACACACTGGCTGCACTTGACACAATATTTATCTTGCCATATTGTTCTTTTGTTTATGTAATTACTTTCCTCATGTTGTACTACTTACTGAAACCATTGTAATTTGCTATTTTTGTGACTTGAAGTGGAACCTCTGTAAAAGGGCCCTTGGCTCAAAGGTCTTTCCGATTTGTTAAATAAATAAATAAATAAATAAAATTAAAAAAAAAACCACAAACATGGACATTGGGCTATTATGGAGACATGGTATATAGGGAACCATGACTGGGATGCAGCCATACCAGGGTATACATGTTTTATAAAGGATAGGGAGAAGTAGAGGGGAGGAGGGGTTGCTATGTATGTAAAGGAAGGGATTAAAGCTACGGATGCTCAGGGATCGAGGGAAGAAGCCGAGGCATTGTAGGTCACTCAGGAGTCGGGGAACAAAACAACCATCTATGCTGGAGTAGTTTACAGGCCTTCCACACAGGGGGAGGATATAGATCTAGTATTAGTGGAAGCCATCCATAATATGGCAGCCAAAGGAGAAGTACTAGTAATGGGTGACTTCAACATGCTGGATGCAGAATGGAATACCCAGACTGCAAGTACATCAATGAGCAGGGGTCTCATGTTTGCCATGTATGGGGCAAACCTAAGGCAGCTGGTGGTTGAGCCCACCAGGGAGGGGGCTGTACTCGACTTAGTACTGACAAACAGTGACATAATCATGGATGTTGAGGTGGGTAGTCCCCTAGGCACCAGTGACCACAGAACTGTGTGGTTTAAAGTCAACATGTTGGCAGAAGAAAGTCATTCAAAGATTAAGATCCTCGATTTCCGGAAGTAAGTAGTAGTAGTAGTAAAAATATTTATTTTTAGACAGGATATACAAGACTTTAGATCCAAGGACCGATTTTCAAAGGCATCCTGTACTTAAAACATTCAGGTTACAGGGAAAATATCATTCAGAAAACATTACAGTACATAAAATACTCTTTCATACTTCAATACAGAAATAACATCTAATTTACCTAATAATAATCATATTTCAGAATTAAGTACTTAATTCCCTATTTAGGTGTCAGACAATTAACTTCATACCCCCCCTTATAAAACATCACTTCATACAAGTACAATCTGTGTAAAATATTTCACTCAAACCAGTTTTGAATTGTGATCATTTTGTCACATTTCTTAACAGAGGGAGGATTTCATTCCAAATTTTAGCCACCTGGGCCTGCAATGTCATGCTCCCATATTTTGTATTAACTTTTGGGAAAATATGGCTCCTACATTTTACATCCCTTAAGGCATAATGATGGCTCTCACAGCCAAAGTTCAAATCCATATTACAGTTTATCATCCCATTATTTATCTTATATATGAATATTGAGTATTGTTTTTTGGACCGTACCATTAAGCTATCCCATTTTAGATCATTGTACATGGTGCAATGGTGGGTTAAAAAGTTACACTTGAGAGCAAATCTTGCTGATCGGTTGTATAATTTGACAAGTTTGTCTAAATATTATTGTCCTGCAAAGTTATACACTAAATTACCATATTCCAATATGGGCAATATTAACTGCTTAGCAGTTGTCCTCCAAGTCTGTTTACTTAGTATTCCAGAGGACCTGTACAGTGCCCCAATACTGTTATCGACTTTCTTTGTTGTGTTATTAATATTGGCAGAAAAAGCTAGGGTGCTGCCTATTACAACTCCTAAGTATTTATATTGTTTTGTGATTGTCAGTTTTTTCCCATCTTTTGTTAATAGTTCCCTATCACTCCCTAACTTTTTTGTTACCTTATTTGGATTCTTGTCAAAATACATAACCTGAGTTTTCTTATCACTTAATACAAGTTTTGAACTGGAAAACCGTCTTGAAGAATATCAAAGTTCAGTTGTAACTTTTCCATCATTCCACCATGTGATTTTACTGATGCTAGAAGTACGGTATCATCCACATTGAGCCATATATGTGTATTATTTATTTTTGTGGGTAAATCATTTATGTATATCAAGAACAATAATGGCCCCAAGATTGATCCCTGGGGCACTCCGCTTGACAATCTGCTCTCATCTCATCAGAAAGCTGCCCGTCAATTTCTACTTGTTGTCTCCTTTGTCCCAAGTAAGTTTTAAACCATTGTATGGACCTAGGGACAATCCCAGTTCTCTCCATTCTCTCATATAGGGAATAGTGGTCAACCATATCGAAGGCTTTGGACAGGTCAACAAACACTGCACCCATGGACTCTCCCTATCCAGGGCTGCTGCCACCTTATCCACAAAGTCCACGAGTGCAGTGCCGGTTGAGTAACCTGTCCTAAAGCTATGTTGGTATTTTGTTAATTTAGAGTACTTTTCCAAGTAATTGTACAGTTGATTGAATACCATCTGCTCCATTAACTTAGAAAGGATGGAGAAGACCGTGATCGGCCTGTAATTCGAGGAGTCGTTAGAGTCACCTCCTTTAAATATAGGAACAATTTTTGAGACCTTCCAACTACAAGGGAAAGCACTCTCCATCAACCTCTGATTGAATAAATCTGTCAGTATTGGTAACAGTAATTCAACTGCATCTTTAATAAATGTAGGTTCAATATCGTCCATACCATGTGATTTTTTGATATTTCGTTTTTTTAATCTCATTCCTAACTTCTTTTGTTTTTATTTTCCTAAAATAGAAGAAGGGAATATTTTCTTTGTTACTTGTTTTATTATAGGAATCTGTTCGCATTGGTATACCAGCGGGAATAGCAATATCCGGTAATGTTATGAAATATTGGTTTAACAGCTGGGCTGAGGCTTTCAAATCGAGGGACTCTCCCTTGTCATTAGACATTTTTATTTTTGGTTTGGCTCTTAAAGGATTATCCAAGTCTTTTATTAAATTCCATTACTGTTTTGGGTCCTAAGTGGTTTCAGTTTTAGTATTATAAAATCTTTTCCTAGCTAGTGTAATTAGTCTTTGACATTCATTCCATTTAATTTTATAGTTGACCCAATCAACCTCATTTCTTGTTGTATTGGCTTTTTTCCAAGCTCTGTCTTTAATACGTATTTTTTTCTTCAAAAGTTCACTTGCCCAAGGAAGGTGTTTTTTCTTTATTTTAATTTTTTTAAAGGGTGCATGCCTGTTACAAACCTCCAAAAATGTCTTTGAAAATTCTTCAACCTCCAAATTTACATCTGGGATTAGTTGCACCCTGTCCCACTTTTCACAATTCAGGTCTTGAATAAAATGTTCTGGATGATAATTTTTAAAATCACTCTTTGTAATAATCTTTCCTTTTTCACTACATTTATAAATTTGTCAGTTAAAACACAGTATACAGGGTTGTGATCACTCAAATTAGGGGGTAGGACCTAACACTTTTCAATATTAATTCCCTTTGAGAGAAACATTAAGTCTAAAATATTACCCTGACTATTTGCCCCACTTCTCCTTGTAACCTGATTTACTATCTGATTTACATTTAAAATCTCAAAACATTTTTCCAGTCTCAAGCCATGGGGTTTACCCCAGACAGCATTGAAGTCACCAATTAAAATTATATCTTTACCCTCTGACAAAGATGCTATTTTTGATGCCAACACTTCAAACTTATCTGCATTTATCTTAGGGGGAGAGTACACTATACTGATTAAGAGTTGTAGTCTTTCAAACATTACACAAAGATATTCAATCCCTTCCAATATTCCATGAAAATTGACTTCCCCATGACCCATTTTATCTTTAACATATAGAAGAACCCTACCACCCCACTTACTCCTATCTAACCTGAAATGGTTATAACCATCCAATGATACTTCAGTATTCTGTACATTTTGGGATATCCATGATTCTGTTATACCTATTACATCTGGCTCTAAACACTGAGTCCATATACAGAATTCTAGCATTTTGTTAATAATACTTCTGGCATTTTCTAATGTTATTTTTAAATCTTGTCTGTAATTTATGTTAGGCCCGGGAATAATCTCTACATCACCGGCGAGCAGCATCACTTTGCAACAAGTAGTTGATTCTGTTAATTTGTAACATGTTACATTGAAGCCTTTGACTTTAAACCACTGACTTCTCACATGGTTAAACAGATTCCAATTTTTAGTAAGCACATTTCTTCTTGTCCTGCGAATTAACGCGGGGCCCGAAGGAATGGTCAACAACCACAGTGAAGTTCTGTCCTGCTGCCTCCCAGGAGACAGAACAGTTTCCCAGACCAAGAATTCAAACAACTTCAGTGGGTTAAGTAATACAATGAGTAAAATGTACTGTACTAGACATTTAAACATGATTACAATTAATGAGCAATTTTTAAGTTGGAAAGATCTTTTAAACTACCAATCCCAATTGAAAATTTAAGACCCCCTCGGTATAGATACCGGGCTCCACTGTAGGCATCCCAGGCACACCCAGAGTGGGCCTGTTCAGGATCCTGCAGACCCCTTCGAGGACACAGTCACGTTCTCACAGTTCCATCCCTGGGGGACAGTCACAGACAACCCCCTGTGGCCATCGCACAGCCTGAGTCTGCTTGGTGGCCACTGTGCCACCATTCATGTGTCTTTGGTGGCCATGTGACCATGCAGCAGAGCTGATGTACTCGTGATCCTGTCCGTTGTCTGCTGCCACTGCCCTGTGTGCACATAGGCATTGTGTATGTGTGTGCATGCCATGGACGTGGCATACATGGGATGCACCACACACTGGCTGTGTGCGCACCTGCCAGGCCACTGGCCCATGTGGCATGTGCATGATGATTCCACAACAGCACTGGATGCTCATGTGCACCAGTGCCCTGTGTCTGATCCATGCCAGTTGGCAGTGCCCAGGTGCATGTCTGCGGGTTCCAGTGTGTGTGTGTGTGGTGTGCTGTGCTATGCCACGTGTTGTTGCGTGTGGCCATGTGGCATGGCCCCACATCCTCCCCTTCCCCATCTGTGCATGCCACAGGGCATGCCCACACATGCCTGTGTGTCATGACCCTGCAGCCATCCATGCATGGCTGTTTGTCCACCTCCCTGCATGCACCGTAGTGCTCCTCTGCTATTGTGTCTCGATGCTGGCATGCCATATTCATCAGTCGGGGATCCCTCCAGCCAGGGGGGCTGCTCACCACCACATGGACCATCAGCCACATTGTCCCCACTGCTGTTCCCCTCTTCAACCTCGACAGCTATCGCACGGTCAGTGGCCATGTTGTGCAGCAGGCCAGGAATATGCCACAGACCTTTGAGGGGATGTACTGTAGGCCACTGCCAGACCTGTGCAGGCAACGGAAATGTGCCTGTAGTAGTCCAATGACACACTCAATGATGTTCACATGCTGGCATGTGCTTCATTGTACTGCTCCTCCACAGGGGACGATGGGCACTGGTGGGGGGGAGCAGCCAGGGCCAGAGTGGGTAGCCACTGTCACCTGTGTGGATGGAGATATGGTTAGCCTGGTGTCCTCTGTTGCTGTGCCCCTTGTCCTTCCCAGCTGCACTCCAGTGCCCCTGCCCTGGCCAACCCCCCCTCCCATTCCCTGATGTACCCAGTTGCCCGTGGTCTCGGCATACTCACCCACTAGATGACCAGTGTGGATGTCCCCACTCTTAAACCTGTGGCACAGTGCTGAGCTGTGCCAGATGGAGGTATCATGTGCTCCCCCAAGGTGTGTGGCACAGACATTGGTTATGCACTCCCTGGCATCGCACACCACCTGGCAGTTGATACTGGGATAGCCCTTTCTGTTGATGTAGGCTAACCCCTTCGGGCGTAAACACCAAGAGAGGTCGACAGTGAAAATGCTGACCTCCCCCACAGCGATGGCACAATACAGATGCAGGTATTGTGCCACCTATTCTAACAGTGTTTTCTGTGGGGGCTGTGCACCCCCACACCCTCTATGCAGGGGGGCTCTTCCCTCCATACCTCCTGGACTTTAGGATTCCAACTCTGGGTCACAGTTGGTCCGGAGAGCGGGCGGAACACTGGGGGAAGGTGAAACATGGAAAAAGGACCATTACCGCAACTGTCACCATAATGGTCTTTCTTCCTGTGTCACCATCAGGGTGTCGATCATAAGGGGTGCACCACTCTGGGCCTGGTGGCATGTGGAAGCCCACATGGGTGCAGTTGATGACCCCTAGCATGCCAGGCATATGTGCTACCCTGTGGAATTCCTGCATGTTTGCCGTACACTCTGCCTGTGTGCTGTAGAAGTGAATGTATTCCGCAGTATGTGGCAGCAGGGTATTGAGGAATTGTGTGAGGAGCTGTGATGCAGCTGACTGGGTTATGCCTGTAGAGTCCCCTGTTGGTCTCTGGAAGGTGCCCATGATGAGCAGGCACACGACAGCTGTTACTTTTGTCTCCACTGTCAGGGCGTGGCTCCATCTAGTGGGTGCCTGCATCTCCCACTGCACAGCTCACAGAGCTGCCTCAGAATTACCCAGTTCAGTCATTACCAGCCCACAATCTCAGTGTCAGAGTAGTTCTCATAGCTGATGCGGGGTCGGTACAGCATGTTCCGGGTGTACCACCTACGGGCCCTTCCATGGCCGTGGCACACTGCCTCCTGCCTCCCCACACCCCTCATTATGGCCTCCATCTGGAATATTGCACTGACCATGGCCCCTGTTGTCCTGTCCCTCCTGGGCATCTGGCTACACTGGCCCACCCAGCTGTGTGTGGCTGTGCATGCTGCTCTGCAGGGCCCACACCTGTGTACCCTGCCCCTGGCTGGCTGTTGCCTGTGGCCTCTGTCTCCCACCCCTGTGGGTGCCTGTGTCACACCACATGAGCCTGGTGGCACTGTGTTGTGCCCACACTCTCTCACACCCACCGTCGCCTCCCTGTCTGTCACACTTTCACACACACACTCTCTCTCTCTCTCTCTCACACTGTCTCTCCCTCTCTGTCCTGGTCTCTATCTCTTTCTCTTTCTCTCTCACTGTCTCCTTCTTTGTGGGCTGATGGCCTGTCTGTCTCCCTCTGTCCTGCTCCCCTCTGGTGCAAGTGCCCTCCTAATACTTACTCCCTGTTTCTATAGGCTCAAGTCTGCTCTGTGCAACTGTCATTTGCTCCTCGCTTGCACCATTGGTCGGAGATTGAATATTGCATTGGGCTGCATATTCATGGGTATGCCTCCTGCCCTTGCGAATGCATACATTGCCATTGTGCATTGGTGCACTGTTACTTGTGCTGTGCAGTTGCTGCTGCTGAATATCACTGTCTGGCTCATTACCGCAGTTGCACATGCACAACCCAGTTGTGTAATGCATAACTGCTTTGAATATCCCACCCCTAGTGTCATGGTATTTTCAACATTTGCAGGTTTCATAAACATAATGTATATTATGACATAGTGCTATTACATACTAAATCCAACAACGATAAACATAACCAGTTTTACATATGATTGGAGGTCACAACAATAACCTCCCTATACGAGGAACTGAGAGGGAAAAGGAAAATTAAAGAGGACCCTATAGTATAGTCAAGAAATTGGAGGGAGGTGCCCATAGGTGGCCAACCTTATGGACTAGAAATTGTAAAGGATAGATTAGGCTAAGAAATATGAGACCTGTTGCAACAGATTAAAGAAAAGGTCTGTCCTCAAGAGTGGCAGGAACTCTCTGTCACAAGGTGTACCACACAAGGGATTATTTACTTGGCTATCTGTAGTAGCAAAATCTTTACTTTTAAATTGAAGAAATACCACCAAGGCAAGCTGCGCTTTCTTTTATGGCAGTTTTGTGTAGGTGCAATTCTGATTTTGTACAATACAGAACATAAAATGTTAATGTTTTTCTACATGTAACAACTTTTGCAAAACTTAGCTTACTGTTACAGTAATAACAGTAACAGTTACACGTGGTTATTGTTGACTCCCTAAAGTAATCAAGTCAGTGCAACAGGCCTTATAGCAAGGCAACTAGGATGTTGGGATGTACTGTATCAGGAGGGGTATTGATAACAGAAAAAATGGAGATAATACACAAATTTAAAATTAGAAGGACTCCGTATCTGTGCAGGGAAATGTGGACAAGGATTTAGTCTAAGATTTAAAGGGGACTAGTGGGTAGGTACAAAAACCTTTAGTTAGATTCACTTGTGTGTTACTAGTGAAAAGATATAACAGAGGTGGGGACTGTGACCAGTTTGTTTTAAATGGGAGCCCTAAGCTGGTCCATCAGTGCAACAGTAGTGCTACTGCTCATAGCACCACCAACCCAAGTTCAGAGTGAGCTTGAGTCATCGGGAGCTGGCTGGAGGAAGGTGAATGGAGCATCTGATGGACTGCTATTTTCCTTTAAGGTGGTGGGGGGAGATTTGCATGACAAATAATTGCCTGCCAGCTAGTGAAAGCTGAGTGGTAGGGTGGCTGTTTGGGTAATGCAGGGATGATTGGGATGTGGCCAGTGCTGGTGCATACATGCATGTGTTGGTGCATGCATTTTATGTCACTTCATGTCCATGTCTTAGGAGAGGATAAAAAAGATGTAAATGTGGTTACTGGCCAACCAAACAAAGACCTGTTTTCCCCCCTAAGTCCACAACTGGAAACCCTCGTCTTGCTCCTGGGTACACTCCTGGGTTTCACCTCTACTGTATGTGGATATGGGAGAGAAGCTGCTGAAGGAGCTGAAAGGCAGGCCCTACCTTGGGGGCATAATCTGATGAGGCAATGTAGCCATGAGTTGCAGCAGTCCTGAGAAGTCCCCATGAACCCAGGTAAGTGAGTCCTTAATGGACAAGAGATGGTACTGACAGTGGCAGAAGGAAATTCTAACCAGAGACAGGGGAAATAACATTTATAAAAGGGAATCCTACTAGATGCACACTTTAGGTACCAATAAATGTCCTGGACTTAGTGGCTAAAAGTAAAGTGTATTTCTCTTCAACAGATGAATTAGAAGTGCAAATATATTTTTGTTGAGTATTGACCCATGTTTATTAGATCTTCCTCATTCAGGTGGCAGTAGCTGTCTCATTAAAATCATGCCATAATGGATATAAGGAGCTATTTTAAAATGTTGTAGTTAATAATAAAAGATAGTAGTAAAAGGCAATAATAGTTACCTTTCACCCATTATGTTCCTTAGGTTTGTGCTACATACTGTAGCTAGGGAAGGAATCATAGATCCACATGATCTTTTTTAATGAAATCAAAAAGAATGGGTATTGTTTTTAAGAATTTTGTTTCAGAAACTGACCTTACATTTATTATATTTCACTTCTGTTGTATACACTATATGGGATAAATTAATGGAGATTGTCTTTCACTCAACTTGTGTATAATCTGTAAATTTAAGACTAAGAGTAACGGAAGGATTGTGATAGAGAAGAGATCACTGCCTGACAGATTGCTGGATCAAGCCTGAGTTGATATGGTATGATATTAGTTTATTTCATTTTCCTAGATAAGCTAGCTAAACCAGTGGGCTGTTCTCTTTGATACAAGAAATGTTAATTAATTACTAAACTGTACCTTAAAGCTGAGCCATTGTTCTTTTTGTTATCCCTCCCATTGGAGCCTCTCTAGATCAGAACAGGAAAGTTCTGTGTCATAATGGCGAAAGAATAATAGTGACATCTACATCGGCGAGTGTGCATTGCCGAAAACCAAACTGGCAAATGTGCACAGCAGGAGACCAACAATCAGTGATGGTCCACAATACATGCTTCGGGTGAGATAGCATATTAATCTTTTTATGCAGAAAGATTCCCCCCCCCAGGACCCCTTTTCTTTTTATAATCAGCTCCAGTGGGGCCTGACACTGGGGAAAAGGATAGAACTCAGGAGGGGGCTACTTGGGTTGGGGCACAAGTCAACACAGGGGGAACACATTGAGGATGGAGGGCAGAGGACCATTGATTACAAAACCAGGATAACGGGGAACAAAATGAAAAAAAATGAACTGCTTACAACGCAAAAATACTAGTATGCCTAACCAGCCCAGAACCCCAATCCTCTCACACTGCAGGTGCACACTCTCACCAACAGACCAACTGGCCTGCTGGGAACCAGCTCACCAAGCCACATCTCATATATCTGTTTCTTGTACCTCCCTCTTCCATTCGCTGTTTTCTTCAATTACCATTCTTCTCTTCTTATATTGTTGTAGCCATTCCTCATTACCCTTTCACAGCAGCTCACATCACAGGCCCTCAAACTGAATCACTCAAAAGTGAGTTGCTCAATTTAAGTTGTCCACATAACAGGATACCGAACAGGATTGTGAGCATGGAATTGAGGAGGTGAATGTGAACCAGGGAACTGAGTCCTGGGGTTAAGCCAGGAGGAGAGCTGAGGAAGTAATCAGGCAGATGTAGACTTCAGACACTTGAATACAGCTCTTTCAGTAGAGTGCATGTGTGGCAAACAATTTATCAAAAGCAAAGCAGAACAGAGAGAAACTCTGGATCAAAAAAAAAAGAGAGAGAGAGAGCAATGGGCAGAAAATATCCTTTGAGTACTTTCAAAGTTTAAAAAGGCAAACTCTGACTGTATCATATTGCAGTCTTGTACTCTAAATAAGTAATATTGCAGCTGAACTTGGAATTATTTAGTTATCATTGGGAGCAAGTTGTGTGAATATGCTTATTACTGTACTTTATTTTATATATATATATATATATATATATATATATATATATATATATATTTAGTATTTTTACATTTCATGCAATTTGCCTCACATGATCATTAGCCAGCAGCCTATTGCTTGATTTAACCACACTGACATTATTACATCATCATGGGGTACTCTTTAAATGGTCAGTAGCTAGTTGTCTAAATACAGTATCTGATACTGTGAACTTCAGCAGGCCAAACTACATGGTGGGCCACAACCAGCATAATTTTATTTAGAGCTTCATTTTATTGTGTGTGTGTGTGTGCGCACGCGCGCGCATGTGCATGTGTGTGTATTCACGTGTGCATGTGTGTGTTTGTGTGTGTGTGTATGTGTGTTGATTTACTGTTCTTGAAAGGTGCTGGACTGGCAGCACTGGAATCTATAGTCATCTGTTTATCCACATAACAGGTACAGCACAAGTCGTCATAGTGCAAACTTTCCCATACTGCCCCAGCAATGTCCCTCAACCCTGTCATAGAGGGACCACCACATAGGTGACAGGGTAGTTCAGACTTCATGCCCATTCAGTCTTTGGCATCTCATTTGAGACTGCCAACAATGGTGCCAATTATTTCAAACTGTGTTGGTGATTTTTGTGATGTGAACACTTGCCATCTGGGAACTGGTTGAGACCACCATAACTTATTTCACATCGGCTACTGAACAACCTTCAGGTAATAATGGCTTTTGACCACTAAAGATCTGTGCTGGATCTGGACCCATAACCTAGAGATGCAAGGATACTTAATCTGTTAACTATCACTGGGCCATCCAGTTCACCGGGGCTTTTTTTTTTTTTTTAAGTGATCACTTTCCTTAAGTAAAAATAAGTAGTCATGGTACAAGGTCTACATGACAGCTTCTGAATTTGAATCTAAAAAAAGTACATACGTACATACACAGTGAGCCATATGAGATCAGCCACATTGTATGTTTTATCAGGCTTGTTTTATTTACTTGCTTTTCCATTCATACTTTTGTAGGAAACTGTTAGAAAATAACTTTCTTTAGCAAACTCTTGCATTACTACCAAGGAAAGCTACTTGGCATATGCCATAGGTAAGGGGAAAGCAGGAAACAGGTGTAGTAAAGAGGTGTTTTGGACCACTCTGGAGCTTTGGAATCCCAGATGTAGTTACGTCTGTGTGTTGTCTATTTTTACCATGCAGTTTAATAGAACTTGCTTTGGAGACTCATTAAGATTTAATTTTAAGACTGTTCTAAATTCTTGCTGATCTGCAAATCTATGCTAACTGAATTTTGCACAAGTGGACATTTTTGCTCAAATAGTTTACATAACTAAATGCAATGTTTGATGCACTAGTGACTCTTATTAGAAAAGTGGACTTTTGTACTCTTCACTTTATACATTGTGTTCTGAATTTTTGGTTGTATCTCATATCCTGCACATTGTATATTGTATTTCTATCTGGTAAGTCTTTAGCTACCTTGTTTTCAGAAGGAATATTAAACCAAAATCCCTACCTATTTTATATGCTATATCTGTCAAGTCATTATAAGAATTGTAAAAACAAGAAAGCGCTAAAAATATAAATAGGTTCAGTACTTTACAGCCTAAGATAGACAAAACAGTAAGCAAAGTTCTGACACCCAATGCACAGTATCATCAACACCACCCAACATTAAGGTACTTTTTAGTAACTCATTTCTACCAGTTATGCTATCTGAAGAAAGTTATTTGATAGGTTTTTCAGATACCTCATTATTGTCCTCATGCCAATGGAAAGAAATGCTAGTAAGAAAGGAAAACCATGAGGGTTAAATAAGTAGGACACAACAACAATCCCTGATAACTAATTTCTTCTACCTGTCAAGCAAAATAATCAAGAGTGAAGTCACAGAATCTGTTAATAGCAATGGTCAGACAGAATCTTGACAGGATAGAGGAAGTACTAAGTGGGATACATTGCTAGAAGATTTAAAGATGTTCTAGAAGATATTAAAAATAGTTTGGAGCTTTTACTAACATACTAAAATGCCACCAGAATAGGCCTAACCGTCTTTCACGTCTGCTTGTTTGGTCAGCCCCCATCCTGGGAGCTGACCTTGCTGCCCCCCTCATCTTCTCTGGCTTCTCCCTTCCCAGTTCCGGATATTCTTGCTGCACTGGATTTTGCTTCCAGAACCCTTCCCCTGTACCTGTCCCACCCCCTTTTGAACCCCTCCACCATCTCTGCCTCCACCAGCCCCCTGGGCAGCGCATTCCATGGCTCCACCATCCTCTCAGTGAAGTAGCACCTCCTCCTTTCTCCCCTGAATCTTACCCCCTCCAGCTTCCACCCATGCCCTCTAGTTGCCCCCTCCTCCTTCCTTTGAAACACTCTGACTGCTCCTCCCCTATTTACCCCCTTCATGTACCTGAAGACCTCTATCATGTGCCCCCGGTCCCTTCTCTCTTCCAATGTGTACATATTTAGCTCTTTAAGCCTCTCCCCATAGGTCCTGTCCCCCAAGCCCCAAATCATTTTGTTTGCCTCCTCTGGATCCTCTCCAGGAGTTTAATGTCCCTCTTTAAGTGTGGCCTTCAAAACTGCACACAGTACTCGAGCTGCGGCCTCACCAAGCAGTTATACAGAGGGAGCATCACTTCCCTCCTTCTGGAGGTGATCCCCCTAGTGATGCATCCCAGCATACTGTTGGACTTGGCTGCCGCCCTCCTACAAGTCTCCGCGTAGTTCATCTTGACATCCACCACCACCCCCAGATCCCTCTCAGCCATCGAGACTTGTAGCATTTCTTCCCCCAGGGTGTACACTTGGCCCAGGTTTCTGGCCCCCATGTGCAGTACCTTGCATTTCCCAGCATTGAACCTCAGCTTCTACTTTCTAGACCATCTTTCTAGAGCCTCCAGGTCCCCCTGTAGGGCCACCCTCCTCTCCTGTCCATCCACCACCGCCCCCAGTTTTGAGTCATCTGCAAAGAGACTCATCTCACTCCTGATACCTGTCCTTATGTCAGAGACATAGGCGTTGAACAGGAGGGGCCCAAGGACTGATCCCTGTGGGACCCCGCTAATGACCCTCCTTGGGGATGAGACTATCCCACCAACTACGACCCTCTGGGTCCGGTCCTGGAGCCATTGCCTATCCATCTGATCATCTGGTTCCCCAACCCCATTTCTCCCAGCTTATCCAACAGGCCCTCATGAGGAACAGAGTCAAATGCCTTGCTGAAGTCTAGAAAGAGGACATCCACTGGTCTACCCAGGTCCAAGGCACTCATCGCCCAGTCATAGAACTCCACAAGGTTTGTCTGACACGATTTCCCTGGGAGGAATCCATGCTGTCTATCATCCAGGCACCCTGACTTTTCTAGGTCCTCCCCAGCCTCTCCTTGACAATGCCCTCCATCACCTTGCCCACCACCGATGTCAGGCTGACAGGCCTGTAGTTCCCTGCCATCTCCCTTGATCCCCCCTTGTGGATAGGCACTATATGCACCACCTTCCAGTCCTGGGGCACCCACCCTGTCCTCAGAAAGCTGGTGAAAAGCTCCGCCAGGGGTTTTGCCAGGACATCTGCAAGTTCCTTCAGCACTCTGGGATGTAATTTATCCGGCCCCGGTGCTTTCTCCATCTTAAGGGACCTGAGGGCTTCCCTCACTCTCTCTGCTGTGATTTCCACCTCCGCTACCTCTTCTCCCTGCTTAGCCTTCCCCCCTCCTGCCAGTGATGCCTCCCCCTCTCCCCAGACCCACCGATCGGTAAGGGTCCCCCTCCTCAGTATCACTGTCTCCTCCAATGTATGATGCAGCACCCCCATTTTCCTTGGTGAAAACTGAGGTGAAGTACTCATTTAGTACCTCAGCCTGCTCCCTGGTCTTGTAGCCCATCTCTCCCTGTTTTAATCCTGCTAATCTGCCCCTTTACCCTTCATTTTCCCCAATGTATCTAAAGAACCCCTTGTTCCCTCTCCTAATTTCCCTAGCCAGGTTCTGCTCCTTCCTTGCCTTAGCCGCCCTCACCACCCTAGTGGCCCTTCTAGGCATCAGCTCGTACTCCCCTCGATCCGTTTCACTCCTTGAGCATTTGAATTGCCTATAGGCTGCCTTCTTTCCCTGCACCACCTCCTGGACCACCAGCAGGTTTTTTGGGCCCTACCACATTTTTGTCTTACTCTTGCACAGGTGCTGGTAGCATCCTGCACCCCTCTCCTGATGATTTCCCACCTACTGTCAGCGTCCACACCTGACCCAATCACATCCAAATGCTCCTTAAGGATCCTTCCCATTTCCTTAAAATCCACCCCCTAAAGTCAGTTACCTCCATCTTTGTGCAGCCTTCTACCCCTCCTAGTTCCAGGCAGAACCAGATGGTGGCATGGTCACTCCCCGCCAATGGGTCCCTTACCTCCAGGCCCCCAATCTGGTCACTGTCTGCCAGAACTACATCCAGTACCCACACCTCCCTGGTCTGTTCCACCATCTGCTGAGTTAGGAACGCATCTTGAAAGACATCCAACAACCTCTGTTTCCTGGCCATCGAGGATGTCATAGTCTCCCAGTCTGTTCCTGGCATGTTTAAGTCCCCCAACACCACCACCCTTCCCCTGCCCAATCTGCAGTGTCTCCCAACATCTGCCACCAGACTCTCCTCCAGCTCCTCTGCCAATGCAGGGGGTCTATACACCACTCCTATTTTTACTCTCTTGCCCCCCCCCTTGTTATCAAGGTGACCCAAATTGCCTCCACGGTTCTCTCCACCTCTTCTACTCTCCCTATTCCAATGCAGTTTTTGACTATTATTGCTACCCCTCCTACCCTTCCCTCCCCCCTGTCCTTCCTGAACATAGTGTAACCCTCCAGGTTCAGATCCCAGTCGTGTCCTGTGGTGGCCCAGGTCTCAGTGACCACTGCCACATCCACCGCTCCCTCAGTTAGCATCGCCTGGAGCTCAGGCATTTTATTGCCCAAGCTCCTGGCATTTAGCAGGACTACCTTCCACCCTTTCCCTATACTTCCATTTCCCCTGCTCGTGTTCCCATGGGGATTCCATTTCCCTGGTCTGACTTTACCAGTCAGCCTTTCCTCGATTCATCCAGCTTCCTCAGGGTGGAGACAGAGTCCATCCCTTTATTGACCCCCTCGACAGCCTTTTCTCCCATCCCCTCCCCTTTCACAAGCTTAAACCCCACTTTTCACCAATGAACCTCCATTTTCAACTAAGGATTCTCCTCCAAATTGAGATGGAGCCTATCTCAGCATACAGCTCCTTATCCTCCCAGGTCTCCCCAATCCCCCATCAACCCATACCCTCTGGCCTCACACCACTCCCTGAGCCACTGGTTTATCTCCTAATCTTCCTTTTGTGTTTCCCACTAGCTCTTGGCACCGGCAGGATTTCTGAGAAGGAAATTGTGCATCCTATGTCATGACAGACCCTGGCAAGCTCCCTGAACCTTGCCTGTATCTCTAGCTCGCTATTTCCCTCAATGTCATTTGTACCCAGGTGGACCAGTATGTTTGGGGAACCCCCACAATCCTTTGCCAGCAGATATACCTCGTGTTTGGCCCTGTGCACTGTTAGTTCAGGGAAGCATTTTGTTTTAACTAGCCTGGCTTCTCCCTCCCTATCCCATTTGATACCCCCGATCATAGAATCCCCCAACAGGAGCACTCTGACTGCTCCTTTTCCTCTATTTCCCCCGCTTCCATGTCCCTCATCCTTTCTACCAGCCCCTCCACCCAGCCGGCTCCTTGTTCCTACCCTCATCTGGGTACCACATGCCGCTCCCTCCTTATTTACCCTGGCCACCCCCTCCCCTCCGATCTTATGCCTCTCCTCCTCCTGAGTATCCTTCTGTACCTCACTAACTCCCCTCTCACTGCTTGCGACTGGTCCTTCTCCCCCATCCTCTAAACTAGCCTGGCTCATCCTCCCTTCCTTCCTGTCTCCATTTAGTCCCTCCTTGCTTGTCATGCTCCGCTGGCCTAAACCCTCAGCTCCCTTTACTGTATCCTCCTTGTACTTCTGGTCCTTCTCCTTGCCCTTTCCTACCAACTGGTCCTTCTCCTTGCACTTTTCTCCCTCTTCCCCCTGCTCTGATCCACTGCTCCCCCCATTTTCCTGCATTCCAGGTTCCCCTGTTCTCCCTGCTATCCGGCCCCGCCTCCTGCCCCAACTCCTTCCATCTCTAACCACCCCTGTCATGGCTACATCACCCCTCATCCTCAAGCAGAAGAAGAGAATTGAAGTGGTTACTGAGCATAAGGTCCAATCCCCCTCCCCGCCTTGCTTCCTTCTGTCCAGCCCCAGCCATCTGCCTACTTTCCTGAGAATGTTGTCCCTCTGGCCCCCCTTTGTGAGGGTCCCCACTTACCTGCCTGCTTCCTTGGTAGTGTCCTCCTTTTGGACCCTCTCTGCCAGGGTCCCTATGTGACCCCAGAGTATCCTCCTGCACTCCTTTCCCTATGCCCCCACCCCTAGTGCTTGGGGCAACCCCGTGGGAGATCCCCTGCCCTCTTCTCCAACCATACCTCATCCCTTCCCCAGCTGTCCCCTAATCCCTGCAACCTCCTCCCTATGCTGTGCCAGCTGGTAGCATACCGGGCAACCACCGAACTTCCAAGCCCAGTCCAGTATCATGGCTGCCCCACACCCTGTGCACCCCACCACCCTCCCAAAGATGCCAGCCCTAATGACGTGTGGTCCCATCTCCAAGCAGGTTTCCTTGATGAGCCACCAGGTTCCCGCCAGTCCAAGATACACCCTACTGACTAATCAGGTCACCTACTAACTTAGATACAGTCCACAGTAAACTGGTAACCTGTTACTAGGTGCAGTGCAACACAGTAAACTTATAAGGAAGAACAACTCCCTAAGTTCCTCTCTCCCAGCCTTTAAATCCAACCCCAGTGGCTAGAACTACATGAGCTGCACCTGCAGCCTTTTCTTCAATTGCAGGGCAGGTGTTTCCCTATAAATAAGCAGAGCTCTGGGGGAGGGAGAGGTGGGGAGGTGGGATAGGGCCTACACCCGACTCTCTCTCGAGAGAGTGCATCAGCCCTGTGTCTGCTCCTCCAAGCCCTGCAACCAGAGAACCAGCCCCAAGCAAATCCCACCAAATAGGTTTTAAATCAGAAGAAATAGACCTCCACCAGTGCAGCCTGTTACACAGTGAAACATCCAACAAATGAGCCCACTTACAGCCACCAAATCAGTTTTCAAACTTCCAACAGCCCCAAAAACAATACCCTGCTAGCCCCTTAGAAGCAAGAAAATAAATAACCTTCTACCAAGTAAAATCCACTAGAAACCCTATAAAAACAAGAAACAGCTACTGTATTGGAACAAGAAGCAGCTACTGTATTGGAACACAACTGCTCCTGTCATCTTCTAGTTCCTTCTGAGTGCCAAGAGGATATAGCAAGGAATTCAGTAAGAATTAAAATCATAGGAAGTGATTTATGCAGGAGGAAAAATAAACATTATGTTTCAATAGAACAGTCAATAGAGAAAAAAAAAGGAAAACTCAATTGTTGAGTTGCGCCAACAGAATCATATGTATATTTCATGTGATAAAATTGATAATCAGATAGAAATGAAACTGGTGCAAGTGGGTGGTAATGAAGTAGCAATAGTACAATGTAAATGCTTTGAAATACATCACAATCCAGAAAATAATAAGAAGAAAATGGAAAAAGGTAAAATAATGGAATTGATGAACCGGGAAATCAGTCCAATCCTTGTTAAAGATATGACTATACATAATCATAGTAGCCCTGAACCAAAAAAAACAAACTTAGTTTTACCTGACATATCAGCTCTGAAAACAAAAAGAGAAAATGACCAAAAAACTCAAGCAAATATAACAAGGGTGTTCTTTTTATCAAAAACATCTACAGTAAAAGAGAAGACAATGACCATTAGTACATTTCACACAGGCTGAAAATGAATTGTTAAATTTGTCTGGGAAATCGAGTGGTATTAGATTGTGAAGTGAGTATAGAAAAGATTATGAAAATGATGAAAATTTGCATGAATTACTATTGTAGTTACTGACTTGTGAATTTGGTCTGGAGAGGGTAAAAGAAAGTCTCTGTATTGTGAAAAAAGATGTGAATCAGGAAACACCAGTGTGTTTCTTGGTGAAAACAGTGGCCATTGCTAAATCAATATGGATGAAAGTTGCATTGCTAGAGAAGTTAGACCTATCCATTTACACTGTGTGATGCCTAAAGAACCTTAGTAATTACAAGGAGCATATGAAAATGTCTGAACAACATACTGAGCTGGCAAAGCCATACATCTGTAATATATTGATAGAAACCATTTTTAATCTTCAGAAAGTACAGAATCTAATAATATGAAAACTCCAATCATATCATTGTTTGGTTTTCATAAGACACATTTTGAAAATAATAAGAACATTCAACTCTGTTTTTTGTTTTGTTACTATGGTGTGTACTGAAAATTTGATTGGGTTTGAAACAGTCATTGTGGTACATTGGATTCCTAATGTATGTACATGCTTGGGACAAGCTGAATTTGTGTATACAACCAGAATGTGCATAAAACCAGAATGCAATAGAAATGAATGGGTGCATACTGAAATCAATGGGGATCTGTTTACAGCCGTAACTTACATGCTCAGAAATGCACCTAAGCCATCTTAACTGTTGTTAAATGCTATTTTAAGCAATATAAGAAGTGACTGCCTTTATCATAGTGCATATTTTTTTTCTTTGCTAAACTGAACACTTACTCCAATTAATGACTTCTTTGGGCTTTACACAGGTGTTTTCCACTGCTACCCATAAATCTGGGCACTTCTTGGACTTAGACTTTCTCCTAGGGATTGATATTTCTGATTTGAGGGTGGAACTAATTGTTTGGTCAGACCACTACACCATGAGGTTCAATTTTAGCACCCCCTCTGAGAAGGTTTACCCCTGTGGAGATGGCAAGGTACCATCCTTTAGGGGATGTTACTCCCCAAGGCCTTGAGGCAGTCCTTAACCTCTTGTCCACCGTGTTGGCGAGCAGTAGTCCAGAGACCTTGGTGACTGCCTATAAGAAGGCTATTACATTGGCTCTGGATACTATTGCTCCTGTTCATGTACGCCTCTCCTCTCTCTTCACCCCAAGGCCCCTTGGTTTGATGGGATGTTGAGGGAGATGCAGAGACAGGGGCGAAGATTAGAACGCTGCTGGCTCAGGTCCACCCTTGATGCCAATCGCCTTAGATTGATGGACCATTATTCTGTCTATCAATCTGCAATCTCCCATAAGAAGGCAGAATTCCCTGTCCAGGGAGATTGCAGCTGTTAGGAATTGACCGGCTCAGCTTTTTCAAAATGTGGACAGGCTGTGCAACCCAGCATGTCTACAAATTCGGAAAGCTTTTTCGCAATTAGAATGTGAGCAGCTTGCTCGTTTATTCGCAAATAAGGTGGCTGACATCTGGGTGGATCTGCATCCAGTGGCTTCTAAGAGGGATGATGTTGAACAACATTAGGTCACAGTACCTCAGTTTTCTTGGAGTTCCTTCAGCCGACCTGATTTCATGGATGTCATGAGGATTATCCATTGTGTGCACCCTACAAGCTGTAGTTTGGGATCCTGGACCGACCTTCCGAATATTGGGTTGTAGTGACATCATAGGTCCAATCCTTGTGTGACTAGTCTGGTTCAGCTTGGAATCGGGTGAGTTTCCTAGCTCCCTGAAAGAGGTGGTGGTGACACCTCTCTTGAAGAAAACTACCTTGGACCCGGACTGTTTCACAAACTACAGACCCATTTCTAACCTACCCTTTACTGGGAAGGTGATTGAGAAGGTAATGGCAGTCCAATTGGAAAACGATTTAACCATCCATGACATCTACGAACCCTTCCAATCTGGTTTTTGTAAAAGACATAGCACCGAGACTGCACTGGTTTGGGTGCTTAATGATCTTCTGAGGGCGAAAGCCCAGAAGAGACATTCTATTCTAGTTCTTCTTGATCTCCCATCAGCTTTTGACACTGTGGATCACGTGGTGGTGTTAGCATGCCTGGGGCAGATTTGTGGAATATTGGGAATCGTCCTTCGATGGTTCACCTCATTCCTCACTGGGAGATCACAAAGAGTTGTGTCTGGGTTTTTTTCTTCAGACCCAACTTCTTTGTTGTGTGGGGTACCTCAGGGTTCTGTGCTATCTCCAATGTTATTCGTGGTGTATATGCTTCCTCTTGGAGACATTATAAGACGGGATGAGCTAAGGTTTCACTTCTATGCAGATGATACCCAGCTATACCTGTCTTTCGTTCCTGACCAGGATGGAGAAACATAGAAACATAGAATTTGACAGCAGATAAGGACCACTTGGCCCACCCAGTCTGCCCATTTCCCTACCTAATGGATAAGCTGCAGATCCTAGTTAACCAGCAGCATACTGCTTCCTATCCCCACCCCCTTGAATTGCCTTATGACTGTCCCATGCATGCTTGAATTCCACCACTGTTTTTGACTCCACAACTTCCTCCGAAGGCTGCCCCATGCATCCACAACCCTCTCTGTGAAAAATACTTTCTTAAATTACCTCTGAGCCACCCCCATCTTCAAATAGTGCCCCTTGTTCTTGCACACCTCTTTTTGAAAGATGCTACCCTCTTGGACTTTGTTGATTCCTTGAGGTACTTGAAAGTTTCTATCATGTCCCCTCTCCCTCCTTTCCTCGAGGCTATACATATTAAGCTCCTTAAGTCTCACTTCATATGTCTTCTGGTGCAGACCCTGCACCATTTTAGTTGCCCTCCTCTGGACAGCTTCCATCCTGTCTATATCTTTGCGGAGATTGGGTCTCCAGAAGCTCTCTCGGTGTTTAACAACTGTCCGAAAGAAATCCAGGATTGGATGGATTCTGGTTGGCTGAAGTTGAACTCAGAAAAGACAGAGGTTTTGGTTGTGGATTCTGGCTGTCGGACAGAGGGGCCACCTGTTGGTGCACCCTCAGGAATTTTTATTGGCAGTGTGTCACTTCCAACCTCTGAGCGGGTGCATAACCTAGGGGTTATTTTGGATGACAGGCTGACACTACAGTCACAGGTGTCAGCAGTTGTCAAGACTTCCTTTTACCATCTTAGGAATATCGCTAGAGTGAAGCACCTTGTTCCATCTGACACGCTACCAACGTTGGGTCCATGCCTTTGTGTCCTCACGTTTGGACTACTGCAACTCCCTGTATTTTGGGCTTTCTGGGGTTGAAATCCATCGCCTTCAGCTAGTGCAGAACGCAGCAGCCCAGGTTTTGACTGAGATGAGCAGGTCTTGTCATATTACCCCGGTGCTGCACGATCTGCACTGGCTTCCTGTTCGGTGGCGGATCACCTTTAAATTCTGTTTACTGACTTTAAAAGCCCTACATGATCAGGGTCCATCCTATCTGAAAGATCTTCTGGCTCCTTACTGCCCTGGCCGATCGCTCTACTTGGCCAATGAGGGGTTGCTAGAGATTCCAAGAGTGAGTTTAAATTCATCTGGCTGTAGATCTTTTTCTTATGCTGCATCCACTCTTTGGAATTCTCTACCCCGTCGGTTATTGGAGTGCACCTCCATGGAGGAATTTAGGAGGGGTTTAAAAACTCATTTTTATCAACTTGCCTTCTTGGAGTATTGATTGTGTTGAAGCTGCTGATTATACTGTAGTTTTATCTGTGTTTTATATTTAATTTTAATGTTCGATTTGTATTATTTGTTTTGTACAGCACCTTGGAAACTGAAAGGTGCTTTAGAAATAAAATTTATTATATTATTATTATTATTTTTACTGATGCTGACCCACTTCCTCTGTGGCACGCAAAGATGAATGTGACTTTCAGTGAGTAGCATGAATTTTGAAGTGAGATCCTTTTGCCTTGAGTCCGTCACCCTCTGTGAGTTAATCAGAACTGAAAACTAACAGTAATTACTAGCATTATGGTGCAGGGGGAACAGGGTTTAACTGGGCTCTGGCATTTGTCAGGTGATTAGTGGTTTAGCTATTGGGGACAATGTAGTGGATGCAAGGGAATGACAGCTGATTGCAACTGTCAAAAAGATGACAAAGACCTTGTGGGGACCTGTTGGGAAGCATGTCAAGATGAAAAAAATGTGCATGTAACCGAAAAACTGTGTGCATACAAATAAAATAATTAACATTGCTGGAAAAGGGCAAGAATTGGGACTTCAGTTTTTTGTGCATCCATCTGGAATGTGCATACATCCAAATGGCATACAAGTGGAATCCACTGTATATAGGGATGAAGGAGTCAATGATAATTGTCAAATTGATGTAACATAGAGACTGGATCCTGTTATAGTAGATTATCATGAAAGCTAATTACTTGGATCCATTGGGAATCTTAATTGTTGGAAAAGATGTGTATGATCAGAGTGATGTGGTTGTATTAGAACCATCAAGTGAATCCAACCTGAATTGTAAAACAGCCATTAAAACATGTTTATAGTCTTTATATATGGAAACCATGAACATTCAAGTAAGAAATAGATTGGATGAAGCAGATAAATACAACACAACTAACAAAAACTTAAATGTATTCAATGGAATATTGCAGGAGTAAAAACAGAATGAGTGATCCATATTGGATCAGCAGTTTTGAGAATTAGGATTTATTGCAGATACAGGAAACTTGGTCAGACTGTAACACCAAATTTAATAGATTTTTATCTGTGCTGGCAGAGGCAGTACAGGGATTGGTGTTTCTGGTGAAGAGTGTCCCAAAATTAAATTCCATCAGAAACTGGTAATTGATAACAGCTTTACTGCAGTTACGATGAAATCAAGAACAATAATATGTATTTTACAATGCCTATGTCCCCACAAGATGAACCAATTTTTATCACCCAGAGATATGATTCAAGCTAGACTTTTCATTAAGAAATACTAGGTGAAAATCTCTGGATATTGCATTATACATTGCAGGTAAGTTTAACTTGAGGTATGGTTTTCATGAAAAAGGACTTCCCAGAAATAAATAATAAGAACACAGTTAATAACATGCATTGTGAAAGGTTTATTCAACTGATTGAAACTAATATCTTAGAAATTGTGAATGGGCATACTAATAGTGACAAAGCTGGTGAGTTTACACATGTGTCTGCTAAGGAATTCAGTATCATTGATTATTTCATGTGCTAATGTTAGGATTTCCTTTCAGTAGTAGATATATAAGTTTTTATAGGCCCAGCCAGTGATTGTTTTACATTATCCTTATAAATTCCGCTAGTGTTCTCACCTTGTACATTGCACAAAGGAGCAAAGGGAGTCAGCCACAGGGATGATAAGGCCATTTTCCTTCTGACTGACACTCTCCCCTTCCATCATCCACTGATTGCCACCTCACCAATGAAACATGCCACAGGGAGCCCTTCACAAACAAAGGGCCACTTCAGCAGCCAATAGGGAAGCATGAGACATGAACTGAGGGTGGAACTCTCTCTTTTTTATTCTACATAACCTAGCAGTCCTACCACTGTGGTCCTTGCACAAAAGACTGCATTGCAAAGGACAGTGGGAGAGTCTGCAAGGGACAGTCCACCAGGAGAGACTGCTGGGTGCCAGAGATGCTGCCCTTGAGACACAACCTAAGGTACTGTAAACAGTAAAGACCTGCAAGCAAAATAGCGGATAGAAGCCTAGCTAGGTTACAGTATGGTGCTTCTAGACAACAGCCTCCATGTATAGCTGGCCTAAAACAGAACTATAAAGAATTCAGTTTCTACGTTGTTTATATACCCTATTGCTTCTCTGAGTCATGTGTTATAATAATAAGCAGTCTATGCTGAAACTGCTGTGACATCTACTCAAGGAATATACTTAAAACTGCAGCATTGTTGTTTTTATTTGGACTAACATGCTTTGAAGCAAACACAGTGTCCAGTACTTCCTAGTCACCACACCCAATAAGGATGAGGTCCTCATATGCCATTCTTATAGCCCTATGTACCTGCCTTACTTAGTCCCCGCATCCTACTGTGGTAGGGTGAATATTTGCTACTTATTAAGCATTACCGATATTGCCTAAAACACTTTTAAGGTCCAGCCTACCCCCAACTATTATCTAATTTCTATTAAATGTTACCTGTATTGTATAAAATGCATTTAGGTTGTAGCCACCTTCTTCTGTTAGATAATTACTGTTTAGTGTTACCTATATTGTATAAAACACGTTTAGGGTCCTGCCCACCCCTTACAAGCATGGCTAACTGGGAAATAATCTAGCAGTACTATAAAGGTGTTCTGTTCTTGGCCTAGAAAAAATATATACCTGTTTCTGCTGGCCTAACAAGGAATACCCAGGTAAACAATCTTCAGACATGCCTCTCTCTGTCCCCAGTACTACTGTACTTACCCTATCCAACTTGTCCATCATGAACTGTACAGAAAGAGTAACTGCTATAATCTGTTCCTCTACATACAGGAGGAAATATGGCAGCCTGCCTTTGTAGATGTCTCCCCTCTTATTAAAATAATGCCAGCACTTTGCTTTTTTCTGTGGACATAGAGCTTAATGCTGGCCTTAACCCTCCTCCCAATATCCGAATATGCTCACCTTTTGACACTAACTGGTTTTATACATGGAGCCTGAATATTGCCCATATGAACATTAGTAGTCCTAGGCCCAACTTTCATGAACTGGGGAGCTGGGCCAACTTGCATGCCTCTGATGTATTAGGAATATTGAAGATCTGATTAAAGCCATCCATGCTCTTCCATGAGATTGAGCTCCCTGGAATTACCACAATCCATAATGACAGACCCAGAAAGAGGGGTGGTGGTGTACTGCTCTATATCAAGTCATCCCTTAAAAAATACTTATGTATCTGTCTCTGAGTAAGATACCGTATCATGTGATATATTGCTTTGTCACAATTCTCCTTGGTGGAACTAAACCCGTTTATGTAGGCTGCTTCTATAATCCCACTGGAGTAAAGTCTTCTGTACTACTCTCCCTTCTAAAGGTTCTTTCAAACCTCCCATGTGATGAATTAATACTGCTGGGAGACTTCAATATAAACTGGATTCCTAACATAATGGGTGGACACAGGGGAGCTCTTCTGCAGGTTCAGCTCACCCAAATCATTAGTGAACCTACCAGACTGAACAATAAATTGGGTAATCATACCCTACTTGATTGGGTTCATATCTTCCATCCAGACAGGATAAAAGCTGCTGGCATTTTTTTAGACTCCCTTAGCGGTCACTCCCAAACATCCCCCCAGAATTTTCATTACCACAGATTTCTTAAAGTTCAATGTAAATTCCTTTCAAACCACACTGTCAAATGTTTATTGGGCATCAATTAAATCTCTTCCTGATATCAAGATCACCCTACACTTTATTACTAGAGATGCAGCAAATTTAAAATCCACCTGTGAAGTGAAAGCGAAGTGGCCACTTCGCGTGGGCACTTCACTAAGAGGTGTGCCCCCTAGGAAAGGCTCAATTCACCTTGTTATTATTACTTCATGTTGTCATTCCACTTTAAACGTGAAGTAAGGCGGAGTGACAACAATATTGGCAGCACCCCACCCACACAGTCACCAGAATTAATGTACATCCCCTAAGTGCTATTGTCCTGTGTCCAGAAAACTTCCCAGTGCTGACGAAGTGAAATGAGAGCATTACAAGAAATTCAAAGTCTCCCAGAATTAATGACACACTCAGTCATGCACGTAGTGGTCACACACAGACTCACCAGAATTAATGTGCATCCCCAAAATGCTGCTGTCTTGTGTCCAGAAAATTCCCCACTGCTGATGAAATGCTACTGTCTTGTGTCCAGAAAATTCCCCAGTGCTGATGAAGTGAAATGAGAGCATAACAAGAAATGCAGTCTCCCAGAATTAATGGTGAGCTGCAAACGCACAGACAGATTAAGATTGTGCTGCGCACTCAAGGGATGCATGCGAAAAGGCACAACAATGCCTAACTAGTGCACACAAGTCACAAATCCAAATCTAGAAAGGAATACATTTTGCCACTTGGGAGATTAGTGCACAGCAGTAACAATCCACTACCAGTAAAGATACCACAAAGCAGTATAAAAAAGTCATGCAGGTGCGGTGGATAGTAGGTTCACACTGCTGCAATTACTCTATGGCACAATAAAAGGTGTCTGATTTAATAGCATGCATCACACACACACACTCACACACACACTACAAGTAATGCGTAGTAAATTGAAATTCTTTAGTAATATAACCAAATGTTTTAAACAAATTATACACTGCTGCACCACAACAATCAGCAAAAAAATGTCAAGAATTACTGAAAATATTACTGTGTGTACATTAACACAGTTATACAAGAAAAATCTAACCAAAACAGAAAGACTGCCTTTTTCTCCCAGTTAATTTACCTACACCACAAATATGCCCCTCCCCCAAAGCACATTTCAGAGTACACAGACTGACTGTTCTAAATTAACATTCAAAATCCACACACAACAATAATCACTTGATGACATGAGCACAGTAGGGTTTCCTACAATCGATGTAGTAAATTCTGAGCAAAGAAAATTACTCAAAAAGGCATTTTAAATAGCTTTTAGAGGTTTTGAATTGCAGAGCTCTGAAAGCAAACTGTCTCCAGCTACCACTACACACACACACTACCCAGGCCAGAATTGAGGCCGTGCAGAACAATTTAGAGCCCATGTGACCTGCAATCCCACGAATGACTGCAGAATTTCATTTGGAGCTCAATTACAAGGCAAAGTGAGCCGAATTACATTGATTTCAATGTATTTTACCTTAAAATTGGTGGAGAAGTGGTTTGGGGAAGGCAGAATAATGCAAAGTCATTGGTTTCAATGGACTTCGCGTTCCTCATTATGAAGCAAAGTACTCCGGTTCACATTGTAGAGTACTCCGAGGGTTCCACATTACTCTGTAGTACTGTAACTCACATGCTGTATAGGAAGGAATGAAAATGCCTATGGCTGTACTTCTTCGATGAGCTGCAACACAAAACTCCCTGACTTAAAAACATGTATTAATGAGTACAATGGTGGGGTGGTGAAGCCTGGAGAGATACTAAAAAACAGGCTTACAATACATCCAAGTAACTAGTAAAAAAATTAATGTTGTGATTCGTGATGTGATCGTGAATAGTGATTTGTGACTGCATGTGTGACCGTGATAATGAAGAATGTGATTCAGTGTCGATGATGTGAGTTAACCGGTATGAAACTGTATTGGGAACGCGAATGCCTATGGCTGTACTTCCCTGATGAGCTGTAGCTTAAAACTCCCAGACTTAAAAACATGTATCAATGAGTACAATGGTGGGGTGGTGAAGCCTGGAGAGATACTACAAAACAGGCTTACAATACATCCAAGTAACTAGAAAAAAAATGAATGTTGTGATTCGTAATGTGATCGTGAATCGTGATTTGTGACTGCATTTGTGACCGTGATGATGAAGAACATGATTTGTATCACGAGTGACTCGTGATGATGGTCCTGACTTAAAAATGCATATTAATGATTACAATGTTCATGCAGAATTATGCACCACACCTGTCCAGTACTCTGAAGGGAAGCCAAAGAAACAACTGTGACTTAAGTTACAGATGGAGATTGGGCCTCAAAGAGATGCAAATGCACAGACAGATTAAGATTGTGCTGTGCACTGAAGAGATGCAGACACAAAAGCACAACACCTAACCAGTGTTCACTATTAGAAATTCAAATCTGGAAAAGAATACCTTTGCCATTTGGGATGGGCTGTGGGGGGGGGGTGTCAGTGTATAACAGTCACTAGTACTAGTACCAGTAAAGATATCACAAATAAGTACACAAATCACACAGCTGCAGTGGATAGCAGTTTCACATTGCTGAAATTATTATGTGGCACAATAAAAGGTGTCTGATTTGATGATACGCATCACACACATACACACACACTAAGTAATGCATAGCAAATTGAAAACTTCAGTAATATAACCACATATTTTAAGCAAACTAAAATTATGCACTGCTGCAGTAACAGTCACTAGTACTAGTACCAGTAAAGATACCACAAAGAAGTACAAAAATCATACAGTTGCAGTGGATAGCAGGTTCACAATGCTGAAATTATTATGTGGCACAATAAAAGGTGTCTGATTTGATGACACGCATCACACACACACTTACACACTCTAAGTAATGCATAGGAAATTGAAAGCTTCAGTAATATAACCACATATTTTAAACAAACTAAAATTATGCACTGCTGTACCACAACAATCAGCAAAAAAATGGCAAGAAATATTGAAAATATTACTGTGTGTACATTAACACAGTTATACAAGAAAAATATCACCAAAACAGAAAGCACTGCCTTTTTCTCCAAGTTAATCTACCTACACCACAGATATGCCCCTTCCCAAAGTACACTTCCACTGTCTCTTAGTACACAGACTGAATGTTGTACATTAACATTCAAAATCCATACACAAACAATAAACGCTCGATGATATGATCACAGGAGGGTTTCCTATAATCGATGAACTGAAGTTTCAGCAAAAAAAAAAAAAAGACTCAAAAAGGCTTTTTTAACAGTTTTTAGAAGGTTTGAATCGCAGAGAGCTCTCAGAGCAGATTGTCACCTACAGCTTCCTACACACACTACCCCAAACTGAGGCTGTGCAGAACAATCTAGAGCCCATGTGACCTGAAATCCCATGAGTCACTGCAAAATTTGCCTTTGGAGCTTAAAAGCAAGGTGAACTGAGGCGAAGTACATTGTTTTCAATGTACTTCACCATAAGAATTGGTGGAGTAGTGGTTTGGGAAGGCAGAGTAACGCAAAGCCATTGTTTTCAATAGATTTCGCATTACCCATTATAATGCAAAATACTCAGCTTCGTGTTGAGGAGCACTCCACGAATTCACCTTCACTCCACGAATCACTTCGTGGAGCGAATTAGGGCCACTTTGCCCATCACTATTCTTTACCAACAACTTCCTTTCTGCTGTGAACTTACATGCCCCAATTAAACAAATTAGGGTAAAAGGCCAGTGGTCCAGTTGATTTGACCTGGATCATAGAAAACAACTGAAGCAGAGAGACAAAGTATGGGGAGTATTCAAAACTGTTGGCTTCATATCTGACTGGCATAAATATAGGAAGTGCAGGAACATCTGCAAACTCAACCTTAATGTTGCAAAAGAAAATATACCAGAAACCTGCAAGACAATAACTTGTACAACTCCAGAAATTTCTGGTCCCACATCAATGCGTTCTAAAGGATTGGCCTAACCCCTCTGAATCTGATATTCTGGCTGAAGGTAAGCTACTTAGTGACCATTTGGAAATTGCCAGTGCTTTTATCAGGGTTTTCACAGATCTGGCTAGGTTTAAAATTCCTTCGTCTAGAACACTCCCGGACACCCCAGATAAGAATGAAACAGGGATACCTATGCCTTTCAGTGAACAACAAGGAAAGAGGTACTGACTTTTCTAAAATAACTAAGTGCAGAAACCTTGGAAAGCTTTCAGCAAACTGGAGCATAAACTGCTATAATAGCTGCTCCTGCAATTGCCTCCCCTGTAGCCTTGTTATTCTAAAAGTGTCTTATGTAGGAAAGAATACCTGATAGATGGAAGGCTGCCCTAGTAATTCGTGTCCACAATGGTGGCCTGAAAAGAACCTGTAGAAAATTACCACCCCATCTCCCTAGTTAGCTCCTTTACTAAAATCCAAGAAAGACTAATATTTAACCAGCTTCAAGGCTATCTTGAGCAGCACCACCTTTTTACCAGTTGACAGCAAAGTTTCAGAAAATGCCATGCATGGACACCGCTGTAGTTAGACTGACCACTGATAGCATGGCTGACATTGACAGGGGCTGCATGACTGGTGTGATCTTCACAGATGTTGCTAAAGCATTGAGTCTCATTAATTATGGTCTCCTATTAGTTAAACTTCAGAGGTTTGATCTAGACAGGTTGTCCTGCCAGTGGTTAACTCACTACTTGACTGTCAGATTCCAAAAGGTTAAATGGAATGGCATGCAGTCTGCACTGACAAATAACTCTGGGTGTTCCTCGAAGGTTCATATTGGACCCATTGCTCTTTTCTCTATTTTTCAGTGATTTACTGTACCCATTCATTGTAGAAAGGTGTCCCTTCAACTTTATGCTGATGACGAAGCACTCTATAGGAGTTCCAGTGATGTCACAGTTATAAACTGTCTTCTTGCTGTGGACTTCCTGATACTTGAAAGGTGGTTCTCATCCAATTAATTGATACTTAATGCCAAGAAGACTAAAGCTATTCTGTTTGGCCTCAGACACTTGGGTGTAACCATGCAGTACCTGCCACACCTTTCCACAACAAGTGGAAATCTCATAGGTGTGGTGGAGGCAATTAAATACCTAGGCGTATACCTGGACCAATAAGTCACTTTCAGAACCCACAGAGGAATGTAGAATCATAGGAATATACAAGTCTGTAAGCCATAGACCATTGTGACTCACACAACATTCACTCCAGATATTCAAATTTCCTAGCTCCCATGAACCTATCCAATGCAGTTTTAAAGGTATGTAAATAATTACTATGAACAATCTCTTTAGGAAGCCTGTTCCAAACAGATACCACTCTTGGATTTAACCATGCATCTCTTTTTGAGGTCATAAAAAAAATCCCCTTTGAGTTGAAAATGATGGTACCTGCTCTCCCTCTCAATTACCCTGTTCTCCAAACCTAAGCACTCCCACACATTGAATATTTCTCTCAATACATGCATCAATAAATTGGTTTGTTATACCACTTAGGCAATAACCTATCAAAGGAATATTTACTGCTTACTGCCAGGAGCATATTGCTCCCCTCCTACAATATGGATATCCAGTACTTAACTCCTTGTGAAGCACTGAACTTAGCAGATTTAATGTGCTTTACAACATGATTGTCAGATTTTTCTTGGGCACACCATCTACAGTGTATCACTGCAACATCTTCCTCTCCCTGAACTGGCCATCCATTGAGGGCAAGATAGAATATCCTCTCCTCTCCTCTGCCTCACTTACAAAATTATGAAGGGTCCTACTCCTCCCTGCCTCCAAGGTATACTTTCTCCCAAATTTTTGTGGAGAGTGCTCAGGTCCTCTGTTCAGTACTAGAAATACCCAGAATTAAGTCAAGTGCAGGGTGGGGGGCAAGAACCTTACCAGCTCAGCTTCATCCCTATGGAATACTCTTCCTGCTTCTCCAAAGCTACTTCTCCCTTGGAGGTTTTAAAAAAAAAAACTCAAGACGTGCCTTCTTGAGCATAGTCTGTGCTCCTGCAAACACCAACCTGATGTTGCAGTCTTCTCAGTGCATCTTGTCTGTACTTGGTAACACTTTGCCTCTGTATTGTGCTGTACTGTTTATATCTTGACCAAGAGCTTACTGCTATGATACCCATTTTGAATGTAGTACATTGTGGTTCTTTCTTTTTGTTTGTCTTGACCTGTAATTTTGATTATGATTGTGTACTAGTCTCCGGTTCCACTGTGAATACAGTACCCATATCTTATATGTACTTGGTTTGGTATATTTAGGTTATATATTCAAGTATATTCTGACTCTGTAAAAATCCTTATTTTATGTACTCTATGTAATTAATTCCAAGTTGGACCTGAAAAGGAACTCTTTGTTCCAGTGGGCCTACCTGGTTAACAAAATTCTATAAATATATTAATAAATAAACAAATAATTAAAATATGATATTACACGTAAACAAAATAAAAAAAATAGTCCTGGGAAAGGACCAATTGCAGTGTGTAACTAACAGAATAAACTGGAATGCAGAACTGAACAGTGAGATAGAGGAAATCTGGTACAGACCTGAGAATCCAGTATGCTTTCAAGAAATAAGAAATGAAGACAGCTCAGTAATTATAAACAATACACTGTGAAAACATTTTTAAAGATTTGCAGCCAAAATTATATAGACAAATAAAAGTAGATAGCATAGAAAATGATAATGGTTGGGTCAATACAGTCTGTGAAAATGCAAAAAAAGAACACGGCAAAGATGGTCAGAAAGACAAAAAGATCCCAATGAAGGATAATATAAGAATTCTAAACAAGAAAAGAATATAATATCCTGTTGTCAACTGAAAAAGCTGTGTGCCAGATGTCTCGTCACATAACATGACTTCTCTGGGATTTTGGATAGCAATGAGGGAATCAGGGAAATGCAGAGTTAACTGCAATGGCTAGAGGTATGGTCTTAGATTTGGCAGTTGAACTTTAACACCAAAACGTCCAAGTTGATACACCTAGGAACAAGAACCCCAGGACTCGGTACTGGATGGGTGGGTTAAGACTCAGCACTACGGCTGAAGAACAGTGCCTAGGACTTCATATCAGTGACTCCATCAAACAATTAAGACAGTTTAGCAAGGCCTGCAGTTTGGTGAACAGAATGCAGGGGTATATTGGGAGGGGTATTGACAGAAGAAGGGAAGCTGTAATGCTACCCCTCTATAAATGTTTGGTGAGACCTCACTTGGAGTACTGAGCTCAGTTCTGGAGTCCTCACCTAAGGACAGATTAGGACAAGCTGGAGACAGTGCAGCAAAGGGTGATTAAGATTATTCAGAGCCAACAGGGCAGATCTTATCAGGAGTGCTGCAAGTCACTGAACATGGACTCACTGAAAACCAGAAAGGAGAGGGAGGATGTAATTGAGACCTTCAGATTCCTGAAAGAGATAATCAAGGTCAACTGTGGGGAGAGTAGAAGTTTGAGGTCATGAGGTCAAGAGTGAAAACTGAGAGGAGGGAGGTTCAAGAGCAACATGAGGAAGCATTACTTTACAGAAAGGGTGGTGAAACTGTGGCACAGTTTACTAGCCATGGTGGTGGGTGCTAACACCATTAATTGCTTCAAGCAGTGGGTGGGGCAGAGTTAAGGATAAAGCAGTTGCTTAGAATGACGAAAACTGGGAGAGGAATTGAGGTGAATGGAGATGGCTAGGACCCTGGGTGGACAATAGGTCCAGGGGGTAGATAGGGTACCACTGGCAGACTGATGAACCATTGATGTTATTCTGCCATAATTGTCCATGTTTCTATATTTCTAGGTAAAAAGGTTTGAAAACAAATCTCACAGGTAATAATAACAAATGATTGTAATCTGTTCCGACAATTAGTAACCAGAGGCACAATAAATTAGCGAGCTAATATAACAGTATTACATGATGGAGACAATTGGCTAAACCATTTTTAAGACATCTTTTTAGGGACAATTCAGCAATCATTGTTAATAGTAAGACATTAAATGACAAGGACAGTTTGTGAATCATTTGGGAGGCAGCATAGCATAGTGGTAAAAGGCACTGGGCTGCAAACCTGGAGACCTGGGGTTGAATCCCATCAGACCCCACTTGCATATTGTGACCCTTAACAAGTCACTTAACTTCCTTGTGCTCCCAGGCCACACCAGGAAACAAGTTCCAGCCTAGTGTGCCTTTCCTGGCTAAACAGTTTCCCCTTTCCCTTTCCTCTTTTTTAGGAACATGAAGGAAGTGAGGCCATGAACACCTTAAAGGAAAGCAGTCTTCAAATGGGGCTCCTGCCCCCCCTAAGGTGTACCCCCCAGTTTAGCTTTATATATGGAAAGCATCATTTTTATCACACTGCGAAGTACTTTATTTTAACAAGGAAAAGTCTGCTACCCAGAAGTATGGAAGATGCAGGGGTGGATCCATTTACTGTAAATGTGTGGTGCCGTACCACTCATTTCAATACATTTGTATTGAAGAGAGTGGTGTGGCACTGCACTGTTACAGTAAATGGAGCCCCCCCCCCATGTCAGCCATACTTCCAGGTGGTGGACTATTCCTTGTTAAAGTAAAGTATTTTGTTGTGCGAGAAAAATACTGCTTTTCATACAAAAAGTTAAACCGGGGGGGTAAGCCTTTTGGGGGGGGGTGAGCCCCATTTGAAGACCGCTTTCCTTTAAAATTATATAAAGCCCCAGATCCTATCAAAATACCCCCTGAAATTGTAAAATGTTGTCATAATATTTGATTACCTGTTTGAATATTTTAATATTTGTGTAAAACATATTTATATGGCTCCTGTCACTGCCATCCAATCAAAATAATATTCCCAGGTTCTACTAGCCAATCAAAAACACCCATTATAATCCAATACTCAAAATTAAAAAACCTGTGTGAGCCCAACATTTTAAACAATAAAAATTAAAACAATACTCATTAAAAACACCTAATAACAATGACTCAAAAACCTCACAAAACAAAACAAAACATTGCATAAACTGAATATGCCACACGTCTGGCTGAAATATCTCTCTAATATTTTTTCTTTTGCCCTGTGAATGATGGCATCACTCATGGCTTCATCACTCATGAGGTCATAATTCACAGGGCACTCAAAAAAATATCAGAGATATTTCAGCCTGACCTGTGACATATCCTATATATAAATATATATATATATATATATATATTCTATGGAAAAAAACTGCATTAATACATCATTTAGGGTTAAAACACAAAATGTCAGGAAATGAGACTTTTAGGGTTGCCCCCCCCCATGTACCCTTCCCATCCTACTGAGATTGACAGACGCCGGGTTGTGTCGTTGGGGTTAAGAGGCCTAAATGTCACCCCACTCCATGTGTAGTCATATTCACAAGCCACAGTATAGAAGAAGGGGGTTACATTTAGGCCTCACAACCCCAGTGACACACCTTGGCATCTGTCGATCTCGGGAGGATGGGTGGGTACACGAGGGGGGAGGGGCAACCCTAAAAGTCTAATTTCTGACTTTTTGCATTTTAACCCTAAATGATGCATTAACACAGTTTCTTACATAGAATTTCCTAACTTTTTGAGAAAGCTTAGAAAAGGACAAAGTCATGCAAGCTGGTGGGAGCATGGGGCCCTTCCACCAACTTGCAAATTTCTGCCTAACATAACAGTATAATTACTGAATATCATATCTATTGGTGTGAGTGCATATTGGTGGGAGCGTGGGACCCGGATCCCACCAGCTTGAAACAAAACAAAGTTTTGTTCATTGGAATGCCATAATTCCACACCTGTTTACATTTCAGACACCTAACCACTGAAAATGACCTCCATGGCAGTAAGGCTCGCTACCTTATAAATGTGAAGTCAGTACCACAATGCAAAATGCTATACGCAAACTGTAAAGTGTGTCATGCAATATCTCCACAGAAAATTAATTTTCCAACACCTAAATACCATAACTCACATGTACAGGACATCCCCTCAACACCCTCGAAATTTCAGGTTAAAAGTCCAAACTGTTTCCGAGTTATTACATTTTAAAATTTGAGATTTTCATTCATTGGAGTGGCATAATTCCACACCTGTTTACATTTTACAGACCTAACCACTGAAAAGTATGTCCATGGCAGTAAGGCTAGCTACCCTATAAATTTCAAGCCAGTACTACAATGCAAAACATTGTCAGTAAAACGTAAACTGTGCCATGCAGTTTCTCCACAACAAATGTATTTTCTGACAACTAAACATCACAATTCACATCTACCAGACATCCCCTCAACATCCTCCAATTTTCAAGTTAAAAGACCTAACCATTTCTGAGATATATAATTTTAAATGTTGTGAAAATTGGGCCATCTGGTCCCTCCAAGTCTGGCCATCTAGTCCCTCCCTCGCGAACAAAGATCGTGATCAAAGAATCTCATGATCAAAGAATCAGCAGGTTCAAGACCAAAGACTTTGCAGGCTCATGATCAAAGAAGAAAAAAATGCTAAAACTCAATTTTTTTCAGAGAAATACATGAAACCACAGGCATGACTCAATTGAATGAAGCCCCCTGAGAAAAACCCATCCTAGTTTGACTTCATAAGTCACCCCTGGGATGAGATATTTGATTTTCAAATCTGGCCATCTAGTCCCTTCCTCGTGATCAAAGATCGCGGTCAAAGAATCTCGTGATCAAAGAATTTGCACGCTCGTGATCAAATATCGTTAGAGAACCGCGATCAAAGAATTTAAAACTTTGAAACTCTATTTTTTGACAGAATTACAAGAAACCACAGGCATGGCTTGATAGAGGGAAGACCCTGAGCAAAACCCATCATAGTTTTGCTTCAGAAGTCACACCTGAGCCAAAATATTTGTTTTTTTCCAACTGCAAAATGAAAACAAGATGGTTGGTGTCATGGTCAAAGAATTTCTTGCGATCAAAGATTCTTTAATTGTGAGTCTGCAAATTCTTTGATCATGAGGTGGGACCAGATGGCCAAAACCCCATTCTTCTTTCTCAGAATAATCATATACATTTTCCCATAGACTTATATGGGGAACTTAAACGTCTAATAAATTTTGAATGGGTTAATATTTTTTCACCAAACAAAAAGTGATGTGTTTCTTGATCCAAGCTCTTTCAATGTGCCAAGTTGTAGGGAGGCATGCAACAGAACAACCGCACAGTGACACAGGCAAAATCTGAAAAACTGCCCACAAAACTGTCGAAAAGTGCATTTTTCAGCATTTTGGTGCTCAAAAACCGTAAGTCTAACCAAAACAAAATTTGGTAGGTCAAACGATCTACCAGGCCCCACCATGCATACCAAATTTCATGCAAATCCGTTCAATGGGTCCAAAGTTATTAACGTGCAACATTTTGAGTTTAACATAGAAGTGCCTTCATAACCATAAATATAGGGGTGTGACCGCACCCCTATAATATATTTATATATTGAGTTTCCACTTCTCAAGACAGTCATACAATCTTATATATTCACAATTCCTTCACAGGTTTTTCAATCCAAGTTTAAGTTTATTCTCATTAGAAGTATCAACTGTAAAGACAACAAACTGAAAAGCAGAGCACACACCAACCTGAAAATATGCAAGGGCACCAGTCTCATAAAAGTAAACACTTTAATATAACATAAAAAAAGCATATTCAGCCTGATGCATTTCTGATGTCCATGCATCATTTTTCAAAGGCTAAATTGAATAATAAAGATGTAGCAGTTATATACAATATTTGAAAAATGTCATAATGATGTCATAGCTGACAATGAAATGATTGGTCATAGTATAATCCAGTTAATTAAATATTGCTAAGATCTATAATCAATAAATACCATTAAAAATAACCACAAAAACCTTAAAGTGCAACATGCAGTAAGTAATCAATAAAGTGAAAGCAGAGCAGAAAAGATACCCCGATAAATATATCACAATATATACAGGTATATCACATACATAGGGGTGGGGGAGAGCTAAAGGAACAAATACTATATCACCTATAGGTACTAGATCTATAAATATAGTAATAGAAAACTCATATAGAATAACCAACTTAAGATACAAATGTTTCAAAAAGCCATATTCAATATCATTCCAGCTCATAAATATCTAATATCATGGGAGGATGGTGTGGTACCTGAGGACTGGAGGATGGTGGATGTGATTCCCCTTCACAAAAGTGGGATCAAGACAGAGGCAGGAAACTACAGACCTGTCAGTTTGACCTAAGTGGTAGGGAAAATGATGGAATCACTTCTGAAGGAAAGAATTGTTGAGTACCTAGAGGCCAGTGGGGCACCGGACCCAAGGCAGCATGGATTCACAATGGGAAGGTCATGTCAGATTAATCTAATTGATTTCTTTGATTGGGTGACCAAAGTAGTAGACCAGGGAGGGGCTGTGGACATGGCCTACCTAGACTTTAGCAAGGCATTAGACACAGTCCTGCACAAAAGATTAATAAAGAAATTACCCAGCCTGGGAGTGGGTCCCAGGGTGGTAGTCTAGGTAAAACATTGGCTTGACAACAGGATGCAGATGGTAATAGTCCACAGGGAAGAAAGGGGGGTTACTAGTGGGGTACCACAGGGTTCAGTACTGAATCCAGTCCATTTTAATGTCTTTATGAGTGACATTGCAGAGGGACTGGAAAGAAAAGTATACCTCTTTGCAGATGACACAAAGATCTGCAACATGGTTGATACACAAGGTGGAGTGAAAAGAATGAGAAGGGACTTGGCAAGGTTGGATGAATGGTCAAATGTATGGCAGCTTAGATTCAATACAAAGAAGTGCAAAGTAATTCACCTGGGGAACAAAAACCCAGGGGAAAAGTACACAATGGGGGGTGAAATACTGACAACAACAAAAATGGAAAGGGACCTGGAGGTAGTTATATCAGACAACCTAAAGTTGGGCAAGCAATGTAAGAAGGCAGTAATGATGGCTGGGGGATACTGGGATGCACTGGGAAAGACATCACCAGTAGAAAACAGGAAGTTGTTATCACTATGTACAGACAGTTGGTGAGATGTCATCTGGAGTACTGCATGCAGTTCTGGAGATCCCATCTCCGCAAAGACATAGACAGGGTGGAGGCTGTTCAGAGGAGGGCAACCAAAATGGTGCAGGGTCTGCACCAGAAGACATACAAAGAGAAACTGAAGGAGCTTAATATGTATACCCTTGAGGAAAGGAGAGAGAGGGGGGACATGATAGAAACTTTCAAGTACCTCAAGGGAATCAACATAGTCCAAGAGGGCAGCATCTTTCAGAAAAAGAGATGTGCAAGAACAAGGGGACACAATTTGAAGATGGGGGGAGGCAGTTCTGAGATAATGTCAGGAAGTATTTTTTCATGGAGAGGGTTATGAATGCATGGAACAGCCTTCCTGAGGAGGTCGTTTAGTCAAAAACAGTGGTGGAATTCAAAAATGCATGAGACAGACATAAGGCATTTCTAGTGGGGGATAGGAGGAAGTAGGCTGTTGGTTAACTAGAATCTGCAGCTTATCCATTAGGTAGGGAAGTGAGCAGACTAGGTGGGCCAAGCAGTCCTTATCTGCCATCAAATTCTATGTTTCTATATGCACGTAAAAGTGTATTACCATCAGTAGACTTTCTGTAAATTCTTGTGGAAATGTCAGTGTCATTTGTTTTCATAATCGTCAAATCAAGGAAACAAGCTTTCTCCCGTGAGGCTTCATAAGTAAATCTTAGGTTGTTATTTGTGCTTTCTAGGTACTTCACAAAGCCTTTTAACTCACTGATGTTACCTGCCCCAACAAAAAACAAATCGCCAATGTAGAATTTAAACATTGCAGTTTTTGCAAAATAAGGGTTTTTGGTGTTGTCCAGCACAAATTCATTTTCCCATACACCCATGTAAATGTTAGCTATTGATGGGGTGCATGTTGCCCCCATTGCTGTCCCCTTGATTTGCAAATACATATCTGGAGTGAATAGAAACACATTATCTTTTAGCACAAATTCCAGTGTAACGTCCAATGGCGTGCCATTTGAATCTGACAGCAATACCAGGTGGGCTGGGTTCGGGGAGGAATAGGTCACTCAGCACAAAGGCTAGGTCTGGCTACTCTGCACAGGAGCACCCAAGTAATTCTGAACAAAGGAAGCAATAACTGTAATGTCCAATACCAGAAGTGGCATTCTAAAGTGTGGCTTTTTGTTCACATCCAAAACAGAATAAACAAAGCATAGATGGACCCCCACAGGACTACACTCCTGGTAATACAGATTAAAAGAATCAAGAACACTTCCTCAACACTTTAACCCTCAGGCTCTGAACCCACCGGGCACACAGCCCAGACTTGCATGCTGCTTTGGGTACACAGCCCGAACTTGTCAACTGTTCTGGGATTTCCCAGGCTCAGCTCCCTTACCAGCCACTCTGACACCTTCCATATGTCACGGAAACATTTTCTGGTGGCTCCCTAAACCACCTAAGAGCACCTCAGCTCTATCAGAGAAATCTCCTTTTAATCCCACGTCTGGGTACTTTTCTCAGGCACTGGCCAAGTACCTGAGAGAAAGTAAAAGGTGCCTCAGAGCAAATCCGTAGAGGTGAATTTGGTTAATACTGATGGGGGGTCTCCCACCTCTCGCTCCCACAATTCATACCCAGCCATTTCTCTGGACAATAAACACCTCATACTGTAAAGCTTGGCAATGTAGATTCTTGCCAAATGTATGTCACATTCCATCTACTTGTCTTGCTTTCCCTTGGTGCTGGACTTGAACATAGTTTTAAATGGCATAGCCCATTGCTCTAGGCCCCTCACTGATTAAGCAGTCCAATCCCCACTTTACAACTGTACTTGGCTGTCTTTTCCTGACCCCACAGTAACAGTCCCTTTAGTTTCCTTCTGTTAAGGTAAAAAAACACTTGGCCCTCTTTCAGAGCGAACTCACTCTTTGGTTGCAGGTGCCCCACAGGTGATTTCTCCACAGGAATTTCTCTCTCAGAGCTTTTGGTGCTGCAGCACAACTTGAATAGGCAGCTTCTTCCCTTAGCCGGAACCAGGAGGGTTGCCCCTATAAAACAGGCAAACTTCCCCCCCCCCATCCCCTCAGGGATGGGGCACTTGGACCAGTAACAGTGGTCTCCACCACTTCAACTACCAGTTTCTGTGTTCCTCTTATGGTGGAAACACACACCTTCCTAATCAGTAGCTCTAAAACAGAGCTTAAAGCTCTGAGAGCCTGCACACAGACAGCTGTACTACTGTCTCTCACCAAGACTGCACACAGAATGAATTCAAAATCACCAACGTTCTTTGCTAACCTTCAACTGCAACATTCCAGTGTGGCTTATGCAGCTGCGAAAGTTCTATGGTGATGTCATCCCTCACTCTCAGCTGAGACTGAGAATAGAGTGAGACAGTGTGAAATCCATTTAACTGGAGTTTCACAAGCTGCCATCCCTGCCTACCACTAGGTCTTACAGGGATTCTAGTAACCCCGGGTAACAGGGGGGTTACACTCACCCTGGGCCAGGAAAATGACTGTCCAGAGTCATTATTTACCCAGCTTTGGCCATCTCTCCCCATGTGTTGACTACTGGGAGGTAGCGCTACCTTCTCCCCTACCTTGTGCCAGCACAGGCAGACAACACTATGTGCTAGAGGGCACTGGCTGATGCATCAGTCTCTACTCTACCCGCTGACTATGGGTACCTAGTGACTCTGGTAGAACTGCCCAGAGCATAGCCCTAATAGATCAGCACTGCAACTCCTACTGCAGGTCAGGGCCACAGCCTGTCTATCCCCCCTAGCCCTCTAGGGAAAACCTATCTGCCTTTAACTCAAATCCCAAAACAAAATAAATAAGGGACCTCCCTGACCTTGGACACCATGCATCCACACACCAGGAGCTAATAACATATCATTGCATTACTCCCACATCCCCCACAACCATACCTGTGGAAGAAAAGGGTTACACACAGTAACAGCAACAACAACAACAGTACTTTAAATACTACACTCTAAAGTACTAGTGAGGAACTCCAATGAGTCCCCCCTCCTCTGCTTGTCTTCTCTTCTATCTCCTTCAGGAACACCTGCAAGAAAAAAAGAAAGACAGCACACACTCCTAATCTGCATACACAGTCTATCTAAACCCCTACCATCAAAACACTGGAGAATCCCAAAAAGCCTTTTTTTTTTTTTTTTAGAAAAGTTAGGAAAACAGTATCAACATTAGAAAACAGTAGAAAACAAAGACATTATTTACAATACACATATTTGGTGAATGGAGTGCCCTTAAAGTCCCACTTAGTGACCACAGTGCCTGAAGGCAAGTCCATTAAAGAGTATTTCCTGGGCCAGAGTCTTTCCTGGGCCAGAGCCCAGTGAAGCACAGTTCTAGCAGGCCAAAGTCCCGAAGGGGAGAGTCTTTGAGGACAGTTCAAACTTCTGGAGTCTGCTAGTGTAGGGTGTGTACTGCAATGTCATAAGAATAGAAAGGTCTGGACTTACCAGTCCCTTGTAGAACGAAAATAGCACCGACCTGGTCCTCAGCCAAAGACTCTCCCTGGCAGCAATCTTCTGATACAGCTGGGTGGACATCTTCCGGGAATGACAGGAGGGCACATCTGGAAACTGCTGGGTGATGTCATCTCTGGAGATGGAACCTTGGAACAGGCACAAAAAGGAAAACAGCTGGTCTGACGTCATCCAGTTATCAGGCGATGAATCAGGATACAGCTGGGCTGGCGTCCTCTCTGGATCTGAAGTCATATGGTGGGCCAGTTGATGGATTCTGGAAGGCCAGTACATTGTAGAACTGATGAATGTGGGGTATCTGAGTCCTGGACATCCATACTGGCAGAACAACAAAGGCACTACAATGGCTGGTGTGGCAGCACTGACTACCACTGCTTTGCTTTCCATTTGGTAGGCATGGACACATCTGCAGGGAGGTCTTTGCATTGTGGTCAATAGCACAACGGGTCAGGCACTTGAATTAGTACCCATCTGGGTGCACATAATTTACACTGTGAAAGGTTTCACGTACCTCTCCATCCACTATTCAAACAGTGTCCATTAACAGTGTCCTGCCTCTTTTCCACTGGCTGTATTTTTCATGAAACATTCTGTTCCTGACATGCTTGTTTGCACCAGGATGCACACATTTCATTGCTTCTGCCCAAATCCAGGACTTCCTGTTTTGTTCAATCTCCTCCCAGACTCTCCGAGGAAAGGTAGGAAAGGACATCCCATAGATTTAATTCGCCTTCCTACGAACCAGTCTTTCCTCTTTACTAGCTTTGGTCAACTTGAGACCTCTGGCCTGGCTTGGGGGCAGCCAGTCCTGGTTCTGCCAGCTATGCATTCTCAATGAGACAAAAATGGATCCCTGGCTTCTTCTTGCACAGCCAGGGTAGTGGCCTCACCACTCTCTTCCATGCATTTCTCTGAGGCAAGAGCCTGAGGCTGTGTACCAGTTCCTTTTTCACAAGGCCACATAGGTTCCCCCTCTTCTTCTTCCTCACTGAGAATCTGTGCCCAGGAGTGAGCAGTCATCCTCACTTCTGAGACTATCCACTCTTCGCTGGGCACGGAGGTTGAAACCTCTCATTCAAAGGCCTCCCTCATCTCATCTTCTCCTATGAGACTTGGGCTAGGCCCCCCTCTCCAAAGGTCTACTGATGCTCTTCCTGAATTGTCTCTCTGTGATACAGAATCCGAAACATCAGCACATTGTTCTGTCTGTAAATCTGCACCCTCTAGCTTTGTGCCACACTCCCCCGAAGGGCCTTCTCCAACAGGCTCCGCCTGGTGCTGTGTGCTGCCAACTGCAAATTCTTGAACTTTTGTCCATATGGGAGCCAAATGAATCTTGGGAGCTTTAAATAAACCATATTTCTCAAGGCTCTACCAGAACAGTGAGGTACCATGAAGACATCCCTTTCAGCATTTAAGCATATTAAGCACACTTGCACTGGATATCCAGAAATCACCACATGAGGAGGCAGTCATCCTCCATAGTAACATCTCTCAATGTCCCTTAACATGTTTACTTCTACTGCTACCACAGCCCGGGCATGATCTGGATGGCGGGCTGGTCCTGAGGCCATGACTGCAGAGAAAAACAAACAAATGCTCACTGTTATTGAAAGTCCCACATCACTGAACACTTTCTTTCACTTTCAAAATGGCTCCTTTGCTGCTGTGTTTACATTACTACCCCACCCTGTAATGGCGGCGTCAGCACTCCTACACATCAACATTCTGAAATTGGGTCAAGACTCTGCGCATACGATTTACACACTCTACTGATAACTTTGCTCGAACTGCACAAACTTGCACTGTTCTTTTTCCTAGCACATTTATATGATTTACCACGGACTTTTCACTTGCTGAAGACATTGTTCTAGCTCACAGTCCCTTAAAGCCTCAGTATTTCAAGCACAGGGTTGCCTGTAACTCATGCTGCATATCTTTCTACAACTCACAGTCTCACTTATGGCTTTGAAACTTACACTGACGCTGAACCCATAACTATGCTCACAGTCAATGGCTTAAAAGGCTTATTTTTGCTGGTAAACTTAACACAGTCCTTGTTTTCACAGCGATTACACTGCTACACTCAGATTCAGCTGGCTTTTGGCAAAAATCACTTTTTGAGCAATTATTTCTGTTGGTACTCACTGTTATCAGTAGCTGTTTTCTGCAATGGAAAACGGCCTGCAGCTAGTCTTGGAGACCTCTGGAAAGAAGCAGGTTGGCAGTCCTGCCAATCGTCCCTCTGAACACCACACTCACAATCCAGTCGATCGAGATGCGGATTGAGCCCGAATTTAGACAGAAAAGTCAGATTTTTTTTAAACTTTTACAGCGCTTTCAGTCACCGCGATGCTCCTCCTGTAATCCAGTACACACACTCCACTCACACTCCTTCTTGAATGCTGGGCAGTCGCTGTAGAGCTGGTTTGGGGGCGGGACTGATTGCAGTCTCACCAATCACACAACGCCATGCAAATGAGCCTCTTTCCTCTCGAGTGCTTTTCTCCTCCCGGCGATCGTCGAGCAGGCAAACTTAAACTGCAAAACCACACTTTTTTTTTTCAAATTGACTCCACAGCGGGAGTCCATTTCAACCATTTTTCATGGCCATTAACACAACAAGTCTCTCAATTCACTAGAAAGTATTTCCAACGTCCAGGGCACAATTTTCCTTTTGCTACCCCTAGTCTTAAACACTTTTCTTTGTCACAACAGTTTTTAAAAGCTGGCAAAAACGCTATAATTTTTGATGCAGGACAAGGGCATACTCTCTCAGGCTTTACTGCTCCTTGGTAAACAGTTGGCATTTAACAGCAGCACATGGACAACAGCACACAGCGACACATTAGTTAACCTTGCTTCAGCTTTTTGGGCTACCCACTGCCAGATAACCAAAATGCTAGCCCTTTGCCTGAACACCTTTCCTCCCTAAAATTTCAAACTCAAATCCTCAGCGGTGCCTCCATTTTGTAACGCCCAGTGGTGTGCTGTTTGAATCTGACAGCAATACCAGGTGGGCTTGGTTTGGGGAGGAATAGGTCACTCGGCACAAAGGCTAGGTTTAGCTACTCTGCACAGGAGCACCCAAGTAATCCCGAACGCAGGAAGCAATAACTGTAATGTCCAATACCAGAAGTGGGGTTCTAAAGTGTGGCTTTTTATACACATCCAAAGCAGAATAAACAAAGCAGAGATGGACCCCCACAGGGCTACACTTCTGCTAATGCAGATTAAAAGAATCAAAAACACTTCCTCAACACTTTAGCCCTCAGGCTCTGAACCCACCAGGCACACAGCCCGGACTTGCACACTGCTTTGGGTACACAGCCCGAACTTGTACATTGTTCTGGGATTTCCCAGGCTAGGCTCCCTTGTCAGCCACTCTGACACCTTCCATACATCACGGAAACATTTTCTGGTGGCTCCCTAAACCACCTAAGAGCACCTCAGCTCTATCAGGGAATTCTCCTTTTAATCCCACATCTGGATACTTTCCTCAGGCACTGCCAAGTACCTAAAAGAAAGTAAAAGGTGCCTCAGAGCAAATCCGTAGAGGTGAATTTGGTTACTACTGATGGGGGGTCTCCCACTTCTCGCTCCCACAATCCATACCCGGCCATTTCTCTGGACAATAAACACCTCATACTGTAAAACTTGGCAATGTAGATTCTTGCCAAATGTATGTCACATTCCATCTACTTGTCTTGCTTTCCCTTGGTGCTGGACTTGAACATAGTTTTAAATGGCATAGTCCATTGCTCTAGGCCCCTCACTGATTAAGCAGTCCAATCTCCACTTTACAACTGTACTTTGCTGTCTTTTCCTGACCCCACAGTAACAGTCCCTTTAGTTTCCTTCTGTTAAGGTAAAAAAAAAAACACTTGGCCCTCTTTCAGAGCGAACTCACCCTTTGGTTGCAGGTGCCCCACAGGCGATTCCTCCACAGGAATTTCTCTCTCAGAGCTTTTGGTGCCGCAGCACAACTTGAATAGGCAGCTTCTTCCCTTAGCTAGAACCAGGAGGGTTGCCCCTGGAAAACAGGCAAACCTTTCCCCCCCATCCCCTCAGGGATGGGGCACTTGGACCAGTAACAGTGGTCTCCACCACTTCAACTACCAGTTTCTGTGTTCCTCTTACGGTGGAAACACACACCTTCCTAATCAGTAGCTCTAAAACAGAGCTTAAAGCTCTGAGAGCCTGCACACAGACAGCTGTACTACTGTCTCTCACCAAGACTGCACACAGAATGAATATGAATTCAAAATCACCAACGTTCTATGCTAACCTCCAACTGCAACATTCCAGTGTGGCTTATGCAGCTGCGGAAAGTTCTATGGTGATGTCATCTCCCAGTCTCAACTGAGACTGAGAACAGAGTGAGACAGTGTGAAATCCATTTTACTGGAGTTTCACAAGATGCCTTCCCTGCCTACCACTAGGTCTTACTGGGATTCTAGTAACCCCGGGTAACAGGGGGGTTACACCAGTAATTTAAAAAAAAAAAGCAGTTCTAGACTTAGCCCCCTCTTTTAATGTCATTATAATAAATTGTTTGCTTTTATGAGACTAGCGCCCTTGCATATTTCCAGGTTGATGTGTGCTCTACTTTTCAGTTTGTTGTCTTGAATTTTTAAGTATGGTAGCACCACTATCCTAGTGCCTATTCCCATTTGGTATACATTTGTATCAGCTGTAAAAAAAAGCTTTTAGTTCTTCTATCTGAAATATCTTATTAGTGGGCCTGAATTGAATTGGGAGCTTATTCCAGATTAATGGACCTTTGCGAAAAGGCTTATCTGAAACCTATTTTTGGTGTTTTTTGAAGTTTATCTATGATGTATTCAGGGACCTTCCTTTTAATACATTTTATCAAAAACAGTAAAACATGTAATGTTCATCTGTCTTCTAAGGTTAACCAATATAAGTTTCTATACTTCTCATTTTTATGAGTTCTCTTAGGAACATTCAATATATATCTCACTAGCTTATTGTACATAATGTCCAATTTGTTTGTGTTCAAGAAGCTCCAGTGAATACAATATCTCCATAATCTATTAAAGGGACCACCATAACATTATTTGTTTCCTTACTTCCTCTGACATGCAATTCCTGATTTTATGTAGAGATTACAGGTACTTTCTAACCTTTTTTATAACAGAGTCAGGGGGACATTTTCAAAATGTTCCAAAAAAGGGACCAAGTAGATGTTCTGCTAATCTGAGAAGCACCAGCCCAAAATATTGCAATATTCAGAAGATGAGGGGTCAAGATTCTCAAGAGAAGTTGGCCTGGTGGTGCTGAGGGTTGAGGTGCTGGCGCCATACCTCATGCCATGCCGGCGACCAAGATTCGGGAGCGAGATCGGGTGCCGGGAGTTGGCAGGGTAGGGAGAGGATTGAGCGCCTACTGGGCTGCACTCCTCTCCTGGAGGGAGGACATGGGACTGTCCGGCGCTCCAGTGGCCCCCGGTGATGATTGGGGGCATTGCAGAAGCACTGGACTGCACATACTCTGTGTGGCTGATGCAGGCAGGGTTGCCATGCATCGCAGTGTTGGAATGTGCACCACGCACTGAGGGAGTTGGATGCAGGGAGGCCTATCAGGGACTACACGAGGGAAAAAACCCTCCCAACCTGAATAGGAGACGGCCCTTCCAGACCCACCACCACATGCCCAATGCTGGTTCCCTGCCACTGCCCCTTCAGTCTCCCCGGATCATTCGCCCCCCAGGCCCGGTTAGGATTCATAACATCCATGAAGATGGCAGGAAACATGGCGGGCGGTAGAGCGAGATGGTTAGAGAATATAACACATCAGCACTCCTGACAACAACTGCAGTATTATGTTTTTTTTACTGTTCATATCAGAATGTGCTCGCAAAATGCACTGCACAACAACAAACACTGATCAGTGCACTTTCCTTAGTGATAACAAGTGCATTCAGCTATCATATTGGTGCTCAAAAAGCCTGCTATCCCAGTAGCTGCCTGATGGGGGATTGCACTTAGGCCTTATTCATTTAGTCCTATCTCTGTTTGGAGCATCTTTGGAGATGCTCCAAAGATGCTCCGACCATTTGGTCTGAATATAGTGATGAGCAGAATATTCATGGGCACGCCCCCTCCAGATGCTCTGAATACATTATAATCTGTCTTCGACCCATCTCTGCATTTTGAATATCGTGCTTCAGAGCATCTCCTGAGATGCTCCAGAGCATCTCAGATGGACCAGAGCATCTCTTTTGAAAATGTTCCCCCAAATGTGTGTATTCCATTTGAAAGAACTATCCAAATAGATTCCCAAGTATCTATAATGTGTAGCTTGCTCCAGTCTAGAGTTAGTTACTGTTTCAACTTGTGAAACTCTTTCACTTGGATTCACTAACTTTGGTCTGGAAAATAGCATTACCTGAGATTTGTTTTAGAATTCAATACCAGCTTAGATTTAAACAGAAAATTCTGCAGCTCATCAAAAGCTTCTTGGAGCAGTCTTTGAATTAGATTAACTGATACTCCCCTATTGTATATTATAGTGTCATCAGCATACAGATGATATTCTACACTGGGATTAGAAGGAACAAAATTCTTCCTGTACAAATTGTATAGAATGGGTCCCAGTACAGAACCTTGTGGTACACCCGAGCAGCCATTTTTAGGCAAGAAGACCATTCATTTATTGATACCTGTTGTAAACTATCTTTCAGGTAATTTCTAAACCAATTCACAGCTGCCTCAGACATATCAGAGGATCTGAGTCTGAACAGGAGGATGTTATGGTCTCACTCAGCATTATGACCTCTATAGCAGGCTAAATTGGCTCTCACCCACTAACCACATGGACTTCGTCTTAAGGTGCTTCACTGGAAAGGTCCTTGGCACTGGCACCCCTCCAGGGCTTGCAAAATTTCTTGTCCCATCCATCTCCTCCTCCTCCTCCTACTCCCTCAGGTCCCAGGGACAGGCCTTCCTCAAGACACCGGCTACACAGACTCAAATGGGTGGGCGGGACTTTGCTGCATTCGCTCCCAGACTGTGGAACTTCTTTCCTGCCCAGGTCTATGCCGCGCACTCACAGATGTGTCTCCGTTCCTCCCTATGTAACCATCTCAAACGTGCCTCAGCCTATGGCTGCCCCAAACCCCCATGAATTGATCCATCACAGCACTCCTCTGCTCTGGAGCTACTCCTGGACAAAAGACCAGACTCCAAGAGGTTGCAAAGCTGTATATAGTGTCACATCTGAAGGATTTCGATACTGTGCCCCTGGAACTGCTCTTGGCTTCCATAAGGTGTTTATGTTGTTATGTTAATACTGTATAATCTATGCCTTACCACGCTCGTACGCTGTGTTGGATCTGTAACATTACTGCTCTTATCTCTCACAAGGTGTTTATTTTTGTTATGTTAATACTGTATAATCTATGACTTACTATGTTTTGTATGCTGTGTTTAATCTGTATCCTTACATGAACTGTAACATGTCTAATTTGTACAATGTCATTGTATGTACCTAAATCTATTATTCCTGTACTCTCCCGGGTTGTACCTGAAAATAGGCAATTGTCTTGTCTAGTGTACCTACCTGGTTAACAAAAGCTAAATAAATAAATAAATAAAGGTATCAAAGACCTTGGATAAATCTATAAAGATTGCTCCCACTGACATCCCCTCATCCAGAGCCTCTGAAATTGCACTCGTAACTCTCAATAATGCCAATGTTGTTCCATGCACTGATCTAAAACCTGACTGAAATTTGTTGAGAATTTTATATTTGAATAAAAAACTATATACATGTTTAGCATCTAATTTTTCAGAGAAGTTTGAAATTATTGGTAAGAGTGAAATCTGACAGTACTTTTCAAGTTGACTTTTGGAACCTGATTTAAAAATAGACACCACCTTGGCAGTTTTCCATGTTGTAGGATACTCAGCATGTAATAATGACATATTAAAAAATCTAGCAAGTGGACAAGCTATACTGGGTATTGCATATTTTAAAAGGCTATTGGGGATTCCCTCCAGACATCCAGCTTTATTAACCTTTATTTTAAGTAACAGATCCATTACCTCATTTGTTGTTACTGGGGAAAAATTTAATTTTTCTTCTACCACCTTTTGGGTGACCTATTCCTCATTGCATCATAAGAATTCCACAAAGTCTGGTTTAGATCTATGTCATCTTGATAGCTTTGTGCCAGTGCTTTGTTCCCCATAGATACCAAAAAAGTGTTACATTCATTAACAACCCTTGTGCCCAGTTGTACTTTTTGGCCATCAGTATTGAAACTATCTGGACAGACTGATTTCTATACCCCCTGAAGTTTGTTCATTGTTTTCCAAAATGCCCTTGGCCTACTTGATACATTCTTAGTCAATATCTTATATACCAAGATGGCTGGCATAAATGTTACAAAGGCACCCTGCATGTGTGGTTTGCAGCTTGCAAGTATTATTTGCAGCAAGCAAGCTGTGCCCTTATCATCCAACAAAGCTCATCTCCCAGCAAGAAGTGGTAAGGATTTTGACAGTTTTCAGAAATCCTGTCAAAAATATGTATCAACAAGACAGTCTCCAAAGAAACATAGAAACATAGACTTTGATGGCAGATAAGGACCGCTTGGCCCACCTAGTCTGCCCATTTCCCTACCTACAGGATAGGCCGCAGATCTTAGTTAACCAACAGCCTATTTCTTCCTACCCCCCACAAGAATTGCCTTATGTCTGTCCCATGCATTCTTGAATTCTCCCACAGTTCTTGACCCCACAGCCTCCTCAGGAAGGCTGTTCCATGCATCCACTACCCGTCTCTGTGAAAAAATACTTCCTCACATTGCCCCGGAACCGCTCCCCCTCTATCTTTAAATTGTGTCCCCTTGTTCTTGCACATCTCTTTTTCTGAAAGATGCTACCCTCTTGGACTTTGTTGATTCCACTGAGGTACTTAAAAGTTTCTATCATGTCCCCCCTTCTTTCCTCAAGGGTATACATATTAAGCTCCTTTAGTCTCTTCTCATACGGCTTCTCTTGCAGACCCTGCACCATTTTAGTTGCCCTCCTCTGGATTGCCTCTATCCTGTCTATGTCCTTATGAGATGGGGTCTCCAGAACTGGACACAGTACTCCAGATGGGGTCTCACCAACTGTCTGTACAGAGGGATAACAACTTCCTGTTTTCTGCTGGTGATGCCTCTCCCTATGCATCCCAGTATACACCCAGCCCTCCCTACTGCCTTCTCACATTGTTTGCTAACCTTAAGGTCATCTGATATGATTACCCCCAGGTCCCTTTCCTTTTTTGTTGTTGTTACTACCTCCCCCATTGTGTAATCTTCCCCTGGGTTCTTGTTTCCCAGGTGCATTATTTTGAACTTCTTTGCATTGAATCCTAGCTGCCATACTTCTGACCATTCCTCCAACCTTGCCAAGTCCCTTCTCATCCTTTCCATGCCTCCTTGTGTATCAACCCTGTTGCAGATCTTTGTGGCATCTGCAAAGAGGCATACTTTTCCTTCCAGTCCCTCTGCAATATCACTTATAAAGACATTAAAAAGGAATGGACCCAGTACTGAACTCTGCGGTACCCCACTAGTAACCCCTCTTTCTTCAGAGTGGACTCCATTTACAATTATCTTCTGTGTCCTGTTGTCCAGCCAATGTTTTACCCAGGCTACCACCCTGGGACCCAGTCCCAGGCTGGTTAATTTGACTATTAATCTTTGTGTGGGACTGTGTCAAATGCCTTGTTAAAGTCTAGGTAGGCCATGTCCACAGCCCCTCCCTGGTCTACTACTTTGGTCACCCAGTCAAAGAAATCTATTAGATTCATCTGACAGGTTCAGGATATTGTAAGCACTGCCAGGGGATCTTGCACACAGGGTGATAGAATCAGGTTATAGTTATTTTTTGCTGTTGTTGCACATATTACATTTTTTGAAAACTACATGAAATACTGTTTTTGTGTCTTTTCTGAGTAGAGGTCATTTCTGTTCATGTTCTTTCCTTAAGTATACATTCTTGTTAACTCTTATTTTTGTTCCCTTTTGTATATAAGATTTCTATTTTCTTGATGGTACATTATCTTGACTAAAATATTCCACTGTTCTTTTTCAAGAAGTGCCATGGGATCTTTGACATCAACCTGAACAACCACCACAACAGGCAGACAGGACCTTGATGTAATGTTTCATATGAAAGATGCCACCTCATGAGTGCAGCTGCCTCCCCCTTCCCCATGCTGTACTACAGTGTTAGAATTGAGATTGTATCCAAAGTTCCTGGTGTGGGGCTAAAACCCACAACCTACCAATCTTCCAGCCTCCCAAAATAATGTGCTACCTGCTGAACCCAACACTGATAACCATCAGTGAATAAACAGTCACTCTTATTCCACTGGAACAAACTATACCTACAATCTGCCATGGTAATACAGGTATTGCATGAGCCATACAGTATGTGTCTCTTATTGATGAAAATGTAATTTTTCTGATAAAGATCACCTTTAGATACAGTCCCCTCAATCTGTTTAGCCATGCTTGTTCTAAACATTTCCATAAGGACTTGCCTGAGGTATTTTTCAATTCTTAAGCATTGAATATGAATTCATGAATATGAATACATTGTATTATGTATAAGACAAGGCCTCCCTGAGGCAACTTACTACCAATTCACAACATGCATTGCTTTAGCTACCAATTGTATAGATCTTAACCGCTCATTAGGTAAATATGTTGATAACTGTGCCCTGTTTTAGCTACTAAATGTATAGGCATTAACCAGTGCTTGTTGGACTTACATGCTGTATGATTGCTCACCCACATTTACTCTATGTATGTACTGTATGAATGTCTATGTTTTATTCTGATGTGGAGCCTTTGGAAACGAGTCTATGACTCAAAGGTTTGCAGTTCAGATTTCCTAAATAAATAAACAAAAATTCTTTGAAACATATAATTTAGTAGTCTTATACTGTAGTATACGAACATATGAACATACGAAACTTGCCAGCAGAAACAGGTCTTAAGGTCTATCAAGTCTGTGCGAATGCACAGCTAGCACCCTTACACTGCAGCTGCCCCACCTCCCATCCCCCTCTCACCCTCGGAAACTGCTCAGCGTTGTTTACTCAGCCCCCCACCCTGTCCCATGCTCTTTTTGAAACTGCACACCATCCTGCATACCACAACCTCCTCTGGTACAGCATTCCATTTTGACACCACCCTCTCAGTGAAATAATGCCTCCTCATCTCCCTCCTGAATCTGCCACCCTTCAGTCTTAACCTTTGCCCTCTCATTTCCCTTCATTTCCTCAGCTTAAACAACCCCTCTGTGCCAGATTTGTTGATCCTCCTCAAGTATTTGAAAGTTTCAATCATATCCCCCAAACCATTCTCTCCTCAAGGATGTACAAACTTAAGTGTCTCAGCCTTTCTTCATAGGTTCTGCCTTCCATCCCCTGTATTGTTTTTGTCTTCCTATGCTGCACCGCCTCAAGCAGCCTGATATCCTTCATCAGATATGGATGCCAGTACTGCACGCAGTACTCCAAATGCAGCCTGACCAAGTAGCTGTACAGGGGCAGAATCGCATCCTTGTGTCTGGATGAGAACCCCTGCACAATGCACCCCAGCATCCTATTGGCATTAGCTGCAGCCTTCTTGCACTGAGCAGAATTGTTCATGCTCCCCTTTTCTATAACCTCTAGATCCTGCTCTTCCTCAATGGCATCCAACCACACCCCACCCAACCAATATTCCCTCCTCAGGTTCTTTTCCACAAAGTGCATAACTTTGCACTTCGTTGTATTAAAACCCAATTGCCACCTTGCCGACCACTCTTCAAGTTTGGTTAGGTTACCCTCTAGCTTCTGCCACCCCGCTGTGTCATCCACAACAGCCCCCATCTTGGTGTCATCAGCGAACAAACTGATCTTGCTCCCAACCCCATGTACAATATCCGCTATGAACAGACCAAACAACACCTGCTGCAGCACAGAGCCCTGTGGCACATCACTGGTCACTGGCCTAGGAGATGAGAGTCCCCCCACAACCACCCATTTCAGTCTATCTTTCAGTTAATTCTTGATCCAGTTAGCCATCTTAGCCCCCATCCCTATGAATTTCAGCTTTGCCCCCAGTCACCCATGAGGGACTGAATCAAAGGCCTTGCTGAAATCCAAATATAGGACATCCACTGCATGGCCCTTGTCTAACTCCCTTGTGACCCAGTCATAGTATTCTATTAGGTTGGTCTGACGTGATCTCCCAGAGATGAGCCCATGCCACTGCCCATCCTGGATCTCACTGACCTCCAGGAAGGTTACCAGTCTCTCCTTTAAGATTGCTTCCATACGTTTAACCACTATGGAAGTGAGACTGACAGGTCTATAATTACCCAGCTCATTCTTTGGGCCCCTCTTATGGATTGTCACCACATGAGCCAACCTCCAGTCCTGTAGCATGCACCCCGTGTCCATGGAGGTGTTGAACAGGTCAGCCAGTGGCCTGGTCAGCACCTCTGACATCTCCCTCAACACCCTAGGGTGAATGCCATTTGGACCTGGTGACTTATCCACCCTAAGTGCCTTTAGACCTTCCAATAACTTGCTTTCCAGAATCACCCCATCAGTCACCTCCCCTCCCACCCCATCCTCCCAGTCCATGAGGAAGTGGACCTCCTACCTCCCTAGTAAACACAGAGCAGAAGTATCCATTCAGCACTTCTGCCGGTTCCTCCTCCTTCTCCACCCACCCCCTGTCCTTCTTGTTCTGGACTATCTAGTCCCTGCAGTTCTTTTTCTCCCTTATATATCTATAGAATTCCTTCTCCCCCTCCCTGATGCCCTGAGCCAGCAGCAGATCCTTGGAGGCCTTGGCCTCTTTTACTAACTTGGATACCTTCTTGGACCTCCTTGCATACATCTGCCTGTCCTCCTCTCTCCCAGTACTGTTTAGTCTCCTAAAATTGTCCCTCACCCCCTCCAACACATTCCTGGTCATCTAGCATGGCATCTTATCCCTGGCCTTCTTACTTAGAGTCCTGGTGCATACTTCAGTAGCCTCCCTCAGCCCAGTCTTTATGATATCCCAGTTCTGTTGTGCATCCATGTCCAATCTAATCCCTCAAGGTGACCCCTCAATATTTCCCTCATCCTCCCAAAGTGCACCCATCTGAAGTCCACTACCCTTGTTGCTGACCTCTCCACCTCCCTGCTCATGCTGAGCGTGAACCACACTGAAAGATGGTCACTCTCAGTTAGTGGGTTCTTCACCCGTAGCTCCCTTTACACCTCCCATTTAATAATGCCCATTCCAATATATTACTTAGCTGGGTTGGTTCACCAATCATCTGCACCAGATGACTATCCTGGAATGCATCCAGAAGTACCTGTTCCCTGGCACTAGATGTGGCTTGGGATCCCCAATCCATCCCAGGTAGATCAAGGTCCCCCATGATCACCACACTTCCCTTACTACATACCCATCAAATCTCATCCACCAACTCCCTATCCAACTCTTTGGACTATCCCGGTGGCCTATACACTACCCATAGCCTCAGTTTCCTACCCCTTGAATCCAGGAATTGCATCCACAGTGCCTCTGTTCTCCCCTCCTCCCCACCCTCACCCCTTGTGCATCTAATGCCATTATTTTTGTAAATCGCCACCCCCCCTTTCCCCACTCCTCTGTCCTTCCTATAAACCCTGTACCTGGGGATCACCAGATCCCAATCCTGGTGTTGGTTGGCCCATGTCTCCATGATAGCCACAACATCCACCATCCCTATATTTAGGAGAGCCTGTAGTTCAGCTACTTTGTTAACCAGGCTCCTCACATTCAGGGAGACCACCCTCCACCCATTACCCACCTTCTCCCTACACTGCACCCCCTCTACCTGACCCTTCCCTTGCAGCCCAATCTTGTTACAAACACTGCTGTCATGTATTTCATTCATGTATGTCTGCCATCTCTTGTGAACTAAGTATGTTCATGTTAAGAATATATTGTCTTTAGCAGCTTCTAACTTGATCTTTGATAGTTTGGGATCACTCACTGGTTGACTCTTGAGTAGCACATGTACTTGTACTACAAGTTCATTTTCAGTTTTGATATCAATCTCAGTGATATATTCCTTCAGGTACACACTTTATAGTGTATTTGCTGCATACATCTCTTTTCCAGGTTTGCTTGTATGTTAACTGAAGCTGAAGCCTTGGTATTCATGGAATAGCTTCTGATACTATTGCCTTGGGATCTGTTTGAGATTCACTGTTTTCCTCACAAATGAATGGAGCTTCACTCTGACATCCAGAGACAATAACCAGTGTTTCCTTCTCAAACTGTGCATAGTGCAGTTGTACCTCTGTCAGTGCTTTTGACCTACTGTATATGCCACTACCAATTCATTTTTGCATAAATACTGCTGCCAACCCTGATTGTGAAGCACCTTTGACACAGAAGTCATGGAAGTCATGTATTCCCTCATTTTTCAATTTTTTTAATGAAAACTTCATTTTTTTTAGCATTTTTCATGACAGACCCATGCTTATTGGTATTTTCCACTACAACTCAATAGTTATTATTTCTTTGCAAATGACAGAATCATAATTTTGAGACTACTTCAATCAGCTTGGTCCACAGCTGAATCTGATTTGGCTCATATCAACCTTTCATAATTACTTTCAGCTGTTGTGCACCTATTGTCCAAAAAGGTCAGGTAGCATAGTCTGCTGCATGCTAGTTAATTTTCATCACAAGAACAGAGATGTTAAATAATGGGTGTTCAAAAGCAACACTGAATACATTTAAAAAACTGAACTGAGCCACATTAAAAGGAGTGCTCCTTTTTATTTCAAATGTAAGAAAGAGTACTAACACAACTCAATATGGAGAAAAATGGTATCATGCAAGACAGGATAGAACAGGCAATCTAAAATATGGAATAATAATAAAAAAAAAAGAAGTAGATATGGGGCCAGATATTCAAAGGTTTGCTCCTGGGCTAAATTAGCACTGCCTGGTGTGCAAACTTAGCCTGGAGCACAAAGTAAGCTATATTCAAAAGGAATCACCCAGGGCAAACAGATTCTGAATATACAGTAGCATGGGAATGAGGCCATGCAAACTGGGCTGGGAGTGCATGGCAAACGTAGCCCTGGAATAAGACAGCACTGAATACAGCAACCAGGAAGTACAAACCACAACAACAACACAGTGCACAGCAACGTGAGGGTAGTTAGAGAGGAACTATGTGGCCAATGTGTGTTCTGGCAAATGCATTGACCCAGTACAGCTGCAGGCAGCAGCACACATGAACAAACAGTGATCAAAACTGTATAATATTCCCCGAACCATTAGCACCACGCTAACATGTTAGCGCGGCTTTAGCGCAGAGCTAAGCAGTTTGCCCGGTGCAAACACATTAGCCCCATGCTAAACTTTGCCATATTTAAAAGTGACATGCAAATGAGCCTACTTAGATAGTCTCTGGGCAAACAGCCACATTAACATCTCATCATGCCCTCATTTGCATGCAGTTTGCACAGCGTTACTGCAGGGTCCCACAGCTCCACCTGTAGGTCAGTCTGGAGGTACAGGGGCTGGCTAGTTCCGACCACAGCTCCACCTGTAGGTCAGTCAGGCAGTGCATGATGATAGCTGCAGGCTTCATGTAAACAGTATAGCATACCATAGCATATCGTCCCCCAGGGGACAACACAGCATAGGCACAGGTGGTGGTAGTACTGCATGCAACATTCCCACTGTAGGTCATGCTACAGTGCACAGCAGACACTACAGTAGCAAGAGGACTGGTAGTGTAAGGGACACGACACTGCCTATGGTATGTAGGGCAGTGATGACCACTGCACTGTACACAGTGACAGGCACAACTTGCAGTTAATTACTGACAGTGGATAGTACTATCACGCTGTTGTGTGAACCACAGATGCTGCACCTGTGACACGGGATGCACACAGTGTCATGTACATGGCTGGCAGTGACATCTGTACAGTTGTGTGGTAGGTGGCCGGGAGGCATGTAGGATACGACAGGCACACAGGTGGTGGTGTAATCCCACTACTGGCCCATGTGCACTGAGCGATGTGTCCCAGCCTTGTGGCCACATCTGGGCTGTGGTGAGGTCTGGCCACCCATACACCCTAACCTCACTGGCCACTATGCCCACAGTGCTGCATGTGTGTGCTGGCATCTGTTACACACCACAGACGTATGGTCTATAGGTGTGTGCTATATGGCCACACTACCATGCTGTCCCCTGTGGGTCAGATCACCCCTCACTGTCTGTGCTTGGCTCGGACTGGTGGCAGCTGATGGCATCATGGTGGTGCCATCAGTGAGCAGCATGTGTCCTCCATGTCTGGCCGTTTCTAAGTGTCATGCTCATATGTTAGGGCTGCGCAAGCTGCTCTAATGCTGAGATAGCACCATGCAAAGTGTGCAAAGCTGTTTGCCCAGGGTTAAGACCAGATTTTCCTGGGCGGTAAATTGTACCACGCTATGGGTCGCGCTATGTCACGCTAAACACCTTAGCGCAATGATAGACACTGAATATCTCATAGCGAATCTATTCATGTTCACTATGCCCCTTGCATATCATTATGCTTAGCCCGGCGCTACTGCTGTTTGCCCACGCTAGTTGGCCTATTGAATATGGCAGACCCACGCTATTCCCGCGCAAACTGTTTGCGGACCATGCAAAGCTTTGAATATCTGGCCCTAAATGTTTCACACCAACAACCTTTTATCATGGTCCTTCTCATCCTTGCTATAGATAAGATGTTCATCAACATGCAGTAGGTACCAGCTCCTTCTATAGTATTAACTTACACACTTATAGAATACTTCTTGTGCGCTATTTGTGCCAAATGGTATTCTCAAGTACTTGTATCTTCCAAATAGAATATTTAAATGTGGTTGGATATGTTGATTCCTCTTAGAGTGGAAGTAGCCAGTACTCACAGCTGGCAATATGTGTACTCAAATACACAGCTCCCACTAGTTTGCTTGGTATGTAACAACCAGTTGGAATCTTTTAATGCTTCCTGCATATATGACTATATTTAGTTTCTTTGGGTCTAGACAGACACTGAGGTTATCAGTAGATATCTCTATCATCATAAAGTTGATTGATACTGTAGGTTTTTTATGCATTTGGTAGCAGGAAAGGAGCTGTAGTCCTGCTCAGGGGGCTCATCAGAGCCAGAATCATCCGTGGCCATAGCTGCTTGTGGAAAGGGCCATGTTGGTGGCCTCGGTGAGAGAAGGATAGTGCAGGAGATTGGAGGAAGGAGTCATGCTGCAAGGAAAGGAAATATCTCAGCTCCAGGGAGCATCGTTCGGGCAACCAGTCGGTAGGGCTCTGGGAGGAGCCAATCAGCAGCTGAGGTGGCTGATTCGAGTGTGCTGCTGGGCATTAAAAGGCATAGCCCAGCTGCAGTGAAGCAGAGGAGCAGGAAAGGAGCTGTAGTCCTGCTCAGGAGCTCATTGGAGACAGAATCATCTGCAGCCATAGCCTCCTGTGGAGGGGACTGTGTTGGCAGCCTCGGGGAGAGAAGAAGTTCGAGGGAGACAGGAGGAAGGAGCCACGCTGCAAGGAAATGCAGCGCTCGGCTCCATGGAGGCATCATTTGGGGAACCAATTAGCAAGGCTCTGGGAGGAGCCAATCAGCAACTGAGGCAGTTGATTTGAGTGTTCAACTGGGCATTAAAAGGCAGAGACCAGCTGCAGTGAAGCAGAGGAGCAGGGAAGGAGCTGTAGTCTGGAATTTTCCCCATCCACCCCACATTGCCTCCAAATTAAATAGAGGCAAGCCACTCCCTGTGGTGAAAAGAACCCATCAGAAGGGGGCAGGAGGAGGAGCTCACTGGAAGGAATGACCCCTGGGTGACCTGGAAGGCAGGGATCTATCCAGCTGTAAGGGCACTGTTACTGGTCTAAGGTACTGTGACTTTTCAATTTCTGGAGGCTTTGTTACAGGGTTGAGGGCACTATGGCAGTGTCAGGAACAAGGTACTGTGACTGTTCCATTTCTGGAGGATCTGCTACAGAGCAGGGGCACTGTGACTGTTAATTGACACTTGGGGGGTGTTTGAAACTGTTTGGGCTCTGTATTCTAAGGGGAACTTAAAGTGATTGGAATATGACAAATGGTGGAGTATGTAACTGTTGTCTAGGGGAAAATTCAATTGTATGTACTGCATAATTGAGGGGTGCTCTGTTTATTACTGTCTTCACAGAAAGCACTGCTGGGGTCATAGGGGAGCTTCAAATTACTGTCGCTGCATGGAGAAGGGTTGTTAAGTCTATAGTCTGTAGGAAGCAGTGCAGTGGTTTGTTAGGGACACGTTAGATAAGAAGGTCTATCTACTGGGGGGTATTCAGGGATTAAAGTGACGCTGAGGTGGGTAAATGGAGGGTGTTAGGGAAGGATACACTAGGGGAAGGAGTGGCACTAATAGGGGAGGATGGGGACAGCAAAGAAGGAGTGTACAGGGAGCAGCTAGAGGGGCCATTGGGGTAGACTAGTGTTTTTGCAATGGTTGTGGGGTGGCAGTCTGTATGAAAGTATTGTGGAAGCTAGGAGGGTGTCCGATCTGTCACAGGCTGAGGAGACTTGAGGAAGAAGTGCAGTGGATTTGTATTGAGTTGGGGTGGTTGGGGGGTGGGGGGGAAGGTAGCTGGAGCAGAGAGCAACAGGACGACACCACGTGTGTGGAACAACAGTTTTGGGGGGAACAAGGAGGAGGAAGGGAGCAATACAAATAGGTGGCCTATCACGGGACTGGGAGTAAGGGCAGGAGGAAGGAACCCACACCCAGCATGGCAGAGAGGGCAGGTAATAGGTTTATGGTGCTGGCGACATTGGAGGAGGAGGCGGGTGAGGAATCTCCAGGAAAGTGTAGGTAAGGGAAAGTGGGAAGACTGCACAAGGGACAGTAGTCAGGCATAGGATTGTGATAGAAGTAAGCCAGAGGGGCACAGCTGGAAGGATGGATGAAGGGAGCAGGGGTAAATGGGAAAGGAGCAATGCTAGAGTGGAGAATGGGAGGGACTTATCAGAGGGGGAGTGGGAGACCAGGGTGGAGGGAAAGGATGGGAGGAGTGTGAGGGAACAATGAGGATTAGTGGGGATAGGTCTGGGGTGGAGGGGGGATCCATAGGAGGGAAGGGCAGGGTTTTAGCTGGGACAGATTCTAGCAATAGATATCAAGGTAAAAGGGTGCGGGGAGACAAGGATTGGAGAGGGAGGGGTATTAGTGCTGGGGGATTCCATACTTAAAGGGATAAAATGGAGCAGCAAGGGGGACAGCATAGTCGCATCTGGGTGGAGTCCATATCTGGCTGAACTGCAGACAGGGTAGGGCAGTCAGTTCTTAAGTGTGCTAGAAGGGGTAGGAGGAAACTGCGTCTCATCGTGCACGTGGGTACGAATGACCTGGCGGGGGAGATGGTGGAAGTAATGAGGAAGAGGTTCGAGGAACTGGGCAGGCTGTGTGAGGAGCTGGGGCATTCGGTGGCCTTCTCAGAGGTGCTCCCAGTGCCTTGCGCTAGTATGGTGATGAAAATAAGGATTGGGGGAGTTCAGCACCTGGCTGAGGGAATGATGTTAATCCTGGGGATATGGGGTGGGGGGCTGGGACAGAATCTGGAACAACAAAGAACTTTATGCAGGGGATAGGCTAAAATTGAGTCGGGAGGGGAAGGGGGCATTTAAGCAGAGGGTAGGGGAATACATAGCTATGAATGTGGATTTAAACTAGGTAGTGGGGTGGTGAGTAGACAGATGGTAGGCAGAGATCCCAGAGAGGGGAGCCAAATTACCTTATCCCCCAGGCTAGCAGGGAGGAACTTGGAGCAGTGGCACAGGTGGGGATTAAGAGGGGAATAATTCAGGGAAGGGAGCAGGCAGGGACAGGTTGGAGAGTGCTAACACTGAATGCAAGAAGCCTTGGTAACAAACAGAGGAATTACAGGCTCTCTTTGCAATAGGGAGGGTGGACATTGCTGCCATCATGTAAACGTGGGCCACCAGTACCAGGAATGGGATTTGATGATCCCAGGGTATAGGATATTCGGGAAGGATAGGACTAAGGGAAAAGGGAGGGATGGCAATATATGTACACGAGGCGATAAGGTGCATGACGGGGGGGGGAGGCAGAACAAAGGCCCCATGGATGTAGTTTCAAGACTCAAAAAGTAGGACATTGAGGATGGGAGTGGTGTACAGGTCACCAGCCCAAGGGGATGATCTGGATAGGGAGTTAGCTGAGCAAATCAGAAGTGTCTGTAGGAAAGGGAACACTGTGGGGGTTGGGGACTTCAACCTACCGGAGGTGGACTGAAGCACCCCAACCACCATGAGTGCAAAGAAGCAGGTCATATTAGAGGCATTTCAGGACAGCTTCCTGGTGCAGTTGGTCCATGAGCCAACTAGATTCGATAGGAATCTGGACCTGGTTCTATCAAATGGAGAGGCTGTAAGGGATCTGGAGGTGGAGGATCCTCTGGCTGGAAGTGACCACTACCAAGTATGGTTCACGCTCAACATGTGCAGGGAAACAGGAGGTATGGGTACCAGAGTGACTTGACTTTAATGGGGAGGACCTTAAGAGGATGAGGGAAATTCTGGCCAGGCATCTGGCAGGAATTCAATCATGCATGGATGCTAGCCAAAAATGGGATATTATTAAGAAAGGGCTGGTGGAGGCTACTGGGATATGTACAGAATCAAGGAGTAAGAACGGAAGGGCAAAACCAAAAACAGCTGGCTGATGCAGGTGGTCATGGAAGGGGGGAGGGCCAAAAAAAAAAGGCATTTCAAAGACTCAAGAAATCAGAAGGGGGCTAACAGGGAGGTGTATATGAAGAAGCCCAGGGAGGTTACCAGGCTGGTCAGAGTGGCCAAGGCTTCCAGAGAACTGAGACTGGTGCAGGGCATTAAGAATGGAGAAAATAACTTCTTCAGATACATCAGCAAAAGACAAGATAACAAAGATCAGATTGTGAGGATTAGGAAGGATGGTGACTGGGTGGAGAAGGGTGGTGGGGGACCAGGCAGAGGTACTAAATGATTACTTCTGCTCTGTGTTCATGAAAGAGAAAGGGGAGCAGACACCACCTTGGAAAGGAGGAGTGGGCAGGGGGGAGGAGGTGACTGATATAGGGATTATAGAGGACAGGGTGCTGAAAATCTGGTGACATCCAGCAGACCAGACCTGGGTTTGAATCCCACATCTACTACTTGCATACTGTGTGACCCTGAGCAAGTCACTTAACTCCCTTGTGCTCCCAGGTCGCACCTGTAAAAAAAGCTTTCAGCTTAGTGCGCAACTCCTGGTTAAACAACTAAAATTAAAAAATTAAAATTAAATTAAATTAAAAATTAACTGAAAGGATTAAGGGCTCTGAAGGGGGAATAGGCAGTGGGTCCCGAGGGCATTCACCCTAGGGTACTTAAGGAACTAGTGAAGATCCTGGCAGAACCACTGGCTGACTTGTTCAGTACCTCCTTGGACACAGGATGTGTACCACAGAATTGGAGAATGGCCCATGTAGTATTCATTCACAAAAGTGGACCTAAGAACAAACCAAGCAACTACAGACCAGTGAGCCTCACATAAATTGTGGGGAAACTCATGGAGATGATCCTAAAAGAGAGGCTGGTGACTTTTTGGAGAACAATAATCTCCAGGATGGTCAGCAGCATGGGTTTATCTCAGGAAGATCCTGCCATACAAACCTGATTGAGTACTATGACTGGGTGACAAGGTAACTGAAAAAAGGCCATGTGGTGGATGTCCTGTATTTGGATTTCAGCAAGGCCTTTGATTCCGTGCTGCATGGGAGGCTGGAGGGGCAAGCTGGAATATATAGGGTGGGAACAAAGATGATAAATTGGCTGAAGGGAAGGCAGCAAAGTGTGGGGGTTGGATGGGAACGCTCATCACCGAAGGATGTGATGAGCGGGGTGTCACAGGGATCAGTATTGGGACCAGTGTTGTTCGGGATATTCATAGCTGATATCTTCCGCGGGGTTTGGAGTAAGATCAGTCTGTTTGCAGATGACACAAAGATAGGACCTGTGGTAGATGACATCGAAGGGTGGAAGGGGCTGCAGAAGGACCTGACCAAACTACAGGAGTGGTTGGATGCATGGCAGTTGGGGTTTAACACTAAAAAGTGCAATGTATTGCACTTCAGGGTTGATAACCAGGGGAGGAGCTATCAGCTGGGGAGGGTACAGCTGGAATTCACCGAGACGGAAAAGGATCTAGGGGTGCTTATAACAGGGGGTATGAACAATTCTGCTCAGTGCAGGAAGGTGGCAGCAAAAGTCAACAGGATGTTGGGCTGTATAGTGAGGGGAATCTCCTCCAGAAATAGGGAAGTGATACTGCCCTTCACGGGTCGCTGCTCAGGCTGCACCTGGAATACTGCGTGCAGTACAGGTGCCCATTCCTGAAGAAGGACATCAGATTGTTGGAGGGTGTACAGCGGAGGGTGACAAATATGATCCAGGGATTAGAGGGATACTCCTATGAGAAGTGGCTGGCATGCCGAACATGTGTTCCCTGGAGGAGAGGAGGGATAAGGGGGACATGATCGAAACCTTTAAATACTTAAAGAAGATAAACAAGACTAGTACAGAAGGGATTTTTCATATTAGAAGGGGGAAGGTCACGAAGGTGCACCAGGTGAGACTGGAGGGGGGAAGATTCAGGATGGAAGTCAGGAGACATTATTTCACAGAGACGGTGGTGGATAAGTGGAATACTCTGAGGAGGTAGTAGCCTGTAGCACAGTAGAAGATTTTAAGATGGGATGGGACAGAGTGAGGGGGCATAATTATGAAGAGGGGAAGGGTGCTTGAGGCAGCTGCAAGTTGAAAGGCTAGCTGCACAATCTAGCAGACTCGACAGATCGTGAGGTCTGTTTCTGCTGGCATTTTCATACATTTGTATTAAGTCTAATTCCTCCAACATCCTTAACACTATCCTTAGTTTATATGTCTGCATTATTGATTTTTTTTTCTAGGGGTATGTACAACTAGAATTGCTTCTAGTTTTGCTTTAATATGATATTGTTTCTAAATTCTCCCAATGTCTTTGAACTCACCGTTGTAGTCTGCAATTAAATTATCTGCATTCTTGCCAAGGCTCACTTTTAGATTCAATAGATCTAATTTTAAATAGCCTTTTAGACTTTTAGACCCATTATTGGTTCACAGTGTTTCTCTGTCACATAGAGCTTAAATGTGACTGTGCTGTCCTTGTACTTGCATGGTAGCCCATACCTGCTTTTCACTGTGATTTGTATTCTTCCATATATAGTAAGTATATACATTTGTTGATGCTCATGCCTGATGTTATGACTTGACTTTTCAAAGACAAATTTCAGAATAGTAGACTGCTTATTTCTAACAGTGAGTTTCTTTGCTAAGTTCCATTTGCTGTGCAGCTTTACCAAATACACTTAGTTCACATTGCATAAAATTTGTCAAACTCGTCCATTGTTGGGTTTACCAGTGCTTCTGCCCTGTTGCTATTGCGAACTCACATCAGCATCATGTAGCTTGAAGTGAGAGTGGGTCATCAGTACAAACTGATTAACACATAAAACTTAAAACTGGCTATTGAATAGTATAATAAGTCAATCTGGTAGTGTATATGTATTTACTTGTCATATAGAGGACGTATGCACTTATTTCTAAATGGGATATAAGAGTCAGAAAAAATGTCACTGGAGACTGGACTGGTCCTGGAGGACTGGAGAACGGCAGATGTAGTCCCACTTCACAAAATGGTAGCACAGAAGAGGTGGGCAGTTATAGGCCTGTCAGCCTAACATCAGTGGTGGGTAGGTAAATGGTAACACTGCTAAAGGAAAGGATTGTACAATATCTTAAATCCAGTGGGTTACAGCATCCAAGGCAGCATGGATTCATGGGGGAGGTCATGCCAAACAAATCTGAGATTTTTTTCACTGTCTGACCAAGGAGTTAGATCAGAGAGGAGCCTTGGACGTGGACTAGAGATACCTGTATTTCAGCAAGGCTTTCAACACCGTTCCACATAGTAGACATGTAAGGAAGCTGGGTAGTTTGGGGGTGGGCAACAAGGTGGTAACCTGGATAAGAAACTGGTTAGGAAATAGGCAGCAGAGAGCAGTGATAAATGAAGTTCACTCCGAGGAAGGGACAGTGACTAGCGTGTTATCACAGGGTACAGTGGTGGGACCGGTGCTCTTTAATCTCTTTATGAGCGACATAGCAGAGGATCTAGAAGGGAGGGTGTGCCTTTTTGAGGATGACACCAAGATCTGTAACAGAATAAACACTCCAGGAGGGAAGAATGGTTGGACAGAGATGTGATGAAAACAGGAGGAGTGATCAACAGTTTGGCAGCTGGGTTTTAATGCAGAAAAATACAAAATAATGCATTTGTGCCATAGAATCCCAGGGGTGGAGTACAAAATGGGTGGAGTGATACTGACAAATACCAAACAGGAAAGAGACCTGGGAGTAATCATACTGGATGGCCTAAAGATAACCAAACAGTATGACAAGGCAGTCAGGCGGATTAGGGTGAAGCTGCAGCGCATAGGAAGGGTATCACCAGCAGAAAGAGAGAGGTGGTTTTCCCCCTATATGGATCACTGATAAGACCCCACTTTGTGTACTGTGTTCATCTCAATACAGCCATAGAGTGGAGGTGGTCCAGAAGAGGGTTACCAAAATGGTGCAGGGTCTGCATCAAAAGGACTACTAGGACAGGCTAAAGGACCTCAATATACACACAAAGGTGGAAAGGAGGGGGGGGGGGTATGTTAGAGACCTCTAAATACCTCCAGAGGTTAATAAGGCACAGGAGGAGAGTATTTTTCAGTAAACATTCTTTGGAACACGGAGACATGCTAAGAAGCTGAAGGAGTAATTTCTGGAGAGATGTGAGGATGTACTTCACAGAAAGAGTGGTGGATTCCTGGAACAACTTTCCAATGGAGGAAGTGGTGGGGTTAAAAAATGCCTGGGACAGGCACATGGGAATTGTAGAGATAAGAGAGTGGTGGGGGAGAGAGACAGCACTATAGATCAAGTAGGGTCTGCAGCAAAAATTAAGGTAGAAAAAATGGGCAGACTGGATGGACCAAGCTGCCATTATCTGTTTCTTTGAAAAATGACAGTGCCCCTTTAAATTATTACTTGTCAGCTTCACTCAATCATGCTCTCTGTGCCCCATGAAACTTCATACTCCATGTTTGTCTAATTTTCTCCATTTTCTATTTTTGTTCCTTTGGTTTGCCATTTCCTTCTAAAATATGACTTGTGCAAGGCATTTTAAACCTCTTGCTATGCTATGTAAAAGTTTGGAAAAACATAAAGGTCAGAGTCTCAGCCATTCAGGGTTTAATATAAGCAAAGATGTCACCATTCCTTCATGCCATTACCGATACTTACACTGAACAGAGCAGATGCCCTGCACCATGGAATGGTCTTCTTTGTTGCTGTTGCTTCAAAATAAGAATTTGGTGGGGGGGGGGGGATAGGAGATTGAGTGCAAAAAAGGTGTTGGGTAGGGGTAGTTTGAATCATCATTGGGGTTGGCTCAGGGTGAATCACTGGAGTGGTGTTTGGAGTGTGGTTGGGGGATGGGAAACAATACTTAACTTCATTATTTTGCTGGGAGATGTGAGGAGGGGTCTTTTAAGCCCTGTGGGTATAGATATATAGTATATAATTGGTCAGTGTGGTGTGATGGAGACATTTGTATATGGCACAGTGGGTGGAGACTGCTAACATATATTTTTTAAAAGAGAAAAAGGTTTGGTGAAGTTGGTGTGGCTTCACAACTTCATGACATCTCTACTCTTGATGACAGAAGGCACCTGGGACACAAATGTTTATTGTCATGCACTACTCCCAGACTGCAAACTTCCCTTTCTGTTTTGAGCTAAACCCCACCAAAAAATAGGAAGCTTCAAGCTACCATATAAGGCTGACAACTGATGATCACTCTCCACAAGGAGCGCTTTCATTTTTTCCAAATTAAGTAGCTACCAATTGGAGGCCATCCAGCATTTGGTATCTGAAAGATACAGTTTTAAAACCAACGCTGATGATACGCTGTAATGGGAAAATACAGAGACAGCTTGTAATCATCAACATAGCAATGAAGCCTCACTCTGTATCACCTTACAATCTCAGCAAGAGAAAGAATGCACAACACTGTTGAAAAATAGAGCCCTGAACAATGTGGTTAAAGGCATCCTGGCACATCCAGAAAGACCCAGCTGCCACAAACTGCTCTCTCCTGTTTAGGAATGACAGTATCCATTCAAGAACAGTGTCAGGCACCACTGCAAGTCTCACAAGTCTGATCAGCAATTTTTTGTGGTTCACAGTCTCAAATGCAGATGACTGGTTGAGAAGGAGACAGATAGAAGACTACCAATGATCCCTCACTAGATGGAGATCATTGCACACCCTGATCATTGTGCACCCTGACCAGGCCCATTTCAAGCTGTGGGCCTTCAAGAACCAGACTGAAATGGCCTTCAGAAACCAGAATGAAATGCCTCAAGGATACCATTTTCCTCAAGGAAAATCATCAATTTCTCCATCACCTCCTGCTCTATAACCTTAACCAACAAGCATTTGTCCATGCTGAATGTTTGCTTGCTGGCATTGCCATTGGTAGTGTAGGAGTTAGAGAGATGCATAATAGGAATGGCAGTGAAGTATTGAACTGAAGCCAGCCCCACCACCACTCTGCAGATACTGACAAGCATTGGGGTGTGCCTTTGGAACGTCAGGCATAACGGCCACGCCATTTCACCACACCCTACCCTGCCAAAACCAACAAGGGTCACAGTGTGCCTTGGGGTCCTTGGGACTTATGCTCACCCCATTCCATAAGGAAATACGGTGAGATGAGTGCGGTATAGGAGAATGGGGTGAACTTTGGGGCCTAAGAGTCCAAGGCACACCTCGATGCCTGTCACTGGCTGCAGGGTATGGGTGGGGTGGAATCATATGAGCATTACAGGTGTCAATCCCAAGTCACACCCCTGATGCCTGTCAGTCTCTACAGGGTGGGGCATTATAGCCATAAACCCTAACGCCCCAGGCATTCATTGGTATTTTCACTCCAATTTTTCAGCATGGGTTTTTTGTGACCCCCACCTCATGAACAGTGGCAATATGAGTTCGATAGCTGAAAGCTGATTTTGTACAGTGACTATGCCATTTGGCACCACAGGTTTGAAAACACATTTCGAACAGGATGTGAAAAATGACAGCTGTTCTGTTCATGAGGAGGTGCAAAAATGGCAATGTTGAAAATCTGGAGTGAAAATATAAAAAAACTGGTGAAGTCACGAGCATGCGCAGAAACTGCACAACACACACCTGCAATGTAGTTAGTTTGGGGATTGTTTACAGCAGATTGTCAACAGAGGTATTTTGGGACCTCCAGTCATGAACAGTGTCATTGTGATTTTTGTAATCTGTCCCGAACACTGATTTCCCACAGCGACCACGCATTTCTGCACCAGAAGTGCGAAAACACATTTCGGCCAGGGTGTGAAAAATGACAGCTGTACTGTTCATAAGGAGGTGTGGAAAAATGCCACTGTAGAAAATCTGGACTGAAAATATTACAAATTTGTGAACTTACGAGGGTGCATGGAGACTGCACAATGCTCACTTGTAACACAATCATTTTATGGACTTTTGTCACAAATTTTCAACTCAGCCATTTCAAGACCTCTGCTCATGAACAGTGTCACTGTGATTTTCTAATCTGTCCCAAACATTGATTTCGCACACCGACCACGCCACTGTGCGCTACATGTGCGAAAACACATTTTGGGCGAGATGTGAAAAATGACAGCTGTACTGCTCATAAGGAGGTGTGGTAAAATGGCAATGTTGACAATCTGGAGTGAAAATATTGAAATTTCGCGAAGTTATGAGCATGCATAGGAACTGCACAACATGTCAGTATAACAGTCATTTTGGGAATTTTTCACCAAATTTTCAACATAGATTTTGGGGCCTACCTCATGAACTGTGACACCGTTATTTTGTTACTCAGTCCCAAAAGGTGGTTCCACGCAGTGACCACAAAATATCCTTTTGGGACCGAATAACACAATGACAGTGACTGAGTTCATGAGGTGGGGCCTCAAGAACCCTATGTTGAAAATGTGGTGAAAGAATTCCCCAAAATGGCCGCAATATGCACCAAAGTTGAAAAAATCCATTTATGCCATTATACAGCTTACCAGCATTTCTTCAGTTCACTGAAGATTGTCGTGTGGCCCGGAGGTAAGCAGGGGTGGGGAGGCGGGTACGCAGAGGGTGGGCGCAGGTTGGGAGGGCAAGACAGTCAACGAGAGACATTTTTTTTAGAAGACGATGTGGGACTTTTGCCATGCTGTGGTGGGATCCCAACATGGCAGTTGGAAGTTTATTTTTTGGGGGCAGCAGTGGAGCCAACTGGGGTTTGGCATGCCCGTCGGCCATACGGACGTTTGCCACACTGGGATGGCCTCCCAGCATGGCAACTGGAAGCCATTTTTTTTGTTGTTGCTGGGGGGTTCAGTGGAGCCGACAGGGGATTGGGCACCCCGTCGCCATATGGACTTTTGCCACACTGGGGTGGGCTTGCAGCATGACACATGGAAATCTGTTTTGGGGGAACAGCTGAGCCGACGGAGGATTGCGCACCCCCATTGGCCATATGGTGTGTGGGTTGGGGGAGTTCATGAACACGCTGGGGTGGGCTTCCAGTGTGCTACGTAGGTGTTGGGGGGGAAGAACTGTCTATGACAGTTCAGATGCAGTGTGACGTATAGGTAATTTGCATACTGCCGATGGCAGTATGCAAATTGCCTACACGTTACCACCTCTGATTGCACATTTTTTCCCTTTCAACTGTATGCCACTGCATCTGAACTGCTGTCATAGACAGCTCTGGCATTTACTGGTGTGGTGAGACAATGCCTGCAAAAGGGAGCAGGACATTGGAAGCTAAGTGGCACACCTACGAAAATTCATATGGTGGCACTATGTTTTTTGCACATGCGTGCAAGCAAGCATAAAAATGGAGTGAAGGGTTCAGGAAGGGTTCAAGGCAGGAGCTCACCTCTGGGGATGGATTCCTAATGGCTGCACTTAATTGTGGGGCAGTTAGGACAACAGCACACCACTGGGGATTGGCTTCCAGTGGATGTAAACTAGTTGTTCTGGGAGGAGGCCTGGACATCATCAGTGCACCAACAGTGGTAGGCTCCTGGTGGCTGCACTTGCTCATTGGGGGGGACAAGAGAAGCAGCACTGGGATATGCTCCCTGTACCACACTCAAGTTTTGGGGCATAGGGACTGTTAGGTGGCACCAGTGATGGGCTCATTATTCTAAATTCATTGATTTAAAGGTTGAGTGTTTGCAGCACCAGAGATGAGCTCCCGTTCCTGCATTGTTCACCCACTGATGGTATATTCAAAGTGTTTTGTAGCACCAGGGGTGTGTTTCTTGTGCAATTGTAAATACTGGGCTGGATTGGTGGACTAAAGTGGCAGCAGGAATAAGACCCAATTGCTATAATGAAGAGTAGGGTTGGAGGAGGGTTTTAAAAATGCTAACAGCATGGCATGCATGTGCTTGTAGGCATTTGATAACACCTCATTAAAATGCATGGAAAATTAAATGCACACGTGCAGCTAGTGTTTTTTTTTAAATGTAAAGAACTTTTTTATTTTAAATTTGAAAAACACATGTTCTGGGCAGGGTCTAATAACCCTAAATGTTCCATGCCTCAGATCCTGAGTATTTTGTTGTTTTATGTTTGTGAGCAAGGGAGCATATTAAAACTGATGTCTTTTGTATGTTAAAAAACATGTAATCTAAAAATAACGAAACCAATTTTTACCCAGTTTGATATGTTTCTGTATCCTGCCACATCAGGTGTGCTTGAATGTCTGAAGATCCCTTACTCAAACTATACATGAATTACTGTACAGGCAGCTAAAAATTGTGATATAAATATCCAACTATCCCTTACTGTAATGGTGTTACCATGCTACTATAATAAATTATGTCAAACAATGAATTTAGACATTGCTCTCATCATTAAGTGAGGAAGTGTCAACAATAAACAAGCATTATCAATGCCAAACGTTCACTTGCAGGTATCTGCAGTGGTGTTTGGCATTTATGCAGGTCCCCCCTACCTTAGTTGTATCCATGTCCCTTCAGCACCCATGTCCCAACAGAGCACCTCTCTGCAGCTCCTCTTGCATCTCATTTACATTTCGGCCTCTTACTTCTTAACTGTCTGTCTTCGAAATATGGGATACTGATGGTCAGAATGGGGGACAATATGAGACACATCATCAAACAGTGAGGTAGAACCTGAGAACACTGGGGAAACACATGCCTTTATTAGTGCAAAGTTTAATTTTCATTGAAAGGAAACAAATAATGTCTGCTGAAATTAACAGTTTAATAAGTTAGAAATAAGAAACTGGCATTTGTGTGTGTTTTTTCGTATGTTTCAATGTTCAGAGTTCAAATTTATTTTTATGCTCATTATGTTAAGCACCATCAGCTTGCCTCCATGTCTTTTTGTATCGGGAGTCATTGTATGGCAAGTTTTAAAATGCCCACGTCACAGACTCCAGATATAGCAGTTACTTGCAGCATCCACTTCAACTGTACTAGTCAATTACTGTAACACTGGCACTTCTAACAAGCATTTGTCAATGCCAAATGTTTCCTTGCTGGTATTACCATTGGAAGTGCATGAGTTAGACAGATGCAGAATAGGAATGGCAGTGAAGTACTGAAGTGACGGCAACCCCATCCCCACCCTGCAGAAATGGACAGGCATTGGGGTGTGCCTTTGGATCATCGACCATAATACTCACGCCATTTCACCTCACCCTATCCTGCAGACACCGACAAGTGTTGAGGTGTGTGTTGGAGTGTTCAGCTTTACAGTCACCCCATTACATAAGGAGAGACACTGAAATGGGTGCAGTATAGGAAAATGGGGTGAATTCTGGGGGCAAAGGGTCCAAGATACACCTCTATGTCTGTCACTGGCTGCAGGGTGGGGGTGGGAGTGGGATGGCATGAGCATTACAGCCAGCAATCCAAAGGTACACCCCTGATGCCTGTCAGTCTGTACAGAGTGGGATGTTGTGGTTAGAAAACCTAACACCCCAGGTGTTTGCTGGTATTTTCACTACAAATTTTCAACATGACCTTTTTGTAACCCCCACCCACCTCATAAAAGCATTTTGGACCTCTACTCATGAACAGTGGTACTGTGGTTTTGTTAATCTGTCCTGAATGTTAATTTCCCACAGTGACCATGGCATTCTGTGCCACATGTGCGAAAATACAGTTGGGCAGGATGTGAACAATGACAGCTATACCGTTCATAGGGAGGTGTGAAGAGATGGCAATGTTGAAAATCTGGAGTGAAAATATTAAACATTCTCAAACTTTCGAGCATACATGGAAACTGCGCAATGCACTCTTGTAACCCAGTCATTTCATGGACTTCTTTCATCAAATTTTCAACACAGGCATTTTGTGACCTGTGTTCATGGACAGTGGCACTATAATTTTCTTAATCTGTCCTGAACATTGATTTCCCACAGTGACCATGTCATTGTGCGATTGATGTGAGGAAACACATTTTGGCCAGGATGTGAAAAATTACAGCTATACTGTTCATAAGGAGGTGTGACAAAATGTCAATGCTGAAAATCTGGAGTGAAAATATTACAAATTCACAAAGTCACGAATGTGAGGGGAAACTGAGCAATGCACTCTCGTAACACAGTCATTTTTTGGAATTTTTTCACCAAATTTGCAACATAGGGTTTTTGGGAGCCCACCTCATGAACAGTGACACTGTTGTTTCATTAATCCATCCCAAAAGGCGATTCCGCACAGTGACCGCAAAATCACCTTTCAGGACTGAATAATGACATGACAGTGACTGAATTCATGAGGTGGGGTCCCAAGAAGCCCATGTTGAAAATGTGTTGCCAAAATTTGCAAAAATGGCCAAGATATCCACATAAGTTGAGAAAAACCCATTTATACCATTATACAGCTTACTGGCATTTTTTCAGTTCGCGGTCGGCTTTGAACAGTGCAGATGTGTCCCCGCTCTCTGAAGATCATTGTGCTCCAGAGGTAAATATGGGGTGAGGGAGGGTGCAGGGGGGTGCGCAGAGGGTAGGTGCAGGTTGGGGGAAGGGCACCAGAGACAGCAAGGGACTGTTTTATGTTTCTACAGGTAAAAAACAAGAACCCCCCCTCAAAAAATGACAATGTGGGAGGCTTTTGGCATGCTGGGGTGGGCTCCCAGCATGCCACCTGGGTGTCTTTTGGGAGGGAGGCTGGAGCTGATGTGGATTGGGCACCCCTATTGGCCTTACAGTGTGCTTGAGAGGTGGCACATGAACATGCTGGGGTGGGCTCCCAGTGTGCCACCTGGGTGTTCATTGGCGGAGGCTGGAGCAGACGGGGATTGGGCACCCCCATCAGCCATACACTGTGCTTGGGGGGGCACATGAGCCAAGAGGGATTGGGCACCCTCCTTGACACACAACATGGGGGGTGGGCAATAATGAGGGAGAGGGGAGGACAGCAGCAGAGGGAGGAAGTGGGAGGGATTTTGAGCAGCCAAGGGTGATGTCAATATGCTAAATATACACACATTACCACCACTGATTGCAGCAGTGGTTTTCTTTCAAGTGAAGACCACTGCAACCGAACTGCTGTCATAGACAGCTTGGCATCTATTGGTGTGGTAGGGTCGTGCCTGCTACACTGAGCACTGCATTGGATAGGAGGGTCACACACCTCCAAAAAGTCATACTGTGACAAGACGTTCCTTGCACATACGCGCAAGTGAATGCAAAAAGGTCTAATCATTCAACTTGCCAGAAGTAATTATCAAGCATGAAGATATTACTAAGGCAGAAAAATAGGGTGAACTTAAAACAGGTAAAGTCCCCTTATTCCACCATATCAAGCTGATTTGGCTGGCCTGCTTCCTGTTCTCTGGTTTCCAATAAGGTTCAGCAAATTATCTGCTCGGAAGCCTGTGGTCTTCCCAAGATCCCACCTGTGGGGGAAGGGAATAATCTACATGGCTACTGGTTTGGGGCCACAATGAAGTGTGAGCAAAGACTTCATGGGTGTCAATCCCTAAGGGAACCCTAGTGTAGGAAAGGATCACTGAGGCAGATGGAAAGAGGTTCCCAGGTAAGGTCCAGGGTGTATTAAAAGAAAGAAAAATAAATTGAAACATGAAAAAATATTATTTTGAGAAAAGAAGAAAAACAACAACTGAAGAGTGTTAAAATCATGACATATTCCAACTGTGGCTTTGTACTGAGAGTTACCTACAGTGTTTAACCCGCATTAGCCAATTAGGCTTCTGAATGCAAATGAAACATTTTGTAATTTATGTGGTAAGTGCTACAGAAAAGTTGGATTCTGAAGGACTTAAAAGAAAAGTGTGTTTTTGTTATGATTCTGCTATGGAACTGCAAAAAATAGTTCTTCAAAAGAATACCAATTTGATGACCAAAGGAATGAAATAACCAGTTAATATTTAAATTATTTACAGAATTAATACTTTTGGCACATAGAATGTTTGAACATCTGCTTTTTCCCAAAAGTGCACGTTATTTCTGCTGTTTTGATTTCAGACTAATCTTTACTCTATTATTCATATTTCACTCATAATGAACTATAGATAGTGTGACCACTTTTTCCTTTTCTTCTCATAGCCTGTGGATTATGAAGTTAAAAGACGATATAGTATTAAAATAAAGGCAACTAACAAACATATCGATCATCGCTTCTCAAGATATGGCCCATTTGAAGACTTAACCAATGTCAAAATCAGTGTGGAAGATGAAGATGAACCTCCAGTTTTTGCAACTCCTGAATATAAGCTGGAGATTCTTGAAAATGCCATACCTGGTGCATCAGTTGGAACTATAATTGCTCGAGACCCAGACATTGCAAACAACCCCATCAGGTACGTAGCATCACGTAGTTTACATTACAGTTTACTACTGATAGTATTTTTCATGATCAAGATGAAGAACCATTTAATAACTTCTCTTAAACATCTGCTGATGCCTCATGGAAAACACTGAAAAACATAACATTTAGGTATAATGTGCTTTATATTTCATATATCCTGCATAAATAGAGCACTTCTTCCTTTCATCTTTCATTTATCTGAGATGTATCACCTTCTGAAGGCACTACCCTACTTGGGCAGTGCAGGTAGTGATGGGCTTACAACTAGATTTCTCAAGCTAGCTGCTGTCTTCATGGCTAAACCACTCTTTCATATAATAAATCTATCTTTGTCCACTTCCACTGTCCCAACACTCTGGAAGGAAGCTAGAATTGTCCCTATTTAAAAGTCAGGTGGCCTACACCTTCCTGAAAATTATAGACTAGTGTCCATTCTATCCTACATGGGGAAAATCCTCAAGAAAGTGGTTTATCGACAGATATCTAAACACTTTGAGTATAATGGCCTATTATTCATGGATCATCATGGCTTCAGGAGGGGATTTAGCACAATCACGGCACTTACAAAATTTATGAATCATTTTCTCTGTAAATCTGACAGGGGAAATCTCATGAGGGCCATATTCATGGATGTATCAAAAGTCTTTGATATGTTTGATCATGAGATTCTGATAAAGAAACAGACCATCCTTATGTTCCCCTCAAACACTGTAAGTTGGTTCCATAGTTACCTAACAAATAGGACCCAAATGGTGCAAGTTTGCACTGGAGTTCCCCAAGGTTAGATACTATGTCCCCTTCTTAACTCACTTTTTGCACCCACTACTTTCAGAACCCTGCATTAGCAAAATAATTATATATGCGGATGACCTGATCATGTACTGCAGTTGAAATAACCTCTCAAAGATCAATCTTGCCCGGAAAAGTGGCTTCTCCACAGCTGTCTACCAGTTCACTTGGCACAGGCTCATTGTCAATGCCAATAAAAGTAAGTGTATGCTGTTCAGATCCAACAGAGGGTTTCTAAGTGCCCATCCTCTCAAACAAACTCCCTCAGCATTCCATCCCCAGGTGGGTCCTGCCTAAAGCAAGTAATGGAATTAAAATATCTGGGTGTCATGTTAAATTAGAGATGCAGCTTAATTTCATTTCACCAGCGAAATTCTGGTGAAATTGTGAATTTTGCATAGCAAAATATTTTGTGGGTTTGAAATGCAGAATGTTGCTGGTGAAATGCAGAATTTTGCTGGTGAAATGCAGAATTTCGACCACAAACAGCAGAATTTTGCCTGCGAGTGGCAAATTCTGCCATCTGCAGGCAAAATTCCACGTTTCCCTGGTGGAATTTTGCATTTTGTACCCACAATATATTTTGCAAAATGAGCGAGTTTTGCGAAATAAAATTTGTGGATTTTGCCTATCTGTACTTTAGATCCAGCAATTACCTTCACTACCCACATAAGCTTGGCAGTGAAAAAGGTGTATCAATGTTTAGGGATGTGTCATCACCTCAAACACCTCATGTCCCCAGAAGCCAGACTTTCAATAGGGAAGGGTAGCCTCCTACCCATTCTAGAATATTGCTCCCCTATAATATCCCTTATATCCCCTCAACTCCTCAGTCATTTGAACATGGCTTATAACAGTGTCTATAGACTTGTCATCCAAGCCCCATTCTGTACACACCACTGTCAATTATATCAGACTGTGGGATGGCTCTCCCCTCTGGAACATGGGAACTGCTCTTTGGAGCTTTCATCTCTAAAACTCTGCATGCAGGGACCAAATCCCCACTGCCAGGTCTGCTAAACCACAAATGTAATAGATGTGAATTAAGGTCCTCAAATAGCAGACTGCTAAAATGCCCCAGCCATCTCATTAAAATGGGTAGGAAAGCCTTCTCCTATGCTGCACCTAAGATGTGGAACTCCTTCCCGGAAGAGTTGCATGCACTTGTCTTACCTCCTACTTTCAAAAAGCACTTCATGGATATAGTATTACCCAGATCACATTGTAGATGTGTTTCTAAATGCTTGGGGATGTCTATCACGATCCACAGTCTAATATCATGGCCCCATGATTTAACTGTACGGACTGCAAGATGCTCCTGTAATTTGTTTTAATCAATTGTTGTTATGTCACCAGAAATGCTGTATACTACTCTATAATGACTTGCATGTACAACTGTATATTACTGCCCTGTTTCAGTTTTACTGTGATTGTTATTATAATGCCTTGTGTCCTATATGCCATATAAATGGATGAGGGCATACCTGAAAATGATCCCTGGGACTAGTGTACTTACCCAGTTATCAAATAAATAAATAAATAAAATTAGAGAACATTTTCCTTTTATCATTTAAAATTTTATTGAATTTTTCAGTTACAACCAGCCATGTAAAGGTACACATATTCCAAGTACAGCAATAAAATCATAAAGTAACAAGGATACAAGTCACTACTAAGGCTTTCTACACATAGAACAATCAGACTAGGTGCATAAGTGTTATATCCTAAACACAGGTAATAGGCCTATACTTTGCAGGAAAAGAAGATTTAGATTGCGTTTAGGCTAGCCTTCCTAATCTCCATATATTCAGTTAAAATTACTAGGATATAACAGAACGAGGCAGTACAACACATTTCTGTTAATACTTATGTATAGTAAACTACTGTCAGGTGTGCACAGATGTCATATACCTAACAATCTAGTGTATAAATCTTTCAAGTATCAAAAGGCAGCAGCAGAGGAAAGAAAAGGAAAGCGTAGTATGAAGCAGGAGGTGGTGGAACCAATCAACGACCACTGGTTATTGTCATTGTGGCCAACTGCATTATAAGTCAGGATAACGGGGGGGTTTGCAATGCTGGAGGTGTCACTGAGCAAATGTGGGAGTTCAAATATGCCTCCCACTTTCTATAGTTTCTGCTAAGCCCTCCCTTAGCCACCGCTGTAAGCCTCTCAAAGGTGGCTAGTCTGGCCATAGCTGCTCACCACTGTGATAGTAAGGGGGTTACGGGCTGCCTCCATCTCAGTAGAATGGCCCTTTTGGCCTCCATTAGGGCCACTAAGATCCAAGCCTTACTAGGGGAAGGGAGTGGATGTAATGCCAAAACTGTCTCCCAGCAGAAGAGAGTGATGTTGAAGAGAGAGGGGTTTGCCTACTATCCTGAAGCAGTCATCTAGGACTTGCATCCAGAAATTCTGTAGGTTCGGGCAGGTCCACAGTATGTGAAGTAGATGAGCAGGGGAAGAATGACATCTCCAGCATTGATCATGTGGAATAATCTTGAGGCTGTGCACAACTAAGGGGGTTCTGTACCACCTAAAGAGGATTTTAAGTTGTATTAACTGACTCTTGGAGTCCTCATAATCTGTGTGGGCAGCACTGAGGCACTCTGACCATTGCTGTGGGGATATGGGATAGAGGAGTTCACACTCCCAGGTGGCTCTGCTAGCTAGGGTAGTATCAGGCTGTGCATCTCTGAGAGTTTTGTAAAGGGTACCTATGAGGCCATGGCCCTTCCTGTGTTGGTGGAGAGCACTCAAGCAGTGCCATGTAGACTGGGTTGGCGAGTGGCTAAGGAGGTAAGTTAAAGCACTGCTTAACTGCAGGAATTTCAAAAAGTCTGATGAGGGCAGCCCATACTGACCCAGAATTTGTTCAAAAGACATTAGGGTTTGGGTATTCGGAAGGAGGAGGTCCCCTACAACTCGAATACCTTAGGAGGCCCATGAGATCCATTTGAGCGGCTTGCGATCTACTGTCACAAGTGGGTTATTCCATATCAGGGCATAGTGGATGGGAGGAAGGTATTCTGAGCCCAGGACCCCAGTAAATGCCATCGCTATACGCCATGATCTGCGTGTTTCTGTAATAGCAGGTGTAAGGTGGTGTTCCACAGGCTTTTTTGTAGATAGTAAGAAACAGAGAGAGTTGTCTGTTGACAGATCATCTTCTAAACTTACCCATTGGGGTGGGGGGGGGTAGAGCAGGGAATAAACCAAGTCATAACCTGGGCCATTCTGAAGGCAAGGTGATAACCCATAAACCAGGGTAGCCCAAGTCCACACCTGGTCCAGTGGGACCGTAATTTCATCCATCCCCATCTCGGGGCTTTACCGTCCCACAGAAAAAGTGAAATTAGTTTGTCTAGGGCTTTGAATGTTTTTTGAGAAAACGGGATTGAAATGTTATTTTGCAAATAGAATACTATGGAGAAAATTAACATTCTAATAGCTTCTATCTTGCCCTTCAGAGTTAAGCGCAGTTTTCTCCATCATTGGATTTTGGCTGCTAGGGAAGCCAGAAGAGGGGAGAAGTTAATTGACTCTAGATCTTTCCAGGATGTAATAATATTTACACCTAGGTAGGGAAATCCTTGTGGGGTCCATGTAATGTCAGTACCAATAAGACAGTACCTGCTACATTTTCCATTCAGGGGAGATAGAGTTGTTTTCTTTTGATTCATTGTTAGCCCTGACAACCCAGCAAATTCTTGCAGAGTTGTCAGAATTGTGGAGATGGAGAACTAGGGATTGGAGAGTGTGAGGAGCACATCATCTACAGACGCGTTGACTAAATAGGATGAGTCCTTTACGGGGATGCCAGTGATACTAGGGGTGTTTATAAATTGTCTAATAAATGGGTCCAGGGCTATGAGAAAGAGCAAAGGAGAAAGGGGACAACCCTGTCTGGTTCCTCTTTGTAGTAAGAAAGGATGAGAAGTATCCCTATTGGTGACAATTCTAGCTGTTGGTAGATGGTACAGGGTAGATGCCCAAGAGCAGAAATAGGGCCCAAATCCATACAGTCTAAGGACTTTATAGAGATACGCCTATTCCAAGGAGTCAAACATATTGGCAAAATCAATCACCAGGGCAGCCATTGGGGTTTTAGACTGGGGCGCTAGCCATTTAAGGTCCAAGAGCAGTCGTAGGTTATCTGCCCTTGACTTCCCTTTCGAAAAACCGGTCTGAGAGGGGTGGATCAGGTTAGGCAGGATCAAGGACAGCCTATTTGCCAGGACTTTAGCCAGTATCTTGGTGTCTTCTGGTAACAGTGAAATGGGCCAAAAGTTTGCACAGAGTAGAATATCTGAGGCTTTTTTAGGGATTAAGGTTATTACGGCCTCGTGCATGGTAAGAGGAAGCATAATGTCTTTTTGAGTTTCCTTTAGAGCTCGTAACAGTGGGGTGGTGATTTCTTCTTGTAATACTTGGTAGAGCTCTACTGAAATCCCATCTGGCCCAGGAGCTTTCCCTTTCACCATCTGGGATACAGCAGTGTGCAGTTCATCATATTGGATTGGGGCATCCAGATCACTACAGTGTTCTACCGAGAGTTGAGGGAGTGACGTGCCCTGACAAAAAGCCTTCAGCCGCTGGGAGAGCTCATCATCTAAGAGTGTGTTCTGGGATTAATAAAGCTCCTGATAGAATCTATGCATCTCCTCGTTAATGGCCTTGGGTGTCATTATTATCTTTCCCTGTCTATTCTTAAGAGCCAAAATCTTGGAGGAAGCCTCTTGTTTCCGTAGACAGTAAGCTAACAGTTTCCCTCCCTTATCCCCACCCTCCCATGACCTATGTTTAACTCAGATCAGTTGCCACTCTTCCTTTATGTTCAACAGCACATTGATCTTATATTTTAAACCTGTGATATTAGCCAGAAGAGGAGAGTTAAGTGGGTTCCTGGGAGAAGCTTTACACCACTTCTCCAAGCCTGAAAGCTCATCCAGTAGCTCTTGCATTTGTTTTACTCACTCCTTATCTTTGGCTGCTGAGAAGGAAATGATTCTCCCTCTTATAACAGCCTTGAAAGCTTCCCAGATGGTGGTTGCTCGAGTCTCCACCAAGGGTGCTAATAAAGAAGTAAGATTGTGCCTCTTCCTTTATATAACCCCAGAAAGCTGCATCCTGCAGCAATATAGGATTGCATCTCCACCTTGTGGAGGGAGGGCTTTGGCCCAGCGGGGAAAATATGATCATTACTGGGGCATGGTGTGATATAACTATATTGCCAATGGTCATGTCCCCCACTCCTGGCATTGCTACATGGCTAGTCAGCCAAAAATCCAGCCTACTTTGGGTGCCATGAACGTTTGAGTAAAAGGTGTAGTCTCTTCCCTGTGGATGATTAATCCTCCAGAGATCCCCTAGGGCCCACTCCAACATCAAGGTATTTAGAGTTGCTAGCACTATAGGATGGGATTGTGGCATGGGGAGGGATTTGTCTATAAATACATCCAAGACTAAGTTATGATCCCCTCCTAGAAGGATTGAGACTTCTGCCTCACCCTCTGTCAGTTCTGTAAAGGCTTGGCTCAGTTCAGTGTACGTTTCACCTGAATTGGTATTATGTCTATACACATTAGCCACTATGACTTTGCCTCCCAGGTAGGAAAGTTTAACTGCTAGCCATCTCCCTTGGGAGTCTAGGTGTTGAGCTTCAACCGTCTAAGGTCCCATTCTCCGGAGGAGGATGGCTACATCCCTGGATTTTGTGGTGGCATTGCTGACCAATACTGTCCCTACCCATAGCTTCTTTAGCCATTGCACCATACGGTTGGTGAGGTGTGTCTCCTGAAGCAAGGCTGTATCAGCCCCGATAGAGTTTAGAAATTGCAGGACCTTAGTGCATTTTGCTGGATGATTCAGCCCCTTAACATTCCAGGAGATGCACCTCCATCCCCGCGGTGCAGCGGGAGTTGTTGTCATTGATGTTCATCACCAGACAGTTAAATAAGAAAGAGTGTACTCACCCTACAGGCAGCAGTAGGAAAACACAGCAGAGAGAAGAGGAGCAACCCATTACTGCTTTGTGGTAAGTTGCACGTAACTAGTGATGACAGAGAAGAGGTACTTAGAAAAGTATAAGAGCAGTAGGTTTTCTTGCCTTATTTGTTTTCCCAGCTTCTATAAAAACCTGGTCAAAGTAAGAAAGATGAAGATTATTTATCATATTAGTATATATCCAACAATATCAAACTAGTCAAACAACAGTCTAATGCTGCAGCTATGTTAAAATAATAACCAGATAACAGTAAGTTAGTTATTGGTGCTGAGGTGCACATGTGAAAAGAGGCAAGTTTGCCCTTTGAGCCACACCGTTTCAGTCACCAAAAAGAGGCATGGGGAAGGTCACATCTGACATGGGTGATCTGTCTCAGCCCGACTCCATACGTCTAGTCGTAAGGCCAGATCTGGAAAGTTCAGGCATGTCAAAGTGACCGCATCCCTCCCTATCCTAGTGGATGACAGAGTCGGTTCTAGAATAGTAGGCAGGGATCATCTATGAGGGAAGAGAGGAAAAAAGGGGGGGTAGGGGGAAGGAAACTTCTGTCAACCACCCACTTCACTTAAAGTTACTTCAGTAGCTGGAGATAGTATCTTTTCTGGAGGTTATTGGGGTTGCCAGATATATGCTGTCTTTTAGCATGTCTAGAAAGTATAAGGTATGGTATCCCCCTTAGACATGCTCTAAATGCTGCTTTTCATAGTCTGTGTTACCCAGGGGAACCTGCTGTCCATATTCATAACTGCATGGCCAGTCTACTGCCATGGGAAGGAGTTTATCCCCTTTATGCATCAGTTTTGCAGCAAGAGTGGAGGGAGCAAGGACGGGCCATAACGGAGACCACCGATCCTGCAGGCTACCCACAGGAGGGCGATGGGGAGGCATACACTATGGGACAGAACAGAGGAGAGAAGTATCCTGGAAGGGTTTAACACCTGCAGTACCTAGACATAACCTCGCAGGCCAGGGCTCTGCCGGTGATATCGGCAGGTCAGTTCCCCTTTACCTAAAGAGTATAAGGTCTGCAGGAATTTTAGCATGAAAAGGGTATAGGATGATTCAGAGACAATTATACAATTAGCTGTTATGCTTCATCATAGCATCCCCAGTTCTACAATTCAAATCAATTCCAGCATGTTCAGTATGCAAGGCAAGTGCCTCTGCAAATGTCTTAAGTCCTGGTTTTACCAAACCAGCAGTTGCCACAGCTGCTTCTTTGCATTGCTCCATCGTGGTTGCGCAGTCCAATGGTACCAGATCTTCCATGAGGTCAGCCAAGTCATCCTTGGAGTGGTCCAAATGTTTCTTCTTATTCATGGCAGGTGGGTTGGCTCTTGGGAATTTAGCAGGTGGGGAGACTGTGGTATTACCCGGTAACATCGACCAGAGACTTCTTGAGTGCTGCCGTTGTCTAGCTGGCAAGGGATTTGCAGTGGCGTCCTGGTGCTTAAATTGCAGGTTAACACTGGACATCTCAGTAGCTGAGGAAGGTGCAGAAGTGATCTGGTGTTGCTGATCCCCCATTGCTTGCAGAGCCTCTGAGTGCCTACGAGTGGGGGAACCCTTATTGAGTGGACCAGTCCAGCTATAGTTGTTGTCCCCAGAGAAGCCAGCTACTTTTTTGGTGGTTCCCTGTTCCTTATGACTCCTCAGTTCCCAAGGCATCTGGGAAAGGTAGTTCTCGGCAACATACTCAGCCAGTGGTTTTGGATCCAGGCTTCAGCATCTCTAGGTGACTTGGCAGTAAAGGCTTTCCCATTTTTGGACAGATACAGTGCAGTGAGGCGCTTAAAATGATATTGTATTGAGTTAGCAATCAGCAATTTTTTCAGGGGGTTATAGGCTCTACATTTAGCTGCCACTTCCTGGGTAAAGTCCTGACAGAAAGAGATGGTGTTACCTCTCCAGACCAGTTCCCCAATGTCTCTTGTGTCACGAAGCAGGCACTCCTTAACTGAAAAGCCCAGTAAATAAGTAAAAATAGTCTGAGGTCCCTTGACTTTGTTTGGGTTGCTGGGCACACAGTGTGCATGTTCTGCTCCCACTGGCTCTTTCCAACGTTTGCCCAGTAATTGGGGAATCCACTCGTTTAAGAACCTTTCTATGTTTGGGCCTTCTGCTCCCTCCAGCACTGCTAGGATCCATATATTGTTACTCCTGCTGCGATTTTCCTGGTCCTCCACCCGGTACCATAATCAAGACAGTTTAGCCTCATGATCCCGCAGCTTTTGTAGCACATTAAGATGTTGTTGTTACAGTGCTTCTGTCCGCTGCTCTAGGACATTGTGTTGATCCTCCAGGCAGTGGACATCAGCAACATTGCCCACTAAGGAGGTGCCAATGGTGTCCACTCTGGCTAATAAAGCCTCAAGCATTTTCATAATAATCGCTAAGGCCTCTCCTACCTGGTTCTGACCAGTAGTTATCAAAATGATCTGTCTGGGAGATTCTGCATTTATGCTAGCCAGAGGCTCCATTCTGCCGCTATGTTCCGTGAGCAGTTAACAGATGGTTCAGGTTCTGATGCCCGTGTAAACAGTGTGGTCTCCTCCATATCGGCGAAATCCATTAATCGTGGCCCAGCGTTTGGTGGGGTGGAGATGGCGCAAATGATTCGTACAGGAAGGACACAGCAAAACCCATAATCTGCACCTGAGCCTTTATGGCCAAGTGGTATAAATGGCTCCGATATTTGCTCGTTGCATGTAAGGCGGTAAGAGCATGGCTTCCCCAAAAGAGTAGCTCTACAGTGATGAAAAAGTCTGGAGAGGTATGTCCATAGTAAAAATTAGCATTTCAGTCCAGCATCTTAGCAGTTTTCATTCGATTAACTGTCAGGCTGGGACAGAGAGAAGAGATTATGCTGCCATCTTCTCTGAGTCCAAGCCACACACCCCCCCCCCACAGAAAAAATGTTCATGCATACAGTTGCAGCTTTTAGTGGTTATTAGTTCCAGCAGTTCATTCCTCACTTGAAGTCATAATTGTCTGTTATGATATCACGGTCAGTTGCTTTTTGAGTAACTGTGATATCACAAACATATAGTTATGACCTCAGGAGAGAAACACGGAATTTAAGTAAATGAAACCTCAGAAGGCAAAAATTTTATTTTAATGCAAATTACAGTAATATATGCTTTGCTAGGAGAAACATAAACTAAGTTGTACAGTAGTTGGATCACATGCTGTGAAGAGTGATCAATTTTATTTATTTTTAGATTAAGTATTTTCCTCATGATGTGTCCTTATCAGTGGCAGATATGGTTTTAGAGTTAGTTATTGATTATGTTTCAGCAAGATAGAATCTTTCTAATCCAATTAACAGATAATATGCTAAATGTCTGCAATATACTGGAACAGTCAATGTTATGGGCAGGTGGGAAACATCTTCAAATACTAATGCAATTTTGTATGCTGTAATTTAGTAAATATAATTAAAATATTTGTGTTAATGGTGTCACTGTAGCTGGAGTTATGCAAACGTAATCAAGTCTAACATATTCATCATGTCAGCAATGGAATTAACATCTTTAGAAATTTAATTTGCATACAACTCATGGATTCTTTAGGATTCAGAGCATCTTTCCCCACTGTGGCATAAACATCCACACTGAGTTTTTGATTTTGCATAGGTTTGTAGACTGAGAACACATACTTTCCTCAAGGTCACAAAGTGTCTCTGCTGATCAGCTAAGATTCAAACCCATTCTTTCTTCATAATTCTCAATACCATGATGTACAGTAGCTGCTAGACCACATAGCAAGGGATGCTTATACAGCCATGACAGTGATAAAGTGCTGAGATGCAGGGACTACTTTAGGCATAATATAATAAACTGTTCTTTATTGAGAGTCTGCTAAATCACATGCATGTTTTAATTACTTATATATGTGAGATTTGACAATAAATTAGCCTAAAGAGCTTAACAAATCAAAATTAGGTTGTACAATAGTATATCTGAATTAAGACCATAAAAGTCAACTAGATACCACTGCACTGACAAGTGTAGAAGCAAGGACAGTCTCAGATTTCAAGCAGTTGTTGCATGAAATATAAATTACACTTCAAATGATTGGCTATCAGATATTTGGAAATCTATGTTAAATTAATTTCTGTTCTGGTGCTTTGTGGTAATTGAACTGAAAAATCTGCATCATACTTCACTAAAAAGTTTTTATTTTAAATCTTCCAGTTAATGTAAATAAATATTGACCTCTGGTTCTGACCTGACAACATTAATGAAGCAAAGCTTTTAGTGGGACTATAATGATCTAACCATAGAAACATAGAAAGATAAGGGGCAGAGAAGGGCTTGGGGCCCATCCAGTCTATCCTGGGCTCCATTTTAAGCTACTGCATGCTGAGATGGCTGCTTTCTCTACCATATTATAGAGATTAGAGAATTCAAAAACAATCAAGAAGAATGCCACCTTTTGATTGTCAGTAGCAAGGGACAGTTGCAAAATCGGTGCAAAACAATTTTGTGACAGTTCAATGGCTGTGAACCCCTGAAGCTATGCTTAGAGTGAGTCCCAGGGGCCTGCTGCACCAGCACACATGGAAAGGAGGTGGGGTTTATATGAAAATGGCATGCTGTGCCATTCACATAGCCACATTGCCCTGGCACACCCTACACAGTGCTGCTTGTGAAGACCTCAGACTATCATCAATGAAATCTGGTAGTAGGTGGCTGTCAGACTTCTTACTGGGTATGCACTGACTCTGAGAGACCAAGATTGTCATGAGGACATTTATATGAGTGGCTGTATGCCTGGCAACAGGGCTAGGGAGTGTGTACCACTAAACTTCCAGTGACAATACCAAACTGGGTATATGTTTGTGACATAAGAGACTACCAGGGAAACCAGCGAGAGATGGAACAATTGTAGAATTCACTGGATCCATAACCAGGCTGAAGATATAGGTTGGGACAGGTGGGGTGGAGTGGACTACTGACAAATGCATGTATGTACATTGCAATGTGCCATGTGCATACATGCATTGGCTAATATTGTGTACTGTTACTGTGTGCAACCTGTGTGTACAGTAACAGCTGGATTGCTTCAATTAAATAACAGTATCTGTGATAGCTAGCCATTTTGAAAAACAACACATTTTTACACTTATGTAATGGGGCAGATATTTTGCTCCCATTTTCCAGCATAGAAAATGCCAGTGGGGACATAGCTTGGATGCCAGTGGCATGGCTTTGTTGCTGGAGTTGTGGCTTGGATGCTGAGACCAATGGCCACTTAATCCCACTGGTCCTTCCTAGCCCTCTATTAAACATATGTTTTCTACACTAGAAGCAAATCCTCTGTGCATCAGAACCAGCAAGCATGGTTGCTTTAGAACACCAGGAATGTGTAGAATCTTAGACATCTGCAACATCACAACATTTTTGAGGTCTTGGCTCCATTGGAAAAAAAGAGATCAACCACTCACTTTGCAGCCTGCGCAACCAAACATCCTGCTTGTGAAGCTCTGGTGCACCAGACAAAATACTGGTGCCAGTAAAACAAGCATTTATCAATGCCGAATATTGTCTAGCTGGCATTGGCATTGATAGCGCAGGAGTTAGAGTTGCATAATAGGAATGGCAGTGAAGTATTGAACTGATGCCAACCCCACCCCCACCTTGCAGAGACTAACAGGTGTTGGGGTGTGCCTTTGGGGTGTCAGCTATAACTCACATGCCGTTTTACCTCACCATACCCTGTAGACACTGACAAGTGTTGTGGTGTGCTTTGGGGTCTTTGGGCCTTATACTTACCCCATTCCATAAGGAAATACGCTGAGAAGGGTGCAGTATAGGAGAATGGGGTGGACTTTAGGGCCAAACACTCCAAGGCACACGTCGATGCATGTCACTGGCTGCAGGGTGTGGGTGGGGGTGGAATGGCATGAGCATTACAGCCAATGATCCCAAGTCACACCCCTGATGTCTGGCAGTCTCTACAGGGTGGGCTGTTACAGTTGGAAACCCTAACGTTATAGGCATTTGTTGGCATTTTCACTCAAACTTTTCAGCATGGGCTTTTTGTGAGCCCAACTCATGAAGAGCGGCACAATCAGTTTGTTAGCCAAAAGGTGGTGCTGCACAGCCGCTATGCCATTTGGCGACACAGGGACAAAAACACATTTTGGGCAGGATGTGAAAAATGACAACTGCATTGCTCATGAGGAGGTGTAAAAAAATGGCAACATTGAAAATGTGGAGTGAAAATATGAAAATTTGGTGGTCATGAGCATGCATAGAAACTGGGTGCAACACAAGTCCATAACTCAATTATTTTTGGGATTTTTTTAGCCACATTTTCAACATAGCCATTTTGGGACCTTCCCTCCTGAACAGTAGCACTGTGATTTTGTTAATCTGTCCCAAAAGTTGATTTCCCACAGTAACCATACCATTGTGCGCCACAGGTGCGGAAACACATTTTGGGCAGGCTGTGAAAAATGAGAGCTGTACTTTTTATAAGGAGTGTGAAAAATTGCCATTGTTGAAAATCTGGCATGAAAATATTGCAAATTTGTGAAGTTACAAGGGTGCGTGGAAACTGTGCAACGCACGTTTGTAACACAGTCATTTTATGGATGTTCATTACCAAATTTTCAAAATAGGCATTTTAGGACCTCTGTTCATGAACAGTTTCACCGTCATTTTCTCAAACTGTCCCAAAAACTGATTTTGCACAGTGACTGCGCTATTCTGACCCAGACGTGCGAAAACACATTTCGGCTAGGATATGTAAAATGACAGCTGTACTGTTCATAAGGAGGTATGGAAAATGGCAATTTTGAAAATCTGGAGTGAAAATATTACAGATTCATAAAGTTACAAACGTGTGTGGAAAATGCGCAATGCATGCTCATAAAACAGACATTTTTTGGATTTTTTTGCAACATAGGCTTTTTGAGAGCCCCCTCATGAACCGTGGCACTGTCATTTCATTAATCAGTCCCAAAAGGTGATTCCATGCAGTGACCGCAAAATCACCTTTTGGGACCGAATAACGCCATGACAGTGACTGAAATCATGAGTAGGGGTCCCAATAACCCCATTTTGAAAACCTGGCAACAGAACTCCCAAAAAATGCCTTAGATATGCACCAAAGTTGAAAAAAAAATATTTATGCCATTATACAGCTTACCGGCATTTCTTCAGTTCACAGTCAGCTTTGAAGAGTGCAGACATGTTCGAGGTCCACCGAAGATCGTCACACCATGCTCTGGAGGTATATATGTGGTGGGGGTGTGTGGGGAGGCAGGGTGCGCAGATGGTGTGTGCGGGTTGGGGAGGGCCCCCAGAGTCAACGAGGGACCATTTTCTGCTTTGTAGGTCAAAAATAAATAAAAAAAAACACTGCAGGATGATTTTTTCTTTTACAGGACCATTTGGCACACTGGGGTGGGTTCCCAGAGTGCCACTGGAGTGTTGCTTTTTTGGGGCGGTTCTGTAGCCAACGGGGGATTAGGCAACCCTATCGGTACACAACAAATGGAGGGGGGATATTATGCCAATGGGAAGTGGGCTCCCCTGTTGGCAAATGAAACTGGGAAGGGAGGACATGATGCCGAGGGGGATTGTGTACGCCCTCGGCACACACTTTAAATGGGAGGGGGAGTTGCATTATGCACCCCGTCGGCATATGATGTGGGTTGGGGCATGTCAACAGGGGGATTGGGTACCCCTGAAGTCAGCTCTCCACACAGCGGCTCTGCCATGTTAATGGAAGGGCATCACTAGGAAAGGCACATAGGGAGGGCGTGTGTTGGTGCCGCTGCATGACAAGCTTGGCTGTCATTGCAGCAGACCTTTCCTTAGATGTGCTCATCACATTATGTATTCCTGGTGTGGCACCTGCATGTTGGCTGATTGGGGGATGAGGGACGCACCTTTTGATGCATGACCTGCATTTGCCCAACAGTGACTGTGCCTCCAAATCTGTTACTAATGCAATATGTTTGCCATGCAAGCACGAGCCAACATAAAATGGAGCCAGCCAACACCAAAAAGAAAGCGGTAGAAAGGTCAGTGGGGGATGCTGCAACAGAAGGTAAAGCAATCAAAAAATGGAGAGCAATGAGTACCATGGCCCGTAGTCTGAGTAACAAGCTTCCTGAATTGGTGGCCTTGATGGAGGAGGAACATCTGGATATCATGGCAGTCACAGAAACATGGTACACACAAAACCATGACTGGGACATAAACATACCAGGATACACTATCTACAGGAGGGACAGAGAGGGTAAAAGAGGAGGAGGAGGAGTTCTTTACATAAGGGAAGGAATCAAAGCAACAGAACAAAAGGGAAAACAGGGAGGAGAAGAAGCACTGAGGGTAAATTTGGAGACCGGCATCGGCACCACAGTCCGCTCAGGGGTTGTATACAGACCACCTTCTCAGGGGAGGAAATGGACAAGGAAATGATAGAAAGTATACTTAGAATGGCAGAAAAAGGGGAGATATTGCTGATGGGTGATCTGAATATGCCAGATGTTAACTGGAGTGCAGTTGCAGCAGCCACTTCGAAGAGTTGGGTTATTCTAGATACCCTACAGGGGGCGTGCCTTAGACAACTAGTGTTGGAGCCCACTCGAGAGGGAGCAATCTTAGACTTGGTTCTCTCAAATGGTGATGAAGAGAGGATCACAGATGTAGAAGTGGGTAGCCATCTGGGAACCAGCTACCATCAAACAGTATGCTTCACAATAAACACAGCAATAGAGTCAAGCCATACAAAGGCAAAAGTACTGGACTTCAGGAGGGCTGACTTTGCCAAAAATGGGTGAGTGCCTAAGGAATGCACTAGCAAATGGATAGGAAGGAGGGGTGGAAGAACAATGGGGAATAATAAAAACTGCCATCACAGAGGTAACAAGCATTTGTGTGAAGCAAATAAACAAAATTAAATGATGTAAGAAACCACTATGGTTCTCAAAGGAAGTGGCAGTGAAGGTTCAAGAGAAAAAGAAAGCATTCAGGAAGTACAAGGAATCACAGAAGGAGCAGGACAGATAACTGTATCAGTTAAAGCAAAAGGAAGTTGGGAAGGCAGTCAGAACAGCAAAGGCCCAAACCGAGGAAAAGATAGCCAACTCAGTTGAGAAGGGGAGCGAAGGAAGACCAAGGGAAGGATAGTGAGGCTTAATAAAGGGGAAGGAGGGTGACTGTGAAAAGGCAGAGATACTAAACAAATATTTTTGCTCAGTATTTACAAAGGAAGAGGGGGAGGTTCCTAAAACAAACAGTAGAAACACTCTGGATACAGAAGTTGATACCAGCCTATTTACAGAAGGAAGGGTTCTAAAAGAACTCTTAAAACTGAAGGTGGACAAAGCAATGGGCCTGATGGGATTCATCCCAGAATTCTAAAGAACTAAGGGTAGAACTAGTGACACCACTGACTACCCTCTTTAACAAATCATGGGAAGATGGGTGGTACCCGAGGACTGGAGGAGGGTAAATGTGATTCCCTTCACAAAAGTGGGAGCAAAGCAGAAGCAGGAAACTACAGACCTGTTATTTTAACCTCAGTGGTAGGGAAAATGATGGAATCACTTCTGAAGGAAAGAAATGTCGAGTATCTAGAGGCCAGAGGGGCACAGGACCCAAGGCAACATGGATTCACAGCAGGAAGGTCATGCCAGACAAATCTGATAGATTTCTTTGACTGGGTGACCAAAGTAGTAGATCAGGGAAGGGCTGTGGACATGGCCTACCTAGACTTTAGCAAGCATTTGACACAGTCCCACACAAAAGATTAATATACAAGTTAGCCAGCCTGGGAGTGGGTCCCAAGATGACAGCCTGGGTAAAGAATTGGCTGGAGAATACGACACAGAGAGTAATAGTAAATGGAGTCCACTCTGAAGAAAGGGGGGTTACTAGTGGGGTACCGCAGGGTTCAGTATTAGGACCGGTCCTCTTCAATGTCTTTATAAGTGACATTGCAGAAGGACTGGAAGGAAAAGTATGTCTCTTTGCAGATGACACAAAGATCTGCAACAGAGTTGATGCACAAGGTAGGGTGGAAAGGATGAGAAGGGACTTGACAAGGTTAGAGGAATGGTCAAATGTTTGGCAGCTTAGATTCAATGCTAAGAAGTGCAAGGTAATGCACCTGGGAAACAAAAACCCAGGGGAAGCGTGCACAATGGGGGGTGAGATACTAACAACAACACAAATGGAAAGGGAGCTGGGAGTAGTCATAGCTGATGACCTAAAGGTGGGCAAGCAATGTGAGAGGGCAGAAAGGAGGGCTGGGGGGATACTGGGATGCATAGGGAGAGGCATCACCAGTAGAAAGCAGAAGTTATTATCCCTCTGTACAGACAGCTGGTGAGACCCCATCTGGAGTACTGCGTGCAGTTCTGGAGACCCAGTCTCCACAAAGACATAGACAGAATGGAAGCTGTCCAGAGGAGGGCAACTAAAATGGTGCAGGGTCTGCACCAGAAGACATATGAAGAGAGACTTAAGGAGCTTAATATGTATAACCTCAAGAAAGGAGGGAGAGGGAGGACATGATAGAAATTTTTAAGTACCTCAAGGGAATCAACAAAGTCCAAGAGGGTAGCATCTTTCAAAAAAAGAGGTGTGCAAGAACAAGGGTGCACAATTTGAAGATAGAGGGGGGGTGGCTCAGAGGTAATTTAAGGAAGCATTTTTTCACAGAGAGGGTTGTGGATGCATGGAACGGCCTTCCGGAGGAGGTTGTGGAGTCCAAAACAGTGGTGGAATTCAAGCATGCATGGGACAGTCATAAGGTAATTCTAGGGGGTGGGGGTAGGAAGAAGTAGGCTGCTGGTTAACTAGGATCTTCAGCTTATCCATTAGGTAGGGAAATGGGCAGACTCGGTGGGCCAAGCGGTCCTTATCTGCCGTCAAATTCTATGTTTCTATGTTTCCTGGAGTCCTTAGTAGCCGATACGGGTGAGCTTAAAACATACACAGCTTCCACCTCAGAGGAGGTAAAAATCCTTTCTGACCAGATCAATGTCACTGAGTAACAAGTAGGGAATCTTACAGACATGTAGTACCATATCCCATAGGCGATGGAGTCAGGGGGTCAGGGGGGTGAGGCAGCCCCTCACTTTTGTAGCTGAAAGGTCAGACATTGAATTGAACAGTGCCCTGGTGAGGTGTTCTATGCAATTCTGACCCTCCCCACCTTTTTGATACACTCTTCCCCTACTGACACATCCTCCGGTGGCTGGATGAGCATGAGAGATATCTCGACTAACTTGAGGAAAGAGGCTAGGATCATGAAAATAGAAGCCTCTGCAACAATAGTCAGATCCTCAGGGTCCCTGAGAGGGTAGAGGGAACCAATATGGAGAAATTTCTGGTGGACATTCTACCACAATTCATGGCTACCAGACAGCAAAGGGCAATTGAGGTGGAGAGGGCTCCTCACACCAGGGCCCCCCAGGCACCTGTGTGCTCCAGACCATGACCCATCATAGCCTACATTTTAAGGTACTCTGTCAAGAAAACAATTGTTAAGAGCTGTCAGAGAGAAAGGGGACCTATTCTGGAAAGGTACCAGGATTTCTCAATACCAGGACGACTCCCATGAGGTGGTACAATTTAGAAAATCCTACAATCCCATCAAAGCAGCACTCTGGAAAGCAGGGGTCCTATACAGGTTCAAAGGCTTAGTTAACCTGTGCATCTATAGAAATGGGCAATAACTTGGAGCCAGACCCCCTTGTGAGGTGTCAGGTGAATCCAGCAGTACTGGCCTGACATATGGCTGGGGACTGCAGCTCACAGGAGGCTATGGGAGGACAAAAATGGTGGAAGAGTTGAATCCAGGAACCAGAAGAATGGCAAAGAAAGTCTGCATGAGGCAGAGGGCACCTTTACTGAGACACACAAAATGGTGGTGCCCAATGAGAGAGTATGAACAGGGCAAGCCAAGACATCAAGACTCCCAGTCTTCAAAACTGAGGTGCCAAGGGGAACAACAGTCATAAGCCACCACCTGCAGCAGGCAGCAATCAAAAAGTAAACTCCCGAGGGATCTTACTTTGAACTTTGTACCCTCCTCACCAAAAGCTGCAAGAGAGGCCCCTTCATCACCCCACCTTCATAAGGGCCAATCTGTGCACAGGCTGCCATGTTTTATTTATTTATTTTCGCAAAAGTTTGGTAACCAGGAAAGGAGCAATGAGCTAAGGCTCATTTCCAGGTGCGACCAGGGGGAAAGGGGAAAGGGAAGAATTCAGGCAGGCAGTTACAACAATGAAGTGCAATGACAGCAATTACAAATGTTAGCTCAGAAGATAACAAAATTAGAGGTACAATTCTTGAAGTAATATAAAACAACAATTGTATACAGGTTTCTTAAAATTTTACACAGACAGGTGGCAGGAGATCTGGGTAAAATTGAGTTAGAATGAGATGAGCCCTCTCGATCGAGCGAGAGAGAGAGAGAAAGAGAGAGAGAGAGGTTTAGAGGGACATATGAAGACATATGACAAGTAGGAGGTATAGCAGAGAAGGGGCGGCAAGGCAATTTTATTTATAAGGTGCCCAATCGCAGCGGCTTTGGATGCCAAACATTAATTAATACAGGAGACATGGCTTAAAACACAAAAAGAAAAATTAAACAAGCATTTATCAATGCCGAATGTTGATTGAGTTGGTCCGTTGAGCTCGCTCACTGGCCCTCTGTCACTCACTCGTTTTGTTTCTCCCAGTGCTGCAGGCTGCTCTTTTGTACTGGGCTCCTGCCTGCATTGGCACCCTTTTCTGTCCACAAAGAAATCCGCAGCTGGCCCGACAGAGTTCCGTTGAGGTGGGTCACTTCCCCTCTCGGACTTGCTCATTATGTTTCTCCTGGAGCTGCAGGCTGGCCTTTTGTACTGGGCTCCTGCCTCTGTTAGTGGCTTTTTCTGCCCACAAAGAAATTAGTCCCGACACAGGTCCATTGAGCTTGCTTACTCCCCCTCTGTCACTCGCTCGTTCAGTTTCTGCCAGCGCTGCAGACTGGCATTTTGTACTGGGCTCCTGGCTGCATTGCCGCCTTTTTCTGCCCACAAAGAAATCCACAGCAGTCACGATAGAGCTCCGCTGAGGTAGTTCATTCCCCCTCTCTCACTCACTCATCCTGTTTCTCCCACCGCTGCAGCTGTTCTTTTGTACTGGGCCCCAGGGTACAATGGCTGCCTTTTTCTGCCCACAAAGAAATCCACAGCAGTCCCAACAGAGCTCCATTGAGCTCACTCACTCCCCCTCCCTCACTTGCTCGTTCTGTGTCTCCCACTGGTGCAGGCTGTCCTTTTGTACTGGGCTCCTGCCAGCATTGGCAGATTATTCTGCCCACAAAGAAATCTGCAGCAGTCCTGACACAGCTCCATTGAGCTCGCTCACCCCCCATCTCTCACTCGCTCATTCCACTTCTGCCAGTGCTGCTGGCTGGCCTTTTGTACTGGGCTCCTGCCTGCATTGCCAACTTTTTCCGCCCACAAAGAAATCTGCGGCAGTCACGAAAGAGCTCCATTGAGGTCGCTTACTGCCCATGTCTCACTCACTCATTCTGTTTCTCCTGGCGCTGCAGGCTACCCTTTTGTATTGGGCTTCTGCCTGTGTTGCCACCTTCTTCTGCCCACAAAGAAATCTGCAGCAGTCCCAACAGAGCTCTGCTGAGCTCACTCATTCACCCTCCCTCACTTGCTCATTCTGTGTCTCATGCTGCTTCTGGCTGCCCTGTTATACTGGGTTTCTGCCTGCATTGGCACCTTTTTTTGCCCACAAAGAAATATGTAGCTGTCCAACAGAGCTCCATTGAGGTCGCTCACTCTGCCTGTCTCACTCTCTCATTCTGTTCCTGTTGAGGCAGGCTGCCATTTTGTAGTTGGCTCCTGCCTCTGTTGCTGCCTTTTTCTTCCCAAAAAGAAATCTGCAGCAGTCCCAAAAGAGCGCCATTGAGATCGCTTACTCCCCCTTTCTCACTCACTCATTCTGTGTCTGCCACTGCCCTTTTGTACTGGACTCATGCCTGTGTTGCTGCCTTCTTTTGCCCACAAAGAAATCTGCAGCAGTCATGATAGGGCAGTCCCCCTCTCTCACTCTCTCATTCTGTTTCTCCCGCTGCAGGCTGCCTTTTTGTACTGGGCCCCTGTGTGCAGTGCTGCCTTTTTCTGCCCAAAAATAAATCTGCAGCAGTCCTGACACAGCTCCATTGAGCTTGCTCACTCAGCCTCTCTCACTCACTCATTCCGTTTCTGCCAGCGCTGCAGGCTGGCCTTTTGTACTGGGCTCTTGCCTGCGGTGCCACCTTTTCCTGCACACAAACAAATCTGCAGCAGTCATGATAGAGCTCCGTTAAGCTCGATCACTCCCCCTCTCTCACTCGCTCATTGTATTTCTTGCGGCACTGCAGGCTGCCCCTTTTACTGGGCTCCTGCCTGCATTGGCACCTTTTTCTGCCCGCAAAGAAATCCGCAGCTGTCCCGACAGAGCTCCATTGAGGTCACTCACTCCACCTGTCTTACGCACTCATTCTGTTTCTCCTGGCGCTGAAGGCTGTTGTTTTGTACTGGGTTGCTGCCTCTGCTGGCACCTTTTTCTGCCCACAGAGCAATCTGCATCACTCCCAACAGAGCTCCATTGATCTCACTCACTCTCCCTCTCTCACTCACTCATTCCATTTCTGCCAGCGCTGCAGGTTGCCCTTTTTTACTGGGCTCCTGCATGCATTGCCACCCTTTTCTGCCCACAAAGAAATCCAGTGCAGCCACGATAGGGCTCTGTTGAGCTCACTCACTTCCCCTCTCTCAGTCGCTCATTCTGTTTCTTCTGCCGCTGCAGGCTGCCCTTTTGTACTGGGCCCCCTGCATGCATTGCTGCCTTTTTCAGCCCACAAAGAAATCTGCAGCAGTCCCGACAGAGCTCAGTTGAGCTTGGTCACTCCCCCCCCCCCCACTCGCTCGATCCTAATCTGTCCTAAACACTGATTTCTGACAGTGACTGCGGTATTCTGCACCGGAAGTGCAAAATCACATTTCAGCCAGGATGTGAAAAATGACTGCTGTACTGTTCATAAGGAGGTGTGGAAAAATGCCAGTGCTGAAAATGTGGCTTGCAAATATTATTAATTTGCGAAGTAACAAGGGTGCATGGAAACTGCACAACACACGCCCATAACACAGTCATTTTATGCAGTTTCATCAAACATTTTCAACATAGGCATTTTAGCACCTCTGCTCGTGTACAGTGTCAGTGTGATTTTCCTAATGTGTCCCGAACACTGATTTCCCACAGCAACTGCACTATTGTGTGCTGGAAGAGTGAAAACACATTTCGGCCAGGATGTGAAAAATGACAGCTGTACTCTTCATAAGGAGGTGTGGAAAAATGGTAATGTTGAAAATCTGAAGTGAAAATATTGCAAAGTTGCAAAGGTACGAGCGTGCACGGAAACTGTGCAACTTCATGCTCGTAGCACACTCATTTTATGGACTTTCAGCACCAAATTTTCAACATAGGCATTTTAGGACCTCTGCTAATGAACAGTGTCACTATCATTTTCATAATAAGTCCCGAATACAGATTTCCCACAGTGACCAAGCTATTTTGCACCGGAAGTGGGAAAACTCATTTCGGCCAGGATTTGAAAAATGACAGCTGTATTGTTCATAAGGAGGTGCAGAACAATGGCAATGTTGAAAATCTGGATTGAAAATATTATACATTCATGAATTTATGAGAGTGTGTGCAAACTGCGTAACGCACGCTCATGACACAGTCATTTTATGCACTATCGGCACCAGATTTTCAACATAGGCATTTTAGGACCTCTGCTCATGAACAGTGTCACTGTCATTTTCATAATCTGTCCCGAACACTGATTTCCCACAGCGATCACGTTATTCTGTGCCAGAAGTGCTGAAACACATTTCAGCCAGCTTGTTAAAAATGACAGCTATACTCTTCACAAGAAGGTGTGGAAAAATGCCAATGTTGAAAATCTGGCATGAAAATATTGCCAATTCACAAAGATATGAGTGTGCACAGCAGTTGCTCAATGCACTCTCGAAAAACAGTCACTGTTTGGATTTTTTCCACCTAATTTGCAACATAGGCTTTTTGAGAGCCCTCCTCATGAACACTGGCACTGTAGTTTTGTTAATCGGTCCCGAAAGGTTATTCCACGCAGTGACCGCAAAATCACCTTTCAGGGCTGATTGACGCCATGTCAGTGGCAAAATTGATGAGGAGGGGTCCCAAAAAACCAATGTTAAAAATTTGGTGCCAAAATTCCAAAAAATGACTGAGATATGTATCAGAGTTGAAAAAAACACTATTTATTCCATTATACAGCTTTCCGGCATTTCCTCAGTTCTCAGCCACCTTTGAAGATTGCAGACGTGTTCCGGGTCCACCGAAGATCTCCGCGCTGGACTCCGGAGGTAAGTATGGGGTGAGGGTGTGTGTGGGGAGGCAGGGTGTGCAGTGAGCGGGCGTGGGTTGCGGGAGGGGGGCCAGGATACTGGCGAGGGACCGTTTCCTTTTTTCACAGGGGAAAAAAAATTAAAAGATCGCAGGACCATTTTTTTTCAGGAGATGTGGCATGCTGGAGTGGGCTCCCAGCATGCCAAAGGACTCTTTTTGGGGCAGCTGTAGCCGATGGGGGATTGGGCACTCCAGTCAGCACACAACAAAAGGGGAGGCCACATCATGCTGACAGGGATTGGGCACCCCTGTCGGCTCACAACAAAAGTGGGGGGGTGACATTATGCCGACGTGGATTGGGCACCCACATCGGCACATACTGCTATGGGGGTCTAATGAGCCAAGGGGGATTGGGCACCCCCTCAACACAGAAGAACTTGCAGGGGAGAGCATGCTGACAGGGATTGGGCACCCCATTGGCAAAAAAAAAAATGATGGGGAAATGATGCTGAGGGGGATTGGGCACCCCCTCAGCAAACAGGCAGGGAATACAAGGGAGCCCTGCAATGCGGGCTCGCTCCCTTATTGCAGCGGATGATGCTGCAATGACAAGGCAGCCCCTTATTGCAGCAGCTAAAACTTTCTCAAGGTTGTGGCACGCTGGCTGAACTAGTGTCAGCAGCAGCATGCCACGCCATTAGGGAAAGCGGGCCAAGCCTTTAAAGGCTGTGGGGGCATTGGCCACAACAGTGCCGTGCCTCCACAACCTGCTTCTAGCAACCTGCCACAATATGTTTCTTGCACATGTGCACAATCAACATAAAAATACCCACAATCAGTATAAAACAGAGCTTAAAACAAATCACTTTAAAGAGACTTCAGCATGCCACACCCAGGGACTGAACAAAGATTGAATCAACAATCTGCAAAAGCCAAGGCAAAGAGGTGGGCCTTCAGTCACCACTTAAACACCTCAATCAAGGAGGCCTCCCAGACTGCAGGTGGTAGCAAGTTCCACAGGGTCGAGCCAGAGATGCTAAAAGCACGGTCTCCTGAGGTCCTGAGCCAAACACTGGGAACATCCAGGAGGCCCCTCGAAGAGGACAAGTGGGAACAAGAAGATGTTGCTAGTGTCAAGAGCTCTGACAGGTAAGGGGGGTCCAGGCTGCATATGGCCTTAAAGAAGAACAGACCCACCTTGCAAAGGACCCTCAACATGACAGGCAGCCAGTGCAGAATGTACAGGACCAGAGTCACATGACTGGACCTTGAAAGGCACATCAGCAACCAGGCCACTGCATTCTGCACTAGCTGCAGTCTGCGTAGGGTCCCTCCCATGACCCTGCAGTACAGAGAGATACAGTAGTCAAGCCTAGAGGTAACAAAGGCATGCACTAGAGTCAGAAGGTCCCCAGGTGGCACAAGGGGCTTAATCCAGGCAATGTTCTGCAAGTGGTAAAAACCACTGCTGACAACAGAGGACACCTGATTTTCAAAGGTCAGTTTGATAGCAAGGATCACACCCAGATTTCGCACCCTTGAGGAAGCCACCACACGAGCCAAACCCAGGAATGTACTTGTATTGGCCCCAGGTGGCAACCTTCATGACTGCGACCAGGCTCGATCACCAGTACCTCTGTCTTGGCTGGGTTTAGTCTAAGCCAGCTAGAAGCCATCCAGCCATTGATTTTAGCCAGACAGTTGTTCAGCACGTCCATAGCTCCTGATGTTCTGGGGGCAAAAGACATATACAGTTGGGTATCATCTGCATATCAGTGAAACTCCACACTGTACTGTCGAATGATCTCGTCCAGGGGCAGCATGTACACTGCAAACAACATACAGTGACAAAATCGAGCCCTGTGGCACTCCACATGACGGAGATACTGGGGAGGAGGAGAAATTCCCGATCACCACCCACTGCACCACATCAGCGAGGTAGGACTCAAACCACCTGATGACATTTCTGGCAAGTCCACAAAACTCACAGAGCTGATCAAGAAGCATGACGTGATTGACAGTGTCAAAAGCTGAGGAGAGACTGAGGTGCACAAGAATTGACCTGTCTCCTTTATCTCTAGCCCTGAGCAGATAATTATACACCATCACTAGAGCTGTTTCTGTGCTATGACTGGCCCGAAAACCCAACTGAAATGGCTCATAGATCTTCAAGAACATCAGGAAATCCTCGAGCTGCTGTGCCACTAACTGTTCAACAACCTTGCCCAAAAATTGTAGGCTGGAGATAGGATAGTACTTCATCAGGATGTCTGGGTCAAAGGAAGATTTCTTAAGGAGGGGCTTCACCAACGCTCTTTCAGCACTGCCATCGACCACCTGGCAATCCTGGTGAAAACAGGGCCTACAGCCTCGATGCGTCCCAGTAAGAAGCGCTTCTGGGCTGGGTCCAGCTCACAAAAAGTGTGCTTTAGCTTTAAGATCACCTTAGTCTTTTCAGATACCTCCACTGGCCTAAACTCCTCCCAGACAGGCAGAGTGCCTCTGAACCCCCTGGTACAACCACTGTGAGGTGGATGCCTCCCTGGCAGAATCACCGACTGGGTGCCTGACACTCTATCGGAGCAAAACAGAGCAAACTCCTCACATAAGTGGATGACAATGTTTTTTTTGACTGTAGGCAGGCAGGGTATAAAAGCCTGTCAACAGTCCGAAAAAGTTGGGATGGTCTGTTTCTCTTTGCAGCAATTTCCCTTGACAGGAATTCTGCCTTCTTACTGGAAATTGCTGCCTGGTACTCAACACAGTGAGCATGCAGGACCAGATTGTCAGCCTCCAGCAAGGTCTTCCACCAGCAACGCTCCAAATTCTGACCCTTGATCTTCATTGCCTTGAGATCCCCATCAAACCAGGGGGATCTCAAGTGAGAAGATCTGGGTTGTATACGAACTGGTGCAAAGGCACCCAGAGCTTCAGAGACCACCCTATTATAGGGGGTCTTCACCTCTCCGGAGCCAATCACACATGCCACATCAACCCTAGATAGGTCAGCTAGCACCAGCTGTCCCTCTGGGTGCAAGTCCCTTGAGGGGTGATAGCTGACCATCTCCACAAGTGAGAATTGGAGTCAGATGAGTGAGAGGAGGAAGGATTAGAGCGAAGTGTAACAGGAACAAGTTGGGGGGTGATCTTTAGTAGGCACCTTAGGGATAGTAAAGATGGGGCTTGACAAAGAAGGGAGGGAAGGCGGTTCCAAAAGGATGGGAGCTGGTAAGAGAAAACAGCCTGGCCAATGGGAGAGTGGGGGTGAGGGACTGAGGAGTGGGAGTCTCTAGTGTGAAGGGGATAAGAGGAGGTGGCAGAGGGGCAGATAAGAGAAGATAGATAGGAGGGGAGGTCACCAAACCAGTATTTAGCAATGTGCGCTTAGCAGCAGGAATGGTGACAAAAGGGAAGGGGGAGATAGAAAGGGAGGAATTGAGGGAGCAATGATGGGTGCAGGGAGGAGAGTTTGAGGCAAATCGACAGAAAGCATCACAGAGGGTATCAATTCTGGCAAGGGTGGTGGGAGGGGCTGCACTGTAAACCACATCCACGTAGTTGAAAATAGAGAGGATCATTTTGACAAGCAGGTCCCTGCAGACTTCAGTGAGGAGTCAGGCCTTGTTATGGTAAAGGATGCCTTTCTTATTGCGAAGCTTAGAGTGTATTGTGTCAATGTGGGCCATGAAGTCCAGGTTGCTATTGAGCCACACACTGAGATATTTGTAAGAGTGGACAACCTCCAGCTGGGTACCATCGAGGGTGGAGAAGACTGGAGAAGCTGAGGCCTTGTTAGCTGTTGGGTAATGCCAGAGGTCTTGGACATAGTGCTACTGGTGTTTACTTTGTGCTGGTTGGCATGGAACCAGTTTAGCAGATTATGGAAATCATGATGGAGTGAGGATACAACAGAAGATATGGAGTGGCCAGATGCATAGATGACCATGCCATCATCATACCTCTGTATGTTGAAGTCCAAGTTCAAGTCTATTGTGAAGGGATAATATTCATTGAGCAAGCTCATTTGCAAGAATGTCCCTTATACAAGCCATGGCAAGACAGATGCAAATCAGACAGAATACAATTCATATCATAATACAGTCACATTATACAAAAGCAAGGTAAAATGCTCAAGGATATATTCAAGACATGCAATATATATATAATATATACAATAAAATATATCTGCAAGAGATGCATTCATGAGAATGCAGCAGGATAATTTTACTAGCGTATGGGGAAAAATATTAACATTTCAGTCACACAAGTTATGGACAACACAGTATAATTACTATAAAGATATAGAACATAAAACCAAAGAAAGGGGATCCCTACAATTTATCAGGCCTATTCAATTCAATTCAATTCAATTCAATTTTATTTATAAAGCGCCTTTCAAAATCAAGGCGCTGTACAAAATTTTAAAATAATAAAATCACAACATTTAAAAGACAGCCACAACTAGCAGAGATACGCTAATCCAAAAAGATATGTTTTTAAAGCAACTTTAAAATGTTCAACGGTTGGACATTCTCTCAACCAACGAGGTAGAGAATTCCACAGGGTCGGTGCTGAAAAAGCAAAGGCACGAGATCCTGATGACTTCAATCGAACCCTGGGAATCTCCAGCAATCCCTCGTTGACGGAACGGAAAGGGCGGAGGGGGCAATAGGGAATCAGAAAATCTTTCAGGTAACCGGCCCCTGGTCATGTAGGTCTTTAAAGGTTAGTAAACCAATCTTAAAGGTGATCCGCCACCAAACCGGCAGCCAGTGCAGTTCACGGAGCACAGGCGTAATATGACTGGTTCTAGAAGTCCCAGTCAATAGCCTGGCTGCCGCATTCTGCACCAGCTGGAGGCGGTGGATAGCAACCCCTGGTAGCCCTAGGTAGAGGGAGTTGCAGTAGTCAAGACGGGTAGTGACAAAGGCGTGGACCAATGTTGGAAGGTCATCCGGGGGAATCAGATGTTTCACCCGGGCGATATTCCTCAGATGGTAAAAAGAGGACTTGACGACAGCTGACACCTGAGATTTCAGGGTTAAACCATCATCAAAAATAATGCCCAGGTTTCGCACCTGTTTAGAGGTAGAGAGTGGTACGCCACCAAGTAATAAACCTGATGGTTGCCCAACACCCACACCCATCCCCGGACGACCTGGATCCACAACCAGCACCTCAGTCTTATCCAGATTGAGTCTCAACCAGCTCGAACTCATCCACAGTCTGATCTCATCAAGGCAACTATTAAGTACAGAGAGTGCATCACCTTGACTGGGGAGAAAGGACAGATACAGTTGAGTATCATCTGCATAGCAGTGAAAACCCAAACTGTATTGCCTGATGATTTCTCCTAATTGCAGCATATACACTGCAAACAACATGGGAGCTAAAATGGAGCCCTGTGGTACCCCACAAGGCAGGAAGTGAGTGTCAGAGGAATAAATTCCGGTGACAACTCTCTGAAACCTGCCCGTGAGGTAAGAACGAAACCACTTGAGGACTGTACCAGACAGTCCGCAAAAGACCCGCAGGCAGTCCAATAGCACTCCATGGTCTACAGTGTCAAATGCAGCAGACAGATCGAGAAGGACCAGAATGGTACATGCCTTTCGATCTCTGGCCATCAGGAGGTCGCTCAATACCCGGACAAGGTCAGTCTCTGTACTATGTCTTTTCCTGAAACCTATGGGGAAGAGTATTCACATTTCAGACATACAAGGCATGGGCATCTCAGAAACAGTATAAAGGATAGGAAGGGAGGGAAGGAGGAGACAGATAAGATCAAAGGTTAGAGGCAGTGGCAGGTCTTTTTAATGTATTTCTTTATAAGGGTTTTGAAAGCATTTGGCGTGGCCAGGGTTTGGAGTTTAAGCATTGTTTGAAGTGTGTTCCACACTACAGAGAGTGCATAACTAATAGCAGCTTTGCCATATTGAGTGCGTACTTTAGGTACCTCTAGGGAAATGTAATCAGACTCCCTTCAGGCATACAAGCTATACAAGCATTGAAGGAGAGTGGTGATATAATTAGGCAGTTTGTGTGATAGGACTTTGTAAGTCCAGATGTAAATGTGAACTAATCTCCTGTTTGCCAGTGAGGGTCAGTGAGGTCCAGTTCACCTCCTTTTAGGGGGTTCAGTGATGGGTTCTGACTAGGGCATTGTGAATAGAGTGGATGGCATGATGATATAAAACATCTACTTATTGCAGATAGAGAGAAGTGCAATTGTTATATAGGATGTCCGTATAGTCTAGTAGTGGCAGGATTGTAGCTTATGCTAATGGCATTCTAGAGGTCCTCAAGAAGCGTTTTTTGTTCCTGAAGAAGAAACTGAGTCTCATTCTTAATTTTTTAGCTAAGGCTTCAATGGGTGGAGCAAAGGAGAGATGAGAGTCAAGCAAGAAACCCAAGTATTTGAATCGGTCTACTACTTCAAGTACTTGAGAGAAGACACAGATGGATGGAAAGTCATTGAGAAAATTGGGAACTAGTATGAGACACAGGATGGAGCCCTGGAAGACTCCTGCCAGAATGGGGGGGGGGGTAGTGCGCCTCCTACCTGAACAGACTGCTAGAGGTTAGTAAGGTAAGAGTGGAACCATTTAACTGCAGGAGCTGAGAGACTGGTAGAGGCCAGTTTGTTCAGTGGGAGAAAGTGGGATTCTGAATTAAAAGCCTTAGCAAGATCTATAAAAATGGCTGCTGTGACATATCCCTGATCCATCCCTGTAAGGACAGAGTCAATAACACAAAGAAGGGAGGAAATGGTGGAGTGTTTTTTTCTGAAACCAGACTGAAATGGGGCAGGGAAGGAAGAGGAGTCTAGCAAGTTGATTAGTCTGAGTGAACTAGTGACTTTTGTAGTTTAGCATTGGAAGGAAGGAGTGAGATAGGTCTATGGTTACCTGGGGAAGATGGATCACACTTCTTTGTGGAGAGGGAGTACATTGGCAGTTTTCTAGGTGAGTGGGACAGCACAGAGGGAAAAGGAAAGATTCAAGTGGTGGGTGAGTGGGTAAAGGAAAGCAGGAGCATATATATGGAAGACTTTTGAGTCCAGGCACTCAGGGCTGTATTGCAAGGGGTTGAGACACTTGAGGGCAAGGAAGCTTCCTGTGAGGAGACAGTAGGGAAGCAAACATCTGTAAAAGAGGTGGATTGGGGTAGGGGGAACATTAGAGGACTGGCAGGGAACCATGCAAGTTGTGAAAAATCTGTTAAAAAGGGAAGCAAGAGCAAGATGGTCAGGGACCAGGGAGCCATCTGCTTGGAGGGGGAGGATAACTTTCAAAAAACTGGAGGGAGAATTTAGGATAGACTGTAGATTGGATTTGAAGTAGTGGACCTTGGCTGCTCGAATTGCCTTGGTGCAGGAGTTCATAAGGGACCTGTAGTGTTGGTGGTCAGAATCAGAGTGGAGGGTCTTGAACTGTGCCCATGCAAGGTACCTAGATTTGCATGGCTCAGTGAAGTTGGGTGTGGTCCAGGGCTGGTGGGAGCATTTCACTCTGCATATTTTAAGGGGAGCATGGATGTTCCTGGAGTTAGTCAGAATGGCAGTGAAGTGTGAGAGCGTTGTGTCAATGTTTTGAGTAGAGTACACAGGAGACCAGTAAGCAGAGGCCAGGTCACTTAAGATGACATCTGTTTCAAGTGACCCGAGAGGCCAGTGCCAGATGCATTTAGTGGTGGATTGGGGAGAACCAGCATGGGGTTTCCTAATACAATAGGTGAGGCAGTTATCACTGAACACATTAGGAGAATGCCTGCAGCTGAGATGTGATGAGGATGGGAGCACAGTATGCAATCCAGGAGGGAGTGGTTTAAGGAGTGGGGGTTATGCCAGGTGGGTCCAGAGTTTAGCTGGGTGAGATTCAAGGATTCAGTAGAGGTTAGGATAGGCTTAGAGGCAGGGGAGAGCCAGTTTATATGGAAGTCCCCAAGTTAACTAGGTTCACCAGAGGCAGAGAGGGAGACAAGTGAAGAGAGAGTTGAGGAGAGAGGTATCATAGGTTATACAGAGCTTATGTATACAAAAGTCCTTTTTCACATTATTTCATTAGTACCCCATAATCCTATGTTTAAAAAGGTAATTGTCCATCTCATTCTTGAAGATGTTCATATTTACACTGGTTACAGTCTCCAAGGGTAACCTATTCCAGATTTCACTCACCCTTAAGGACACTCTAGGACATTCTACTGTCAATTGGAGAGGATGGGCCCTAGTAGTATAAGGTGACTCTCTTTATTCCAGACCCGGAAGTTCCCACAATCCTGGGTCAGTGAATGATTTATAAATCATACACATGTCTCCTCTTAATCGCCTGAGCTCTAATGGATACAGGTCCACAATTTTTAATTTTATTTGGTAATCGCATCCTTTTGCTTCCAAAATGCTATGGGTTGCCCTCCGCTGGACTCTTTTCAATGCTGCTATTTCTGTCCTACCACCTGGTGACCAAAACTGTGCACAGTAATCTAAATGCAGTCTAACCAAAGATGTATATAGTGGCAGCAGTGCCTCTCTATTTTTGCATGTTATATGATTGTTTATACAGTGCAGAATATAACTTGATTTCTTAATAAACACATTACAATGTGTTTTAAATGTTAGGTCATTTGTGATCATGATACCCAAATCACTCTGCTGCTCCACTGTACTCAGAATTTGACCGCATAGTGTATAGGTCCAGATTTATTCAGTCACCCAAAATGCATGACACAGCATTTATCAATATTATAGATTTTTTTTTTCCCAATGCCCAAATTTCTAATTAATTCAAGGCTTCCTGAAGTCAGATAGCATCAGCTTGGTTATTCACTATGTACCCTACCCTAGTGTCATCAGCAAATGCAGATAACCAAACATCATTTTTAATACACATTGATGCAATTTATATGTTAAAAAGACATGGCCCCAATATGGAACCCCTGGGGTACACCACTGGTCACATCTGCCCAAGCAGAATTTGTGCCATTCACTCTAACAGATTGTGTTCTGGATTCCAGCCATGCTTCTAACCATCTAGTTATTGTCCCATCAAGGCCATGCATGATTAGTGCATCTATGAGTTCTCCATGAGGCACCTTATCAAATGCTTTGAAAAGTCCAAGTATACCACGTCCACAAACTGCCCCTCCTTCATGGCCTTACTGACCCATCCATAAAATTCAAGTAAATTGGTCTGGCAAGATCTTCCATTAGTGAATCCATGTTGTACTGGATCCATCTTATCGGTAGTATGAAGGTACTCCATAATATAATCTTTAAGGATACCCTCAAAGATTTTACCCAACACAGATGTCAAGCTAGCCCTCCTATAATTTGACACCTCTTGTCTACTACCCTTTTTATAAATAGGCACCACCATAGTTCGTCTCCAAGCCTTCATAACATACCCCAAATTCAATGATCTTTGAAAGATCCGAGCAATTGGACCTGCCAGGAAATCTGCCAATTCCTTAATTATTCTGGGGTGTATTCCATCTGGACCTTGGGATTTATTCGGGTTAATTGTCTGTAATCTTTTGAGAGTTACTTCTCTATTACATAGATGGTTAGTGCCTAGGTCAGTTGCTAAATGGGGTAATATTGGGGAAATGTTATTATTAAAAACTGTTACAAAAAATGTATCATACATTTGGACTAGTTGAAATTGGTCAGTGACCATACTACCATCAGTTGCAGATAGTGGTCCACCAGCACAGCAGGTACCCTTTTTATCATTAATGTAGGCATAGAATGATTTATAATTATCTTGAACCTTTACTTCCAAGCTCAACTCATACTTTTTTTTTGGCTTTGTAAATACATTTTTTGGACTGTTTTAGAAGATCTTTACACATATTCCAACATACACTACTATTGGATCTCTTAGCCCTCTGATATGCCCTATTTTTCTTTTTGATCAAATGCTGTACTGATTTTGTCATCCATTTAGGCACAACTTTGAAATTTCCTTCTGTACCTTTTACCTGGGGAACAAAGTTCTCAGTTAAGAAAAGTATCTTGTTTGTCAGAAGGTCCCACATTGAATCTAAGGATTTATCCAATAAATCCTTTTCCCAATTCCATAAACTTAAATGTAATTTCATGCCATCAAAGTCAGCCTTGTTGTAATTATATTTAATTGTCCTACTTCTAGTAGCATGTACCGAAAGGTCAAGGGAAAAGGAAACCATAGAATGGTCACTTGACCCAAGAGGTGGGAAGACCTTGCAAAAATTTACATTATCAGACACGTTGCTTAAAACAAGGTCTAAAATGTGGTTACCTCTAGTATTGGTGGTGACAAACTGATCCATTCCAGCTAACAAACAAGTTTGCAAAAAAACGTAACTCCAGTACAGTATTATACTGAAGTGTTTCCCAGTTTATACCCCGTAGGTTTAAGTCACCGAGTACCACATTCTTTTTGGTATCACCAATAGTTTTTAGAAAGTCCAGTAACTGTTCATCCCGCTCCAGCAGGGCAGATGGTGGTCTATATATCACAGCAATATTAATGCTTTCTAAGTGAGAAGGGACGATTTTTACCCATACAGCCTCAATCTTATCCCATTTAGATGTATCTATAATCTCTGAATTGATTTTATTTGAGATATATAATGCCACACCCCCACCACATTTGTCACTCCTATCCTTATGAATCAGATCGTAAACACAGATTTGTTTGTCCCATTGGGCATTTTGACTCCACCAGGTTTCCGTAATAGCACAAATACAGATGTTTAGACATTCAAGAGCCAATTTCAATTCCCCCATCTTTTTATTCAAGCTTCTAGCCTTAAGTAGAAGAACATTCCGTACATTCTCATCGATAATATAGCCCCTTAAGGTATGGCTAACAGGTTCCCCCCATTAAGTTTAAACCATCATCAATTGCCTGTCGAAGTTGGTAGGCAAAGATTCATTTACCCCTTCTATTTAGATGGAGTCCATCCTGTGAATATAGCATGGGATTTCTGAATTTAATATTCTGTTCCAAAAAGATGTAACCCTCCCTCATATACCATCTTTTGATCCATCAAAAGAGGACAGAGGGTTCTTGGCAGAGGTGTAAAATATGCCAACAAAGATAGGGAGGGTGGAAGGGAGGGAAAATTTGAGTAGCAGAAGCTCATGTGAGGTGGGCAGGGGCTCTCTGAGGGAGCTTGAACAGGAGATGTTTTGCCAGATGTATATGGCAATGCCTCCACCTCACTTACCTCTGTGCTGGAGAAAAAGGTAGCAATCAGGGAGGGCTAGGTGTGAGTCTAGAACTTTGGAAGAGAGCCAGGCTTCAGAAATACAAAGTATGTCAGGGGAATATTGCGAGACCCATACCTTGAGGAAGTCTGTCTTAGGGAGGAGGCTCTGTGCATTGAAGTGGAAGAAACTAAGACTTTTAGGCATGGAGAGTGAAGGGGGTGGGGGCCAGGATTTGGTTCCACTTCACTAGCATGGAGTAGAAGGATAAGGAGAAGGGTGAGAATGGAAGGTGTCTTACAATTTTTGCAACCAAAGGAAGAGATGGCTGAGGAGTAGGGAGAAGAGGAGTGTAAAGAGCAGTGGAGAAATCTGAGGTTTAGTGAGAGGGTAGGAAGGGGATCAGGGGGAATAAAGTAAGTTTGGGGTAGGCATGTAGGCAGGCAGGTAGGGAGAGAGGTGGAGAAACAATAGGACGGGAGGAGAAAAGAGGAGAGAGATGGGAGGGGGAAGGTGGAGGGGGAAGAGGGCAAGGCAGACTTTAGGGGGCATGAGAGAGGGCAGGGTGGTAAGAGAGAGTAGGGGGACACAGATTAGGAAGGCAGGTAGCTAGAGGAGCATGGTGCTGGGGAATCAGAAGGAGGAGGTAAGAGGAGAAGGAGAAGGGGGGAAAATTAATCAGAGCTGGGAAGGAATAGTAGAGAAAAAAAGATTCACCGGTGCAGACAAAGCAAATTTGGGGTCTGAGGTTGTGAGGAAATACAAAGGTGACAGGGGCAGAGTATTGCCAGCAAGCAGCTGAAGGGGTGGAGGGTGAGGTTTTTGAAAAAAAAAAAGCAATAAATAGAACTAGAGATTTACAGTTAGAACAAAATACAAAACTGGAGCACTAGCTAATGAGTGAATGCTGCAACATGGCTGTATGAGTTAGAGTGCTAACAAAACATGAAGACGAAATGAAACAACTACATAAAAGTTAAAAGCAATGCAAATAATAATAATAGGATATACAGTAGACTAGCAGTCTGAAACCAATGTGAATTACAGCAATAACTAAAATATTTGAGCACAGACAAGCCTGGCTGTTAGAACTAGCAGGTCAAACAAAGCAGGCTGGCAAAATTAGTAATCAAGTAGCGAGGTGGTGAAGGAAGAGCAGTGGAGCAAAACAATGATGGAAGGTGTCTGTTGAGCAGTGTGGCCAGCTGACCGACTGACTCAATACTGACTCCTGACAGACTCCTAGATGTCCTTAGTGTACGATCCTTTGTGCGAATGTGCTACTGCATGGACAGGCTTGTAGATCATCACCGATTTAGTAGTGGGGTGTGTTGAGAAAGTCCTGCCCCCTCCTCAAACCCAATAGATGAAGGGCACAGGCAGCAAAAAGACAATAAAGTTCTGACTCCGGGGGTCCGCAGTCTGGAAGCCAAGGGGTGGTCCAGTGGACAGCAGTCCCAGCTTTCAACAGGGAGCCATGCCATGGCAGTGAGATCCAATGGGGAACTGGCACTGAAGAAAAAGTGCTGCAGATTACAATTCATGCCCAAAGTGTTAAATCACACCCCTGCTTGCACCCAATTGGTGGAGGGCACAGGCAGCAAAAGGACAGCAAAGTCCTGGCTCTGGGGGACTCTGAGGTCCGGCAGCTGGGGGATGATCCGGTGGAGAATAATCCCAGCTCTCAGCAGGGAGCCTTGCAGTGGTGGCAAGGTCCGGTGGGGAACTGGTGCTGGCAATTGGCTCAGCAGCTTCTGACTCTGAGCCTTCTTATTTATTTATTTTATTTACACTTTGATAATCGGTTAAGTGCACTGGCACCAAGTGCCTTTTTTAGTCATGACCCGGGTGCAATTGCACAGACATTTGAGGACATACATAGAAACGTCTGGGTGCTTGTTGCAGAAAATGAAACATACACGCAATGATTGAAAATTACATACTTGATTATATACTCGCGGCACATAGAAAGCATAGCTGATTAGTGCAGATACTACACTGAGTGCAAATGTATAGGGGTATGTACAAGGGGTATTTACACAAAGCTGTCACAAACACCAAGTGACAGATAAAATTCTTTCAAATTGCTTGAGAAAGCAGAGACAGATGGTGATTCTCTATTGGGGGGGGGCTTACATTCCCTAATGAGGAGGCAAGGTAGCTGAAGGAGTGTTGTCCAGTATTTGTTCAAAAAAAGGGAACTTTTAGGTTATTTTTTGAGGTGGATCGAGAGGAGGGCAAGTTGACAAACTCGAGTTATTCAGCTAAATAGATGGGGGAGTTTTTAACCATAGTTCTTTTAATAAATCTGGGAAGTGTTAGGTTGGATGTGAGCTCTGGTGAGAGACAGTTTAGAGAGTTCAGGGAAAGAAAGTGATGTGTCTTGCTGTCGCTGCCTGTTGGAAATCTGTCATTCTTGTGATAAAGAGTATGCTTCTTCTGTAGCATAGTTTTGTTAACAGCATCAGTGACCAAGGAGCATAGTCCAGTATAGGGGAGCAGATTTTCTTGGACCAGTGTAGTCGAGGACAACTACGAAATGGATGTGACTGACTACCCAACTGATGTGATATTCCCTGGAATTAAAACATTTGCTGAAATAGACACCGCTAACCTAACATGACCTCTTTTTCCTACCTCAGACTAGGAGTGAGAGTTTCCCTGTCAGCACCTCAGCTGCATCCTAAACTTTCCTAATCATCAGTATTGCAAGACTGGTAATCGTTTTCTTTAAATCTCATTACATTGTACTTTATTGCACATCAAGTCACTAACTCTATGCTGGGATGCTATTATTGCTCTATAGGGTAGGGAATTGACAGAACACCAAGCAGGCTTACCTAATGCTAGCTGATTGTACAATTGTTTCCCCCACCAGCAGTTGGTTTTGTCATTTTAAAAAGGTCCCCACAGCGGCTGCAGGGTATTCCATTTCCCTCCTCCTGACCCGGATGCTGAGTAAACAACTGCCCTAACAATATCTAACACTTAAGGCAGGGAGTGGGGTGAAGAGCCCCCTCAAACTCCACCCCACTGTTGCAGGCAGGGTACCCCTTGGGTCTGGAAGGGCTTTACATTGACACCCACTCACACAGTAAATGTATGTGTTTGGCAACTAATGCAATGGTGCATAATGCATGGCATGTCTAGGCAGCACCACTCTTCCTCACTTCCCCCCAAGCAGCCTCCCCTTTCATAGTCCCACATGTTTTTTTCCTTTCTCATTTGTCCTCTCACCCAATGGCTCCAGGGATAAGGTTCCGTATGAAAACGGCACAAACAAAACAGCACTGTGAAAAAAACAGCAAGGTAAAATCAGCCCCAATCAAAACAGCACAGAGCACTACACTGTGCTCCAAAATCAGCGCTGCTACACTTGCTTTTTCTGTGGGGGGATCAGCCCCCCGTACCTCTGATAATTATTATAACTATCACTGGTGGGGATGACATTGATGGACAGGGAAATACTTGAGGGGGGCTACTCCACAGGGGCAAACAGGTTGGGAGGGGAAGAACATTGGTGGGGATGAACAACCTGTGGGTGGAGGGGAACAAAGTCAGAAGGACGGTCGGAATGGGACTTACGCAACAACAAAAAAATCTTCCCACAACTAGTTCTGATCCCGGGTCCACCAGCCACACAGGTGGTGAATCTAACCTCTACACTACATGACCAACTCAGAACTGGCTCTCCAAAGAACTACCTATATACTTCATACATAATAACTACATCTATTACTGTCTGCTGAAGCAAAAGCACTGAACTTGCAGTGTGCTGTTATTAGCACATATCTCATTTCACAATTGCTATTTTTAACTCGCCCAAATTTACTCACTGTAATTAATGCACTGTTGATGGGATACCAAGGATAATGAGTCCAAGTGGAGGCTATTATCTTACTAACCACCTCCCAAAATATGTTTGCTGCTGTCAAGGTAGCCCCTCTGGTGTTCGATATCTCTAAGACCATTTATCTGCTCAGTGGTTACACCCCTGAAGTCTGTTGTTGACCAACAGGATGCTCTATTGCTGGGTCACTCTGGTATGCAGGGGGCTGGGATGGATTTCCTATGCTGGGTACTCCCTTCACTTTCCCTGCTGTGTACCACTGTGGCAGAGCTTGCAAGGGCTAGCATCCCACCTTTCTGCTTACACTGTAGGTACATTATTTACCTATTGTAGTTCTCAGTTATTTACTGTATTTCCTGTATTGTTTATTGTACATTGTTCCAGTTGTATTTTTTTGTGGTTTTACAGTTTATTTCAATTGTGGACCTGTATTTTGGGTCCATTGTTACCAGGGTGTAGAGTATAATTATACTTGGGTCTCATGGGACCATTGTGAGTATACAGAGTTCAGCAACTTACAGGACTGCATAGGACCCATTTCTATCAAGTTCTGCTGGTGGTACAGTTTTCCTAACACACCTATCTTTAGAGTTCACCCTAGTGTGAAGCTACACCATTCACCCCCCAACCCCGTTCCACTATGCCACTATAGGATAAAGATATCAAGGTCTGAACTGCCTGTTTGTTACTGTTGCTCAGATAGTATCTGAGCAATCTGGATCCACTGAATACCTGCCATTTTGGCAGGATAGTGGATCTGTTGAATAGCGGCAGCTATCCAACCATGGATCTGACCCCCTGGATCCAGGTTGGATCCCAGGTGATATGGCACTGGATCCAGGGTGACACTGGATTCCTGGATCTGGTGCCAAGATCTGGCATTGAACTCTGGGTCAGGCATCAGATCTCTGGATCTGGCACTGGATCCCTGGATCCAGCGTCAGATAACGTGGGATCTGACATGGGATCCAACCTCTGAATTCGGCCTGATTGCTGGTCGGATCCTGCCCGGACTGTGCCGCTCTCTGAAGGAGCACAGTTGAATCCATGGGGGCACTATCCGAGCAACACTACTATTCATGGTTAGCAGGAGAATAAAGGACAAGACTGATGTCTACCCCTGTAAGAAGTGATACCCCAGTTGGAAGTGAGGTGTGTCTCCTGGACTGTTAAAAGCCTTAATCATCTGGAAAAATGCACTAAAGTGCTTCAGCACTCTAAGTCTTTAAAAGCAGACAAAACTGTTATCCAGGAGACTCACCTCACTAATAGAACCATCCAGTGTTTTCAGAAGTCATGGATAGATTAGTTGCTATATAGCTTGGCCAAGAACAGATTTAAAGGTGTTACTATACTCTTTCATTGAGCTTTGACCTGGAAAGTGGAGAAGTCAGTGACTGGCAGGCATGAGAGATGGATAGTGGCCCTTGTGTCATTTCCTGGGTAGAGTCCTTCTAGTTAAAACTCATTACCTCCAATAGCTCCATATGAAGTTTGAACTATCCATTGTTTACCTGACACAAAATGGCCACCCAAGAGGTAATATGTTTTAATGTGTACACTCCAAATTAAGATGAAGCAGACTTCTTCCCCCAAATAAGTCAAGCCATTGCAGACATCAGGGGTAAAACTCAGGATGCCCCACTTCTCATGGGGATGACCTCAGTTTGGCCCCAGATCCATTTCTAGACAACTGTACAGTACAATGTCCATGGATAGTTACCCTAGAGTGAAAAAGGCACTTCAGGACCTTATGTTAGAATGAGATCTGACATTTGGAGGTGGGAAAATCCAGTAGGGAGGGGCTATTCATTTTACTCAACAGTTCACAGCACATTCCATTACATAAATGTTTGGCTGGTGGATGAAGAGGCAAGCTGATGGTGCATTTGACCTTAGTATAGAAAAAGTCCTGCTTTCTGATCATGCCCCGGTAGGGCTATCCTTCCTACACCAAGGTGCAAAAGACAGCTCCCCTAGGTGGTATTGCAATCTCCTTCTCATAAAGGACCCCAAGTTCCACAAATGGATAACTTCTGAAGCGGAATTGTACTTTCATGAGAATGTGAAAAAAAGGGTAGTAGAAACATAGAAACATAGAATCTGACAGCAGAAGGGGAACCCAAGGTCCATCTAGTCTGCCCGTGATGTAGTTTCTAACCCCCCGCTACCCGCTCATTTATATTATACCCTTCTGCTTATCCCATGCATTGTTGAATCCCACAACTGTTTTGGCCTCTATGACCTCTGATGGTAGGCTATTCCAGGTGTCCACCACCCTCTCTGTGAAGAAGAACTTTCTAATGTTAGTCCTGAATTTTCCTCCCATAAGTTTAAGATCATGACCCCATGTTCTGCTGCCCTCATTGGCCTTGAATAGTTCCTGAACCTGGACCTAACTTGTTCCCTTGATGTACTTGATGGTCTCGATCATGTCCCTTCTCTCTCTCCTTTGTTACAGAGAGTACATGTTTAATTCTTTCAGCCTGTCCTCAAATGGAATTGTGTGTATTCCACGTATCATTGTTGTTGCCCTCCTTTGTACCATCTCCATTCTGTCTATGTCCTTTCTGAGGTGTGGTCTCCTGAACTGGATACAATACTCCAGGTGGGGTGGACCAATGCCCTATACAGTGCCAGTACGACCTCCCTCCTCTGGCTTGTGATTCCTCTTCCTATGCACCCCAGCATGCCACTGGCCTTGAGTGCTGCCTTCTCGCATTGTCTACTCACCTATAGGTCAACTGTTATAATGACCCCTAGGTCCCGTTCTTGACTGGCTGTTGCTAATTTTACTCCCTCCAAGAAGTACTCCTTTTTTGGGCTTCCCATCCCTATGTGCATGACTTTGCATTTTTTAGTATTGAAGTTCAGCTGCTATGCTGCAGACCACTCCTTCAGCTTCTTTAGGTCTGCCTCCATTTTTAGTTGCCCTGCTGGGGAGTCTACCTGGTTGCTTAATTTGGTGTCATCTGCGAACAGACACACCTTCCCCTAGAGATCCCCTGCTATGTCTGTTATAAATACATTGAAAAGCAGAGGTCCCAGTATGGAACCCTGCGGCACCCCACTGGTTACCCTCTGTTCTGCTGATAGTGTGCCATTTACCTGCACCCTCTGTGTTCTATCCTGCTGCCAATTTTTCACCTATATCACCATTTGTGGTCCCACCCATGTTGTCCAAAGTCTTTATCAGCCTTCTGTGGGGAACAGAGTCGAACGCTTTACTAAAGTCCAAGTAGACCACATCTACTGCCCCCCTTTTATCTACTGTCTTCATAACCCAGTTTAAGAAATCTATTAGGTTTGTTCAGCAGGACCTCCCAGTCATGAACCCATGCTGTTTGTGATCTTGCTGTCTGCTGGATTCAAGGAATGCTAGGATTCTCTGTTCAAGTAATGATTCCATTAATTTTCCCACCATGGAAGTGAGGCTCACTGGTTGGTAATTCCCTGCTTCTTCCCTGGTACCAGATTTATGGAGTGGGAGCACTGTTGCCCTCTTCCAATCTATTGGCACCTCCCCAGTCTCCATTGATTTGGTGAAGAGTTTTGCTAGTGGTGCTGCAAGTTCCTTCCATAATTCTTTTAGGATTCTAGGGTGCATTTCACCCTTGTCTATTTTCAGGCTATTTAGCACCTTCAGGACTTGGTCTGCTGTGAAGGGGTCTGTAACAACCCCTATTTCTGGGATGCTGGTCCTCTCCAGGGCTGGGCCATTGCCCTCCTTCTCCTCTGTAAATACAGAGCAGAAGTATTTGATTAGGATTTCAGCTTTTTCCCTGTCCCCTTCTTCTATGTTCCCCCCTTCCTCCTTCTGTACCTAAAAAAGGTCTTATCCCCTGTTTTTACACCTTCTGCTATCTTCATCTCTGTTTGTGCATTTACATTTCTTATTACTTTTCCTGCCTCCTTAATTTCTCTCTGAATCCTTCCTGGTCTTTCTTCTTCTTTGTTGCTTTGAATTTCTTGTAAGCTGTCTCTTTTGTCCTTTACTATGGCTGCCACCTCTTTGGAGTACTGTAGTGGCTTTCTTTTCTTTTTTGCTTTGCTTATTTTTCTGGTGTATTGGTCTGTCACCGTCCTGATAGCGCCCTTTATGTTTTCCCAGATTTCTTTGACCCCTTCCCTCTGGTCTTCTTTTAAGATTCTATCTATGCTATGTCTCATTCCACAAAAATCTACTCTTTTAAAATCTAGGACCCTGATTTTTGAGTGACTAGTGTCCTCTGAAGTGATAATGTTGAATCTGACCATATGATGGTCACTGTTCCCCAGGTGGCACCCCTCTTCTGTCTTGGTTACTCTCTCCGCATTTGTTAGAACCACATCCAGTATGGCTTCTCCCCTTGTTGGAGAGGCCACCAGTTGCCTCAGTCCTGCACTCTGCAAGGCTGTTAAAAAGTCCCTAGTCCTTCTTGATGCTGCTGATAATTTTTCCCACGCGATATAAGGCAGGTTTAGATCCCCAACAAGTATCACCTCACCTTTGCCTGTCATTTGGTGAATTTTTTCGAGTAGATCCTTGTCTGCAGTTTCCCACTGTGGTGGGGGCCTATAAACTGCACCCACTCTGATGGTAGCCCCATTTCCAGTGTCAGCTGCCAGCCACAGTGTCTCAAATTTGCTGGGGCTGTATCTCTGTGGTTTTTATGTCCTCCCATACATATTGTATATTGCCACTCCTCCCTTTTTTCACTTTCTATTCTGTCTGTACAGATCGTACCCTGGGATCATTGTGTCCCGGGTGTGGTTTTCTGCAAACCATGTTTCAGTCACAGCCACCCAGTCCAGGTCTTCCTGTGTCATAGTTGTCATGAGTTCAGGTAGTTTGTTTGACAGGCTTCTAACATTAGTAAGTAATGCTCTCCATATTCATTCACCCCCCAACCCGGGTGTGACATTGTTTCCTGTTCATTTGTTTTTCTGGGCAAGTGCTGCAATTTGGTGCTGATTTTATGCTCTTTTTAGATTTAGATATTTGGAGAGTGGAGTCCTGCACTTTTGTTACTGTGGTGTGTGCAGACTCCATCTCCTGCTTTGGTGCCGCTTTTATGCTTATTTTGGATTTATGGAGAGTGGGGTCCTGCACACCAGGCATTGTGGTTTGTGCAGTCCCTAGCTCCCCTTTTCTTAGTTTAAACAACCCACATAAATGTTGAATTTCTGACCAAGTGCCCTCACCCCTTCTTTATTATAGTGTAGGCCATCATACCTGAAGAAATGTCTTTCCCCAAAACTTTGCCAGTTCCCTATAAAGTTGTACCCCTTTTCCTGGCATAAGTCATGCAACCAGGTGTTGAGGTTGTGTATTTCTTCTGCCCTGACATTCTTTTTGCTACTGCCTTTTTCCCTGACTGGTAGAACGTCTGAGAAGGCAAAGGAGGATGAAAGAGAGGACACTTTGCTCGCTAGATCTGTTAAGGGTTTTTTTTGTTGTTTCATCCAGTGTTTGATTCACCAAGTCATTTGTTCCAATGTGGATTTCTACAAGATTTTTTTCACCTTCTTTATACACAAGGTTTAGTATTGCAGTTTGTGTCTCTTTTTGCAGATGCACCTGGGAGACACTTTACCAGAGTCCCCACATTGGTGCTAGATTTTAAGTAGGGTTCCACACCGCGAATCATAGAATCCCCAATTACGAGTAGTTTCTGTGTAGTGGTTTTAGACCCTTGTTTACCGTTTGCTGCACTGTGATGCTTTTGTGAAATATCACTGGGTTTTGACTGAGGTGCTTTCAGTAGTGACTACCGGTTTGATGTGGTAGTGCCAGATTCAGTTTGGGAAGCCTTTAAAACCTTTTTTTGTCAACTCTCTTTTATCTCTGACTACCTGAGAACTATCTCAGGCTGACAACACACACCACCACCGATCTACTGCCAACCTGAAGCCCGCACTCTGGAAACAGATACAGATACCCCCACTTGCCTCGGACCAATGGACCCCCTGGTTCTGAGCCCCCTGAGGCAGGGCTGCCTTCCACTCCTGGCATGCTATCTGAAATCCAGTGCATTGACTGGGGAAGAATGGAGGATCAGAAGGAATGGAGAGATGAGCCTGGTATTGGGCATGTGGCGGTGGGGCACTGGAGGTAGCCATCACCTATCCCAGGGCCAGGGCTTTTCCTGGCTTGAGTTTCCCCTGGAGCACGGACATGCAATGATGTCTGTGCAGGCACGCTGCTGACATCCTACGCCACTCCACCCCTATACTGTGTCGATGCCTGTAGGGTCTCAATCTCCATCGGAGGTTACTAAGGCACCAAACAAGCCCCCAAACCCTCCCCAGGAGAGGAGAGGAGAGCAGTCCTCCAGACACTCAAACTCTACCTCTTAGTAGAACTCTGGCACCCGAATCTGTTCCCGAACCCAGGTCACCTGTGCAACACGAGGTGGGACGTTCAGTGCCTCAACCCTCAGCACCACCAGGCTGGCCCTTTAAAGCCTTTTTAAGAGGGCATATTAACTCTTATATTGCAACAAAGAAAAAAGAAAGGTACTGAGAGCTAGTTTGCAAAGGAAGCAGTGACAGGAGGAAACTGAGTTTAAGCAGAGTCACCAACCACCACCTGGCTTTCTGGCCACAGCTGTAGGCCTCAAATACAAAATCAATACAATCCTGCACCATAAAGCAGCATGGCTGCTTACTCTGTCCAAACAGAATTATTGGTAATTGGGGAAGAAAGGCGATAAACTCTCGGTCTACCACCTGTGTAAGCAGAACATGGAGTTGCAGATTCCAGCACTGCGTAGCAGCTAAGGTACAACAATATCTGACCCCAAGGGAGTCACTGAGGTGATGAAACTGTGCTTTGAATCCCTCTATGCCTCCTAAGTGTTTAGCCCCAAAGCCCCCTCCCCCCCACAGTACACACCTTCCTCAAAAACACCCTGCTGCCTCGGTTTCAACCAACTTTTGGGAGAAGCTAGACAGGCCCCTATCACAAAAGTGAGTACGGAGAGGCCCTAATACAGCTAACTAAAGGGAAAGACCCAGGGGATGATAGCTTCATGGTGGACTTATTTCAAATTATGTTGCAGGTCGTATTTCCCCATCTATTAGCTGTCCTGCTGGAGGTCCATTCTGAGGATACCCTTCCAACCAGTATGAAGAAAGCTTTGATTATACTCCTTCCTAACAAGTTTTCAGACCCCCTGGACTGTAACAAATATTTGCCAATCTCTCTTATTTCTAATGACATTTAAATTATGGCCAAAGCCTTGGAGAACTGAATTGAGAGGCCTTTCCTTTCCCTAATCCACCCCCCCCCCCCCACAAGCAGGGGTCTGGAAAGGGAAGCCTGGGACAGAAAATATTCACACATTTCTAAACCTAAAATAGTACGTAGACAGGTTTAGCATATCCATGGTGGCTATGGTCATGTGCTTTAGAAAAGCTTTTGTCTCTGTGGGGTGGGGTTAACTCCACTCTGTCATGGAAGCTTATGGCTTTGGTCCCCATTTTCTGAGCAGGATTACCACCTTATACAATGCTCCCTCAGCAACTCTACTTATCAACTGCATGATTTCCACCCCTTTCACTCTGTATAGGGGCACCTTACAGGGTTGCTGTCTGTCCTCCTTCTAATGCTGCTAGCATTAGACACTCTCACTTGGAAACCTCTTGACTCTAAGAACATCCAAGGAATCAAGGTTAAGGACAGTAGTTACTTGGTCAACATGTACTGGATGACTAGCTCCTCACAATAGTCCACCCCACCCAATCTATACCGCCAGTCATGATAGTACTTGATAGCTTTGCTGACACTTCTGGGTTGGTGGTGAACTGGAAGAAAACAACCATCCCCTCCCAGAATGCTGCATGTGTTTCATCTTGCAAAAATGGCCTTAATGTAGGTTGGCACTGGAGGGCTTCACCTACATGGGGTGAAGATCCCCACCAAATGGAATGACTTATCCTTGACTAATTTTTACCCTCTCCTATCAGGCCTAGAACCTGAAATAAATAAATGTCTCAAAATATGCCTAACACACAAAGGCAAAATGGAGACCATTGGAATGTTTGTGTTACCTAAGTTTACCTATCTATTTCATAACTTCCCCCTTCTAGTGCCTGACAAGCTTTTTCAGAGACTGGATTACCTTTTGGCCTTTCTGCTATGGTAAGGTAAAAAGCCCAGGATTAGTAAGGCCAAACTCAGGGCCCTTTAGAAGAAGGGTGGGCTGTCCTAACATGGTTCCAGGTGTATCTATGGGACTACAGGTTTCACAAAAAACTAAATGGATCCTCCTAGTCTCTGAGAACACCCCACAATGGGTTTCATTAGAAAAGAACCTCACACAAACTCCCTGGTTAGGACTCCTCCTCGGAATTAGAGGGAACAGGGGTGGAGGTGGAAACCTGATTACTCAAGGAACGTAATATGCATAGCACACATGCCAGTCCCTGATGTGCTGCCCCCTATGCAAGGCAACTCCACCAAAACCCTACATCTATTTATGTCAGGATCCTTGTATTCAAGTGTAGGGGAGGTGGTGCCCATGTGGTGGAAAGAATGGGAGCAAGCAGGCAGGCATAGTGACCGTGGCAGCTGATACAATTTAAAATCCTCCATTAATGGCATCAAGCCCCACTGGCCAAATATCGTAAGTGTCTGCTGCCTGATTCCAATTGTTGGAGATGTAATGCACCTGAGGCAGGGCTCTTACATCTGCTCTGGCATTGTCCCCAAATTGCTAAATATTCGAAAGCGGTCTTGAGAGAATGCTCCAAAATTCTGAATATAGATATTCCAAACAAGCTGGCATTAGTAATCTTAGGCGATACTTTTTACTTCTAGGAGGAGCCAGTCAAGTAACAGTATGGCTGCTAACAGCTATTATAGAAGTGAAAAGGGCAATCCTCATGAACTGGAGATAGCCCATCTCCCAATCTCTTACGGCCTGACACTCGATCTTGGCTAAGGTAGTTATATTTGAAAGACTGTTGTAGAGCAAACTATCCATTTTCTATAAGAAATGGGCTTCATATTTCAACTTTCATCTATGCTCAATGATGCCCCTGACCAGAGAACCCACCTGCTTCACAGTAACTCTAGGCTTCTGGATTTAGTGCACCTCACCTCTATAAAGGTGGGTCCCCCTATCAGTAGGATAGGCACATGGGTAAGCCCTGCCTTCATATGAGGGATAGGGTTGGATATTGTAAAGATTTCAGCCTCTACTGGTAGTAGGACCCCTCAAAAATAGCACTAACACTACACCTGTGGCACATACTGGGGTATAAGGTGCTGTTACCACTACCTGTACCTGGTAACTTACTCATATGTATACTCAGGGTGCAGATCTTTCCCAGTAGTAGCTCTGAATGAGTATAGTTGGTATTTATCTAGAGGTCTCCCCCAATACTATTTAGGTGATGAGGCTAGCTATGTCATATGTATTTTCCTTTTATTGCTTACTATATGTTGTATTGTTAGCAACCCCCAATTTACTTTTTTCAGCTATGTGTTAGGTAATCTACTTTGGAATACTTATGGTTTAGGGGTACAACACTAGTCCTGAAAGGAAACTGTACTATTGCATGTTATCCATGTTCTCATTTTTATAATGGAATTTTTATTGCTTACAATTGTTGGTGCTATTTGTTGAAAATTAAATTAAATTTGTCATGATAAAAAAGAAAAATGCCACTGGGAACTGGACCTATTGTGTTTCATAGCAGAAGCGGAAACTTGCTCTGCACACTTCATGAAGGCTGTTGAACTCTTTACTGGTGGGGAGGTCACAAAGATTGTGGATAAGTGATCATTTATGTCTTTGAAATACCAAGTTGGATTGGCAGAAGAATACATTTTGCAAATAACTCCTGGGCCTGACCCACTAATATCCACTTGTGCTCAACCCTGAGCACACAGATGTATCAAACAGCATTTCAAGTACAATGTACTGTATAAAGATGAAATGACATCACTCCCCTCAACCACCCCCTCTCCCCATAGTCATTTTCCTGTAACATAGAAACATAAAAGTTGTCAGCAGATAAGGACCTCTTGGCCCACCTAGTCTGCCCTATATTCCCTACCTACTGTGCCACAGCAGACCCTACTTGGCCTATGGTCTCCCTCCCTTGTCTAACTTCTAAGGTTCCCTTGTGTTTATCTCATGCATGCTTGACTCCTGTTACCATTTTAGCACCCACCACCTCTGCTGGCAGGCTGTTTCAGGCATCCGCCACCCCCCCCCCTGTGAAGAAGTATTTCCTCACATCTCATCTGAGCCTCCCCCCTCCAGTTTCACAGTATGGCCCCTTGTCCTGGGACATTTTTGTTTTATGGAAAATGCTACATTCCTGTACCTTACGAATACCTGTGAGGTATTTGAATGTTTCTATTATATCCCCCATTTCCCTCCTTTCCTGTAGAGAGTATATACTCATTTTTATGTTGCTTGCACGCATGTGCAAGAAACATAGTGCCATCATCTGAGTTTTCGGAGGTGTGGCACCCCCTCTTACAATTCAGTCAGTGAGTTTGCAGGCACGGCCGCAGTTCTCCAATGACTTCTGCAGCTGTCTATGACAGCAGTCAAAATGCAGTGGCATAAAGTTGAAAGGGAGAGCTCTGCTTCAGTGAGCAGAGCTGTCCCCCCCCCACGCACACACATGCCGCAAGCACGCATATTGCACGCTGATGCACTCCCCCCACACACTGTGGCGGCAGGGGTGCCCAATCTCCGTCGGCTCCCCCCCCCAACAAAAGCTGTCCAGGTGCCACGCTGGGAGCCCACCAGTGTGGCAAAATGTTATAGCCAGCGGGTGCCCAATCCCCGTTGGCTCCATGGCATCGCCCCCAAAACCTTTCCAGGTGCCGCGCTGGGAGGCCACCCCAGCGTGGCAAATCTTGTTATAGCCGATGGGGTGCCCAATCCTCGGTCAGCTCCAGCCCCCAAACAGCCTTTCCAGCTGCCACGCTGGGAGCCCACCTAGCATGGCAAACGTCCTGTGTCATCTTAATTAAAAAAACAAAAACCTGTAAATAAAAAATGGTCCCTCGCAGTCTCACTGCCCCCACCGCACCCACCACTGCACACCCTGACTCCCACCCCTCCTCACCCATACTTACCTCTGGAGCTCGGGCGACGATCTTCGGTGGACTGGGAACACGTCTGCACTCTTCAAAGCCGACCGCGAACTGAGGAAATGCCGGTAAGCTGTATAATGGAATAAATAGGGTTTTTTAAACTTTGTTGCATATCTCAGGCATTTTTGGAATTTTGGGCCCAAATTTTCAACATGGAGTTTTTGGGACCCCTTCTCATGAATTCTTGCACTGTCATGGTGTTAATCGGGCCCGATGGGTGATTTCGCCATCACTGCGCAAAATCACCTTTCAGGGCTGATTAATGAAATGACACTGCCTGTGTTCATAAGGTGGTTTCTCAAAAAACCTATGTTGAAAATTTGGTGAAAAAATTCCTAAAAATGACTGTTTTATGAGCGCGCGTTGCGCAGTTCCTGTGACAATCTGGTGACATCCAGCAGACCAGACCTGGGTTTGAATCCCACAGCTTCCACTTGCACACTGTGTGACCCTGAGCAAGTCACTTAACCTCCTTGTGCTCCCAGGTTGCTCCTGTAAAAAAATCTTTCAGCTTAGTGTGCTATACCTGGTTAAACAACTAAATAAATAAGTTCCTATGCACGCTCGTAAATTCGCGAATTTTCAATATTTTCACTCCAGATTTTCAACATTGCCATTTTACCACACCTCCTTACGAGCAGTATAGCTGTCATTTTTCACATCCTGCCCAAAACGTGTTTCCACCCACGTAGCGCACAATGGTACAGTCGGTGTGTGAAATCAATGTATGGGACACATTAGGAAAATCACAGTGACACTGATCATGAGCAGAGGTCTTAAAATGGCTATGTTGAAAATTTGGTTAAAAAATTCCTAAAAATGATTGTTTTATGAGCGTGCGTTGCGCACTTCCTATGCACGCTCGTAAGTTAGCGAATTTTCAATATTTGCACTACAATGACTTCCAAATACCTAAACAGCACAAACAAGCAAACAACATTTGGCATTGACAAATGCTTGTTTTATTTATTTTTGAGTATTCAGAAAACACATTTGAGCTTGGGAGCTCATTTACAAAGATTCCTCATCTTGAATAATGTTCACAAATTATATTAGTGGACAGGGTGCAATAGGTGGCTGTAAGGAGCACTTGTCAATGCTAGTTACAGAGGTATAACTTTAGAAACAATTTTAGAGTTAGAACACATTCTATACAGTACACAGTAATATGGTAGCCAGAGACTGTTACTTATAAATATTAATTGGATGGAGAAACCAAGAAAGAACTAGTGGAGTGAGAAGTATGGTGTAGTTTTGTCAGAGGTGGTAGTCACTCCTGGACCTCAGTGTGAGGGCATTTCTTAGTTCTGCCTTGAACTGATGAAGTTGAAAGAGTTGCAGGAGGGGTTCAGGCAGTTCATTTAGCTAATGTGGTGTTCTGAAAGCAAAGTAGCATTGATTTGGGTTTGTTTTGTGAAAAGGCACAGATAAATTCTTGGTCATGTTACTTGTTAAATATTCACTAAAAAAATACCACCAACAGTTTAATCTTGTTCCATGTCAGTTGACATCCATCTGTATTCCTCCTCCCCAGGATGAGTCTGAAAATAGGTAGAATTGTCTAGTCCTCTTTCCCGGTCAACAAAATCTACATAAATAGATAAAAAAAATATTTTGGTTATTTGCTGGGTTTAGGAGATTTAGGATAGAGGGAAGGTAAGGCCCATGAGTGATTTCTTTCCAAGTAGACAGACCTGTTATTTGACTGGGTTCTCCAGTTTGAGCCAGCTGACTTGTGAATAAAGCGTGCATGTGTGTGTAAGCCTGTCTGCCTCAAGAATGAAGCTGTAGGGCTTATTTAATACTAACCTGACCCTGTTGAGAACTGTGTCAGTTGTTCCTGCATAAATTGGCAACACATAGTCCAAAACTGGGAAGATAGAGCTAGTTACTATTAGGTGTTTTGCTTCAGATGTGAGGTAATGCCTGTGTTTAAGTAATACCCCTAATTTCTTGTTGATTTGTTTTACAATATTGTCCACATGAGGGGTGAATGAAAGTGTGTTATCAAGGGTTACCCCTATGTGTTTAAATGTGGCAACTTGCTTCAGGTGAATTACACTATTGTTAAGGATGGAGAGGTGAGGGGACTTTTGTCTTGCTAGTGGATTTGAAAACAGCATACAGTTCCTTGACTCTTTCCTCACACAATTCTTGATGCAGTCCCTGCATCATTTTGGTAGCCATCCTTGGTAATGTATCACCCTAACTATAAACTTCCGGAGAAAGGGCCTCCAGAACTGGACATTGTACTTTAGGTAAGGTCTTACCAGTGATCTGTACATGAGTAATACACCTCTGCATCACCAAGATTTAAACACCACTGCTAGCTCTATGCTGACTTACACTGTCCCTCTCCCACTGCCCACTGACTTCAGTCTATGGCTCCCTAATTGATGGAATAGTTAGATCAGGTCTCCCTCAATCCCTTACTTCCATGCTTCACTCCCAGTCCCCCTCTTATGGGCTCCACTCTACAGACCTATCCCCTTTCTATATCCCCAGATGCAAAACCTCTATGGGTGCACAAGCTTTCTCTCATTCAGCTCCGAAGTATTGAAACTCCATATCTCAAGCTATCCGCCTAGCTCCCACCCATGCCAGTTTCAAGAAACTCCACTGAGATCATCTACATGCTTCTAACCCCTGCACTTGCTTCCACCCACCATAGATCCCTCTTTCCATTTTCCTCACTACCCCCTGCATCTACTCCCCTCCACTCTGCTTTATCACCTCTCTCTATTAACCCTCCCCTTGCACACTCTCCACCACCCTCACCACTTTCTCCCCTGCCTCTATCACATCCTCCTCTCCCTTCTCTCTAAAGCTTAAATACCACAAAGGCACTTATTGTATATTGTATATATCTTGTCTATCTCATCCATGTTTTTGTACTCAGTATTTCAGTTGTTTTTGCACTTGTTGATACCTTATTACCATGTCTAATGTTATTCTGCTTGTGCTCTGATCTTGTTCTAAACTGTATTTCGCTCAACCTCTAATGCCGATTTTTCTGACCCTCTCCCACTGTATTACCTATTTCATGTGCTGCATGACATGGTGTGCTTATGTATTGTCTACCTGTATTCTCCCAGGTCATGCCTGAAAATAGGCATTCCCATGCCTAGTGCACCCAACCGGTTACCAAAAGCAAATAAATAAATACATAAATACTACCTCCCTCTTTTTGCTGGAATGCCCCCTCCATATGACCCCTAGCATACTGTTAGCCTTCCCTACTTCCTAATCACATTCATTGGCTACTTTCAGGTCATAAGAAATTATTTCCCCTTGGTCCCTTTCCTGTTATGTAGGTGCTAATACTTCCCTGCTCAATTAGTGCATTGCCCTTCAGTTTCTGTGCCTCAAGTGCATGATTTTGAACTTTTTTGCATTGAAACCCAGATGCTATTTCCTTGACCATTCTTCCAGCTTTTTCAGATTGTCCCTCATTCTTTCCATCACCCCTGGTGTGTCCACTCTGTTGCAGATTTTTGTGTCATCCGTGAACAGCATACTTTCCATTCCTGCCCTTTTGCAATGTCCCTAATAAAGACATTGAAGAGGATGGGCCTAGTACTGACCCCTGAGGTACCCCGCTGGTCACATTGCCTTCTCCAGAGTGGACCCCATTTATCACCACCTTCTGACTCCCATTGCTTAGCCAACTTCTTACCCATTTTACTACTTTTGGACTCACTCCTAGGCTGTCCAGCTTGCTCACTATTCTTCTATATGGAACAGAAGACCTTATTAAAATTCAGGTAGGCCACATCTACTACATTTACCTGATCCACTTCCCTAGTCACCAAGTCAAAGAATTCAATCAGGTTTGTCTGGCAAGACCTTCCCCCCTGTGAAACCACATTGTCTTAGATTCTGTAATCCACTGGTTTCAAGGTATCCCCCAATCCTTTCCTTCAGTAGTGATTCCATTACTTTTCCCAATACTGAAGCCAGACTGACAGGTCTATAATTTCCTGCCTCCTCCATATTTCCACTTTTGTGTAGTGGGACCACATCTGCCCTCCTCCAATCCCCAGAACCTCTTCTGTTTCTAGTCATCTAGTTGTTTATTTGCTTTTGGTAACCGGGTGGGTGCACTAGGCATGGGAATGAACAGAGCTGTCAGAGGTGCAGTCTGCATCTCCTTGACCTCCCCCAGTATCCTAGTGTATGCCCCATCAATTTCCATCACCTTGTCCTTTTAACTGTGCTAGTTCCTTGAGGACTGTCTCCTATGTAAAAGGACTAGTGTCCACCTCCTTACCTTTTAACATTCTGGTCTCTTATCTTTGGTCCATCACCCAGCCCTTCCTCTGTAAATAATGAACAAAAGTAATTGTTTAATATGTCTGTTTTTCTCTGGTCCTCTTCCTCACAAACCCCTTCTTCCCCCTTTAGCCTTCCTATCCCTTCTTTGGTCTTTCTCTTCTCTCTTACTGTATACAGTACAGCTAAAGAATGTTTCATCCCCTTTTTTCACTGACTGGGCAATATTCTTCTCTGTTTGCACCTTTGTGCTCCTAACTGCTCTACCTGCCTCTCTTTGTTTCTCCTGGTAACTGTCCCTATCCTCAACCCTCTGTGTCATCTTGTACCTTCTTAATGCTGGCTTTCTTGCCCTTACTGTCTCTGCTACATTCATTTTACATGGAATCCTCCTGCTAGCCATTTTAAACTACAATTCAATGCACTGGTATAATCCAAAAATAGTACCATTTATGATAATTGTCCAATGTGGCCCTTTAACCTCACTTTGATGGTTACCCTTGGTTTGTGTATTCAGCCTTTGGTAGTTTAGAAGTATTGAAAAGATAGGTACTGTACAGCACATCATTATATCCTAGTGGCCATGTCATTCACTGTATTAGATGTACTGTTGATTTTCTTTTCATCCAAGGTGTTCACCTGCTGTGAGCTGACTTAGAAGCTGGAATGAATAATGCATTCTATGTTCAGCACACATTAATGTAAATCTAAAGACCTATTTGGTTTTCTAAAAATTGGAGCTTTGATCTTTCCAGCAGTGAATTTAAATGTTTGCAGTTATAAATGTTTCATGAGCCAGTTGCTCTAACACTTGTCTAGAGCTGTAGTAAAAGGCCTGCAAAGCAATAATACCCCACTGAACAGTGTTGATTCCTGTTGATATAACTTTCTTAAACTTTTCCAATTGATGCTGAGTCTGTGTTGAAGTTTTATTTCACCAAAAAAAGATTCAGGATTCATCTGTCAAAACTAAGGTTTAGTTACTGTCCTGATTCTGCTGCTCTGCATACTCCATGTATGCTGTAAGACAGTGCTGTGGATTTAAAATATGAGTTTTAGCAAACAAAAATCCTAAAAAGCTTGAAGTCTGCATGGATACATTTTCTCCTGGGACCCTTTGTTAAACCCAGACCATTACTTACAAATGCATTATGGAAAAAATCTAATTCTTATGCACACACCTGTGCTACTGTTCCTCACAAGCATACTGTATTTGTCTAGTACAAGCATACACACAGAGCTGCTGCTGAGATAAAGGGGCAGCTCAGTATAGAGCAAAGCCAGATAGTGGGTTTCCAATATATTTACAAGTGATGTACCATAGACTCATAAATGAAAGGGCTCACCTCATATACAGCATGCATTAAACACCTGGAACTAACACCACCAGTAAGTTGGTTCTGGCATTGTACAACATTTGTTTGTTGCTGGTTTGCTTTAACCCTTTGAGAACTGAATATGTGTGAACGTATATAGATTCTGGACGTATATATATGTCCACAGTCTTCTGATTGGAGAGAGTGCTGAGCCACTGATACTGATAATTGACTGTTCTGTCACCAGTACCACTGAAGCACTAATGCCTCAGTGTGAAGGAACAGTCTAATGACAAACTGTGATGAAGTCAAGCCCAACATGACAGGATAGAAATGTTTATATTCCAGCTGCATTCTTCTTCCGCACACTTACCCACCACATTGTCAGATTCAGGTGCACTGAACGACTGCCTGTTGCTGTTGCAGTATTCAGTGGGGATATACTAGGCTACTTTTTAAAAATAAGAGATGCAGGTGCAGTTTACGATTTTGGGTGACAGCAATACTACAAATGGGTCAAACCATTTGTATGTTATTTCCAAATATTTTGATGCATTTAAAAATATTTTCTATACATTATGACAGAAAAATGACACATGCATCACATTTGTTGTGCAACTTCTGACACTGTGGAGCTTGAAGGTAAATCACCTTTTTGTGGTCTCGTAGTCATTTCACAGGCAGCACAATTATACTATGTGCATGCTGTAGTTCTTTGAAGTCTAGCTGATAATATTTAAATATTTAACTGTTGACAGGTGAATGATCGACAATCGATTGGAAAAGGTGATTGCCTTCACTTCTTTATTTTTGCAAAAAATATAGCTAATATGCATAATAATTATCCAGCTAATATTGCATCATCTGTGCCAGATACAATATAATTGATTTAATGAGTCTTTTGTTTTCCTCTGTCTCCATTTCTAAAGTTAATTATTTATTTAGTTTATTAAAAAAGGTAGATTGAACTTAGGTACTGGGTCACCGTAGTGTGGACAAAACCAGGCATGAAGAACTGTGCTGTCTTAAGCACATTTGGAAGTACAGTGACAGTGGTATGAGGGCGATAAGACAATATTGGCCCTAATCAGGCTGATCGTTCCCCTAAACAAACCACATTTGTGGTATTAATTTTCTGCAGCTTCAGGCACTGTCGTCTGTCTGCTACCCTCCACAGAAGGTACAAAGGAGCTACTTTTCATTTTGAATTTGGTGCCTCCCAACAGAGTTCACTTCTCAGTGGCCCACATTGCTGCTCTGATGCACGCGGCATCTTTTTGCCAGGTAATGTAATTTAGAGAAGCTTTACTCTGCTTAAGCATGTTAAAGGCTTGTGGTAAGCAAGGTTGTTACATGAACTGTGAACCGGGTCGCAAGGGCTTACGAAGATGCCCAGCCCTCCCCTGCTCATCGGACCCCCCCCCAAGCACCAGAACTGTGACCCGGGTCATGAGGGCTTATGAAGATGCCCAGCCCTCCCCTGCTCATCGGACACCCCCAAGCACCAGAACTGTGAACGGGTCACGGCTTATGAAGACACCCAGCCCTCCCCTGATCATCGGACCCCCTCCAAGCACCAGGTACGAGACCAGACAGAGTCGTTCTGTAGCGCCATTTTTAAATTTCAAACAGCACTTGGTTTCAGCAAAGGAAAGCGAACCCAGCGCCTCTGTTTCTCTGATAGCTGCTGGAGTTGGCGTAGGAGTGCTGATTGTTTTTTTGTTTTTTTTTGCCTTATGATTTCTGCCAGTTGTTACCCTGTTATTAACTCTGCTTATTAGGTACTTTAAATTTTAAACTGCTCCCCACTGAAATTCCCCAGTCCTTTCTGGAGCTTTAAGGGGCAGGAGTGCTGGTACTTTTAATTTACTTTACAGCTTGCTGAGCTTTAGCTTTAATTTTTAATTTCAAACTGTGCTGTTAATGCTAGTACTGGGGTCGGGGTCGCCTGCTCCTGCTCGCTGCACTGCAACAAGTACTGGGCTAGGGGTCAAGTTAAAGAAACTGAGCCTGCAAGGAACTAACTGAGCTTGCAAGGAGCTTTAGCTTTAATTTTAATTTAATTTTAAAGAGTGCTGTTAAGGTAATGCAGGAGCTAAGGGAGAAGGAGTGCTTACAAGTTAACGCCAGGAAAGTACCTGGATACTGAGTGCCGCTCTCGGAAGCCTCTAAAGTACAGCCCACCTTAACTTTGCAGGTCACTTGAATCGGTGAATGATAAGTGGCAATTCAGCGCGACCACGCCATTTCCCCAGCACAGAAGCCATTACCTCATGGTCACACACATCCCAGGCTAACGCCCATCTCCCTTTCAAAGCAGTCCCTGCTCCAATTGCACTGTCTGTAATCTGCACTGATTTTTTATACCTATTACAGCAGCTCTCTTACCTGCAAGGTTTTGTATTGTTTCCTCCTACGGAGTATTTAAAACCACTGTCTCTTCCACAGAACTGTGAACCGGGTCGCGAGGGCTTACGAAGATGCGAAGAGGCCCAGTTCTTCCCTGCTCATCGGGCACCCCCCCCCAAGCACCAGGTACGGGACCAGATGGAGTCGCTTTGTAGCGCCAATTTTAAATTTCAAACAGCAGTTGGTTTCAGCAAAGGAAAGCGAACCCAGTGCCTCTGTTGTCTCTGATAGCTTCTACCCTGCCGGTGCTGTGCGCTGGCTCCCCACCACCACCCTTGGTGAGCTCCACCTTTTATAGGCTGGATAGGCTGTTGTCACATGACAGTCAAAAACTATCAGCCCACTTTCTCATTTGCAGCTTATCAGCTGCCACCACCAGAGGGCTCCTACCTATTTCCTCCAAGCTGACACTAGTACAGGACAAGATGCTGCTTTTTACAACCATCGCTTTCTTCTCTTTGGCCTCCTTAACCTCCTTTCCACCCTCAAGCCAACCAGACAGGGAACCCTCACCAGCCCTGCCACCTCGGTTAGCCCCTCAGCCTCACTACACTACACTACATCATATCACCTGCCAGGGTTACACCTGGATTTCAACCACTACGGGCTATTCAGCGCCTCCATCTTGCCACCCTCCTCCACCCAGGGCTCTCGGTCCTGCACACATCTTCCCTCTGCAGTACATCTGCTGCCACCACTCACTGCAACCCCACCGCAAGTAGAACCACCTTAAAGTCTAAAGCAAAGCATCTCTTTGCCCTTCTCCTGCTTCTGTCAGGAGACATAGAGGCGAACCCAGGCCCTAACTCATCTCATACCCCCACCCCATTCGATCTCCTAAAAGGCCTATGCATACTGCACCTAAATACCCGCAGTCTGCTATCTTAAATCTCATTTTTACAACCTATCGCCCTAACCCTGCACCCGGACATCCTGGTAATCTCAGAAACATGGCTGAAACCACATCACACGGATGCCGAAGTGTCCATTTCGGGATACACAAACATCAGGCAGGACAGATGTGGGAGAAAGAGAGGGGGAGGGATGGCAATGTATGTATCAAGCACTCTGCAGTTCACCACTGTGGACATCCCCTTCCCCCAAGCAAACATTGACTCCCTACTCATCAAACTAGTACTTCCATATACCACCCCTATATATGTGGCAGGCTCATACTGCCCCCCCGGCACTCCCACTGATGATATTCTCTCCCACCTCATTACGTTGCAATCCCTACCCACTGGGGGTGAACTCTACGCCACAGGTGATTATAATGCCAACTAGTTAGGCAATGAAAAAGCCCACCTGAAGACCAAGATTAAGGCCTTGAACCTCATGCAACTCATAAGGGAGCCCACCAGACTCAACCATAAGACAAACAACCACTCCCTACTGGACTGGGCTCTCACCTCACATCCACACAGAATTCTGGCCGCAGGCCTGCTTCCTGATTCATTAAGTGATCATCACATGATCTACATGACCAGGAAGGTACACAGTCCCGCTGCCCCCTCCAAGACACTGCACACACGGTCCTATAACTCCTTAGACCTTGAAGCTCTCCTGGCAGACCTAGGCAGGATTAATTGGTCCTGCATCACCGAAGCATCCTCCATTGACAAAGCCTTTGAGGCATTTAAAACCAGATTCCTAAAAGTTTGGGACAAGCACGCTCCCCTGCGTACTAAAAGAGTCAGAGGGGCTCATCTACCTTGGATCTCGGCAGACATAATCAGATTATGCCACACCAGAGACCACGCCTGGAAAGCACATAAGAAGCAGGGCACCCAGGCCTCCCATAATATCTACCATTCCTGTCATAATGCCTGTACAAAAATCATCCACCAAGCCAAAAAATGCTCCTTCCTATCAATATTCAGAAACAACTCTAATCACCCCACAGAGTTTTGGAACTCCCTCAAATCCCTGCTCTCCCCCCCACCCAATGCCCTCCGCTCACTCTACTAACACAGGGTACCCTCATCTCCAACCCCATCTGCGTAGCTGAAGCCTTTAACACCCACTTCTCCAGCTGTGCAGACAATCTTCTAGCCTCCCTCCAGGATAAGCACAACCCGGACCACTCCCACCGCCTAGACCCCCCTTATATTCACCCCAGTCCTGCCGTTCACATTCCAACCAGTTTCCCCAGCAGAAGTCCTTCGCTCCCTGCGTGTCCTGAACCCCAACAAAGGCAAATGCCCATTATCCTTGGATGCCAAGATGCTATTCTTGTCAGCCCCAGCTATAGCCTCCCCCCCGGCCTCCCTCGTCAACCTCTCTTTCTCACTGGGCAAGGTGCCCATGGCCTGTAAATTGGCCACCGTCATTCCCCTCCCCAAAGGAGGTGACCCTCCTCACCAGGCAACTACTGACCTATCTCCTTACTCCCTATACTGGCCAAATTACAGGAATGACTAGTCTTGTCACAACTGACTCATTACTTGGACGCCTCCTCATTCTTCACGCCTTACCAATCTGGATTCCGCAAAGCCCACTCAACCGTCCCCTCCCTACTACGCGTCACAGGAGACATTCTCGCTAGCATCGGCAAGGGACATACCACCATGGCCATCTTTATAGACCTTGCAAAGGCATTCGATACCATCTCCCAACCCCTACTCATCTCTAAACTTACCAATGCGGGGCTTGCACCACCTGCCACAGAGTGGTTCCAAGATTACCTAGCTGGGAGGAAACAAGTGGTCAGAATTTCCTCCTACACATCGAACCCCCTCCCTGTAACATCTGGTGTCCCCCAAGGTTCAGTATTAGGACCCATACTCTTCTCCATCTTTCTAAATGACCTCCCATCAGTATGCTCCCATTCATCCATTCAAATGTATGCAGACGATACAGTCCTGTACACAGCTGGGCCCTTCGCTTGCAGCGTGGCATCTCTCCTTCAGGAGGATTTCTCTGCCATGCAGCTATGGTTCAGAACTAACCAGCTACTCCTAAATCCAACAAAAAGTGTGTTGGTCACATTTGGCTCCCGTCAAAGACTTTCCCGACAACCTCACTGTCCCCAGTTCAAAACACTGGAAGGGTCCCCACTGGAGCAATGCACTAGTTATAGGTACCTAGGCATCTGGCTCGATCAATACTTAGACTTTGCATCTCACATTGACTCCCTACACAAGAGGCTGCTACCTAAACTGGGTGCACTTTACCTTAACAAGAACTGCCTCTCCATGCAAATGAGACTAGCCATTGTACAAAAAATGATACTGCCTGTTCTTGTCTACGGGGACATAGTATACACTACCGTACCGGCTACCACTCTGGCAAGCCTAGACACCCTATTCCACTCCTTCTGCCACTTCATCCTAGACTGCCCGCAAACCACTCACCACTGCACGTTATATAGCTCCCTCAACCTGCCATCCCTCCAAGATCACAGATTAATTAACTGCGTAAGGTTCGCTGCCAAATACTGGTCCCTCTCCCTCCCTCCCTACCTGGAATCCACCCTTTCCCAACAACCTCTTCCAGCGTACTCCTTAAGAGGCACAGACCCCAGACTACTCCATGTTCCACATATGTGCTCCACCAAGGGACAGGCAGCTTTTAAATACCGAATCCCACAGCTATGGAACGCCCTACCCACCCCCATAGGACACGAGAACAACCCCAACCTTTGTACTCAATTACTCAAGGCTCATTTCTCCTCCAACTGCTCCTGCTAGTTAACTCAATTGCCACTTTTAAGGGTGTACAACCTACTGTCTCATTGTTTACTTGTCTCTATCTGTAAGTCCTGACCATGGCTGCCAGGCATAATTCTGCCTGTAACTAATTACTGTATTGTATTGCACAAATGTTTTTGCTATGTAGCGGGCCTGTTTTACCCAAATGTATTTGTTATGTACCGGGCCTTGGCCCCCAGGTTGCATCTGGAATCAAGCATTGTTGCTCAGTATGTCTTCCAGGTGAATCTCGTAAATAAATAAATAAAGTTGCCAATGCCAGCTATTTTTCACCCTGAACTGTTTTTGCGCTGATTTTTAGGATAGTAATGTTCCTAATGTTTAAAGCTTTATTGTTAGAGATATTCAGTTGCTTTTATGAAATTTATTTGCACTGCTGAAGGTAGGTAGGCTGTGTTTAACTCTGAAATCAGCATCCCTTGCCCCTGCATTTTTTTCTAATTTGATTTCCACCGACCCTGTAGCAACCAGCTACAATGCCCTGCTCCAGCCCCCATGAACTAGCTGAAAGCCCCCCTGATCCTTTTGTGCCTTTTGTCTCCTATTCCTGATTTAAGCAGAGACCCTCTATTGATTTTCAGTATATTTTCTCTACAATTGCCCAACCCTCCTTTCTGCCTCCTATTAATTCTCTATCTTCCTCTCTTTTCCTCTAGGGGATCACTAGCCCAGATCAGGCTGAACCTTCCCCGAAACAAACCGCATTTGTGGTTTGAATTTTCCGCAGCATCAGGCACTGCTGTCTATCTGCTACCCTCCACAGAAGGTACAAAGGAGCTACTTTTTAGTTTTAATTTGGTGCCTCCCTCCAGAGCTGGCTTTTCAGTAGTGCACATTGCTGCTCTGATGCATGCTGCATCTTTGTGCCAATTAATGTAATTTAGAGCAGATTTGCTCTGTTTAAGCTTGCTAAAGTTGTCAAAGCCAGCTAATGTTCACCCTGAACTGCTTTTACTCTGATTTTTTGGCCCTCCAACCCACCTCATTCCCTGTCCTTAATTAAATACACTTGCTGAGGTAAGAGACTGCCCCCTCTCCAATCAGGCACTTTTGTTCTCTTAAAGGGGTAACACCTTCTCTGGATTTCTTGCAGCCCTTAACACTCTAGATCAGTGTTTCAGTTAACTGGTCAGACAACTCCATCTGGGGTCCTGTCCCTTCATGATCTCCAATAAGTTCCAGTTACTAAGATGGGCTCTCTAACTTTCCTTCTGCATCTAGCTCTCCTGGCTGCTGGTTTAGCCCTCCACCACTAGGTCACCACGTGGCCAAAACTGCCCTGCCAACTTCATCTACTGTGTGCTACTCCCATGGATTCTGAAACCAACTGTACCCCACATCTCACCACCATCTCCCCAGTAAATCTCATAATAAATACATCAAACATCCCCTCTGCCCTCCTCCCCATAGCTCTGCCCCACCTCTCTCATCCCTATACCATCTCAATAGTTTGCATACCCAGAAATTACAAACCAATATCCCTACTTAAAGCACTCAAGTTCCTCTTAGTTCGAAACTTGTTGCTACTCTGCCTACTGTCGGGTAACATCCACCCTAACCCAAGACCAATGCAGATTCCCCAGACCCCTAGCAACAACCATGGAGCCATTAAACTGGCATCATTAAACAGCAGGAGTTTCTCCCCCCAAAAAATTATTTCCTTCAGGTCTAGGTGACCCACCACAGACCTGATGTCCTAGCTTTGATCAAAACATGGCTCTCCCCAAAGGTGCCCTACACTGCTGTTCAACTAGATGACTACATGCTTTTCAGAGATGACAGGATTGGGAAAAGGGGTGGGAGCTGCACTATCTACATTAAAGCCTCCCTTAAAGGACATGTCCTTCCCACATTTGACACTGGAAATTGCTCCCAAGCATTTATAGTTAAGCTGCACCTTGGGCAACACGGGAAAACACTCACAGTAATCATTAGCTATGTCCCTCCATGAGATCACTCCAAGGGTTTCACAGCTATAATCAACTATCTCTCAAATCTCCCCCCTGCCACTGAGTTAGTGCTCCTCGGAGACTTCAATATAAATTGGCAGGCATTCAAAACTGACAGCTTCAAAGATGCTACCACAGCCATTAATCTGATCCAAGTAGTAACCTAAGTAGTTTCAAATCATGTAAATGGACAGTTAGATGGAAGATAATAATAATGGAGGATTTCAGGGTACCTGGGGTGAACTGGAGGACCCTGGCTACCTTCTGCACTAGGGATCAATTACTGCTTGATGAATTCCATTGTAGTTTCCTGGCCCACAGTGTCATGGAACCCACTAGAGAGAGGATTGTACTGGACCTGGTCATTTCCAACAGTGAGCATGTTCAGAATGTGAAAGTGGAAGCACCACTTGCAGATAGTGACCACCACACAGTGTGTTTCCACCTAGACTTGGGCAGGGGGATGATCAAGACCAGGACACGGTTTTTTGACCTTATGAGGGTTTGCTTTGGTCAGATGGGAGATATTCTAGTAGGACACCTTGCTGTGATCAGAAGGGAGATGCGTTTAGAACAGAAATGGACAATAATAAAAGAGGTACTGATGGAGGCCACTAATGAGTGTGCCAAAATCAAAAGTAAGAAAACTAAAGCCAAAAGCACAGATGGTTCAGAAGGGAGTTGGCAAAAGCTGTGGGTGCAGAAATGTCCACAGTCTTGGAAACAAAATTCCGACCTAGTGGCCCTGATGGCTGAGATGGACCTGGACATTGTCACTGTTACCGAGACATGGTTCACGGGCAACCATGACTGGGATATGGCAATACCAGGATACACTTATTCAGGAGAGACAGGGTGGGTAAAAAGGGAGGAGTGGCTCTCTATTTCATGGAAGGAATGAAGGCAACTGAGGTACAGGGAATGTAGTGTGAGGTGCAGGCACTGTGGATCACCCTGGAGATGGGAAATGGCACTGCCATTCACAGTGGTGTGATCTACAGACCTCCCACACAAGAGGACAGGGTATTTGTTGAAACCATCCACAGAATGACAGCTAAAGGGGAAGTGCTACTGCTGGTAGGAAACTTAATTCTGCCAGATATGGATTGCAGCAACCAGGCTGCAGCCTCAGCCAGGAACAGAGACATCTTGAAAGCCGTACAGAGGGTGTGCCTAAGACAATTAGTGAAGGAGCCTGCATGAGAGGGAGCAACCTTGGACCTGGTACTCACCAATGGGGATAGAATTATATATGTAAAAGCGGGGAGCCATCTGGGATAAGGTGATCACAGTACAATTTGGTTCAATGTGAGAACAACAGAAGAGTCAAATCACATGAAAGCAGGGGTCCCGAATTTCAGGCGAGCCTGCTTTGCAAAGATGGGGGAATGTCTCAGGAAATCACTGCTAGGGAAGGAGAAAAGAGAGGGGGTGGAGGAACAATGGGAGAATCTTAAGGTAGCCATAGCAGAGGCAACAAGTCCTTGCATTAGGCAAGTAAACAAAACAAAGAGAAAGAAAAAAAACATTAATACTCTCAGAGGAAGTGGCTGGAAGGTAAGGGTAAATTGGGTGGCATTCAGGAGGTACAAGGAAACACAGAGGGAAGATGACAATGAACTGTATCTGGAAAAGCACAGGGAGGCAGGGAAAGTAGCCAGGAGCACAGAAGCACAAACAGAAGAAAAAATAGCCCAGGCAATAACAAAAGGGGACATGAGATTTTTCAGGTATGTTGGTAAAGGAAAAAAATACTAAGGCTGGGACTGTGAGACTAAAAAGGGAAGGGAGAAAGTGTGCAGAGGAGGACCAAGGACAAGCAGAAATCCTGAACAAGTATTTTTGTTCAGTATTCACAGAAGAAGGGGAAGAGGAGGGAACAAAATTAAGCAATGGAAGCACCACTGGGAGGGAAGTATACACCAGTCCATTTAAGGAGGAGAGAGTCTTAAAATAACTCACTAATCTGAAAGTGGGCAAGGCAATGGGGCCAGGCACAATACATCCCAAATATGAAAAGAACTCAGGGAGGAGCTGGCAGCACCACTAATAGCCCTGTTCAACAGTTAGTTAGAAACAGGTATGATACCAAAGGACTGGATGAGGCCAAATGTAGTCCCTCTCCGCAAAAGTGGGGAGCAGGGAGGAGGCTGGCAACTACTGCCAGTCAATCTGATGTCAGTGGTGGGAAAACTAATGGAATCACTACTAAAAGAAAGGTTTGTGATATATCTTGACTGAAGTGGAGAACAGGGTGCAAGGCAGCATGGATTCACTGTGGGAAAATCTTGTCAAACAAATCTAATCAATGTCTTTCGCTCGGTGACTAAGGAGGTGGATCAGGGAGCTGTGGTGGATGTGGCCTACCTCGATTTCAGTAAGGCCTTCAACACTGTCCCACACAGGAGGCTAGTAAACAAGCTGGGTAGCCTGGGAGTGGGTCCCAGGCTGGTAAACTGGGTCAAAAATTGGCTGAGCAATAGGACACAGAGGGTAGTGGTAAATGGAGTTCATTCCCTAGAGAGGGGAGGTGACCAACAGGGTGCCACAGGAATCAGTGCTTGGACCATTCCTCTTCAATGTCTTCAAAAGTGACATTATAGAGGTGGAAGGGAAGGTGTGTCTCTTTGCTGACAAGACAAGGATCTGCAGCAGGGTTGACACACCAGCAGGGGTAGGGAAAATGAGAAGGGACCTAAGCAAGCTTGAGAAATGGTCAAGGGTGTGGCAGCAAGGGTGTGGCAGCTAAGATTCAATGCAAAGAAGTGCAGGATCATGTACTTGGGGCACAGAATTGAGTGGGAGGATTACATGATGAGGGGGAGGTACTGATGGCCACCAAACAGGAAAGGGGCTTGGGAGTAATCATATCTGATGATCTAAAGGTTACCAAACAATGTGAGAAGGCTGTGAGGAGCTCCAGTAGAATGCTGACGTGCATAAGGAGAGGTATCTCCAGCAGAAGGAAGGAGGCAGTGATGCCACTGTATAGAACATTGGTGAGACCTCATCTAAAGTACTGTGTCCAGTTCTGGAGGCCACATCTCTGGAAGGACATAGACAGAGTAGATGTGGTTTACAGAATGGTAACAAAAATGGTGCAGGGTCTGTACCAAAATTCATATGAGAGGAGATTGGAGGATCTCAGTATGTATTCCTTGGAGGAGAGGAGAGAGAGAGAGGGGGGTGAATATTATAGAGACTTTTAAATACATCAAGTGTGTACATAAGGTACAAGAGGGTAGTATCTTAAAAAAATAAAAGATGTTCAAGAACAAGGGTCCATGATATGATAACAGAGGAGGTAGATTTAGGGGTAATGTAAGAACGTATTTTTTCACAGAACTGGTGGTGGATCCATGGAACAGCCTTCTGGCAGAGGTTGTGGGGCAAAAAATGGTAGGGGAATTCAAAAACTCATAGGACAGACATAAAGGAACTCTAGTGATAGAAAAGATAGGGTAAGACGCAGATCATTTAGGATCCGCAGTATTATGAAACAGGTAAGGAAAATAAGCAGATTAGGTGGGCCAAGTGGCCCTTTTATGCTATCAAATTCTATGTTTCTTTGTTCTATGTTAGGTGATAAGATGGCAGACTTCAGTAAGTATGAATGTACTAAGAAGGTGGAGGATAGGGTGGATTACTCTGCTAAGTCAAGGTTAGGGCAGCATAGCCTAAAAGGGAAGTCCAGTTTGCACATGGGGTAGAAACAGGGGAGAAGGCCTTTTTCCAATTTATAAGTAAGTAAGTAGTATTAGTTTATTTTGTTTAGCTTTTTTGCCATTACAAATTTAATACGACAAATATAGCCAAAAAACATTATTAAAAGGGTCTCAGAAATGCTATAATTTGGTTGGCTACCAGCATTCTGAGAGCCCTACATTAACCTTTAATTAATATGCTTGTAGAGCCTGATTATCAGAGTACTGATTTTGCAGGTTCTACATTTTTCAGCATTCTAAATTTTGATCGCAGAGTTGCCACTGAATCAGCCGCCAGACCTTTTAAAAGTTACAGTGACTAATGTATGTGTGTGTGGGATCTCTGCTGCCCTGATTCAACAGTTTTTGAAAAAATATTTACCTGCTCACCACCACCGTCACTGTCTTATTCACTGTGCATGTTAAACCTATTGTGCAATTGTCCAGGCTGTGTGTGGGTGCTGATGTGTGATATGGCCACCACTACACATTCATACACTTTACTATCAGTCTAGTATTGCTTGTAAAGTGCTTTGGGATACACTGTGTATGAAAACCACTATATAAATGCTGATTCTTCTTCTTCTAGCACATTGTGATTTCTGTGTAGATTCATTGTAGGACAGTTATGTGGCAGTGCAGGGAAGAGCTGATTCTTGCTGTTCTACAAGCATTTATAAGTGAAGCATGAATTTTAATTAAAAAAACTACTAAGTCAGCTGCAGACTTGCAAGCTTGTTAATTTGTGAGCATGGCATGAAGCGGTGCTGCTTAATAACACTGCCGGGACATTTCTGGTGAGTGGGCAGGCAGGGGATTTAAATTAGCGGCCACAGTGCAGCTTAACAACATTGCCGGTGGCATTTATGGCTGGTTGGCAGGGGATTTTGATTAACAGCCACAGTGCTGATTAACAACATTACCAGTGGCATTTCTGGCAAGCATGCGTTCAGGGGATTTAAATTAACAGCCGCAGTGCAGCTTAACAACACTGCCAGCATTTCTGACAAGTGGGCAAACAGGGCATTTAGATTAACATCCACAGTGCGGAGTAAAAACATTGGCAGCAATTTCTTGCAAGTGGGTTGGCAGGGCTTTTAAATTAACACTGCTTGTGAGAGCGGGTGGGCTGGAGGAGTTCATTCACTTCACAGCCACAATGTGGCTCAGTATCTGAACCAGTTAGGGGTGTTGGCATGAAAGGGGACATGGTTCAGTTAACAGTCACTGTGTGATTCAAGGGTTATGGTGGAGGAATTATTTTATGATAACTGAAGTAAATAATGTAAAAAAAAAATAAAAACAACAACTGAGCTTCAGTAGCTCATGACTCAATTTTATTTATATCAGTAAGGTACTCCCAGAGGTTATGTTAATGTTATTGTTAATCACCCCCTGAGAGCAAGTAGCACTTGGCTGCACCTCGTGCCACTTTACGCCCCAAGGGGTGATTAACTAGAACAGTAATATAACCCCTGGTCATACCTTATTGCTTAAATAACAATAAGTAATACAATAACAATAGAGTATTTAATATAATATAATATGATACAATATGATCATAAATAAAGTCACTCCATAATGGACAAATATAATATGCCTTTAAATAATTCTTATGAAAAGAAGGAATGGCAGAGTTAACATGGGGGGGATCACAATCAGTTGTAAGGGTAAATATCAGTATCCTTATTTTAAATTGGAGCAATCCAAAATGTTGAGAGTATCTCTGCTACTGTGTGTTCCTAAAATCATTATTGAATTAATGTATAGTATTTATTACAGTATAGGTACCTGCTTGGTATATTACCTTTTTCCTAATCTTGGATGCTACTAGGAAGTAGTTGGCTAGCCATTTGATTGTATAATCATGTGCTATCTAGAACAAGATACTAATTAAAATAATTTGTCCAGAGTACTGCAGTTTCCCAAAAAGGGGCCAAGCAAGAATATACAACTTTTCTCATACTATGTGCAGTACCATAACACATGAATCAAATCTTCTTGCATCCATGTGGGCAGTAACAATTTTCATCATTAGATGAGTGTCTTTTTTTATATTTAATAAGTCATACATTACTCTAAAAATTTCAAGTTTATATCTGGTATATATTTTCCTCAATATTTGATCTGTTAAAACATCAGGATAGTGCTTAAACTCAAAAGAACAATTATTATTAGCATAATTAAAATTTAGAATTTTCAATAGTTTGTAAGTCAGTTTTTATCCAAAAATGTCTTACTTTTGTTTTTGTATATATTTTTATACTGTAAGCTAAGTGTAATATTTTTATTCAAGTAATTCATTAAAACACGCAGTTCATATTTTTTAGAAGTTCTAATAATGTACTATACTCTGAATGCGAACATCTCAACTCTATCCATTTATTTTTTGCTTCCAGGCAGTTCTTTGTTAGTCTTTCTGGTCTGAGTCTAGTCAATTGTAACCAGTAATTTAGTGTTCTGGAATCCAAAACTAAATTAATGTGTTCCAAGCCCAGTTCTGCCCTTAAATAGGCTGGGCATGAGTGGCCAACAGCCACAGCTTTCCTTAAAAGCTTTAATATTTGGGTCATTAGTTTGTTTCTGTCATTTATATACCAAATTTCTGCCCCATAAATTGTCTGAGATAGAAAACTAGAAAGGTTATAGCAGAAGGAGACCAAAGGTCCATCAAGTCTGCCCGTGAATTCCCAGTACTCTTGGAGATCCCAGGACCTAGCCCATCTTTTACCTGGAGATTTAATTTCAACATACTCTTTATCCTGGTATATCATCCATACAGCAAAACCCTGACAGTGAAACCATTACAGTGATAAAAACCCGTTCAACTTCCAGAGTGTTGAATGGGTTGTCGGAGCTCTGTACGGATATAGCCATTCCCAGTGTTGGCCGCTCTTCGCAGTAAACCACCTCCGCAAAGATGATTTTATATATATATATATATATATATATACATACATATAATATATATATGTCTCAGGGTATGGGGGGAGTCCCCCACAAACCGTTTAAAGTGCTCCGGTGCATGGTACACTGCAGCGGTCAGTTAACACATTTGCTAGGTGATGTGATTGCCATTGGCAAAATTGTGTTGCTGTACTTCTCCTCGACAAATTTATTGTTGATGAGACATGGTGGAACCCTTGATCCCAACCCAGTTTGAAGGCTGATATGGTCTTAGCTCCCACGATGTCCATGGGCAGCCTGTTCCATGGCTCCACTATCCTTTCTGAGAAAAATTGTTTCTTAAGATCTCTTTTGAGTTTTCCACCCCTCAGCTTCCATTCATGCCCCCTTTTATTTGAGCTGGATGCCCTGGGGAATAATTTGGAGTAGGGCACTGCATTAATTTCCCTCATGTACTTGAAGGTTTCTATCATATCCTCCATTTCTTCCTTGTCTCCAGAGAGTACATGTTTAACGCCTCAAGACGCACTTCATACAGTAGCCCCTGGATTCCTGTATCATGTTGGTCACCCTGCTCTGTGTGGTTTCTAGTTTGTCCCTGTCCTTTTAAAGGTGTGGGCTTGAGAACTGGACACAGTATTCCAGGTGAGGTCTCAGCAGGGATCTGACAGTGCCAGTATCACCTCCTGTTGCCTATTGTTGAATCCTCTCCCCATACACCCCAATATTTTGGGGGCCCTACTATATGCTGCATTGCATTGGCTGTCTTGTTTTAGGGTGTCACATATGATAACTCTTAGATCCCTTTCTTCTTGTGACACACAGAGTTTGATCCCATTGAGCCAATAGGCTGTCATTGGGTTATTCTTGCCTAAATGCATTATATTATACTTCTTGGCACTGAACTTCAGTTGCCAGACACTAGACCATTTTTCCAGCTATTTCAGATCTTTCTGTAGGATCCCAGCTGCTTCATCTCTGTCCACCCTACCACCTAGCTTAGTGTCAGAGAGTGTCAGAGATAGAAACATTGCTCTGATTGAATCTATAAGCAGTCTAATAAGTGGTTCCACCATGCTGTAGTGACAGGACTTCTGTCAATGGTCATTATCACAATGGCAGGATGCTGACAGCTGACATTGTGCCATCTGGGAAACAAGTATTTTTTTTTTTGCTGGGGGGCACCTCACATGCAGGGGACTCTGCTGTTCCACACCTCCCACACTATAGATTTCCCACTCAGAGTCAGAGTTGTTTTGGGGAGAGGGTGAACACCCCAGAGGCAGCTGCATTGGTAACACAGTGCACCAGTACAGCGAACAGCCAATTCTGTCACTGTACTGGTCTTTGCTGTGTTACCATTGCTGTAGCAATGGTATACGCTAATGGTTACACTGCCATAAAGATAATTCAATTTCCCCAAAGACAAGGCTGATTTGCTGGCAGATACTGTGACTTTGTTAATATGTTTTGTCCAGACACCAGTAGAAGAACAGTATATGCCCAAAGAAACATATGCATCTGCAACAGCTAATTCCTGATGTTCTATTTTCCAGTACCGCTTTGTCCCTCTTGTGCCACAAAAACTACAACTTGGGTTTTAGTTAGATTCATTTTCAGTTTTATTTCTTAAATTTTTTGATCCAGGAGATCAAGCTTTTTTTGCAGCCCCTTCCTTGATAATTCCAAAAGTATAATATTGTTCACATAGGCCAACATTGGGCAGCTTTGATCCAATATTTTTGATGAATTTGAGTCCAAATTTACCATATCACTCAGCAGTTCCTCTATATAAAGGCAGAACATAGTAGGTGCAAGAATGCACCCCTGCCTTACTCCCTTGTTGATAGATATGGCATTTGATAGTTGACTATTTAATTTTAGTCCAATACAAATTCTGGACCAAGTAGCCTCATATTGATTACTTATTATATTTACTAAGTGAGTATCAATACCTTTTTGTACCATTAGGTTCTAAAATGTGTTTCTTGACACTATATCAAAAGCTGATGTAAAATCTATAAATACTGCATAAAGTTTTTGTTTCCTTAGAATAACATATTTTTCTATTAAATGGTTCAATGTAAAACAGTTGTCAATGGTGGTATATTCTTTCCTAAATCCTTCTTGATATTCGCTCAGGCCTCCAGTTAATTCTATTTGTGATCTCAATCTTCCCAAAATAATTTTTGAGAATATCCTTGAAGTGACATAGAAACGTAATATAGAAACTGTCTCCAGATAAGGACCGCTAGGCCCATCCAGTCCCTATACTAGTTTGCAGTCTCTGACCCTACCTGGTCAATGGTTTTTCACTTCTCCTTCCTAACTCTAAGGTTCCCCTATGTCTGTCTCAGGCATGTTTAAATCCCTCCACTGTGCTTGCTCCCATCACCTCTTGTGGCAAACTGTTCCATGTGTTTACCAACCTCTTCATGAAGAAAAACTTCCTCACATTTCCCCTTAACCTGGCACCTTCCAATTTCATATTATGCCCCATTGTTCTTGTACACCTATATTGGAAGATTTATTTATTGAAATGTTTCACCAGGAAAGGCACAGTGAGCAAAAGAAGCTCATCTCCTGGTGCGACCTGGGGGGAAGGGGAACAGAGGGAAGATAACTCACAGGTTATCAAGTCACTTTGTACAAGTTACAGCAAAATAACACTTGGAGCATTTAAGAACATAGTACATACTGTAGAAAACATGACTCTGAGACACATAGCACATATAGCACAACATTGAGGCAGTATACAACATAGAATAATAAGCACATATTGGTGCAGGATGAGACCAGGCATGAGAGAGGAAGTGCAGAGCTGGACAAACATATTTAAGTCAGCTTCAGTAGCACAAGCTAGGTGCCGCTAGTCAGGCAGTCAGGAGGGGTGGTGGGGTTGAAATGGCACTTGTGGGTGTCAAGTGCAGGAGCAGTTCACAGTGAAGTAGTTTGCCAGGGCGGTGGATAGGGAGAGGGTGCTGGAGGAGAGGCGAATTTGAGGGGGGAAATCATTCCAGAGTTTAGGGAAGTGATTTAAGAAGGTAGCTTGTCCTACGTTGGTCCTGCCACTAGAGATTAGTAATTAACGGAGCCAAGGGACCTGAGGTTGTGAGCGGAGGTGAGGCTTGGCAGTAGCAAGGTTGACAGGTAAGACAGGAGGGTGCCCTGCCAGAATTTTGAAACAAATTTGGTACAGTGCAGAAGACAGCGACTGTTGAGGGAAGGGAGTGGAAGGGAACAGTAGAGATCACAGTGGTGGGTGCAGGAGGGGAGAATCAAGAGTAAAACAACAGAAAGCATTGAAGAGTGGATCCAGTTGAGATAAAGTGGCCTTGGATGCAGCACTATAAACTATATCACAGTAATCAGACAAAGACAGGATCATCTTCTACACTAGATCATGTCTCATGACAAGATGGAGGGTATTGCAGTTCCTGTTGTGGGCACCAAGCTTGGGGAGCAGCTTTTTTTAAGACTGCGTCGATGTGGTCGGAGAAGGAAAGGTGGCAGTAGAGCCATACCCCTAGGTACATGAAGATAGTGACATCTGCCAGTGTTGTCCCATCCAGGGTGAGGAAGGGGGAAGGGAAGGGGACCTAGACAGATGTTGTCTAGTCCTGAAGGTCATGGTGACCAATTTTTTGGCATTGAGGGAGAGCCGGTGGGAGCTGAACCAGAGCTGAACTTTGTTGAAGTTGGCCTGGAAGTTGGAAGCTACTTCTTCCGAGGAGGAGCCGGTGGTGAATAAGACTGTGTCATCTGCATACATATGGATGAAAGTAGATGAGCAGATTAGTGGCAGGTCATTAAGAAAATTGGAGACTAGAATGGGGCCGAGTACTGACCCTTGGGGGACGCCGGTTGTCATTGGGAGGGGGGAGTAGATGACATTAGCAAGTCTTACTGATTGAGTTCAGCCTGTGAGGTAGGCACAAAACCAGTTGGTGGCAGAATCAGAGAGGTCAGCTTCCAAAAGGCTTGATAACAGCAAGGGGTGGGAGACCATATTGAAAGCTTTAGCTAGGTCTACTAAGATGGCCGAAGTGGTCAGCCCATTATCCATTCCGGAGAGGATAGTGTCAGTGAGCCTTCACAGGGAGGAGGCAGTACAGTGACCCTTCCTGAAGCCAGACTGGAATGGCATGAAAATATTGGAGGCCGAGAGATAGGAGGTAAGTTGGGCGAGCACTAGTTGTTCTTGTAGTTTTGCAAGAGTTGGGAGGAGGGAGATAGGGCAATAGTTTGATGTGGAGGTGGGAGTCCCCCTTTGGGAAGGGGATGACAACAGCATGCTTCCATGACTGGGGGACAGCTGCAGTGACAAAAGAGAGGTTAAGAAGGTTGGCGAGCAGGATTGCTACTGCTGGGGTGGAAAGGTATAGGGGATTGGTGTCCAGCCCTTCCGGAGATTTACCTTTCAATGGGTTGTGTGACAAAAGGACATCAAGGGCTTCAGTTGGTGAGATATCTTTGAAGGTGAAGGAGCATGGCCCATGTGGTTTCATAGTGTCTGAAGTAGGTCCGCATGGAGCAGGAGTAAGCAGGGAGGAGAAAAGAGTTGAGGCACAAGAGGAGAAATATGTGTTGAACTCATCGGCAACAGTGCACGGATCCAAAATAGTGGTGTTGTATACCAATAGAAGCGGAGTAGGATTAGCAGCTGGTGGTGAGAAGAGGGAACGAATAACCTTCCAGAATTTGGATGGGCTGTTTAAGTTAGTCTGGAGGCAGGAGCTGAAGTATTCTGCTTTAGCTAGTTGAGTAGCTTTGGTGCATTTGTTGCGTAACATACAGTATTTGGAGAGGTCTTGGGGGAGGTGTGAAGATTTATGTGCTCGCCATGCTTTGTCATGTGATTTTTGGCTTGGTTGCCATGTACCCTTGTGTGACACAGGTGGGCATGTGTATTCCAGACATTGAGGAACATGTTTTGGAAATGTAGGAGAGCCTTGCCTGTGGAGGTGGTTATAGTGGGATAGTGGGAGGGGGGGGCCCAGTTAGCCAAGGCTAAGTCATAGAGCACTAGTGCGAGATTAAGGGATTTGTAGGAGCATTGGACTAGAAATTTGGGGGGTTGGGGCTGTGAATTTTCCAGACTATGTATATGGTACGGTCATCACTCATAGAGTCAGGGAGTAAGCCTGCATTGATGACTTGGTGAGGGTGGGTGGTAAGAGCCCAGTCAAATAGTGAGTGGTTCCCAGTTTTGTGGTTAAGGTGGGTAGGCTCAGTGATGGTTTGCGACAGGTTTAGTGAAGAAATTTCAGTATGGGCTTTCTTGAAGGGTGGAGCTAGCCAGTTGTGGTTGAAGTCACCTAAAATATGTAATTCGCCTTTGGGAGTTAGGGAGGACATATGCGAGAGGAGGTCGGTAACTGATGTTGTCGTTGTACCTGACTGCCAGTATATTCCTGCAATGTAAATAGGGATTTAGAAGGGTAGCATCAGCTGCACCAGTAGAAGTTCATAGGCATTGAGCTCAGCCTTGGCTAGGACTACAGAGAAGTGCTAGTCTGAGCTTACATAGATGGCCACTCCGCCGCCTCTGGCTGATCTGTCCTGATGAGCCAGGACGTAGCCTGGTATTGCAACTGAGGGATTAGTGATATTTTTGTTTAGCCACGTCTCAGAGAGGGCAATGATGTCTGGGTCATAATGTGCTGTGAGTACTTGGAGTGAGTCAAGTTTGAGGGGTAGACTTCTTATGTTTAGGTGCAGGAGTCGCAGGCCACAAGGGAGGGGGCCTCTATCTGGATTTATAGTAGTTGATGTATAGGTGGAGGGGCCCACTACGTTTAGAGGGTTGGAGGTAGACAGGGGGCTGGGGTTTGGGTGTATGTCCCCTGCAGCAAGGAGCAGGAGGATGATTGTTAGGTGGTGCACTACCAGTTGAACACACCATGCAGTGAGCAGGCACTGTCTCAGCAGTGGTCTAGAGTGACTGTGGGTGGTTGGATGGAGGGAATTAGGTGTATTATTACCCAGGAGTGCAAGGGATTGAAAAGGAAGGGGCAGGGACATGAGGAGAAGTGAGCCCATTTTTAGAAGAATAGAGAGCTGGTCGCTGTGTTGGATTAGTAGGAGAGCCTAGTCAGCTCAGGAAGGATAGCAGGTGGAAGTGTGGGGGAAGTGGTGGTCAAGTTGGACAGGTGAGGTGGGAAGCAGAAGAATAGGGTAGTAAGGAAGATCAGGCATCTGGGTACATCTTCCCCTTGCACCTTGTTTCTGTCCTTAAGTTACTTGAATGTTTCTATCATGATCTCATGAACCCTTCTCTCCTCCAGAGAGTACATATTGAGGTCCTTCAATCTCTCCTCATTTGTCTTCTGGTGCAAGCCTTATACCATCATAGCCACCCTTCTCTGCACTGCTTCTACCCTATCAATGCCCTTTCAAAGGTGCAGTCTCCAGAAATACACATAGCACTCTAGGTGAGGCCTCAACAGCATTTTATACAATGGCATGACTACCTCCTGCCTTCTGTTAGAGATACCTCTGCCTATGCACTCCAGCATGCCACTAGGCCTCCCTCCAGTGTTTGCACTCTTCTTAGAAACCTTTAGGTCATCTGAAATGATAACCCCCAGGTCCCTTTCTTCCTTGGTGATTGTCAACAATCCCTTAGCTCACCCCAGGGTTCCCTCATCCCAGGTGCATTATTTTGTACTTCTTTGAATTGAAGCACAGTTTTCACACCTCAGACCATTTTTCAAGCTTCCCCATGTCCCTCCTCATTCTCTCCACCCCATATGGAGTATCCACCCTGTTGCAGATCTTGGTGTCATCTGCAAACAGGCAGACCTTTCCTTCCAGTCCCACTGCAATGTCACTAATGAAGATATTAAACAGGACTGGCCAAAGGACTGATCCCTGAGATACCCCACTGATCACCCCCCTCTTCCTGGATTGGATCCCATTTACCACCATCCTCTGCTTCCTGTATGTTAGCCAGTTCCTAACCCAGTTTAACACCTTGTGCACCATGCCCAGACTATCCATCTTGTTAACCAGCCTTTTATGTGGGACGGTGCCACAGGCCTTACTGAAATCAAGGTAGGAGATATCCACTGCCCCTTCCCCCAATTTACTTCCTTCATTACCCAGTCAAAATATTTGTCTGACACAACCTACCTGACGTGAATCCATATTGCCTCAGATACTGAACACTGTTGGATTCCAAGTGTGTCACTATTATTTCTTCAAGCAGTGCCTCTATGATCTTACTCACCACTGAGGTGAGGGTGACTGGCCTATAGTTCCCTGCCCCCTCCCTACTACCACTTTTGTGTTGAGGGACTACATGTGCCCTCTTCCAGTCCTCTGGAACCACCCCTGTGTTGAGTGACTTGTGTACATGGCTGCCCGAGGCACTGCTAGCTCTCTCCGAAGCTCCCTTAATATCCTCAGGTGTATGCAATCTATCCCATTGCTTTGTCCACCTTCAATTTTGTGAGCTCCCCCAGGACTCTGTCCACTGTGAATGGATTTGTATTAACCTCCCCCCTCCCTTCATGTCTGTTACTCAGCTGTTGTCGATGGCCCTTCTTCTCATCAGTGAATACTGAACAGAAGTATTTGATCAGTATTGCCACCTTTTCCAGGTCTCCCTACTTACACTCTCTCATTTCCCTTCTGAGCCTTACAATCCCCATCCTGGCTTTCCTTCTTTCACTGCTGTACCTATGGAATGACTTGTCCCCTTTTTTCACCATATGCACTAATCTTTCCTTAGTTTGTGCCTTTTTCGCTTCTTACAGCCTTTCCTGCTTCCCTTAGATTCTTTAGGTACACCTACCTGTCTTCCTCTCTTTGAGTCTCCTTATATCTCCTGAAACTCTTCCTTTTGGCCCTTACCTTGTCTGCCACCTCTCTCGAGGTTTCCTCCTTCTCTTGAGCTTTGTTTACCATTCTGATGCACTGGTTTGTCATTTCCTCTGTGGCTCCCTTCAGGTGTTCCCACTACTCCTCAATTCCACTTCCTATCTCCTCCTCACCAGGGCCTCTTTGATACAAGTCCACATTTGAACAAAATCTGCCCTTCTAAAATCTAAGACCTTTACCTTTGTGTTACCAGACTGTGTCTCTGTCCCTTTACTAAACCTCACTATGTGGTGGTTGCTGTACCCCAGTTGATCATTCACTTGGATGTCTGAGATTCTGTCCCTGTTGGTCAGTACTAGGTCCAGAATCACTCAGTCTCTGGTGGGATCACTCACTAGCTGTGCAAGGCCTGCCCCCAGTAGGGAATCCAGGATGTCTCGGCTCCTGGTTGAAACAGCTGCTGGGATAGTACAATCCACATCTGGGATATTGAAATCACCCAGCAGTATACCTCACCTTTTGTTGTAATCTCATGAATTTGATCATCTAGCTCCCTATCCACCTCCTCCCCCTGTGTTGGAGGCCTGTAGATCACTCCTGTGCAGATTGCTGTGCCATTGCCTGGGTCAATAGTGATCCATAGTACCTCAGCCTCCAAGTGTCTAGCCAGTACCTCCTGACATCAAGCAGGCTGATGAGACTGTAAATGGCAGGGTCGGCAACATTTCTCTTTTTATGTATGGGTACGATTACAGCGCCTTTCCATGAAGGAGGTATAACATTTTCTGTAATACACTTATAAAAAAGGCTAGTAAGTAAATCAGTCCATAGTGTGGATTTACAAAAATACACTTTTGTTGGTACAGTACAACCCCATTTATCCGAACTGCTTGGGGGATAGTAAAATGGTTTGGATAAACGGGAGGTCGGATAAGAGGAAGATAACTGTACCGTTTACCGACAAATCGAAAAACAATGCAATGCAAATCTGAATGTTAACTGTTTAATTTATACTGTATTAATTACATCTGTTTTGTGTGCTTTAAAATCAATTTTGATGCTCCATTAAATGGAAAAATAAATCATTTAAAAAAATCAGTCATTGTTCTCTGCTTGTAGCACTCGACTTGTTTGCGCGCAGCGCGTTGCTTCATATTTCTGAGCAACATTACCTGCACTGTGTCACAATCAGGCTGGCTTTCAAGGTAAAGTATGCATTTCTCTAACATGTCAACTGCCTCACCATGAGCTGGGATTGTGACTGGGGGTACAGTCTCTCCTTCTTCCTCGTCCTCGGACTCCACTGCTGGATCCTCAGGCTGCGTTACCAGTTCCACAATTGCAGCGACAGACAGAACCTCATGACCCATCTCCTCTGAATCAAAGTGCACCCAGTCAGAGATCTCCTCCTCTGTTAGCTTTTGTGGCAAGGCAGAAGCAAGGGCTGTCAATTCTTGTGTAAATTCCTCTGTCAGCTCCTCAGTGGCATCAGGTTCCATCAGGTCAGTATCTGTTCTGCTTGTTTTGATGCCCGACTTCTTCCACGATTTCTGAATGCTTTCTGACTTTACACTGTCCCATGCTTCGGAGGCCATATAGATCACATCCTTTAGATTAATGTTCTTTATTATGTTACTAAGGGGTTCTTGCTCATTTTCCTCAGCAAGCACTGTCTGCAAAAACCTTTTTCTATACGCTAGCTTAAAAATCTCCAGCACTCCTTAATCACAAGGCTGGAGTTTGGATGTTATGTTGGCAGGTAGAAAAATTACACGGATAGTCCCATCCCTCGTTCAAGCTTCTTGGATCTCAGGGTGGGCTGGGGAGTTATCCAATAATAGGATAGCTCTTACAGGCAGTCTTTTCGAGCTCAGATAGTGCTTAGCCTGAGGGACAAACTTCTCTTGAAACCATACAGTGAAAATTCTGCCGTCCATCCAGGCATTCCTCTGGGCTTCATATTGGATGGGCAAGGATAACTTGTTTAGGTGCTTAAAACAACGTGGCTCCCTAGATTTTCCTATAAGCACAAGTTTCATTTTGTGACCAACAGCATCCACTGTGCCCAGTATGGTGACATGGTCTTTTTGTTTCTTGAAACCTGGTGCGTCTTGCACTGACCTGTGGGCTAATGTTCGATCTGGGAGACAGCGCCAATAAAGGCCTGTTTCATCTGAGTTAAATATTTGTTCTGGCACTAATCCTTCTGAAACAACAATGTCAAGGAGCTACTCAAAAAAGGGTGAGATGTTCTCATCGGCAGCACTCAAGCGCTTGCCACAAAGCTTAAGTTGACGAATACCGTGGTGGCATTTAAATCGGTTTAACCACCCCTCACTGGCCACAAAGTTTACACTGCTGCCCAGACATTGGTGGAACTGGATTGCTTTCTCTTTAAGAAGAGGCCCTGATATTGGGGTCCCCTTTTCCCTCTCTTGGCAGAACCACATGTAAATCGCTGCATCTCTCTGGTCATCATAGCAGGTCCGCATATTTTTTCGTTCCAATGACCCGGCAGCACTTTCCATCGTAAGAGCAAAATCCCTGAGTTTTTCTTTGGCTGCCTTAATGTCACTTATGGTCGATTTTCCTACACCATACTAGCTGGCAAGAATGACAGCTCTCTCCCCATGCTCAAGCCGCTCAACAATTTGGATTTTATCAGCAACTGTCAGGACTACACGCTTTCGTTTGCCCGCCATGTTACGGGTGTTGTAAAGCGAGTAAACGATTCAGGTTTCTTTCTTTACACTGACTCATCTCACTCATTTAAGGTCAATGCAACACCTGTAGTGAATTGATTAGTGTTTAATTGGGTGATTAACAGTAACAGGGTTACAAGCAAGGCAGTTTAAACAGCTCCATATGTCAGCTTCAGTGATCTGAACACTCGTAATTTAAAACTAATCAGGTGATAAGTGGCCGCAATTAAGGCTCAGCGTGGATCAGAACCTAACACTGGGGGACACTAATCTGGTTTGTTTGATAGGGAGTTCAGTTAAGGGAGGGTCAGATAATCGGGGTTGGACTGTATAAGGTTGGGGCCTGGTACTTTGTTTGTTATCAGTGTTTTAATTGTGAATTATACTTCTGACCTAGTGATTGGATTTAACATTAATATTTAAGGGAGAAAAAGAACATCAAGGAAGAAATAGTGAGACTAAAAAGGGAGGGTGATTTAGCAGAGGGTAGTGAAGAGCAAGCAGAGGTACTTATCAAGTACTTCTTTTCTGTCTTCACTAGAGAGAAGAATGGATCAATGCCAGAAGGGAATTGGGGGTGGGGACTGAGAGGGGAAGTCACAGATGGCATCATTCAAGCTGACAGAGTAAATAAGGGCCTAAGGGCCTTAAAGGTGGTTAACATCCCAGGACCAGATGGCAGGCACTCAAGGGTCCTAAGGGAACTGTTGAAAGCTCTGGTGAATCCCCTTGTAGACCTGTTTAACACCTCTCTGGAGACAGGGATTGTGCCCCAGGATTGTAAAACTGCACATGTGGACTAACATGTGTTACCATAAAAGTTAGCCAAAGCATGAACCAGGGAACTACAGGCTGGTCAGCATGACCTTAATAGTGGGCAATCTGATGGTGACCATCCTGCAAGAGAGATTGGTGAGCTTTCTGGAAGATAATGGGCTCCAGGAAGTGAGGCAGCATGGGTTTGTGTCGGGGAGGTACTGCCAGACTAGAGTTCTTTGACTCAGTCACCAAGACGGTGGACAAGAGCCAAGTGGTTGATGTCCTGTATCTGGAAACAAGCAAGGCCTTCAACTGTGTACCTCACAGGCGACTGGTCAGGAAGCTAGAAAACCTTGGGGGTGGGGTCTAAGATTGTTGAGTGGGTCAGAAGTTGGCTGCAGAACAGAAGCCAAAAGATGGTAGCTGAGGGGGGTGGAATTCTCAGAAGCTAAACCTGTGACCACTGGGGTCCCACAGAGCTCTGTGATCAGTCTGCCGTTAACTTACTTCTAAGTGACATTGCAGATGGTAATAAGGGTAAACAATGTATTTTTAAGGATGAAACAGAGATCTGTTAGAGGGTGGATATGGAATAAGAGAGACAGAAACTCAGGGAACACTTGCCTAAGTTAGAGAAGTGATCTAGCAATGGGCAACTGGGGATCCATGCTATAAAGTGTAAAGTTATGCACTTTGGGGTTAAAAAATCAGGGACCAAATACTGTCTGCATGGTTTGCAGGTAACCAACTCAGAGGAAAGAAAGGACATGGGGGTAATTATCACGAGTGACCTGAAACACTTGGCACATTGTGGGAAAGCTGCGGCCAGTGCAAGTCAGATGCTGGGCTGCATAGCCAGGGAAATTACCAGCAGGAGGGTGGAGGTCATTCAGCCCATGTACAGGTCTCTAGTGAGACCTCAGCTTGAGCACAGTGTGGAATATTGGTGCTCTTGTCTTGAGAAGCATATCAACTAGCTGGAAATGATCCAGAAAAGGACAACCAAGATTATACAGGGCCAGCAAGGCAATACCTAAAAGGAGAGGATCCAGGGGTTCAACATGTACTCTATTGAGGGACAGAATGGAGAGGGGGACATGAATGAGACCTTAAAGTACCTTAAAGGTATAAAAAAGGTGAGTACTGAGGGTCTCTTCAGCCTTAGTGGAAACAAGAACACTGAGTGTAACAGCCTATTGATGGTGGGGGCAAGGTTCAGGAGGGAGATGATTAGGCATGTTTTCTTTTTTTTTCCATTATCTCCACAACATCTACCAACCTCTCCAGTCCGGTTTTCGAAAGAGGCACAGTACCTAGACTGAGCTGGTTCGGGTGCTCAATGATCTCCTGATGGCCAGAGATCAGAAAAGCCATTCTGTCTTGGTGCTCCTTGATCTCTCTTCAGCTTTTGACACTGTGGACCATGGGGTACTGCTTGGGAGTCTGAGGTCCATCTGTGGCCTGACATGTACTGTCCTCAGGTGGTTTACATCTTTCCTCACTGGCAGAAGTCAGAGAGTGGTGTCTGGGATTTTTTCCTCTGACCCATTTTCTCTGCCATGTGGGGTACCTCAGGGTTCAGTATTGTCCCCCATGTTGTTTGCAGTATATATGCTGCCCCTCAGAGACATTGTAAGACAGTTTGGGCTGAGGTTTCACTGCTATGCTGATGATACCCAGCTCTATCTGTCTTTTGCTCCCGACCAGGATAGAACTGTCTCGGTATTTAGTAACTGCCTTTCTGAAATCCAGGATTGGATGAATTCAAGCTGGTTAAAGTGGAGCGCCGGAAAGACTGAGGTGATGGTAGTGGACCCGGGTCACTGGATAGAGGGGTTGTGGGCTGGTCAGCCCTTTGGACTTTTTCTTGGGGGCTCCCAGATCCTTTCCTCTGAATGGGTGCAAAACCTGGGGGTAGTGCTTGATGACGGGCTGACTTTACGAGCTCAGGTGTTGGCATCAGGTGTAGGCGGTCGTCAAGTTTTCCTTTTATCACTTATATTACTCAAACAACTTCTCACACAAATGGACTGGTTCCCCATTAAAACAGCCCCCAGCATTAACATTGCGCTCGACCTGCTCACACAGGCCTTCACTAAAGCTTGTAATCTCTATGCCCCACTCCCAAACTCCACACCAAAAACAAAATAGCCCCATGGATCACCCCACTCCAAAAATTGAGGGAAAGGGACAACCTCTGGTACAAAGCCTTGGAGTTTGGCAGGATGGCTGACAGACAATCCTATAATGGTGTTCGCAATGGCTGCACGTGGGCCATCCGCAAGGCCAAAGCGGACTACTATCAATCCACTGTCACCAACACATGGGGGTCCACCTGGACCTTCTGGAGTAATATCAAAGAAGTCAATGATAAATTGAGATCCTCACCACCATCCCAGCTCACCGTAGATGGCACCACTTCCACTGACCCACTTACCATAGCAAACTGTCTAAACACTACCTTCACAGATCTCAGCACTGTTCTCCCCAGTTGCTTCTTTGACCCTGTGTCTGACTCCAGATCCCCTACCCTGCAGTGCCCTCATTTCCTCCTGCATAAAATATCAACTCATGAAGCCTGTCTATATCTTCAAAATGCACTATACACAAACAACCCTAGCACGGATCCCCTAGACGCTAAGCTCCTTCGGCTAGTCCTTGATGAGGTCCTAGCCCCTCTCACGGACCTACTCAACAGATCCCTGTGCCTGGGGCAATTCCCCAGTGCCTGGAAGACTGCCGTTGTTACCCCCATTTATGAAAGTGGTGTCAAATCCTCCCTCAGTAACTATCAACCTATCTCCATTCTTTCCCCCATCCAATACTTTAGAGAAAGTGGTTGCCACGCAGCTCACTGAATACCTAGCCAAGCATGACATCTTATGCCCAGAACATCATGGCTTCCATTCAGGCCACAGCACAACCACAGCCTTCCTCGAATTCTCCAACTTCCTACACTCCTCCCTAGATGCTGGTAACATTGCTGGAGCTGTATACATAGACCTTTCCAAGTCCTTCGACACGTTCTGCCACGCACTGCTTCTAGACTGTCTCTACCAACTTGGTTTCTCCTTAGGCCCCATAGCACGGTGTGTCAGTTACCAATCCGCATGGTCCCAACATGTCAAAATAAATGGTACCCTGTCTGACACACTACCTGTCCGCTCCAGAGTGTCCCAGGGCTCCATCCTGGGTCCCCAACTTTTCACCCTCTACCTAAACATCTTGCCGTTGGCCTGCTCTGGAAATATCCTACTGTATGCAGATGATGCAGTGCTTTATGCCTCACACCATAAACCTGCCCCACTCCAGGTCTCCCTCCAAAACACCTTCACTCAGGCTGAAACGTGGTTCAAGGACCGTAGACTGGTCATAAACCTAAAAAACACAAAATCCATGATTTTCTCACACCACCAAAATAAAGCAAAAAATACTCCAATCCACATCCTCCCAAGCACCCAGCACCCCCTTGAACAGGTGTCCACCTAAAAGTACCTGGAACTTACCCTCGACACTGCTCGTATCTTTCACAACCACATAAACTCACTAGCAGCTGCTGTAAGCACTCAGATTGGGCTCCTATACCAGCACAGGGAATGCCTCCCTCCTGATGCCCTTAGGCTTGCTATTACCTCCTCCATACTGTCCCTAGTGGATTATGGGCTTCCTGTCTATGGGGCTGCAGAGAACTTTGCTCTTCAGAAAATATAAATCTCCCTCAACAAGGCCTGCAGACTCCTAACTGGTGCCCCAAGGCTCACCCACACCTGCTCCCTCTATTCCGCTGCCAATATCCTCAATTTTGATGAAAGACTCCACTACCAGACCTGCCTCCTGACCAAGAAAATTCTGCTTGGACTCTTGCCTCCTGGAGTCACCGCCTCCCTCCAAACTGCCACACCCTCTATCTCCACCCACTACTCGGACAAAGCCATCCTGGTGGTACCCAGGGTAAAAACATCACTTGCCCAGAGATCTATCCACTACAGGGCCCCTGGCTGGTATAATACTCTCCCGGCCACCATCACCAGTGCTCCCAAGATTGCCCCTTTCAAAGTGGCTCTCCGCAACCATCTCCTCAAAACCCACTCCTGTAGCTGCAACTTGCCAGCAATCTCACGTCCTCCTGGGCCCTAATCCCCGACAAGGTCCACTATGGACCGCTACCACCTAAAAGCAATGATTAGTCCATCACTGGTTCATGAATAAGATGTATTAAAATGTAACACAAGCTCTCTCATGGCAATCAATGCTTCTCTTAAATGCTTCTGTAAATATCTGTATCCAAACTTGTATACAATATCTGTAAACAATGTCTAACCTACACATGACAGCTATTCTGGTGTACTTGTTACCCTCTCTGTGTCTTATGTCCTCCATGTGACAAGGTACCTTTGTAAATGAGCCCTTGTCTCAAAGGTTGTTAAACTGATACTTCAAATAAATAAAAAAATAAATAAATAATTTTAGGAATATCTCCAGCATTAAGCACCTTGTTCCATCTGGGAATTTACCTATGTTGGTCCATGCCTTTGTGACCTCATGCCTTGATTACTGCAACTCCCTGTACTTAGGGCTACCTGGGGTTGATATCCCCCATCTGTAGCTCATGCAGAGCGCTATAGCATGATTGTTGACGTGGGCTTCTTGAGCCTCCCATATTACTCCTGTGCTGCGTGATCTGCACTGGCTGCCAATTAGGTGGCGGATCACCTTTATTGGTTTACTGACTTATAAAGCCCTACATGGACTTGGCTCTGACTACCTGAAAGAGCTTCTTGTGCCTTATTGCCCAGTGCGACAGCTCCGTTCAGCTGACATGGGGTTGCTGGAGATTCCAAGGGTGTCTTTGAAATCTTCGGGGGCCCGTGCATTTATGTACATAGCCACTTGCCTTTGGAATTCTCTACCCCATCAGCTACAGAGTGCACAACTGTTGGAGGTTTTAAACAGGTGTTGAAAACCTTTTTATGGTGTCAGGCCTTTAGTGGCACCAAATAAGTATGACCCCTTAGACAGTTATTATTATTATTGTTGTGTTTGCTGATTTTACTATTGTTGTTTTTATCTTTTTGTAAAGCACCTTGATGGCTTGAAAGGTGCTTATGTGAAATAAAATGTATTATTATTATTATTATCTCTTTATCCTACAGAGCCCTGGCAGGCGTCATCAGCCCTCATGATGGAGGGACTCTCTCTTTCTGGTCCCGCCTCTCCCATACTTGCAGTCCCTGGTAGTTCCCCCATGGATTTCCCCCCATGGTGGGGCCAGGAGGAGGTTGCCAGCTTCTCCCGCCTCTGGAGACCCAATCCAGAATCAAGAGATGGCCCCTGGGAGCGGTGGACCATTATTAAGCCTGACAGGCTCATTTTCCTCCAATTTTGCCCATCCCCATCCTTTCCGATGTGAGGACGTCAGATCAGGCCTCCCGACCCATACTGCCCTCCAGCCACTGCCAGAGGGCAGTCAACAAGTGAGATGACTGGTCTCCCTCCCCCCAAGAGAGGAGAGCAGTCATCTGGGTGTTTAATCTTCTCTCCTGCCTGCCGACCCCGGCAGTCTGGGCTCATTCTTTAACCCGGGCCACCAGCATGGCACGAGGTGAAGTGGCCAGCGCCTCAACCTCCAGCACCACTGGGCTGGCCAATCAGGTACATTTTCACCAAGATGATGGTGGCTAGGTGGAAGGAGTTGCTGGAGGAGATGGTATCCCTACAACCTGTGGACAACTCCAAGAGAGATTGGGACAGGGTGAAGGGAAAAGTTACAGGTAGATGTGGGAGGGGTATTTGGCAGTGGTCAAGAGGGATATGGGGAAGGGTCAGTTCCCTCTGAAAATGCAGTGGAAAATGCATTCTTGAGCCTTTATCTGCTTTCATATACATATGTTTGTATGTAACCATTCCTGATCCTCTACTATCTCCCATCCTGTGCCAGAACTGCAGGACAACTTGTAAGAGGCATTTCCAAGAGGGGTCAAACCAACCTGCTTAAGCAACTGACTAGAATATTGGATGGGGGAAGCAGGTACAACTGTCCTTGCTGAACCCCAGTGGTGTAGATCTCCTTTGCCCTGAAACAGAGCCTGGCAAACATTGTTTGTGAGAAGAACATCAGTTATGATCAAAGCATGCCACCAGCAGCAAAATTTTGTGTTAGGGTTTCAACCCTAACTCCACCACCCGCCCCAAAAAGCAACAAAAGGACAACACCACACAAGCAACCACAGACAGCCATTATCAAGAAAAACACACAACATACAACTGTTTCTAGATGACACAAATTCAGTAGCATTGTACTGTACCTTCATGGTTTTAAATCAGCAGCATGCACACTGCAAGACATATGCACTCTCACATTGCTGCAGTTACAAATCCACCATATTAAAATCACAGCACTGCTTCTGTATGCAGAAGCACAGGCCCCTGCAGCCACAGATAAAAATCCATGATGCCAGCATTGCAAGAGTTCTCTTGTCTGCTGAAGTGTACACTCTTGTGGGGGAAGAGTCTGTGTAGCCTCAGGGACCTATGCACACTATAAGACATAAACAGTCTTGATGGGCTGGAACTTCTATTGCCACAGGTGTAAGACATACCCATTGACCTCTGGCTGCATAAGCATAGATGCCATATAATCCATAATACCAAAACTGCAACACTACTTCTGCCTGCAGAAGTGCAGACCCATGAGGAGCCGGCACCTCTTCAGCCACAGGTGTAAGACATACACACTGACGTCTAGCTTAAGAACAGAAACTGATGTGTAGGGCACTCTGGGCCTATGACAAGGGAATACTCCATCCACACAAGGAATTTCAGGGATCAACCGGCCCTCCACTTCCATGCAGCAATGGATGTCCAGAATTCATGGGTCTGTCTAGTGGGCTATGGTAGTGCAGGGCCCTCTCAGCCATGCGCTTCCATATGACCACATATACAGATGCACAGAGCAGAGTCCAACCTTCAGCCATTGCACAGGGCCCTCTGTCACCCATGAGTATAGAGGTGAAGGGCCCTGTGTCAAGAGAAGAGTTGCCTTCAGCATATGGTACCTGGGCCTGTGCAGGCAACTCTGTGCCTTTCCTTCCATGGCTGGGGGGGAAGGGTCACATAACAGCACCATCACTCCACCCTCACCCCATCTAGCTAGCTGACTCACCTCATGCTGGAACTATTTCTCTGACACTGGATCACAAAGCACTATAACACCTGTCTGGTTTGTGAGCTGGTGCAAAACAAAATGGCTGTGTTAAAAGTCTGGAGAAAAATATTGACAATTAGCAACATTATGAATGAATTTTAACATATTTACTCATCACCTGCTCATTTCACTATATTCTTATACTAACTTTCCAATTAGCATTCTTAATACCCCACCTCACTAACCCAGTAGGTGAACATTTCCAAATCCCTGCCAAAACATTTTTTTGCCCCACAGGTGCAAACACGCATTTTGGTCACAATTTGAAAAATGATAGCTGTATCATTTATTAGAATAAATAATGGGTTAGGGTGGTATACAAGGATGTATATCCACCAAGGGGGCTAATTAGGGCTATAAGGCCACAAGACTGAAGGGAGAGTGGCTTTATTGACCAAATTAGCCTCAAGATGAGTATAATTCCAAGTTTTCCAACCTTACCAATTGTTTGTTGAAGACAATCGATTAGGATGATTATTGTTATGGAGACTGCATTTCTAATCATGATATGGCACTTGAAAGTCTCTTGTAGGAAGGAGGGAATGTTGTGTAGTGAATGCAGGTTGAGGTTTGGGAGATTTCTGGTTTGGGGATGGTTTTGTGTAATTGTCTTTTTTCCAGTTTTATTTGCAGCTTTTTAATTGGCTTGGTAATCTTCGTAACTGACCTGTGGAACTTGTGTTATGTGTTGTTTCCACACAAAAAGAGAGAGTGGGGTGGGTTACCTTCCAAAATTACTCAGAAGGAAGTATGTAGGGGCTGGTATTGAAGAGAGATCCAAAAGTTCAATTTTCAGAAATCACCAGCCACACAAGAAAAAATTCAATTCCACTTCTTTTTAACTTGTTGAACAAAATAAAACAAGTGGAATTTATTTATTTTTCTTGTCTAGCTGGTGATTTCTGAAAATTGAGTTATTAGTGGTGTCCAATAGGGTTTAATATAGTGCAGGTATAGTCATTTTATTAGTGCAGGTATATATTTTTAATTGTTTGATTAGTGCAATTTTATAGCTTTAATTAGTGTGGATATATAGCTGTAATTGTTTAATTAGTGAAGGTACATACTTTGAATTGATTACACAGGTATAATTAATTGATAGATTAGTCACAGGTAAACAGGGAAATAAATGATGGCCTTTTCTATGGGTAAAAGGTCCATATGTATGTATGTATGTATGTATCGAAGCGCTGTCTTTGTCCTTAACCCAGATGAAGGATATAATGTTTAGTGTACTGTCCAGTGTATTCTCCGTGCATTATAGTATACACTTTCTGTGTTGTATGTGTCCCTTTCACAGCACCCCATAGAAAGTAGCCATCCCACAGGACAGATAGTCCAGTGCTTAACCTATAAGTGATCAGTGCTGCAACAGAGATATTATTTTTCATATAACTTGTACAAGTATATGTATGTGTGTCTGTGTAGTACACATCTGCACACACCAAACACTGCCAGAGCAGAAAGTACATGTTCAGTTCTAGCTAGTAGGCACAAGGCTGAGGAAATGAAAATGTTCTCTGGATTTTCTTCACAACAGTGAAAATGTGATTTTCATTTTCTTAGTAGTTATTGTATGTATTTTTTTTATTTTTTCTGAAATGCCATACTTCTTTATGTAGCTAACACAGAGACTATCAAGGCAATATGCCAGGACACAATACTGTAGGTGATAACTTGGCCCTCAAGAGTAAGGGGTTTTACAGTGGGCTGGGAGGTCATGTTACTGCCAATTGTATCTTGCTTACCTTGGCAAAAACAATGATCTTATAATGCTGGTCACTGTCAAGTGTGCTGGCAGAATGCTTGAGCATATGTAAGGTGATCAACAGAGCAGGGCAAGTTATCCTACCTCTTTACAGGGCCCTGGTCAGGCCCCTCCAGAAGTACTACATGTACGTAGCTCTAAGCTCATCAGTATGAAAAGAACTTTGAAGCACTCATGAGGGTACAATGCAGTGCAACAAAACTAATCACAGGTATGGGAGATAAAAGCAACAGGGATTAGTTTGCACTGATGGAATGACAAGCCAGGCACTGAGGCCAAGTACTGATATTTTTTTAATGAAGACAGTTTCCAGTGCCATTATCTGGTATCAGTACACAGCTCTGTATGAAAATACAGTGTTTGATAACATGCACAGCTAGATTATCCTGACACCACCAGTCGGGAACCTAGCACAGATGCCCCAGTGCTTCCCTCTACTGAGCTTCATTAGGAGCAGGGCTACAAGGGAGACGCTGCCCTTTAAATACCAAGTAGAATGATGACATCAGTAGTTTGAATGATCTTTTTAAACTATGATTATGCATAATGTTAAGACAAAATGACTACTCTATGTGTGTGTGTGTGTGTGTGTGTGTGTGTGTGTACATGAAAACTGACATATATAAATAAAAAAAATCATCCTTTGTACAATGATTATTAATTTGATAACACCTGGTTATAACTAGCAAGACTGCTGGTGTGTCTTAAACATCAAATAAAACAGTTTCTATGCATTTGCTCACATTCTGAGAGTAGAGTCATAATATTATTTGTTTTAACCCTGGCTGTTCTTATAGAAAAACGTATTAAAGCAAAATGATATGCTGTTCTTAAAATAGAGTTTGTCTGGTTATGGAAAGTGATCACCCCAATAGTGTAGTGCTTCCATCCTGTTAATTAATGAGCCTCCAAAGGGCATCAACATATAATTAGTCCCCAGGCAAGTGTAGAAATATTTTCAGATTGATAACCTATAACAAAAAGAAACAATTAAGCTGCTTAAAAAACAGACAGTGCATCACTTAAGTCCCTGAAAGGGCATAACAGATTCCAAAAACAGTTTTTATTCTCACTGCTCATTGAGTCCAAATGGTCCACAGTATTCATTATGAAAATCCATGAGCTCTCATACCTAAGTAGGGGATTTAGTCTGTCTTGGAAACTTGAACAAGCACAGTAAACTGTCATAATAGGCAGACTAGGCTGGCCAAAGGCTGTTATCTGCCGACAACATCAACAGTATAGTATGCATCTACGTATCTGTGTCTCCACCAATCCTTGGTGGTGTGATCTATTCCAGTCTCATAAATTTCTAGTCTACTGGATTTGAACCATGAACCTTAAAAAAAAGATTACCTTTGTGTGCGTCTTTTTTCTTATTGATGATTGACCTTAATTGCTCCTGAATTCATGACTTGAGGTTACTTATGGTTCTACCTACACATTGTACACAAAATGGCAAGTGCACTACAAAACACACACAACAAAGGTGATGTTACAGTCTACAAATTCTCTAACCTCATTTTTGCCTGATGTAGTCTGTACATACACTTTACCAAGATGTGTAAATTTGCAAATGTTGCACCGCTGGCATTTATAGAAATCAGCTGGTCTGGGGTAGCCAGCTTATCATTCTTCTTATGATGACACTAGGATCAAACTGATTGTGTACCACGCTGTCCCATATGCTTTCTGCCTTGATAAATGTCACCCTTGGTTTCTTCCTATGGCTGCTGCCATCCCTTTATCTCCCAATAGGATTGACCAATTCTGCCAAATTCAGTTTCCTATTTTGCCAGACCAACTGCTGAATTCTGTAATGAAGGTTACAGGTTCAAAAAAGTGTTTTTATTTTGTGATCTGGCCTTATTCCCCATATGTTCTCTGTTCATCTCCAAAATTCATTTTCATGAATTTTTAAGCAATACTGTGTCATACTGCCCATCATAGACTATGGATTGGTGATATATGGGGCAACCAATGACACTGCCCTGCACAGAATCCAGGTAACAACACTAAAGAAGGCCTGCCTGTTCATGTTAGATGCAGACAGATACACTTACACCTGCAATCTTTATGCTGGCACTGTCTGGCTCATGCTGACCGAAAGAATCAGATATCAGGAATGCCTGGGGGGAGTCCCAACTTAGCTTGACCCCCCCATCTCTACAAGCTCTTTTCTGCCCCTCAGAAAACCTATGCACCACAAGAAGCACAGCCAGACAGGCACTCAAAGTACCCTTTGGGAAAATCAGCTTGGTCTTTCGGTCCTTTGCTATCTTAGCACCCAAATGGTTAAACCAACTGCCAGTGAATGTGCTAAACATAATCAATATTGCACAGTTCAAGAAGGAGCGACTCAGACTCCTTAACACAACAAGACGCTGCAACTGCCCAGGGTGACAGATGGGATGATTACCTCAATCACCACCCCCCTGCACTCACCCCATCCACTCTCTTCTTCCTTTTGCTGCTATCCACCTTTCTGTCTCTCCTACTGGTTACATCACCTATTAGGAACAGCACTGAATACTGAGTTTACCCTACCAATATACAACCTTCTGGTTAATTTCAACAGTGGCCTTGTGCAATGCAAAACCAAACTGAAATAGCTTGCTATTGCACAGATACAGAATACACACTGATACACAGAAATGTGACGGCAGAGAAAGGCACCATGGCCCATCTAGTCTGCCCAGTACCTTACATCCCCCCCCTTCTGTTATGCTTCCACCCTCTTTTCCCAACCCCTTAAATCTATCCCAAGCCCTCTTGAACCCCTCCACCATTTCGGCTGCCACTACCTCCTCCGGCAGCTTGTTCCAGGACTCCACCACCCTCTCCATGAAAAACTGCCTCCAGACGTTACCTCTGTATTGCCCACCTTCCAGTTTGAGGCTATGTCCCCTCGTGTTCTCTCCCTTCTTCAATTTGAACAAGCTGTTACCCTCTACCTTATTTATTCTCTTCAGATACATAAAGGTCTCAATCATGGCCCCCCTCTCCCTCCTAGTCTCCAGAGTGTACAAATTCAGCCCTCTCAATCTTCTCTCATAGGGTACATCCTGCATCCCGCGTACCATTTTGGTTGCCCTTCTCTGCACCCTCTCCATCAGATCAACATCTCTTCATAAGTGAGGCCTGCAGAACTGCACCCCATACTCCATATGTGGCCTAACCATGGTTCTGTATAATGGCATTAGCGCCTCCGTCTTCCTGCTATTAAAACCCCTCGCAATGCAGGCCAACATTCCATTTGTCTTTCCCACCACCCTGCTACACTGGCTGCCCATCTTGAGGTCACACGATATCATAATCCCCAGGTCCCTTTCTGTTTCCTTCTCCTTAATCACCAACCCCCCAAGGGAGTAAGTTTCCGTCCTATTCTTCCTCCCCAAGTGCATCAGCAAGCACTTTTGTGTTTTAAACTTCACTTTCCAGGTGTCAGACCAGCTCTCCAGCCTCTCCAGGTCCCGTCTATTAGTGTACACACTGTGTATATCTCTGTTCTGATCCTTGTATGGCATTGACAAAGCACTGTCATGTGGCAATTACTTGCAATCATTGTAAATGTTGTAGATATTTCCCTGCTTCTCCTGTTTGAGAGTTTGTAACATTTCCAGTTTCCTTAGCTGTGCTCTGATGACTGTACAATTTCTGTTGATGTGGAATCTTTGCAAATGAGCTTGTAGCTCAAAGGTGTATTATGAAATAGTAATAAATAAAAAATATATATATCTTCTCGCTGGAAAACTTTTTTTTAGACCATCTGCGTGTACATTAAAACTCTCTCCAGTGTTACTGTTTCTCATACTGTATGTCTAAAAAACTGATTTTAGGGAATTGAGTTTTTCAAAGCTTTCAGTATGCACTGTCACCTCTGAGGACCATATTTATAGCAGACTCCTTTCTCTAATCTGTGGTGATTACTGTCTTGCTGTACTGGTTACTAGATAGTATTATGTCTAAGACATTTAAGGTGAGTGTTGTGTACGTAAATCTTAGATTAAATTCATACTGACTGAGATATAGAATAAAATTTTCACTTTCATATATTCACCCTTCCATATACATACATTATAGATAAAAGCAAAACTACTTCATGATTTTATCATGATAAAGATAACTTTCCATTGCGTTTATTCACTCCCCCACCCCTCATTCACCTCCAACCTGCACCCAAGTATAATCAATGCTATGTCTACTCTGCTAATGACTTTTGGATCCCACTTACTACCTACCTCCCCGCTCACTCTTTCCAACTTTCACTCATTTCCTGTCTCTGCTGCCACTGTCTGGCCACTGCTCCACTCCCCTCCCCTATTCTCCACTCTGGTACTGACAAAGTTAATGTGCTGACTGCTTCAGTGTTACTACAATATAAATCTTGGTAACTACCTGTAATCCCATTACATTTGTCTTTTTAAAATTGAATGTTGTAATGTCCTTGGTGAGCTGGTTTACACCTTATGACTTTGCTTCAGACAAAGTCATCCTACTGACAATACTGTAATGTTATAACTTACTGTTTTGTAACAACTTTTAACCTCAGTTTATGTTGATTGCTGTACCAGGTGTAATGTTTCCTGTCAAACTATCCCTTGTAATCTACTGTCCTTTTGTTGTTAACTGCTGCTCACACTTGACGTGGAACCTTTGTAAAAGAGTCTCTGACTCAAAGGTAATTGTAATCTGAGATATAAATAAATAATAAATAAATAAATATCTGGCTTCAGAACTGATTCCTCTTTCCACATGCCTAAAAACAGGTTTGTATAAGAGAGCACCATAATTATCACATGGCTGTGACACATATATTTTTTTAAAGATTTACTTAAAGATATTGGGCCCAATTCTCAAAGCCTCCCCATGTGACGCAAGGTACTTGCATCAAAAGCAATGCCACAAGGTGCTGCTTGCACCATAATTTGGGCAAGGAGTGATTATCAAAAGAAGCCTGTGGCGAATGCCACCTGCTTATATCAAGGAGGTCTTGCACCATCCGTGCAGCAGAAACTGAGATGCAGCATGGCACAAACAGCCTTGCACCAGGGAAATGCCACACCATCCCCTTTTTCGCAATTCTCAAAGGTGAGCAGTGCCAACAAAATCAGACACCCACTAGACCAACCAGGGCTGGTCTAATGGTCCTTGAAGCACACACAAAACCCTTCCTAGGCAGGAGGGAACATGTGCCATGGTCCCCTCACCCTATCCCAGATCTCCCCTGACATAAACATATATGGTTCCCTGGTGGTCTCGCTGATCCCCCTCCCTATCCCTGATCTCCCTCTTAAATAATCCTATATCTTTCCCTGGTGGTCCATGGCCCCACTCCCCATCCCTGATCATCCAGTATATAATTATATAACAGATAGTTTTCCCTGGTGGTCTAGTGGACCTTCCTACCCGGCATGCAGTGCCCCACCAACCTGCTCCCCACTCCCATCCCTGAGCTGTTGAACTGCACAGCCCTCCACTCTGCACCATCGCAGGCTGCTGACTGAGCTGTCAAGGAATGCATACTGTACAATCAGCCGTTGCAGTATGCATTCCTTGACAGCTACAGGACAGTGGCCAGCCATGGTGGAGAGCAGTTGTGCAGGTTGCTGGCTCGGGGATGGAAAGGGGGGACCAGGGTGGTGGGGCACTGCCTGCCAAAGTGGGGAAAGGTCCACTAGACCACCAGGTAAAGCTTTATGTTATATAATTATATACAGACAGATCACGGATGGGAAGGGGGGTCCACTAAACCACCAGGGAGAGATATGATTATTTAAGGGGGAGAGCGGGGATGGGGAGGGGTCCACTAGACCGGGGATGGGGAGGGGTCCACTAGACCACCAGGGAATGATATGTGATTATTCATCATGGAGATCTAGGATGAGCAGTGGGGTCCACAAGACACCAGGGACTGTTGTGAGTTATTAGATGGGGCGTTCGGGGATGGGGAGCACTGGACATCAGGCCAGTGTTGCCATTTTAGTACATATGGGTTCAGGGATGGGGGGGATCTCTAGCCTCCAGGGACTGCTTTATATTTTAACAGTTACCAGGGATCATTGATAAGGAGAGGGACCACTAAACACCAGAGAGGGGATGTACAATTTATTTTCTATGGGGACTGGGAGAAGAGGACCCCTGGACACCAGGGAAGTCCTTTCTGTAGGCATACAGGAGACATAAGGGTTCGGGGAGACTGTGCTGCATATGACCATCCTGCAGTAACCCGTGATATGGGCGACATCAAATTGAGTGACTCTATTTGAGCGCATGTGGATATAGCGAGTAGGAATAAATAGAGGTGGAATTATGGAGATAGTACAAGAAGAGGTCAAGGTAGCTTATAGCAAGGCAGAGCTAGGGAGAGATGGTCATAGGGTTGTGTTTGGGGGTTTCTTCCGGCTGGCTGTCTAGTCTAGTAGTTAAGGTGATGCTCTGTGAAGCTGGTGGACTGGGGTTTTAGGCTGGCTTGATGTGTTTTTTTTTTTTATTTTTGATGGTTTAATTGTTTTTTAATTTTTATGGAAGTCCCATTCTCCTTAAATTTGTCTCCCCAGCAGGTTGCCCCCCCAAATATTCTCTCACTGCTGACATGTAGCCCCCATGGTGTAGCCCCCCTTCCATGATTTCCTCTGTCCCCAGTGTCACACTCCCTCTGGAGTTGATTATATTATTACTGAGGGGTGCAAGGGGCAAACCCACACATAAAATGATAGTTTAAACTGTTTGTGTAATAGAAATTCAATTTTGGTCACTAACACTGACAGGCTCCATGGTGCTGATTGCATTTTTTTTGCTGTCGGCAATATGCATTCACTCATTTGTTCCGCGCTATTATGCTGAAACTGTTATTACATGGAACCCCACCCCGCAGCCTGTGGCAAACCATCCAGTTGCACCATCTGTTCAGTGCATGGTCACAGTTGCTGCAAGCTGTGTGGGTCTTTTTTGACAGAACCCTACCCAATACTGAATCGGGTGCAGGGTCCCTGGCACACTAGCAATTAGTGCAAGCTGCTGTTGGTGCATCTTGTGCCACGTTTTGAGAATCAAGCCCATTATGTATGAGGATGAATTCCATGGCACCCAGAGTAATTCTGTTATAATCTAATCCTTCTTGTGATATTTTTGTAGGGAATGTCTGCAGGCCTGCAGGCTTAGATTGTGTCAAACTGCAGTCTAGAGGGCTTCCATACTGATGCCCAGCCATGCATTCATGAGTTTACATTCGAAATTAGTAACTTGTCTCAGTACATCTGAGGTATCCTTGAAGTGGGAGACTTACATTGACACTCTGTCTAGTAGAAAAAAAACAAATCTATGAATTTGCTTATGTCCTCTGTTAGGGACTTTGCCCTGGATTTAATGGTTGGCCTGCTGGATTAGTGATGAATTTGTTCACCATTGGTAGGATGTAGAATGTGGGGGTAATGGGAAGTGTTTTCCAGAGGTACTGATATTTTTCATCTGAAATGAAGTCAGTAGCAATGTCCACATGGAAAATGCTGCGCAGCTCCTTTTTATGTATGCTTGCATGCATGCACAAGAAACATGTGGCAGATTAGGAGAGAAGCGAGTTGTGGAGACGTGGCACTGTGATAGCCAACGGAGGCATTGCTTTTGGGGGCCTGGCACTGGTGGACCCATGGAGGCACAGTGTGCTGATGACACTAGCTTCCAAAAGTGCCACCAACTTGTAACGTTTTCACCACAGCAATCAGGGATCACATCATCATTGCAGCATCAGCCATTCCGCTGCAATGAGGGAGCGACCCGTCATTGCAGGGTAGAATGTTACCTAGTGTAATATTGTTTGTGAACAGGGTGGTGGCTTGCCGCCATGTTCTCAAACAATATATCTGTCCACTGCAGGTGCCCAATCCCTCAGCAGCATGCACCACCCAAAACAGTCTTGTTTGCCGGCGAGGCTCCAATCCCCATCAGCTTTAGTCCCCATCCCAGTTTAATTTGCCGACTGGAGCCCATTCCCTGTCAACGCAATGTTCCCCGTCCCAGTTTGTTTTGATAAGAGGCCACTCCCCATCAGCATAATGTCCCCCCCCCAAAAAAGTAGGTGTATGCCGAGGGGGGTGCCCAATCCCCTGTTAGCTACAGTCGGCCCCCCAAAAAAACACTTGGTTGGCACTCTGGGAGTCCACCCCAGTGCACCAAATGTCCCTGTAAAAAAAAAAAGTCCCACAATGTTTTTTTCTTTTTACCTTTAAATCAGAAAACGGTCCCACTTTGAGTCTGGTGGCACCGCCCTCCACCCTACCTCCCCAATCCCCCCTCACCCTATACTTACCTCTGGAGCCCAGCGCAATGATCTTCGGTGGACTGGGAACACATCTGCACTCTTCAAAGCCAATCGCTAACTGAAGAAATGCCGGTAAGCTGTATAATGACATAAGTAGGTTTTTTTCAACTTTGGTGCATATCTCAGGCATTTTTGGGAATTTTGGCACAAAATTTTCAACATGGAGTTATTGGAACCATCCTCATGAATTCAGCCACTATCATGGTGTTATTCTGTCCCGAAATGGGATTTTGTGGTCACTGCATGGAATCATCTTTCAGGACTGATTAACAAAACGACAGTGCCAGTGTTCATGAGGTGGCCTCTCAAAAAGTCTATGTTGCAAATTTGGTGGACAAAATCCAAGAAATGACTGTTTTATGAGTGTGCATTGCGCAGTTGCTATGCACTCTCTTAACTTCACTAATTTGCAATATTTTCACTCCAGATTTTCAACATTGCCATTTTTCTGCACCTCCTTATGAACAGCGCAGCTGTCATTTTTCATATCCTGGCTGACATGTGTTTTCGCACTTCTGGTGCAGAATAGTGCGGTCGCTGTTGGAAATCAGTGTTCAGGACACATTAAGAAAATAACAGTGGCAATGGTCATGAACAGACATACTAAAATGCCTATGTTGAAAATTTGGTGATGAAAGTCCATAAAATGACTGTGTTACGTGCATGCGTTGCACAGTTTCCACGTATGCTCAAAAGTGCGAGCATTTTTAATATTACCTCTACAGATTTTAAACATTGCCATCTATTCACACCTCCCTATGGATGGTACATCTGTCATTCTTCACATCCTGCCCGATCTGTGTTTTCGTACATGGGGCGCAAAAGGGCACGGTGCTGTTGGAACTCAAACTTCAGGACACATTGACAAAATCACACTGCCACTCTTCATGAGAAGAGGTCCCAAATGCTTTCATGAGGTGGGGTCACAAAAAGGCCATGTTGAAAATCTCTAGTGCAAATACCAACAAACGCCCGAGGTGTTAGGGTTCATAACCATAACATGCCACCCTGTATAAACTGACAGGTATCGGGTGTGCCTTTTGATTGCCGACTGTATTGCTCATGCCATCCCACCCTCACCCCCCACCCACTGACAGCCATCCAGGTGTATCTTGGACTCTTCAGCCCCAGACTTCACCCCATTCTCCTATGCTGCACCCATTTCAGCGTATGTCTTTATGGAATGGGGTGACTGTAAAGCCAAACACCCCAAGGCACACCTCAATACATGTTGGTGTCTGCAGAATAGGGTGAGGTGACATCATGGGTGACCCAAACACTTGCCCCAATGACCTGTCCATCTCTACAGGATGGAGGTGGGGTTGGCGTGAAGTTCAATACTTCACTGCTATTCCTATTTTGCATTTGTCTAACTCCTGCATTTCCAATGCTAATACCAACAAGCAAAAATTTGGCATTGACAAATGCTTGTTGAAGATAGGCATTGGGTTGTTGGGCAGGTCCCTGTAGTTTTTTACTATTAGTAAGAAACAATACAGCTATGTCCTTATAGTGGTCCGTATCAAGCAACACAATATTGCTCCCCAATTGCAGTGCTGACAATTTTTCAAGTGCCAGTTGTTCCCCCTGTGTTAAGTTATTAGCTGCTGGGCAAACATTGTCACTAAGTACGGAACCTGCTTAAGGAAAACTTTTTCAAAGGATGTTATAGTAACATTTACAACATTTTTTCAAAAGGTGGATTTACCCTTAAACAGTAGTTTTCTTTGATTTTGCATTATTTCACTTACTGCATTAATGGCATCATGTCCTACATTATGTCCTACAGTTTTCCTTACTTTACGTCTTACATTGGTATTGCTTTGTGTTTAATTATTTTCGTTTTTAAATCAGGAAGGGGGTTTTCAAAACTGCTTATCTTGTGATCAACTTCAGAAGGGTTGAAATAACTGCATATTTGATTTTCCTTTGTGGGTAACTGGACTGTCTACTAGTATTCTGTAACAGTTTGCATCAAACTACTTTTAAATAGTTGACAAATCAGTTACTGGAGGTTAGCTGAATTACTATAAAGGGCAGTACTTACCAGGGTGGTGGAGCAGTGGTGTATTTGATTGTTTCTAACAGTCACCAGTGGTTATGGACTACCACCACCCATCCCCACCCACCCCTCAGGCGTGGCGTTTCCTTTATAGCCAAGGTTCTGACATCATTTCCTCAGCAGGTCTTGGGGCAGAACTGTCATATTCTTAATAACCCAGCACGTGCATAAAGGGTAAGTACACACTACAAAAAGGAAGAAAAAATATATATATATTTATATATATTACTTATTGTATATTATAAGGGAGAGGGACATGTGGGGAGTGGTGCAATGCACTGGCAGTGGGGCAGCAGTTTTCTGGGAGACATTCTGAAAACTGCATTGCTATCCTATCTGCAGGCAACTGTCAGCTCTGAGGGAGGAGGTTGCCCACCTCCATCCTGAACTGGCAAGGACTAAGGAGGCCTCCCCCACCCAAAGAGCACCACTGCCACAGAGGCTGCCAAGTATGAAGAGCAGTTGGACCACAGTGGGTTCTGGGAGGGTGTGGGTGGTGGAACAGAGGCGAAGCCACCTAGTTGTACTGCTACACAAACCATATGCCAGTCTGGCAGAGCAAGGTTCCTCTATGATGGCATCCTCAGTGCAGACCAAGAAGAATGCTAAGGACACCCACAATGGAGACCCACAGAAGGGTGGCAAGGGACACCACAGGGAAAGGAAACAGCTTCTGATAGGGGACTCAATTGTTAGAGGGGTAGACCTAGGGAAGGGAGAGGAGAGGAGAGGGAAGTAAGGTGCCTGCCTGGTGCCATGGCTTGGAAGGACAAGAAGAAAATCCTCAGGATTGCAGAAGCAACATCACAGGAGAGGGAACTAGATATCATTGTCCACCTTGGGACAAATGACCTAGCTAGGCATGGGATCAGTGCAGTGCAGGATGAAATTGTGGAGTTGGAGAGGGGCCTCAGACAGGTAGCAAGCATGGTTACCTTCTCAGAGGTGCTGCCGGTCCATGGCAGGGGTGAGGCTAGGGTACTCCACACCATACAGTTTAATGAATGATTACGAAACTGGTGCAGAGCACAGGGCTTTGGCTTCACTGGGGACTGGGGGTACACCTGGAGAGATGAAGGTCTATACTGGCATGATGGTCTACATCTGTCCATGAAGAGAACCAAGATCCTAAGTGACAGGTTTAAATGCTTCCTTGGCAAGCTTTTAAACTAGCCATGGGGGGCGGTGTTAATAAGAGGCAGGAAATTTCAAGCCTCCCCCCACAAAACATGATGGGTAGTAAGGTAAACACTGAGGTACAGTGCTCAACAGAGGGCAGGACAGGGGTAAATGGAACAATAGACAAGGGCAAAAAGAGCAGGCATGGGGGGAAAGGATAAAGCCAACATTAAATGGAGGGCAATGAGTACCAATGCCCATAGTCTGGGAAACAGGCTTCCTGAGCTAGTAGCCTTGATGGAAGATGAAAAATTGGATATTGTGGAAGTTACAGAAACGTGGTACACAGGGAACCATGACTGGGATGTCAACATACTGGGGTACACAGTCTACAGAAGGGACAGGAAGGGGAAAAGAGGAGGTGGAGTAGCTCTATACATAAGGGAAGGGATCAAAGCTACAGAACTAAAAAGTAAAGGGGGAGGACGAGAGGCACTCTGGGTCACCTTGGAGACAGGGAATGGCATCACAATCTGCACAGGGGTTGTATACAGACCCCCATCTCTAGGGGAGGAAGTGGACAAGAAAATGATAGAGGACATTCTCAAAATGACTGAAAAAGGGGAGATACTGTTGATGGGGGACCTGAATATGCCAGATGTTTACTGGATGACATGTACTGTAGCCACATCCAAGAGCAGGGTTATTCTCAATGCCCTGCAGGGGGCAGGCCTTAGACAGCTAGTGGTGGAACCCACTCAGGAGGGAGCAATACTAGACCTGGTACTCTCAAATAGAGAGAGGAGCACAAATTTAGAAGTCAGTAGACATCTGGAAACAAGTGACCACTGCACAGTGTGCTTCACAATAAGCACAACCATGGAGACAAGCCATTCAAAAACAAGCATACTGGACTTTAGAAGGGCTGACTTTGGCAAAATGGGTGAATACCTGAGGAATACACTAGCAAATGACCAAAAAGGAGGGGTGGAAGAACAATGGAGAAAAATCAAAACTGCCATCATAGAGGCAACAAGCCTTTGTGTGAAACAGATAAATAAAACAAAGTAGAGTAAAAAGCCACTATGGTTCTCAAAAGAGGTGGCAGGGAAGGTTAAGGAGAAAAAGGCTGCATTCAAAAAGTATAAGGCATCACAGAAGGAGCACGACAGGGAACTGTATCAATTAAAGCAGAAAGAAGTGGGGAAGGCAGTCAGAATAGCAAAAGCCTAAACTGAGGAAAAAATTGCCAATTCAGTTAAGAAGGGGGATAAAACCTTTTATAGGTACATTAGGGAGCATAGAAAGGTTAAGGGAGGAATAGTGAAGATTAATAAGGGAGAGGGGAGGTGGGCAGAGGGAGGCAGTGAAAAGGCAGAGATACTGAATGAATACTTTTGCTCAGAATTCACAAAAGAAGATGAGGAGGAGTTACCTAAACCAAACAATAGAAGCACTCTGGGAAGGGGGTTGACACCAGTCCATTTACAGAAGAAAGAGTCCTGAAAGAACTCCTAAAACACAAGGTGGACAAAGCAATGGGGCCTGATGGATTCACCCCAGAATCCTAAAAGAACTAAGGGAGGACCTAGTGACACCACTAATCACACTTTTTAACAAATCATGGGAGGATGGGGTGGTACCTGAGGACTGGAGGAGGGCAGATGTGATTCCCCTTCACAAAAGTGAGAGCAAAGGCAGAAGCAGGAAACTACAGACATGTAAGTTTGACCTCATGTGGTAGGAAAGTGATGGAATCACTTCTGAAAAAAAAAATTGTTCAATGCGTAGGAGCTAGCGGGGCACAGGACCCAAAGCAGCATGGATTTACAGCAGGAAGGTCATGTCAGATGAATCTAATAGATTTCTTTGACTGGGTGACCAAAGTAATAGACCAGGGAGGGGCCATGGATATGGCCTACCTAGACTTTAGCAAGGCATTTGACACAGTCCCGCACAAAAGATTAATAATCAAGTTAGCCAGCCTGGGAGTGGGTCTCAGGGTGGTAGCCTGGGTTGCAAACTGGCTGCACAACAGGACACAGAAGGTAATAGTGAGTGGAACACATTCTGAAGAAAGGGGGGTCACTAGTGGACTACCTCAGGGCACAGTACTGGGTCCAGTCCTCTTTAACATCAACATTATAGGTGACATTGCAGAGGGTCTGGAGGGAAAGGTATGCCTCTTTGCAGATGATACAAAGATCTGTAGCAGAGTTGATACACAAGGGGGGTAGAAAGGATGAGAAGGGACTTGGCAAGGTTGGTGGAATGTTCAGACATATGGCAACTTAGATTCAATACAAAGAAGTGCAAAGTAATGCACCTGGGAAATAAAAATCCAGGAGAAGAGTACACAATAGCAGGGAGGCACTAACGACAACAATAATGGAAAGGGATCTGGGTGTAGTCATATCAGATGACCTAAAGGTGGGTAAGCAATGTGAGAAGTCAGTAAGGAGAGCCAGGGGGATACTGGGATGCATAGGAAGGGCATCACAAGTAGAAAAAGGGAAGTGGTTATCCCTCTGTACAGACAGTTGGTGAGACCCCATCTGGAGTACTGTGTGCAGTTTTGGAGAACTCATCTACGCAAGGACATAGACAGGATGGAAGCAGTCCAGAGGAGGGCAACTAAAATGGTGCAGGGTCTGCATCAGAAACCATATGAAGAGAGACTGAGAGAGCTTAATATGTATACCCTTGATGAAAGGAGGGACGGGGGGACATGATAGAAACGTTTAAGTACCTCAAGGGAATCAACAAAGTCCAGGAGGGTAGCATCTTTCAGAAAAAGAGATGTATAAGAACAAGGGGACACAATTTAAAGATAGAGGGGGGAAGGCTCAGGGGTAATATGAGGACATTTTTTTTCTCGGAGAGAGTGGTGGATGCATGGAATTGCCTTCCTGGGGAGGTTTTTGGGGCTAAAACAGTGGGGGAATTCAAACATGCATGGGACAGACACAAGGCAATTGTAGTGAGGGGTGGCAGGAAGTAGGCTGTTGGTTAACTGGAATCTGCAACTTATCCAGTAGGTAGGGAAATGTGCAGACTGGGTGGGCCAAGTGGTCCATATCTGCAGTCAAAGTCTATGTTTCTATGTTTCTATTAAAGTCTAGAGCAGGACCTTGCACCACTAGCCATCATGGTTCCAGTTTCAGGGATACTTCTATCATGTTTACCTTGGAATAGAGAGGCTAAAAGGATGCATTCTTACTTTTTATTTTGCTAATCAGGTAAGGCCCACTAGGCACAAGTGGCTGTTTTCAGGGATGACCCAGGAGCACTGGGGTGGTTAAGTGACTTGTTCAGAGTCATACAGTATGCAGATGTAGGTTGTGGGTATCAGACCCAGGTCTACTGCATTTACAAAGTTCATTCACAGCTCATTACTTTAAACTCTAGGATATACTGCTAGCATCAAACATTCCAGACATGGTGATGGATTATCAAAACATCATGGGACTAAGTCCCACTCCACAACTCCAGTTGTGGACACAAATCTCTGCAACTGTGGAGACTGATATTCTTATTTACCACAGGTGCAGAAGATGTTATGCCTAGTCCCACTGACTAACATTTTTCTGCAGCTGTGGGGGGAATAACACCTGCAAGCAGCCATAAATGGTGGAGCCAGTCATAAACTGGCTCCATTTTTGAGAATATCATAGCTGTGGGAAAAGCTGCGGTTTCACAAGTGACAATCCACTTGGCTGGGTTTTTCCCACAGCTGCAGGGTTTGAATGGGCTTTGAGAATCCAGCCCATGTTCTCAGGCTTCCGGATTCTCAATGTTATCTGCAAGACTGAAAAAATATATCTGTGCAGTTTTTGTTTCAACAAGACACAGTTCAGAGGTGGAACGTTCAGGTGTAACTGGGCAAACATTTCCTCTTGTTGGGTCACCCTATGGCCAAACCCTACCAGTGGAGACAATGGACATAAAAACAGTGTGGGCTATTGACGCAAACTTGAAAAAACTTTTGCTTACCAAGGGTATTAATGAATACCCTGGCTAGTAGAGTGAGTAGAGAACACTATTAATTTTATAGTATTGCATGTCTGTATGAAAAACTTATTTATACCTGCTTATGAAGTAAGGGGAGGACATGATGGACCAAGAGTCCACTATGATCTCACATTACTTTGTTAGTGTGCATGCCTTAGATTGTACACTGCAGTTTCAGGTGCTACTGCAGCACAAATGTCGGGGTACAAACAATCTGTTTTTATAATTCCCATCCATTACTCAGAATAGGAAAAGATACATGAGAATAAGAGAGAGTGCAATAAAGCTGGAATGGGATAAGTTCAAGTGAGATGTGAGGAAGCACTTCTTCACTGAAAGAGTGGTGGATTCCTGGAACAGTCTTCCAGTGGAGGTGGGGGGGGGCAGTAATGGACTTGAAGTATGCATGGAATTGACTCAAAGGAATCTTAGTGGGATGTGGGGGGCGGAGATCAAGTAGGGTCTCTGGTGGCAGTATATGCAGGGAAATAATCATCAGTCTGAGTGCGCCCCATCAATCTTTATCTGCTGTCAAATTTTATGTTTCTGTGTTTCTAATAAGGGCCCTCATCTAAAGCCATGAAATACTGATTAACAGTACTCAGTGGCTAACAGACAGAATCTGCCTATGTCTTGTACTTAATAAATGTGCACTTTATTAGTAGTCAGTGAAAATATTAGATCACTGTGGTGTAAAAAAGTCACTTTTTCTTTAATTGTTCAGGTATGCAATTGACCACAGCAGTGATAAAAAGAAAATATTCAACATCGATGCTCACAGTGGAATAATCACTTTGGCTAAACCTCTGGACCGAGAGACAGCAGCTTGGCATAATATAACGGTTATTGCAACTCAACCAAGTAAGAATGGATAACTGACATAATATGCATAACATTTAAATGTTTCAGGACCAGTTGTTCTCAAAAATAACTGTGATGTGACTGAGTGCACTTCACTGAAATGAGGAGTAGAGATGGCTCACTCAACTTATGAGAGTGGTTCGAATGTGCATGACCCCACACCACCACCTTCACCACCCTTTGAATATTAGATAGGGAATAAAGTATGGGTCTGGGTGTGTAACGAGAATTTACACACACCCAAGGGGTTTATGTGTAGCATCAAACTCCGAGGTTGTGTGTAAATTTGAGTTTTCACACACCAGACCCATATTTTATTTTATATAATTGTTGGGGTTTCTCTTTTTCCCCTCAGCAATTAGATAAAATAAAAAAGGCTGCTGTGCTGCCACAGTCCGATCACGTCATGGCACGCAGTCAGCTTTCACTTTTATTTTAAACATTTTTTCGGATATTGTGAGGGTGGTCGAGCCAGTAAAAATGAGGTACATCAAAGTTTATTTGAAATTTTACTTACTGCCAAGTGTCTGTGGCAGTTTCATTCCATGTTGAGTCTGAGGTTGGGAAGGAGAAGGCGATCGAGAATTGAGGAGCACGAGGAGGCACATGTGCAGAGTGGGGGAAACAGTGTGCATGTTTGCCATTATAAATGCTCCTTTATAATGACAAATTATGCCACGGTTTCCCTATGGGAAAAAGAGGAAGCCATTAATTATATACTATTTCTAATTTACTCATCTGTGCTACTTGAAATTTTAAATTTGTTGGGGGAAACTTGCTGAGAATGACTGCCTGAGAGGGAGACAATAGTCATGAAAACATGACTACTGGCTTACACAATTACTGGACCACCATGGTAAGAATTTCCATTCTGTTCAACTAAATATTCAAATTGAAATCTAATTCTAGAGAATAATTGAACATTAGGCTTTGATTAGAAGAGGACAGAAACTGAAGATCAGGTCAATTATTTCCAAAAGCTGGAAACTCATTTTTCTTTCAAGTTAGTTTTTTTTTACCACACAAGTGGTTATTACCAGAATAATAATAACACATAAATCAAAACTGACTTCAGAAGAGCTTTAGTACAGAACAATAAAATTACATTTAGAATACCAAGACATTCCATGTTTTATTACTAAAGATAGTTTGCTTTGAAATAGGATCTTTGTCTCTAAGAGTTCAGTTACTGCTGATGTTCATTCCCTAGCTTGAGCATAATCCCCAGATTGTTATATCACAGTACCGTGGAACTCTCTTTTAATGGGGATGTTTGTGCAAGAAGGTTTTGTCCATTATAAGGGGTGTCCACTATATCCTAAAGTCTTAAAATATGAATCTACTCTACCGCAACTCAAACACAGGAGTTGAAATCAGAACATGCCTCTTCCTCTGCCAACCAAGATTATAGGAGACTGCTAATTGAAGCTAATTGGGTACTGAGCATTAAACAAGACAGGACTGCTGTACAGTACCTCTGCTCTTTGGGGGATCAGAGGCTGAGCAGTAAATGTGATTAGTAAGATTTTGTTGTACAGAACCTGTGCTAATTGTGGGATCAGAAGGGATCAGGAGAAACCCCCTGGAGTAAGGTGTCAGGCATCAGGTGAGATGATGTCTTTATAGAACCAGAAAAAACAGCTGAATAATCAGCTGATAGTCAGGTGACAATTATCAGGCAGTTTGCTGCTTGTAATGGGGAACAGAGGAGCTCACAGTGGCTTCTGTATAGGATTTGAAGACTACAGTAAAAATTAGGTTTTTAGTATTACAGACAGAGCTTTTGTCATTTGAAATGGTGGACCTATTCATTATAAGTGGGTGTCCACCATAAGGGTCTAAATTATAACAGGGTTCCACTGTATGTTGCTGTAGAATTCCTCATGAAATCACAAACCAATAATTATGTCCTCAAAAAAGAAATAAGCATCAAAAGTAAATGAACTCTAAGAGACAGAGATTTACCTTTCTGGATCACATGTATGGTACGAGTCAAAATGATCTATGCTCAACCTAAAAATGCCACCACAAATTGAATGAGTTAATGCAGATGCCTTTAGTAATAAAGAATGGAATAGTTAATGGAATATTCTGAAACACAAATCATTTTGGGATGCTGTATAACATGAGTTCAATTAATTCAAGCTATGATTTATTTTACTGCTGGCATAAGCCCCTCTTTAAAAGTACCTTACTGGGTGATACCTGTTTCTTGATAAGAACATGCGAACATACAAAATTGCTGGAAGCAAAAGGCCCACAGGTCTATTAAGTCTGCCCGATTGTGCAGCTCTTAGTTTTGTATTACTACAGCTGCCCTAGCCCCACCCCAAACCCTTCCCTTCCTCCCCTTTCCTGGTCTTCCCCTCCTTTGTGTTCTTATCTGTACTAATCCTGCCCTTGACTCTATCCCAACCATGCTTAAAGCTATCCACTGTCCCCAGTTCGATGAAATCCTACAGCAATGTGTTCCATCTCACAACCACTCTCTCTGTAAAAATAGAGCCTCCTCATCTCCCTCCTGAACCTTCCCCCTTGAAACTTCAGACTGTGCCCCCTAGTGACCATTTCCCCTTTAAGTGTAACAAACCTCCATCTCTGACTTTGTTTATGCCTTTCAAGTACTTAAAGATCTCTATCATGTCCCCTCTTTCCATTCTCTCTTCCAGTGAATACATATTGAGTTCTCTCAATCTGTCCTCATATGGCAACTCTCCCAGTCCCATTGTCATTTTCATAGCCCTGTGCTACACCGCCTCCAGTAATCTCACATCCTTTTTGAGGTATGGGCACCAGCACTGCACACAGTACTCCAAGTGTGGCCTTATCAGTGATCTACACAAGGGCAGGATGACATCCTCCTTTTTAGAGGTGATCCCTCTGGCAATGCACCCCATTATCCTATTTGCCCTTGCTGCTGCCCTCCTACACTGTGTGGATACCTTCATGTCCCCTGTGACTATTACACCCCAAGGTCCCTTTCCTCCTCTGAAGCTGTTACCTGCACTCCCCCCAGCCAGTAGCTGGTCCTGGGATTTCTTGTTCTGAGATGCATGACCTTGCACTTCTTAGTGTTAAACCCCAACTGCTACTCTCTAGACCAGTGTTCGAGTTTAGTTAGATCCTCCCTGAGTGCCTGCCTCCCTTCCTCATTGTCTACTTTTGCATAAATCTTAGTGCCATCTGCGAACAGGCTGATCTTACTATTGATGCCCTCTGCAATGTCTCTTATGAAGACATTGAACAAAACAGGGCCCAGCACATAACCCAGCGATACCCCACTTGTTACTAGCCTTGTCTTGGATTTCTCCCTCCTTACAACTACCCTCTGTTGTCTGCCCTGCAACCAGCTTTCAACCCACCCCCACCAGTTTCTCCCCCAACCCCATACCCCTCATCTTGCTCATCAACCTCTGAGGGGCACTGAATAAAAAGCCTTGCTGACGTCCAGGTGCAAGACATCCACAGAGTGGTCTTCATCAACTGTCCTAGTGACCCAGTCAAAGAAGTCAATCAGGTTAGTTTGGCACGATCTTCCTGAGACAAACCCATGCTGTCTCTAATCCGGTAGATGATTACTATCAAGAATGGCTATCAACCTCTCCTTTATTTATTTTTTCATTTATTTGTTGGTATTTCGTTACATATGTTCCACGTCAGGGGATAACTCAAACCGGGCAACAATTACAAACAAAGGTTACATACAAGTGATATTACATTAAAATCATCTATGTAGGTTACAGACTAAATAGCATGAGTTCAGATGTAACACATACAGATTGCATTGGAGGTTAGAGCAGTGTGTGCAGACAGTAGGGAAACAAAGACAGTGACACTGGAAGTAACTTATTACACAAAATACATCAGAGGCATTGTACAATGTATGCCTGAGTCAGATCATTTACTAGCTTACAAAGGACAAAGAAAGGGTGCAGGGATGGACAGGATGAAGATTAAGAGAGGGAGAGGCATCTTATCAGAGGGAAAGGAATGAGGCAAAAGCAAGGGGCAAAGGGAAGAAGGGGAAAGAAAGAGTATGTGCAAAGAAAACTGGGGTGCGGGAAGGAAGTGCTTAATGTTTGCAGTCCATTGTGCGACAGATGTGGGGAGGGTTAGTAGGCCTAGTTGTAGCAGTCACAGGTTGCTTCAGTGAAAAGGTGTTGCCTAAGCAGGTGTTTGAAGGAGCCTAGAGACGTTGCATTGGTTATCTTGGGTGGTAGTGAATTGATCCATAGTGGGGTTCTATAGGTGAAGGCTCGCTGCCCAAGTGCTGTACAGCAGCATGGGATTCTGAACAACTGGTTGCTGGATTTCCTGGTAGTATGCTTGTTCAGCGGTGTCATTAGGAGAGTTAGGACACTGGCTGGCATCAATCAAAGGCTAGCAATTTTAGCAATCAGGCAGGTATGGTATCTGAGCTTGCTGTCAAATTGTAGCCAGTTGGCCTGGGCATAGAGATCTCATGTGTGGGTATGTCGATCAGTACTGGTGAGTAAGTGGCAGGCTTTATTCAAGACTGTTTTGATGGGACATAGGGCAGTGTCAGTGGCAGATCATAGATGGCAAGGCCATAGTCAGCAAGGGAGATTACTGAACTATGGATGGCAATGTGCATGGCGTCAGAGGTCGGGTAGCGTTTGTGCCTGTACAGCATCCCTATTCTCCTGTTTAATGCCTTTGCAGTGTTATGAATGTGCTGAGTGTAAGACAAGGTAGAGTCAACAGTTATATCCAGATACTTCAATTGCTGGGCCAGCTCAAGCGGTAACCCCTCAGCATTTTTGACAGTAGGAGGAAAGTTCTTGTGTTTGCTGAGGTTACTGGTGAACAACATTGTCTTAGTTTTTTTGTAATTCAGCATAAGCTTGTGTTCAGCAAAACATTTTTCATCAGATGCAAAGCCATTCTGGAGCTGATCTTGAAGGTGGAGTGGATGAGAGTGACTGGTGAAAATAATGGCATCGTCCACATAGAGCAAAATGCAGCCTTGAAAGGAGATCGGGAGAGTATTTAGAAATATACTAAATAATAGTGGGCCAAGATGGAGAATTGTGGGACCCCCCGAGCATACTGACCTACTTTCAGAGTGAGCACCTCTGATTTTGACTTGCTGTGAATGATTGGTTAGATAACTTGAGAACCATGAGCTAGTGTCAGAGGAAAGCCAGATGTGGTGGAGTTGGTCAATCAGGAGTGTCTGGTTAACAGTGTCAAAGGCCTTGGTTAGGTATATGAAAGTTGCTCCAACCAAGAGCTCTTGTTCCAAAGAGTTGCGTTATGAATCCATTAAATTCAAGTAAAGCTGTGGCAGTACAATGCCCATGCCGGAACCCATGTTGTTGGGCACATTTTTGCTGGTGTAGCTCCAGGTATTCCACAAGCTGCTTGGCCACAATGTGTTCCAAGGCCTAGAGAGTTGAGGGAGTATTGAAATTGAATGATAATTCCCAAGGAGTGCTCCGTTTCCACTCTCGTGCACTGGGGTGACCATCAGAGATTTCCATCGTTGAGGGAATTGTGAGAGACTAAGTGACAGATTGATTATTTTGGTGATGGGTGTAAGGATTTCTTCAATTGTGAGGGTTATAAACTTGAGGTCTAGAGTATTCCCATTGTGCCTCAATTTCCCCAAGCACTTTCTTGAGGTAGTGTCTAGCTTCACTTTCAGAGATAGCCTTGAAGTAGAATGGAGGGTGATTAAGTTGTGAGGCTGGGTACCCCTGGCTACCATATGTTTGTGTATGGTTGAAATAGTCTGGAGGTAGGACATTGCTTAGATCTGAGAATGCCTTATTGAATGCATCTGTGATAACTTTAGACTTCATGGTTGGGGTGCCATCAAGGTTTAGCATGTTAGGGGTACTCTTGGGGTCTTTCCCTGTAATATTCTGAATATTTTTCCAGAATGATCTGCTGTTATTCCAACTGTTAGTGAGGGCATCTTTGAAATATTGACTTTTGGCCAGTTGAATTGCCCTGGTAAATTCATTTATAGCCTTTCTGTAATTTTACATAGAAACATAGAAACATAGACTTTGACAGCAGATAAGGACTGCTTGGCCCACCTAGTCTGCCCATTTCCCTACCTAGAGAATAAGCTGCAGATCCTATTTAACCAACAGCCTATTTCTTCCTACCCCCCACAAAAATTGCCTTATGTCTGTCCCATGCATTCTTGAATTCTCCCACAGTTTTAGACCCCAGAACCTCCACAGGAAGGCTGTTCCAAGCGTCCACCACCCTCTCTGTGAAAAAATACTTCCTCACATTACCCCTGAGCCGTCCCCCCTCTATCTTCAAATTGTGTCCTCTTGTTCTTGCACATCTCTTTTTCTGAAAGCTGCTACCCTCTTGGAGTTTGTTGATTCCACTGAGGTACTTAAATGTTTCTATCATGTCCCCCCTCTCCCTCCTTTTCTCAAGGGTATACATATTAAGCTCCTTTTGCCTCTCCTCATATGGCTTCTCTTGCAGACCCTGCACCAATTTAGTTGCACTTCTGTGAACTGCCTCCATCCTGTCTATGTCCTTGTGGAGATGGGGTCTCCAGGACTGGACGCAGTACTCCAGATGGGGTCTCACCAACTGTCTGTACAGGGGGATAACAACTTCCTGTTTTCTGCTGGTGATGCCTCTCCCTATACATCCCAATATCCCCCCAGTCCTCCCTACCACCTTCTCATATTGCTTGCCAACCTTAAGGTCATCTGATATGATTACCCCCAGGTTCCTTTCCATTGTTGTTGTTGTTACTACTACCCACCCCCATTGTGTAATCTTCCCCTGGGCTTTTGTTTCCCAGGTGCATTACTTTGCATTTCTTTGCATTGAATCCAAGATGCCATACTTCTGACCATTCCTCCAACTGTGCCAAGTCCCTTCTCACCCTTTCCACGCCTCCTTGCATATCAAACCTGTTGCAAATCTTTGTGTCATCTGCAAAGAGGCATACTTTTCCTTCCAGTCCCTCTGCAATGTCACTTATAACGACATTTAAAAGGATGGGACCCAATACTGAATCCTGCGATACTCCACTAGTAACCCCTCTTTCTTCAGAGTGGAATCCATTTACAATTACCTTCTGTGTCCTGTTGCTCAGCTAATGTTTTACCCAGGCTACCGCCCTGGGACCCACTCCAAGGTTGGTTAATTTGATTACTAATCTTTTGTGTGGGACTGTGTCAAATGCCTTGCTGAAGTCTAGGTAGACCATGTCCACAGCCCCTCCCTGGTCTACTACTTTGGTCACCCAGTCAAAGAAATCAATTAGATTTGTCTGACATGACCTTCTTGCTGTGAACCCATGCTGCCTTGGGTCCTGTGCCCACTGGCCTCTAGGTACTCAACAATTCTTTCCTTCAGAAGTGATTCCATCACTTTCCCTACCACAGAGGTCAAACTGACAGGTCTGTAGTTTCCTACATCTGTCTTGCTCCTACTTTTGTGAAGGGGAATCTCATCAGCCTTCTTCCAGTCATCAGGTACCACACCATCCTCCCATGACTTGTTATAAAGGGTAGTCAGTGGTGTCACTAGTTCTCTGCTTAATTCTTTTAGAATTCTGGGGTGATTTCCATCTGGCCCCATTGCTCTGTCCACCTTCAGTTTTAGGAGTTCTTTCAGAACTCTTTCTTCTATGAAAGGACTGGGATCAACTGCAGCCACATCCAAGAGCAGGGTCGTTCTTGATGCCCTACAGGGGGCATGCCTTAGACAGCTAGTGGTGGAACCCACTCAGGAGGGAGCAATATTAGACCTGGTACTCTCAAATGGAGAGAGGATTACAAATTTAGAAGTCAGTAGACATCTGGGAACAAGCGACCACTGCACAGTGTGCTTCACAATAAACACAACCATGGAGACAAGCCATACAAAGAGAAGGATACTGGACTTTAGAAGGGCTGACTTTGGCAAAATGGGTGAATACCTGAGGAATGCATTAGCAAATGGCCAGAAAGGAGGGTGGAAGAACAATGGAGAAAAATCAAAACTGCCATCATGGAGGCAACAAGCCTTTGTGTGAAACAAATAAAGAAAACAAAGCGGAATAAAAAAAACACTATGGTTCTCAAAAGAGGTGTCAGGGAATGCTAAGGAGAAAAAGGCTGCATTCAAAAAGTATAAGGAATCACAGAAGGAGCACGACAGGGAACTGTGTCAATTAAAGCAGAAAGAAGTGGGGAAGGCAGTCAGAAAAGCAAAGGCCCAAACCAAGGAAAAGATAGCCAACTCAGTTAAGAAAGGGGATAAAACCTTTATAGGTACATTAGGGAGCATAAAAAGGTTAAGGGATGGATAGTGAAGATTAATAAAGGAGAGGGGAGGTGGGCAGAAGGAGACAGCGAAAAGGCAGAGATACTGAATGAATACTTTTGCTCAGTATTCACAAAAGAAGAAGAGGAGGAGTTACTTAAACCAAACAGTAGAAGCACGCTGAGTAGTGGGGTTGACGCCAGTCCATTTACAGAAGAAAGAGTCCTGAAAGAACTCCTAAAACTCAAGGTGGACAAAGCAATGGGGCCTGACGGGATTCACCCTAGAATCCTAAAAGAGCTAAGGGAGGACCTAGTGACACCACTAACCACACTGTTCAACAAATCATGGGAAGATGGGGTGGTACCTGAGGAATGGAGGAGGGCAGATGTGATTCCCCTTCACAAAAGTGGGAGCAAGGCAGAAGCAGGAAACTACAGACCTGTTAGTTTGACCTCAATGGTGGGGAAAATGATGGAATCACTTCTGAAAGAAAGAATTGTTCAGTACCTAGAGGCCAGCAGGGCACAGGACCCAAAGCAGCATGGATTCACAGCAGGAAGGTCATGTCAGACAAATCTAATCAATTTCTTTGGCTGGGTGACCAAAGTAATAGACCAGGGAGGGGCTGTGGATATGGCCTACCTAAACTTTAGCAAGGCATTTGACACAGTCCCACTCAAAAGATTAATAATCAAGTTAGCCAGCCTGGGAGTGGGTCCCAGGGTGGTAGCCAGGGTAGCAAACTGGCTGCACAACAGGACACAGAAGGTAATAGTGAATGGAACACATTCTGAAGAAAGGGGGGTTACTAGTGGAGTACGTCAGTGCTCAGTTCTGGGTCCAGTCCTCTTTAACTCTTTATAGGTGACATTGCAGAGGGTCTGGAAGGAAAGGTATGCCTCTTTGCAGATGACACAAAGATCTGTAACAGAGTTGATATGCAAGGGGGTAGAAAGGATGAGAAGAGACTTGGCAAGGTTGGAGGAATGGTCAGACATATGGCAACTTAGATTCAATGCAAAGAAGTGCAAAGTAATGCACCTGGGAAATAATAATCCAGGAGAAGAGTACACAATAGCAGGGGAGGTACTAACGACAACAATAATGGAAAGGGATCTGGGTGTAGTCATATCAGATGACCTAAAGGTGGGTAAGCAATGTGAGAAGTCAGTAAGGAGAGTCAGGGGGATACTGGGATGCATAGGGAGGGGCATCACAAGTAGAAAAAGGGAAGAGGTTATCCCTCTATACAGACAGTTGGTGAGACCCCATCTGGAATACTGCATGCAGTTTTGGAGACCTCATCTAAGCAAGGACATAGACAGGATGGAAGCAGTCCAGAGGAGGCAACTAAAATGGCGCAGGGTCTACATCAGAAACCATATGACGTGAGACTGAGAGAGCTTAATATGTATACCCTTGATGAAAGGAGGGATGGAGGGACATGATAGAAACTTTTAAGTACCTCAAAGGAATCAACAATGTCCAGGAGGGTTGCAACTTTCAGAAAAAGAGATGTATAAGAACAAGGGGGCACAATTTAAAGTTAGAGGGGGGACAGCTCGGGGTAATGTGAGGAAATTCTTTTTCACAGAGAGAGTGGTGGATGCATGGAACCGCCTTCCTGGAGAGGTTGTGGGGTCTTAAACAGTGGGGAATTCAAACATGCATGGGACAGACTTAAGGCAATTATAGTGGGGGGTTGCAGGAAGTAGGCTGTTGGTTAACTAGAATCTGCAGCTTATCCAATAGGTAGGAAATGGGCAGACTTGGTGGGCCAAGTGGTCATATCTGCCATCAAAATCTATGTTTCTATGTTTCTATGACCCCCCTCTCCAGAGTGCTTCTGTTAATTGGATTAGGCACCTCCCCCACTTCCTCTTTTGTGACTACTGAACAGAAGTATTCATTAAGTATCCCTGCTTTTTTACTGTCACTCTCTGCCCACCCACCATCCATTCTATTCAGCCTCACTATCTGTCCCTTTGTATTTCTACGCTCCCTGATATACCTATAAAAGGTTTTATCCCCCTTCTTAACTGAGTTGGCTATCTTTTTCTCAGTTTGTGCCTTTGCTATTCTGACTACCCTCCCTGCTTCCTTCTCCTTTAACTGGTACAATTCTCTGTCCTGCTCCTTCTGTGTTTCCTTATACTTCCTAAATGCTATCTTTTTCTCCCTAACCTTCACCGCCACTTCTTTTGAGAACCATAGTGGCTTTTTCTTTCATTTTGATTTGTTTATTTGCTTCACACAAAGGCTTGTTGCCTCTGTGATGGCAGTTTTGATATTTCCCCATTGTTGCTCCACCCCTCCTTCTAGCCTGTTTGCTAGTGCTTTTCTAAGGCACTCTCCCATCTTGCCAAGATCAGCCCTCCTGAAGTCCAGAACCCTCACTTTTGTATGGCTTGACTCTGTAGCTGTGTTTATTGTGAACCACACTGTTTGGTGGTCACTTGTTCCCAAATGGCTACCCACTTCTAGATCTGAGATCTTCTCACAGTCCCCATTTGAGAGTACGAGGTCTAATATTGTTCCCTCATGAGTAGGTTCCAAAACTAGCTGTCTGAGGCATGACACCTGAAGGGCATCAAGAATGGCCCTGCTTTTAGATGTGGCTGCAGCAAAGGTACTCCAGTTAACATCTGGAGGATAGATTTGGTTCCTAAAGCCCGTGCCTTCTGCCAGAGGTGATGCCTTACTTTTTTGAGTTCAGTAAGGTCGGGGGTGATCCCGGGATTGCTGGTCCCCTTTACTTTCCTTGTTTTAAATGACTAATGCTTGTCACAGACTGCGTTGAATTGGGTAATGAACTGATCGAGCACCATGTCCACATTTGTTGCAGTGAAAATTTCTGACCGGTCTTGGTGCCAAAGGTCTGCTTTTAGTTACTCAAGGTGACCTCGAATCAGCACCCAGTTGGTGATGGTTGTAGCAGGGGATTTGCAAAACTTGTTAGACCTGCATCATGTTATGGGGGAGTGGTCACTAAGACAGTCTGGAAGCATGGTGATATCTGATATATGCTCTGGACGATTAGATAAAACCCAATCCAACAGGGTACCAGACCCAGATTGGTAATTTAGTCTGGTTGGGGTCTCCACTAGTTGTGTAAGGTGAATGGCTGACAGTGCATCTTTGTACACAGAGGCCATGGGGGAGAGCCAGTTGATGTTGAAGTCTTCTAGCATTAATATTTCAGTGTGCAGGCTCAGGTGGCATAGGCTATTTAGCAGTGTCATGAAACTGTTTGCTGTATTCTTTGGTGGGTTATAGACAGAGAGCATTGTAAGTGTTTTGTGAGTGCCATGGAGAAGTTTGATTGCCAGCATTTGAACTTGGTCACCAGGGTTAGGTCAGGAACAGTGAGGCCCTCTAGGTAATCTTTTATGTAGATTGCACAGCCTCCACCTCTCTTACTGAGCTGGTCCTCCCTGAACACCAAGTATCCCAGAACAAGAATTGAGAAATCAGTAATGTCTGGGTTAAGCCAGATTTCTATTACAGAAATGACATCAGGATTGTGCTGAACGATCCATACCTTTAAAACAACTAATTTAGGGAGCAGGCTGTAGATATTGATTGTAGCCATTTTTAGTGTCCTTATATTTTTTGCAGGAGTTCCTGAATTAGCGGGTGGGCCAGGATTGGGATGTAAGAGCAACAGGAGTATCAGTCTTTTTATAGTTTCCTTGAGCAGTTTGATGTTGCAGGTCTGAGTTCTGCATTTGGTGCAACACGCGGTGTAGGCAACTTAGACAAACGAAGGTGAGGGGGCGAGTGCCAGGGAGGGGTTCCAACATGAGCAGCAGATGAGTCCACAATCTCTGCAGGTAGCCCCAGGGGTTATATGTAACATGGTCATCATACTGAAGGCTAAGGTTATGGTTCCATATGCATTAAGAACTTTTAGCTGAGTGGCCAAGGTTGGTGGTGCAGTTACAGATTCACCAGGGAGACATAGAAGAATCAGCTGTAACATCAATGCGACTCCCAGAGGTGACAGGGTGGGAGGGTGAGCCATGGTGCCTAACTTGGAGATGTAGTCCATTGTAGAAGAGGTTACTGAAGGAAGTGGGAGAGATCACTTCAGAGTCTGCTTACCAGTATACCTAGATAATTGATGTGCCAGGGAAGGGATTAGGTCCTTTAAGAGTACAGCTATGAGAACTGAATGCTATGCCTTTAAATATAGACCCACTGAATAACTGGGCCAGGGCAAGAGAGGGCTTGATTTACACTGATGGTAAAGCATTTAATACTGGCTGAGGGTGGGGGAAGGGGGGTGGGAGAAAATCTGCCTGAGACAATGCAATTGAAAGCACCACAGGCAAGCCAAGAGTCTAGTCAGAGGCGCCTTTTCAGTTTAAGAATCAGTAGGACTGTTCAGCCAATAGCAAGTGAGCTGACCATCCTGGAAGCCAATGAGTTTAAAGGCTTTTAAGCCTGCGGCTCACCGTACCTTCTGCCATTCTGTGTTTTAAGGAAGACGCTGGATGCAGCAGGCAGACCCATGCAGAGTGCCGGGACCAGAGGAACTGCTCTTCCACCTTACAGGGCTACTGTTTTGTTCCTCATGGGGTAGGCAGGAGATGCAGTGGAGGTGTTGCCATCCTGTAGCATGACTGGAACCGCTAGAGATGCTCTTTGGCTTGGTCAGGGGCTTCCTTCTGTGAAGAGGAGAGGCAGAAATTAAAATACAGTCGGGAAAAGAGGAACAATAGGATGGGATCTCGAATGGGCAAAGCGGCAGTAATTACCAGGAACAAAGGAAATGGATTTAGCTGGGTGGGATAGTGTGGAAACAGCAGGGGATACAGTAGTGTTACGAATAAAGACAATTAAAATGCAAGGAGAGGGTGGGGGTGTCTGTTCCATGATGCTCGAGGCCCCAGGCCAGCTACTGGGGAGAAGGAACTCAGGTATAGTCTAGTGAAAGGAGAAGGGGGGGCAAGTAAGAGTGAGTTGGGATAGATGGGGAGGATTCAGAAGGAGGGCTCAGAAAGAGGTGCGGGTAGCAGAATATAGCACAAAGAGGCAATTAATTGCAGCAACAGATTAAACTTCAGCTAAAAAAAGAGGACAGTTTTTAACAGTCTGACTATCCAGCTAACTGAAATGCAGCAGTTTCTAGAGTCTGCCTTTCCAGCTAACTGAAATGCGGCAAATCCATAGCTAGGCAGTGCATAATTAACAAACAGCAGTAACAGCATACTAAAAGTAAAATGTGAAATTATTTCATTACTTAGAAGGTACAAAACAAATTTTCAGCCGTAAGCTTTACAAATCTACCTGAGACAGTGCAATTGAAAGTGCCACAGGCAAGCCAAGAGTCTAGCCAGAGGCACCTTTTCAGTTTAAAAATCAGTAGGACTGGTCAGCCAATAGGAAGTGGGCAGACCGTCCTGGAATCCAATGAGTTTAAAGGCATTCAAGCCTGGGGCTCACTGTACCTTCTGCCATTCTGTGCTGGAAGGAAGATGCTGAATGCAGCAGGCAGACCCCTGCAAAGTGTTGGGACCAGAGTGCTGCTCTTTCGCCCTACAGGGCTATAGTTTCGGTCTTCAGGGGGTGGGCAGGAGATGCAGTGGAGGTGCCCAATGAATGGTCTCCATGAACTTCCCCACTATGAAAGTCAAGCATACCTGTCTGTAGTTGCCCAGTTGGTCCTTGGGTCCACTCTTGTGAAGTGGCACCACTTGAACCATCTTACAGTCCATGGGTACCTTCCTCATTTTCAAGAAGGTGTTGATAAGGTCTGTCAGGGTGCCTGCCAACACCTCTGCCAGTTCCTTCAAGACCCTTGGGTGTACACTGTTTGGTCCTGGTGCTTTATTGACTCACAAGGCCTTAAGGCCCTTTAGAACTCTATCCTCTTGGATGACCCCATCTGTTATCTCTGACCCTCTTCACCCTTGCTGCCTTTCCACTGTGGTATTTGGCCATCCCTTTCTTTTGTGAACACCTAGCAGAAGTACTCTTTGAGTGCCTCTGCCTGTTCTTCCCCTTGTTCCACCCATCCCCCTTCCCTCTTGATTCTAACAATGTCATCTCTGCAACTCCTCCCTTATGTATTTAAATAACCCCTTTTCCCCCCTCTCATCCCCTGTGCCAACTTCAGCTCCTTTGCTGCCATGGCTGCCCTGGTCTCCTGCCTAGATGCCTTTGTGAACTCCTCTCTATACTCCTCACGCCCTGATTTTTTGAACTTAATGAAGGGCAGCTTTTTTTTCCTCACCTTCCATTCCACTTCCTTGCTGAGCCAGATAGACTTTTTTGGACCTGGACTGCTTACTCTGAGATTTGGCACTCATGTTTGTGGCCTCATTCAGCCCTTTCATAATGATTGCCCACTTCTGTTCAGCATCCATCACTGGATTAGTGTTAGCTAAATACCCCTGTAGGATGCTGCCCATTCTGGCAAAATCTGTTTTCCTGAAGTTCAACTCTCTTGCCCTGGTCTTAACTGACTCCCTCCCTGTGTTGAGGAGGAACCAAACTTAGCAGTGGTCGCTTCCTGCAAGAGGGTCCTGTACTACCACATCCTGCACTTGATCACCATTTGTTAGCATCAAATCTAGTATGTTCCCTTCTCTAGCAGGTTCCATCACCCCTTGCACTAGGTAGCTGTCTTGGCTGGTCTCCAGAAGCATCTGTTCCCTGGCGTGTGCTGTAGTTATTGTCTTTCAGGCAACCCCAGCTAGGTTGAAGTATCCCACTATAACTGTATTTCCCTTGCCACTGATCATCCTGATTTGCTCCTCCAGTTCCCTATCCACCTCCTTGCTCTGTTAGAGTTGCCTGTACAATAACCCTATCCTGGTCATCTTACCTTTAGGGATTTGGAGCAATATCCATATAGCTTCTGGCCTGCCCTCATCCCCCTCCTCCTCCCTGGTACACAGTATCCCCTTCCTGACATTAATAGCCACTGCTCCAGTCCTTCCCCCCTCCAGGTCCCTGTGGAACACCTTGTAACGAGAGGTCATAACATCCCAGTCATAGTATTGGGTGGCCCACATCTCTGTCATGGCGGCAATATCTAGCTCTCCCTCTACCAACATTGCCTGGAACTATACCACCTTGTTTGCTAAGATCCTCGCATTCAAGGATGCTACAGTCCAGCTTGTGCCCCACCCCTTCTCTTCCCGTCTCGCCCCCTTCCACTTTTGTCTTGGTAACTTCCCCTCATCCTCCTCCTCCTCCTCCTCCCCCCTCTCTGGGGAAGAGGCATTCCAGTCTCCCCTGGAAGGTGCCTTCTCCCTGCTATCTGACTCAGCCATCCCCCCTCCTCAGTTTAAATCTATATTGTTTTTAATGTACTTCTCCAGCCCCTGTCCCAATGCCCTTGTACCCTCGATGCTGAGATGCAGCCTATCCTTGGCATAAAGCCCCTTATTGTTCAATGTCTCGCCCCACTCCCCCACTACCCCATATCCCATTTCTGCACCCCACCCCTTCTGCCACCCATTAAACTCCTGTATTCTTAGCTTCCTCACCGTGCTTGCCCAAGGTACTGGGATTACATCAGAGACTGTCACTGAGCTTTCCACCCAACTGTAGATAACCCCCCCTTCTCTGAACCTCTCCTGTACCTCTTCCACTGTACTGCCATCTAGCTCATTTGGTCATAGGTGCACAATGATATGTGGCTTCCCTCCCACCTTCTTCAAACATTTCTGAATGTACTGCCCTACTCTCCCCGCTACCATACCTGACATACACTCCACCCAGGTTTAGCTCTTCCTTGCTCCCTTACTTCGTCATCTCACTCCTCTGAGCACAGAATCCCCTAATACAAGTACTCGGTCCCCCATCCCTTGCACTTTCCCAATGATTTGCCCTCACACTAGTCCTTTTTCCTCAGTGTTCTCCCCTTCCATCCACTGCCCTTTTCCCCCTCCATTCTCCTTCAATTGCACCTCCACTTGCTCTCCTCCTCCTCCTCCTCCATCCCTTCTGTGTTTGCTTCCTTCCAGAACCCCTTCCCCTCCACTATGTGCACCTCTTCCAACTGTCCCCTGCATTTTGACTCCCCCCCTCAATATGTTTTGGCCTTCCTCACTCTTTATTTAGTGTGTTCGTGCCAACTCAACCTGCTTTCCTGTCAGTCCCCACTTCTACCCCACAGTCTTCTCTCTCACCTTGTACCCTGTAGTTCCCCCTTCCCTTCTGATCCCCTGACTCTTGTTCTATGGTTCCTTCCCCAACCTTCTGCTCTGTTTTATCAGCCAGTGCTGCATACCTGTTTGTTGTCTCCAGCCTCCTGCCCCAGCCCTCCACTGTAATCCCTCCCTGCCTCGGCTTACCCTGCCCTCTTTTCTATTTCATTTCTGTCTTCCCATGTTCCCTACCACCTGACCACACCTTCTTTCAGTGCTCCCAGGACCCTGTGGACTTGGTCCCCCTGGACAAGCACCCCCTTCTGGCCCTTAGCAGCCTCTGGTCTATCCTACGATGGAACCCTCCCTGCCCATCTTCCCCATCTTCTCTTCATCCTCTTGTTCCTGTCCCCTTCCCCCAGTTCCCATCTCAAGCTCTCTTTCTCCAGCGTAAGCTGTTTGAACAGCCTGCACACTGGACACTCCCCCCACACCTTCCACCAGGTTCTCAGAAACAGTGCTGACCCACACCCATTGCAGCTCACAATCCTCCCAGCCTCCCAGTGCCAAATACCAGTCATTCCAATCCCTCCACTCTTCCCTACCGTTCCACTCTTCCCTCCCATTCATTCAGCTGCCTCCTTGCCCTGGCCTCCACATCTTCCATGTATTCCCTAGGCTCTAAATGTTTCACAGATCTTTTCAATTGCATCCGTATTACTTAAGAACTGTAAATCTGCATTTCTGTCAAAACATTGTCCCCAGAATAGCTCTTACCTCAAAAAAGAAAGTGCACACCCATTACCTTTGCATCAGTATTTCTTTATTTCACCCCCTTTTAAATTACTCCACCTCTTGCCCTTTCCTAATAGGTGGAACCACTGCTGGGAGTGGTTCATTTGCCTATTTAATTTATTATTTATTTATTTAGATTTTGATGACCAGGTAAACCCACTGAGACCACTGGTCCCTTTTTCAGGGGTGACCTGGGGTTAAGTTACATACACCAATATTACATACATCAGACAGTAGTACAGGGAGTAGAAGTGAGACAGCATCAACTGGAGATACAGTAATTACAGGCAGGCAAAAAATCCTCCCAGGCATTAATAGTGATGGTTGTGAATGTTTACAGTACCAACATTTCTTAAAGATCTTCTAACATTTGCCATCCAACTGATTAAATTTAAAATGGAGGAGTTTGGGACAGGTGGAAATAAATGAGCTTTCTGAATGTGTTTTCCTTTGTGCAGTTAAATCAATAATACATAGATTACTTACACTTCCAAGTTTGAGGGAAATGCTCTTATTTGACAAAATGTGCCTTCAAACATTGAGCTCCTCTCCCTCCGATGTGTAAATAATCATATAGACACAAAAGAGCTCACCACTGTCTCACTTTGAGAACCAAAATTCAAAAAAGTGCATGACTGGTAGACATGACCTTTTTCCATTGTGGGCCCTTGCAAAATAGTTACCTGCAATCATATGCATTGAACTTCTACATAAAAACAGAAGTTCAAATTCACTGAAAGTTTAGACACCCGTATTTTAATTCCAAATAAGAATGCCTTTTATTAAATTGTGTTTATTTATTTTATTTATTTAGTTTTTGTTAACCGGGTAGGTGCACTTGCCATGAAATGACTATTTTCAGGCACGACCCTGGAGAGTACAACAATCAAAGACAGATACATAGCATGAGTACAATGAAATTACAATAGCATAGGTCAAAACAGTTAGTAGTAATGAATACATGCAGCCAGGACAATAACAATTAATGCAATTCACATAGAATTTTTAGGCAGAGAAAACCTACACAGTCTAGGAAGAGATACCACAACATAGTAGCAAAGAAATATTGTTCAAATTAGTCACAACAATGAAGATTCAAATAGGCAACGAAACAAGGCAAGGACAAATTTCTGACTGGGCAGGATGCATTATTACAGCCTCTGAAACAAGACTCATGTGGGGGGGCAGTTGGAGTAGATTAGCTTTCAAGGAGATAGTAAGAGGTGCTATGAGGTAGGTAGGTTAAAGTTAGGCCAGGCAGCATCTGGCGGGTGAGTGGATGAGGGAGGATTAAAGCAAGTGCAGAGATCAGCAAGGGATAGATGTAAGCGCAGCTCCTTTTTGAAGCTGTCATGGGATCCAGATATTTGAAGTGCTTGGGGGACAGAGTTCCAAATCTTAGGAGCAGAGTGATTGAAGACAACAGAGCCTTTTGATGTTTTACATCTAGGTACATTCAGCATGGATTTATCTACTGATTGCAGTCTATAGGAGGAGGTCTGAGGTACCAACAATGTTGCAAGTGCTGAAGAGGTGTTTCTGAGTATGGAGTCAATCAGGGAGCCAAGAGAGTATTGACGGCAAGCTGAGGGGGATAACCAGCCCAGGTCCCTGTACAGTTGGCAGTGGTGCTTAAGCCATGATGATGAGGAGGCATATTGACAGATATTATTATAAGTGACATGACATCCCACTTATGAAGGATGGTTTTGTGTGCGGCAGCAAAGTTCGGCATAGCCATAGGTGAGGGCAAGGAGTAACATGCCTCTGGCAATAGCAAGTTTAGCAGAGGGAGTCAGCATGAAACTGGACTTGTAAGCAATCCCCAGTTTGGCATTCATTGCCTTGCAGGCAGATTGTATATGCAGGCTGAAGTCCAGGGACTGGTCCAAAAGAATTCTCAGGTACTTAAAAGACGTAACACATTCTATTTGTGTGCCACTGTGGTCTTGTACCAATAGGGGAGTTTGACAAGTCCTTACCAATAGGGAAGTTTGACATGTCCTAAGTTTAGGGGCAGATCCAAGTAACATTGCTTGGGTTTTCTTAACATTAAGTACAAGCTAATGTGCAGAAAAACAATTTTGGACATTTGTGAAATCTGAAGAAAGGGATGCATTTATGCCTGCAACCTTATCAGAGCTGGAATAGAGTACAAGATCATCTGCATAGAGAACAGATGAGCATGAAAGAAAAACCTCATCTATGTTATTGACAAAAAGATAGAAAAGAAGAGGTCCCAGAATAGAGCCCTGGGGAACCCCAATATTGATAGTAACACCATCAGATAAAGAGGAGTTGAATTTCACAATTTGAGTTCTATTTGTTAGATAGCTTCCATACCAGGCAACAACTGGGAGTGAAAAGCTCAGATTGCAAAGAGTGGAGAGGAGTAGGGGGTGATCAACAAGATCAAAGGCCTTAGTAAGGTCTATAAAAACTGCCCTTGTCAGCTGGCCAGCGTCCATACTGGTAAGCACATCAGTAGTGAATTTGAGAAGTGCTGTAGGGGTACTGTGACCTTTATGGAAGCCATATTGTGTGTCAGAGAGAAGGCTGTACTTTGTGAGGTAGTCTATGGTTTGATTTGCAACAAGTTTTTCCAGAATTTTACTTAGGATCGATAGGATGGCTATAGGCCTGTAGTTAATAATCTCCTTGGTATCACCTTTTTTAAGGACTAGTGTTACATAAGCAATCTTCCAGAGTTCAGGAACTTGGCTATTAGAGAGAGACAAGGTGAAAATTCTAGCCAGAGAAGAGGCTATGTATGGTTTTGCTAGTTTCAGGAGCTGAGGCTCAAGTGTATCTGACCCAGAGCTAGTGTTGTTAGAGACAGTCCATAATAGTTTTAAGACCTCAGTTCTTGAGAATGCCTTGAAGTAGAATGGGGAATTTTTAGACATTTGTTAGGAAGGATAGCTGGGGGTAGTGGACTGTGCTGATGTTGCAAGCAGAGAGGCTGCCTGGGGAGATGGGAAAGCAGAGGTATACTGAGGCAGGTTCAAGAACATTTGATTGAAGGAATTAGCAATGGTGTTGGAGTCATTGCAATGTACTCCATTTATTACCATGTCACTCGTGCTAGTTGACTGGGACACACCGAGAAAGGTCTTGACATGGGCCCAGAATTTCCTAGGGTCCCCAGCAGAGCCTAGCAGCAATTCTTTACAATAGGCACTCTTAGCTGTTCTGACCTGTTTTTTACAGAAGTTGCACAGGGTTCTGTAGGTAGCATAGTCAGATTGTAGCCCTGAGGCTTTGTACTTTTTCCAGCATTTTTCCCTTGAGTGTAGATTTTTCAGCAAGTCTTTGTGAAGCCATCTTGTTTGTTTACCCCTCACCCTCCATGTCACCTTGGGGGCATGCTTGTTCTGGATGGCCAGGAATTCATTAAGGAAGATACTTAGTGCAGACTCAACATTATGGGAAAGGTAAATACCAAACCAGTTTATCCTTGAGACATCGTGACAAAAAGCCTCAATATTCAAGTTGGCGAAATTTGTAAAGGTGACATAACGAGGTGGAGGGGATGGAGCAGCATCAGTACTCCAGATACAGAAAAAGGGAATGATCAGTAAGCGAATCTGCCTAGATGCTTGCTTGGTGTACATAAACCAGAGGTTTACCAGTACCCAGTCAATAAGGGAAGAGGATTTTAGTGAAGGAATAACTCTGGTATTCTCCGTTAACAACTGGGGATGTTATAATTTTGTACCAGAGAGAGCAGCATGCTGTAGGCAGCCCCTAGCCAATTTTGGTTAAGGTCACCCAATATAATGACCTCATTATGTCTGGAGTGCAAAGAGGTCTGATCAAATAAGTCCTGCAGACCTACAGTGCCCCCTTTTGGGGGATTGTAGGTGCAGACAATGTGGAGTTTCTTGGCTCCCAGGGTGAGAGTAGCATGAAGGAACTCACAGGCAAAGGATGTTGAGAACAGGGTGTCCGTGATGTTTAGATGATCTTTATAGAACATGGCAACCCCTCAGCCACGCTTTGAGGAGAGCCTATCCCTAGAGATAAGGGAGTAGTTAGGGAGCATACAGAGTCAGGGATAGTTGGCTTTAGCCACGTTTCAGACAAACAGAGTATGTCAGGCTTGTAGACACCCACCCAAGCCTCAAGATCACTGAAATTTTGGGAGAGACTTCTGATGTTCATGTGGGCAATGAGAAGCCCTTTGTTAGAAATTGCGGAGATGTCAGCCGGGGAGAAGAGGGCACATGGACCAGGGTTCATTTCAACATCCCCTGCAAGAAGGATAGCTAAGATGGCAAGGAACCATAATTTTCGATGGCCAAACAGTAAAGGAACTGCTTGACTCAGCAGACATTTTTTAAGTGTGGTCACTGCATAAAAGGTACAGCCCTTAGAGAATAAGAGGTTCTTAAAAGCAAGCATAGGTTGAGGAGTCACGTGATGCGGTGTGCTGGGTAGGATGCCTCTCTGCTTGCTCTGACCTACCACCATTAATTATCATTAAAAACCCTTCTTTATGGTGTTTTCCACTGCAGATCGCCTTACTGCCATCTTCCTGAATGTTTGTGCCCTTGATAAAGGAAGTCGATGGACGAAGAGACGAGGAAAACTGCTTCTAAACACACAACTCCCGCTACACCCGAGAAGGCCTCTGAGAAAGCCAGGGCCTCCTGCCTGCAATCCTCACTGCCTGTTACTACTGAGAGCCCTGATACTGATCCTCTTGCCCTCTCGAGATTTCTAGAGGAGTTTCAGCCTTTCAAGGCTGAAATGCAGAATATGGCAGGAGAAATAAAAGGCATCTCCAGTACCCTTGAGGAGCTCTCCAAGAAGATTGCTGATAATGAAGCTTGCATACTCTCTGTTGAAAGGAAACAGGACAAAGCAGAATTGGAGCTAGTGGCCCTGAGGCAAAGGCTAGTGAAGAAGGAGAACAAGGTGGAAGATTTGGAGGGGCACAGTCACTGCAACAATGCAGTAATTATTGGTTTGCCGGAAGGTGAAGAGGGCTCAGAACCCATTAAATTTATCAGAAAGTTCGTGGAGAAGGTGGCAGGCCCTTCCCCCTTTGGCGCAAGCTACATAATAGAAAGAGCTCATCATGCACTATGGCCCCCTTCCCTAGTTGGAGCCCCCCCCAGGTCATTCATATTTCGCATTCTAAACTTCCAGGAGCGACAGCATTTCCTATATAAGGTTAAGGAAGTACAAGATTTGCAATGGGAAGGTAAAAAGCTGAGAGTGGCACAAGATTTGCCTTTATCTGTATGCCAGAAACGAGCCACGTTTCACAAGCTTGTCCTCAAGTTGATTGCCACAGGAATCAAGTTTTGTATGGGTTTTCCTGCAAGATTTCAAGTTTGCCTGAATGGTTCCTGGGAGACCTACTAGGAAGTGGAGTTGGCAACCGCAGGGCTCAAGAAAGCGCTTCCTGACCTTTTTAAGCCTGCATGAGAGTCGACCTGGTGTGGTGTGCCATGCTGAGCTTTTCAGTGGTGGTGTAATCCATCAGATGCAAATTATATTTCTCTACTTTGTCTCCGGGGCTACGTTGGTCACAAACTGTATATCTGGCTATTCAACTCCAAGCTACAGCTCTCAAGAAGGGTCTTCGTGCTGACAGATTAATGGACATCGTGCTCCCTTTCAGGACTGTCTAATTTTGTTGACTCTCATGTTTTTGACTCTGGTCTAGTCTAGTCTCATTTTGTATTAATCTGGGGTTACTATGCTCAAGTTAAATTCTACTCTGACAAATCTGGTAATTTACTTTCTCAAGGGTGATGTCCTGATTCCATGGTTTGGAGGGGGCAACGATCAGTTTCTCTGTGCTTACAATGCGATTCTGTTTGTAGCTGCAGTCCCTTTCTGGTTCTGTTTTCATGGTCTGTTTTTTTTCTAGATTTCCCTCTCTTTTTTGTTCCCTGCTGCCATTAGGTGATAAATATGGCTAGCCTGTATACCGGGTGGAGATTCTGCAGCTATAGACAGATGGTGATATCAGGTTTATATCAGGTTTATTGTACGCTTTTATTGGCATTGGTCTGCCCCTTTTGAACAACCCTCCTTGAGTGCTGTTTTTGGAGGACTCCTTATCTCCTTTTTTTTTTCTCTCGCTTCAAATTTCCACTAATGAAGTGAGATGGTCACTGCTTCTGATCCTAGAAATACGGTCTTGACAGTGGCCCAGAAGCCCTTAATTTTCCCCTATACCAAAGCAGGCAGCAATGGCCTTCTTATTCTCGGCTGTTTACTCCCGTCATTCGAGGGTTGTGCCACAAGAGGGCATCTGAGATCACTATTTTCACGTTTGATGCAAGCATTTTACACACTTCATCCTCTATTGATCATGTAGTAGCATGGTTCATGGGGACTCTGTAGGGAGGATTATTTTCTTAAAGGGTTTGTGCAGACAATTTCCCTACACTAGCTAGCGATGATGACAATTTATAAGAATTGAGGATGTACTACTCTCTATGGAGTGTTCTGGTTATAATAGGGGTAGTGTTCTTGTTTTCTGGTTCACGTGGGCAGGGAGTTTGGAGGGAGAGGATCTTTTCAGTTAGCCGATCATCATGTACCATGCAAAAGGTGGGTGGGTGCGGGAGGAGGGCCAGGGTTTATGGGGTGCCTGGGAGGGAGGGCTTCAGAGGGTGATTGGGGATGGTTTCAGTGATGGCAGGGGTGGGGGTAGAACAACCCAGCGTATACTTTGTTTGGAGAAGTATTGAGGTGAAACATAAATACATGTGGTGCTTTAGGGATTTCCGACTGGCATCTTGAGTGATGGCTAGAAGTATTCAATTTATCAGTTGGAATGTTAAAGGGGCAAGGCATAGGACTAAGCAATATAAAATCTTGAAACATATAAATCATCTGAAGGCAGAAATTATGTTTTTGCAGGAGATGCATCTGTTTAAGAGGGAGGCTGACAAAATGAGATGGCAGCAAATTGGGCAGCTGTTCGCGGTGGAGGGCAAGACCCACAGTAGAGGGGTTATGATCCTTCTGCATAGGTCGGTTCCATTCAAACCTCTCCAAGTTATACCCGATCCTTCCGGTAGATTTCTGTTCATAAAAGGTAGATTGCATACCCTGGATATTGTCTTGGGCGTCATCTATGGCCTGAATGTAGACTCCTCCAGCTTTTTTGTCCAGATAATAGAAGCTCTAACTCCATTTTTGGACATCCCCATGGTTATAGCGGGTGATTTTAATCTTGTTTTTGATCTGGCTCTTGACAGGTCAGGTCAATCCCGTCAAGGTCTCTCCCCAGCACAAAGAGCTTTTAGGGACCTGTTGGACTCTATAGATCTTTGTGATATATGGCGCGTATTACATCCCAATACAAGGGAATATACTTATGTTTCTCCAGTGCATGCAACTTCCTCGAGGATTGATTATATCCTCAACTCTCAATCTCTATTACCAGGGGTTATAAGCTCTAGTATTGTTTCAGGGCCCTTGTCGGATCACTCTGTGGTCACCTGCCAAATAACCCTAGCGTCACTGCCCAATAAAGGGGGCAGGTGGAAGTTGAATAATCAAATTTTGAAGGAGCCAAAGACGGTTCAATATATAATATCCCAAATAGAGCAGTTTACTGCCTCCAATTCTAAGTCCGTGGGGAAGCCCGATATGATATGGGGTGCCTGTAAAGCATATTTAAGGGGGATCATAATCGGCCTAACATCGAAAAGGAAAAGAGAGAGAGGGCATCTCGGATCTCTGACCTTCTCTCTCAAATTAGGGGCATGGAGACTGTCCTCTCTCCATCCTCTTCTGAGACATTTAAACAAGATTTAACAAAATTGAGAGAAGCCTACCTAGCAATGTTATCGGATCAAGCTGAATTTGCCATTTTGAAAACAAAAGCGGTATATACTGATCAGGGTGAGAAGGCCGGCAAAATGTTGGCACTGCGTATTAAGCAACAGGAATCCGCTAGATTTATTCCCGCAGTCCATTCCTCCAAAAACAATTCCCTTAAGGTCTTACCCTCGGAGATAGCAAAGGAGTTCACACAAATTATTTCCAGGGCTTATATGGCCCTATGGTTAACTCCCCATCTAAGGATAGACTTTTTGAATATCTGAGTGATTTACAACTGCCAACTCTCTCACAATCCCAGCAGAAAATTTTGGAGTCTCCTGTCTCAGGGTGAGATTGAAAGGGTAATTAAATCTCTCCCATCCGACAAATCTCTGGGCCCTGATGGGTTTACCTCCAATTTTTACAAAGTTTTCTCTAAGCAATTGATCCCCATTTTGCTGCCACTCTTCCAGGCCATTCTCTCCGGTCAAGCATCCGATCCCTCCCTTTTTGAGGCGCTGATTGTTTTGTTGCCTAAGCCGGACAGACCGTCTGATCTGGTCTCAAGTTACAGGCCGATCTCCCTTCTTAACCATGATATTAAAATTTTGGCAAAACTATTAGCCGACTGTTTGGAGGCAGTACTTCCCTTTTTAATCGGGGTAGATTAGGTTGGTTTCATGAAAGGGAGAACATCGGTTGATCATCTGAGGGCCCTGTCTCACGTCTTCTCGGCATCCGAGGATGCTCCGCATCCAATGGTCTTGATCTCGCTGGATGCTGAGAAGGCATTCGACAGAGTCCACTGGGATTACTTGTTTGCTACTATGGAAGTTTTTGGTTTTCCCACGAAATTCC